>OZ030014.1:107337422-108759922 GCA_964023405.1 Apodemus agrarius | reverse complement strand
GGGCAGTGTTTAATGTCACCATGCTTGGACCCTCCAGAGTGGCTGTCCTCTCACGGTGAACGCAGTTTCCCTAATGCAGATCTTGGTTCTGCCCCAAGACCCAGAGCACGTGGGTAGCATCCAGTGGCTTCATTATTTGTGGACAAGGTTGCTGGCACCCTCTCCACTGCCACCTTCCTGGCAACCAACTAATTCCTTATGCATAACAAACACACTTTTGGTTTATGAATACATGTTATAGAGTGACTTACTGAATCAAATAAACATTTCACCGTCTTTGTAGACCATGAAATTACTCAATTTTTAATCTGCTTGTTATATTAAGAGAAGAGACTTCTAATTTAATACGTTCCACAAAGGTAAGTAATTCATAAACATGTTTGTAAACTCTTTGAAGCCAGAAGAAAGGCTGTTTCTTGGCCCGAGAAAAAGCCCATCCAGGTTCCAGCATGGGGATGCAGGGTGCAAGGAGCCCAGGCCTCCCCAGCAGACTGGGTCTATAATCGGACTTCTTTTCAAAGGAAGGCTCTATCTTAGGGATGTTGGACTACTGCCGCTGAGTGAATCTAGACACATTCTTCATGCTTTTTGGCAAAACACCAGCTGAAGCCAAAATGTGCACCTGAAAGTATATGTCTTTGATTCTCTTTCCCAGAGTAAAAATCACATACTTTCTAGAGCCATGCTCTGAAATACAGAAGGAAGTGACATTGCTTCCCATGGTGCCCAGCATAGAGTGACGGTATGCTGTGGATAGTCTGGGATTGCTGGGGTTACATGGTATCAGGGGCCCAAATGCTGGTATAGACGTTATGGGGTGATGGTGGGAGAAGGGATTGGGTGGCCTTTGTGTAGACTTGCAGCTGGGAATACAAGCAATGACCATCACGATGTCAGAGAGCTTGTTCACACTGTGGGTTACCAAGGCAATTAGGCTCACAGCCTAATCCACACATACGGAGGCAGCCTGTTGTGTTGGTCTGTGTTCTGCTGCCCCAACAAGATGTCCTGTTGCTAAAAGGATGATCCACCAGTAGGAGGGCCACCTGCTGTGTTAGTCTACTGTTCTGCTGCTATAACAGGAGGCTATAACAGGATGACCAGCATCTGGTCAGCCCAGGTTTCAGGAGGAAGAAGAGGAAATGGTTATGTGCAGAAGATGTCAAGACCATGGGCCTTAGTCTTGATGGAACTAACCCAGTTCTTGGGGAACAATGTTCACCTGTTGAAGATAGTTCCCACTGTCTAATCATCTCACCACCTCACCACATCACACCAGGGATTGAGGCTTTAGCACATGAACCGTTGGGGCTCCCAACATTCAACCCATTAGGCTTAGTTTAACTGACATCCGAATGGAGTTTTACTGACTTGCACAGAGCACTTAGAATCACCCCAAAAGTTGTTGAGCTCCCTCCCTCAATGCAACATCTGTTTCTCTAGGTTACCCCCCTACATCTGCCATCTATCGAAAAATACCTTAAGCTTTGGCGATATCCAGTATGTGTTCTTTTGTGTCTGAACTACATGACTTGGCATGTGTTTTGGATATTTATTCATAACACACCACAAGGGCTTACAGGAAGCAGCCATTTAATGCCTATTTATCTAGAAGAGTGCAGCTCTGTAGTGCAGCCTTGCAATCAGGTAGAGAACGAGCCCAATTATAAAGAGGGCCCTCCTCAAAGGCCAGCATACAGCGGGCTCTCATTTACAGAGCTCACCTTTAAAAAAAATTGTTTCTCTTCTATTTTTGAGATTATAAGGACATCATTTTCCCTTCCCTCCCTCCCTCCATGCCATCCCACACATCCCCTCCTTCATCTCTGCAAATCCAAACCCTCTGTTTTCATTAATTGTTTCTTTGAAACATGTGGACATGGATTTTGGTTTCTAAGACCACACTGATTTTCTACTGTGGCAGACAACACATTAAAATGTGGACTTTGTATAAAAATACCCCACTGCTGGGAAGGTAATGATTTTGCAGCAGTGTGGGTTAGGATTGTGGGTCAGTCTTCTGAGTCAGAGCTCCAGGAGTGGCTTTTGTCCTTAAATGAAACTGGTAACAGCCGGCATAGCCAGACAGACCATGACATAATTCTGGAAAAAAATACATTTTTTTTATTTGGTCAATTTATTGTGTGGCACAATCTATCATTAAGTCATGGAGAAGATCTGAGTCTTTATACCCTCAACACACACACACACACACACACACACACACACACTAAACTACTAGGCACTGGGTCCTTACACACATCCTTTCATTTGATAGACACCCTGCTTCTGCACAAGAGACATGTCCATTGTTTTAGATGAGAAAATTGAGGTTCTAGAAGGCTCAGTGGTTAAGAGCAGTGACTGCTCTTCCAGAGGTCCTGAGTTCAATTCCCAGCAACCACATGGTGGCTCACAACTATCTGTAATGGGATCTGATGGCCTCTTCTGGTGTGTCTGAAGATAGCCACAGTGTACTCATATGCATTAATAAATAAATAAATCTTTTTAAAGGGGCTTAATTAAAAGACTAGCAACCCTAACTCTGGGGGAGGAAGGTTTGTAGCTTGCTGTCATCTGAGCCAGGTGACACATGGAGGGGCCAGCATGTGGAATACTGTGTCACCAGGCGAGTGAAGACAGGACAATGATCCAGCAACGTAGGGTGCAGGATGAAAAGTACACCACTATAGTGACAAAGTATTTTACTAGGATCCGCGCATATTTAAGGTTAGATATACCCTGGGATCCGAGGGGGAACATTCATGTAAGGGGTGGTGCGTGAACTGATGCTGACACAAAGCAGCTCAGGAATGAGGTCTGCTTAGCGTGTGCATAAGCCTCATGTGTGGAGGAGGAGCAGAAAGGAATAGGGATCAGAAGAAACGGCTGCTGAGTTTAACAGGGTCGCTTGCATGACTGAGGGCGGGAGGTCATTATTGGGGCTTGGAGCAGCGCATCAGTGAAGAAAGTGGATCTTCCCTTGGGGAGAGATGGAATCTCACGAGTCCTTTCTCCTTTCTTTCTTTTTTTTAAATTTTTAAATTTTTGTTTTTTTGAGACAGGGTTTCTCTGTGTAGCCCTGGCTGTCCTGAAACTCACTCTATAAACCAGGCTGGCCTGGAACTCAGAAATCCACCTGCCTCTGCCTCCCAAGTGCAGGGATTAAAGGTGTGTGCCACCACGCCCGGCCCTTTCTCCATTCATAATAAAAAGTTGATGAACCTATTCAAATTCAATGAGTCTCTCTCTCTCTCTCTCTCTCTCTCTCTCTCTCTCTCTCTCCCTTTCTCTGTCGGTGTTTCTCCATCTCTCTCTTTCACATAAACAGACACATAAACACACACACACAAACATACATGTGTGCACATGCACAAGCACATATGTACACACACTTATGCACAAACACATATGCACAGACATGCATGTACACACACATTCACACACATACACAACATGCACACACGACACTAATGCACAAACACATGCACACACACATGCACACACACATGCACACACACATGCACACACACATGCACACACAGTAAGAAGGCTGGGTAGAAGAACGGAGTCAGCAGGAGGAGAAAGGATGAAAGAATGTAATGGGGGAATGAAAAGGACTAGAACTCACTGTATCTGTGAATGAGACATCTTCTAAAAATGCTAAAACCACATGGCAGACTGCGGCTGTCCAGTCAGCAGCACTCATGGCTTTGGTTGGACACAGCTCTGGGCAACTGCAGTGACCGGTGTTCCTGAGTAAGGCAGGGCAGGCTGTCTCACGCAGTGCAATCACAGCGGTTTGAAGGCCCAAGCTTCATGTTCTGTACATGTTGACTGGGGCACAGTCTTCCCTGCATGAAACCCTCCAGGCCCCCGCTCCACAGCAGCCACACAGAGGGAAGGAAACTTCAGGTACATTAAACACTGGTTTTTGAATCATCCATGTAGGACTCGTATGTGAACTTCCTGACATCCAGGAGAGCAGGGCATCCTCTCAGGCTACCCTACCCAGAGAGTGCTCAGAAGGGAAACAGTCAGACAGGTCTGCTAGAAAACACTGGTGCCAGACCCCCCCCCACTCCTACCTCCCTTCTGACAATGTCCCCTCCTGTTTTTTCTGACTAGTTCTCTCCATTATTTAATTTTCTTTCCTGTAGGATGAAAAGTTATTAATTCTCCCATGAATTTCCTGGTAAAGCTGGTGAGAGGTACGGAGGGTCTCACTGGCTGCCTCACCCTGGAAGTCCTCAGTAAACTCTGGCCACCTCGGTGCTTGTGCTGCACTGTTGTTCTCTGTATCCTCACAGTCTCACTGGACTTGCTCTCATCTCCTTTAAGTGTGGCTACGAGCTTGTCACAACTGACGTCCAAAGAACACCCTGGCTCCTTACAGTAGACTCTTAACTCAGATGTATTATTGTTTTATCTACATTCACTGAGACAGCAGGATATTTTTGCTGCCAATTCAGTGACCTGCATCTAAGGCCACCATTTTAAGCTTTGGTACAACTTCCTGTCTTCAACCGCCCTGAATTTCTTTGCATCTAAACTAACCTGTCTGCAATGCTGTAGCTTTTATTCATAATTTGTAATTCACGCATTCACTCACTCATTCATTCACTCACACATTATTCCATCCATCCATCCATTCAGTCAGTCAGTCAGCACTTAGTCCGGCAGCACCATTGTGGAGATGGACAATTCAGAAGTGAATGGTCAGAGAGTTCTCAGTTCTCACAGAACTTACAAGAAATGGGGAATTCAACAACTGAGAGCATTGGCATCTGCAGTGTGTTCTGTAGAGGGTGTCTTAAAGCACTGGCAGGTGGTGCTCATTCTGGGTTTGCTGGGGTCAGGAGAATCTGGGTTATGACCTCCATGCAAGGGAGAACTTGCCACAGAAGCACAGGGAATGTGGGGGTGGGAGAGTGCTGAGGACAGCATCAAGGGGAACACAGGGCAGGGCTGCCCATAAGAACGGGGACAAGCTGAGGGCCCTGTGCGGCTTGTCTGCCTTTGCCGGTCAGCCCAGGCCATGCTCTCAACAGCCACGTAACGGGATCACATGATCCTTCAAAGCCAAATTCAACTGTATATCTTCCACGAGACTCCTCTGACCTTTTCCCTTTGTTATGAATGATTTCCTTTCAATATCTGAACTCAGAGAATAATTTATTTGGACCAAGTTTCATATCAATTTAGCTAGAGAAACAAGTTCCCAACTGGCTTAGTGACTTACCTACATCAACTCTATAAATATGTACTTTTAATTAAAAGTCATATTTTTAATTACATAATATACACAAGCTTGTTTAGCCTGAATAAATGTCTGCATATCGCGCGTGTCTGCATGGGGCCTATGGATGCCACAGGAGGGCACTGGATCCCTGGAACTGGTGCTACAGACAACTGTGAGCTTCTATGTGGGTGCCAGGAATGAAGCCTGGGTCATCTGGAAGAGCAGCCCATGCTCTTAGCCACCGAGCCATCTCTCCTCCCCCCAAATATGCGTCATTTTAAAATGCTTAACCTAAGGTACTGCTGGAGGAGTAGCCTGAAAGGAAGAACAGTGCATACATGTGCTGTGCCTCTGTCCTTAAGGCACTGAGTAAATGCTTCAAAAGAGCGATAAAGTACTCAAGGCAGGTAGGACCAGCCATTCGGTGTCTTAGGTTTGGGGTGGGGCACGGGGGTGGGGTGGGGTGGGGGGAAGCCTGACCTGGATGGTACTTATTGGAAATGTTTTAGTCAGACCCCTGACATGTTCTTAATGAGGTCTGACTCCTTTGCATACTGCTATAGCTGTCTGCTGAGCAATGCAAGTTTGCTAAGGACATAATGTACATTTTCAAGTTTTTACTAATGACATTTCTTTTTTGAGTCTGGGTTAGGACTCTTCTACGAAATGCAAAAGAAAAAGAAGCAGAAGCAGCAGCAGAAGAAGAAGAAGAAGAGGAGGAGGAGGAAGAAGAAGAAGAAAAAGAAAAAGAAAGAAGAAGGAAGAGGAAGGAGGAGGAAGAGGAGGAGGAAGGAAAACATGGGAGTTTGTATAATTATGTTTAGGCAGTTGTAGGTCTGAGCATAAAATTCCCTTCATTTTTCTTACAGAGCTAGACGGCTTTCTAGTCTTAACTAACAACTGCGGCAAGATTCCATTTTCTGACTTTGTCATGCTGCAGGCTCTGTTCATTTACTCGAGCCCACAGTTGTTATTATTCATTAACATTCACTGAACAAAACTGCCATGCTCTTAGAGGCCCCTGGGAAAACAAAATTAGCTGTGGTCACTCTCGTGTGAATACACCATCTGCCCGTGACAGGATTTAAACCAAAGCTGTCAACCTGTTTCCAGACAGTGAAAATACACCATGCCGGAGCCTTCTGATGGCGCTACAGGCCAGGCTAGCCCTTCCCCTTGTGGGTCTCACTGCACCTCCAGGAATGGGATTTGACCATTCTGTCTTCATGGGGAGGCTCAAGGTAGAGCGTGGAAGGCGGAGGCTGCTTGCGAGTCCCTGAGGCAAGTCTTTCGGACTGAGGAAGATTGTTTCCCTTTTGCTGAGAGACACTTCACTCTGTGTCATGTCTTAAGCGTGTGTATTTGCATTGAATGAATGGATGTCAGAAGAAGAAGGCAAAAGCCTGAGGGACGGAAGGCTGGCCTGTGGCTGGACATAGTGAAGAAACAGGACCACGAAGACGCAAGGTTAAGGTTGAGGGCTCACGGGAGATGTTGGCACCCAAAGGGAAGTTCTACTTCAGGAAAAAAACCTTTTACTGAGCTATAGTTTTCAGTCAAATGCACAGTCCTATCTTGAATGTGCCAATGAATTTTAACAAATACTTACACTAATGGAATTCACATTTCTATCAAGATACAGAATATATTCATTATTCCAGAAAGTTCCTGCTCCCAACTTCTCCACTTCTGATCCCTTTATCCCACCCAGAGGCACTGTGGTTTTATTCCTATCACAGCACGGCAGTAATAGCTAGTTTTGAACTGACAAGTGGAATCACAAAGGACTGGTTCTTCGCTTGCACGCTCAGCATTTCTGAGCACAGTCCGTGTTGTGTGCATTACTCCTTTTTTATTCTGAGAAGAAGCCAGTCTCCTTTTAATGGCCATATGCTTCTGCTTGTCTCCCTCCAATATGCAGCTCTGGCAGAGTGAGCATGATCATAAAAGTACACACACACACACACACACATACACACACACACTCGCATGGCACACATATGCACATGCATGCATAGACACAGCACACACAAGCATATGCACAGATGCAGATATACACGTGTGCACACATGCATGCACACACATACACACTACACATTGACACTCATACACACACACACACACATACACACACACAGTTATATATATGAGTGTTTTCTTTGGAGAATACTGAATTGAACTGCTGGTTTTTCTGTGGTTAGCGCTGTAGGAACCTAGCTGAAAGTTCTCCAGAATGTCCATTCCCTCCTGCGTCCCTTTGACCAAGTTTCCCAGCTGCTCCCATTGTCTTACCTATTGGTTACCCTGCTGCTGTCAGGATTTCAATCATCTCTTCCCTGGTGACTGATGAGAGCCGAATCATTTACATGTAACTTATTGGCTACTTCTCTAGTCATTCACATTTCGTTTAGTTTTATTTTTGCTTTCTATAGTAAACTGTGAGAATTCTTTATATGTAATGGGGGAGTCTAGGGTTACTGGAAACATTTTCTTAGAGCCTGTGTTTTGCCAATGAGTGTTCTTAATGATGCTTTCACACCGAGAGGTTTTTAAAAAATGTTGTGTTTGGAGGTATAAAATTTTCTTTGATAGTAATGTTTTTTTTGGGGGGGGGGGTCTGGTCTAAGAAACTGTTGCTTTGTTCAGAACCACCAGGCTCCTTCCTTATCTATGCTTTCTTTCCCTAACTTACAGAGTTGTTGAGGTCTTATTAATCTGGGATGTAAACGTGGCAGCAGTGAGGGAGTGGCTGGGGCTGCTTCTCCCTGAGACTGATTTTCATCTTACTGGCATTCAATGTGACAGATTTCCTTTCCTACATGGCATTTCTTTGGGCCTGGAAAGGCCAGCATTTGAAAGAAGCTATTGGTGACATCAAGTGATAATGACTGGGGCATGGGAGCTCTGGAGAGATGCCAAAGACAAGAGGTTTGAGGGCCTGTAACAGGGCATGGGAAAGAGTGTTCAGAGAAGATCTGGAAGGCAGATCTTACAGTGCACAGTTTATGAAGCACATGGAGCAGAGCAGGCAGAGGCCCCGCGTCTAAGGGACTGGCTCTGAAGGGAAAGGACACTGACTAGAACAGCCATCTACGAGGTCAAAAGGTCAGAGAAGTCCTCTTTGTCAAACAACTGGATAGGGACATAGCAATGGTAAATTGGACATTTACAGTACTTTGGTCTGGAAGTTACCTCTGGTAATGTCCCTTCCTTGGAGACCCTGCCAGTCGCATAGACGGTTCCCTGACATTTTAACGAACCCAGAAGAACTACTGGGATTATACTTGTTGGCAAATATTGACTAAATATAAAAGGCCTTTTTTCTTAGTAAGTTAAACTGCTCATTTTCCAAAGCTAAGGGGTGCAGACTCCTGGGGGCTGCTGCCTAAACAGGTTGGGAACAAGGCGACCTCTGCCTATCACAAGGGACTTGCACATGGCTCAGTTCCGTATACACTTCACGCTCCTGCTCAGTGTGCCAAGCAGTGGATTTCCAGGAAATACTTCTGATTTTCTACACAACAGTTTTGTTAGCCACACTGACACATGTGGAGTTCATTAGAGCACAGTCAACTTTTCCTTTAACAGCCTGAAGCTGTGCTCCTGACCTGTCATGGGACACTCTCAGTGCCACGTACGCTTTTTTCCTTCAAAGAAATAGTTTGCAACAGAGAGGAAACAAAGAACATGTACTGATAAGTACTCACACCCAAGACCCCCTCACAGTGGAGCAGACATCTCCATACAACACCTGTGAGGTCTCAGGCATTGTTCCTTTCTAGCCTGATGCTGGGTACTACAGAAACCATAGTATCAAGTGTTCCTGTCTTCTCTTCACAAAAGTTCTTGCAACTACTATAAGAAATGACCTTTACGATGCTACCAACCCTATAGGTAATATGTCATTGCCCTTTGGTCATTTCACTGGCAAATAGCATAGCTTTGGTGTATAGATCTATCATTATCAAAAGGCTTAACGCATCAATGGTTTTTGAATATCGGGTAGAAGGTGTTCATCACCAGAAGCTGTTAAGTTGCTATTGGGATGGAACCGGCAGTCTTCAGGAAGGACGAAGCGAGACTCTATTGGGCTGGAAGGGGTCTTGGAAAGTCCACAGTGGCTTGAGGGAGAAGGAATGTAATTTTACATGGGCGTGGCTGGAGGAGCAAAGGGTCTGGTTGTCCAGGTATAGCCACCATATGGGAAATAAAGAAGTTATCCACAGCCATCGGGGCTGGCCCAGACTGGGTAACTTGGGAGACCTCCTCATGGACTGAGTAATCAAGGGTGAAGGAGAAATACCCAGCGCTTGCTGAAAAATTCTCTGGTCAGAGGAAGCAATAAAGGCTTATGATTTAGACATCATCAAAGCTCCATTCTCACAGTTATTTGGAGTGAGACTGTAGGAAGATTACCAACCCTCTGTTTCTTGTCCGTAAAATGGTATTGGATAACAGGGTGACACCATTCTACAGGCTAGGATCTTGAAAAAAAATTGTAAGCTCTCTGCTTCCTGATTGCAGATATGGCCCAGCTGCCTTGAGCTTATTCTGCTATGACTTCTTCCCCATGATGGATTCTACCTTTGAACTGTGAGCTGAAATAGCCCTTCCTTCAGTGAGCTCCTCGCCTCAGTAAGGAAAGTCGTCCATACAAACATTCTACACAATTATTTTTGCTAAGGATATAGCATGGCTATCACCATTATCTCCTTAGCCACAGCTGCTCCGTGGTTTCCGGCACAGAACTCTTATTCCACGTCATCCTTTAGATACACACCGGAAGAAGGCACTGGAAAAGTTACTCACACTTCCTTATATAACAGCTTCTTTACTCATTCCTACTCTGTCTCTTTTCCCCAGGACACCATCATGCCAGAATGCTAGCCTAAAGTATCTCTGATAGCAAGCAGAACAGTATAACAGAACTCCTGATCTTGGAAATTCCAACTCTGAACTTCTCTAAGGGAGATGTCAAAACTTCTATGTCTTTTCACACTGAGAACTTAGAAGCCAAAGTCCCTCCACAGACGTTGGCTGGATGACCACAGACGTGGAAGGTTGTGCCCACCTTCTCAGGTTAGGAAGGCATTGGCAGCCAGAAGACTGTGGCAGGCTGGGGAAGCCTGGATGTAGCTTTGGGCTTTGGAGCCAGATTCTCAGTGCAACCGATTAGAGACAAGTACTTAATGCACGCACCAAGTCATGGGCTGGATAAGCAGCCGCCTGACTGTGACAGGCTGCCCATTTTTACATGGCAGTCATGCTTGGTGGACACCTGGAGCCGACATCCATATTGCTCACCAATAGTCTGTCAGCTCAGAAATAAACCTTCCCTTTCCCTGGGCGCTAAAGGAACAGTGCTCCAGAACAATGACAGAAAAACAAATCAACCCGTACTGCCCCATGGAAAATCATCTCTTTAGCCGCCGCCCCCCCATAAAATAAAATGAGGCTGGCCCTACGGTGTTATCTGAATTAGTTCCCAGTCAGTGCCAAAGTGGCTGAACGCTTCGGAGAGGAGGTCAGAGCCACAAGGTCAAACACTAAAACTTCGGGATTGATAGCGTCTAATCAGAAATGAGGTAGGGGGAATGAAGAAAGCTTTCCAACTTCCAGTAAATGAAATGCTAAAATATGCAGCCATTTGGATGTTGCCATGTTATCAATCCAATTAACCTTGCTCCGTGCTACCAACTGCACCCAGGGTTGCAGATTGTTCCCAAGCAATTGGAAACATCATGCCGAGGATCATGGTCCAGATAATGGGGAAAATGTAGCCCTTGTGTTTACAGTGTTTTGAAAAGAAACAAAATTTCAACTCTCAACTTGGGAAGGTTGTAATAGACTATGATCATGTGGCAAACAAATATGACTGCATTTTATCAGTGACACAACTTTGTCAAAAACCTCAGCAAGGGGTGAGCTCTGCTTTCTGATCTGTGGCGATAAGGGGGATTGAGTTTTTACAGTGGTGTCTGAAAGGACTGTTAGTCATGAAATACGGTTGACCCTCTGAAGTGGTTTTGTGAGGTTATCTTTGAATATTTAATTTTTTCAATTACTTTATAAAGACAGAAACATGTTTCTCTTGCAACAATTTTGCTTTCTTAAAATGGCATTTCCCGCTGAAGGGAAGCCGTTTCTGAAGGGCATGTCTAAGCTGAGGCTCCTCCTCCCTTAACTGCTTTGGACTGTCCTGAGGCTGATATCATAAGTGTGTTTATTAAACAAAAAGAGACAGGCAGGGCAGAAATTTGACAGTATGTCCCAGTAACTGTGAGGTCTTTGGTTATGTTTCAACATGGTTTATCTATGTCTGCATATATCCAGCTTTGTGCATAATGGGACATTTTTCATATCTCCTTGCACTGATAACTTTTCTATGGAAAAGACCAAGGCTAAAATTGTTATTAAAGTACCCACTCTCCAGGCTTTGCCTGTACAGCTCTTTCAAATCTGGACACAGGGGGTAGTTATCCAGAAATTTGATCTGGCATTTTTGTTTCGATTCATGTAATTTAAAACATCAACTCATTAGCAATCTTCAATCACACACAAGGTGTAAACTTCTAGAGATATTTCCTGAACTCTATGGAATATAAATTTCTATTTTGAAGTAAAAAGGAGACAGTTCCTATGTCTTTTATTACATCATTGAAAAGTAAAATCTCTATTAAATTGGGATTCCTTATTGCCGGATTAAGAAGAAAAGAACAGAGCCCAAGAACCATTTTTCTATAAATTATTTACTGGTCACTTTTAAACTGGACTGCCTTCTTTGAGTTAATTTTATATTCAGCCATTTTGCTAAAGGTGTTATCAGCTGTAGGAGTTCTCTGGTAGCATTTTTGGAGTCGCTTATGTATACCATCATGTTATCTGCTTATGTATACCATCATGTCATCTGCTTATGTATACCATCATGTTATCTGCTTATGTATACCATCATGTTATCTGCAAATCGCAATATTTTGCCTTATTGTGCCTCAACTGAAGATTACATAAACAAAATGTGTTACATTTATACAACAGAATATTACTCAGCTATTAAAAGCAAAGACATCATGAATTTCTACATGGTAGCCCGAATCATTCCATCAACTGCTGTCAATCTCTGGGGAATCTGAAATACCTATTTTTGTGAAGCCTCCATCTGTATCCTCACAACTTACATTTACTGTCCCCATTTCTGACCCTGGGGCCTGATGACAACTGTACTCAGAACCAGGCTGATGTCAGGTGGTGTCAGATGCCCCCACACAACTAACATTGGCAAAAACAAAAATAAAACAAAACAAAATCACAACAAAACAAACCCTTGAACCCAGTAAACTTCCATTGCAGAAAAAAATGAAAGCCTCCTCCTGGGAGTAAGCAAATATTTTGGAAGACTCTTTGCCTTGGGATAAATTGGAGTGTCTTCTTAGAAAAATTAGTTTTGAGATATAAAATAATAAAATTTGACAAAAGTCATGATTCTTTGGGAAGGAGTTAAGAGTTGATATGGTAGCATGCGTGTGGGAAGTGTCCCCTCAGACCTACATTCTGGAGGGTGCAGCGGGGTTATTAAGTGCCTTCCAGTGCTCTGTTTTATGTGCATCTGAGTCTATGGTGAGTTGGGGTATGATTATAAAAAGTGGTGTGAAATTAAAACAGCTCTCTTACCCAATTACTGCTGACCAGAAGGAATTCTGATCTGCGATAACCAGGCTGTAAGTTTTAGGACGCTTCGGAGGACAGTAAAAACAGCAGTACACACAATATGCCATCCCAGCGTCTGGAAGATGTATGGCATGGAAGGGTGGGAAACTAACACAAAATCCGCGCTGGGGTTTGTTATTCAAATACATTAAGCTAGGCTACTGTTACCCAGGATGTGTGATAGCCAGCCTCCTAGGTCTTTCTCATATCTTTGTTTAGTTCTCTTTATAAATGAAGGTTCATGTCACCTTCCTTTCCCAGATTGTGCAGTTTGATATTTGCAGGGATGGGAAGGTCTCAAGAACGTTTGTAAAGCAATAGCAATGCCATTGTTGAGATCCTCTCAACCCCCTCAGAGGACAACAGTTACCTTATGTTTACCCAACTGAGAATTACAGAGAGTAAACGGATGGGCGTCCATCTTTGCTGCCATATTGACTCTCATCTCTTCCCTGCAAGACACAATCGGTCATGTCAAATCTGCTGCCACAGAGCAACCAAGGGGCCTGACATCTTGGTCCAGATTGAGGGGGATTATCAGTGTGAAGGGGTGAGGAAGGGATGTTTGGAAGCTTGGGAAGAATGACTCAGTCAGAGATGATGTGGGCTGCCAGCTCTGAGATCTGCTCCAGAGCTCCCTCACAGCAAAGCCCAGGGTTTTATTTTCGCATAAGCTTCTTCCTTAGGAGTTGCCTGTCATTTCAATTGTTTACCTCAGGTTCCCTTTTGATTATCCCAGCAATCAGCATTTTATGACCTTAGCCCCTTGACTCTAAAGAACAAAGCCACAGCCGCAAGGCCACAGCTGCCTAGTTCTGCTGCTTCATCCTACCGAAACTGTGCTGCTGTCCTGCCTTTCACCTCCTTGTGGTTTTCCTCAGATTGCACAAGTTCATCCAAGACCTGATCAGAGTGTGGGAGTTAATCTATAGATCTCTTTCTACTAGTCCTCCTCCTTTTCCAGGCAAGATTAAAAAAAGAAGAAGAAAAAGTTCCTTCAATTAAAATAAGGCGGCATGATTTGTTACAAAGGGTAATTTTTGACTCTTATGGTACAATAGGAAGGAAAACTTATTTTTACACAGGTTATTTTTATTTTCAGGTGGAGAAGCAAATCCCCACCATAAAAGACAAAGTATCTGATGTCTCATTAATATTCTGCTTCCCTGATTACCAGTTCTAGAAATTATGAAGGGTTGCTTTTAAAATTGATGTTCAAATAAAATATGATTGTGCATTGCTTCTCGCTGCAGTAAACTCTCGTTGGTTTGCTCATGAGAAGCCAAGAAAAGAAGGTGGTTTTTTTTTTTTTTTTTTTTTTTGCCTTGGAAAAATCCTGTGAATATTTATATAGTAGCTCTAGGCTGCAGGGAATTTAAGAAGCTTAGGAAATTTTTGCAAAGTTTCTAAAAGAGGAGTCACTGTAATACTGCAGATGGGAGAGTGTTTGTGTCAAACCTGAAATCATGTGAGTGTTTACTATTACTCTGCAGGGAGAGGCTCACACCGCCTTTTGAGAGTATTACTAAAGCAACTTCACATGTTGTTTAAGCTTGCTTTCCCAGATTGCTTGTACTAGGTGGGTACGCCTGCTCGGCCCCTCTTAATAAAGGATGGGGGTTGGGGCTTTGGTTTTCACAAGCACCTAAAGCCAGTTGCATGTGTATATTTGCATATACATATATGTGTGTACAATATTCCAGGTATAACCTTGGACTTACCTGACCGCCACATCTGCCCGTGAATCTACACTATGGAAGCTTACATACTGTGATATTCCATATACGTACAATATCCCAGGTATAACATTGGACTTATCTGGCCTTCACATCTGTCCTTGAGTGTACATTGTGGATGCTTACATACAGTGATATTCCATTTATATGAAGATAAGAAAGGCAAAACTAATCTACCTATAGTTGTCCTCGTAGGGGGAAGTGACCTTACACTTCAGGTGCTCTATGCTCTGTCCTAACCTGTATCTTCTTGTGGATATCCCTGGGGCTAATTGTATTTGATGCTAATTCTGTTCTCCTGTGAGGGACTGCGAACAAGGAATGAGTCAGAATTCAGGTGATTTTCTGTAAACCTTCTTCCCACCTTATTTTATAAATAAAGGCTAGAGCCGGTGATTGGGCAGAGAAAGAGAGGAAGGTGGAGCTGAAGGTTTTGGGGAGAGAAGGATAGAGAGAGAAAGAGGATGATGGAGGAGGAGGTAGAAGGGAAGTGGAGCCAAAGCGAGTGGCCTGGAGAAACCGCAAGTTCTAAGGGATCTCATAGATGGGGAGGGCGGAAGTGCAGTAGTAGATCTGCCCAGGCTAGGAGCACAGCATGTGTTCATATTAATGAGTTGTGTTTTCTTTGCCCAGGCATGTTTAGATTGGAGATTTACCACAACAGTGTCTAGGGGAAGAAATGGCTTTGCTCTGTTTGTAGATGTGAACTTAGGATTTGGGCAAAAATGGATGGATGGCTCCTTGATTTCTCTTGTGATTCTAAATTGCTTTAGGGAGTGCAAGAGGCAAAGGACTGACTTTAAGACAAAGCACTATTTAAGTCAATATCAAAGGGGGAAATGGGAGGTCTGGAGGCATGGACCAGTAGCAGAGTGTTTGCTTCGCAACACCAAGTCCTGACTGCAGTGCCCAAGCCCCGTAAGAGGTAAAAGTCTGTAGTACAAATAGGTGTGGTCTTTCCACATGTATTCTGTCATTTGATTCTATACAAGAAGAACTGAACAATGTGCAGTTTGTCTCAAAGGACAATTTCATAATATTCTCCCTTTATAAATAAAATCTAGGGGCTGGAGAGATGGCTCAGAGGTTAAGAGCACTGACTGCTCTTCTGGAGGTCCTGAGTTCAATTCCCAACACCCACATGGTGGCTCGCAACCATCTGCAATGAGATCTGATGCCCTCTTCTGGTGTGTCTGAAAATAGCTACAGTGTACTTACATATAATAAATAAATAAATAAATAAATAAATCTAAAGCCAAACATTATAGTGTGAGTAAAATCCTCACACTTTGGGCTCATGGAGACAGCTCCAAGACAGTTTTGAGAATCCTATCCTGTTGTCTCTTCACCCCACCCCAAAATCTGCTAGGAAAAAGCTGGGCTCATTTGAAGTGGCCAGTGAGCACTTAGTCAATAAATACCTTGGCTCAGCAGACAGTTAATGCAATGCCAGATCAATAGCGACTCTGAAAATTATTTCCTCATTTTCCTCTATGGCAAGTAACTTATCCATGAAGGACGGAATGTCAGCCTTCAGTCAGGAAGCAGAGAGCTTTTCATTATTCTGACGTTAGATGCCGAGGGGGGTGCGATTGCAAAAAGTTCCAAGCTCCTTACTGACCTGATGTGGGGTTTAGATTCTGAAACTGGATGAGTTCAGAAAAGCTTTTCCAATGAAGGCCGAGTCTTCCCCCATCCAACGAGAGCTTCCTATTCCTAAAGAAACCTGTTAGAAATGAGAAGCCCCACTCTGTCAACCAGAGTGACTTCAAGTCATCTTTTGAGAGGTCAGGGTAGTTATCTGTTATGATCTTGCACGGTGAAGAAGAACCCAGAGGAGTACTGGAAGAGCAGAGGGGCCGTTTCCCAAGGAAGATATTGAGGTTTCGCTCTTCTGACCCCTATAGAATGGCATCTAGTTGTCAACCTTATGGTCTCATCTTGGTGAAGATAAAAACTTTCTATACTCCATGGTCAGAAACAGGCCCAGAAGCACCAATGTTGACGGTGACCTGGTTGTAACTTAGAGCCCCAGCCTTGAGAAATAACTGCTCAGATTGTAGGCAGCAAAGACCATCCTTCCTGGGTATTCTGTCTGGACTCCACCCCTACAGTTACCTGGCAACAGCCAGGTAGGCCTGGCCCACTATAATGGGCCAGCTGAGGCACCCCCTTCCCCCACACCTCACCACACCCCCATAGAACATATTCTTACAGCTCTTTTTCTTTTTATAATCACAGCACCTAAGATGGAAAACCTACTTCCTAAGGAAAGGCAGAAAACACCCAGGTAAGGAGTCCAAGTCGAAGTCTGGGGATGTCTTGACACTTTCCAAGTGGGAGAAACCTCGAGTGGACTGCACGGGATCAGAGTCGGCTCGCTTCTGTCACTAGCTCAAGCACATGGTGATGCCCACGTCCAGTCAGAGCTCTCCTCTCCTGAACCTCAGACGCAGAGTGACGTCTGGACCTCCAGAGCCATTTCCGCTCTACTTACCGCCTCGGAAGCTCCTGGCCGCTCAGGAGCCATTCCCCGGGGGTGGCCAATCTGGAAGCAGAGAGGAGGTTTCCCTTCCAACTACGAAGGAAAATACATTAACTGCAAAACTCCCCTTCATTTCTGAGATAAAACTAAAACTAAATTGCACGGCAAGGTCATTGATTCTGGGGAAAACAAAAGGGCCGTTTTGTCATTTATCCGGATTTCCGGTACATACTACCCCCACCTCCCAGAATGTTTTGTTCTCTGTGTGACCACGATGGGCTATTGATTGGCTCACTAGGAATTAATTCTCAGCACTATTTTTCATTTGTTTGTTTCCCCCAAATTACAAGAGCCAGAGCGAAAATAGTTTGCACACTGGGGAATGGTCTTTTGTGCTAACTGTGAGTGTTCAAAGGGGCACTGAAGTGTCACAGATCCTAGCCTCTGCCAACCATTGTCAGGAGGCAAAGGCCCCCCCGTGGCTGCAGTCCCTAACTCTTCAGGGTGATCAGTTGCTCTGCACTCCCCACCGTTCTGATGGCTGTCTGCCCCGACCTCCTTCTGCACCCCTGCCTGTCTCACACTTGGCAGTGATTGTCTGCCTCTCTGCACTTGGTTGTTCTCTCTACCCTAACCACACTCTCTCCCTTGCTGGCTCTGCCTTAATCTACTACTCAGCACCACTTGTTCTGTCTTAATCTACTTCTCAGCCTCCACTGGTTCTGTCTTAATCTACTACTCAGCCTCCACTGGTTCTGTCTTAATCTACTTCTCAGCCTCAACTGTTTCTGTCTTAATCTACTTCCCAGGCCCCACACTGCCATGCCCCTTGACCTCTTTATGAAATAGAGGTCAATGTATCTCCTTGTTTTGTTGTCCCCCCTCCATGATTTTCCCTTCACAGGACCACTTTATTTTTCTGCTCCCCTAGCTATTTAACCGATTTTGTCTATTTCATTCCCTACAGTCTGAGAAGCACTAAATTTCAGACTGTATGCCTTTTGCTTACTCTCTGTCCCCGGAGCACAGCGTGTGCTCATTGCATGGTGGGTCCCTGAATGGTTGTACCCTTTCTTGGACTTCTCCCACATTAAACTAGGTCTACTTCCTGTGGAAACCAACACTTTCAGGACACTATAACAAAGGCTGACCAAGAGTTATTTGACAAACCCTAACGATTCCTTTCAATAAAGCTCTTGTAGGCAGAGCATGGTGACACGTGCTTGTAATTCCCACACTCGGGAAGTGGACGGAGCAAGATGAGGAGAGGAACAGTGTTGACTACGTACTGAAAGTCAGCTACACAAGAGACCAGGTCTCAGAAAATAACCCAGGCAAACAAAAACCAAATAAGAAACAAAAGCCCAGCTTTTGTAAAAACAAATTCAACTTGGATACCATTTAAGCCTGGAGTGGTGCCACCCAATACTGTGAAGCATAAGGATCACCAGAAACCCAAAGACAGTCTGTTGGTATTCTGTCTAAGCTCCACCCCACAGTTACCTGGCAATAGCCAGGTATGCCCCACCCCATATGCCTGGCCCACTATAAGAGGGGCTGCCTGCCTCTCCTCGCTCTCTTTCCCCTCTCATCCTCTTACCTCTCTGCACTCTCACCTCTCTGCTCCTCTTGGGCTCCCCTCCCCCCTCTCTCCACGTGGTCATGGCCGGCCTCCACTTTCTCTCTCTCTCTCTCTCTCTCTCTCTCTCTCTCTCTCTCTCTCCTATACCATTGACTCTCATCCTCTTCTCTAAATAAACTCTATTCTATACCATGTTGGTGTGTGTGTGTGTGTGTGTGTGTGTGGTCCTTCAGGGGAAAGGGGATGCCTGGGCATGGGCCCGCTTAGGTACCCCCCTCCCCCACGCCGCCATGCCATACTCACTAATACCCTTTCTCTCTTTTATATCCCATCATTGGTGCTGAAACCCGGGAACAACAACTACATTAATAAACAACACTAAACCATCACAGTCTAGACTATATGGCAAGATTATCTTTAAAAGGAAAACCAAAGGGCTGGTAAGATCATCCAGTAGGTAAAGGGATTTGCCACAAAAGTTGCAGAACCAGAGAATTCAGTCCCTGAAACTCAACCACTGCAACAAAATTGTCCTCTGATCTCTACATGAAAAACTCCTTCTCTATCTTCTATCTATCTATCTATATCTCTCTATCTCTCTCCTTCTCCCTCCTTTATCTTATACATACACACAGATGTTAATAAGTAACTAAATACAATTTCTAAAAATTAAGGTAACAATATAATCCTAAACCGAGAATGCTTTCTTAGTTAGAGCTTCTGTGACATAGCCCTTAGTAAGGGCTTCTGTGGTATTAAATACCATAATCAAAAGAAACTTATGGAGGAAAGGGTTTATTTACAACCTGTAGTCCATCATCCAGGGAAATCAAGAAAGGAACTTATGACAGACACCTAGGAGCAGGTACTGGAGAAACAGCCATGGAGGACTGCTGTTTACTGGATGTACCTTATGACTTGCAAGTTTGCTTTGTGAATAGCACCTAGCTGCCTGGTAAGTGAGCTGGACCACTCCATACACACTGATCACTAAGTGAGAAAACGCCCCAAAGGTCTGCCTACAGGCAACATGATGGGGTGTTCCTTCAACTGATGTTCTTTCTTTCAAAGACTCTGGCTTGAGTTTAGTAGACATTAAACTAGCCAGCACAAGTCTTCAGAGTTCCTTCAAGCCACATCTTCTGGCTGTCCTTTGTTATTCAGTTAAACTGATTGCTAAATTCATATAGGAACAATCCCCAACATATAAATGTAACAAAGGTGCGCGCGCAGATAACTGGTCGCACATTTGTCTAGCAAAGGAGAGTCCTGAGTTTGGCCCTGTAAAGTCATAAAATGAATGAATTTATCCAACTTCCCTGCTTCCGGGTGAAAGGAAGGGTAATTATTTGTCTATACTGGTCTAATTTGGTCCATTTTCTCCACCCTGACAGTGTCTCACCCCCTTGTCTGCAGGTCTGGCAACTTTATGTAAATGTGCATAATCCTGCATAAGGCTGCTCATAGGGTTAGGGCTAGAGAGACAAGATGTGCCATAGAAACTAATCTGCTCCTTTTCAGACTGATTTACATTTTCCTAAGAGAAATGTATGTCTTAGTTAGGGTTTTGCTTCTGTGAACAGACACCAAGTCTTATACAGGACAACAGTCAATTGGGGCTGTCTTACAGTTTCAAAGCTTCAGTCCATCATCTCAAGGTGGGAACATGACAAGATTCATACAGTCATGGGGCAGGAGGAGCTGAGAGTTCTACATCCTCATCTGAAGGCTGCCAGCAGAATACTCATTTCCAGGCAGCTAGAATGAGATTTTATAACCCACACTCACAGTGGCACACCTACTCCATGAGGGCCATACCTTCTAATCCTGCCACTCCCTGGGCTGAGCATATACAAACGGTCACAATCACTCTCTTGTATAAGAAGTTTCTCTCTAAACCCCTCTACCCAGTAGGGTAAGGTCCCAGCCTAGCTGCTGCAGCTCCTCCTTCCCCGGCATCTCTCCCTCCCTCTGGCACACTGCCCATCCTAGGTCCCTATAACATTAGGCTTCCCTGTGCCTGTCTCTACCCGGACTCCAGGACAGAGGCCAGGCTCATCCTGCTTCCTTTATCCTTGATATGGTCTGGGGCCTGTGCATTAGGCACTTTGCTGTTTCTGTGACCAGTTATAATGAAAAGGAAGAATTTGGACTTACAACTCCAGTGGGTTAGAGGCCATAATAGTGGCAATGGTACGGCAACAGGTACAGGCGGGGTGGTGGAGCCGTAAGCTGAGACCCATATCTTCAACCTCAAGCATGAAGAAGAAAGGGCAAACTGGAAGCGATCTGAGCCTTCAACACCCAGAGCTCACCTCCGGGGTCGTACTTCCTCCAACAAGAATACACCTTCCACACCTCCTCAAACAGCACCAGAAACTGGGACCAAGGGTTTACATACATGAGCCTGTAGGGAACAGAACCATTCCAACTACCACAGCCTGCCATGGGGCATCCCAACCAACAATGTAAATGAAAGACAAAACAAAAATCAAAACCCAGAGAGACCTGAGGGTGTAATTTCAACAATAAACCTGCTGTAAAATATATTTCCGGGGTTGAGATGCTGTTACTCACCCCCTTTCCCAACTCTACCTCTGGAGCAGACATGCACTTTGCCTATTGTTTTGGATCCACACGCCACTTCTGGATAGTTCCTTTGAATGATAAATACCTCTTATGCTTGCAGAGTATTTGCTCGGGTTGGTCCATTAGTCAATCAATAAGCTCATAATATTTTTTTGCAATGTACTCCATTAAGCAGTATCACAGAGAATCAGAAATATTGTCCTTCTCACATAAAGTTCCTGAAATAATTGCCCTGACATAAAGTCTGTGTGCAAAGGTACTGAGTGTGCACATATCTGCTAACTGCCCCACCTACCCAGATGGTGGACCTCTATGTACTTTGGGGTTTAGATGATTAAGCTGAGGAAATGGGAGATTGGGAGAGACTGGATATTTGAAATGTTGTTATTAAATTTGCAGTTCAAGGCTGAGGAAGCGTAAAGACACACTTGGACATCAGTGCATTGGCTGGAGATGTAGCTCAGGGACCTTCCCGGGCTCAGCAGTGCCACCAGCCAGGGGGATGGGCCAGGCTAGCTCAGAATTCCTCCATGCAGGAGCCCATGCAGGATACATAAGGGTGGGCTAGTACCTGGGATGCCACTGTCCTCACCATGCCGGAAGGGAACAGAGATGCATGAGCACAGAAGCCAGGCCTCTAGAGAGATACAAAGTTCCCAGACACCAGCAAGCATGGTACATTTCACTTACATCAAGTTTCCCTTCAGACAAAATCTTGACATAGCTGTGAGTCTACTCAAGCTTCCTAGGTCCCCAGGAATAGTGTTATCCCAAGCGCCCTTCTCTTTCAGATGCCAGAGGATGCTAGGGTATATTATGTAATGTGGGGAACATGTGTGATTGTGTGTGAAAGATGACGTGTGTGAAAGCTCAGGTCTAGGAATGTATGACATTGCTTACACCCATGGGTGACTGAGGGCATGCAAGTGAGGGTTTATATGTGAGAGCATCTGTGTGGGGGTGCATGTGTGTGAGAGATCACATGCGTGTGATGGAGTAAGGGTGTATATGTGGGGATTACTTATATGAGCTTACAGGCATCGGGATGTATGAGCATGTGGAGGAACACATGCCCTTAGGAGCTTAAGAGCACGTGTGTGTAAGATCATCTGTGCGGGAGTTCATGATTGTATATGAGCATGCGTGTGTATAGGACGGCACATGCATGTGAGGGTATGTACACAGATTTTGATGAGAGCACTAAGGGCCCCTCCTACGTGTTTATAGTCATGAAAGGTTGATCCTGTCTCCTCCACCTGCCTGAGTATTCATCAACAGGCTTTTAAAAGGCCACATCGCACTGTCTTGCTTTCATCTTGTGTTTTCATGGGAAAGATTTGCCTTAACACTGCCTCCTCTGTCCAGCTCTTCCTTGGAGGATTCAGCAAATTTCCAAGGCCTTCCCTTCTAAGGAAGCTGCACCCGCCACAAGAGGACGAGGAGACCACAAGCTATGTGAAGAGGGTGTCTTCTGCCCTCAGGCAATCCCCAGCTTTACATTATGTGAAGAGCAGCATTTCCCTGCAGAGAGATGAATGGCCTCCTGAGTTACTATGTTACCGTGACCCGTGTTACCGTGACCCGTGTTACCAGGCAGCGTGGATAGGGGCAGAATGGAGCCCCATTTGCTCCAACCTCCTCAGTTATATGTTAAGCTCTATAACTGTTCATAGGCAGAGGTTGAGGTGTCAGGGGGGGCAGACATAGGAATTAAGGTGGAAGGAAAGCCAGAGATCACTGAATGGTCATTGGTCACTGTCGCCACTATGAGAGTCAGAGGACATGACTTCTGCTGAGAGGCACGTTTCTGGGGACACAGCTAGGGAAAGGCCGAAAGTGTTCCAACTGCTACGCCCAAGATCTGCCAAAGGAAGCCGAGATTTCTCTGCTGCACTATGTCTGGGTGTGACTGTCACCTGTCCTGGTGGGCAGAGAATGGCCTTAGGGTGACTGAGTACTACAGGGCTCTGACGCTGCCAACCCGATCTGAGATCTGAGCGCTCTCTTACACGGCATTTCCATCCGACAGTCTTCGTGCTCACATCTCAGATTCATGTCGCTGCTTTTAGAACAGAAGTGCATTCACATAGTTGAGGACCGAGAACTAGTAGGCGCAGTTGTAAGGTGACTGGGGCTCTGCCCTGTTAAGGGGAAGTCCTGGTGACTGGGGCTCCGCCCTGTTAAGGGGAAGACCTGCATTGGCACCCGAGAATGTTCTTTTTAGGTGATTTTTTTTCCCTGACACAGCTGTGCCATTGCAGGCCTGGTGGCTTGAGCAGGGGCCGCTGTGGGATGGAAGGGTGGTGAGGGATTCACAGGCCAGGACCAAGATGTCTTTGTATTTCTCCTAGTCTGTCCCTGGTACTGCCTGCTGCCCCTGAGCATTTGGTCTGAGCTCTTCTGAAATGAAGCTTCTGAATTTCAGCCAGGGTGTGGGCAGGGCAGTTATGTAGCTTCGTGTCAGAGAGGAAATATGACTGTTTAGTGCCATTCTGAAACAGCTTAAAATAAATTCTCCATTTAAAAAACTGTAACCTTGCCTGCCCTTTGCCTTCAGGTGTCTCTGCTACCCACCATTCTGATCCTTGCTGCAAGCCACCAGAGTGACAGCGTGACTCAGCTTCTTTCTTTCAACCTCTCCTCCTGCAGGCTGAGGACTCTGCCTGCTACCATGGTCAATGAGTTTTTCCAGCATTAAAAAGTTTTAACCCTTTTGTCTCTACTGGGAGGAACATTTAAAAGGATTCTTGTCTTAGTTTTTTGCTTCTCCCATTAGAAAAGAGATGAAGTATGCTGAAGGTATTATAATTTTTTTGTCAGTAGGCTGCATTTGTGTTTTTGAGTGCGCGTGCACGTGTGTGTGTGTGTGTGTGTGTGTGTGTGTGTGTGTTTCAGTCTATCACATGGGCACATGTGCTTTTTAGGTTTATATGACTCAAAGAGATTAGAAATTCACACAGTTCTGTCTAGGACACTGCTGACATGTCCGCCCTCTAGGAAGGAGAGAGGAAGGGCAGGGTGGGAAGAAATCAGGCCCAAGATGGTGAGAGGCGTCTGGTAAGAGACAGATGAGCAATGGGGCACAGGCAGGTCACCAAAGGTGTCACATGTCGTGGCGGTAAGGGAGCAGCCACGTCATATGCACAGAGACATCCCCTGCAAGGCTTCTTCCTTTTCTCCTGTTTCTCTTTCATCTGTTCTTCCACCCGCCCACTCCCTGCCCTCCATGAGCCTGTGTGGAGCAGTTACTGTGGGGGAAGCAGTGTGAAACCCAGAGCCCCATGAAACTGTCATCTTCTGGGACCCCGCAGCAAGCACAGAGTAGCATGGCAGAGATGGAGGGGCAGGATGGCACCTACTCCCATCTCAGAGCAGAAATGAGGTGTCACTTCTCCCCAGCAGTACCAGTGTGCCTTGCTGTACCATTCTTCCTTAGTGTGAAGTCATCTTTATTGTCCAAAGCATCATAACTATTTATACAAGTTCTGCTGCTTGCACGGAACCATGGAAGACTTTGTATACATATGAAATTAGATTCTCATAACAATTCAACAAGATACCATGACCTTGAGTAAGTTCTCGCTTCCCTCTGGTGTGTGTGTGTGTGTGTGAGAGAGAGAGAGTGTGTGTGAGTGTGTGTGTTATGATGTGATATGTATGTGATGTGTGAGTGCTTTGTGTAATGCATGTGTGTGAGTATATGATGTGTGTGTATAATGTGTGATGTGTGTGTGTATAATGTCTGTGATACGATCTGAGTGTATGTGTGTGTAGTATGATGTGATATGTATGTGATATATATGTGAGTGCTATGTGTGATGTGTGTGTTTATGATGTGTGTATGTATGAAGTGATGTGTGTGTGTATGTGGTATATATGTGGTGTGATGTGATGCATGTGTGATGTGTATGTGAGTGCTATGTGTGATGTGATGTGTGTATGTTTGTGATGTGTGTGATATGTGTGTGATTTATGTGCAATGTGTATGTATGTGGTGTGATATGTTATGATGTGCGTAATGTGTATGTGAGTGCTGTGTGTGATATGCTAGTGTTCTGTGTGATGAGAGGTGTACGATGTATGCATGTGATATATGTGTAATTTATGAGTGATGTGATATGTGCATGTGTGATGTGTAAGTGTGTGTGGTATGTGTGTGAGTGTGGGGTGTGTGTGTGATGTGATATGGTGTGTGTGGTGTGTGTGTGTGCTCATGTCTATGAATGTTCTCCTGTGTGTAAGTGCATGGACACATTCACACACACGTTAATGTGGGGTGCACTTCTTGATCATCTGCACCGTATATTTTGGGTCGGCGTCTCTCCCTAAACCTAGTATTTGCCCTTTCAGCCAGTCTAGCAAACAGGTTTGCCCTGGGCGTTCCCTGCCTTTATCTCCTGCCCTAGGATCACAGGGGAGCTCCCACGCACACTCAGCTTTCACAGTGGTGCTGGGTCTGCACGCTGTGAGACACGTGCTTTAACCCGAGCCTTCTGTCCAGTCTCCTTTTGTTGATAACTGTCTGATCAGTTTACCTTTGTTTCCTGAGCTCTGTAGCATTCAATATAGGTTACTGCCAGTGTACTTAGCTGCCATACGATTAAGGTGTACATGCACTCATAGGAAATATTCCTGATTTCTTTCTTACCCTAAATACTTATTACAGTGTCTGGCATAGTGTAAGAAATCATTAAATACTTTTATTTTATTTTGCATAAGGTGAAGTCAGGATTCGAACCCAGGCTTTTGAGATTACAAAGCTTGTGGCTCCCACTGTGTGACTTATTCTTCTCTAATGACAGCTTTGCCTCATAGATATTCCCTCTCTCCCTTAGAAACAGAAGATCAGCGTTGGCTCATTCTCTCCTTTGGTCCCATCTATGTTGGGACCTTGTTAACAACTGTCCTTTCTCTGGGAAGACACGATTAAGCACGAATGCATCTTTTGTAAGCAAAAGCCTTGGGAGAAATTGCTCAGGGCCTTCAAGTGCAGTCACGGCACAAAGATAAGCATCAACAAAAGAAAGATTCCGGTCAAAAATATTTACTGCATTACACACAAAGACTTAGGATTCCATCTGTTCCACGGGGATATTGTTTTAGCGGAATCATTCAAAACCAGATCAGCATGTCATTGTTCCCATTGGCCACACACAGAAGTACCTTACTTACACCAAAGCCAGTGTTCAGAGGACATTCACTACATACTGTGAGGTCATCCACACAGAGCGACAGAAGGCAGGAAAGATAAGCCATGGTGGGAACCTGCTCCTCTATAGCCCAGCAAGTGGTTGAATTTCCTGGAAAAATGTCCAGGAACTCACAGGTTCTGGACCCTATGGTGTAAAAAGCAGGTAAGGGCTGATATCGGTGTGGCAAAGCAGGGGGTCTCCCTCCAAGCCCCTGCCACTCCCTCATGGCAGAGGGGCATCCCAGCTGTATTCTGTCTTTTCATTTAGAAATAATAACTTGGGCATACCCAAGGTACATGCAGAATCATAAGTCTCTGTTTTCTCTTCTGTAAAGCGAGACTGACAAAGTTATTGTGGAAATGAAAGATCTCACTGCAAGGCGCCCACGAACGGCCAGAGATCTTGATTCTGTTTAAGGCATGGGAAACTGTATATCCAAGTGTTGTAAGGGAGACAAAGGTGGCGGGCGAGAGGAGCACCACCTTCCGGGAGACGTGGAATTGACTTTCTCAGTTAAGACAGAAGCTTCCGACTTCAATCTGAAATTAATCCAGACTATCAAGAACAGGATTGATACTCTTCAGAAAACATTTTATAATTGTTATGTTTATTTTTAAACATCCTTAAGAGTGAGTGTGGCTTTATGAATTATACTGTCTGTTTAAGAACACAGGAAAATGCAGATCTGCTCAGAACGTCTCTTGGCAGCATCTATGTGTTAGAATCTAGAGATTCCAGTCTGTGGAGAGGACTCTGCAGCCTAAGCCTTTCCACACAAGCAAGAGGCCCGGAGTTCAGAAATCCAAAACCCACTTAAATGCCAAGTTGTCATTGAACCTGAACATATCCAGCCTCGGAAAGCAGAGACAGAGAGTCTGCAGGATAGACTGGCTCATAAACTACTCTTAACAACAAAGCCCTGTATCTAACAGAGAGCCTGCCTCAAAAATAATGATATATGACGATTTCCAGTGTCAACCTTGGGCCTACACACACACACACACACACACACACACACACACACATGCACATACATACATACTCATACATACACATTCATGCAAACACGTATACCAACTTGCATATATATCACAAATACCTACACATGAAAAAAGAAAATAAAAATTAAGGAACTTAGACTGTCACTCACAATAGTTGAGCTTTAGAGTCCTTTGTCAATACTTGACCATATTTAAAGCACCATCAAACTTTGTTCATAAATTATGTCTTAATAAAATATTACAAGATGACCAAGGTAGGAAGCAAATGTTTATTCTGTTTAAGAACAAGTTGAAAATTAACCATTTATGTGAATGATCGAGAACTTGACATTTCACAGAGATTTTTAGTGAGGATAGAGACCAATCTGGAATGAGAGAGGGAGAGAGAGAGAGAGAGAGAGAGAGAGAGAGAGAGATTATAGAAAACTGATTTCTAAATCCCAAGGTGATCGATATTAACACAGACCTTGGTGAACTGCTAAAGATTCATTTAATGATAAAGTTAAAGTGTATTTCTAGAAATGGAACAGGAGGACTTCTCCAAGCTGCTCATTTTGGGCTAAATTCATGAGAGTTGATTTTTTTTTTTTTTTTTTTTTTTTTTGGTTTTTCGAGACAGGGTTTCTCTGTGTAGTCCTGGCTGTCCTGGAACTCGCTCTGTAGACCAGGCTGGCCTCGAACTCAGAAATCCACCTGCCTCTGCCTCCCAAGTGCTGGGATTAAAGGCGTGCGCCACCACGCCCGGCGAGAGTTGATTTTTTTTTAATGTCTCAGTTCACAATTATTTTGTATATAAAAAAATCTACATTAGAAACAAACAACAACCACAAAAAAAGAACAATTATCTAGAAACTGCCATCTGCAGGAAATTTGCTTCAGAGGAGAGTTACTCTCCACCCTCCAGCCCAGTGGATGAGCTGTGTGGAGACAGTGCCTGGGGTGGCAGAGAAACCATTGACTAAAGGTCACAGGGGGGCTGAGAGATTCCAAGTGGCCAAGGGTTTCCTCTCACAGTTGTTTGTCAAATGGCCTGTGTGCCCTTCTCCCTCAATTCCATAGAATAAATAAAACGAATAGGCCCTCCTGCTCTAGAAGACTCAGTTATAATTTTTGCCATGAAATATCATGGACAGCATCATAATATAAAGACATTTAATTAGAGGCATTTAATACAGTGTGGCTCACCAGTGATTTCTGCATTCAGCATGTTTCAAACGGCTGAGTGATTAAAATGTGGACGTTTGTTCACCACGAAGTATCAACGGGCCTCCGCAGCTGCAAGAATCCTTAAATCTGGCTTGCACGTGTAGCTTAATGAGTCCCCGGGACAAGACAGAGCCAAACAAGTAAGAGCAAAGACAGACATGAAACCAGAAAGCGAGTTAACCAAGTACGGAGGTGACCCAGGCTAGTGGAGCCGAACGCTTCAGACTGAGAGGGGGCTTTAAAGAAAGGGGGCTGCTCTTTGGCTACAGCACCGGAAGCGGCCCACACAGGGCCAGGGCTGGGGGTATCCAGTTCAAAGGGCCTGAATAGGAGATCTGGCTCCTCCCCTTACCCAAGCAATGCAGGAGAGCTAGCCCTGGTGGTGTGTGTGCCAAAGAGCTGGTGGGCAGATCAACTCAGCTTCCAGGGATCTGAGTTGGCACACTCCAAGATCCACCCCATGTATGAACTGCTGCAGCGGGTAAAGGGGCGGGCCCTACAGCTCCAAAGCGGCAGGATCTCCATGGCTCAGGGCAACGACAGGATATGATGTTGAAGAGCCAGTATTAACAGCGTAGCAGGAGCCAGAGGCTTCCGACCAGATCAAATGACTTGTTGCAATGAACATTGGCAAGTAAAAATGACACAGTCTGACATACTGCAACTTCAACGGAGAGATGTCCTTTGGTGGTGGTGGTGGTTGTTGTTGTTATGGAGGGGGGCATTGCAAGGGCAGAGGGTTGATATAAAGGGACGGGAGATGAGTCAGATTAGGGTGCATGATGGGAAATCCACAAAGAATCAATGGTTTTTGTTTGTTTGTTTTTTTAAACGAGTAGAACAAAACCATTGTTTCTTTTACACTGGAGGATGTGTGAGGTTAGGAACTACCAGTCCTAAGCACAAGAAACAGGGAGGCCTAAGGGGGATCAAACCACCCAACTGTAGCTCTCTTTTCTGTCGGGCCCTATGTCAGTTCTCATCTCCCACCTGACTTACATCTCCAGCCTTATGGGCTGTTTAGCAGCAGTGAACACCCAAAGCCATTGTGAGCAGGAAGCATCATCAGGAGGATAAGAGGCCACAGGACAATCTCTGTAGATTCCCTCTTATTCCTCCTCTTCTTTCTTCTCCCTCTTTTTAAAAACTCCTTGTTATTATTGTTTTTATGTGTACATGCAGAGTGTGTGTCTATACATATGTGAGTGTGCAAGTGTGTGTGCATGCATGGTATGTATGTATGTATATGTGTGTGCATCCAGGGTGTGTGTTTGCATGTGTGTGTGTGTGTGTGTGTGTGTGCATAGTGTGTGTGTGTATGCATCCATGGTGTGTGTGTATGCATATGTGTGTGCGCCTGTGTGTGTGGTGCACATTGTGTGTGTTTAAGAGGTGCCACTACAAGCTGTAGGACACCCAAGAGTTACTTCTCTCCTTCCATCTTTTTATAGGCTCTGAGAATAGACCTTGGCTTGCCAGACTTTCAGGACAAGTATTCCTACTTCTTGAGCTATATCACTGTCTGTCTCTCTCTTTTAAAAGCATGTCACATCAGAGAGTTGGTACTGATGGGAACTAAAAGACAATCTTAGGAGTCATCCTCCACCTTGATTCTTGAGACAGGTCAGGAAGAGAATGCCACGCTAGGCCCAGCCTGTTGGACCCCCTTTTGGGGACCCCTACTCTAATCTCGGGATGGCGCTCCCCAAGAAACTCAAGAGACCAGCTTGATGCAATTGCATGAGGCAGTTTTAATATAGGAGCTCTGGGATGACTCGTATCTCACACAGGAGACAGAGGAGTTGACCCCGAGGCTCAGAAGTTAGGGGTTTATATAGGAAAAGTAAGGGGGTTGGCGTGGTTACACATAATTGGCTGATTTAAACATTAACAGAGAATTGGTGCACAGTTACATCAGCAAGCAGTACATGCAGATTGGTATTTCAGCAACGTGGGAAGACGGCTTATTTTGGTTAGCAAGAGGTCGGGTTAACCTCAAACTGCATCGAGGGGAAGACTGGAGACCAGGAGGCCCAGTCCAGATAGCCCATGACTCAGTGGAGAGTAGAGATTGTCTAGGCACATCCCTTATCCTTCATGGCCAGTTAGTTCCCAGAATAATACAGCAGCCTTATTTCAGGCCTGCCCAGGCATTCCCAGGCCTATCCTGCTCTGCTACCTCTATCGTGGGCTCTGAAAAATTTAGAACTTCCTTCAAGCCTAGGCATCTGAGACCCCAAAGTCCATCCCTAGTGACACACTTCCTCCAACAAGGCTGAGACACCTCCAAATTTTTCCTCCCTCCTCCATTATGATAGCCTTCAAAACTTTTAATTCTGCATCGAAGAGCTCATCTACCCTCAGATGCATTGTAGTTGGAGAAAAACTACATATTGAAGTGGACTTTTTCCTTAACATTATTTACAGAACAACAAAACTTGGCAGTTACATGTAATTTACATTGCATAGGATATTCCAAGAAATCTAGACGTGGTTTAAGTATATGGGAGGATGCGTGCAATTTGGATATTTTAGCAACTGTCCCATTAGCAAATTTGTCCCTTTGTCATTTCTGTGACAAAAATGCCAGACAAAGGTCAATACAAAGAGGGGAGTGTTTCCTGGGCTGTTCATGGTGAGGGGGTCAGTCACAGTGCCAGGAGCTTGCTGGGGGGGCGGGGGGGGTGTCTCTGCAGGCAGGAAGCAGAGTCCCGAAAACCTGCCTTCAGCTTGATCATCCTTCTATCCAGGGCTCCCCACAGTGGGTCTACCCACCTCAACCTACCTACTCTGGTGATTCCTCATCTCGCCGTCATGTCCAGAGGCTGCCCTTTTAGGAGAGTCTAGCCTTGAACTGACGAATGAGGCTAACGGGCACAATGTGCGGACACCACGGCCTTTTACTGGATGAGCTTGAGCACTCTGTATCTACAGGGCGTCTTGGAACTGGTCCCTCACAAGCACTCATGAGCCAGTGTGTGTTTTCTCCTTCGTCGGAAACTTAAAACAAGTTCTGAGGAATTCATAAACGGATACTCAGAAAGGAAGATCTGAAAAGTCATGCTGGTTTTAAGAAGCGTCTCAGCTCAGGTAACATTGTGAAGTTCACCCTCTCGGTCCTCACCAGAGGTGAGAGCACCCCGCCCCCCCCATATACACTATGTATTTCTGCTATTATTTCCTTAGAGTACAGCCCTACGGGGAATTTCATTGCCATGAATTCTATATATCTTTTGAGCTTCCCCCCTCCAGATAACTCCTACAGAACTGTCCTTTAGAAAACCAATTATTTTCCATTTGCACCAGGGAAACATGAGAGTGACCGTTTCCTAACACATTTGCTTACTGGGAGCACTACATTTAACTTGTTAATTTGAAAAGTGGAAATCATTTCATAGCTATCTAAATTCGCATCACTTTAACATTCCCCTTGAATTTCTGCTCCCTTGTCATTCCCCAGAGGTTTAGCCCTCAGGAGAAGCTCTCTGAATATTCCTTCCTTCTGTCCCCTGTTTCACTTCTAGTGAAGAAGTAGCACAGCCTGACACTTCCCTAAAGGGAAATGTCACTCACTACTATGCAGCGAGAAGAAACAAGAGGAAATAATGATAGAAAATTAAACAGCATAAAAACACTTGTACAACTAAAGACTAGGCTGAGGAACTTAGGGATACTGAAGAACCCCAAAAACCTTTCACATTTTTGCATCTTCTCTCATCTGGATCTCTCCCCCACAACCCCTCTACAACGTACACTGCATGCCTTCTTTTCAAAGATGAATAGCAAGTTCTAAATGTCATGCCATGCAGAGCTTTCAAATTTCCAAATTCTTCCAAATCTGTCCTTGTTTGTTTCTGGGTCAAAACTGGAGCAATACATCATCACCCTTGGCTACATCTTTAACAAATCGACTATCTGCAAGAAAAATAGAATTCCATATAATTATGAGGAGATCTCAGGCAAAAGCTCCAGGAAATCCCCAAAGAGTCTGCATTTGTAAAGGAAAAGTCATAAGCCAAGGTCGGGATGTATTATTTGTAAAATAGGACAGATCTACAGTTGAGTTATGTGGACAAAGCAAAGCCTTGGTTTTGTAAGGATTGGTGGAAAATGCCTACTGGGAATGTGTAGGATTGAGAGATTATTAAGTGAGATTATTGCTGATTGAAGCTTACGTTGATTGGTTGACTTTGATAAGGGCAGTTACCAAAATGAATTTTCATAGATCATTTGATGGGAGTCTGAAAGTGGTTTTGGAATCTTTGTCCAAGGCTTCGAAAGAATCATGAAAGAAGTCTTTACCTTTCACAAATTCAGAGGACAGAAACACATCACTATTATTTGGTTGTGTTGTCTTTTAGAAACATGCTTTTCCACTAGTTACATATGTTAGTAAAAATAGATAAATTAGATCCAGCTGACTTGCCTGTATTGAAGGTCTGGTATTTGGGCATTAGTTCCTTTTGGGTATTTGACAGTAATAATGTTTGTATTAAGATGGCATGGTAGAATAATAAAATTAGATTTCATTTACAAATGGTAGAGTGATGTTTGTTTTCTTACAGGTGGAAAACTGAAGCTCAAAGAAATGTCAACATGATCACAGACTTTCCACACCTTCCTACCATCCCTTGGCAACAAACTTTACCAAATCATTTGATGGTTGTTTGGTCAATAAACAGAAGATGAAGCTATACAAATAATTGCTCACTCAAAATAGCAATGTGAATTAGTTACTAAGAATATAAATCCAGGTAAACATAAAATCTACTAATTAATTTTTATTAGTCTGCGCTATTACATACAATGTAACACTAGCTAGCACCGTGTGCTGGCTCAGTTCTTTGTTCTTGTTGCTTCTTTTGGTCAACCTGACACAAACTGGAGTTACTTGGAAAGAGGGAACTGCAACTGAAAAAAAAGTCTCCACCATGTTGGCCTGTAGGCAAGTCTGAAGATATCTGGTTGATTTGTGGTTGAGGTAGGAGGGCTCAGCTCGCTGCGGGTGGGGCCACCACTGGCTGGCAGTCTTGGTTGTAGAAGAAAGCAAGCTGAGCAAGCCATGAAGAATAAAACGGCAAGCAGAGTTTCTCCATGACTTCAGCATCCACTCCTGCTCTGACATCCCTTCAGAATGGACTATAAGCTGAAATAAATTTCTTCCTCTGGTTGCTTTTTTTCTGTGTTTTGTACCAGTGACATAAATTTAACCACGTAGTAACATCAAGTAATATCATTAAACCCACCCATGAGGATCACCTAATTATGTCCAGCTCCCAATATCATTACATTGGCATGATATTTCATGATTGTTAGGGAGGCTAGGATTCAAATGATAATAAAAATTCTAATTATTGATGCACGAATATTTTGTTTCCACCTTACTTTTTAAGAGGAGATAGGGAAAAAGCAGAAGAAAGGAACTTGGAAGAAAATGTTCTGATGAAGAGAAGGAAGAAAACATGTTAGAGAAAGAAATGCAGAGAGAAAGATTGCACGAGTATGTGGGCGGTGAGTTACACTCCGTGACAAGTCACGAGTACACACACGTGCTAACTTCTTCTCATGTGAGTACAGGGACTTCCAGTTCTGGCACGGAGCATCTCACTCTGAAGCTGATCGCTTGCTCCATGTTCCTAGAACCAGCAACAGAGAGCAAGACAAGAATGCAGTGGTGGCTTTCCTTAGACACACAGCGTCCATCTGTCCCCTATGCTCTGCGTCTCCATCTCTGTCTCTCCTTCCTCTGCCTCTTTCTCCCACTTGCTTCGTGTCCTCATGGGTCGACCCTGAAACCAGTAGTCTTTTGAAAATTCAGATTCTAGCCGGGTGGTGGTGGTGGTGGTGGTGAAAGCATTTGATCCCAGCACTTGGTTAGCAGAGGCAGGTGGATCTCTGAGTTTGAGGCCAGCTGGATCTAAAGACCAAGTTCCAGGACAGCCAGGGCTACACAAAGGAACCCTATCTTAAAAAAAGAAAGAAAGAAAGAAAGAAAGAAAGAAAGAAAGAAAGAAAGAAAGAAAAGAAAAGAAAAGAAAAGAAAAGAAAAAAAGAACAAACAAGCAAAAATCCAGATTTGTTCTCACTCTCTTCTGAAGACAAGGGACAGTTCCCATTTCCTGCTTTCAGAGTTTGCTTTATCCTCCCGAGTTCCTGTGCCCTCTATTCCATACAGTCGCTTGTCCCTGAGTCATCTGCCCACAACGCTCACCTCCTACCTGGCCACCTGCTGCCCAGCCTTCCTTCAGGGTGAGATATTGCTTCACAGGACAAGATTCCCAGCTGCCCATTCTGGCTTAAATGTTCTTACTGCCATCTCTACTTTCTGTTGGGTTTCACAATTGGTAAGTGTGTGTGTGTGTGTGTGTGTGTGTGTGTGGTCTTCATCTCCAAACTGTACCCTTGCAAACGCAAAAGTTGTACTGTCAAGCCTGTAGCTTAGCAGTGTGCAGGGCAGATGGTGAGCACATAAGACCTGAGGAACATATGTTAACTGATAAGCTGAATGAATGTGTGCATGGGATATTAGGAAGAAGACAGTAAATCTATAGGAAGAGCACAATCCAAATACATTAGACTTCTGATTAGCCTGGGAAAAGTTTCCTAAATAATATGTGTCAGGCAGCTTAGCTTAGGCTCAGTCCCCTCAATCTGGAAAGGTGGCCCAGCCGGGACAGTGCTCACTACACCAATGTAAGCAATGAGTTCAGTCCCAGTACACACACACACAAAGCCAGGCAGGGTAGCATGGGTTGATAATCCCAGATCTAGTCAGGCAGAAATAGGAGATGCCCTAAGGCTTATCAGCCATCTTGGCTATCCTCAAGGTATAGATATGCTTTGCATGAAAACAAAACAAAAAACAAAATCAAGGTGACAATGTCAACTGAGACTCTCCTCTACCCTGACTCACATCAGCCCATGAAACATAGATTCTCCATAGAATAACTACTGGCCTAGATTTACTAGGAAATCCCACCCTAGACCTCAGGGCCTAGTTTCGGTTCTGCTCCCTTTAGACACATCAAGATATCCATCCTGACAGCTTTCTTTAGGATTCCAGCCTGGTAGACTATAATCTCATACCAAAAGACAACTGACAATGTAACAGATACCCAGATCCCATCACAAAACCAGGAACAATGTGATCAACCAAGACAATATGGCTTTCCCCTAAATCACTAGTTCCAGAGCAGGGTGCCCCAAGGAGAGCAAATTGGATAAAATCCAACCTACAGAGCTCAAAGAAACAATGATAAGCATGCTTAACAGGCTCATATGGAATAAAGAGGAAGGCAGTAAATGCCTGGCTGGGCAGAATGATCATAGAGAAAATGTGAACAAAATGATCAAGTCCAAAAGAACATGAGCAGATGGCCAGATGAAGTCATGAAGACAACGAGCGTTGTGAAGATAAAAATCAACGGAGGTAGAAGAACTCAAGAAAACTCAACTGGAATGAGACAAAAGATGAAAAACTCAACAAGCCCAATAAAAACCTCATTGGGAAACTTTCTTAATAAAATACAGAAGACAGAATATCAAGGCTAGAAGACATGATAGAAAAACTGCATCATTTGGTCAAGGGAAATGATAAATGGTTTTGTTGTTGTTGTTGTTGTTTTGTTTTGTTATCCTTTCCTCGTCTTATATTTCTTTTTTATTAGATATTTTCTTTATTTACATTTCAAATGTTACCCCCTTTCCTTGTTTCTCCTCCAAAACCCCCCTATCCCATCCCTCCACCCCCCCACCAACCCACCTGCTCCCACTTCCCTGTCCTGTCATTCCCTTACACAGGGGCATCGAGTCTTCTCAGCACAAAGGGTCTCTCCTCTCATTGATGTCCAACAAGGCTCTGCTACGGATGTGGCTGGAGCCATGAGTCCCTCCTACTCTTTGCACATGATTGGTATAAAGAGTAACCCTGGGAAGCAACGAAAAGAGGAAGTTTGCAAACTAAGAAAAACAAAGAAAATGTAACAAAGGCAGAAAGATCAACAATGGTCAAAGCAGTCCAAGAGAAAAAGAATAGGGCAAGAGGTGCCTCTACGACTGATTCCAAGTTACTCCAGAAGCATGGTGTGGCAGTCTCAATGAGCGTGCCCTCCATCCCTAGGCTCACATTTTTCAGTTCCTATTCTTGGATGGTAGCACTGTTTGGATATCTTTAGGAGATAGGGCTGGAGAACACACATCTTCTTGGAGGCTGGCTTTAAGGTTTAAACTCATGCACCATTCCCAGATTACTCTCCACTTCCTGCTTTTGTTTCGAGCTGTGAGCTCTCAGCATCCTGGTCCAGCCATCCTGCCTGCTGCCATGCTCCCAGCTGTGATTTTGATGGACTTGTATCCCTCTGGAACCATAAGCCCAAATATACCCTTCATTCTGTAAGTTGCCTTGGTCATGGTGTTTAATCACAGCAACAGAAAAATAAGTAATACACATGACCATGAAAACACTTTGGTCTGGAACAAAACAGATCCATAGTTCAATGGAATAAAATGGAATATCTGGATATAAATCCATGCAGCTATAACTACTAGAATTTAAGAGAAATGACCAAAATATACATTGGGAAAACAATATTATCTTCATCAAACAGCACAGGGAAACTTGGATGTTAACCTGCAGAGGGATGAATTTGGATCTGTATCCAACTCAACCCCAAATCCATCAGAAAGCTCAATATAAGTCGTAACAATATAAAGTTGCTGGAGAACGAGTAAGGAGTATGCGTTAGTGTATAAGTATAGGTGAAGGTATTCTGAATAGACTCCAGTAGAACAAGAAATAAGATGACAAGACCACTAATGGACAAGTGGAATCTAATGAAACTAAAAGGCTTCTACATAGCAGCCCACAAAATGGACAAAACTGTTTGCCAGCTCTACATCCAACAAAGGATAAGTAATAAGAACATACAAAGAACTCAAAAAACCCAACCATCAAGAAGAAATTCTAATTAAGAGGTAACCTACAACTAAGAGAAGGTTCGCAAAAGAAGAAATATAAATGGCTAAGAAGAACTTTAAAATATATTCAATATCCTTAGCCACCAGGGAAACGCAGGTTAATATCATTCTGAGTTTCTGTTTCACATTGGTCACAATGGCCACCGTGGAGACTGCCAATATCAGCAATTGCTGGCATGGCTGTGGAGGAGGGGCGCCCCTCTGCTCTGCTGGTGGAAATGTGCGCTAGTGCTGTCCCTTTGGAAATTAGTCTGGAGGTGTGTTTTACAAAGAAGAAGGCAAAGCAAAAACCAAAGAAACCAAACAAGCATTGACCCAGTCCTCACCCCTGGGCACATAATCAACAGAATCTGTGCCTCAAGGCACTACCCATCCAGCTATGCTCACTGATGCTCTTCTCACAATGGAGAGGGAAGCAGCTCACATACCCATCAAACGATGACCCAGCAGTGAAGATGTGATACATACACACGAAGGATGTGACTCAGCTAAGACTGTGATTCAGCTTCGAAGAAACATGAAATTATGGATTATCAAGCAAATCGATGGAACTAGAAAACTTATTCTGAGTGAGGCCACTCGGTTGCCACAGGATAAGCAGTGCTTACTTTCACACGAAGATGCTAGTTTCATCTCTTTAATTTGGGGGTCTCTGACATGGAGTACCCCTGGAAGCCAGGAACCAAGAAGAGAAACAAAGGGGGAGATTGTTTTAAAGGAGAGGATAGAATACAGGCAAACATGTGTAACAAGAATACTGTGGGTGGTAAGGTTTGTGCGGGAGGAAGGTATAGGAGATTGGAAAGATGAGGGAGAGATTGACAGGGATAAAGGGAGTGTAAAGGATCCATAGACAGAGCAATGTATGTGTCCTATATACTAACATGTTGCAGGATTGTCCCTGTCCAATAACATTAGTACAGAGGAGGCCTGTGATTGGACAGAGAAAAGGGAGACAGAGCATAGAACTGGAGAGACAGAGGATGTCTCAGAGTAGGGAGAAGTCAACATGGAGGCAGATGGACAGGAAAAGAATCCTGATCTCATGTGGTTTTAACAGTCACAAGTAGCTACGATTTCACAAGGTTAGAAATATTGGGATAAAGCTTTTATCATTATTAATTGGCTAAGAAATTATTGTATTGGCATCTTGTAAATTATAATTTTATTAACATATAAATCTGACTGGTTAATTAAGCTTTAAAAGTTTTGGTTTTTGTCTTAGGGTTTCTATTCCTGTACAAATATCATGACCAAGAAGCAAGTTGGGGAGGAAAGAGTTTATTCAGCTTACACTTCCACATTGCTGTTAATCACCAATGGAAGTCAGAACTGGAACTCAAGCAGGTCAGGAAGCAGAAACTGATGCAGAGGCCATGGAGGGATATTCCTTACTGGCTTGCCCACCCCTGGTTTGCTCAGCCTGCTCTCTTATAGAACCCAAGAATACCAGTCCAGAGGTGATACCACCCACAAGGGGCCCTCCTCCCTTGATCACTAATTGAGAAAATGCCCCACAGCTGGATCTCATGGAGGCATTTCCCCAACTGAAATTCCTGTCTCTGTGATAACTCCAGCCTGTGTCAAGTTGACACATAAAATCAGCCAGTACAATTGACCCCTTGCCAACTTGACACACAAACACATCACTATTAAGCCTCAACCCTTACTTTCTTATTCATCCCCAAGATCTAAATAACTTCAAAAGTCCCACAGTCTTTACATATTAAAAGTTCAATACCTTTAAAAATGTCCAATATCTTTTAAAATTCAAAGTCTTTTAAAAATTCAGACTATTAACTATGGGCTTCACTAAAATACTTTCTTCCTTCAACAGGGAAAAATATCAGGGCACAGTCACAATCAAAAGCAAAACTCAAACTCCAATGGTTCAATGTTTGGGATCCAACTCATGATCTTCTGGGCCCCTCCAAGGGCTTGGGTCACCTCTCCAGCTCTGCCCTTTGTAGCACACAGCTTGTCTTCTAGGCTCCAGCTGTCTGTATTCCACTGCTGCTGCTGTTCTTGGTGGTCACCTCATGGCACTGGCATCTCCAAAAAAATATCTTCTGTTGTAACTAGGCTTCACCAATAGCCTCTCATAGGCTCTTTTCATCGTGCCAAGCCTCAACTCCTTCGCATGACCCCTTCAGTCCTGAGCCATCAATTGCAACTAAGTATCTTTACCAATATCCTTCCTCATCCTCTCACAGTGCCAAGCCTCATGCTCTTCATGACCCCTTCATGGCTTCAAAACCAGTACCACCTGGGTGACTCTTACACATCACCAAGTCCAGCCACAGCGCAAAGTAAAACAGTGACTATCTCTGGAACATAGCTTCTATGCTCTCAGAAAACTCTTCTTAAGCACCACTAATTTCTTAGCTCCAGCTAACCAGCATCAATAAAGGTAACAAAGGTTTGCTTTAGTGGTTCTGATGACTTGTTAGTTACAGCTGATTCTTTGGCCGCAGATAACCAAAACCACAGAATCTTCACAATTAAAACATGGCCCTGATAAGAGTCTTTAATCTTCCCTCTGAAATTTCACAAGCAAGACTTCTATCATCTACGCTGTTCTCAATGTTAACTTCCAAGCTCCTACACAACATCCCACAGAGCTCTTAACACTGAATGGATCATCTAGCCCAAAGTTCCAAAGTCCTCCTACAGTCCTCCACAGTCCTTCCTAAAACATGGTCTGGTTGTCACAGGAATACACCACTTTGCTGGTCCCAATTTGTCTTAGTCGGGGCAATTTTCTTGGTTACTAGAATGCAGGACCGCAGATTACAGGGGTTTATGGTAGAGAGGGAATTAGTGGCTCCAGGGACAAGGGAGCCAGAGCTGGGAACACAGCTGGAACACTGTGGGGGGTGGGGGTGGGGGGAGTGGGGGCTAGCTGGGAGAGAGCAGCTCTGCGTGAGAACACACCAAGCAGGACCTTACCAGAACATAGGGTTGTGGCCCACCAGTGTCAGTACCAGAGCAGGAACATGGCCCTGCGGGGCTGGAGAGTTGGCAGGTAGTTTTTATTATTTCCCACAACAATAGCATCTTTACTACTATACAAGGATAACCCACTGCCCTTTGAGTGGATTCAAGGGTTCCTCCTTGGAAAATGGGGGTGAGAAAGCAATGCCTAGTACTGGGCCTGGCTAATATCCCGGGTCTGGGGAGGTAGTAGGCCTATATGGGAAGTATACTTCTGATAGTCAGCTAATGTGACTTAACGCCAGCCTGCCTTCTACTATTATCATCCCTGTAGATAAAAATAGCCCCCAGGTCTAATCAGAGAAGCCTGTTCTTATATTGAATGGTAGTGAAAGTAGAGATTCAATATGCAGAAAATTAGCAATGGTTGTGGCCCTTGCCCTAAACACTCCTCTCCAAGTCTCAGAAGACATGGTGGAACAGGGCAGAAAGTGTGTGAGAGCCAGAAGAGAAGGTGAAGGGTCATGAAATGACATTCTGTCGAGTCTGTATAAACATGACCATCATTAACTCCAAAACAACTGTAGCGAACTGCACTGGGTCCAGTCAAAAACAGCTCAGTCAGCAACTAATCCAGAGGAGAGGAGTGCCATAGGGCCCTCTCTCTCACCTCTCAACTCTTGGCAGGTTATAGACTCCGGGGGAGGGAGGACCACTGCCCCTCACTGTAGGCTCACCCATTGGCCCAGCAGGCTCCGAAGGCAGCTCCAAACGCACGGCCAGGCAGGCTGGTGTACTGGGTCTGAATACAAAGTAAATAGACAATGAGCTTGAACAAGAAGTTGATGGGAAGGGAAAATAATAAACAGGAAGCAGGGTTGGTAGGGAGATGGGGTAGTAGTTGGTATACATGGCATACACCTATGATGCTTTAAAGGCAAGAAATCACAGATATCCCAAAGTAGATGGCTGCCGAAGATTGATACCTAAGTTTAACATCTGGCCTATATAGGCATATGCACATACACATATGCACCTGAACATATATGTGCACATACACAGAGACACACATGAGAAGGGAGGGGTGTCTATGCTTGGCCCCGGGTGTGGCACTATTAGGAAGTATAGCCTTGTTGGAGTAGGTGTGGCACTGTGGGTATGGGCTTTAAGACCCTCATCCTAGCTTCTGGGGAACCAATCTTCTAGCAGCCTCCAGATGAAGATGTAGAACCCTCAGCTCCTCCAGCACCATGTCTGCCTTGATGATAATGGACTGAACCTGTAAGCTAGTCTCAATTAAATGTTGTCCTTATAAGAGTTGCCTTGGCCATGGTTTCTATTCATAGCAGTAAAACCTTAACACACACACACACACACACACACACACACACAGAGAGAGAGAGAGAGAGAGAGAGAGAGAGAGAGAGAGAGAGACTCAGACTCAGCAGTTTATTTCCAGCTCACCTTCCTTACTTGGTTACTTTAAGTCAGCTGGATATCTTCTTTCCCCCACTGTAGTAGTCACTCCCACTATTTCATAGTCTGGGGAAGAGCATGGTGGAGTATGCTATAGTCATGAAATGGCTTTGAGAAGCTTATGGAAAATCAACGGAGATAAAACCTTATCTACAATACAGACCATAGATGTCTAATACTTTTGATGGATAAACTAAAGGCTCTCTTGCTTGCATATTTTAATAAGGCCTGTGAGATAAACAGGAAAAAAAGTGAGAATTCTAATTTCCTTCTGGAGGAAAAAGGGCCCCCACAGATAAGTCAGAACTCCAGAGATTACAGAGTGCATTGCTGAGAACCCAGACCGTAAGGGCCCCTTCATGATGCCTGTTTACCTTTCTGCCCACATCCAGTCTCGAGCTGTGGCAGTGCGGTAGGCCCTCCACCAATTTCCTTTTTCACGAGTGGGAGTCCCCTTATTGCTGAAATGTGCCCTTCCTATGGAAGAGAGCTAAGTGTGAGTGCAGAAGATGCAGCCTTCTGGTTCCACAGCCATCTCTATTTAATACCTTCTACACACCATTAATATCTCATTTGCACAAAGAAAATGGGAAGTTTCTGCCAGGTGGGTTAGACCCAGCCACTCACTGATTCCTGCCTCTGTCTCCTTCTGGTGGAACAGGATTCTGATAAGCATTCCACTCAGGACCCCTGTGCAAACCTCACTCACATCTTCTTAGAAAGGGAAATGTTCAAAAATCCTGGAGAATTAAGAAGCCAATGGGACCTCGGCATTTATTAAATAGCTCAGTTAATATCTGCTGGATTGTGAAGAGGCTGTGACTGAGGTCTGGATGGGGTGCAGCTGAGGTGCAGCCCGGGCACACGACAACAAGCTGAGGAGCCCCTTGAAGTCCGTCTGTGGGTAGCAAGCGTGCAAAATGAGATTTTTTCCCCCTAGCAAATGAGGCTCTGCTCTTATAACCTTCATACATATTTAACTGCAGTTGACTTCAATTGACCCAGGTACCTATGACCCCATTTAACATCTCTCCATTGTGCCAAAAGTGAGATCGGAGTTAAAACTATAAAGTAAGCAAGAATAAGAGTCCGAGGAGGTATCACGGTGTAACAGCCATTCTGCAAGCAATGAACGCTGTGGTTAAGATCGCCAAGGGAAATCTTGGAGTTGCGGGGTGCCTATCAATCTTTTGGCTAGTCCTGAGCTGTGCAGCGGATTACTTATAAAGCACTCAGCTGTTCCAAAATATCTACAGGATAAGGGTCAACATCTCTTTATTAAACTCTTGCTTTTCCAGCTTTATCTCAATGTGATATTTACTACCAGAGAAATGAGTTGCATCTTCTAGGTATACAAGCAGGAGGGCGGCTATTTCTGTTTGAGAACAGGAACGTTCACCAGGGAATGGGCTTGTTAGCCATCAGAGGACATCAGTGTCACCAAAATTCTCATGTCAGTGGGTGAGGAAGGAACAGAGAAACAAAGTGAAAAGCCATCCAATTCTGAGTGTTTGGAATAAGGCTATTGATTTGCCAGACTCCTTGGTATGAGTTAGCTAAAGGATGAAGAGAGAGGATTAAAAAGCTACTTTGGAGCAGGAGGTAAAGAATGTGAATGAAACAGTAGAGCCTGAGACTAGGACGAGCGGTGAACGGCCTTCAGTGGTCAGGTAGAGCTGGCTACCAGGCTAAGTGCTGTGTCAGCCTTCAGTGGTCAGGTAGAGCTGGTTACCAAGTTAAGCTGTGAACCAGCCTTCAGTGGTCAGGTAGAGCCTGATACTAGGACGAGCAGTGTACCAGCCTTTGGTGGTCAGGTGGAGCTGGTTACCAGGCTAAGCAGTGTGCTATACCCATGTAGCACTCTGGACTCTGGCATCTCACCTGCTCCCTCTGTGTCTGTTCCTTGATTCTGCAGGTTAAGTTCACAAGTGGAAATGTTTTTTCAACTCAAGATGTTTATATCAATATGCCTAACCCCAATTTATATGCATAAACCCACGTGACAATGACAACACGATTTAGAATTTTATCTCAACTATTTGGTCTTTTTTTCCCCCCTCTAAAACTGCTGAGTGTGGCTATCCTATTTTTCACTCATCCTCTGCGGGTGTGCAGCCACAGCACCCATGGAGGTCAGAGTAGGAGTTGGTTCTCTCCTTTACGGAGTGGTTCTGGACAATCAAACTCAGACTTGGTGGCAAACATCCCTACCTGCCAAGCCATTTTGTCACCCCTTGGACCTCACCTTTGAAAGGAAACTTTCCCAAATAGATTACATCTTTTGTTCCTTCTCTGTATTGTTGTGGTGAGGGATGCTATGGGAGCTCCAGAGTTCTCCCTTCCTGCTGGTGAAAACGCCTAGTGAAGCCCTCCTAGGGTAGAAGCTTGGCTTGTGACTCACTGGCAAATAAAAACTATGGTAAAGAGCATAATGGCACCGTGACCTTTGTGAATATGTTCTTAAGGTTATAGTTTCCATCTCTATGTTTCCTGACTCCTCACTCTGTTTCTGGATGATAAAGTAAAGGTCTACAAAGCAAAGGAACGAGTGGGCTCTCTTAGTCACTGCCAGCAAGAAACGAAAGCCTTTGGATGACAGTCCAGGAGAAGCTTAACTGTGCCAAGAGCCAGGGGAGACGGAAAGCACATTCTCCAGAGCTTAGCCTCCTCTGAGCCCTCAGTTCTGCCTATAACCTTGGTGAGAGCATCACAAGAGGCCTTAGAACATGTGATGTTCTCAGACGCCTGACCCACAGACTCCGAGATAATGAACCAAGACCACATTAAGCTGCGAATTTGCAGTAATCAGTGTTACATATAAATAGATAATGAACACAACATGAAACTATTAGATTATAACAATCACTACTCAGCATAATTATAAAGGTGTCTTATCAATGGTTTGGTTTATATTTAAGAATTGTTTGCTTTTTTTTTTTTAATGGAATCGATCTAGTCAGCTTGGCTCGCTGCCAAGGCTATGGTAATTAATCATCTATAATGGCATTAACGTAATCCAACCCCCCGGGAAGTTCAGTTCTCAGAAAGAATTCTGAGAATGGTAGACAATATCAGGGACTGAGTCCGCTGAAATGTTTGTTAAACTTAGAAAGATAACTCAGAAAACCTATGAATTGGATGGCTTGGGATGGGTTGACACCAGACCTTGGAGAAAGAAATCATTATTTAAAGGCAGAGAGATAGCTCCTGGGTTGTATGTGAGTCAGCACGCACCATCTTCTTATTCAGACTAATTATGGATTTATACAGAAATATGGTTAGCGCTTAGGCAAAGGCCGTTTGGCATAGCAACTGTTCTGAATTACCATCCACCGATCTGGCAGCTTTAATGAACATTAACAACCTAAGCAAGCGACATTCCACTGGGCCATTGTGCTTCACGCACTGTGGGAAACCGACCCCAGATAACAGTCACGGTTAGAGCATATTCATTTTTCCTTCCCTATCCATGAGAGCAGACACGTGCCCTCATGAGTTGGGTGAACCAAATCTTTTTCTCTATGCCAAGACAGTGCAAACACAGACAAATACACCATAGTTGTGTTTCCCAGACTTGGCATTCATGCCCTTTAGGGACAATGAACCATGTTTAACTGGAATAGGGGTAAGATTACCAATAGGAGGTGGGGGTTTTCACCCTGATGCCCGGATATTGGGAACTGACACCCAGTGGATCTTCTGGTGTATCTGGAGAGTGCTGGGAATGTGGAGGACAGGCCCTCAGACACCAGTATGACAAAAATAGCTTGGTCTGTCTCTCATACAGCCAAGCATTGATGAAATAGCCTGGCATTTTCAACTCCCTGAGGGAGAAACTCTACAGGACTGGAGGCCAGGAGCTCACCCATCTGCATTCCTTGGTTACAGTCGAATCCTGCTTATCAGGAAGGGCTGAAGTGACTCATGAGGAAAGACCTACCTACAGCTCAGTAGGAGAGTTAACTCTTGGACTAGCCCTGGCCAGTAGACACAGATTCAGAGCAGAATTCACACCTAAGATGACTGGCTTCCTCTAACGTCTAACGCCACAGAAAGAAATTCCCTGCCACATGGTCTATAAAGTCACTTTTAAGGATTTGAGGTTCTATCTAACTGAGACCTGATTAGCAACCTCTGCTTGCTTTTGTCTTTGTGGAAAAAAAGCTCATTTTTGTCTCAGATTCATATTAACCCTGTCAGTCCATATCTAATTAGTTTCTTTTTTGTTTCTCCACAAGAATTGCTGACAGTCATAACCCGCCAATTCATCTCATCTGGACCATTAGAGTTCACTCCATCTGACAATGAGAGCATGGAAATTGTAGGTGATTAATACCATGATACTCAAACCCAGAGGATAGTTTCATCAAAATCATGGCTTGTTTGTTGCTTTCTGGTTAATTTCAGGCTCAGTAACAGGTTCATAATTCTGAACAGAGATGCTACTGATTCTGAATAGAGCCCAGTGGCTGCCAGAACTGTCATGCTCTCTGGTGTCTGTGACCGAAACAGATCACGAAAGTGCTCATTTGAGTGGCCTGGCTGCTCCAGAGGCACTGTCTGGCCCTACTTGCCTCCCACTGTCCTATCCTCTGCAGAAGAAATAAAGGGTAGGCCCTTGATCTGAGGCTCTCCTCTGACTGTTTTGCTGGTCGCTCTCTTGTCCCCGCGACTACCCTTATGAATTATCAGAAGTGAATTTCTCGAAACAATTTATGGTTGGCAGTTCATTGGAGGCTTTGACTGTGTGTGTATCTGGGAACACAGGTTGTAAATTCCATCTTTCTTGCTTGCAATTGGCTGTAACTTTTGGTTTTTAATGGTGTAATTACTTTAGAGCAATTCCAGGAATATTGTAGAATGAAGTTGCTTCATCTAACACACCTGCTTTACTGTTCTTATAACCAACTCCACCCAAGACTTATGAGGCATTTTTGACCCCTCAAAAGCCTCGTCCCTCCCTACTTGCCACTCAAAAGCTTCTAGGACATGCTATGAAAGACTCCCTGCTTGGGATCAGTATAAACCTCCTGGTCCTGCCTGTCAGAGGCTTGTCTCCTAGGTGTCATCTCTCTTTCCCTTATCCATTTCCTTCTTATTTCTCACTACAGAGAGAACTACAGAGAGAACTGTCCATCCCACCTATGACTCAATGAGACCCTTTAGTAAGTGCAGTTAAAAATGAGACCCTTTAACTGAATCCCATGGCCCCTTGTGTCAGCCAGGCTTTTATTATCAAAATAAAACCCTAGAAAGCATCCAACTTTAAGAGAAGAGGCTTATTAGCACATAGTTTGGGAAGGTCAAGGGCATGCCTGGGTCCCACGGGACCCATGGGTTTCCTGGGTCACATTGGTTTCATGGGTCACATGGGTTGCATGGGTTGCATGGGTCTCGTGGCTTTGTGGAATGGATGGGTTGCCTAGTTTGTATGGGCCATATGGGCTTGATCCTTATCACAGTAACCACTAGAGAACAGAACAGCAGTGAAAGTGGCCATAGTACATATATCCTGTAGGCAAGTTTACCCAAACATGCTATGTAACTCAATAACTATTAGCCTTTATCCACTGGTGATTCCAAGAAGTTGTCCCTAACAGATGCCAGACAGTATGGTATAATTAGAGGAGCCACCCACTGGGGATCACAGTCCCAGGACTCTCAGGACAGTGACTGTGGGGATAACTTCTAAAGGCTATGCACATGTAAACTTGGCCTTCTCCAATTCAACTGCAGTAAAGACTGTCCTACTCACTTTTATATCCTCGAAGCCACCGCAGACTTTTATTCTCACTTTCTGGTTGAAGAAATCATAACTCACTTCTGAGATACTTTAGTTTAATATACAGCCACACCACCCTAATATCATCTAAAATATTTTATTTTAAATTTCCAGTTATTTCTTGAACTCCCTAATATTTGTTTATCATTTAGAGTACAAGGTTTCAGCTCAATAGACGGAGGATCTATGAATATACAAAATTTATAGGGACACAATGCAATCCACAAAAGCCCTGGAGCTTCAAGCAGGGCATCAGTGGCAAGCATGTGACAGAGGTGCGCTTCTAGGTGCTCATATGTAAGACTAGGACACTGAGAAGTTGACTTGGAGAGAGGTGGGTAGTGTTGGGTGATGCTGACTTTGACTGAAGAGTTCCATTGGGCCTTTGTTTGACTACTGGGTTGACATCTGTAAGTCTTTCCTCTGATATATTCAAAGGATCTCTTCTTCTCTGGAGGGTTAAGCTCAGATACTAGCACTCTGGGAGCTCATTGTGGGAGACTACCTGAGATAAACAGCATTCTCTTTATAAATCTTTATTCCCAACTTATTTTTAATGACAGGGTAGTCGTTTGATGGAGGTGGGCAAGCCCGCAGCAGAGGTCCCTGTAATAATCACAACCCACTCTCTGCTTACAGTCTGGGATGTTATAAAGTAGAGCAGGCGTGCTGGGGAGGGGGTTGAAAGTTTCCTTATTTGTCTGTTTTGCCTTGAGGTTGCTCTTTCCTCACTATAAGGAATGGGGGGTAGTGAGTGGAGACCGCCAGGTGGTAACAAAAGTAGTGAAGACAGGCTGTTATCGGGGCTCTACAGGGATGGGCTGTGGAGGGATTCTGGGCTTTAGTTCTGGGATACTAATTACTGTTGTTTCAGAAAAAGTCACTGATGAAACAAAATGGAGTAACTTTTCAAAATGATGTGGCCATGGCCAACAGTCTAGTCTTGTTTCTACAGACAGATGGAGAAGAGAACATGGCTATTGTCCATGTGACTCTTGATCATCGGGTGGATCTTGAGGCAGCTCTGGTATGAGTTTCAGACGAGAAGGGGATATGAAGGAGAGGGTCATCCCCAATGGGCTCTAAGCCTGATAATGTGGGTCTAGCTTGTCCACATTCTCTCCTCTGGAGCTGAGACCCTAAAGCCATTCGGGAGATAAAAGCTAAGTCAATCCAAGTCCTTTTAGCTGGAGGTTAGGCCTCTGTTCTTTCTGACTTTTAGCTATTGGGGAATGATCAAGGAGATCCAATAGATGGAGTTGGGTTATCAAGGGAACCCAGATAGATGGAGTTGGAGTATCAACTCAGGACCACCTGAGGATGGATCAACTGTATGAGGTAGATACAATTCAAACAGCACTGGATTCTATAGGGTTCAGAGGTTAATAGTGTCACTACTAAGATTATTAGTTGGCTCAGTTTTACTAGAAATATTCAGAGCTCAGGTTTTAGAGCTGTTGGCCAATGGCGTGCTGGGGATTGGTGTGGTTTTAGTCTGAATTTGTAGATCTTGTAAAGCAAAGGAGCCCTGAGCAGAATGACCAGAATACATAGACAGCAGTATGCTTCTGGTTAGGGAAAGCACACACTGCTTTCTTTAATCACAGCTGCATGGGGGGTGATACTTGTCAGTCATCCGCACTGAGGGCTCTAAAGGTTAGATCATTGTTTTACATTCTTACCAATATTTTAATCTTGTTTATACTTTCCCATTGGGTGTTTATGACAATGTAGGTGACTTTTATCTTCTCTTAATGCCAGTTGAGGTTTGGAACAAGACCTGGATCCTTTGGACTTCCTCTGACTAACTGTCCCATCTGTGTGAGGATAAGTCAAACATTTTTCTTGACCATGGCTTCACTTAGAAGCATGGAGGACTTTTTTTGTTCTGTGCTGACTTTGGTGTAGGATGTATGTTAATTAGAATCCACTGAATGTGTAATCAAAAAGACAGGTGACCCTTCAGGGATTTTGAAGGATGTCCCCATATTCTAAGACCTAGGTGACTTGGTAGGGCAAAAGACAAAAGGCCAAAAAAAAGTCTATTTAATCTTCTGTCATTATTATATGCCTCCAAGGATGATTATTGAACACTTAGAAGGTCAGTTACATCTTTCTAGTACTTGTAGCTACTGTGCAATATTTAGATAAAGCTTAAGCAAAACCCAGCCACTTTGAAAGACAGTTTGATTAGCATAGCTGTCTCTTCTGCTGCATGTTTTATGTAACTTACTCATAAATTTTGTAATTAGTTTATGCTTCTCTGTTCCTTCTCCATTGCAGAAAATCATCCAGCCATCCTAACCTCCACACACAAACCCTTCTTTACCAAAGATATTTCCATTTTTGCATTTCTCTAACATCTCTTTTTTTCTACTTACTTATGCCATTTAACTTATAAACTTTCTTAATATCATGAGACATAGCAGCATTAACAAAAAAAATCATTTCACTGAAAGAGAGGTGAGTCAAAGCTTCTGTGATGGTTTGTATACACTTGGCCTAGGGAGTGGCACTGTTGGGAGGTGTGGCTTTATTGTAGTAGGTGTGTCACTGTGGGTGTAGGCTTAAGACCCTCACCCTGGCTGCCTGGAAGTCAGTTTTCCACTCCGCCTTCACGTGAAGATGTAGAACTTTCAGCTCCTCCTGCACCATGCCTGCCTGGATTGCTGCCATGCTCCCACCTTGATGATGATGAACTGAACCTCTGAACCTGTGAACCAGCCGAATGAAATATTGTGCTTTATAACATTTGCCTTGGCCATGGCATCTGTTCACAGTGGGAAAGCCCTAACTAAGACAGCTGCATACAGAGCATAATATAATTTTAATATCACTTATATTTATATACACTCTTAGACTGTTAGGCACTGTAAGTTTCTAGGAAAATCCTATAGAAAACACAAACCAGTCCAAAAAAAATCTGTGAGTTCTACATGGTCCAGAGAAAGACATAAGATAGTAGTGCCTTTGATTTTGAATGAGTGCAAATAACAGATAGTATGGGGTGGCAGATAAACACAAGACATCATCAAAATAATTACAACATCCAACAAAACTCAAACAAAGGTGCTCTGTCAAACCTTGTGTTATTGGAGTTACTGACTGGGGAATTTTAGGCAGAGAACCCTCTGCACAGATGAGTTTCCTGCTTGCCAGTCCCACTGAAGGCATTGTGGAGACAGGCTGCCTTTTAGTTGATCAAATGCACAAAGGGTTTTTTGTTCTTGTTGTTTTTCTCCCTAATTTGTGGTTCTCTTTTCTTACTGTTACAGAGTTAGAGTGCCCAGGACTGGGGAGTTTAGAAGACACTGAGATAAATATACTTAGGCATTTGTTTCCCTAGATAACAACAGCAGCAAATGGTTACATTTTCTAAAAGATCAGAGAACAGGAGGAATCTAGTGGTGTGGGCTGGACTCAGAGATTTACAGCTGTGTCCAAGAACCTCCAGCAAAAGCAGATAAAAATGTATGGAGAAAGAGTCTCAAAATGGGAGGTAGCAGTCAGAGAAAAAGCATCATATTCTCTTACAGTAAACTTTGTTTTTCTTAGACGCACACTCTAAAATAACAATGAAGGTAGAAAAATGGCCGTAATGCCATCGTTGCTTATGATCACCTTGAAGGGTCACTTACTGTCCAGAATTGGCATGCACCAGGCAGTGCAGTAAATTTGTGGGAACCAACATCTCTTGTGCAGGCAAATGAGAAATGTAGAAAGGTTAAGTCTGTAGGTGAGATAGTTTCAATCTTAAATTCCCAAGGGCTCAATTCTAGGCACTGGAGGGACATGTATGTGAAAGGGGGGAGTATGGGGGGAGATTTAAGAGGTGTCACCTATGGGGAGGTGTTCTGGCTGCTGGCAAGCCAGCCTTGGCCTGTCTGTCTATTAGAGCCATAGCCTTTCTTGGTCTACTCTGTCACGTTCCCATTCTCACAGGGTGTGTGGGGGTCTTTGCTCAAGAGCAAGTGCTTCCTCTGTGATGCACTCAGGCTCAAAAGCAAAAGGGCAAACTAACCCTAGTGGAGAATTCGAGACTGTGAGCTGCTTGTTTCAGGTTTGTGTTGTAGAAACGAGTAGCTATGTACTGAAAGACTGGGAGTGCCTCGGCTCCATCATAGGACCTCTGCCATGTGTGCATGCAGTTGACCAAATTACAGCACATAACCACACTTCCCTTTGTATGAACTAGTTTCTTTCCACTGCTCACTGCCTAGGAATCGCCCATCTTTAAAGAGTTCAGTTCCAGGCTGATTGACCCCAGAGGTGTGTTCCAATCCCTTGTGGGGAACTGTCCTCCCCTAATTGTGTGTGCAAAGTTTTATTTATCTGTTTCCAGATTTATCCTAGGTCCTTTTACACAGTGTGTTTCATCTGCCTTTCTAGACCCAGCGCCTGAAATACAGGAAGATTCTAATTATTCCTTGTTGCTTCTGAACCAGTGAATCTGTAAGAAGGCAGTATATCCCAGAGATATAGATTCTGGAATGGTTTGTGATCCATGCCAGGACTGTTTCACTAACACCACATGTACACACAATACTGAGGAGCTCCTGGACAAATGTGGAAGTCTATTCCTTACCCCCAACTCAAAATAACCCTGGTGAGCCACCTATTCTATCTCTGTAAAGATGGCATAAAAGAAGACAGGGCCAAAGAAGCATGCTTCTTCTTGCCACGATCTCTCCGGCAAGAACATGTGGGCCTTTCACACTTAACTGAAAAACAGTCCACCGCTGTTGAGTAAGATATGATAGTGCAAACTTTGGTGGTGTCATTTTAAGGTCCTTTCCTTTAGAGAGCCTCTGAGTGCTGACATGGCTTTACGGCTTTTCCTAGATTTTTGAAGGTTTGGACCACCATCATCTTTATAGATCCAGAGCCCAGCCAGTCTGGAGCCAGGGATTCAGGTAGAGGTGTGTATATTCAGCTTCTCTGTGAATCAGGGGCTTCCGGCAATTGTCCTAGCCCCAGGAGTGGTTGAACTGTCATTTATACATTTTATATATCACTCATTTATATACCATTCATTCAGTCAACAAGCATGGACCACCATCCAATTATCAGTCATGCAGAGTTGTAAGAGAAAATGTGAAGCTGAACTTCTCCAAGCTCTAGGTGACCATTTGGCCTGGTCAGACTGAACATCCTTCTCGTAAGGAGGTAGAACAATGTATGATTAGTCAGGATTACCTTGGTCTATCTTCAGACATTTACTTTAACCTTTTTTTACCCAATCTAGTATCCTTGTGACTTCTCGGTAAATCCTCCAGCATGTATTACTAAGTTTAGGGGACCTCCGGCTTCTCCCCGCCCTACCGCGATATTGCAAGAGGACAGCTGGGACCTGTAGAGATGTTGGCACTTTGCTCTGGTCTGCCTGCCTGATGTCCCTACGAAGATGTTTGCTAAATGCACTTGTCTGTGTCATTCCTTCCTCTTCAGTTATAAAACCTCAATTAACGACTTCCATTCAGAACGTAACCTGAATTCATGTCCTCAGGCCTTGGTCACTATACATGACTGGAAATAAAAACATTTGATGTTAAGTAAGTTTCTATTTTACATCAACACAACAGTAGGGAAATAGAATAATTAATTTTTCATGTACCAATAATTCATACGTTCACCGTGTCTAGAAGGCTTTGTGTGATTATGATGTTTTATACTAGAGGAAATAGAAGAGAAGTGGTTACTAGCAACATCTGGATGATACCAATGAAAATATCTCTTTGGACATAAAGGCTTAGCCACGACCCCCTGCTCCCTGTCCTCTCCCGACCTCCACCACCGAGGCTAGCCTCATCCTTCAGCCATTTCACCTCTGCTGAGCTACAGCCTCGCTCTCTTCTGTGTCTCACAGGTCTCCATCCAAAATGCAGTAGGGGAGAGGTTAAAAAAATAAATCCTCGGCACTCAAATTTATTGGTATGTTTCAACTTCTGAGGCTGGCAATAACAGGATTCTCGGAATTATTTTTCTCCACTTTCTTGAATGGAAGCATGTGCTTGAAGAATTGATTTGTCACCGTCTGATTTTAAATTACTGCCTGGAAAATGGTAATCACATCCCTTTCTTGATTTCAGTCAAGTCAGAAAGCAGGAGATGGCAGGGCCATCCTGTGGGAGATTCAGTAGGTTCAGGGATTCTATGTCATGGATGTGATAAGTCAGACGACTTACTGTCTGGCCCGTTTTGATTAACCCAGTTGTTGCTTTTAAGAACCCCAACACACGTGTTTGCATATGAGGATAAGTTGGGTAGCTTTACAATTTAGCTCAGGGGCAAACAATGTCAATAGCTTTGGGATAGCATATGTCATATTTTACAAGCCCATGTAGACAGCAAAGTCTCCTTGCTCCTCTTAAGTAGTAAATGATTATTAAAAATCCTGCCGTGGGGTTTCTACCCACCTTTAACCATTTATGCTCCTGGATGAAGGAACACATATAGCCTTTATATTTCTAAATATGCCTTAGGGCAGCACAATGGCAGGGCAGCTGCCTACCCCTCCTATTAGAATCTACCTTCCCTTAGATAACACCAAGCCGTGGCTCACTATGTTCCATCTGGGCTGCTCTTAGCCCCTGCCCCATGGCAGGTCTCGCTCTCTCTCCCTCTTGGCCATCCTTCTTCCTCCACCAGCAGCTTCTTCCTTCTCCTTTTCCGAGGTCTCTCTTCGGACTCAAGCCCGCGAAAACTTAACCCTGCCTATCTCTCTTCTGCCCAGGTATTGGCTGCCGGCATCTGTATGCACCAATCAGAATTAACTTGGGGGCAGGGTGCCAGAGGCAACCTGAACGCTAGGTCTTGGGGGCTGCACTGAGCATTGTAATAGACAGTAAAAAAACAAAACATCAACAGACTTAAAAAAGTGGGACCACGTGGCTCAGCAGCAGTTCTGTTGTTGTTGTTTGTCTTTGTTTTTTGTTTGTTTGCTGGTAATGAATGAAGAATGCAAAGCTGTGTGAGATAACTTGCGACACCTACAACACACAGCTTGTATAGCTCAGGGCACCGCCTAAACATCCGACCGAACAAAACAAGAGCAGTTATGGGCGCTAAGAAGACGGTCCACAACGCGATTGCTCTGCAAGGTGAGGGCCCGAGTTGGATCCGCAGCGCTCAGGTGGAAAGCCAAGCATGGTATCGTGGTCACCAGAAGAATCTTAGATTACAGGATAAGAAAAGACTATAGCAGCATTCTCTCATCCAGATAGTTAGGACCTCACAAAGATCAAGATGGAGAACCCACTCATACCCGCGAGAAGACAGAAAAGTGTTCCTTAACGCCTTCAGGTGTGGTGTGATCAAATAATCACTATTTGGAGGTCTGTTGGTGTAATTTCCAACCCTAATAAGCCCTTTTTGTATATGTATATGCATATGTATGTGTATGTGTATGTGTATATGTAATATATATAGGTAGGACTGCCTATATATATATATATATATACACACATATGTGTATATATATGCAATCATATATATATATAGCTTGTAACTATAATAACTGGTTATATATATATATATACACATATGTGTATATATATGCAATCATATATATATATATATATATATATATATATAACCAGTTATTATAGTTACAAGCTATATGCCTAGACTGACAGGTACAACGTTTTACTCACTTAGTCCCCAGCTGTAAGACCCCCTTCCTACTACGGTTCCCCTGGCCACATGGTTCTGGTCCATCGACCTTCTTCCTCCTGCGTCCACCCTCCTTCCCCTCTTTTCTTTTTCTCCTTCTCCACCTGCCGCAACTATTGAACCCCCAGTCCCACCTTTCCCCTCCACTGCCCAATCACAAACTCTAGCATTTATTGACCAGTTAAAATGGGGAAAAGGTTCACAGGCCATAACCCAGGTACATGGAGGAATGCCTCTAGGGGAAGCAGAATCAACATCAGAATAGAAACAGCCTCAGGCCAAACCCACAACAGAGGTCAAGAAAAAACACCTGCTAACTCACAGTCAGAAGATGGGTTTAAAATAGATTTAATTTTTTCTGATTTATATTTTAAAAGATCAAGGCAAATAGTAAACAATGGATCAATTCAGACTACACACTAACTATTCACCGAATTAAAGCTCATAACTAATACACCATTTCCAAACTATTTTTATTTTAGAAATGGCAAACGTAAATATTAGCCATTTGTTTGTGCTTGTTGCCCAGTTAAATAGACTGTTCTTGCTTTAATTAAATTTTCTTTTCTTTAGTAAGATGGGGCTACCTGTATTATTTTACAGTAAAGTAGGACTTACTGGATTATTTTAGTGTAAATTAGGGTTGCCTGCCTTATTTTGTAGGGCTGCCTGTACTATTTTACAGTGAGGTGTGGCTGCCTGTATTATTTTAGAGTAAGGTAGGACTGCCTGTACTATTTTACAGTAAGGCAGGGCTGCCTGTATTATTTTAGAGTAAGGTGGGCTGCCTGGATTATTTTGTAGTAAGGTAGGGCTGCTTGGGTTATTTTAGAGTAAGGTGGGGCTCCTGGATTATTTTGTTGATCTGCGATGACGCCTGTCTCCTGTCTCTTCAGTCTTTTAGAACCTGTTTCCCACTTCCCTAGCCCTTCCCTGAATCATGCTCCAGGAAGCACCGTGATGGTCCTTCCCAGCCTTGCCTTGTTCGGCAGCAGGAGCCCCCTTCCTCCCAGGCCACTTTCCTCTGCCTATGCACTAAACAAATGGGACCACAAGGTGAAGTGGGGGACTCAGAAGAGAGGAATCTAGCCCACCTTCTCCTTTGAGCCGAGGCAGGCTGCCTGCCTTCTTATTTCTAAGCACAGTACCCCAGCCGTCTGTCCTGGACCTCCGTGTTATGGGGTCCCCTAACCTCTTGACTACAATCCCGGTGCACTGGACGTGAAACTCATTCCACCAAACCCATTTGGCCCTGCTCGGTGTTACCAGCCTTCCTGTGGCCTCCCGTGTCTGCTGGCCTTCCTCCTTGGCTGAGCCAGCCTATTTGCTACAAAACCGTAAAGGTCTGCCACCAAATGCCTGCTGTCAAATCCCCCGCACCTGCCCAAAGGCCACCTGCAGCCATCTCGACCTTTCTACTGCTCCTGCTCTCCCTTGGCCGTTCCAGCTGGCCCCTCCTGCCTGTGATGGAGATGATCTGTTCTTATCTTTTCTCCAAGCTCTTATCCAAAGTGTCTGGGCAGCAAATGGCCCGTGGCATGCATATTGTTTCTTAAAAAGGCTTTTCTACATTTCAAACTGGAAAATGAAAGGGTTTGAACTATAAAGTGTCGGTTTCTTATTTGCAAGTGGAATTGCTGTTCTGTTTGGATCTGTAACATTTGACCTCATAAGCGAGAAGAGAAAACACTGCAGAATGAAAGGAAATCCATGTGGGGCCCAACATCTCTGTGTATATTTGTGTTGTTTCTGATAGAATTCTTATGTTCAGTGGATTTAAGAGAAGGTGGGCATTAAAGGACAGACACACACAGGCACACAGGCACACACGCACATATGCACGCGCGCACAAACACACACACATACACATGCACACACACACACACGCACATATACACATGCACACAAGCACATGCACATGAGCACACATGCATGCACACGTGCACATATATGCACACACACACACACAAACATGCACACACGTATGCCCCCCCCACATATGCATGCAACTATTGTACCTGCCTCTCTTGGAAGCCTTATGACCCCCACTGATGTGCAGTGGTGATGAGCATAGGGTGTTTCTGTGGTCTTTCAGAAAAATAAAAGCTACGTTCCTTAATGCAGAGGCATTAATGTGAAATCTCAGGTACTGAGATTGTTCAACATAGAACTCTCTCCTCCAGCTTCTAAGGTCAACGTGTTGCAGTTCTACACAGAAATGCTACTTGCGAAGAAGACATTAGAGAGCTTTGAGCCCACGTTCTCTCATCTTCTAGGTCAAGGGTGGAGAAGCCTATCTCTTTCTTTGTGGCCTGGTATGAGGAGTGCGTTGCTCCAGAGCCAGAACCACTCAGATGGAAGTTTGGCAGGAGATAAAGTGCCTTCTGTTCTATCAACCGGGCATGGAAGACGCTTTAGGTAGAGAAACAAGAAGACTTCTTTGCTCAGAATATGCTCTTGAAAGAAATAATGATATCATTGGCTTGGGTTTCAAGAACCTGCACTTCCTGGTCTCCACTCAGCTGTTCCTGCTTTGTCTGGTCTTCACTCAGCTGCACCTGCATGGCCTGGTCTCCACTCAGTCCGTGCACCTGCATCTGCACCTGCATCTGCACCTCTACCTGCACTACATGGTCTCCACTCAGCTGCACCTGCATGGCCTGGTCTCCACTCAGCTGAACCTGCGTCTGCACCTGCATCTGCACCTCTACCTGCACTACATGGTCTCAACACAGCTGCACCTGCATGGCCTGGTCTCCACTCAGTCTGTGCACCTGCACCTGCACCTGCACCTGCACCTGCACCTGCACTTGCACTGCCTGGTCTCCATTCAGCTACACCTGCACTGCCTGGTCTCCATTCAGCTACACCTGCACTGCCTAGTCTCCACTCAGTCGCTGCACCTGCACGATCTGGTATTTATCACAAGTCTATTTATTTCCCACTGTATCCACAACCTGGTTCATGCCAGCCCATGCTCTTCTCAGTCCATTCTTTTGTGGCAGCCTATGTGGGCTCTGAAGAAACACATATGCCATCTTCACGTTTCTGCCTCAAGTTTCCTCCTTGCCCTAGGCAGTCTAAGTCCTTTGTCATGCTCCCTGGGTTCTGTCCAGTTCTTGCCCCACTTGGCCCCACCTTGGTATGTCCTCTAAGCTAGAGTGAATTCACAACCTTGAAAGCTTTGCACTTTCACTTTTGCTTCCACTCCAGCTTAGATACAGTTTCCCTTTCTTTCCGACAACCTCCTACTACCTCTTGACTTTGAAATTAATATCTCTACTTACCCCATGTCGTCAGATCGCCCAGCCAACCTTAACCTGTTGGTATCACTGAAAAGCACTCGGCTTCCTTTAGCCTCAGCTGAACCTTCAGCACTACTACTCAAGAGGTAGTGCCTAGAGCAGCAGCATTGACTGACAGTGCTAGTCAGCAATGCAGACTCTTGGGAATCATCCCAGACCTGTCACAGCAGAGTCTCCTTAACCAGAGTCTCTGGATTAGTCCTCAGGGGCGTTTCTCACTGTGTTTCCCTGAACTACCATGGAAATCACTATATCCCAAGCTGACCTTGAAAGCACGATTCTCCCACCTCTGCCAATTTTGCACTGAGATGCCAGGCATGTGCCCCCTTTGCATGCTTTAAGACACGCATCGCAGCACTCACCATAAACTTCATGAAGATGAGAGCTTTTCTTCTCGTTCACCATGATCTTCCTAGGAGCTACCTGACAGCCGTGTGATACATACATCATGGAAAGATCAATTGATTAATAATCAGAGGGATATGTTTCTGAAATCACCGTAAGGCATTACATCCCCATGGAACGGCATCCAATTCATCTCTTATGATGGCAGAAGTCTATGAGCAACATGGAAGCCGAGGAACTGAACAAGGAATGGAATGGACCCTATGATTTGGGGTGCAGTGGTGGGGTTCTTGGTTCTGTCCAGTCCCTGACAAGAATCCCCTCACACCTCTTGGTGCCTCATTTTTTACCCATATATCGGCCAGATAAAGACATTCTTCCTGGATCTGTAGGAGACCAAATTGATACAGTGTGTGCTGAGGAGGCTGTGTACGCTGAGATCAATTACACAGAGAAAGGGAGTCAGCACGTACTCGATCTTGCTCTTTGACCTTCCGCTCTGAGCCTCGAATCCAGCCTGCATCAGATGAGGCTGGACTTGGGTCTCTGGGTTAGTCAGCAACCACAGAAGTCAGTCTTCTGCTTACCGCCAAGGCCCGACGTTGCAGGGATCACTGTGCCAGGTGCCTGGGCTCTGACGGCCCCGCCCTGGCCTATCTCGCTGTTGAATTTATTCCAACCATTCAATAGGGATAATGAGCGGCAAGAAATCCATCAGTCCCTATCAGCCCGGTAATCCTGACCCCATTTAACAAATCTGATGGTACTTAGCATGCCCACATGTTTACTTTCTCTCCAGCAAACAGTCAAACATGATTAAGCTCTGTCTTCATTTCCATATTAATAGCACACCCGTGTGAAGAATTTAGGAAAGCACATTTCTGTAGATCTTGGTTTTGATTTAAGATTTTCCAGTGCACCCATGAGGTACAGTGACAAGCACAAACAGTCCCTCTGGCTGGGAAGCGTGGAGATAATGTCTCTCTGTAGTTGCTTTCTTTCTTTTTTTTCTTTCTCTCCTTTTAAAAAGATTGGCATGTAATAATGTTTATGTTTATCGAGTTCAGTGTGATATTTCAATACATTGCATAGTGATCTCATCGGTTAGCATCTACCACCGACATCCATCATGCCTTTGTGGTGAGAACATTCAAAGTGCTTTAAAAGTGTTTGGAATATGCAATACATTATTAACTACACTCGTTCCCCTGGGTCAGAGTGACCAGAACTTCCTCCTCTGGGCTGATTATAGCTTTGTACCCACTGACCAGTTTCCCCCATCACTGTCACAAGGCTCATTGGTTCTTTTGACTGTTCTGTCCCTACAGGAAATACATGAGGGGCCTTTATGATGTCCACTCTCAAGCAGAACATCTGGTTAGTCATCCGTTTCTCCTCACTGGTCAGATTTGGGGTTCAGGCGGTTGCACACCTGATGAATGGGGGTGTGGTGGGGAACATGGGTACAGTAGAATCCCTGCCTCTAACTCAGTGCATGGGCTGACAGCGGCACATCACGTTTGTTCCTTCAGAAAGACAGATCTCTAAAACCCCACTCTCACCTCTGTGAGGCATCTGCACAGTCAAAGAGACCACCAGGCACAACCTGGGGCCCATGAGGCTCACGGGACTGGCCCTACCTCTTGGCTTCACCGTGGCAGGCTGTGCCCTCATGGGTAGATTTCTACACAGAGATCTGTTCTTCATCCATTTCTTCATAGGCTCACCAGTAATATGTACTTCTTAGGGTTGTAATGAGGCATTTTAAATAAATGATGCATGTGGAGCACTTAGTGAAGAGATGTAACAGGCGCCCAATAGAAGCCAGGAATCTTTATTTCGTTTTATTGCTCCAAATGATGTACTGTTATTCACCGTTTCTAAATCAGACCAAGCGAGCTCCGAGAGATCTGTTCACAGCTATACCTCACCCATCTGGGCCTTTCAACAATCCAGTGGTGAGAAGAGGGTCATCTATAGAGAGGATCTGGGCTGGCGCTACATCTGCCTCTCCCTTCCCTTCTGTTCAACACACAAGTTGTTCACATTTACCCTGACTTTGAGTAAGAACTGGATTTCTTAAAGCTCCAAAGTCCAGATATTTCCCTGAACGTGCCACTCACTTCTTAGATCCTAAACTGGGTCTAGACAAGATGGTTATTGCAGGGCCTTGGAGATTGGTCTTTTAGGGATGGAAGTGGAGATCCGACTGAGGATAGGAGACATGAGGAGTACAGGGTACACATGGATCATTTCAACGTGGTTCCCGCTGTCACGTCAAAGACTATGGGCACCTGTTGGCTGAGAGAAGACTGCTTGACACCGGAGATGTGGAGAGGTGTGACTATTCTAGCTCTGCATCACCCACAGATCCTTTGGGCTTAAGACAACCCAGTGTATCATGGCGGACCCATGTGACCCAGAAAGCTTGTTCACCTCACTAGAACTGGAAAGTCAACGGAACAAGAACGGACCAGGGCCCCCAAAGCACTATCAGGGTGCACCCCTGATGACCTAAATTCTGTTGCTTGTCTTCCCATCAGGAAGGACCCTGGGAAAACTCCATATCCGAACTGCAACAGTAGCCACCTTACATGCTGATGTTTCTCTGCTCCTCCTCTAGACAGCCCTCTGCCCCTTTGCATGCTGTGACTCTTGGTCTGTCACATTTCCTTCCTGGAGTGTCTGACTCTCTGCTTGAAGACATGAAATGTCTCTTCGCTTTCAGAGCTCTGCCATCTGCTCAGCCTCATCACCCCTGTTTTCTGAATCTGCACCAGATAGTTTGTGACTCTTGCCCTCCCTCTAAGTTTATCAAAAAACAGTTTGCGAAAGAAAACAACTTGGAGTTTTTCTTTCAACACGCAAAGCAGAAGCTGGGGGTGTAGCTCAGTCTTACAGTGCCTTCGTGGTGTGTGAGGCCTCTGCGCATGCTCCAGTGTTACAAAACGGTTCTTTCTGTTTGGTGAGTGAATGATGCTGAGAGTGCCTTGCCTTCCTTTCTTACTCCTTCCTTCCCTCGCCACTGATCCTGACAACTTTAGTTTCCCGTGAGCCTTAGCCTGCCTGTGCTGGTGGCCAGCATTAGGCTTACATCACACGGTTAGCAGAGGCTATAGCTGCTCTGATTTGACTCACTAGTCCGGTCCCCGCCGGAGACTCCCAGCTCCCCATGCCTTTGACTGTTTGCCTGGGACACACCATATGTGTGAACTGAGTTTATCATAAAGCAGCATGTTTAAGAATAAATTTCAAGATGCTATTTTCCAGCACTGTATGAATCATTTAAACTCATTTGCAAAGTAAACTGTTTGCCAGGAGAAATTCTTATTGGTTGCCCGTGCAAAGAATGAAAGCTGCGGTACACGGAGCTTTTTCTCTCTGGATCGTCATGAGCTATTCAAGGGATAGGAATGGGCCGTCAAATAACTCATAAATTCAAATTCCCAAGTAACTAAAGCATACATCTTATGTAATGTTGTGGACTTAGAGTCTAGTTATTATTAAGCCACAGTATTCTGTCAAATAACTTGGACTTTTGTTTTGAAATTTCACCCAAAGTAGGAAGATAAATATTGTTTTTATTAATAATTATTGCCAACTTTTCATAGACTTTCTACATGCCTGATTTTCCAGACCAGACCCATTCATTTACCATCTGCAAATACAAGTATCTAGAAGATACTTCTCCAGAAGGACCGCTAGCCAGAGACTGGATACATTGAGATGAAATGTGGCCATTGTTTTCCAGGGGATGGTGAGGGTGCAGAGGCCATGGAGGATAACACCAACCAAGCTCATGGCTGGTCCTCACGCATATTGTTTTTATTGTCACCTGTTGGCTTCTTTTTGGTGTCTTCTGATTGTCAGCTGGGTTGGGCCCCTTCAGCTTTCTCTGCTAAGAATGATGGTTTTTACTCCCTTGTCTGGAGAGAGAAGCTGGGCTTGCTAATGATGATGAAAGATACTTGTAAAAAGCAATCAGTGCCACTTCAGCAGGAGAAAAGCCAGTATCTGGGTCATTGTCGCGGATCAGAGCCCTTCCTATTGATCCCCAGCCCCTATCTTCAGGGGGTGTGCCAGGCAGTCCCAGAAGGCCCTCTGGCAAAAGGACTCTCATCACAGACATAGTGTGGTGTTAGCGGAGGCTTAAAGGTGGGTGTCAGCAGGAAGGAGCCATTGCAAGAATGCTGTTGTTTACTTGCTTAAGTCGTTGCATAAACTGTGCTGGGTTCTCTTCCCTAACATGTCCTCTTTAGACATTCCAGACAGGGATGTGTTTCTAAAATCAATCTTGATTGGGCCTCCAGGGAGCAGACCAATCAGACGAACCTCACCCAGTGATCAGAACATAAGCTCCGTGTGCTGCAAAATGGGGATTCTACACAGGAGCAAAGGAGAAGGCAAGTGTTGAATTTGGGCTCAGAAGCAAGTCCCAGGTCTTTGCTGAATAGAGAGCCCAGTTGCTGCCTTCCCCACTGAACGCAGAATAAGGAAAGCCGTGGTTCATGCTAATATATTCCCAAAAGCCTGCTGAGTTGAAAACAAGCAGGGTGTTTCATTGGTCTTGCACGTACACCTGCTGACTGTGGAGGATATAGTTCAATTCTCATCATTTTCAGCGTAAACATGGGGGCCATGCAAAGCTAATCCTACGTCTAATATTTATGGGGGGAGGAGGTTATGCTTCATTTCGTCGCTTCTCATGTTTTATTTTATCCTGAGCTTCCAACATTTCTGTATAGTTTCAGCGTGTTGGATGTAAGAGGGACAGACTAGAGAACTGTTCAGGCCACACCCTCTGAGTCTACACTTGAACACCACAATTGGCTTGGGCCCCAGTCACTCCATCACCTTGTACTGTTGAAGGCATTGGCCTAGTGGGCCCGATGGGATTTCAGAGCACAAGTGATCAATGATCGTTAAGCATTCTTTGCACAGATGATATTAGCCTGGAGGACGAGAACCACCCTCCACTCTACTATCCCAAAGCTCCATCACAAGTGCCACCCTCTGAGCCACAGAAACAATGCAACCTGTGGGGAAAACACAGGGCTCTAGCTCCGAATTAATTTTATACCAAACACTCCCGACAAGCATGCACACATGGAGCTGGGGCTTGGGGGTGTGACAACAACTTAAAAGATGGAAGATGTGTTTTAATTTATGGGTTCAAAATTTTAGTCCATAGCAGGCTCCACTGTGTCGGGCAGACGGGAGTCTGGACTACCATGGTAGAGGGTATAACAGAGAACAGCTGTTTGCCTCTGGGCACCTAGAAGAAGGAAGGCACAGAGAGAGACTGAAGGAGAGAGGAGACACTAACAGTAACACCAGTTGGGACCAAGCCTTCTACACATGAGCCAGAGTACATTATATATCCAAATCCAAATGGGTTAGATTGCAGAATAAATACTAATAATATTTGTCTCTGGATAATGAGGTGACATAAAGCACATAGAATCTCCTATAAAAGTATTCGAAAGCTTGTGAAAGTAACCGAGTTTTAAATCTAAATTCTACACAAAGGAAAGTCATGATAACACAAAAGCAAGTTTGATAACAGCAAAAAGAAACCACCCTTCGATCCGAACCTGTGGAACTCTAGAAGACCAAAGAAACAACCACCCCGCGATCCAAACCTGTGGAACACTAGAAGACAGCCGTGTTCTGGACTACGAGTCCAGTCTTTGAACAGAGACCTCAAATAAGAGATTTTAACATTATTGCCCCAACAGAGGAAGGTAGTCAGACTTGATGATGCATATCTACAATCCCACTTCCTTCAGAAGTTGAGGCAGGGGGGCTGATAAGTTCAAGAGCTTTCTGAACTACAGAACAAGCTTCCTTCCCCCCACCCCCACCCCTGCCCCCAGCTCTCAGACCCCTGCTGTCTAGAGGAATCAGAGTCACAGATTCTCGATCTAAACATAAAATGAGTAACTGCTTTCCCACGTGTCAATGTGCACTCGAAGAGGGAGAAAACAGTTTTGAATGCGGCTTCCTGTCCCCTCACTCAGATGGAAGGCTTGCAGACCTAAGAAGGAGATGTTGGGAGGTGAGACCCTCAAAAGCAGCCACCGGCTTGGACACTGGAGTCCTGGATGAGATGAGTCACACCGGGAACAGGTCCAGGTGGACTTCACCCCAAGAAAGCCCTCCTCTACCAAAAGCAGCTTTGCCGTTAGGAAGGCCAGCGCCACCATGGGCGTGCGTTGCGACGCAGAGGAGCTCTGCGAGGAGACATGCGGTAGATCTGAGCAAAATGCCTGGGCTCTTCTACAGGGAAGTGGATGGAACTGTAAAGGATCACGGTGAGTGAGAAGGACACGTGTCACGTGGTCTCTCAGCAGAGGCTCCGCGCTCCGGATAGTCGGCGTGAGTCCATTCTCTGTAGTGAGGACAGAAACCAGGCATGTAATAAAAAGAGATTGCTGAGGAATGAAGGGTGTGGAGCAATTTGAGGAGGAAGTGACAGAGTACAAATGATCTAATCAGCGAAGTGCGGAAGAGCGAGGGATCTTTAGGGAGGGAGGTAAATGCGGGACAAGAATGGGGGAGGGTAAAATGACAGCCAAGATCCCTGAGCAAGTTGTAGAGGACCAGACTCTCAATTAGTCAAGAAAAAAAGTCATAAGGAATCATCCTATCAATAAATTATCTAAAAACAAGCCTATACTGCATGTAGACCGTGTAGGCACAAATATACTATTATTTAAATAAAATTTCTCATCTGACCTGGCAGTGCTCCCTCAAAGAGACAAAGGTCACCAAACAAAAACACCAACAGTGATCATGAAGAGGCTTGATGCCCCAGCATAGGGGGATGCTAAAGCAGTAAGGTGGGAATGGGTGGGAGCACCCTCATAGAGGCAGGGGAGGAGGGATGGGATGAGGGGGTTACAGAGGGGAAAATGGGAACGGGGGACCACATTTGAAATGTAAACAAATAAAATAACCAATAAAAATAAATCATGAATCTGAAAGAGAGCAAAAACTCGTATATGAGGAAGGTTGGGACAGAAGAAAGAGAAGAAGGAAGTGGTGTCGTTATATTAAATCTCAAAACTAAAAGAGATGACTTGGGTCCCGTGTCCCAGGACATTCCTGAAGGGGCAAGCCAGACGGCTCCTCCAGCCAGACGCAGCCTCCACCGCCGACTGCTTTACTTCAGGGGCCAGTGAGGAAGAGCAGGAAGGTGTCCTAGTGCATGGATGACCTCCTCGTCCTCTTCACAGCTTCATTTGTTTCCGCCTCGCACTAGGAGATGACATCTTCACAAGATCTGCTCCAGTGTGCCGGCGTGTCCACTGATGACAGCGTTGCTTATAAGAAAATATGCCCACCTCAGTTTTTCTCTAACCTCTATGGAGACAGCAGCTGTGAACACACTGGACTAACTGCCAGGATATGTCCAGGGACTCGTCTATCATATTATCTGTGAGTATCTGTGAGTACCTCGTGGTTCGAAGGAAGTGACCCCTTTCCGGTGTGATTACAGTGCAAACAGGGGTGGGGTGGAGCAGCAGGGGACAGCCATGCGTGGCCGAGAGGAAGCAGAGCACTCCTGGCCTAGGACTCTGCAGAGAGGCCTGGATGGGGGCTGCACACTGCATGCTTTCAGTCTCACAGAGAACATTTACATCCATGATGTTTCTGCCTCAAGATGCGTTTAATTTCTAACTAATTGAATCCAATTACAAATCAAATCTGTTTAATGTAAACGGAAACCCAGTTAGACTCTACCCTTGTCACCTGAGTCACTTCTGACAATTAAGTGTTCTTCTCTCCGATCTCTATGTCTCTCTGTGTCTCTGTCTCTCTGTGTCTCTGTCTCTCTGCGTCTCTGTCTTTCACATACACACGAACATATACACACTTTCTTCTCACACACATAAACACACACACTCTCCATCTTTCCGTCTCTCTGTCTCTCTGTCTCTCTGCCTTTGTCTCTGTCTCTGTCTCTCTCTCTCTCTCTCTCTCTCTCTCTCACACACACACACACACACACACACACAGCCAGTCCCCCTCAGACTCTCAGACTTCCCAATAGGAGCCCTGCCACATAGACGTACAATTTCTGCCACTAAGGTACAATTTACTCTCCACACTTACCTATACCTCAACCAATACAGAAGCACGTGAGAAGAAACACCCCCCCTTTTTTTCTGTTTTATAAATGATGGTGTCTGTACCACCATTCCAACTGTGAATTACTTTTATGAATACCTTTTCCAATGTAGAAAGGCACATCCCATAACATCCCCTTGATTTAAAACCAGTGCTGTCCCTGAAGTTTAAGGACTCGAATGGGTTTTAGGTTTACAGTTTAGGGTTGCAGGGTAGCAAGCGTAATGCTAGAGATAAATACATGATTTTCTCACTCAACTTGATATGATGTGTTAGGTCGTTGTTTCCCAATAGATAAAGTACCACCAACCCCAATTGTAAACCTTCAGACAATGAGATTTTTTTAAAGTTTTTAAAAGAGAAGGCATCAGATCTCCTGCATCTGGATTACAGATGATTGTGAGCCACATGTGGAGGCTGGGGACCAAATCCTGGCCCTCTGCAAGAGCAGCGCTTTTAACCTCTTAGGTGCTGAGCCCTCTTCACTGCTGGACTATCCCTCCCTCCCTCCTTACCTCCTTCCCTTCCTCCTTACCTCCTTCCCTTCCTCCCTCCTTTCCTCCTCCTCCTGCTTCTTCTTCCTCTCCCTCTCCCTCCCCTCCCTCCCTCCCTCCCTCCCTCCCTCCCTCCCTCCCTCCCTTCTTTCTTCTTCTTCTTCTTCTTCTTCTTCTTCTTCTTCTTCTTCTTCTTCTTCTTCTCTCTCTCTCTCTCTCTCTCTCTCTCTCTCTCTCTCTCTCCTTTCAGAATACAATAGATGAAAAGGATATTTGATGGGTTGGTGGAGTTGGTTCTAGGACATTCTCTTGTTTCTATTCCATAGCGTGCAACTGTACAGGAACAGTGACAGGACGTGTGGTGGGGGAACTGGGGAAGGGAGGAGGGTCTGGGGAAGGGAGGAGGGGCTGGAGATGCAGCTCTGGTGATAGTGTTTGTTTACCGAGGATGCAGGAAGCCCTAGGTTTGACCCCAACTCTACATAAAATCTACAGTCATGGCACACACCTGTCATTCTAGCGAGCAGGATGTGGAAACAGCAGGAACAGAAGTTTAAAGTCATCCTCAGCTATACAGAATTTTCCCAGCAACCCTAGGCTTTCTTTGAAATGGAGGATATAGAGGAGAGTCTACCTCCCCATCTCTGGCCCCTTGTTGCCTGGGCTATAGGTTCTCATCTTTTGGTGTGCTTCTTATGGCACTGCCTGTGGGACCCGTACAGGTCAAAGGAAAAAACAGATGGTACGCACAGCTGCCCCATGCCAACCTTACTGAGGCACAACAGATACATGGCACTTCCCTGGCTCCTTCTGTCTGCTAGGCAAAACCCACAGCCTTCAGGAAGTCTTTAAAGCGTCTTACCACTATTCCATGCCACATGATATTTTAGGTGTGATTTGGTCTGTGTCTCCCAACAATGTTTACCCAGCTCCGGGATCTTCCAGGCATTCTTCCTGCATCATTGGAAAGAGTCAGATGCTACTTTATGTGGAAGACTTCCATTTACCCTCAAAAGGAGCTGATGCTGCATCCCCTGGACATCCACAGCGCCTGTCCTCTCTCCTCCTCCTCGTCCTCCTCCTCCTCCTCTTCTTCCTCCACCTCTTCCTCCTCCTCTTCCTCTCCCTCTTCCTCCTTCTATTAGCTATTTTCTTTATTTACATTTCAAATATTATCCCCTTTCCAGGTCTCCCTTCCAGAAACCCTCTATCCTACCTCCCCTCCCCTGCCTCTATGAGGGTGCTACCCCTCCTCCCACTCACTCCTGCCTTCCTGCCCTGGCATTCCCCTACACTGGGGCATTGAACCCCCACAGGACCAAGGGCCTCTCCTCCCACTGATTTCCAATAAGGGCGTCCTCTGCCACATATATGGCTGGAACCATGGGTCGATCCAGGTGTAGTCTTTGGTTGATAGTCCAGTCCCTGGGAGCTCCATGGGGTCTGGACTATTGACACTGTTGCTCCCCCCATGGAGCTGCAAACCCCTAAGTTCCTTCAGACCCTTTGCCTACTCCTCCATTGGGGACCCCACACGCAGTCCAATGATTCCCTGCAAGAATCCGCCTCTGTATTTGTCAGGCTCTAGCAGAACCTCTCAAGAGACAGCCATATCAGGCTCTCATCAGCAAGCGCAAGCACTAGCGGTCATCCACAGTAGCATCTGGGTTTGTGAACTATATATGGGATGGATCCCCAGTTGGGGCAGTCTCTGGATGGCCTTTCCTTCAGTCTCTGCTCCACACTTTGTCTCTATATTTCCTCTTCTGAATATTCTAAGAAGCACTGAAGCATCCACGCTTTGGTCTTCCTTCTTCTTAAGCTTCATGTGGTCTGTGAATTGTATCTTGAGAATTTGGAGCTTTTGGTCTAATATTCACTTATCAGTGAGTGCATATCATGTGTGCTCTTTTGTGACTGGGTTACCTCACTCAGGATGATATTTTCAAGATCCACCCATTTGCCTGGGAATTTCATGAAGTCATTATTTTTAATACCTGAGTCGTACTTCATTGTGTAAATGTACCACATTTTCTGTATTTGTTCCTTTGTTGATGGACATCTGGGTTGTTTTCAGCTTCTGGCTATTATAAACATGGCTGCTATGCACATAGTGGAGCATGTGTCCTTGTTACATGTTGGAGCATCTTCTGGGTATATGCCTAGGACTTGGAAAGAACAGGAATTCAAGACCCATACCTAAACATAGTAAAAACAACATACAGCAAACCAGTAGCCAACATCAAACTAAATGGAGAGAAACTTGAAGCAATCCCATTAAAATCAGGGACTAGACAAGGTTGCCCGTTCTGTCCCTAACTATTCAATATAGTACTTGAAATTCTAGCTAGAGAAATTAGACAACAAAAGGAGGTCAAAGGGTTACAAATCAGAAAGGGAGAAGTCAAAACATCACTATTTGCAGATGATATGATAGTATACTTACGTGACCCCAAAAATTCCACCAGAGCCTGATAAACAGCTTCAGCAAAGTGGCTGGATATAAAATTAACTCAAATAATTAGCCTTCCAAACCTCAAAGGATAAAGATGCTGAGAAAGAAATTAGGGAAATGTCACCCTTCACAATAGTCACAAACAATATAAACTATCTTGGTGTGACTCTACCTAAACATGTGAAAGATCTTTACAACAAAAACTTCAAGTCTCTGAAGAAAGAAGTCCAAGAATACCTCAGAAAATGGAAAGATTTCCCAGGCTCCTGGATTGGCAGCATTAATATAGTAAAAATGGCCATCTTGCCAAAAGCAAACTACAAATTCAATACAATCTCCATCAAAATTCCAACTCTATTCTTCATAGTTAGAAACAGCTTCCCATCTCTACTGACCATAGCGCATCAGCTCTCTTCACCTGACACTGCTCCACAGAGCTGCTCTTCCTTGTGAGATCATGAGAACACTGGAGTAGATTTGAGTCTGATGGGATCTACATGGCTCATAGTAATTCCAAAGCGGTAGCTATTTTAGGTCCTGCCTGGGTAGGCTAATAGTGGACCTCAAACATAGGACTTTGTGTGGCAAGAAGTTTGCTACACTAATGATTAAAGTCCTAGATAAGAACACCCTGGATGGCTTGGTAGGCTCCTGTATGATCGACCCATCAAGGTCAAGACCAGACCAGAGCGGCAAGAGTAGAGGACGCACAGACAGAGGAGGAAGGGAGGACCTGAAAGAGAGCAATGGCCAAACAGATTCTTCTAGCTTCTAGAAGGATCCTGCCCTGCAGGCTCCCTGACCTTAGCCCGAGAGATCAAAAATTTCCAAGACTTTATGAGAATGAATTTTCACTTCTTGAAATGACTGCATCAACAGTCAAAAACTTGCATCAACAACAAAAACTTCTGAATGTAAAAATTTGTTGGTCACCGTGAAAAAGAATATGATTTCAAGAGATTTGAAAAAGTGAACCTCTGCTTTATAGAGACTCCCTGCTTTCTAGGTCTAATCATATTGTGAAGTGTTTCCATAGATAACTGCATGTTTTAACATTCTTAACCATTTTTGCAGGGTCAGTGAAAGCACACGTGGTTTATCCAGGGTTATGGAAGGATGGGTGGCGATCTTTTACACCTGCACACTGCCCTACTTTTCTAGTACGGAAAAGATTTAAGGGAACAGACACAAAGATAGCATTGGCAAGGGTGGGGACGAGAAGGACCCCGTGGCACACAAGGCCCCTCAAGGAGAAAGGAAAGATCTGGTTGGACAGATAGCTGGCCACATCCACCTCCTGATGACCCAACCCTGACCTGGGAAGCACAGGGTTCAGAGGTCAGCAATCTTCTGTCTCATACCTCATGACTCTGAAATCTTCCTTGATGTGCTGGCATGTTTCAAAGGACCCATTTACACCATTTTCTGCGACCAAAGTTCAGGATAAAGATTTTGTTTGATTTGTATTATTTACCTCCCACCAACTGCCTAACGTGGGCCTCTTTCCACTCTAATTAAATACCTCAACTGGCTTTGATATGCCATACTAAATTAAACAGAACTTTTAACTCTTATACCAAAAGCCATGAAATAGTAATTCAAGGGACACTGGCTGTACAGAAAGTCTAAATTAATCAAAAAGATAGTTGTTGGAAATCCAGAACTCCCTAAGATCACTCTTACTGAGCTTAGCTATAAAACTCTTCCTCCTCTCTAAAGACAATCATAAATGTAGTCTTTTGCAAAGTAAGACAGACCTTTTGTACAAGTCTGACCACACACACACACACACACACACACACACACACACACCACTCTTAATGGACTGTTAACTGAGATCTCATCATGTCCCTCATTTTCTCGAATAGCATATATCATTCACAAGGAGCCAGAGCATAATTTGAGTGAAATCAAATGAGATATTCCCTCCGTCTCAAATGCACTGAAGTGGAAGATGATCTTGCTATCTTTTCCTCCCCTTATCTGACAAGCTCAGCTCTCCGCTGGGGGGAAAAATTCTTCCCGGAATTTCATATTTAAGTGCATTACACTTAATATGGTTTCTAAATTTTGACTGCTTCTGATTCTTTTAAACTGCTTAGGAAGACAGAGATGTTGAGATCTTCCAATTGAACTGAAATCAAGCCCACTCAGAGCAGCAGGAACATCCAGATCTTTTTATAAGGAGTGTTAGCTTGGCTTTGGCAGTTCAACTCCTGAATCAGCACTTGGGAGCCTGAGGTAGAAGCCTGGGAGTTTACGGCCATCGTGGCTAAATAGGAAACCCTGTCGCAAAACAAACACACGAATATGGAATAAAAAATAAGTTAAAAATATCCCTGAAAGCCTTGAGGCGGGCGGTGGTGGCGCACACTTTAATCCCAGGACTTGGGAGGCAGAGGCAGGTGGATTTCTGAGTTCGAGGCCAGCCCAGTCTACAGAGTGAGTTCCAGGACAGCCAGGGCTACACAGAGAAACCCTGTCTCGAAAAAACAAACAAACAAACAAAGTCTTGGGTCTCCAAACAGAGCTTCTATCTTCCTTATATTTTTGGTTGTGAGCCTAGCCTTTAACGGCTGAGCCATCTCTCCATCCATCGTCTATCCTTCTTAGCCTACAAAATTTAATAAGCAAATATAAACTAACAAAATTACTCCAATAACAAGAGTCAGGAGAGGATTCATGGGCACTGTTCCAAATAAACCTTTATTTTTTGAGTATGATTTCAAACTGGACTTGAATAGGGCTTACTTGCCACTATGATGCTTTTTTTTTTTTTTTTTTGTGCCAAAATTAAGAGATGTTTGGGGAACATAGACAGGCCGGACCTAGCCTCCCCTCACACATACAACAGGAGTGCAGCTTGATCTTCATGTGGGTCCCGAAGAACTGGAGCAGAGGCTCTCCCAAAAGCCGCCGCCTGTGCACAGGATGTGTTCTTCTAGCTGGGCTGCCTTTGTCTGGATTCGATGGGACAGGAAGTACATAGCCAAGGAGACTTGATGTGCCAGGGTGGGGGGCATACCCAGAGGGCCCCTTCTCACTCAGAGGAGGAGGGGATGGGGTGAGGGGAAAGATTGTGGGAGGGGGTGACTGGGCGGGAGGCAGTAAGCAGGATGTAAAGTGAATAAGTAAAAGGTAAATAAAAAGAAAAAGAAAAAGAAAAGAAAATGAAACAAAAAGGAGATACTTCGGGGAAGCATCTCTTCCCCAAATAATAAATAAGAATATTGAATATAGGACTAAATAAGAAGATTCTGACTTAAATTGCATAAATAAATTCCACATTTAGTACTTGAGTGTCTTATGTGTCTTCTATTATCTTCTATACCACTTCTTGTTTTCTGACCATTTGTGTTATGCACTGCACCTGTTCCGATACTGCTGTACAGCCTCTAAAATCACAGCTTTCTTAAACTAATGATGTGTGATTCCATGTCTCTTAGATGTCTGCTCTAACAGATTTATTTAGGTCCCCAACTCCAAAGCCATTCTTGGTGATTGTTCCTAACCGTCACTCAGGAAGTTGTGTTTTATCTGTGTTAACAATTGTCTAAGTCAGAGTTTCTGTTGCTGCACAAACATCATGACCAAGAAGCAAGTCAGGGAGGAAAGGGTTTATTCATCTTGCACCTTCCACACTGCTGTTCTTCACCAAAGGAAGTCAGGACTGGAACTCAAGCAGGTCAGGAAGCAGGAACTGATGCAGGAGCTGATGCAGAGGCCATGGAGGGATGTTTCTTTTCTTATTTTTTCTTTCTTTCTTTCTTTCTTTCTTTCTTTCTTTCTTTCTCTCTCTCTCTCTCTCTCTCTCTCTCTCTCTCTCTCTTTCTTTCTTTTTGTTTTTTTTTTATTTGTCTTTTTTTGAGACATGGTTTCTCTGCATAGCCCTGGCTGTCCTGGAACTTACTCTGCAGACCAGGCTGGCCTCAAACTCAGAAATCTGCCTGCCTCTGCCTCCCAAGTGCTGGGATTACAGGTGTGCGCCACCACCGCTCGGCTGGAGGAATATTTCTTACTGGCTGGCTTGCTCCCTTACACAACCCAAGACTACCAGCCCAAAGATGGTACCACTCACAAGGCGCCCCCCCCCCTTGATCACTAATTGAGAAAATGCCTCACCGTTGGATCTCATGGAGGCACTTCACACACTGAAGCTCCTTTCTCTGTGATAACTCCACTTGTGTCAAGTTGACACACAAAACCAGCCAGTACAACAATATATAGAAGGTGTACTCACAATCTAGTATTTCTTCAGACTGATGGCTTTTGTAACAAAAAGGGGGAGGGTGTGACAGACTTCTCCCCATAGTAGACAGAAATGTTTTTCCCCTGAAGAGCAGAGGTTTAGTTATGTACACATGATGGCAGGGGAATGCTCTCTGACCAACTAATTTCAATGGAAAATTTAGATTTTATTTTATTGTGTGTATGTGTGTGTGTGTGTGTGTGTGTGTGTGTGTGTGTATCTGTGTATCTGCATGACTGTATGAGTACCACATGCATGCAATAACTTGAAGAGGTCAGAAGAGGTCATTGATTTCCTGAAAATAGAGTCACAGGTGGTTGTAAGCCACCGTGTCAGTGCTGAAAACCAAATCCTGGTCCTCAGCACAAGCTGCAGGAGATTTTAACCAACAGCAAGTTTCTCCCGACCCTAGAAGTCCTGATTTGAAATAAAAATAACATAGTGAGCAGAATATTTCAGGTATTGATAAAGCCCACAGGAAAATTTCTATTACATTTTATCCTCTCTTGAATTCTTCTATAAGGAACCTCTGATCCCCAGTGTTTTGGCTATCACATATGTTGGCAGCCATCTGCACGGAGAATAAAACACAGACTTCCAGGGCAAGGGAGCCACATTTGGACGATAGCTCCTGCACGGACTGTAAATATTTCAAAGCAGATCGTGTCTCTGTAAACTCAGAATAAGTCATTAAACGCCAATGCTCGGCCAATAAGCAGGTTTTAGTGTCTGGACTTTACTTTTCTGAATCCTGGTGTCTGTTATTTTACTGAGTCTTTATTTGCAAAATGAAATTAGTAAGATCTTTGGTTTGCCAGTATTAATCATGGGATACTTTGGGTTATCATGATATTTGCTCATTCAACAAATATTTCTTGAGCAATAGTTTGCTTTATGCCACATCCTGGGGAACGTAGCTGAGGCCATGGGAGACACTGTCTCTGCTTTCACAAATATGACATTAAAGTGTTGCTACAAAAGCTAACAAAACTATCTTTCAGCACTCAATTTCCCCCCATGGTATAGGGAGAAACTTAAAAGACATAGCTATTATTTGTATAACCACTAAAAACTTTTATAAGATTATGATAATTGCATCATGTTCATAACTATTAAGTGATTTCTTTCATTTCCAAGACATCTATTGATGACTTTGTGGACAACAATTCAAATACCAATGATTGCACTTGTATGAGTATTTACATTTAATCTGGCTCACTTTACAGATTCCAGTCCCAGATAAGTCTGAACCAGCAAGCACCAGACATGGGGAGGAGGGGGACGGCAACGGGCTGAAGGAGAAAAGGGGCTGGGGTGGGGAGGGGTGGGGTGGGGTGGAGGCTTGCTGGGTCAGGTTCCTGGCCCCCAGTCCTTGGTCCAGTCTGATGGCTGGAAACGCTAGGAGGGAAATCTTGAAGAGTAGAGTGAGAGAGGAAAGGTAGAGAAGTAGACGCCAGCTATGGCCACGTGGAGAGAGGGGGAAGGGAATGAGGACAGAGGGGGAGCAAGAGACAAGAGACAGAGACTGGAGAGTAAGAAGATAAGAGAATAAGAGAGAGAGGAGAGGTCCTGGAAAGACTTGATGCTGTAGTGTAGAGGAATACCACAACAGGGAAGCGGGGGTGTGGGGGGGGAGGGTTGATTGGGGAAGGGGAGATGGCTTATGGGATTTTGGGGGGAAGGGGTATAACCAGGAAAGGGGACAACATTTGAAATGTAAATAAAGAATATACCTAATATTACAAAAAAGAAAAAGAAAAAAGGAGAGAGAGAAGAGACCAAGCAGCCCCTTTTATAGTGGGCCAGCCTACCTGGTGGTTGCCAGGTAACCATGGGGAGGAGCATACCTGGCTGTTGCCAGGTGACTGTGGGGGTGGAGTCTAGACAGAATACCAGGGGCTTGGGGCATTGCTCTATGTGACTGATGGCCACAGGATTATGGAGTTGAGGGCCTCCTGTCAGGGGCCTAAGTGTCTGGGAGCATAGTTAACAGGGCCAATCCCTTGTAGATTAATCTACTGGGTCTCTGGAAGTTAAGCCTCCCTCAACCAGAACACAAACTGCCTTTCACGGTCCGACACTTCATTTGTAGGTGGGGGCTGAAGAGTTCAGGGGGACAATGTGACTTCTCAGACACAGTTGTATCCTAAAGCTAATGTTGCTTTCACTAAACCTCAGTCAGAGCTACCGCACAGGTTTATTTGTAGGTATTGTTCTCTATAGAGCCTGGGTTCAAGGGCTGTTGATTAGTAGGGGCACCATGTCCGTTTGCACGGTGTGTTGCTGATAAATCATGAGTTCTATCTCAGTGATGTTCTGCCCACATCAGGAGCTAGCGTCATCCCCACAGTTAAATGCAAATGTTGTCTGCACATGGACACAGCGAAGGAGAAATGAGATCAGAGATGGTTTGGTAGGTCTGTGGTTCTAAGTCTGTAGTGACATTAGGATAACCTGGAAAACCTGCTGAGAGGACTTCCAGACCACCTGTCTTTGCTAAGCCCCAACTCTCAGAGGAGATATATCACTGTGTCTCCAATATCCCTTGAGTTCTTGCATCTCTGTGATATGTCTACAAGGTGTTTGCAAGTTAGTGCACAAGGGTAGAGATGTAAGTTTAGACAAAGGAAGTGCATAGCCTATTTTTTTTTATTTTAACAAAACACAATGACTGAGAGGGAAGGCCTCCAGATCACATGATCCATGTTAACAAAGCTGATCTCAGAGGAAGTGAATGCTCAGTGGCTTACTCTGAGGAAAGGAGTATGAACCAGACACAGAAGGCTCCCGTGATTTTCAGAATGCATCTCAGATAAATGCCAGAGGAGATAAACGCCTCTGGTACTTAATATTGCTAATTTTCCACAAAGTTCTGTAGGTTGCTTTGGTTTGAGACTGAGTTTCACTCTGCATACCAACCTGCAAGTCATGGCAACCCTCCTGCCTCAGCCTCCTAATTTCTGGAATCCCAAGGATGAATTCATCTACTATTCCTGTCCTTTCAGTATATATAGATGATTCAGATAGAGACAGATGATATAGATATAGTGATATAGAGAGATATAGATATTAGGTATAGATAGAGATGATCTAGATAGATATAGAGATAGATATAGATTATATATAATTATAGATATAAGTAGATATTGCTAAAGGCATAGCTATATAGAGAGATATATAAAGAGAGAGATTATATAGATAGATGAAGGGATTGATATAGATTATATATAATTATAGCTATAGATAGGTATGGCTATAGCTATATAGATATAGATATCTCTCTCTATAGATCTTGTAGATCTAGATCAAGATGGAGATCAGGATAGAGACAGGGAGCACTGGGGATTTTAGAAACACTGACATGGAACACTGTACAAAGAAATTCTTATTAAACCTGGTGAAAATGGCCCCAAAAACAAAAGATGGAAAATAATGGGCAAATTAAAGTCAAATGGATAAAATCAAAGGTATGAAGGTGTCACAAATACTCCTTGTAGGGCCTGACGAGGCACATGCCTTTAATCTCAGCACTCAGGAGGTGAATCTCTGTGAGTTCCAGCCACCCAGGGCTGCAGAGTGAGACTGTTTCAAGATGATGATGATGATGATGATGATGATGATGATGATGATGATGATGATGATGGATGGGTAGATAGAAAGATGATAGAGAGATAGACAGACAGACAGGTAGCTATTCCTTGCCAGCTATGTTGAATATCTTCCCTGAGTTTGTCAAAAGAATCAATATTATTGCGACTGAGCTAGAACACTGCTCAGTATTACAGTCCTGGGATAAAAAGAGTCTTAAGCGGGGCCAGGATACTTTGCTAATAAAATAAAGCCCTTCATCTCCCCTTAAATTAAACAAGCTTGCTTCCTTTGACCGTATTTTGAACATAGTTCACCTTACCAAATGATTCCCTTCGGGGCTCTTGATTTTAATTCTGGAAGTGTCAATCAGCCAGCATTCTGTTCACAGGGGGACACCGGTTCATTCTCTATGAAAACAAATCACTGGGAAGCTTCCCTGGGAGGCTACAGGAGGGCGGTAAATACATTTGGAGCTAAGAAACAGAGGGGAGAGAGGGCCTGAGGTCTGTTCCACTGTCCAGCCCACAGCCCTCCTTGCCTCCCCTGTATGAATGTAGCCAAAATGCAGTGTTATTGGGGCTATCTGTATGGCTTCGTACCTTTCTCTTTTCTTTCTCTCTAAGATTTATTTATTATATATGTAAGTACACTGTAGCTGTCTTCAGACACTCCAGAAGAGGGCACTGGATCTCATTAGGGGTGGTTGTGAGCCACCATACTGGGATTTGAACTCAGGACCTTTGGAAGAGCAGTTGGTGCTCTTAACCACTGAACCATCTCTCCAGCTCCACCTCACACCTTTCATAGGCAGAAGTATCTAAAAGATTGTCTCTGGGGTATCATTGGTGCTCCAAAAGTTTGTATGTCACCTTAAATTAACTAGATGCAGGGTTTTCTCTCAGACTGCTAGGCTAATGTTTTACTCCTATTTAAGCTCTGGGCACCTGATTAGGCTAAATCAGACAATAGAAATTGAAGGAAAACTTGCTGAGAAAGGGCTAAAGTGGGTGAATTAAAAGCAAAAATCGGATGAGCTAGCATCTGGGAGTCATCAAGAGAACTGGACTCAGACTTAAATGATGAAAGGGAGATCATAGGCTCTAGACAATGAGGCAAAGTACTCTGTGTTCCCTGAGCACTGACCTTTGTAAAAAAAATAAGATCGCAATTCTGAAGTTCTGAGCTGAGGACATTATCAAAGCTTTGGAGGAAAGGAGAAGGTGGTGTCCTGACTTAATTAAAAATTGCAGAACCCACTTTAAGCAAATATCCCAGTGCTGGTTGGTGATAACAGCTGAGTTATTAGCTGCACAGAATGATTTGACAAGCATCTGCATGAATACCTTCTCGAGACACTCGAGCTTATGAGACAGCGACAGAGTATATATATGTGTGTGTATATATATATATATACTTATACTATATATACTTATATATATACTTATACTATATATACTTATATTTATATACTTATATAGATTTTAAGGGTCTGGGTCTGAGAAGGCTTATTATTTTCTCTTGGATTATGCCACATATGTTAAAAGTCACCGAGCAATGATATCTAAAAACAATATATATATATATATATATATATATATATATATATACATACATACATATATGCACATACATATACATACATATATTCTAGAGACATCCCTGAGTGGAAGCATTTCCCAAACAACTAGAATGCAAACAATTTATTTAAACACTGAGCCTGTTTGGCAAGTAATTAGAATCTTTGATTAAGAAACAGTTTTATATCTTTATGTGCGGTGAAGTTTTGGGGGAACCAGTGGTTATGGCAAAGTCGTGCTTACACACCTGTATGAGTTAGAAAACCTGGAGGTTTTGTGAAAACACAGTGCTGACCTCTAGCCCTAGGATTTCTTCCTCGACAGCCTAGGGGTAGGCAGCCATACTTAAATTTCTAGTAAGTTTCCAGGTAACATTAAAGAGCTTTGAAACCAGCAAAGAGAGAGAGAGAGAGAGAGAGAGAGAGAGAGAGAGAGAGAGAGAGAGAGAGATGAATTGTGGAGGTATAGAACTGCTGCACCCGGAATAATTTGTAAAATTAGTCTTATTATAGCCAAGGTCAGCCAACTTGGCTGTAGTGAGATGGTGTGAATGGCTTCTCACAACTCCAAATGAATCACTGTGTAATAGCAGTAGCAAATGGGCAATTGTGTCTTGTAGTGCTAATGGACAGTTCCTTATCAATCTTCTCCAAAACTGACCTGGTGGTGAACGGTTTCAGACTGAATGCTTGAAAAAAAAAAAAAAGAAAAAGAAAGAAAGAAAAAAAAGAAGGAAAGAGCCTAAGTTGCTACCCACCAATCATCACTTCACAATCAGTGGACATTCAAACTCCAGATCTCCAGCCCACCCTGGGTATTCATCCAGTGTTCAGAGGGGCCAGTCTGGCGCCGTGTTCCATCTCCCACCCCCGCCGGTCTCTGATGATTACATAGTTGGTCTTTGACCTTTTCATCTGATTTAGTGTGAGCTACTTTGATTCCAGACTATTTGGTCTGGGGATTTTAAGGGTCTGAGAAGGCTTATTGATTATTTTCTCTTGGATTATGCCACATATGTTAAAAGTCACCATGCAATGATATCTAAAAAAATCTCATTTGCTAGCGGAAGGGAAGAACAACATTTGATTCCTCTTTTTCAGGCCAGGAATGGAAGAGAACCGGGGACAGGATAGACTTTAGAAATCATTGTTGACAAGTTCTTATAATTAATCATTAAATATCCTGAATCTGGCTCTTCCTGCTACTTCTAAAATGTGAGTAAAGAACCTTTCAATTCCAGACTAGGGTACTATAAATATATAGGGTACTATAAATGAATATGAGTGCCCGAGACAAGGTGTATGGACTACTAAGTGCTGTCTTTCTTAAGACTGATTCAAGACCATGGAACAGAAATCATGGTAGCCATGTTAACAGTCTTGTGCATAAGCATCTTTAACACTCATTCAAACATGTGCACATGTTTTAAACATTTAGCATTTAAACATTGAATGCAATATTCTACCCTCACCTCAGCCCATGCCGCTAACAGTCTTACCTGGGGAGAATAGATACCTCGTTCCTGTTCAGAGCCATCTGGCCATCATTCTAGAAGATTGGATGGGCTGTCTTTAGCTCTTGCATTTCTAAATGATGGTGGGTAAGGATGAGAACAAATAAGAGAACAAGCCTCTTATGTGCATGATGACTTAGTAAAACTGGAAGTCACTCTCTACCCATTCTCACGATAACACCATTCTGTTTATTCTTCAGACGTCATTTTCTGAACCAGGCAAGCATTTATCTTTAAATCCTTCAGCCAGCAAAATATTACAATCAACGAAAAACAGTCATGAGGTTATTACAGGCAATAAGAAATACATTTGCCTGCCGTTATAATTACAATTCAACACCTACGCAAAGCCCTCTAGTTTCTGTGACATAGTCTCCTCTTATAATTGGGGAATAAGGCTTTAAATTTTATATAACATGACACCTTTAGAAGAAATGCCATGAGCAAGTGTGGCAAAGGAGAACACATTGATGAGGACTATAAGAATCACATGCTGGATACACTTTTCCCTTAAATAACCTCTCTGCTAAGAAAGAAATCATCGAGGCTAATGTTAGCAATATAGATTTTCAATGAATTAGAGCTGATCATCTCTTTTAAATAACACAATGGCTGTTAGATAGCAACCACTTATAACAGTAATGCAAGGGGTGTTGTTACCCAAAGATCCCCATGTATGTTATAGTTTAATAATCTCTGTAAGCACTAACAATGCTGATTTCTGGGTGGTTTGATGAGGTCCCGTTATCTCCTACATGCCATGAAATATAACCTCCATTTGAACAGTTCTATGTTGCATTTTATAAACAGAGTTGATGGGATCTATTCAGAGATCATACAATGTACTCACCTGCAATGCACAACTATTCTTAGTATACCCACTAATGCACACAACCACAAGAGTGATTAGCTTTAAAATAGTCCGATTACTCCAGACAGAAACTACACTATCATCCTCTACCTTCAAACACCTTTAATCAAAGACTCACCTGCCTCTACATAGTCTTCATTCTGGACTTTACCTATGATTGGATCATAGTGTGTAGCATTCGCTGACATCCTTCTTTCACATGGTAGCACATTCCCATGATCTGTGAAATTATATGTATTAATACATATACCATGTATGAGAGTGACTCCTTTGCATTACCAATAATATTTCACTGTATAGATGTATGGAATTTTGTTTGACTGCTCATCTGATGGTAGACTGAAGCTATTTCCACCTAATGGCTATTACAGATAATGGTGCAAAAATGTTATTGTACACATTTTATGATAGACATATGTTTCATTTCTCTTGGGTATACACCTAGGAACAGATGTGCTGGTAGGGTAACTCTGAGTTTAATTGTTAGAGGAAATGCCAGACTCTTTTCAAAGCTGCTCCATTATGATTCCCACCAGCAGTGTTTGTGTGTTCTCTTGCTCACAATCATTTCAAACTCATTGTTCTCTGACTTTTTCTGATCTACCTACACTGCTGAGGATGAAACAGTGTCTCATTGTGGGTTTGATGTGCATTTTCCCTCTTGATAGTGATTTTAAAATCTTTTCATATACTTATTAAGCATATATTGATATTACTTAAAGTAATGTATATTCTGATTTTTGCTCATTTTAACTTAGATTTTTTAACACTAAATGGATTATGAGAGTTATTTTAAATCCTGTGAAACCTTTATTAGATAAATAGTAAATATGTTTTCCATCTCACAAATGCTTCATTTATCTCACTGGCACCTATTTAAAAATGCAGTTTAATGAAACCCGATGCTTTTTTTTGTTCCATGCTTTTGATACTATATTAAGAATATTTTGCCAAATCCAAAGATTTGGATCCAAGATTAACACTTGCTTTCTTTAAGTGTCAGAGTTTCAAGTCTTACTTTAGGTATCTGGTGAAACATCAGGTGGTCATGAATGAATAGTCTCATATTATCTCTCTCCCATATTCCGATGATCAATATCACTGCTTTGGTATCATAACCACACTGACTTGACTACCATTGATTTCAAGTAAATTTGAATTGTCCTGAGTCAGATGACTAAACACTAGATATTTGAATTTCCTTGCAATTCTAGGTAAAGTTTAAGACAACCTCTGCAAAGGTCTGGGTTCTTTGACTCTCATGGCCCCATGGCCCTATGGGTAAGTGTAGAGTGTAAAGTCTTCTTCATAATGTCGAGTCTTCTGATGCATGATTATAGGATGTTCATTTGCTTTCATAGGTCTTCTTTAATTTATGTCAATAATGTTTTTGATCTCAGAGTACAGTTTTATAAAATTTATCCTTCAACATTATTTTATGTGATTGCAAAAGGAATTGTCTTCTTAATTTACCTTTCACTCGTTCATTTCATGTACACATTACACAAAATACTACAAATGGTTTGGGGCACATTACTCTTGCATCTACAACCTTACTGAGCTCACTTGTCATTTCTGGCCATTTTTTGTGTGTGGAGAGGAGTGTATTTCTCAGAATTTTCTATGCGTAATGTCATATCATCTGGCAGTAGAGGTCAGGTTACTTTATCTTTTCCAGTTGTTAACATTAAGTCCATGGGCTTCTTGACAATTACCTTTCTTAGCTACATTTACTACTCTCAAGAACATCCTTAGGTATGAATTTTTCCACATTCTGTATCAAGTTAAATAAGTCCCTTTGGGTAGAGTGTTGAGAAGCTTCTTTGAGCAACAGCCTTCTTTTGTGAGGCATGCATCTTTGCTTAGGACAAGAGAAGCAGGTCCTCTCATCCTCCACCTAATGAACTGGGTGGAACACAGCCTTCCAAGCCAGGGAAGAACAAAGTCCCAGGGATTTCTTCCACACCATGTCCAAATCATAGCCCACATCCTTCAGGAGGCGGCTATCCAGGAAAGCTGAATAAACTTAACACTCATTCCCACTCATCCAGAACATAGCTTGAACAGCAGGTATGTGGGGTGGCCGAGAAATCCTGAAGGCATGCTCCTCCCGAAAGGGAAACCTCTGGCTCCAGCTCCAGGAGGAAGGGACCATGGTCACGGTTGTAGCAGTTCAGAGTGGAGTAGGTGCTCGAGTACTGGTAAGAAGCCAGAGGGGAGTGGTCCGGGTTCATAAGTCACTTGATGTGAGTCCATGGAGTTCTTCATCTTGTTTTGGCAGAAACTCAGGTTCCAGTATTTCACAATTCATGGGTTGCTTAACATTGCTTTGTATCATTGGTAACTACTGTTACAGACTTTGATGGCCATGCCATTCACACACATTTCTCTCACATTTCAGGTGGTATTTGCTGAGGAAGAATTTCATACCTCGTGCTGGAAGGAGAAAGGTCAATATGGACAATTTTATTTGTTGAAGAGTACCCAGCTGCTAGAAATGTAGAGGAGCTCATAACTCAATACAGAAATGAGAGTAGAATTTGAACAAGTCATTTGAATCTTAATGCCAAAGCACATGATGCCTTTTATTGGGTTATTGAGGGAATACATCCATATGAGGAAAATAGAATTGCTATTTGAACATTCAAAGGATATTTTGCCCCACTGATGTCTGATTTGATTTTGTAGCCTTCTCTACTGGCTGTTTTGGTGTGTCAAGTTGACACAGGCTGGAGTTATCACAAAGAAAGGAGCCTCCCTTGAAGAAATGCCTCCATGAGATCCAACTGTAAGGCATTTTCTCAATTAGTGATCAAGGGGGAAGGGTCCATTGTGGGCGGTGCCACCCCTGGGCTAGTAGTCTTGGGTTCTATAAGAAAGCAAGCTGAGCAAGGTAGAGGAAGCAAGCCAGTAAGTAACATCCCTCCATGGCCTCTGCATCAGCTCCTGCTTCCTGACCTGCTTGAGTTCCAGTCCTGACTTCCTTTTGTGATCAACAGCAATGTGGAAGTATAAGCTGAATAAACCCTTTCTTCACCAACTCACCAACTTGCTCCTTGGTCATGATGTCTGTGCAGGAAGAGAAACCCTGACTAAGACAGTCTTCAATTATTGTGAAGCACTTCTAATGATTAGTGGTCAGGCGATGCTTTGACGCGACAGGGCAAGGGGTGGGGGAGGGGTTCTTGGGAAACTAGAGAGGATTCATGGAGAGTAACTCCTGTTATCCATATGTCAATGTGTAGAAATTTTCTCCAAGCTTCCTCCTGGAGGAAAGGAGGTGGTCCTTGAGATCCGGGAAGTAAATACACCCTCACAAGCCTGGGAAAGCTGAAAGTGCAGGACTCACAAAGTCTCTCCTGAAGGCTATTGGAGCAGCAAGTAAGTGCTGAAGAAAGGATGCTCGCAGACCTGCTGGCATGTCTGGAGCTTGTGCGGAGAGCTCCACAGATGACAGCTTTCCCAGTTGTCACCCAAGCTAGGGTGAGTTTTCAGGGGTTGAAGTTGCCTTTAAATCACTCTGAGTAAGTGTCTTCTCATCCACGTTCCTAACCATAGCTGGAATAAACTCAGTGAATTAGTGCTATTGTTTCTTTGGTCTGACATCTTTGCCCTGTCTGGGGGTGAGTAGACATTTGTTCGTGCCTCCCCGGGAAAAGTCACACAAAAGCTGTTCAAGAGTTTCTTGTAACCTCATCTCCAGACTTGCTGTCAAGCTCTTAGCAAACATATTACTATAACATTTGAATTGTTTACTCTCTCTATTTTTCTTTCTTTTATTAAGAACGTCAGATATTCTGGGAATGTTGACAGCAATTACAAAGTGTTTTTTTTTTCTAGCAAAACTTGAGAAACACCAATAGAGAAATAACCCCCTTTTCAGATGTTTCTACTCTAATACAACTATCTTGGGCTATAAATACGTATGCTCAGTTTAGGTAATAAGGAATGATTCTCTTCCCTAAGGACCTTTAAGTACCTGGGTGAAAGGATATTTCAATTTTTTTTCAGTTTCTATACAACCAAAATTATAAATAAAATCATGATTTTTCTTTTACTACTCTGCATTATACTTTTATTTAGATTTTTTAAAATGTGAGTGGCTGAACTATTCTCCATTTCAGATTTCAAGCTTAATCTCTAAAAGTAATGTTAGATTTGACACTTCTTTGGAGACTAAAGTGGTGGGTACAACATCTAATCTAATGGACAGGCACATTAAATCTCAATAAATCCAGTTCAATATTCTGCAGAAGGATCTGGCATACAGCCTAGCAGAAAAATGCTTAGCAATCTTTGAGAGGAAAAGTTTTATCCTGGAAATGTTGTAATGTTCCATGTCCATTCCAGGATGTCTTATTTATTACAAATCAGTCATCTGCTTCTGCTGTTGTGATGTTTCAAATAGATTTTGCATTTTAGGTCATAGAAGAGATTATATACACAGAAGGACTTAAATTTAATTTTCATGATTGGATAGAGAAGTTAATGGCTTAACCCTATGCCCCGCTTACTAAAATTGAATGGCGGAAGGCCATTTGAATTTATGGAAAGATCTAGCTTAGCAAAAATGTTGAGTGTGATCTAGAGAACGAAATGAAGATCTGGGTTTTAAGGAAAGTTGCATGAGAACTGTTGACTTGAATGTATAGGAAAGTGTTCTACCTAGAGACATAACTGAGAGTCTTCATAGTTCTGCAGGCTGGACATCCAAGGGTAAAGAAGTAGGCAGGCTTTGCTCCTTGTGCAGGTAGTAAGAACGCATTTGTCCTGGGCCTCTCTCTAACTTGAAGTCCTTTGCATCTCAAGTGCATAGAAATCTTCTCTATTCCCACGCATTTATCTTTCTCTCCATCCACATTTCCCCTTTAATAGGAAGATGCTGGCCATGTCAGAGAGGGGCATATCCTATGCTACCATGATCTGAGCCTGACTGAGTTCGTTTTTGATGTTCCTGTTTCCAGTTCTCATCCTGTCTTCTGAAATGTTAGGACTTCACCATCTAGATGCAGGATGGACACGGTAACTCAGTCAGACCCCAGACTGTGGACAGCAACCTAAGGACAAAGGACCTAAGTCACATATCGACAATACAAATGGTTTTCCCTTCCCCATTGCTAGTCCAGGGGCTACTCTCCGGGGTGATAGATAATTATTCAGTACTAGGTAGAGTAGCAAGGTCTTGAATTCGATCTTTTAATGTAAATGGAAAACTGAGGTCTCCTGGCATAGTACAGTACTGAGAATGGGACAGGAAATCCAAATCGTGGAATCTGCATGTCCATATTTCCTGTCTCTATGCCCCATGTCTGATGGGGATACCATTGCATTTGAAGAAAGCCTTGGTAATCAACCAATGGTAATCTGTGTTGTGTGAAACAGCCGGACCTTGCTGTAAATGAATCTGAGGAGGGCTTCCACATCTCAAGTTCTCCATCTCAGATCTCTCTGAGCACAAACATGGAAGCTCTCTGTGAGTCTTGGGAAGGGCTTGATGCTCCTCCATCTAGTTTCTCTGTTCTGTGGTGTCATAGAAGCTTTCAGATGGTGACCCAAAGTGTGTATTAGACTAAATGATTTGTTCCAGAGTTGACGCTAGGCCATGTTTCAATGATGGCATGGCAGTCTCCTCTCTTCTCTTCCCTTCCCTTCCCTTCCCTTCCCTTCCCTTCCCTTCCCTTCCCTTCCCTTCCCTTCCCTTCCCTTCCCTTCCCTTCCCTTCCCTCCCCTTCCCTCCCCTCCCCTCCCCTCCCCTCCCCTCCCCTCCCCTCCTCTCTCCTCCCCTCCTCTTCTCCTTTGCATCTTCGGCTTTTTTAGTGACTGCCTTTGCACATCAGTTTCTCTCCTTGTGTGGGCTCTGTTCTCTCTGTGGACTGTTCCCTCTGATGTGCAGAAGCTTTTCAGCCTTTCAACATCCCATCTATTTTTCCTCTTAGAGCCTATGCTTTTGTATCATATTTATGAAATTATTGCCAAGGCCAATGCCGTAAAGCTTGGGCATTTCACAATTTCATGGCATGTTGTCTTAATTCAGTCAAGTATTTGCCTGTGCACTTATGATGTATGTGGGGGAGCATGAGTGTGTGTGTGTGTGTGTGTGTGTGTGTGTGTGTGTGTGCGTCTGTGTGCGTACACGTATGCATGTGTAGTGTTAAAAAGTCTTGAATGCATTAACTCCAGCCTTCTAAGCACTTCTCAAAAAGGATATCCTTTCCCCACTGCTTTTTGATGCAATTGCCAAGAATCAGTTGTGTGGACTTATTGCAGAATTTTCTGCTCTATTCCATTGGTCTATGAACCTATTTTTTTCATTTTTTATTGGATATTTATTTATTTACATTTCAAATGTTATCCCCTTTCTAGGTCTCCCCTTTGGAAACCCCCATGCCATCCCCCCACCCTCTACCTCTATGAGGGTGTTTCCCCAACCTACTTTGATGTTAGCACCATACTGCTTTAGTAATTATAGCTTTATAATATACTGTGAAATCAGAATGCATTGTGTTTCCAGGTCTGTTCATTCTTAAGGTCAATTTGGAAATCTGTATTTTTTGTGTGTATCCATGCGAATTTCATATTTTTCTATTTCTAGCCAAGTGTCTTCAATATTTTGATAGGTATTACATGCTGTAGACTGTTTTGAATAATATGAACATTTTAACAATATTAGGCCAATCAAATCATATATCTGATACAAAGATAATCTTCAAAAAAGAATTCCTATGGTACAGTAGCTGAAAACAACTGGCAACCTGACTGAAAACTAGGTTAAGGACAAATACACATTTATTTAAAAAGAAACAAAATTGAGATAGTGGGAATTTTTCCCAGGAGATATGTGGGAAAAAATTATCATTCTTGTACATGGTCAGGAAAATAAAGATAAAATTCTCAATGAGATAGTGCCTCAGAGTTGTTGGGATTGCTGTGATTAAAAAGTTATAGCATGGTCAATACTGATTAGACTGTAGGGAAATCCCATGCGGCACTGCAGAATGAACAGCATAATGCTCACCCACCAAGGAAGGATATCAAATGACCCAGCAAATCCATTCTTGTTTCTTCTGGAGATAGAGTCTCCTTAAGTCCAGGATAGCCTCAAACTCTCTGTGTAGCTGAAAGAGGTGTGGAGATGTTCCTGCCTCCGTCTTCCTGGTGCTAGGATGGTGGGCATGTCCACCATGCCAGCTTCATGAGATTCTGAGGATCTATCCCAAGGCCTTGTACTAGCAATGTATCAACCAAACAACATATCCACACCCTCACTGTTTTATAATTTTCTTTTTTTATTGGATATATTCTCTATTTACATTTCATTTCCCTTTTTCTGGTTCCCTGTCCCCCAAAGGTCCCCCATGCCCTTTTCTCTCTCCGTGTTCCCCCATCCACCCTTTCCCACTTCCCTGTTCTGGTATTCCCTTACACTGATGCTTTGAGCCTTTCCAGAACCAGGGTCCACTCCTTCCTTCTTGTTGGACATCATTTGGTATGTGGATTGTGTCTTTGGTGTCCCAGGATTCTAGGCTAATATCCACTTATCAGTGAGTACATACCATGGGTGTTCTTTTGAGACTGTGTTACCTCACTTAGTATGATGTTCTCCAGCTCCATCCATTTCTCTAAGAATTTCATGAATTCATTGTTTCTAATGGCTGAGTAGTACTCCATTGTGTATATATACCATATTTTTTGTATCCATTCTTCTGTTGAGGGACATCTGGGTTCTTTCCAGCTTCTGGCTATTATAAATAGGGCTGATATGAACATAGTGGAGTATATATCCTTACTGCATGCTGAGGAATCTTCTGGGTATATGCCCAGGAGTGGTATGGCTGGGTCCTCCGGAAGTATTATGTCCAGTTTTCTGAGGAACTGCCAGACTGATTTCCAGAGTGGTTGTACCAGCTTGCAGTCCCACCAGCAGTGGAGGAGTGTGCCTCTTTCTCCACATCCTCACCAACACCTGTTGTTTCCTGAGTTTTTAATCTTAGCCATTCTGACTGGTGTGAGGTGAAATCTCAGGGTTGTTTTGATTTGCATTTCTCCAATGACTAATGATGTTGAACATTTTTTAAGGTGTTTCTCAGCCATCTGAATTTCTTCAGGTGAAAAGTCTTTGTTTAGCTCTGTACCCCAATTTTGGATAGGGTTATTTGGTTTTCTGGTGTCTAACTTCTTGAGTTCTTTGTATACATTGGATATTAGCCCTCTGTCAGATGTAGGGTTGGTGAAGATCTTTTCCCAATTTGTTGGTTGCTGACTTGTCCTTTTGAAAGTGTCTTTTGCCTTATAGAAACTTTGTAATTTTATAAGGTCCCATTTATCTATTCTTGATCTTAGAACATAAGCTATTGGTGTTCTGTTCAGGAACTTTCCCCCTGAGCCAATGTCCTCAAGGGTCTTCCCCAGTTTCTTTTCTATTAATTTCAGTGTGTCTGGTTTAATGTGGAGGTCCTTGATCCACTTGGAGTTGAGCTTAGAATAAAGAGATAAGAGTGGATCTATTCTCATTCTTCTGCATGTTGACCTTAATATGAAAAATATTTGGCTAGTTCTATGAGAATTTTGTAAAATGTGTTTTGATCTTGTTCCTCACCCCCCCAACTCTTCCCAGAGCCAACCGCCTTGCCTCTCACCCAATTTGTTAGCCCCCTCCCCCAGTCATTATCAATTTGTGATGCTCAAATATTTTTGGATCTGTAACCTACTACTGGAATATGCTCAATGTATTAGGGGGCTACATTTTTTTAAGAAATGAGAAACATTATGTTATTGTACCAATTTTTACGTTATTATTAAAGGAAATCCAAGTTCTCTATCACCATGACATTATTTTGATGTCATTATAATATAATTTAAAAAACAAAACATAATAAAAAATTTTTTAATCCAGAGAGTTATTTAAACCAGGATCTCTGAGAGACAGTGAGATTCCAGGATTGCTATAGTACCATTTGCAATAAATAACCCATGCATTGAAGCAACCTCAACCACCAGCATGCAGTGTAGGAATTGATAAAGCATGGCAGTTAGATACAGTGAGTGATTGTTTAGACCGAGAAGAATATTCAACAGTACATGACAACACAAAATAACCTTCTGTAAATTCTGCTAAATAAAATAAGCCATATAAAGTATCTGAAACATTTAAACGTATAGACTCAGAGAACAGAATAATGGCCATGTGTGGAGTCTAGGTGAAAGGTAATAGCAAATTCCTAATCAATGGCCATAAAAGGTTATACAGCTTTGCCCTTAGGTCAACAGTAATTACATATGCACACATCTTTAAACAATTAAGGTTTTGGGTCTCATCTTATGTATTCTTTATGCAGTACAATAAAAGGCTCATAGTCTGTGGGTTATTTTTGGTCAAATTAAAGCTCTCCAACTCATTGGGTAGACATAGGTCGTCACCAATGTTCTCTACAAACTGTAGAAAAATGGTCACCATCCATTTTGTCTGCTCTTAAGGTTTTGATGTCTTGAGTGGTCTGTGGTGGATTTAGCATGTTGAAGAGTGAATGACATCTATGGCCACTGCCATGCTGTTCAGCTTCAGAGCACATCTTTAGCTGTCTGGATAAACTCTATATAGCACAGCTAATCACCCTGGATTTCTCTCTCTCTTTTCTGCATATTTCACCACTTTCAAGCCATTCAGAGCTTGAAACAATACTTTCATGCTGCTTTCATTTTGCTCCCTCTGTGCATAGGATAGCAAAAAGCGAAATATTGATCCGGCAACTCTCCTAGATTGCCTCAGAAGCACTCCATCCCCCACCTCACAAGTTACTATCTTTAGTTGCCATTGAAGCTGCATCAGTTTCTCTGTATCAAACTCATAATTGGAAAATAACATGAGATTAATTATGGAAATGCTTTTCAATTTCCATAGTCAATTAACAGGCAACTGTATGAAGACCACAATAATTACATTGTTCTACAAGCTTTGTGTTATAGTCTCATTTTAGTATATTTAGACTCTTAGAAGAGAATCTGACTAACATGTATTTCTTAATGAATTTGACATCCAAGAGATGCATGAGTTTACTCTGTATTTTAAATTATAAATGAATGGTTAGAAAATTAACATTGATTCTCTATATAATCTCTGCCATAACCACGAGGAGTATTTTCTGCATGATTCCCTGTAGATATCTATTAGTAGGTGTTAGTGTAGTAGATCACAGGGAACATCAAATCCCATAGACTCTACTCAAAATATCCTTTCTTAGAAGATGAATAGTTTGGTAAAGTCTTAAGTACCTAACTTTTTTCTTAATAGAGAACACTGGTTTTTCCTTTGCTCTGACTAGAGAGAAGAGTAACTATATGTTTCTAAAGTATTCAGTTTAGGTAAAGTATAAATATTTCATATTATAATTATATGCTGTCAAAAGCCCACATCCCAAATGTACAGTAGATAAACAGTGGCAAATGTATAATACTAGAATCAAGGGAATACCATTTTCATCACTAGGGCTTTTTACCTGTCTTGGGATGAAGTCTTTGGGGAACACAGCTGTACCACCTGTTGTCTAAAGGTGTAACTATTCTTGACTTGTTTCCCCTCTCCTTCCAAGGATTTGGAAGAATGAGAAGCACAGAGGCTACAGTGATTCAGTGGAAGACTTCCTTTCCCATCAGACATTTTTCAGAGTTCTCCTTTAGTCATTTAAGAAACTAGACTTCGCTCCTGGCTCTATAACCATTGTTAGAAGTGTTTAAAATTCCTCACCCCTAGTTTCCCTATTGGTAATGTAAGGATCCTAAAACCCAGACATAATGGGGAGAGGTTGGTTCCGGAATGAAAAGATAAAGTAGGGACAGGGTGAATAAGGAAGAAGAGGGAAAGAATATAGGGAGAGAAAGCAAATGGGGAGACAGAGCCCCAGTTGAGCATCTTTTGTTATCAATGAGGCTTCTAGTACTGGGACTAGGTTATACCTAGTTTTTTGCTGGCCAAAGGGGTTCTATAGGAGTTTCCCCCCAAACCAAGGGTGTTTCCAAGACTATACACTGCTCTTCACAAATGGAGCAAGGCTCAATAGCTGAAGACAGCACCTGCACAACTCATTGAACATAACTCATGAGCCTGGTATAGAGTCTTCACCTCTATGTGTCAGCATCTTTGGTAAAGGAAGGTGCTATGCAGGCTACTGAATGAGAAGAGCAAGTACCAATCCAGCAATAAACCCTTGGCTTAACCATGGTGTCCTGCCTGCAAGATATCCTTGGGCAAAAGTGGCATAAACTCGTGGGAGTGACCAAGCAATATCTGCTTGACTTAAGGACCACTCCGGGAGATAGAACCCAACACTGCTTAGGTGACCAAGAATATGAGAGTAGATATCCAAGGGTAAAGTCAAACACTATTGTTCTAAAGTGAATGCTGCAATAAAATGACTCTTAATGACTTTCTGCCATACTTGTAGCTCAGTGCCTTGTGCAGTCATCATCAGAGAAGTTTCTTCCTGAAGTAGATGAGAACAGATGGAGAGACCCATAGACATTCTGCCCAGAATGGGAGACCTCAGGACACTCAGCTCTAAACAAGATGCCTCCATCAAATCCCTCCCATTAGGATTCAGGGAACCCTGCAAAAGAGGAGGCGGAAAGCGTGTAAGAAGCAGAGCAAGAAAAGAAGGCCCTATAAATCAACATGATCAAAACTCATGAACCCAGAGACGGAGGCAGCATGCACAGGGCCTTCCCAGGATATATTTTGACTTCCAATTTAGTGTTTTTATGGGATTCCCAGATGGGTGAATGAATAAGTTCATATTTCTTGTACCTTTCTTTGGGCTTTTTTCCTTATGTTTGTATAATTTGTCTTATTCTGTTGTGTTTTTATCTCATATTTTGTTTATATCATTATCTCTTCTAAGCCATTTATTTTCCCTTTTAAACTTTAATTATTCTTTGTGGATTTTACATCATGCACCCCAATACCACTCATCTCCCTATTCCTCCATATCCACCCTCTCCCATTGTAACATTGAGCCTAAAGAAAATAAAACAAAATAAAATTTAAAGGAAATTTCATTGTGTGCATGCCACACAAGATACTCTTTTGTCCAAACAGCTTCACTTGCAAATGTTCATTGCAGCAAAACGTTGGTCTGGTTTGAGGCCTCTGGTTTCTGCCACACTTTGAGTACAGAATCTTCACTGGGGACTCATCTCAGATATTCTGTTTTTGCCTTGTGCCTTGGAGAATTAGCTTTAGTGCTAAAGGATTGGTCCCTTCTTGTGCGCCAACACTTCATAGATGGGGTTGATGTTGGCTCTCTCTGGCTATAGCACTTGGGAGAGAAAGTAGGTCCCTGCACCTCTCCTGAACAGCACAGTAGAGTTGACTCCAGTGGCATAGGAATAGGTGAGTTAACCATGAGGGTGAGTGCAAGAGAGCTGGCCCTGCTTGTAGACTGCTTTGCAGCAGTGTGGATGCAGAAGAAATGCAGCCCCACAAATGCTACAGCATGCCAGCTCCCACCTCTTACCTGGGAAGCGTGGAAGACCTGCTCATCTCCCTTACTGGCAGCATTTGGGAGCATGGGCTCCACAGCAGCACTGTAGAGGTGCTGTAGAGAGCACGGTAGGTCAGCCTCAAGGGCATGAGGCAGGTCAGCCTGCCCACCACCCCCGCCAGCCTCAACAGACAGGAAAGAGCTGTCTCTGACTCTCACCTGGGCCAAACAGGAGAGTTTGTAGGCAGAACAACTCAGTTACCACCCAGGCCCATATCCAGGATTTTGAGTTAACCCACCCCAACATCTATCTAGCCTGTTTACTTTCTAATGAGAGGCAGAAAATGAATGGATCTGGATGGGAGGGGAGGTGGGGAGAAACTTGGAAGTGAAGAGGAAGAGGAAACCATAACCAGAATATATTATTTGAGAAAAAAATCTAATTTCAAAAAAGGGGAAAATATTCATACAAAAAGTCTACCTTATAAGGTTACGTTTCTTTCTGCACCTGGCACTCAGGCCAGACACACCTCATCCACCACTCACCATGTTTGGGTCCTTCAACTTTTTTCTCCCTCTCTCTTATTCCAAACAACTATCGAAAAGGATGTATTTCAGGGGCTGGATGCATAGCTAAGTTGTAGAGTACTCATTTAGCATGCACAGGATCTGAAGTGTCATCACTGGCATTGTAAAAAGAAACAAGAGAAATAAATTCAGAAGGTATATTCACCCAGTCTTTGAGAACACTACACTTGAAAAGAAAATATTTCTCTGACTAGAAAAATGTATCCTTGGTAATGCATTAGGAAGACATAGTTATTTATCATTCAAAGTAACATATCTGCATTATAATTTAAGTCTTTACACAAGACTGTTTTAACCCACATAGAAGAAAGTCGAGAGACTGGGGAAAGCTCTAACACTGGGTCAGGCAGCTGTAGTTCTTTCTAAACTCCAGACAGCGACGCACCTGCCTGTGCATACAGCTGCTTATGCTAAATGTAAGAGGCTTTTTTTCAGGAAAAGATTATGTGTACAGGTTGCAGACACATTTTCAGACAAACTGCTTTAAACAGACTCACACAGACATTGAAATCAGAGCCTGGAATCTTGGTGCCATTGCGCAGAAGCTGCATTTGCAGAGTTGAAACACCCTCACCAGCAGATGAGGAAGAACTGAAGATGCAGGCTATGCAGACCAGCATCAAGCAGTTGTCTCTCACTCAGTTGCTCCCAGCCAACACCACCCTCTTGTTTCTACTGGAAGCTTGTTCAAATTCAGAGCCCCACTGGAAAATCCCTGAAACACTCCAAGAGAAAGCATCTTGGAGGACCATCCCCGCAGACCCAGGATGAAGCAAGTTAGATGCACCTTTCCCTTTCTGCTCCACTGACCCACAGATGCTCCTGAGGCATCTGTGGTAATGACACTACTTGACACCTTGCTGTGATGATGAAAAAAAGCTTTTTCCCTATTAGCCACTTCTGATTCTGTGTCCTTTGCTTCTCCTGGGTAAACAGAGTCTCATCCATTCAGCTTTCTATATAAAGCAAAGAAAGCTCCGTGTGTGTGTGTGTGTGTGTGTGTGTGTGTGTGTGTGAAGATATTCTGTGATCGTAGCAAAACAGATTTTTCATTGTCTTTGCTGTCTGTGTGCTCTACAGACTATAAGTTAAGCAGAGGAAGTTCATGAATTTTTGTACCACCAGAACCCAGAGATAGTATAAGCGCTGAAGGTTGGCAGTGCACAATGGCCATTTCAGAGGCTCTCCATAACCCTGCTGCCTGTTTGGTGTGGTATTTAAAGCTTATATAGAGCAAGACATGTGTCATGGAGCTGTGAGGTGTGATCAGGAACATTAGTGAAGTTTAGTATAAAAGCAGGAGAAGTTAATTACTTAGTAATATTTTATCTCCAGGTCCACATAACCCTGTCTATCTAGACAGGAGCAAGCCATCCAAAAGGACAAGGGTGGAAACATCAGTGTATGGAAAATAGTTAATTTCTTAGACCAATGAGCTGGGGACCCAGGGGGTAATACTCAGCAAGGCGCTGTGTTCCCTTGGCCACCAGTCTTGTTTACAAAGAACTGTTCCAGTGAGTTCATGACACTACTGCCATCAAACAGCAATTGTGACTGTCAACTGGCATTGGACATCTAGAGAGCAACATTAGGAAGCTTAACTACAGTAAAGAAATACATAGCAAACATACTCTCCTTTTGTATTGTGACTTGAAGCCTTTGTTGGTCTCAAAGCACTGAAGGATTGACGGCCAATGAAATAAATGACTGTGAGAAAAATCAGTAATTGATGAGAAATGGGTTTTTGGAAATTTTTTTCCTCCATATTGGATGAGGTGAATAGATGTAGTCTTTGGTGCATGTTGTTCATTATGAGCTCAGGGATTTCAGCAGTGATCATATTGATAGATCACCACCCCCATCTTTGACACAGATGCTGAGAGAAAAAAATGGCTGCATTTTTAAAGTATCTATTTGAAATAAACTACTCAATGTGTCAGTGGTAACCGGCTCTGCAGAACTATTCCATTTTCAAGTTCAGTACTCTTGGCTAATTTTTTAAAGACACCTTCCTGTCCTCGGAGCTTCTAAACGGGCTACAGAACATTCTGTCGGTACAAACAGCTATGTGGCATGAGCAAGCAAGCGTGCGGAGTCAGTGCCAGCACCCCAAAGCTCTGGAGGCCCTATTAAGAAAGACAAATGGGATATATTCTCCACCCGTCTGTCCTCGCCTTCCAGAGAGTGAACTTTAAATCAAGTGTCTAGCTTTGTGTCACTTGAGAGAATAGTGAGAAGATCTTTCAAGGGGGAGTGCTGTGATTAAAGCTTGTGAGGGGATGACAGCAGAGCTGTGTGTGTGCATGCATGTGTGTGTGTGTACATACATGTGCATTTGCATGCATGTGTGCACATGTGTGTGCCTGTGTGGGCACATCTGTGTGTGCATGCATGTGTGTGGATGCCTGTGCAGATGTGTGTGTAGATGTGTGTGTGTATATATACATATATATATATGTGTGTGGGCACATGTGTGTATATACATGTGTGTGTTTGTGTACATATGTATGTGCATGCCTGTGTATACATGTATGTGTGCACTTGTACGTGGGCATGCCAATAAGTACACATTTTGGGGGCTGGGATTTAGAATACGTACCATTAGCTGTGATACATGTGATTCAAGAATGCAGGGTGCTCTATATCCTTAAGGGGGAGGATGTAAATATTTGATAAAAAAGTTTCCTTTCATTATAAATGATTTGGTATCCAGTTCTTTGAAGCTATAAGCCATCAGGAACAGAATGTCTGTGGACTCCAATACATTTAATCAAGATGGAATAAGATATATTACTACATGTAAAAAGTTTGTAACAGAACTGGAAGTAAAGATGCCAAGTTTGGGAAGGGATAAATAGTCTTTATCCTAAGATCAGATATGAGAGATTTTCCTTTGTGAGATCAGCAGGTCTTAGTGGATGCTGGAGATTCAGGTCTCCTGCTTATGACATATTTAGTAAACAGTGGAGTCATCCACACACCTTCAGGATGTGCCAAGGTCGAAGTGGCAGAGGAAGCCCAAGACTCAGATTCCAAACTTCTCTATAGTCACAAGCTGCAGAAGAGTTCTTCCTTAACACTCTGCCAGGACTCCAGTAGAAGTGGGTGGGGAAGCTGCTGTAGGGTACAGGCTTGTTTACCAACTTCCCAGTGTTTCCATGAGCATGATCCTCACTAAGACTCACGCTCATTTAAATGCTTTCTCTGAACTTGCGTAGGTGAACATTATAGTCATCTGAACCCGTGGGGCAAGCCTGTAGTGATGGGTGTATGTGTGCATGTGTGTGGCTTATTTCTATTTTCCTTATTTATGATATTGTGGCATGAACAGATATTGTGGCTTTGTTCATGGCAGGTAGATAACTTGCCACAGAGCCACATCTGAGGTCCACTTTCTGCTTTTAACTTTTAACATAAAGTGTCATCAATTACACAGGGTGGCCTTGGACTCAGTCTGAAACCCAGGCAGACCCTGAATTTCTTATCTTCAGCCTCCCTGCAGGACTATCACACCAGGTGGAGTCTTAAACTTGGAAGGATTGCATGTACCTTTATAGTGATACCTTTTACCCCACAGATTTACATAGAACATATTACTGGGATCTCTATATCCTCAGCTCTACCAATTACAGGTCATACATATTTGGGAAAAGCCAGGCTTGTTGCTGCATGGCTATTTCCCCAGAACTTGGGGTGGTATACAGCCAGAAGGTTGAGTTTGGGGCTAGCATTGATGACACAGTAACTTGCTTTCTTAAAAAGAAGAAGAAGAAGAAGAAGAAGAAGAGGAGGAGGAGGAGGAGGAGGAGGAGGAGGAGGAGGAGGAGGAGGAGGAGGGAGGAGGAGGGGGAAGGAGGAGGAGGGGAAAGGAGGAGGAGGGGGAAGGAGGAGGAGGGGGAAGGAGGAGGAGGGGGAAGATAGGAGGAGGAGGGGGGAAGAAGAAGGAGAGGAGGAAGATGAGGAGGAGGAAGACGGAGAGGAGGAAAATAAGGAGGAGGAGGAGGAAAGAGGAGGAGGAAGAAGGAGGAGGGGGAAAGAGGAGGAGGGGGAAGGAGGAGGAGGGGGAAGATAAGGAGGAGGAGGGGGAAGAAGAAGGAGAGGAGGAAGATGAGGAGGAGGAAGACGGAGAGGAGGAAGATAAGGAGGAGGAGGAGGAAAAAGAAGAGGAAGAGGAGGAGGAGGAAGAAGAAAAGAAAAATTCCAACCCTTCTGAACATGCATGGCCATTTGGCTTCTCACCGTTTCATGAACAATACAGAGTAAAAACCAATTAATGCACCGTTTGTATTTTATTTGATTCTATAATAGAACCATAGATGATTTCAACACAAAGGAATATATGCCCATTACAAGCAGATAAGACAACAATCCTACACTTGAGTATCTGCAGACTTTTGTTTCAATGAAATCGCCCTCTCAGTCCCATAGAGGTACCAAGGAATGACTGCAACTTATTCCAAGATCTTTAAAATATGTTCTTAATCACGTGAGGAAAATTCTTCGGAATGTCCATGTTAAGCAGAATGAGATCAGACGTGAGGACAACAGTCTCCATAAACTGCAGTGAAGTGGAACTGAAGAGAACAGTGTCCAATGAGCACCCTGAACCCACTGCACATTTTTATCTTTTGAGACTGTAATTACATCATTCCCATCTAAACTCTCCCATGTACCTCCTCCTTTCTCTCTTGCAAAGGGAGCCCTCTTTTCATTAATTGTTACATATATTCCTAAATATAACATGTTTGGTCAGTGCAATGTCACCTATAGGTATATGTATCCAGGGCTGACTATTCAGTATTGTTTCTTCTTATTTAGGCCTCAGAGGACTGGGGATGGTCACATGAACATAAGTAATATACTGCTGTTGAAGTTAAATTTATGTAAGACACTAGGAAGACCAGAAATGTTTGTACATTACACTATTGGGGGTTGATGGAGAAAAGGTAGGTCACATTTTAAGCTCCGTTTAAGCTCTGATGGTTGTTGTTGTATGTTTCTCTCTTTTAAATCAAGAGGTTATAAAGAAGAAGAAAAATTGGTCCCTTTTTGAACCAGAAAATAGGAGCCTGGGTTGAACCAGAGGCCATCATGTTAAACAAAACACATTTCTTAAGTACCCATCTTCTTATGCGTGGAATCTAGAGTTTATATGTGTACATTGACCTAGTTGGCCTTTTCTTCTTGTGATAACCACCCCAAACAAAACCAGCTCAGGGAGGAAAGGGTTTATTTTGCAACAGTCCACCATTGAGGGAAGCCATGGCAGAAGATTGACTGGAACCGAAGAGGAAACCATGGAGGGGTGGTGTTCAGGGGCTTGCTGTCAGGCTCAGTTCACATCCTTTGGACATACACCAGACATGCTTCTGATTTACACATGCCCTGAGCACAGGGCCTGAGGTCATTCTGCGCAAGGCATTTAGCATGCTTGCCTTGGCTGAGAGAGGTCACAGGGCGTGAGGGATTGTTCGCTTGTGTGCATTTCCAATCTCAGATCTCCAGATTGGGGTGCTTAGCTTGTAACTTTGGTTTTGCAACCTGGAAGCCATATTTCCCTTGACAATGACTATACCTTTAGTAAAGGGTACAGCTGCAGTTCGGCGACAGGCTCTTGGCTGCTGACTTTATCCACGACAACATCCAGGCTCACAGAAAATAGAATATATCAAGTCCTCATGGCTTTACGACACTTTGAGAATTGAAAGGAAAGAAAATCAGTTTTGGTGGAAGGTTCAGGAAAGACCCTACCCTGGTTTGGTTTTATTGCTGTGAATAAAACACCATGACCAAAAGCAATGTGGGGAGAAAATAATTTATTTTGTTTATGTTTCTCTATAAGAGTTCATCATCCTGGGAAGTCAAGACAGGAACTCAAAGTAGAAACTCAAAACAAACCACCGTGTGAATGCTGCTTACTTTCCTTCAGGCTCACATTTACTATCTGTGTTAGAGAGCTCTGACCCACCTGACTAGGGATGGTACTGCCCGCAGTGGGCTGGGCCCTTCTACATCAATTAGAAATGAAGAAAATACCCCGCCATCATGTCCACATGCTAAACTGATGGAGATAGTTCTTCAACAGAGGTTTCCTCTCCCCCTTCTCTGGTGTATCAAGTTGGCAACAACATAGCCATATATATATATATATATATATATATGCGCATATATATGCATATGCATCATACAAATCATATACATTATATACACCATATACATATGCACATGAATACACACATACATATACATATACATATTCATATATGTGTATATATATATGTATATATATATATATACACACACACACACACACACACACACACACACACACATAGGGATATATGACCTACAGGTTGCAAAACTAAAGTTACAAATTAAGAATCCCAACCTGGAAATCTGAGATTAGAAATACTTCAAAATGTAAAATGGATTAGACACCCATATGACATATAAGCAAAAAATACTTCACCTCCTGTGACCTCTCTCAGCCAAGTGAAGTACACTAAATTCCTTGTGCAGAATGACCCTCACACCCTGTATTTAAGCCATAGACATTACACACACACACACAGACACACACAGACACACACACACAGACACAGACACAGGATATGAAAGGAGAAAGGGACTATGTTGGGGAAGGAAAAGGACTAAGAACGCAGAGAAGAACATAATGGGGAAGAGAAAAGTTAAGTATTGTGTGCTTTCTCTCATATAAGCTGAGACTTAATTCACACACACACACACACACACACACATGAACATCTGAGACTAGATATGGTGAGAGTGGAAGCAGATTCTTTGATAGAAAGGGAGAGATGCAATACGAAGAGGGGCAAGAGTGGATGCTAAGGCTGCATATGTGCAAAGCAGTGATATACACGGCTTCACGGGTCCTGAGCAAACTCCCGATTGTGTGATCCAACTGGAAGAAGAAACCAGCAAACCCATGACGGATGCACTGGCCTCCAGTGACGCTGTGCTCCTCGGCAGCCATCTTCCTTTCTTTTTGTTGTTTCTACTTACCTACAGAGCAAACCCACACACAATGAACATAGACAGCGTAATTAGACCTCATCAAATGAAAACTATTATGGCTCCTGATTCTTCATTGGCACTGGAGAGATGGAGGTGCTAATTGGATGCTGGGATCTGTCTTAATCCCTTAATGAAACCCATGTGCCCTTTACCTAAGAGGTTCTTTAAAGTGGGGTGGAGATTGACAGGGAACATATCCAGGAACACTTCATCCTCCCAGACCATCCTAAATCATGACACATATGCAGAAGCCTCACCACTCAAATGAAGTTATAAAAACTTTATCTTAAGCTGCCAAAAGTCCAGATTTCAAGCCACATAGTTCATACATTCATTAGCATAGTTTTTTTTATTTCTCAGAAGAGTTCCTGAGAAGACCTTTGATGTATCAAATATTAAGCCTTTGATGTATCAAATGCTGTACGCCTGGAAGGATTAGTTCTGATTAGAAAATTGAAGTCTCTGCTCTATCTCCCAGCCTTCCAGGAGTTGTATGTTCTTTCATTAAGAGGCAAATGGCAGCTGGCATTCTTGAAGGAGGTGATCTGCACTTCCAGGCCACAGTGGGCGTATCTGTTTGTCCAAGATGCTTCGGCACCTATCTTAGCCTGGAGGCTGAGGGTTGGTGGGCAGAAGGACGTACTGATCTGGGGTACTCTGTGCTCAGCATTATGGCGGTATCTTCCTAACAGATGAAAGTTATTTCCTGAGTCCTTGATACCTCAAAGAGACATTAGTGTTTTCTCCCAGGAAGGAAGAGTGAAATCCTTCAAATACCTAATGTTCCCATGTTTTATGTGTTTCTTTAACTGGGATTGTTAAGAAGGAGGGACTAAAGTAGGGCTATGGCAGAGCCAGGTTCTTATCATGGCATCTGAGGGGGAGCACTTCCGCTGGTTGGCATGAGTGGCGCCAGAGCTGAGCTGAGCAAGGATGGGGAGTTTCTCATGTTGGGACAGTCTTTGCTTGACAATACATGACTGGGTTATCTGTGACCTTAGTTATAGGGGAAAAAATCCATTGTCAACTTTCCTCGTGCACTCTGGAGAAGTATTATTGGGGATCCGATGGGTGCTCTGACTCTCCTGTTGTGGAAACCACTCTGGATTGAATCTCTAAAAATCTCCTGTGGTGAAGAAGGCACAGCCAGGGCAACGGGTGCTGTTGTCCATTTCAGGGAAGGCAGCCACCCAGGGACCTCTGAGCAGCTCAGTCAAAGCAGAAACACAGAATCCTTTTGATGTTGGGTGCAATGACTCAATTTTTTATTCTCCCAAGGCTGAATACTACTTTTAGATTGAGCAATTAAGCAATTGGGTTTGTGGTTTACCAGATAAATCTGGGATGATTCATTGGTTTTCCCTAAATAACAACCTGCACTGCGAAGGAGGAAGGTGATTTTTTTGTTACACTTTAGATAAACTCCAGGGTAGGCTTATGCTCCTCGTGTTCAAGAAGCGTTTCTGTTGGAATAAATCAAAATTCCCTAATGCAAACCAGAGATTTACTAAGTGCTTGGGACCTGATCTACCGAGTGCTTCAAACTCACACCTGCACAGTGAGAAATACCGCTCATGCCTCTCACAGTGGCTCTGGCCAGCGACTCCCAGCTAGTTATGAGTAGGTATCTTCCACCAATTTTCCTCCTCCTCTGCTCCTCTGGAAGACTGTGGGTCCCTATAAAACAGTCATATGCATGTGGACATACTAGTTTTCAGTTTGCGTGGTTTAGAACAGCCTTCTCCCTTGTGCTCTGGGTTCTGAGAGTGGAACTCACAGAGCTTCAAGGAGATTGTGTTATTCATGGTGCTATGACTTAAATCTGCAGGGTCCTTCTAGACGCATGGCACAATAGGGTCCCTAAATGGTTGGGGAGCATGGGCTGATCCCAGGAGCCCAAAATACTTTTTCCCTTCCTTGAGTTGTTTGCATCTTTTATTTGGGTCACAGCAATGAAAGGGTAACCAGTATAGACGGCACCCCACAGGGTTCCAGAGGTCATGCTTGCTGACACAGGGTTCCAGAGGCCATGCTTGCTGACACAGGGTTTCAGGGGCCATGCTTGCTGACACAGGGTTCCAGAGGCCATGCTTTCTTGACTTGAAAACTCAGAAATGAGCCTGTTCTTGTTAGAAGAGCTAAACTCAGCTGGTAGAAGGGGAGGAGAAGGCAGGAGGTACTCACAGAGGTGAGAGATGCCCCAAGTAAGTTTTACATTCTCTTTCAATTTGCACATTGAGGCTCACTTCTCTTGTTCTCTCTCAGCTTCTTTTCCCATGTGAATTCCCACCTTTCCTCTTCATTAAATGTCTGCTTCATCTCTTCTGGGAAAAAGTAGTGGTTTTCTTCTAGATTTTCTCATCCCACCTTACAAAGTAAAAATTGCAACATGGTATTATTCTGCATGAGGTCTATGAGATAGAACCACATTTTACAGAGGGGACACATGCTTCAGGCCATCAGTTTGCAGAGTTACCTAGGGACAGCCTAGTGATTGAGGTTCCATGTCATCATCCAAAATGGTCAGGAGGACGTGTGGCTTGATTTATTAGACGTTGCTCTGAAAAAATTCCAATGTACCCAAGGCTCAGGAAACCTTATGGAACATGGGGCAGAAAGATTGTAAGATTGAGAAGTTTGCTATGAGACTGTGTCTCCTAGTAAAGTCAGAAGTTACATCCACAAAGTCTCACCTCCTGACTGCCCAAATGTGAGCTGAGCAAGGATGAAGCCAGTGGACATGCCAAACTGGAGAGAAAAATGTCTGTGAGACTTCAACCCTACACAAAGAACCATAGGCAGCTAAGGGATGCTGAGAGATGGAGAAATAGTCTTTCCCAGAGAAGAGCACACCAATTGGTTATCCAATATCAGATGGTAAGCCCTGAAAACAAACGTACAAGTAACATTATATGAACTTACAAGGTCATAGCTAGAAATTTATATGTATATACATGTACTTATATGCTTATACTATACTATACTATACATTTTGTTATAATGATGCTTTACATTTTGCTTATAGTATACTATACTGCTCATTCTGTTGTTACTTTACTGTACATATATGTTACTGTAACTATGCTATATATTTTGTTTTAACTATCTATACATTTTGTTGTAACGATACTATACTATATTATAATATACTATATATCTTGTAACTATACAATACTATATGATATTATGCTATATGATACAATTCACATACTATATGATATTATACTACTAACGTATATGATACTATATTATACTGTACTGCACTATACGATACATTTTTTTAAATGCCATGGGCTTGGTGAAAATTAGTCATCAATGTGTTTTGCGGATTCCTCCTTACTACTGAATAGCATCCTGGAGTTAATTGCTGGATTTCTCTGAACCTTGTGCCCTCTGTCATAATTTGCTCCATGAGAGTTGTGAAGACTAACTCCAAATATTGCTATAGCATTCAACAAGCCTCTGATGGGTAAATAACTAATGTATGTGCTGGATAATTTAGCCTGAAGTTCCCCCATACCATTCAGCTGTGAGATTCAAAGCAAACTCACCCTGGAAAAATTGAGTAGTGTGAGTGTGCTCAGAAAGCAGGAGAGGGCACTCAAGGTGGGGGTTGGTTCTAAATCTTGGGAAATGCTGTGGACTTCATGTTTGCATAACCCCAAATCCACATCCTAAAACCTGAATTCCTAATGATGTGGGATTAGGAAATTAGGTCTTTGAGGGATGGAACCCTCATACAAGGATCGGTGTCCTAATGACAGAAGACATTACAGAACTTGATTCTTTTCTACAGAAAGTCGATTTAGCTCACAGTTTGGGAGATCAAGATGTCAGGATATGATTGGCCCTGTGAGGACTTTCCGACTCCATGACAGGATTGATGTGAGAGAGGGGAATATCGTGTGGCGTGAGAGGAAGCGAAAGGCCAAGAGGGCCCAGGGTCGCTCTCTGTATAACAATCCATTCTAATGAGAGCTCACACACTCCTAAGAGACCCAACTCATTTTGAGACCAGCAGTAACCATTTATAGAATAGAGCCTCCAAGAATCAAAACACCTGCTTGGGCTGACCTCTTAAGACATTACCACCCAACCTCACCACACCAGGACTCAGCTTCCAACAGACAAATGTCAGTCTACATAGGACAATTGTATCGAAGGCAAACACCTGTCAGTCAGCAAGAGGGAGAGCACTAACTGCTGAGTCCGCGCACTTTGAAGATCTCTCAGGCTAGAACTGGGAGAGGTAAATGTGTATTGCTTTAGCCTGCGAGTTAGTGAGCCAGAGAGACAAAGAAAGAGATGGTGGCTCTCCTGACTCATCCAAAGGCTTTTCTGCAGAATGGACTTATTATAAGGTGATTATACCATCTTCTCTTTGTGCACGGGCTTTCAAAGAATAATGGAATGGAATATTCGACTGGAATAATGTCAAAAGCCTCTTGAAATAACTAGAGAGCAAAATAAAGGCTCCTTTAAAAATCTCATGTAAACTAACAATAGATCTTCTGCCTCTCCAGCTCCCCAGGACCATCTATCCATTGGGTCCTGAGCTGCATCCTGGGTCGCACAGGAGGGCTCGGAGCACCTGGAGCCTGAGATCCCGGGTTGCAGAGACGGACCTGCACATTGCCAGGACTCAACCCGCTGTAGCCTTGGCTCAGGGCTCAATCAAAGCTATTCCCAGAAGTGTCATTTCTATGTCATAATGGAACCGTAGTGGTGACAGCCTCTGGCTTCTTTATAACCTATGCTAATAGTAACTTTGAGGAACAAGAGAAGAGTTGTGACTCAATCCCCAGTGCTCTACCACATGATCCTACAAGAAACACAGAAATCTAATCTGCAGTTGAACATGCTATTTTAATCTAGCTCCTGGTTTGGTCCCTCGGTGATTAGTGAGTAGCTGAGGCTTGGAAATCATACCATGCTTCCTAAAACTTATCATCATATGTCCCATAAGGCAATGGGCACTCCAAAGGCTCAAAATCTGGGCATGGCTTCCTGGGAGATGCAGCGTGGTCCTGAGAAGAAGTCTGTAGAAAAAAATGTCTACATCTTTTTTGTGATGGAAAGCTTGCTGGGAAGGCAACCCTAGGGAGGGACGAGTGATGACCTTACCTCAGGCATGAGCACCTTGAGCTGTGCTCTCAAGCCTATCTTCATCCAGTGCTCTTTAATAAAAACCTTGAGCTCCCATATTTGCTCAGGCCACTTCAGTAGCATGTGCTTGAAAGACTAGCTGCCACATCTGAGCCCAGCTGGCTACGCCCATAGTATCCTTCTTTTCTGCTGATTTTTCTCAAATAGTATTGATGGTTTGTACCATTTAGACTAAAATGTAAGAGTTGCTGTTTCTATAGCATGAATTTGTCTCAGATGTTGGTTTTGACAGTGGTAATCTTTAATTATCAAACAAATTAGAAGGGCAAAGCAACTGTGTAGATATTTTTTTTTAACCAAGGTAGATTATAAGGAGAACTATCTTTACTAAGAAACTATAAAATATGTTGCTGAAATATAAAAAGTCACTATTCTAGACATTCAGAAACTAATGACCTATACTGACTTAGCCCATGGTCTGTAGCGTATTCAATTTGGGCATTTGACCTTGAAGGTAATTATTATTCCTTCAAGTCTAAAGAATCATAGTACTTGGGGCTTAGTATTACTCTGGTTCGAGCCACCAATTTTAGCTATGGAAGAATAAGACTCAAATTTTGTAATTTATTTAAATACATTTGCATAAGCATTTATGCACATGATTTTTCAACTTCTAATAGTGTACTTTTCATATCATGGTAAGATGCTTCCAGATCTCATGTCTGAGTCAGATTAAGAGAACATTCTTGTCATCAATTATGTATTAGTCAGAATAAGACAGGATACATTGTAGCCACAAACTCCTCAAATAAGCTTCCATCATGACAGTTTGTTACCTCCAGAATGAGTGGCAGAGACTCAGCTCTTCTGTTATTCAAGTCTCTAGTTAGAGGTACCACCATGTTTATCTGTTGCTTCAGTGTTTCCCACAGTACATGGGTCTCAAACTTGTATAGGTACCAATCTGAAATTATACTCATTACCTCTGTTCTCATCCCACTGGGAAGGCCAGCATATGGGCTCTCAGCACAAGGGGTCGGAGAATCAAGGCTGTGTGTGCTGAACCCACAGTATTTACCAGGCATTGCTGAAACACGAAGTCTGTGCTATGCTATGCAGCTGTGGAGACTATTTATCAACTCCATGGATAACCCATGAGGAGAAAGAAAGAGCAGACATCAGAGAGGAATGGAGTTGGGCTAGCCTCGCAGATAGACAACTATGTGCATCACTCAGGAGTAGCTGGAATAAAATATCCTGACAGATTAATGAAAGCAAGACGGATTTATTCTGTTTCACTGTCTCCAAGGACTCAGTCGATGGTCAATCGCCCTACACACTTGAATGGGACAAAATCATGATCATGGGATCACATGGCAGAGAAGAGCAGATTAAAAAGCAGAGAAAAGCACTATTTCCTTGCCCCCCTTTACTTTGTCCTTCTCTCTAGCCCAAGGGATGATGTTATGCAAATTCAGGGTGCATCTTCCCCCATCAATTAACCTTTCTTCACATCTCCCAGACACACTCATAGTTTACCTCAGTCCAGTCATGTTGACAAGAAAGGTTAACCATTACCAGTTACAATATGACGAAGACTATAATAAAAGTATTATCCTAACACTGTCAGCTTCAGATGAGAGTATGAGAAAACTGGGGAAAGAGAAAGGCTAGGACAGTAGAGGGTGCTAGACCAGAGTTCACCTGCTTGCTGGCCTCAAATTCATCATGTAGCTCAGGGTGGCCTTGAGCTCTTCTCTCATTCCCACCTTTACATACAGTGTGAGTCTTGAGGTTATAGGTACACCAGATTTTAAGAGTGAATATTTCCTTGCAAACACATCAATGTCTCATTTTAGATCTCTCCTTTGTAGATACTCTACTGAGGCTCTGTTTAGTCTTATAAACTTCTTGACCAAGGTCCAAGATTTTCTGCTGTTTGTTGCAAGAAATAGGCATGAGCATATGAAGAAGAAATTAATAACCATTTGTGAGCACAGATGTCTCGTCAGTTCGAGCTGAAATTGTGACCCAGAAGGAAGCTGCAAGAGCCCAGGCAATATGAACAGAATGTGGACTGACATGAAATAAGGTCACGAGAAATTACCGGAATTCTCTGAATGAAAAAGCCCTCTGGGAGATGCTCTTTAGATGCCAAGTTCTTTGAATTTCTGGGCTATTCCAGAAGTTTACAACAAATAAAAAGCAGAATTTGTTAACTAAGATGATCACAGAAAAATAAGGGATTTGCAGTTGCTGATACAAAAAAAAAAAAAAACATAGCCAGTGTCATACATAGCCCCCATTTATTAAAGTCTCCACCCCAATCCAAAAAGGGCCAGGATTTCCATAACTATTGAGAATTTGCTATGTGTTAGTTCCAATCCAAGGCGTGCACTGTTTCCCAAGCCAGTGTTGCGAAAATCATGACTATCTTTCACTTATAATCAAATTACACATAATCATATGTCACATGAGCTTCTAGGTGATGGAAGCAGGCTCTGCTTCCATTGTCCACATTCTTCCGTGACCTCTTACACCGCTTTGGAAAAGTATTTACACTCTGAAAAACAGATGGGCTACAATTCCTCCCCACTAAATAAAAGGACTGTAAGGCTTTTGAATTAGTGGAGTTAAAAGGACTTATAGAAGCCATCGTCCTGGGCTGGACCTCTCACCATGACCAATTAGCCAAACAGAACTGGAGGGATTTGAAGCTCTGAGACCTTTTCCATGGTTCCCCTGTTCATCCATCTACCTGCCTCTTTTTATTGCATCCTTCATAACAAACCAGGAATATAGTTAATAAAGCAAACTGTTTTCTTGAGTTTAGTGACCCATTCTAGCAATTTACCACATTTAAAAGAGGACTCATGGGACTCTCAGATGACAGTCTTTCCATAGCCTGAACCTCGGGTTGGAATCTAAGCTGGGAAATAACATGGGCTGAGACTTTACCCTGTTGACTCTATTGCTGTCTCAGGTGGATGGTATCTGATGGGAGACTGTAGGACACTCAGACAGTGTCTGCTTGAGAATGGAATTGAATTGCTATGGGGCAAACCCATTTGGTAGTAGAGAGGCATCAGAAATATTTAGTGAGAATGTGAAAGGCAGGGAGCACATTATGTCTGAAGTCCCTAGGGCACCATGTTTGGTAGGATTGTTCCAGATACTGTCTTATTTACTTCGAGTGAAAGCAAAGGTTTTTTTTTTTTTTCAATGACAGGTGTTAGTGATCTTCAGTAAGTTTGTCAGGTAATTCTGTATCTCATGAGCCTTCCTTTCTGCAATTGCTTCCCCAAGACCAGTTTAAGCAGCTGCTTCTTTGTATCTGTGGTAAGAATGTGTCCATCTGTCCCCCACCCCTTCTCTTCAGCTCTGGAGTAACTCCATGCAACACATCAGGCTCACTGCCCTTTGGTGTAACACATCTTGCAAGCTGTCTTAGGGTTTTACTGCTGTGAACAGACACCATGACCAATGCAAGTTTTATAAAAGACAACATTTAATTGGGGTTGGCTTACAAGCTCAGAGGTTCAGTCCATTGTCATCAAGACAGAAACATGGCCGTATCCAGGCAGGCATGGTACAGGAGGAGCTGAGAGTTCTACATCTTCATCTGAAGGCTACTAGTAGAAGACTGCCAGGCAGCCAGGGTGAGAGTCTTAAGCCCACACCCACAGTGACATACCTACTCCAACAAGGCCACACCTCCTAATAAGGTCACTTCCTGTGCCAATCATATACAAACCATCACACAAACTGTTGGTATTAGTTGCTTCTGTGTTGCTGTAACCTAATGCCGGACAATGTAAGGGAAGAGAGGTTTATCTTAGTGCACCACTTTGGGGGAACTTCAGTGTACAGTGGTGGGCAGGCATTGGACTATCTCAGTCTGTTGTGTCTGGAGCAGAGGAAGAAGAGTCCTCCCAAGGTGACAGATCTAGAAACAAGAGACATCATGCTGAGCCCAGTGGAGAGTCTAGCTTTCAAATATATGAACGAACCTGCTATTTCCAACAGCTAGGGCCTGCCTCCTGGTTTTCAAAAACTCCAAATTTTTCAAAACAGTGCCTCAAGCTGGTGACCAACACCAAGTACAAACCATAACTCAGTGGAGGGACATTACAGGCTTAAGTTGTCTCTGGGAGGCTCCTAAGGAACTCTCCAATCACTCGCCCGTAGAAACTCAGTGGGGACATTTTATATAAGAACTTTGGAACACTTTAGGGTTTAATGCTGGCCTTTGGAAGAGTTTTTTTGTTTTGTTTTGTTTTGTTTTTTTAAATCCATAGGCCTGTTCTGCTGCAGTCTTGCTTGCATTTGCATATACTGCAAAGCCTATTTCTGGGTTCTATGAAACTGTTGCTGCCTACACAGCCAATCTGCTGCTCCTCCTAAAAGCTGCCTCTGTGCACAAGCCTGAGCGGTGCCCCATGTGGGACGGCCATGCTGTACCCCCACATCCAGTTTCAAAAAGAAAATGCGGAGATTTTCTTGGAAGTTACCTTCAAAATAAAGGTGGATAAGAGGCAAGAGGACTCCAGGGAGCTAGAGTCTCTGGTTTGGCAAAGATCTCAAAGAAAGTAAAGAGTGGGTGAGAGCTGGGAGAAATACGGGATCGGGTTAGCCAGAAAATCCCCTGGGCCTTGTCCCCATGTTAGTCAGAGGTTTGCGATAGCACCAACATTTTATGTGACATGGCTTACGTTAAGTAGGACAATACTAGTTTTGAATTTTCCTGTGCACAACAATCAAGGGGACCTTTTGATACCTGCCTATACCCGATTAACCAATCATACATTGCCATTACTTAGATTGTTGCAATAAAGGCAACAATTCAGCCTGCACTCCCATTTTGGGAACTGATGGTAAATCACTTGTTTATCAGAAGCTGTGGAGGGAGAGTGCTTTGCACGAAATGAGCAGGCAACCCCCAAGTCCCACCTGATGGTCCTTGAGCTGCCCAGAGCAGCTTCATAAAGAACAGTAATTACAGCCATTGAATCCTCTGTGTCTGAAAGCTTTTCAGCCACCCAGATGTGTTCTTTTCAGTGCAAATGAGTTTTCAATGGGTAGAACAGAACAGGCATCGTCAGGGAGAACATACCCATAGGACTGATTAGCATTCTAGCCCACATGTGACTTTTCACTTCTCTGTTTCATTAGCTTTCCAAAGCCCTGTCCCACCATACCCAAACCTCTGAGCCCTAGAAAGCTAATATTAAGAAACTCAGGACCAGCCAGGCGGTGGTGGTGCATGCCTTTAATCCCAGCACTTGGGAGGCAGAGGCAGGTGGATCTCTGCGTTCAAGGCCAGCCTGGTCTACAGAGTGAGTTCCAGGACAGCTGGGCTATACAGAGAACCCCTGTCTCGAAAAACCAAAAAAGGAAAAAAAAAAAGAAACTCGGGACCATAGAATATCTGTCTGGCTCTGATGGGTATTAAGCCCACAGTGGCCTTTAAGTAGCAGGGCACAATGCAATGCCTCTCCCTAAGTAGCTTCTCATAGGACTACACTGTAATAGTTGAGTCTGTTCTACCTCTGAACCATATCCTAAGATCAGTAATATTTTAATTAAATGAAGCCTTCATGTTCTGAAGTCCCACTTCTCTTAAAAATCATGTGATTATTTTGTTTTTAAACCATGGTGGTGCAGTGTCCACTGAATGCATTGACCATGTGCTATTTGCAACTGAAATGACCCAAAGAATTATAAATCAGAATGGACATCTTAGAGAGGGATAATGGTACATATAAGTGATCCCAAAACTTGGGAAGCTGAAGTGGGAGGATCACAAGTTTAGGGCTATCCTGGGCTACATGCTACATGCAATGTGTCTGAATGGCAGAGGAAGTCACTGTCTCAAAAACAAAAAGAAAAGGTGTGTTGGGGTTGCCATTTGTCTTGAACTTCCCTCTGCACAAAAAGCCACAAAGCTCCTTTGAGGAGGGACCTCCAAAACACACAGAGGCCTTAAAACAGCTCTGATCACCAGAGTCTGGTCCTAGAGAAACCGTGAATCTGAGAAGACACTCTTTGCAGGGACCCTAGCCATCTGTGAACTTCTACCAAGTCTAGTTTCTGTCCTAGTATTACTTCTAAATTTCAATATTCTGGCTCAGAAACATATCTCTTCTGTCATCTATTCATGCATTTATTGCATGTTTTTAAGAAGTACAAAAACACCAAGCATTGGTAATCTCTGGGTCCTTTATGAATATTCCATGTACATGCACAGACATTTAATAAAATATCCATTGCTCATGCTTTTCTCTTTCTTTAAGATTCTTTGTGAACTGAGTCTTTGTATCTACCTCAAGCATCCTCACGAGGACTAGGGCAGAACAGAAGGACCTCTCACCTCTGTATCAGCAAGCCCATCATTCTTGGATGAAATAGAATGGTTATCTTCTTATCTCAGAGACTCAGTGCAGGCTCACCAGGCTCTGGAAGGAGGCTGTGTTTGTTAAATGCTCTAAACTTCTGGTCACAGCAGCACTCTCTCGTCTGCTATCTGCCACTAGCACCAGAAAATACCTTAGGCTGACGTGAAAGTGAGACTGTGGTAAGAAGATGGAGTGAGGGATAAAGGAATTAAAAAGATTGATGTCGTGTTGATTGATCTCACGGTGGACTCAGACAGCAGGGCTGCTGTTGTACTATAAATATCGGATGAAGTGTTGATGTAACCTTTACTGCAGGATGACACGGGCTTTGGCTTTCTTACGGCTTACAATTAAAGGAAGAGCCAGGTCTCTGGCCTGGTTCTCTCCCTTTCCTTGCCCCCAGACCTTTGTCCTTTGCTTTCGCAAGAATGCTATTTTATTTATGCAATCTGTATGTCTCCAAGTCAGACACCAAACCATTACAGAAAGACCTAGAAACTGACACAAGATGCATTAATGATCCATAATTGAGATTCTCGATTCTTGATGAGCTCTGCAGAGTGGGGACAAGTGAGCCTGGAGTCTGCCTTGTTTGGGTTTAGGGGTGGGAAATACATCTTATCCTTCTGGGTCACAATCCATCACTGAGGAACGTCATGGAGGAACTCAGGCAGTAGAGGCAGTGGTGATCACTCTTCTAAGAAAGCTGCTTGCTCTCATCCAGGGATCATTTCATACAGCCCAGGCCTACTTCCCAGGTGCTGCACAACAGTGGGCGGGGCCCTCCTGCACCAACTGGCAGTCAATAAAATCCTCCCATAGATCGGCCCGCATAGTCAGATAGAGAGAGGTTCTCAGTTGAGGGTCTCTCTTCTCAAGGGAGTCTAGTTTATGAAAACTGATCAGCACTATTGACCCGTGTCAATCTGATGAAGACATCACTGGGAAAACCGTACCTTCTCTTTGTTGTTCATTCCCTCGGGCACATGCTAATATCATGATACAAAATACAGCACAACTTTTAAAACTTCATCATCCTTAAAACCTAGAACAGTTGTTTGAAGGCCAATGTCTCTTTAAAAACCCATTCTCTTAACTGTGGGCAGCGTTCAAAAAATATTATCTATATGTGTGGAGGCCGGTTGAGGTTGCGTGAGAAAATAAATGGGTTTTTAATGGCTTTCATTTGTTGCAATCGCAGATAGCTAAATACAGGCAACTCAAAAGCAAATTGAGTTGCATGGAACAGAACTCAATCTATTCCCTCTCTCCCTCCCTCTCTTTCTCTCTCCCTCCCTTCCCCCTCCCTCTCTCCTCTCTTCCCTCCCCCCTTTCTCTCTCTGTTGTGCCCTATTCAGTAATTTAATTATTTGTGACACTTTTGAACTCAATTGACTCCCATGGAAATTATAGAAGTTGAAGGGTGTTTGGTGTGACACTCATTATAACTTTTGGTCCAGGTCCAAGAATCAGCTTGGTTTCATTCAATTATGCAACACCAAGGATACCCGACAGGTTCAGTGGTTCGTTTCTGTAAAGGATAGCTGCTTTGAGAATCCAAGTCTGTCTGCTTGCCCTGTAGTAGTATTGTGTTAGTCTGATTATTGCTGTAGTACTATGGAATTCTATATGAATGATAAAAGTGATAAACGTTTTTTGGTTGAAAAATCTTAAGTTCAGCTCTGGTGTGGATAGGGTTGAGAATTAAAATTGGTTCAATATTAATAACACTAGAGGGTAAAACCTCGGAAATGAGGGAGTCTGGGTTAAACATAGACCTGAGATATTATCCCAGCTTTTAGATGCCACCTACTGGCTGTAATTACTATTCTGTACCAAAGGCCCTGGTTTTCCCACAGAGGGAGAATACTCACAGTGCCTGTGATTAAATTAAAATGCTGCTCTCTTGGCCTTTGTGTTTTGTGCAGATCACTGCCTGGATTAGTGTCACCATAGCTGAAAGTCAAGCTGCATTTGGAAAGTTATTGTGAACATGAAATATTTATCTAAAGGTGAAACACATCCGATTGCCGTTGATGTCCGCCTCCCAGCTTCCTTCCAGATGCGGAACAGCGTGTAGGCATCTGGATACAGTTCATTGCTACTGTGCCTGAATACATTTTTGCGAAAGCTGTCAGGTCACAGCTGCTCTCCATGTAGAATGTGGCAGTGAGCGAAATATAGTGGCTCGTGCAATTGACACACCCAGGCTGGCTCCACCTGCATTTCTGTATTTAAGGATGGCCTGTGATGTCATCCGTCACGAAAGAAGTTAACTGTGTAAACCAAACCCACGCACGCTTCTTATCTATAAATTCTCCCACTGGAACATGGAGGGCTCTGCTGTACTATAGGATGAGTAATAAAGGTGTTTTATGGGAAAAAACAGTAATGTTTTGTTGCTCTGGTGTCAAGGGATCCATCCACAAATGCGTGTTGAAATCTTAACTCCCAATGCAGGAGTATAGAGAGGTAGGAACAGGAAGGAATTAAGTCTCTGGTCTACCTTAAGTATATGTATATATGCATATATGCGTATATTCACACACATAAGTATATATATTTATGTACATATGTATATGTATATATGCATTATGTGCATATACACATACATAAGTATGTATATTTGTGTATATATGTATGTATATGTGCATGTGTATATGCATGTATGTGTATATACATATAAGTATGTATATTTGTGTATATATGTATGTATATGTGTATATATATATATATGCATGTATATATAGGAGTAGAACCTTGGACTTAACTTCCTCCTATTAGGCCTCATCTGTCAACACAGTTTCATATGTGTGTGTGTGTGTGTGTGTGTGTGTGTGTATATATATATCACATATATATATATTGCTATATACATATACATATACATATGAATATACATACATTTATTGTGTGTGTCTGTGTGCATATGTGTCGGTAATAAAATTGAGCTAAATACTTGTTGAAATAGGACAAGCAGAGGTATTAAAGTGAGTGATTTATACCAGGCTGATAACTTACTGGCAGTTTCAAATTCTATGTTATACAACTGCTTGAAAGAATTCACATACTCCAAAGATAGGAGGAGACAAATACCTGAGCAGCAAAACTTCAGATACTTCAACATGTTAAAAACAAACCAATAATGATTTTGGAAGCTCAGACTTTTACAACTTGAAAAAGAGATTCAGGAAACTCCTAATTGTGCTTTTATGCCCGAAGCCATACTTGGTGCTACTGAAGACACTTATTACTTATGTAAGTGATGGCTGTTTAAAAAGTTTTATAAAATTTGTTTTTAGGTACTTTTGGAAACACCCTTTATACAAACAAACAAACAAACACAAACCTCCAGAAGGTTTTATTTTATATATAGGAGGGGAGCTGTTAGCTTTTTGTAATTCCAATGAAAAAAAAAATAAAAGATTCAAACTAGTTTGAACCAAACTGTGAATTTGAAGGATACATAATTGCTTACATGCTGTGTAAAGGGATTAACTTGTTAAATTGTTGTTGTTGTTTTTGTAGAATTGAAGTGTCATCTTGGTGTGGGGAAAGGACTGGAGAGGAGGGAGGGAAAATAAGTATACTAATTTAATATATTTAATAAACGTATTAATTTTTAAAGTGTTAGTATAAATATGTTTTTGGGGGGCTATCTGTAAGTAATTCTCCCACTAGAAAACCAGTCCCAATGTGAAGGGATTGCCACAAAGGTTGTATGAGGCAATGTATGCCAAACAGCCACCGCGGTGATTGTGTTCACAGAAGGGCTCGGCGTGGTGATGGTGTTAATGAGGGATTGGAATGGCAGACCCCTGAAGCCATTCCCTCAGAGGGCTGCTTGGGGATCGCCTTCTGCTAGGCCCTGAGACTGAAGGCAAGCCGCGCCCCTGTGATTCCAGCTTTTCCTAGCTGACCGTGGTTGCTGTTCTGTGAATCTGAAATTTCAGCACGTGCTGAACAGTGGAGGCCTACGTGACCAGCTTCCTGTAACTTTTTCTATTAAAAGCCTTAGACGGTGTGAAGAAGGGCTTCACTGGGCAGAAGCAGTGTTCTTGTGGAGACAGGGATCTGCTCAAGGGTGGCCTCTGGGGAGAAAGCACAAGAACAGGGAAAGATGGAGCCTCTGGCTCCAGCCTCCATCATACTCTCCTGTGATGTACAGTGTGCCCTTTCCACACGACTGAAAGGAATCACAATCCTCAAACAGCAACCTTATGATCCCCTATCATACTCCACGTTTAGTGACTTTTGTCATTATGTTCATTTGATTAGGCCAGTCTGATAGTTCCCAAACACAGCTGTTATTAGACTGTCCTGGGCAACGATTCACGCCGATATCCCTCCGCCAGCTCCACCTAGCGGCAGCACAGTTATAACAGGGTTCCACTTGGAGCTGTCAGCGCTCTCGTAAATGTTATTTGCTTGTTGTTTGTTTTGTGTGTGCATGAATGTGCCCTGTGCATTTGGAGGTCAGAAAACAATGCTCAGGAGTCACCTTGTGGGAGCCCAGGAGGGACCTCAGGCTGGAAGGAGTGGTTAACAAATGCCTGTACTGCTGAGCCTTCTCTACAGTCCAGAGCTTGGTGTTCTGACTTTTCTAGTTGATTCCTTTAAAAAGCTGTTACTATTGTCCTCCTATGGTACTTCAGCCCCCTTCAGCTCTTTGGGTCCTTTGTCTAGCTCCTCCATTGGGGACCCTGTGCTCAGTTCAATCATTGGCTGAGAGCATACGCTTCTGTATTTGTCCGGCACTGGCAGAGCTTCTCAGGAGAGCCACATCAGTCTCCTGTCAGCAAGCACTTGTTGGCATCCGCAATCGTGTCTGGGTTCGGTAACTGTATATGGGATGGATTCCCGGGTGGAGCAGTCTCTGAATGGCCTTTCCTTCAGTCTCTGCTCCACACTTTGTCTCTGTATCTCCTCCCATGGGTATTTTGTTCCCCCTTCTAAGAAGGACTGAAGTATCCACACTTTGGTCTTCCTCCTTGAGCTTCATGTGGTCTGTGAGTTGTATCTTGAATATTCCAAGTTTCTGGGCTAATATCCACTTATCAGTGAGTGCATACTATGTGTGTTCTTTTGTGATTGGGTCACCTCATTCAGGATGATATTTTCTACTTCCACCCATTTGCCTAAGAATTTCATGAATTCATTGTTTTTAATAGCTGAGTAGTACTCCATTATGTAAATGTACCACGTTTTCTGTATCCATTCATTTGTTGAGGGACATCTGTTGAGGGACATCTTTCCAGCTTCTAGCTATTATAAATAAGTCTGCTATGAGCATAGTGGAGCATGTATCCTTGTTACATGTTGGAGCATCTTCTGGCTATATGCCCAGGAGTGGTATAGTTGAGTACTCAGGTAGTACTATACCCAATTTTGTGAGGAACCACCAAACTGATTTCCAGAGTGGTTTTACCAGCTTGCAAACAACTAGTATCCCCAAAGCTCCCAGGGACTTATGTATCAACTAAAGGGTACACATGGAGGGACCCATGGCTCCAGCCGCATGGGTAGCATAGGATGGTCTGGTTGGACAGCAATGAGAGGAGAGGACCTTGGACCTGTGAAGGTTCATTGCCCCAGGGTAGGAAGCGGGAGTGGGTGGGTTAGCGAGCAGGAAGAGGGGAGATGGGATAGGGAGTTTTCAGAGGGGAAATGTGGAAAGGGGATAACATTTGAAATGTAAATAAAGAAAATATCTAATAATTAAAATACTTTAAAAAGTTGTTACTATGTTTTTACTTATCAGATGCTATGTCTTTATTGATCAGTTACTATGTCTTAATGGAAGTTCTCTTTCTAGTTATATTGCCTCCTTTTTTCTCTGGATCCCTGGGGATCCTTTTAAAACTATAGTTTTAGATTTACAGAAAACTCGCAAGGACAACATGGAGAGAACCCGCCCATGCTTGTTCTGACTCCGCTGTTATCATCCAGCATGACCTTCGGACAGTGACCAGAAGGAAGGGAGGGGTGAGTGCCTCATGCTGCTAGTCACCAGATGATAGGCTCTGTTCCTCTGCTGTTAGACTTTCCAGCCTTTTGTTGTCTTTGTTCCAGGATCCAATCTAAGATCCCATCCTGTGTTTAGTTGTCTTGTCTCTGTCTCCAGTACATAGCAGGTCTTTTCCTGTTTTTCCAGACTTCTATTGAGTGCTGGGTTTTTTTGTAGATTATCTCTTGACTTTGGGTTTGTCTGGTGTTTTCTTTCGAGGAGAGTTGGGTAATACATTACCAACAGATACCACAGAAGTATAGTAATAGGGGCTGTAATGTGGTGGCCTTTAATGTTAATGACATTAGCCTTGGTTACTTATTAATGGTGTTTACTTCTGAGGTTCTCCATTCTCAAGCTCTGCGATTTTCTTCGAAGTTAATAATTTTTTTGAGGAGATCTGCTGGGAGTCTGAAGATACCTGGCTTTAAGATTTTTAGATACACGGTTGGGTCTCTTCTGTGATAGTCCAAAGAAATGTTTTCTATCTGCCCTTACTCCTGTTACATTTAATTTTAGTCCCCTCTGAATACTTGCTTTTAAACACTTGGATGCTTACTCTGGTATTTACAATTTCAGCGAAACACTCTAGAATTCCTCCTGGACTTCAGCTTTCCCTAATATGTAACTCCATTCTCTGAGTGTACAAAACCAGACATTCATAACCTGTGGTGTACTTTTCTTATCTGGCCAACCACAGTGCATACAAAGTACCGCCCAGATTGGTAACCCAAATTTCTGTGAGACATAGCTTTACTACCCAGAGGTCAGCAGTGAATACATCTACTTGTTAATCTCCCTTCAGCTCTGTCAGAATGAGGTAAGCAACCCTGTCTGACCACCATCTTGGTGCCTAGGCCACCTGCATTTGCTACTGCCAGCCCTTTTCTTATTTGGAGCACAGGCCACATTTACCTGCCACATTTTGTGCTTTCTATTCGAAAAGAATGCTTGAGATGGACGCAGGTGACATTTACTTCATAAATGTTATGCCTCTTTGACTGCCAGGCTCCCAGCTGGGAAAGGAACTTCTGTAGTCTGACTCACAGTTGTGATAGGTCAAACCTTTCTGGCAACCTTAGTCAGACTCAGCTGGCCACCAAGTTGAAGCGCTCTAAGTTGATGCCATGTTTAAGTCAACATCAGTGTTGTGTGACATTCCTGGGGAGACATGAGCAAACATGTAGCTACACCAAATGGGGAACAAATGGTGAGCCAAAGTGAGGATACCACCGAAGACCAACTTGGTCAGTCGGCACGTTTTATTGGGGTTGCTTACAGGAAGACTGGTGAAGAGGTACTTACAGAAGCTAAAATGACTCAATACACCCCCAATAAGCTGACCCATCCCACATGTATGATGGCTCATGAAAGGTTGAGACCTGGAGCTCATTGCACAGCCTGTAGAAAGCAGGGCAGGTTGGAGAGACTCAGGCAGCTCAAGTGATCTGAGCCTTCTCCAAGAAGTTTTCTTATCTTCATCTCTTCAAGGGAATGCATTTGGTCTGGGAGAGTCTTCCAGCAGCCCTTACTGCTTATATATGCATGGAGGGTGGAGCCTAGTGAAGCCAGTCAGTTCCAGGGACTTCCTGAAGTCTTTGTGTGTTTGCTCTCTGAGCCTAAAGAGCATCCCTGAAGACGCCATGTTTCTTCAGGACATTCTTTGCTTTAATGAGTTTCCTTCTAAATGGAACATTTTATCATGGAGGAAATTGCTACATAGCACTTAGACCATGCTCTTTTGCATAGCCAGGGGCACACACAGTTGTGAACCTAGGAACATTCTATAACTTGACATTTGAACCTACCACTTTCGGAGTCAGGAGATATTTTAGACCAGCCTCAGCTGTTCTGGTTCTTTGAAATTTGCCTTCCATCCTGCCCTCTACAACCTTGTAAGCTAAAAAAATTTTCAGGTGCCTTAGGGAGATTTTAGGCTCTAAATCTCATTAGGAGGCCAACACTCTGGCTGTGGGAAGCACTTCATGCTCTTGGGCATGCATCACACCTTTGATTAATGTATAGAAGAATGAATACTGGCCTCCCCCAAACATTCACACCCCCAATCTTTATAAGGTGTCATGTTATTATTTTATACAGAAAGGGAAAATTTAGGTTGTTTGTGGAAATCAATTAGTATATTAGACTTTTCCACAGGGACAGAAAGAATGATAGATAATTTAGGTAGATGATACATACATACATACATACATACATACATACTAGATAGATGATAGATACATAGGTGATTCATAGATAAATAGATACATAGAGATACATTGAACAGTGATATAGATAGGTAATAGATGATGATACATGGATAAATAATTGATATGATAAAGAGATAAGAGGGTCTTATTTCAAGAATTAGAAGACTTCAGAAAATTATATATGTGTGTTATGTAAAATATATCTCTCTCCATATATATATGTATACATGTATATACATATATATATGAAATTCTCAAACAATTTTTTAGAAGGAAAAATTCTTGAGTAGCATCTAACTTTATTTCTAGTATTTTTTTTCACTTCCACCTCAGTGCATGTTAGTTTTCCGTTGTTATAAGAAAATTACTGAGGTTGGGAAATAAATAAGGTAAAGAGGTTTTCTGAAGTTCAAGAGCATGGTGATCTTGGCTGTGTTACAAGGTCCACGGCATCACAACAGCCATGCTGAGAAAGCAAGAGAGCACATGATAAGTCAGGAGCAGACACCGAGGGTTGCCTGGCTTGCTCTTTTACAGCAGTTCTCGCATGAGAACTAGCCAGAGCCCCAACAGAACTGCCGAATGCCCGCTGATGCACGTGACTTCCTAACAGTCTTCTAGCAGGTCCTACCACGTCTTAAGACCAACACGCTGTGGAACCAGGAATCCACGCATGAATAGCTATTGGACACATTAAAACAATACCTAATCCAAAGCTTCAGATCTCCACATGGAGATATTTAATGATGTGGGTGTGGCACTGCTAGTCTTAACTAGTAACCCAGTGACAACAAGATTCTAGCCATTCTAGAGTTTCTCAGTCCTTACTGCTGTTCCCAAAACAGGACTGAATGCTTTACAAGTAATGTATCATTTAATCCTTACAACAAACCTGAGAGACTCAAAAATGATTACTTCTTCCCATTGTATTATAAAGATATTGTTTTCGTTGACCATAATAAACACAATGGTTCCCATTAGTCCAAAACAACAGAGCTAGCTATGATTTTAAATGGTGGATACCATATTGACTGGGATAGTGGCTTTCAGTGTAATTCTTATGGGAAGCAAGGGCTTGGTCTCTCTTGCACTTCTGTCTCAGAGCTAGCTACATCATTTTAGGGATTTACTGTTTTCATATTGCATGGCTGGGTTCAGTCAATTGTATATATACTCAACTCCACAAAAATAAGGCAACTTTATCATGAGCTCTGAAAGTCATTGTGTGGATTAGCATGGCCCCCTGGAAAAGCTTTCCCTGAAAACTAAAATGGACTTAAAGATATCATGTTTACCTGCAGTCACAGTGACTGTGCTCTACAGTTTGATGTGTCATTGGAATGGAGGTACCTGGATTCTAAAATAATAACATCCACATGGAGACAGGCCCTGAGTGGGTCCACATTGAGAAGCCTCAGGGTCAAGCACCATACTATACCTAGAGCCCACTGGAGGCCTATGCCCTCCTCTTTGCTCTCAGAATCAGCCTATTAAATCAAAGGTCCTGAAAGCAGAGATGCTGTACCAGGGGCCAAGGGCAATTGTCGTCACAGGTTCTTGGTCTCCAGGAAAGAAATAAGGTTTTGAAAATGTCAGCATGAGAGCATATGACAGGTAGATTCTAGGCCCATGCCCTAAGTTTGAGTACTGAGGAGAGATACAGTCTGAATGAGATACTTCCATCTTGCTCCCTGGGTAGGAGGTGTGCGCGCGCATGTGTGTGTGTGTGTGTGTGTGTGTGTGTGTGTGTGTGTTTAATTCTTGTCATTTTTCTTAAAGTTAGGTTATTTGCTAGTTAACCATCACTCCTTGGAGAACTGGACAATAGCTTATGTTTCAATATTTCATTTCATCACTATTCATCTGTAATAAATAGTTCTCAGCAAGGGAGAATCTGGAGACAAATAATAAATCCTGGAGACTCTCTACCCTGGAGAACAGGGCACTATTGTCATCTTGTAAGTAGGAGCTCAGGATTCTGACAACCATCCAATGGAATGGGATCCCTCTGCTCTTATAAATTATAGGTTCCCAGATGCCAATAATGTGAAGACTGAGAAACCTTGGCTTATGGAAAGTATTTCTAGAAAACATTAAGATGTTCTTGTGCTTCATTTTAGTCTGTTGATGGAAATTTTCAGCATGCTTTAATACTCTTACTAATTAAATGATACTCATCTGCATCCTAATTGGCATTAAGTAGCTTTTCCTATGTCCAGGACTGTAGAAAAATTTGTCCAGATTTTTACAAAGAATGTGGATACAGCTCTTTGATATAGCAATCTTCATTACAATTGACCTATGATCCAGCCATGAGAAACAGCAAGAATCTGGATACTAACACCATGACTGTCCCAAATATCTAGCTCCTGGGAACTTAAACAAGAGCAGTGAGCACAAGCCAAGAGGTTATTTGGAAAATGTCGATGCCAATGTGCTTCCTCATCCAGCTCTAGGTCAGAGGTGTCAGCAGGTGTGCTAATGTGACTTCCTACATCGTATTAGATGATGAAAAGCCAAATGGAGTCATCGCTACAGTTGATATTGAAAAGAAATCAACTGCCTGCTCAGGGTGTGAGTTTCATGTGAGACTTCTGCTGCTGACAAGTTGACAAGTGTCTTTGCCCCATGCCAATACCTGAGCTTCTGCCAGGACAACCAAATGCATGCAACACAGCAAAGGGACGGGGGACCAGGAAAAGCAAAGCTGGCAGATGGCAATTCATGACGAGTTGAATCAACACAAATTATACCTCATCAGTGAGCAGAGAAAGGAGGGGGATGCGCTCCAGTGTGCATGCCAGAAGAACACCAGCAAACCACAGGGAATCTCTCCAAGCTGGGTGCAAGCAGAGATGAAGCAACGCCCCTCCATTGGAAAGCCATCTGGAAGACAGATTACTGGGAGGCCTCTATTTGAAGTAATACAGTAAATACAATGAACGAACATCTGGGTTTTCAGAAGAGGTTGATCATACACATAGAAACACAGAGCAGATGTCTGGCAAATAGGTAAGTCAAAGCAAGATGTAGTCATGGCTTGCCTTCACAAACTCACCCATGAAACAGTGCCTCAGGTAAGCAGAAAGGTTGGCATTTGAGGAAGAACTCCTCAAACTGTCTTCCTACTTAGAAACTGAAGGTCTAGACATTAACATTACCTCTCCAGAATTTCAGAACTATCAAGAGAAACAAAGAGTCAGCTGGTCAGCTTTAACACAAGTATAACGACAGGGAGTGTGGATCGGCATAATTACTGTGTACAGCTACGGCGTGAAGTCCTGGGGTTAAACAAAAAGAACCCATGATCTCAGTTGGCAGATACCACATTCCTATGAAACAAAATCTTTTAGCAAGATGGCCAAGTAAATGACATTCGCAGTTCAAAATCCAAGAGTATAGAAAAATCTTCAGTGTATCAAAACTAGCAAGTCAAACCAGCAGAGGGCACTAAAGGAAAACAAAGCCCTTAGAAGATTTTTTTTTTTTCCTGAGAAGTTAAAACTCTATAATGAAAATCCCAAGGAGATGTAAAATAAATGAAAAAAATCCATATTTCCAATTACACATGTAAGGGCAAAGGAATGGATTTTGGGAAAGGTTATATAAGGCTTGAAGTACTCTTTCTCTCATTCTGAATTATTGACTATTGGACAAATGAGTTTTACCCATCTTGAAGATTGTTTCTAATAGCACAAATATATTGTCTCACATTTCCATTAAAGCAATTATTTAGCAATGCTGCTATAATAATTGTCCAAATTGGAATAGCAGCAGGTGGTCAGCTTCTCATGAGAAAGCAACAGCATGTTAATAGGCTGTGTGCCTGTCCCAGGGGTCAGAATATGATTCCTGAAATGCTTTTGTCATCGCCTGTATGCTATCGCCATTGGAGGACATTGTGTGAAACAGACAGCCCGTGCAGGCAGTGGATAGTCTATCGGACTTGACCGAGACGCCTTCTGCCGAGGTTTCGGGAACACGGGGGCTCTGCTTGTCAGGCTGTCAGGAGGAAAGTGTAGAGGTGAACCATTAGCAGAAACTCTCCCGGGTTCTCCTGAAGGTAACTCTGAAGATAATTGCCTTGTGTTCTCAACAGAAGTAAAAAGGGTGAATATATATATGTATGTATGTGTTAAATAAAACCTACCACGTGAGTGTACTTCTGGCAGCGACTGGAACCTCAAATACATTATTTCTAATATTTTGACTTTTTTGCTGCCCCCCCCCGCCTTCTATACAAGGCTTGCTGAGGAACAATAGGAGTGTGTTTAATAATTCATCCAGAGAGCATTGAAAAGAGAAAGGCACATCTTATGATAAGGACATCAAAAGACAGGACAAAACCGCCCAGTTCCTACTGAAAAGACACATTCTCTTTTCTTTTTCTTTGTGTCTTGAATCTGACCAAGAGGTCTAAGATTCTGGGAGCAGCATCCTTCGGCTTTGAGAGGCTTATTCCCATTTGGAGTTTAAAATTAAGATCTCGGTATAATTCTGTCATCTAGTAAGAGAGGGAAGGGAAAGGGAGGAGAAGGAACGAGGCTGCTGCGGAGAGGTCATTTCCCTCTGTGCCTGCTATTGTGATGTCAGCTGGCAGCAACCTTGCCTCAGGAAGCAGCACTGTAGGGGGCGTCAGCACAGACTCAGGCACAGTGCGTGCTGGCTACTCCAAACCCAGTTCTGATCTCTGAATCTGAAATGGCAGCTGTGTCAAGACGAGTTTGCATTATAGAGACCTAATTCCAGTTTTAAAACCGCTGACTCAGAAATGGATGTAGCCCGGCAACAATCAATCATGCCTGTCAGGTTCTTTGAATAACTGTTTATGGAGTCACCGACACTCCAGGACTAAATGCCGTGTAGGCCACCGTGCCGAAGCAGCGTTGAGGTAGAATCTGAGTCTACTGACAGACCAGGTTCTATGAAGAGGTAGGCGTCTAATTGATTGCTAGCTTCCAAGAAGGTTATGACATGCATGCCCTTTTAAAGATGGCTGCGTTCAGAAGCACAGGCGATTTCAACACACAAAAGGAGCAAAACCAAAGCGAGGCCACCCACAAATGGAGATGTGGCAAGGGCGCTTGCGCCTGGGCAAAGCTCTGCTTCTCACTAGGCAATGTTAGTGGAAACGCCATGCGCCTAGTGAGAAAACCGCCGTGGTGAGAACTGCGGAATAATTCATCGGTGTGCACCACTGACTCCCACACAAGGACTTCAGAGATTGGAATACTGGGGAAAGATTAGAATTTAATAGAGCATTTTAAAAAATAGGCAAAAGCAAGCCTAGTGGGCTGGCACATGTCTGCGAAGCCTACACTCAGGAAATATAGACCAGTAGGGTCATGAGTTCGAGACCTCAGTGGTGGAGTATATATATCACAAGGTCCTGAGTTCAATTCCCAGCACTGGGAAGAAGTAATATAGAACATGAAATATCAAATATGACTTCTGAAGTATTATAAACATGTATATTTGGGGTCTCTGATTACTCTTTTTCCCTCCTGTACACAGGGGAGAAAGAATCTATACACTTTAATTCGGTAAGCCCTGAATCTTGTAAAAATGAGGAAAATCAATAGCTCTCATGATAAATCCATATCACCCAGAAGGAACCCCTGAGATGAGGATCTAAAGACAGATATAGATGTGGAAGAGAGATACAGACGTGGAAGAGAGATACAGACATGGAAGGCACAATGGGTGGTCTCTGCATGCATTTCATCAGACAGAACACAGAATAGAGCAGACAAGGAGGGAAACTTGAGAGATGCCAACAGCAAAACTGCACCTGGACAGTCTGGAGCGTGCTCTGGGAGTGCTGAGAGCTGGCCGCTGGCTCGCTGGAAGGCTGTGAGCTGTCTGTTTGTAGTCTGAGTGCTGCTGTGCGCAAGGCATGTGCTTCTGACTCAAGCACTCCAAGGCAGAGCAAGAATTCCATCCTGCCCAGACTGTGATGTGCCAACAGACTTTGTCTGACCGAGACTCAAACACAAACTAAAACTGGGGTAAAGTGAAGCTATTTTTTCCACATAAATAAAACAGTTTATGACTGGCAGAAAAGTAACCAAAGTTGAGGATCTCCATCCAGTACCCCATGTCTCATTCCGGAAGAAGGATAAAAAGAAAGAAAGAAAGAAAGAAAGAAAGAAAGAAAGAAAGAAAGAAACAAAGAAAGAAACAAAGAAAGAAACAAAGAAAGAAGGGAGGGAGGGAGGGAGGGAGGGAAGAAAGAAAGAAAGAAAGAAAGAAGTAAGGAAGGAAGGAAGGAAGGAAGGAAAGAAGGAAGGAAAGAAAGACAAACCCTTAAGAGCCAAAGGGGATGTGGAAGAATGGGTGCTGTGAAGAGCTATCCTCTGGCCACACCCTGGATGTGACACACACACATGAACTCACAGCATCCATGATGACCTGCACAGAACAAAACCAGTCAAATCATCCAGCTTGGAGGCAAGAGGGGGCGCTCAGGGCCTGTGGGAACACTGTCAGAAGCACGCTGAGCGATGCTTTGGGGAACTGTGAGAGAGACGCCAGGAGAAAGTGTGGATGATGGTTTTTTTATTTCAGGTGCATTTTGTTCCCCTTAGATGTGATTTTGTGTCCCCCCCAGTGGCAAACATTTACATTCAATTTATGAGATATGTTTATTCCTATAGGATGTTAGAGAGCAGCTATAGAACCCGATCTGGTCAGTGAACTCTAAATCTAGATTTGGCCTTCTGCTTTGCTTTTGGACTTTCCCAGAAATAATGTATGCAGTAGCCAACTGTGTTTAAATTGGTCTGTCCTGTCCTGAGAAAGGGCTGTTCGATTAATATTTAGTATGTGCTTACTAACATTTATTCACATGTCTTTCTGATCATGTTTTTCTGAACTCAAACGATCTTCTTTGGATCATTGCTTTCTTTGTTACATTCATGTATAAAAGTAAACTGAAACTGCAGTAAAGTTCTTTACAGCATTAGAGTCTATCCACCCCATTCTTGGGGTCCTCAGATTCGAGGTCTCACAATTGGATCGGCCTGTATTGGTCAGTGAAATCCAACTCACAGGATCCCACTCTTAACTAAAGAGGTTTTGGCAGTTGATTGGCAGTTTAGGGGCAGATCTGATACTAAAATCCAGTTCTCCAATAGGTTCTTGATCTGTCAGTAAAGAAAGCCATAGGTCAATGCTGGGCTAAGGGTACAGGCAGGACTTCCGGTCCCTGGAGGAAAAGGCAGATGCAAGGGAAAAGGAGAAAGTTCGCCAGGCTTCTGATGGAGTAAAGTTGACCAGACATGTGGGGTCTCAGATGGAGTGGCAGGCTACGGTTACTCCTAAAGGCGGGTGTAATTAGCAACTGAAGTTTAGAGCAAATGAAAGGAGCAGAGATAAAAATATTGTTAAAGGAATGCTTTTCTGGGCAGAAGATAGTAGGATCCAGCAATAGTGTCCAAAGGCAAGTTGAAAAGGAACAACTCTGTGTGTGTTATCTGTGAATTCAAGGGAAACTGGGTAGGGGTCCCCAGAACTTAGGCGGGGTAGCAAAACCTACATGCAACAAATGACTGCTCCGGGAGGGAAAGCCAGTGTTCTTTAAAGGGTAGCCACTGTCAGGTTGCCCACCCCCCAGTGGCCAGTACACACCCACAGCCATACACTTATCAGCAGTGCTGACTGGACCCGGAGGGCTATAGGAAACCAAAACAAAAAAGGATGATTTGAATTTGGAGGTGAAACACTGAGTCCCAGAGAGCTGCCGGCAGTGAATGGAAGGGCTGGTGCAATTAAGATACATTGTATACACCCATGAACATTAAATAAACAAGATACATTGAATATACCCATGAACATTAAATAAACAAGATACATTGTATACATCCAAGAACATTAAATAAACAAGATACATTGTATACATCCATGAACATTACAAAAACAAATAAAAGAGACTGATCCCTATAGCATGTAAATGTTCAGGTTAATGGCCTTTGTAATAGCTGCTGAACATTCTTAACTATCGAGTTTCAGAAGTGTCTGTATTTGTATCCTTTTCATCCTGGTATGGATGGCCTTTGTCTCCCAGTGATGAATGTCCTCTGAGTTGTGTTGTCGTATTCATCCTTTTCAAAGAGCCAGCTTTTGGCATTGATTCTATGACTCATGTCTGTTTTCTACTTCATTAATTACATCTTTCATCTTTGCAATTATCACCCTCCACTGTACTTCTGTTAGTAAGGGATGAATCTGAAAAGGACCTGTTCAATGGGTGAGAACAGTTTCTATGACCACACTAAAGTCTGTGGACAGAGAAATTGAGTAAAAGACGGACGTCATGGAGGGATACCAGCACGGAAGTGTGCACGGATGTCATGGAGGGACACCAGCACGGAAGTGTGCACGGATGTCATGGAGGGACACCAGCACGGAAGTGTGCACGGATGTAATGGAGGGACACCAGCACGGAAGTGTGCACGGATGTCATGGAGGGACACCAGCACGGAAGTGTGCACGGATGTCATGGAGGGACACCAGCACGGAAGTGTGCACGGATGTCATGGAGGGACACCAGCACGGAAGTGTGCACGGATGTCATGGAGGGACACCAGCATGGAAGTTTGCTCAGGCTTATTTTGGTCTTAGGACACCTTTACACGCTGTAGAATTAGTTGGCCTTAAAAAAGCTTTATTTCAATAGGATATTATGCATATATACATTCACATGTACACACACACACACACACAGAGAGAGAGAGAGAGATGAAAGAGAGACGAGAGGAGAGAGAGGAGAGAGATGAGAGAGATCTTGTCATCTGTAGAGCACTGGTTCCAGAGACATTCTGATCTGTGTTTACCAGATTTACCTTATTTACATATATACCTATGTAAAATGCCTTATCTAGCTTAAATCACCCCTGGATGACTCATATACCTAACACATTGTAAATACTTTTCAAACGTTTCCTGTATTGCTGGGGCATGATGACAAGAAAGAAATCATACCTGGTCAGTACAAACGACTTCTTTCCAAATACTTTGATTTGCAGTTATTAAGATCTCCAAGTGTGAAACCCACATATATACTAAAGGTTGACTGTATAAACTCACTCTGTATAGTGTGTACATGTGTGTGTGTGTGTGTGTGTTGTGTGTGTGTGTCTTTTTTATCAATTTGTCAGTCTGTCTAAGCAATAGTTGGTGTTAGCTGGAAAGAACCTAGAGTTACCTGGTGCATGGGCTATGGGAGATGAGTTTGATTGTGTTGATTGATCTGAGAAGACTTGTCTTGATCATGGGTAGGAACATTCTCCAGGCAGACAATCCTGGAGTATAAAATAACGAAAGTGAGCTCGTTGCTAGCACCCACACATCCTTCTCTGCTTTCTATTTGTCAATGGAATGTGGCTGCTTGAAGCTCATGTGCCTCAACTGCTTTCATCATGGCAGACTGAACCCTTGAGCCATGAGCCAGAAAAGTGCTTCCTTTTTCACATCCCTCTGTCAGGGCATTTTTACCACACACAAAAAAATCTAACATATACATATATACACATTTCTATCATGCTAATTTCATTCTTTTATGGTGCACTCCGGTATATTTTCATTGTATTAGAAATTAAAGCTTATATATATTGTTATTCATGCACATGAGGGTGCCTGCAGAAGCCAGAAGAGTGCATGGGATCCCTTGGAACTGGAGTTACAGGTGATTTCAAGCTACCTGACATGGGTGCTGAAAACAAAACTCTCGTCCTTTGGAAGAGCATGGAGTTCTCCCTCCCAAGCCACTACGTCTTTAAACAGGAGAATACATTAGCGAATGACCTGCTAGTTTATTATTATTATTATTATTATTATTACTATTATTTATTCTACATTCTTTGTTTACATTCCAAAGGCTTTCCCCTTTCCCAGTTCCCCCCTCACCATATGTCCCATAAGTCCTCACCCCCACCACCTATTCCCCAATCACCCCCTCCCGCCATTTCTCTGTTCTAGTACTCTCCTACAAAACTGGATCCAATCTTTTCAGAACCAGGGTCCTCTCCTTCCTTCCTTCTTGGGAATCATTTGACTTGCTAATTGTGCCTTGAGTATTCAGAGCTTCTGGGCTCATTAATATCCACTTACCAGTGATTGCATTTCATGTGTATTCTTTTGTGATTGGGTTAACTCACTTAGGATGATATTTTCCAGATCTAACCATTTGCCTACAAATTGCATGAATTCATTATTTTTAATTGCTGAGTAGTATTCCATTGTATAAATATACCACATTTTCTGTATCCATTCCTCCTTTGAGGGACGACAGGAACTTCAAGTCCTTGAAGAAAGAAATTGAAGAAGACCTCAGAAGATGGAAAAATATTTCATGCTCTTGGACTGGCAGGATCAATATAACAAAAATGGCCATCTTGCCAAAAGCAATCTACAGGTTCAATGCAATCCCCATCAAAATCCCAATTTAATTCTTCATAGATCTAGAAAGAGCAATTCTCAAATTCATCTGGAGTAACAAAAAACCCAGGATAGCTAAAACTATTCTCAACAATAAAAGGACTTCTGGGGGAATCAATATCCCTGATCTCAAGCAGTACTACAGAGCAATTGTGTTAAAAATTGTATGGTACTGGTACAGCAACAGGCAAGTAGATCAATGGAATAGGATTGAAGACCCAGAAATGAACCCACAGAGTTATGGTCACTTGATCTTTGATAAAGGAGCTACAACCATCCAGTGGAAAAAAGATAGCCTTTTCAACAAATGGTGCAGGTTCAACTGGAGGTCAACATGCAGAAGAATGCAAATTGACCCACTCTTATCTCCTTGTACTAAGACCAACTCCAAGTGGATCAAGGACCTCCACATAAAACCAGACACACTGAAACTAATAGAAAAGCAACTGGGGAAGACCCTGGAGGACATGGGCACAGGGGGAAAGTTTCTGAACAAATTAACCCGCTAGTTTTATACCAAGAGTGTAATAGAACATCTTTAGAGAAAAATTTGGTAGTAAATACAAAATTATTAAAATAAATATCTTTTCATTCATGAATACACTGGAGGAGGATCTTATACTAAAGAATAAGGAAGATAATGTGTGGCCACAGTTGTGTTTGAGAGAGGGATGAGTGTTTCTAGTCCTCAAAGGAAACAAACCTGGCAACAATAATCTACCAGGTCATATTAAAGTAAAACACTGGTTTTACTTTATGCCTCCAGCTCATAGGGATTTTTTTACACCTGTAAAGTATTAACATCAATGCCTCCCTAAAGAAGGAATCATAATGCTTTTTTTCTGTAGTGAATATAAAATGAGATGATCTATATTGAGTACTTAACATAGTTCTTAGAGTAAAGCATGTGTTCAGTAAACATTAGACGTTTTGGGAATTGTGGCATAATAAGTGCCATGGATTGTACAAGCAGTTACAGAGCTGGCCACCGAAATAAAACATCATTTGTGGTCTGTTAAGTAAAAGATTAACAAGAACATATATACAGCCTCTTTCTATTTTTATAAAGTAAAAAAAAAATTACCACTATTTTCTGCAAGCATGTTCACAAGATGTCAGCATCAAGAATTATAAGATTAATAATTAATATACGTACCATGCCATTATTGATAATTGTGTCTGCTGCTTCATCCCCCCCCCCTTCCCCCGCATTTTCCTTAGGAACTGCAGTGTACTGTATCCTGGTTGACACCAGAGGGCGCCATAGGACTCTTATGTGTTTGATTCTGTTGTTAAAGGCATTGATGAGCTGTCCAGGACCTGAAGTGGGTAAGAGGCCTCAACCCAGAAAAGTTTCAAAGTGACCCAACAATAAGTTTCCTTATGAAAACCAAATTAGTAAACAAATATCTGTATGTCTAAAGCCATTGACTCCAGAACCCCAGATAAGAATGTTTTTATCATCATCATAATCTCAGCTGACAGTTCATGTTTGAGAAGTCCATGATGTGCTAGAGAGCCGAAAGTGACCTGCCTCTAGGGACCATGCAGGGGTGGGAGGGGCTCTGTGTTAGCTTCCTCAAATAAGTGGTCCAACAGCTGCAGTCTCTGCCTTGTTCATCACCCTATCACGGAGCTTCCTTCCAGTTTCCCTTACCTTATCTTGGAATGGTCCAGACTCCAAGGCACAGCTGTGGACACAGCTGGAGTAGAGGCTTGTGATTCATGGCACTTCACATGGAGACTTCTCATCAGCAGAGGCTTCGTTGCCCATGTGGCAGCCCAGGACCAAGAAGACACTCACTGGCACCACAGCATCAGATGTCTGAGGGGCAAGCTGTCAACGAGTCCGTTGGCGTGAAGTAGACAGTAGCATTTGAGGATAAGGGTGGGGTCGTCTGAGCCTGCACAATGGAACAAGTGCTGGCCTAAACAGGAAGGGAGTGGTCAAGATGGAAATGGAAGGTGTCACTTCCCTTATTGTGAAGAAATACATAACGGAAGGAAGGAAGGAAGGAAGGAAGGAAGGAAGGAAGGAAGGAGAAGACAGTGGATTGAGCTGCGGGGTGTCTCCCTCCTCTTTGCAATGAGCCTGTGGTGGCAACAGTCTGCAGTGGCTGCTGACATTGTATCTACAATCGGAAATCGGAGAGCTAATACTGGTGCTCAGCTAACTTTCTCCCGTTCCTTCTATCCAACAGAGGAGAGCCTCCCAGATTTAAGGTGTCTTCCAACCTTGCCTGACTCGGTGAGACTCCATCACAGACATGCCCAGAGGTTTGTTTCCTAGTTGATTCTAGGTCTTGTCAGACTGACAGTGTGAACCACCACAGGAGGTTAGCTCCTCAGTGCTGGAAGCCATCTCCCTGACAGGGTTGTAGACAATATTTCTGCCCTCCTCCTTCCTAAAGTCCCTCACATTGGGTAGGACACATCCTAAGGATGTCACTAAGGCACTGTCATGGGGGATAGCACAGATGTCCTGAGCTATGGAATCCCCCCTCATTCTCCAAGGGCACTTAAATCAAATCACAACACACACACACATACACACACACACACACACACACACACACACACACATCCTGCACATCCTGACAGCCACGTGAGGGAGGACAGAAGGCAACAACCACAACTAATCTATCGGGGCAAGGCAGGGCGGGGGAGGGCGGCGTCACTCTGTGCCTTGCTGTTAGGTTTAGTCACTTTCCTCTCCTCAGCACATTTGGTACCAGTTTACAACAAAGTGAAACACAATGCCAAGGCCCGGTTCGGGCCATAGTGTTTTCACTAGTGCGGAGGTTCGGGCCATAGTGTTTTCACTAGTGTGGAGGTTCGGGCCATAGTGTTTTCACGAGTGAGGGAGGGAGCCCCACAAGTCCCTGCAGAATTTGGTTGGTCAATTTGGTCAGTCGAGGCAGAGAATACAAACAACACTTTGGATGTTCTGTTCTCTGGTCATTTGCCATAATTTGCTGGATATGCCAGTGGACCAGTGCTTGGAGAGCGCTGAGTGAGGTAATCTCCATCCTGACCCAAACGACCCACTGCTGCCTGGAATAACAAATCCAAACCCTAGGATCTTAAAACTGCCGCTTGTTATTTGAGCTGCCAATCCTACTATCAGTGTTGATTTTTACTTATTTATTTTTAGTATTTTATAGTTTATTTATATTATATATTTATAAACAATATAAAATTTACATACTTAAAATGTATTTAATATCTTAGTATCTATTTTTTGAATAATTGCCCACTTTTCAGTACTACATTGACTCAAGCCTGCTTTCCTGTATTCGTGTCCCGAGCCTAGTATGCTGGTGCACACCTGTAATCTAGGGGTGGTGGCAGCTCGCAGCTGTAATATAGTTGTTGGGGCTCACACCTGTAATATAGCTGTGGGGGCTCACACCTATAATCTCAGTTTTGTGTTGCATACCTGCAATCTAGGTATGGAGGCTCACACCTGTAATCTAGCTGTAGGGCTCACATCTGTAATCACAGCTCTCAGATGACTGAAGCAGAAAGAGCATGAGTTTAGGGTCTATGTTACAAAATACAAATGAGTTACGTGTCCGCTGCTCAAGCATAAGAATCTGGGTTCGGATCCACCCCACCCACATCAAAGCCAGGTGTGGCTTTATCCGGAAGCCTGGGGCAATGCAGAGATTGCTCACTAGCAAGCAAGTCTAGCCGACACAGAGCTCCAGGGTCAGGGTGAAACTGCCTCAGAGGGAATGAAATGAGACAGAGAGTAAGAGCGGAAGACAGTACTGGCCTCTGCCCTGTGCACGCATGATCATACACTAATGCGTGTACCACACACCAGTACAGACAAAATGTAAAATCCAACATGAAAGAATGGATGTCTCCTTCTGGGGTCACTCATAAGGCCAGAGTAAGACATTCTCATACCAACTTGTGGTTGGATTCATAAGGCTGCCCGCCCTAGAGCTCCACACAAGCACAGGTACATGCAGACACGTGTAAGGAGTAAGGAGTCCTCATTCCCTTTGCTTCCCCCAGCAATATTCACTGACCTGCACGTAGCTGGCTATAACCACAGGACTGGGTGGGAACAGAAGTGCCGTGTGCAGAGCATGTCTTTCTCCCCATTTATTTATCCGTTGGGGGCATGCTACAGCCCACCTGTGAAGGTTTCTCTCCTTCCACCATGGAAATTCCAAGGATCGAGCCCATGTCATCAGGCAGGGAGGCAGGCACTTTTGCCCAGAGCCACCTCACAGACACTTGCTGAGTTTTGATGTGTTCTTTGTGTTCACACACATACCAGCGACAGTACAAAGTCACGTGGTTTGTGGGCATAATTTGTGCAGTCACATTTCATGTGACCTTATTCTGAGTATCCTTTATTCTTTAAAGAGTCATCCCTTCCCAGCCAGATTATTTTTCATCATGTTCTTCATTGTGACTTTCCACAAATACCTGAGATGCAGCAATCATTACAAAATAAAGGGAGACTTTAACGGTTTTAAATGACGGATACAAATTGGAAAGGAAGAAGTCAAACGATCACTATTCGCAGATGATATTATAGTATACTTAAGTGACCCAAAAAGCTCCACCAGAGAACTCCTACAACTGATAACTTCAGCAAAATGGCTGGTTATAAAATCAACTCAAGCAAATTAGTAGCCTTCCTATACTCAAAGGATAAGCAGGCTGAGAAAGAAATTCGAGAAACGACACCCTTCACAATAGTCACAAACAATATATAAAGTATCTTGGTGTGACTCTAACCAAACAAGTGAAAGATTTATATGACAAAAAATGGAAGTAGACCTCAGAAAATGGAAAATTTTTTCATGCTCATGGGTTGGCAGGATTAATATAGTTAAAATGGCAATCTTGCCAAAAACAATATACAGAATCAACGCAATCCCCATCAAAATCCCAACTCAGTTCTTCATAGAGTTAGAAAGAGCAATTCTCAAATTCATCTGGAATAACAAAAATCCCAGGATAGCTAAAACTATCATCTACAGTAAAAGAACTTCTGGGAGAATCAGTATTCCGGACCTCAAACAATACTACAGAGCAGTAGTGTTAAAAACTGCATGGTATTGGTACAGTGACAGGGAGGTGGATCAATGGAATAGGATTGAAGACCCAGAATTGAACCCACACATCTATGGCCAATTGATCTTCAACAAAGGAGCTAAAAGCATCCAGTGGAAAAAAGATAACCTTTTCAACAAATGGTGCTGGCTCAACTGGAGGTCAACATGCAGAAGAATGAGAATTGATCATCTCTTATTTCCTTGTACTAAGCTCAACTCCAAGTGGATAAAGGACCTCCACATAAAACTAGACACACTAAAATTAATAGAAAAGAAACTGGGAAAGACCCTTGAGGACATTGGCTCAGAGGGAAAATTCCTGAACAGAACATCAATAGCTTATGCTCTAAGATCAAGAATAGACAAATGGGACCCCTTAAAATTACAAAGTTTCTGTAAGACAAAAGACACTGTCAAAAGGACAAAACGGCAACCAACAAATTGGGAAAAGATCTTCACCAATCCTACATCTGACAGAGGGCTAATATCCAATGTATACAAAGAACTCAAGAAGTTAGACCCCAGAAAACCAAATAAACCTATTAAAAATGGGGTACAGAGCTAAACAGAGACTTTTCACCTGAAGAACTTCAGATGGCTGAGAAACACCTTAAAAATGTTCAACATCATTAGTCATTAGAGAAATGCAAATCAAAACAACCCTGAGATTTCACCTCACACCAGTCAGAATGGCTAAGATTAAAATCTCAGGAAACAGCAGGTGTTGGCGAGGATGTGGAGAAAGAGGAACACTTCCCTACAGCTGGTGGGACTGCAAGCTGGTACAACCACTCTGGAAATCAGTCTGGCGGTTCCTCAGAAAACTGGACAGGATACTTCCGGAGGACCCAGCCATACCACTTCTGGGCATATACCCAGAAGATTCCCCAGCATGCAATAAGGATACATACTCCACTATGTTCATAGCAGCCTTATTTATAATAGCCAGAAGCTAGAAAGAACCCAGATGTCCCTCAACGGAGGAATGGATACAAAAAATGTGGTATATATACACAATGGAGTACTATTTAGCCATTAGAAACAATGAATTCATGAAATTCTTAGACAAATGGATGGAGCTGGAGAACATCATACTAAGTGAGGTAAACCAGTCTTAAAAGAATACCCATGGTATGCACTCACTGATAAGTGGATATTAGCCTAGAATCTTGGGACACTAAAGATACAATTCACATACCAAATGATGTCCGACAAGAAGGAAGGAGTGGACCCTGGTTCTGGAAAGGCTCAAAACATCAGTGTAGGGGAATACCAGAACAGGGAAGTGCGAAGGGGTGGATGGGGGAACATGGGGAGGGAAAAGGGCATGTGGGACCTTTGGGGGGCAGGGAACCAGAAAGAAGGAAATGAAATGTAAATATAGTATATATATCCAATAAAAAAGGAAATAAACAAAACAAAACAAAATGCCGGGTATGTTCTGGATTGACAGTACCATCTCTGCCCATGCAGTAGCAGCCAGCTCTCCTCAGAAGGCTAGGACTGTTTGTGATGATGGTAATCTCCACTGAGAGGTGTTGCTGACACCATTATTTCCTAAAAGAGACAGAAGGACCCAGCATCTTTATGTTCAGAGAGCATCCCATTTGATGTATCATTTCTTTGATGTTGCCAGAAATCATTGAGCTGTGAGAAGCAGAGAGAAAATTCATATTCCACAGAAAAGACACTTTTTTTCCCTCAACAAAGCAGGGACATAACATCTGGGTGGTACTTCCTGCTTGAGGAACAGGACAAACACTGAGGCCAATAGCCAGAGCTGTCACAAAGACTGTCATGGTTCAGAGTCTCCTACTCAGGCCCTTTCACAGTTTTCTTTATCAATAAAAGGTTCCAAATATTTATTTTTCATTGAGTAAGAAGGACAAAAAAATAAATAAAAAACCAAAAACAAAAACAAACAAGCTTTGGGTGCTGTTTCCTGGTTTCACGAACTACGTGTCATGCTAACATAGCGATATCCACACTGCCTCTGTGGCTCTGATGAATCGCTGCCAGAGTTTAATTGGAACCTGCACATGAAAAAGACTTCTAGCTGTCTATAAATAATCACAACTCAGCGGAAATGTAGCAGCTATGGAAATAGTTATAGCAAGTAAAAGCTTCTTTTTGAAACCTGCAAAGTGGTTTTCTCTCTTTTTCACCACCCGCTCCCCAATCAGCTCTCCCTGTGGCCTCATATCTCTGCATCCCTGAATCACCCAGAATTATTCCTGAAGAATTATACCTAGAGCTCCCCCTTGATCTAGGCTTGCCATTCCGACCATATGAAACTACTCTTCAATATCAGTCTATAAGACCTTGATTTTTAAAAATGTTTATAAGTTATTGAAAGCTTTACTTTATCAGTATCATATTAATTTAATGGGCCAGACCATCTTGGGATACTCAGATTCTAAATAATACTCTTTCCCTTCTCAGGAGTTATGCACTGTACCCACATGTCATTCATCTCCATGACACTTGATATCAGAGGCCACACTAGATCCCTCTATCTAATCTAATGTACCTATTCGGTGCTGAAAGGGTTAAGAGATACTTTTCATAAAGGCACATGGCTCAAATGTTTGCATGGCATGAGAACCTGAGCCTACAACATCATATGAACTTCTCCTCTTCCTAGATGGGAATGTTTCACAGGGTATCAGCTTTTAGCCAGGAAGACTTGTTCCTCAGGGTGATGAAATATCTACATGCAAATCCTCACCAGGGCCTCTGACAAGACCATGACTTCACTGTGAGTCGAATGTAAGTGTCAGCCCATTGGTAACTAGATGGTGGAGTTGTTTGGAGAGATTGTGGCATCTTTAAGATGTAGGAGCTCGCTGAAGGAAATGGGTCACTGGAGAGAAGACATTGAAGCTTAGCCAACCTGCCCACTGCTTCTCCTAGAGGCCTCTCCGTCCCATCTGCTGGCAAGATACAGCAAGCCAGACCACAGGCCTCCAGTATTAAGCATCCCGCCATGCTGGAACACTGCTCCAGAAAGCCATAACACACTATAAACCCTTCCTCTTTACAGTTGCTCCTATCAGGCATTTTGTCAGAGCGATATGAAGATAACTAACACAGTAACCTCTAATCCTATAATATCCATGGGTCAAGTGATAAGATAGAGACCACGGAGAGAGGCAGAGCCCCATGCAAACAAGGAGAGAGGCAGAGCCCCAATGCAAACACAGAGAGAAGTGGGCTTCCAAGTAAGAAAAGATGGGCAACACTTACCTCACAGAGCGTTACTGCGGCAAGCAGGACCCCTGAGAAGTGCCTAGGAATGTGGGTTTGTTCGGTTCTGGGAGCGGAAGCAGGTGAGTTCAGTTTGCTTCTTCCTGTTGATGGTAGAGAAGGCACAGGTGACCGGGATGAGAGCTCTGTACTATACCGTAGGGTGAGAACAAGAATCCAAAGAGCAGCAGCTTGCTGAGATATAGATGGCCTGAAGTTTCATCCACTTTTTACAATGTATTTCTTGGAACATTTCTGCCTGAGACTTTGTGCATCCCTGTGTTAAGTATTGGTAGACTTCTGTAGACAGAAAAGCTCCTCAGTATCCATGCTTTAGGATATGGCCCACAGTTCTCAACCTTGTCATCCCATGGCCTCATTTAATTCCTCCAGGTGTTGTCAGTGCATCAAGTGGCCAGGGAGGATTCTGGCGGCTGCAATGTGCAGGCAACAGCTAATGGGAGGCTTCCCTGAAGGAACTCACTGCTCTCTCAGTGACAAGATGCTAAATTTTGCTTGTGGATGTTGAAGTCCTAACTCCCAGTCTCTCAGAATCAGTAGTGTTAAAAAAAAGTTTATAAAGGGGAAACTGAGGCCTTGGAAGTGACTCCTAAGCCACTAGGATGTTTACAGAAGGAAGAGATCTGGGTGTGGCCACGCAGCATGCAGACCTTGTGAGGACACATGAAACCACAGCCACTTGGGAGACCTGAGAGGCCCTGGGGAAATCACTTTGTTTAGATCTTTGCTCTTTTGTCTTCTGGCCTCTGGAACAATGAGAAAAGACGTTTCTGTTACACACAGGTGGTGGTGATTTGCAGTGTCAGGCTGAAAATTCTAGCACAATAGAAATGTGTTCCTTTATGTCTGCATGCTCAGGGTAAGGGTGATTGTTGGGCAGAGAGCCACTCACAGGGCTGGGATATAAAGCGGTTCTTGGTCTGTAGGACATTGTGACCTGCAGCATCCTGACATTCATGTAGGTCTCTGTTTTGCATGAGTCATTGTAATGGGTTCAGAAAACCTTAAAATGGGAGCTCTCTTATGATGGTCTCCCAGGACTCCCCTCGTTCCTTCACAACATACACTTCCTTATAGGAGCCCTCTGGACTCCAAAGCATCATATGTATAAAAGATTGCTGGCCAAGGCTAGTGACTGAGTTGCCTGGGAGTTTTGTTGAAGTTGTTGAAAATACAGGTTTCTGGTACCATCTCCAATGCTAGTGAACTTAGAATAGGACCTGAGATTACCTTTTTAATACATTCCCCAGGGAACATTGGTGGCCTTGTCTGGGAGCCTGTAGCTCTAGGACCAATCATGGAGGGAATTAGAAGAAAACAAATCCTTACTTATCTCACTTCTCTAACTCCAGCCCTGATCATCTTTGTACATTAGAGCAGGACAGAATGGATATTTTAAGCGTTGATTTTAAGTAAGGTGAGGCAGATGTTATGCTAAAGGGGAAGTCAGTGGTATTTTGCTGTGATGATCTTTTTTTTTACAAACGAAGCTGCCGGAGAAACCAGGTACAACTAGTAAGGAGATAGTCTTAAATGCTTCAACTTACAGGGCCTTCCTTTTATGTCAACAGTCAATAATAATGTAAAATGTCTTTTAGTACAAGGGATGGCTTTTAGGACCCCTGCAAATCCCAAATTCCAAGGTCATGCTATTCCTTTTTATACAAATTAAAGGGCTTCTGGTGACCTGTGAGACTTCTCTAGTATGCTTTTAGACCATCTCATGTAACTTCTATTTCCCGTTACAATGTAAGCAGTAGAATTCGTATTACAATGTAACTAATAGATACTTGTTACTCTACATTACTTAGCTGTTACAACATACTCACGCCATGGTGCTGGTGATGGACCTAGGGCTCTGCATATTTTAAATTGTATTCTACCAACTAAACTTGATCTCCATCCCTAGGAATGAATATTGTTATTGCATCGGGATCCACCAAACATGGAACACAGAAGGTTGCCCTGGCTATGGCATCCACATTTTATTAACTCTTTCTTTTTTCTTTATGAATATGAATATCTCTGAAAATCCTCAAAGGAAAGGGAAGTATGTGTCTATTACAGTGGTCTGTAAGTTAATGATCATCACTCAATGCAGGCTGAACATGTATTCTCCATGTAGTGAACTTACAGTAAGCCTCCAGGACAAGAAATGCCTGTAAGAGTCGAATCCCATTACAGTGAAATTAAAGGGACTTTTCAGTGCATTGTGCTCTGTAAGAACTTCATCACATCAGTTTCTATTTGAGTGACTATTGATTATAACTTGTAAAGTATTTTTCTCAAAATGTCTCAGTCAATTATGAAAGTCTCTGCTATGAGAAAGAGTAGAATCAATCTGTCCAGTATTTGTGTTAAGTAGGTATTGAGAGGAGTGGTGGCAGTTCCTTTCTTCTCTCTCCTTTCACTGAACTTCACGGGCAGTGTGAGGAAGAGGGGCACGCCTCTAAGCACACACAGCAAAGGAGCCTGGTGGCCCCACCACTGATCTAAGGCTTTTCAATTATAGCTCAATGTCCTCCACTAACAAGCAAAAGAGAAATAGAGCAAAATCAAGGAAGCTGGGAACTGGGATATGTTGCTACTAAGTATCCAACCCTGTTCCCCGGTAAATGAAAGCTCAGCTCAGCGGTTAACAAAACAAGCTACAAGCCTAGACTGGGCAGGCCTCCCACTCTACTACTCTGTTTCAATCTATTTTATCCCATACAACTTGCAGTTTCTCTAGGCCCCGAGCTTCTCTCCCGGCTGCCTCTCCGGTTCTCTTTAACCGTTTCTCTCTCCCCGTTTCTTCTCCTCGTTTCTTCTCTCCTTGTTCTCTCTAGCTACAAGCCTAGACTGGGCAGGCTTCCCACTCTACTACTCTGTTTCAATCTATTTTATCCCATACAACTTGCAGTTTCTCTAGGCCCCGAGCTTCTCTCCCGGCCGCCTCTCCGGTTCTCTTTAACCGTTTCTCTCTCCCAGTTTCTGTTTCTTCTCTTCGTTTCCTCTGTTCTCTCTAGCTACAAGCCTAGACTGGGCAGGCTTCCCACTCTACTACTCTGTTTCAATTTATTTTATCCCATACAACTTGCAGTTTCTCTAGGCCCCGAGCTTCTCTCCCGGCTGCCTCTCCAGTTCTTTTTAACCGTTTCTCCTCATTTCTTCCCCTTTCTTCTCTTAGTTTCTTCTCCCTCCCGTTGCTCCTCCTCCTCCTGTTTTATACCCCGTAGCTCCTCCCCTAGACTCTGCTCCTCCCACTTTCCTCCTGCCCAATCATTGGCTCAAGCCTTTATTTGAAAAGTCAAGGTGGGGAGACGGTTCACAAGGCAACTCCTCATCTGCAGCCCCTCTGAGGAGTGGAATTAACATTAAAGTGCCAGCCCAGGGCTATCCACAACAGGGATAGTCCTGTTTTCTCTAACAACAACAACAACAACAACAACAACAACAACAACATTAGGATTAGCATCATAGGAGCCAGAAACAAGTGCAGATTCTACTGCTTCTGTAGCAAGACTTTCAGACCTTGCCTTTAGGGACCTCAGTTGGCCACATGACTCACCATCAAAGACTCCTGGATGCGGGCTCCCCCTCCCTTCTTCTTCTTCTTCTTCTTCTTCTTCTTCTCCTCCTCCTCCTCCTCCTCCTCCTCCTCCTCCTCCTCCTCCTCCTCCTTCTTCTTTTAAAAGCTTTACAAGCTTGTGTTAGGGTTCACCTATAGACTGATAATTTATCATTGAGAACTTAAACTAGATAGAGCAATAGTAGACACTGTGCCTGCCGTTGAGGGTATTCATAAGGGTGTACATATCAAGTGGTCTCTAGTGGTTTTCAAAATATACTTTCTACCCATTGTATTTCCCAAGATTCTGTGGATAGCCTCTGAGGAATTAAACACAATATTGTCACCCATGTTAAGGTGATCACCTGGGGGAAGTGAACCCTATGAAGGAAAAGATGGGGTGGAGAGCAAGGCACCACAGGCTCCTGCGACTCCCCGAAGAGTGCTGATCTGCTGCACATAGCACTAGATCTAAGATGGCTCCCAGAACTCAGACAGGGAGCAGAAAGGAGTCAAGGCCAGGGCAGTGGCTGCTTCCATCTTCATGAAAGTCCTAACTGGTGACAACGATACCTGCCCCTCCCCACCTCCCAACTCTCTTCTCTCTCTCTCTCTCTCTCTCTCTCTCTCTCTCTCTCTCTCTTTCTGAGTTACCTCATCAGGCAGGACCTTCACTGGGACACAGAGACAACCTGGTAAGATACAATTGGCCAAGGATTTAGGAGCTTGGGATTGGCTCAAGCACTGTCTATAAGCTTATGTTCTGGGTGATAAACTCCGTTATGCACTCTGATGCTGGTCTCCAGAACCTGATCTCCTAGGATTCATCTTGTGATCCGATGCCTCTCATCCCTCATCCTCAGTCCCGTTCCCATATATCTACTGCCTACCTATTTTACATTCTTATCTCCTGACAGGGTCACACCAAGGTTCCTATGCTGGCTTCACCTATTCTACAGTCCAGGCAGGCCTTGAACTTGCCATCCTCAATCTCTGAAGTGTCTAAGACTACAGGTCTGCTCTACCACACCTGGCTACTATGTAATTCTTATAGATTATATAAATGCTTTTCAAGTTTTAAAAATACTAAAGGATAGTTTTTAAATAAGTGATTTTAAACTATTCATTGACTTGGCATATTATTATTGATAACAGCAGAAAGTTCTTGCCCTGTACGAGATTATTCTGGAAAATATGTGTTTCTTCTCACTTCATAACTGCTACCAGGTAATGCAATGCAACTACGTATATCATAGCAAAAGAGAAGGTTGGTGCTAGCCAGCACATCCCTGACAGCTGTTCTATCTGCTATTTGACAAATATGTTTTCCTGTGACTTTTAGCCAGAAGCTATTTGATTTCAGTTGATAGGGTCAGCATACACTGTCACACCTGTATAAAGTTCCTATGTCCAAGTTAATGACTGAGAAATACTCTGGCTTGGTTCTGGACAACACATTTGCTCAAAGGTTGGGGGAGACAGGAAGATATCCTGACTCCAAGGTGACCCAGGGGACACTGATGATGGGAAGTCTAGTGTGGCAGGACTTCAAACAGTACAACAATGGTTGTTCTTTTGCCTGAGATGAGAGGTGCCTGGAGTTGTACCTCTGCATTTATTTAATCTATGCCAGTCATGTGGTACTACTGCTTTTCCAACTGGTGGCAATATTGAGAGAGAGAGAGAGAGAGAGAGAGAGAGAGAGATTGATTTGGGGATAGCCCAATTGGAACATGCACAGAATGTAATGATATTTCTGTGTCATATTACATCTTATCAAGGGACAGCCTGAGGAAAGGAATTCATTTCCATGTAGGCAAATGACTCAGTTTATACATTTCAATCATTCCTTGTCCACAGCTCTTCCCAATGGGCCTTGAATGGTGTGAGCCTGCAGCAGGTGGTTACAGTGGGTGACTTCTGTCATGAGGGGCAGGATCAGCTTTTGTACTGATCAAGGGCTTATCTTCCTTGCCAGAAATGCAACCTCTACCCAAAACTACCACCTGGGGACTTCTGAATGCATTTTCAACATCATGGTGATCCATACAATCTGACAGAGGACTCATGTTCATAAAATTCACTGGTTTCTGTCAACAGAACAGCTGGCCTGATAGAACTATGGGGTGGACAACTGTAGCTGTAGGGTCACACTATGGAAGTTGAAGCAATCAGCTCCACAAATGGTCCCTGCTCAGAATTTCCAGCCAGGATGTGTTGATCATTATCCCATGGCCAGCTTTGATATCCAATAATCAAGGTGTATAACATGCAAGGCTCCTCTTACTATTATTCTAATGACTTGGTAATAGGTAGTTATAGAGTGAGATCCTGGGAACCAGAATCCTTGGTTGTTAGGATTCTGTTTAAGCTCCACCCCACAGTTACCTGGCAACAGCCAGGAAGCTCTGGCCCACTATAAAAGGGGCTACTTGCCCCTCCTCTATCTCTTGCCTCTCATCATCTCATTCTCTCTTGACCTCTTGGGCTCTTCCTTTCTCATTTCCCTTCCCTCTTCTCTCCACATGGTCATGGCCGGCCTCTACTTCTCTACTCTCTCCCTCTCTCTCCCTTTCTCTGCCTCTACTACCCTCTTAACTCCCCTCCCCATGCCCTGAATAAACTCTATTCTACATGTGTCTGTTGTGTGTACAGTCCCTCAGGGGGAAGGGATGCCTCTGCATGGGCCTGCTGAGGCACCTCCTTCCCCACATGCCCATAGAACATATTCTTGAACCTCTTTCTCTTTTTATGATCACAATACTTGTAGCTGATATACCTGTGCAAGCTGTTGACTAGAAGATGTGATTTCATCTGTATTTTTTGTCAAAAGCATTTTGCTTACAAAAATGCTAGCATGTTTGCATTAGCATACTCAGTGCTGGTAGGGGAAAGATTGCTACTGGCCTTTTGGACCATCCATTCAGACCATCCAGACAAAGAATGAAGCTACCATAGAACTGTTAATTCTTAATACTAGGGAAATTGTTACTACAAAGAATGGGTAATTTCCCAGCTCTATAATGAAAAGGTAAATCAACTCAATAGTGTTGAGCAAGATGGCTCCTGAGATATGCCTTTTGAGAACAAGGCTTGGTTGGGTTACCAACCAGAAACATAATAAGCAGGCAATGAATCTGCTAAAGTGAAGGGAAAATGGAATATGAAATCCTCTTTTTCTTTATTTTTCTCTTTTCTAGCGGAGAACTGGGTGGGACTCCCTATGAAAGGATGCATCCCTCAAGAAGAGAGTGGCCTTTCCTCTTTATACAGTGTTGCCATGTTTCATGTGTATGCGAGTCCTGCCCTGTTAAGCATGATGTTGCAACACTTTCCTATGAAAATTAAATAGTGTTTAAGAGGTGCGTGTAGGTGACAAGTTGACATGGTTTCTGATTCTTTTTTTGGTTTGTTTATTCAAATTATGTCACCTTGGTTAAGCTGGACTTATTTTCTCAGAAGATATGGATCTGGAAGATTCTGAATTAGACTTTACCAAAACATACAAAATGAAGCAAAACAAAAAAACCATTAGCAGAAGATAGAAGCAAGGTCAGGAAGGCCACTGGATGAGCTGTGAAGACATGCATGCTGAGGTGCAGTGGGACCAAGGTTTTCTATGATAGCCTCATCTCTATAGCCTCCATTTTTCTGACCAGTGGCCACATGAGCCAACATCAGCCCTGGGTCTTCCACGGTATACTCAGGGCTGACCTGTGGAAATCAGAGCTGTACAGAAACAGCCCACTGTACCCGAGACCTTCATTGACAGTCTTGTGATGCCTTCACCAGCCTCACTTCCCATGAAAAGGATGCCTTCCTTCTCTTGGATGGCAAATGGCTTCTTGGACCTTCTCTTTCACAATGACTCTCACCAGAACTCAAGACCCCATTGTATTGTCGAACTTCTTGTCTCAGCTCATTGTGTTTCTTAGAGTGAAGTTCCTGGTTAGCTTTAAGTGTCAATTTGACACAGCCTAGAGTTACCGCCAGTGAAACAAGTTTCAATTGAGGAATTTCCCAGGTAAGATCGGCCTGAAAGCCTGGCTCTGAAGGATTGCCTTTACTGTGAATGCAGAAGGGTCCAGCCCATTGTGGTAGTGTCATCCCTAGGCAAGTGGTCTGGCGAGGTAAGCAGAAGCTAGCTAGGCATGACTCCAAGGGAGGTAGCAGGTTGCAGGACTCTGCGGTTTCTGCCCCAGGTTTCTGTTTCATTCTCCACCCTGATTTTCCTCACTAAAGAATTGTAACTTGTACAATGAAAAGAATCAACTACCCTATACTTGACCTTGTAAAAAGCATTTTATCATAGGAACGGAAAGGAAGTTAGAGTAGTGGCTGTGGTGGATTCAAAATGCTATAGAAACCGAATGAAGAAATCTCCAAGTGGAGAGAGCTAGAGAGGGCAGCCCACCCCAGGACCGCTGGAGCATTGCCAGCGGTTACAATACCCTCATGGCTAGTGGCACTAAATAGGTGGCATTTCATGAGCACATACACGCCAGACAACAGCTCTGGTGTGATTTATAACATTCATTCTTAGAAAACCCTCCTCAGGTAGGTATCTTTATTTTCCAGTTTAAAAAAAAGTATATTCTTTTGAAAACATTTTTAGGAATTTTCTTCTCATAAAATGTATTTTGGTCATAGCCATTTCCTTTCCCTAACTCGTCCATTGTCTGCTCCACCTTCTTATCTGCTCAACTTCATCATGTCTTCTCTCTCTCTCTCTCTCTCTCTCTCTCTCTCTCTCTCCCTCCCTCCCTCCCTCCCTCCCTCCCTCCCTCTCTCTCTCTCTCTCTCTCTCTCTCTGTCTCTCTCTCTCTCTCTCAAAAAGTAAGAAAACTGACCAGAAAAGAAAAAAGAAACCCTGACAGACAAAAAAAAATTCCTACTCCTAACCAGGAATCAGTTTGAAATTGACTCCTTCTGGGACAGGCTAAATCAGTTCTCTTCAACAAGTGTCACTGGAAGTATCAGCCGCACTGCAGGGCTGGCCCCATGCTCGCACACAACAGGCTTCACGTGCTTTGTAAACGGTTTTGTTTTGTTTTGGTATCTTTGTCCTGTTGGGTTTTTTCTTTTCTAACTGCATGTTTTGAAAAATGTATATTCCTGATTCCAAATGTAATTCCTAAAAATGTATATTCCTAAAACCACTACTATGTATCAGCAGTCCCCAAATTGAATACATTGTTTATTTCAAGGCTAAGGTTTACGACCAGTTAATACCTTCATTTATTAAAATATAATCCTATGTATCTGTAGGTGCAGGAGCTCATGGGTGCTCTGGTGTGTGTGCATGGATGTGTGCATGCGTGTGAGGGCGGAGGACAACCACAGGTGTCGCCCTCGGGAACTCAGGTCACTTGCTCATCCTTAGTGTCATGGAGTTTACCTACTGGGTCAAACTGGCTGTCCAGCAGGTCCAGAGACCCTTGTCTTCTTGGAGCTGGGGTACACATGTACACCATTGGCACTCAACATTTATGTTAGGGTTCTGGGATCAGACTCAGGAACTTTACTGACTGGGCAATCTGCCTTACACAGTACATTCATCCTCAAACCTTAGTTATAAAACTCATAATGTTTATAATAAATGTGTGTTTTTTTTAAAAAAATGGGCAAATAAGAGGAACAGCATGGCAGGGGTGGGGAGTGTAGCTGGCCTTAGTATTTGTAGTTAAGAGAAATTGGCAGTCTTACAAAGGACATCTATCCACACTCCCATGATGTGAACCTAGCTATACAAAGAACTTTGGAAAACCTTTATTGTTGCTAGAAATAATGGAGAAAGGAGGCACACTTGATTATTTAAGTCTCATTTTGCAAAAGAAAAAAACAGTGGAGATAGTTTACAACACATTGAAATAGGCTTTTTCCATGTTAGGTTGTGCTTACACCTACTGACCAGTAGGGGGAGAGAGAGGCAGGGAAATCAGAAAGTGAACAAACATGAAATATCAAAAATAATAAAATAAGACAACTGAATATATCTGAGTCATTTAGGGATAAAAGCACAAGAAAGCAATTTTACAGAAATCAGCCTGAAAATGAGGTGTCTGTATATTTTAAATACTCTTCAATTCAATACACTTTTGAATTGGTTGCTTACTGGAGAGTTAGTGTCCCAACACAATGAATAGATTGGACAATGGTCAGTGCAGATGCTCAGTACCGATTAAACAAGGTAGATGGTTTTTAATGTTAATTAACCTATTTGTCCTTTGACAGTGGTGACATTACCCATGTTTTCATGCCAATGGAATTTGTCTTAAGCCATTTATTGTAGCTGAAGAAAACCAGGATGGAAGTGAAGGCTAATGATTCATTTAAATGGTTTTCCACAGGCGTAACTCAGTCTGTTGCAGCCAGTGCTGCTGTGGCTGATTTCATTTTGTGGGCGGGCTTAAACTTGCTTCGGTTGTCACGGAGAAACGGGGACTAGTGCTGAAGAGCACGCCAGGGGAAATCTATTTCACTCCAGGTGTGTGGACATCTGGTTCCACTCTGAGATCTTCAGACACCGGCAAACCCTCCCTTAAGAATTCCCCCAGCTTGGTGGATCGTATGTGAGCATCGTGGATCATAACTGTAGTTCCTACACTCGGGAAGCCGTGACAGGTTGCATTTGAAGGCCAGCCTGGGCTTCTCTGTGAGCGCGAGACCTTGTCACAAAAACCAAATGAGCAACCAACATATAAGTCAGTTATCATCATCAGAACAAATATACCCCCTTTGGGAATTATTTTGATCATCTCTGTATATGAGGGATTCTGTATGTGCAAATTGAAGATCTTAGTTACATAATGCATTAGCCCTATTGTATTTAAATTTAATTATGCAAACATAGTTGAAGGTAATTCCAGTACTTATGACTTGATGTTTGTTTGGTACCCTAATTTCTTCTCCTTGACCCCCCCCCAGTCTTTTAGTCTTTGTGTTGAAGTCCAGAGCCTCTGAAGCACATGGGTTTCCATTTATGACCTTAATATTTATGACTGTAAATGGGTTTCCATTTATGACTGTAAATAGGTATAATGAAAATATAAACCATTTGTTATAAAAGCAAAATGCAGTATAGGAACTATTGAATCTGTCATCAGTCTTCCTGTGTGTGCTTTTGATGGTACACATGAAGTCAGGTGCATTCTCAAGTGTGGGCTGCCACCCAGCGGTGCAGATTAATGTTTTGGGATTTGCCGATTTCCTTCAAGCTGCTATCTCTGGCACAGAAGCCCCTGCCAGTCCCACCAACAGCTTGAAGCAAAGCTTTCATCACTATGCTGTGCGACTTCATCTCTAAAGTACCTGTGCTTGCAGGACTCAATGCACGCTTCACATTCTAGTGGCCCATTCGCAGCATGCATGTGTGAACAGAACCTCCTCGCCCCACCACACTTTGCAGCTCAAAATCTTTGGAGTGCTTCCAGTGGTGTTTTCTGTGGCTTGATTGATTCCCAAATCTACAATTCCAGGCCGAGGCCTAATCGTTACCTGACACTCCTTGTTTTACATTCTGGTAAATTCTAGATTTCAATATGGGCCATGGCACGTCTCAGCCATTTCTCCTGCAGCCATCTTCTAGGTGGTAAAGATCGGGCACCAACCAAAACACACAGTGTTGGATTACTCTGAGACCCAGCTCCAAGTTTTACCTACTTTTGTTCATGGATTTATGTGCTAGTAGATATTTGACCACTGAGAGTTCAAACCCTTATTGCTGCTAAACTTGGGCTTTCTAACCCATGGGGTTGAAGTCAATGAGTGAGACAGCCCGAGACACTTCCCAGAAACAGAGTTTTGGGTGGCTGGAAACAGACTGCTTATCCAACCTTCCACTCTGAGTTTATCATTCGGCACAGTCTTTCACAAGTGGAATTTTAAATTTCTTCCCAAACAACCATGGTTGCATGGCTAAGTAATTGTATATATCAACCCATTATGTAAATAAGTTTAATTAACATTTTTAAGGCATGCCATACTTTACACAACCATTAGATTTTCTCAAGTTGTGCTGGGTTAAAAGTTGCCACACATCAACTTGTATTATTTTAGTTCATGGTTCTAAGAAAGACTGAAGTAAGTTTTTTCCATTTATACCATTTCAGGTCCTTTGTTTTACTGTAATTTGATGGTTCTATTGAAGATGATTCAAACTTACAGGCTAGCCAGATGTTCTATTTAATTTATTTGTTAAGTGTTAGGTTTAGTGCCCATTGACTTAATCAAGGCTGGCTTTTGTTTCGGGCAGTGGAAGGCATTTTTCACCACACTTCTGACTTGGTCAGAGGATACTGTATAAACAGAAGGAAGTTACTGTATAAACACTAGTGAGCAACACCATGGGAGCAAAGGAGTGAGGATGCTGAGGATGTGAACTTTATTCGTGATTTGGATCTTCATCAGCAGACAAGAAGTCTGCTAGTCAATTTATTATCCATTTGAGGATATATATGTATATATACTCACTACTATATATATCCATATTACTAACAGCTTTCCTAAGTTACTTTCTGGTCACTTTTAGATGATGATGATGATGATGATGATGATGATGATGATGATGATGATGATTACATATTATATTATTTATATAATACTTTCTACTACAGAGGTCATTCTGAACAAGACTCATAAATCCAGAAATGTTCTCAGGTATGAAGCAGAAATGAAATTAAGAATATAAACGGGAGAAACAGCCCGATCCAATAAACACTCTCCAGCGGTGTTTAGTGCGCCCGACACGTAGAGCCCTGTGGCTACATAAGCAGAGGGGTTAGCATTTAGCCACCAGCTCAGTCCCTGCCCCCTTTCCAGCCTTCTCGAGGATTTTGCCTGTTAGCAGACATCATTCACGATGCTGCTATCAAGTTCAGTAATCTTAACTATTTCTAAGTTTTAAACCTCTGACCAATAACTGTAGCCCTAACTCCTAAAAAATGTTATCAGTGATTCTGACCATAAAACTTTAATTGGTAATACCTATCGAATTTTATCTAAAATTGGGAATGCCTCCACAAGTTTCACATTCATGAATTTACAAAAAGAATAAGCACAGTTCAGCTTTTGCTTGACTGTTCAATGCACTAAAAAGGTTGCAAAGCACTAAGTAATTATGTGGAGAATTCCTACACACAAACTAAGACACTTTTTTCTTACCCTGACAATATTTGTGTTGGAAAAAATAATTTCTGGCTTTATATCTCTTCTTACAGCTTTCAGGTATACAAAGTTCCGAGCTGTGTTTTCACTGCTTTGTTCTGGCAGACTCTGTTTTCAGTGGCTAACCCTAAATTACCAGCTCTTTAGAAACCAACAGGCATATAGTCTTCTGCCAGGCCACAAAGAAGATTCATTTGCAGAAGGATGTTTGGGTTATAAATAAGCTTTCATTTTGCTGAGAATTCACATGTGAAAGAAAGTAGCAATGCACTGTTTGCTGTTAGCAAAATGTATCTTTTCCTCTGACATGAACAAGGCTGCAAACTGGTGTCGAAAGCCATAGAAACGCATCAGCCTGGATCCTGAAGCCCAATAAAGCAGCCCCAGGTGGGACCTGTCCCGGCCTCAAGGCCGCCTCAGCCTCACAGCACTTGAGCAAACTTGGTATTTCCCAGCATGCTGGCATGACACCAACTGTGGCAAGCGAGAGCTCCGTTCCCAGTTTTAATACATTATACATGCACCGAGGAAAAACCATTTCAAAATTTTATTTTTTTTTTTAAATTCAGTGTAATTTTCAAGCCACACGTAACTCAACAAAATCCTTCCTGTTCGTAAGGCAGCTTAAGGATGTGGCTTGTTAGGGTTTGGTCAATTGATGCTTCTCAGCCCCATTAGTAGGAGCCAATTATAACTGGACTCATTGATTATCTAATGCGGGGAATGAATGCTTGGGGTGCTTTCATATCTAGGTCACTTTTATCCCAGTTTAAAATATATTTCTGCTACTTACAATTGAGATATCTATTTATCTACATCTAGAGACACAGAGGCAAAGGTGTTTGTTTTGTTTTGTCTTCTAAAACGAACACGCCACTGTGTCTTGTAGAGAAAATGAGGAAAAGACCAATCTGAACGGGTCTTATAATAATCTACTGCAGCGCAGTGTCCTCTGCCCTCTGCCTTTCTGGTCCCTGGCTGACACTTTTCCCCCTACATGATCTCTCTACGTTAAACAAAATCCAGGAAGGAAGCCCGCATACCTGTTTTGTAAGATTCACCATTATATTGAAATCCCTGGTTATTGCCTGTCTCGAAAAGAATCCCATTAAGTTGCTGTGGTGGAAGCTAGACTTTAGTTTGTACCCATCTTCTCAGAATAGCACGGTGATGCCCAACATCCCCCAAAAGCAATCCCGGATACATTTAAGCAGGGCTGAAAACAAAACATGTTCATCCCAAAGGGATTGTGGCCCCAGTTGTTCCTACAGATTATTTTCTTTTTCAGATTAAGATTGTGTTTCTACAAAATAGAATGGGAGACAGCAAAGAAAGGCTCAAGGCTAGCAGTAAAACAAAGTCGGGGTGTGTGTCCTTGTTTGCTGTCGCTGACAGATAAATGATAACTCCAGGTTTTCTTCCACTGTAAGTTAAGGTAGTTAAAAGATCCTTGAGTTTCTCAACCTCCGATCAACAACAGCTTGTAAGTGTGGTTATGCGCTTTGCTTCAACTATTGGACATTACCAGATGTTTACTTCTATCAATGAGTCCATGTCAATAACACTGCTATGCTGAGTTTCTTAAACACTGGAGAACACACACATATATCTAGTCATGTATTTCCTGTAAGAATGTTTTCTGAGGAATAGAAACTGCTCCATATCTTCACTGTAAGACTCTTACCTGTGCAGAACACCATCTAGCCTCTTAAGCACAGTAACCAAGTAATCCTTTTTTCAGATGAAGTCATTTCTAGAGGTACTCACCTGACTTCATCTTTTCTGCCTCTCCACACAATCCTTTTTCTAGTTCACACCAGGCCTGGCTACCTGATGTTCCCTTGTTCCTGGAGCTGCCAGACCTCACAATCACTTTCAATGGGGGGGATCAGAAGCTTAGCTATACATGGGTACAGCTTTGTGATGCTCCAATTATCACAAAGTAATACACCTGATTGATAATGCGATGTATTATCTTAGCATTGAAACTGTCAATGTCCTAATTGTGTCGAAAAGCCATAGCTGGCACCAGTGAAGGGGTCAGGATGGGTGTCTACTTAACACTGAATAATAATTCATTTTCAGATGGTGGAAGCTTTAAAAAGCCTCTGGCTGTGGGGAGGCATCTAGATCAGGAGAGTGGAAGTCAGTGATAATTCCTGGGATGGCTCAAACCTGATGCTACATCATTAGGGTGGGAGGCAGTGGTAACCCCTGAAATGCTTCAGGCCCTGTGCTTTTCTGACGTCATGATGGCCAGGTGTCACATAGTAAATATGAGTTTACTCTGGTTTTTTTGTTTTTGTTTTTTGTTTTGTTTTTTGGCATTTGGAGAATGGCAAGAAGCTGACTGAAGTTATATTGTTCAGTTTGTGGAGACTTAATCTTAAAAACCATTTCATTGATATCTATTAAAAATTAACTTCATTTTGAAGATTTAAAAAAAAACACATCAGGGACAAGTTCCTTAGAGAGGAAAAGAGTCTCAGAATACATTCAGAGCTGTAGTCATTAAAGAATTTAGCATTACTACAAATTTTAATCCTTGAATTCAACACCTCCAAAAATACAAATCTCCTTCTATACAAAACAAAGCCAGCGACTATTATGCTTACATTTTATTTGTTATGAATGAGGAAAATATCCACTGTACGCTACATTTAATCATACAAGACCTTACTTATAAATTGGAAGTAATTTTTTTAATGTCTTGGCAAAATACCATGTATTTAGAATGCAAGCTCATATACTGATTTTGTATTGATACTGTAAGAGGGTTGTTGCTTTAATCCCTTTAGCTTGGAAAATTTAAAAATTCATTTTGAGAAACCCACGGTGACTAAAAATCAACAGTGGACATGTCCGTGTGGACCGAGCGCTTGATCTTGACCCTAGGTCTCCTGATGGACAGGCTGTGACCTCAGAAGCTCACTGGGCTCTCGGATGTGCCCAGCTTCAGCAAACGCACAGGGACTAAATGGCAGCCAAATGTAGTGATGGGTTTTGGGCATTCGGCCATTGTTATGTAACATCACGGTCCTGTGCCACAAGGAATCCACATCCTTGCTCAAAGCTTTGCTTCTGAAGATCTATTTTCCTCTAATATACCTAAGTTATTAGGACTTCTCTATACAATAAATCTGTCTCTGTCCCTAACAACTGGGTAATAAATTTAGACTACTAATTACTTTTCTGAATTTTGCTTATATAACAGTGCTTAACATTTACTGAAATTTTTGTGTGCCAAGAATTGTTCTAAGTCCTTTAAGTGTATTAGTTTATTTAGCCCTCCCTTGAATAATTAATCCTATGAGTCAAATGCTATTATTATTGCTATTTAACAGACGGAGAAACCCAGGCAGTGGTGTTATGTAAGACCTGGAAGTCACACTTTGGGCCACTGTACTCTACTGATTACACATTGGATTTTTTTTTAAACCTAAAATTATTCTGTGAATTAAAAAAGGAATGAAATACGAAATAAGTGTACTTAGCAGTTGATGCTGTTAGGAGGAAATGAAACTGATGATGCATTCACAGCACTGCCCATGTGCCAAACCCGGTACATAAGCACTTCCTAGGTAGATTAAGCCAATTTGTCAGTACCTGATCCCTGTGAGGTAGGTCCCACTTTTATTCCTACTATACAGAAAGGGAAACTGAGAGGGCAGAGTCTGGGCAGTTCAGTGGTGATCACTCACTCAGTACAGGGCAGAAATTCAAAGGGAGAGGGACCAACCCAGCTAGTCACTATAAACAGCTCAGCACCTTACTCCTGCTACTGAGGCTCTGATCTGAACAGGTTGATGTGTTCTTTCTAAATCTCCAAAGCTGTGTTTATCATTTAAAAAAAATGGTGGAGGATTCTATGATCAGGAAAGTCCCTTCAAGGACTCTTGGGTTCAAAGATCTCTGAAAACTTACATAAATTTGTAGATATGTCATTTGCTGCAGTAAAACACAAGCTTTAATGCATTTCTCTGCACATCTCTGTGAGTGCCAGGGCATCTTATGGGAAGTAAAGAAAGGAAAAAAGATTGAAATAATCTCCAGAGTTTCTAATCACACCCCACACCATTCACCAACAGGTCTAAATCTTTGTAAATCTTCATAAAACCTTTAGAATTTTCCAGATTTACAGCCCTGAGCAAGTACGCCATCCTCCGTCTTCAGGCTGTTCCTCTGTGGACAGGAAGAGCTGCCGTGCAGGCTCATAGGTCTCTGTATGAAGCTGGTAGATAAATACACGGCCCACAGTAAAGAGTAAGGAAAGAGTTAGCATTGCTACTGCAGATTTGTTCGCTATAGTTGTTAAGACTGCGAATCGCCACAGGACCTACAGAGTACCCCTTGATATTGAGCCAGGCTAGTTGCTTAAGGATTTAACTTCAAGAGAAGTTAAATGAAATTAACTTCTATATGAAATTAACACGGGCAATTAGTGTTTACATAGCATGAGCCAAACAATGAACCCATTAGTATCAGTAACTGCAGCCAGTCAGTCAGTCAGGCTGGATTTTCTGGTTTGCAAGGGACATTTTTATTCTGCCCTTCCCTCCTTAGTTAAGCTAAGAGTTAAGCGAAATAACTTGTTATATTTTCTGAGGACTGGAAACAGCACTGAAGAATACTCAGGCTGATTTTTAACTTTTAAATAATATACTCTCTAACAGTAGAATGAACATGCAATGTTTGGGTGGTGGGGGGTTGTTTGTCTCTCTTATTTGTTAGAAACTCACTTTTGCTTTATAGAAAAGTTTGATAAATTAACCCAGAGATTCAAGTTATTAGTTTACTGTGCACAGTTTGAAGAAACATTAGGTGCATTTAAATTTTATTACAGAAAGTTATATGGAAGTTTATGGGGCATATCATTCTTTGCTAAGTTGTGTGTATAAATATAAGATTGTATCCAACATAAACCCTAAATTTAAGTTAAGCTCTTAGAGCTGAAGGGGATCACAGAGATTACATCATTCACCAGAGGCCCAAAAGGATTAAGAGATTTGTCTGTGGTTCTGCAGATAATGAATAACCACCCCAGATTGCAGGAGCCTGGGGTGGGGCCTGGGCTTCTGCTGCAGCTGGCAGAAGATACATCACAATGGTAGACTTAATGACAATAGCCTCGGTGTTAAATTGTATCCTTCAGAAATTCTACTAGAGGTTGTGCTCTAACCCTGGCTCTCGCTCTTCCTGCTTCCCTCACAGACCTGATGGCAGAGGGCTGTTCGTATGCTGTTAAGAGCTCCACAGCTAGCAACTGCCATGAGCTCCTTCTCTCCCAAATCCATATACCTTCTGCCATACAAGCACATCTGTCACTAGTTTTTCTTTCAAAGCAGTGTTTTGGTCTTAGACCATGAGTCTCAGGCCACTCTCCCAAGAAGAGGGAACAGAACTGTAAATTGTTTTATTTTCTGGTCTTGAAAATTTGCTGACAGAATGGGAACTGTTTTAGAATTACTATAAGAGGACTGTGTGGTTCATGTCAGCCCTAGATGCAGGACCAAGGACACCATGTCAAAATCAGAGAAACGTTCGTGGGTGGGTGGGGAGTTTTTAAGTCTGACACCCCTGTAAATTAAACTTCAGGTTAACTACAAGTATTATAGAAAAAAATACTACTTATTCAAAGTTTCATTCTATGTAAAAGAGAACTCCACAAGGGTCACATGCTCGCCTCTGTCTTCAAGCTAAAAACGTCCTGGAAACGAGTTGGCACATCCCCACATTCACAGATGACCCTCCGTCACTCTGGGAGAAGGAGACTACAGTCTTAACAGATGAACATTACATTTTGATTTAGGAGAGAAATTGTTAGGGGCTTCCTGTGCTCCAGAATCACAAGTTCTCAAGCAAAATGAAGCAATATTGTTTAACTGTTTGGAAATTTTTTATTTAAAAAAAAGACTTTAAATATTAACGTTATTTTCCATACAAGTGCGACAATACTCAGTAGCGCAGAATGTACTTGGTCTTGTGAGTTTAAGAATGTAACAATCCAGTGTAGTTGCTGGCACCCTCCGGTCTTCACATACCCTGGTAGCAAAATTCGAATATCCTTTTAAAAAATAGAATCCTTTGGACAGCTGTAGATCAGAGTGGGGTGAGGCACGGGAGCCCTCTCTCCCGAATACTAGTGCTTTGAACTTTGACTCCACCTAGAAAGTTCAATTCTAAGAGAATTGACACAAACTCTTGCAGGCTCTGCAAGGAGGGCGGGGCAAGAAGCTTGTTCATTTACAAGCAGCTGTGGTGAAGTCAGCAGCAGAGTACAGGAGCGAGGGACGCGGAGCAGAGGTGGCAAAGGACAAGAGGAGCGAAGTACAGGGTTACTGTCAAAAATATATTATTTTGATCCTAAGAAAATTAAGAGAATTTCATCTAATGAACTAGATTGTGATCTTTTAATACATTTGGTTTTCATTGAACATACAATCACCATCGGACATAAAAAGACGACGTTGTTTCTTTTAAAAAAAATTGCTTCAGTTATCTACAGGAATCTTGTGAACATAATTCAAGGATAACATTCTGCAGCTCTTTGGATATTGAATGGTTTCCTCGGACCTGTCCACAGGGGAGTGGGGATAGGTTGGGGGCTTTTAATGCAGAGGTTCCAGTGGGACTCTAACCGCGTGGCTCCTTTCCCTGTCCAGCTTTCCCTAGTTGGAAGACTTTTCCTGTTCAGGCTCTTCTACGCCTGGGGTGTGAGACCTGGAAATCAGGAAGAGTTTCTCCTTGTTTGTAAACTGCCTCTGCACAGACGGAGGTTCTGCCCTAGTTGGCTCTAGACTGGGACCCTCAGGGGAGCTGTGCTCTGTACTGGGATCTGTGATGTCCTCACAGTCTAGCGTTTTCCTGGCCACCACATCCAAGACAGACTCTACAGAGGTGTCAGCCTCCCTCAGGGGGGCGTAGCCCTTATTGCTGCTGGACTGGTCATCTGACTGAGAACTGTGGGAATCCCGCCTGACAAGGGGCAAGTCCTCAGGGCTCAGAGGGAGCGAGGGTGTGGCAGCTGTACCAGAAGGGTCAGAGTCCAGGTTCTCTGCGCTCGAGGAGGGCGGGGGCTCGGGCGACGGTGGCGCCGGGTAGTCCGGGAGCCCACTGGTGCTGCGGCGCCGCCAGGCCGCGTACCTGCCGGTCCTGGGCAAGCGGCCGCCCTGCCCCCTGGCGGTACTTGCTGTCGTCGCGCCCTCGGGCTCCCCCGGCTCGCGGGACGCCCAGCGCGCTCCGCCCTCGGCTCCCCGGAGGTCCGTCAGGCTCAAGTCCAGTTCTCCCCTGGGGAGATCCCGGGAGCCGCGTTCCCCGGGAGGCCTGTGCCAACTGCAGCTTGCGCCCTCCAAGTCCCCGTCTCTGTCCCGGTCCCCTTGCAAGGGCAACAGGGCGAAGGCGCTCAGCGAGGAGCCCACGAGGGAGCTGGCGGTGCTCTGGCGCCCCCAACTCCCGGTTGGGCTGCAGGGCGCTGGGCTGCTGCTGCCGCTGGCAGCCGCGGTAACAGTGGCAGTGGCCGCAGCCACCGCGGCAACTGTGGTCCGGCGACGGCCAGCCCCACTGGAGCGCTCGCGGTAGATGCTATACACGGCCTCGGTCAGGCTCGGGGGCTCGCGCGGACAGCGCGGAGAAGAAGCCAGGTCTGGCGGGGACCCTGCCTCTCGAGTCCCACCGCCGCCTCCGCCCAGCCCAGTGGGGTGGGGCCATGAGCCCCTGGCCAGCATTGCAGCAGCCCCGAAGGCGTCCGCAGAGCCCGCACAGCTGCCTGGCTTCAGCTCCAGGCCCCGGGATTGCACGTAGCTGAGAAAGCCATTGAGCGGCGCTGCCCCGGGGGGCGCGGAGCCTGGGGCGGCAGCGGAGGAGGAAGCCGCAGCCGCCGCAGCCGCCGCAGCTGCTGCTGCCAGATCTTTGGCGCGGAGGCTGTGCACGTCGATGACAGTGGAATAGAGGTCCCGCAGGTTGATGATCTTGGTTTTCTTGTCCCTGTTCTCATGGAGCACCGCGTTGGCGCATATAAAGAGGAAGATGCCTATACCCATGATGAGGGGTCCAAAAACCTTTAGCTTGTCTGAGTGCAAGTAGCCTGAGAAGATTCGGAAGAAGAAACCCACCGACGTGGAGGAGGAAGAGGAAGAGGAGGAGGAGGTGGCTGCAGATCTTGCAGGAGGCGGACTCCTGGGCCCGCCCACAGAACTGGAGTTGACACCCCCTGGCGTCCCAGAGAGGCTCTTGGCTGGGTTTTTGTTGCCACTGCTGCTGTTGCTGGCGACCCCAATGCGATGGCTACTGCCCACAGGCAGTAACTGCTTGCTCCCACCTCTGTTGGCTGCGCTGGCTTTTGGCCAGTAGCCCACCACCGCCATGGCTATGCCCACCAGGAGCACTAGGATCCCGCAAAGGGCAATGAGCCCCGAAATGGAGCACAACTTCAGCTTGCCTTTCACCACCACCACGTCGTTTTTACGCCTCTTCTTGGCTTTCCTCTTGCGTTTAGGGACCTGACTCGGGGGCCGGAGAGGATCTTGCTTTCTCGCGGATATCCTCAGTAGGCCACCGGTGGCGATCATGGTGAACGGGTGGGATGCAAGGCTAGCCCGTAGGGCTGCAGCCGAAGCTTGTGTCGGGGGAGCGCCAGCTGCCCACTAGCTGCCTGGTCACCTCCTCCTGCAGCAAAGCAGAGGAACACAGTCAGAGGGTGCTGGCTTGGCTGTCGCAACAGCCCACGTGCCAGGATTACCCCTGCCCTTGGATGGGACTCCAGGTGTGTCTCCACCCCCACCCCAAGGCCAAGAGCTGTGTACACAGACCAAAGATGGGTTTGTGTTACGGAAGGAAAAGGTGGTTTGAACCAGTTTGAGAAAAGCTTTCCCCCTCTCCCCACCCCATCCCCCACATGTTCCAAGAACCTCTCCATCTGAAAGCTTCCTGGCAGACAGCAGTGGGAGTCCTGACATACTTGTAAATCCCCTGGATATAGGGAGTCAAAAGTAATGTTTAAGGACTTTCTTGGTCAGAGCCTCCCCGCCCCCCACCCCTGCCTCTCACTGCAATGGAAAAGTTTCCCAAAGGAGGGGCCTCTGGTGTGCCAGGCCTCTGAGCCAGGAAATTTGCCCAAGTGGGGCCCAAAAGTCACCAAACAATTCTGAAAGTTACTACTGTATAAAAAGAAAGGAATTCATTTCCCAGGACAAGAGCAAAACGCCACACACAGGGATAGGATGGCTGACTTCCGATGACTGACACCATCCATTGCCCAGAAAATCTCGGAGATATTATTTCAACACCAACAACAAATCTTTCCATAAAGCAGCCTCTTGGCTACTCTAATGCCAGAGCGCTAGGCGAGCAGAGCCCTCGCCCGCTCCCCCCATCTCCACTTTGCAACATCTGGACGGCTTCTTGGTGTGGAATATTTCCTTTTAGGTAACTGTTATGTAACCCAGCTCTCCCTTCTGGCTTTCTCTCCTTCCCTGGAGGAACTCCCTTTAAAGGTATCTAGATTTCATCAGTGGATATGTGAAGTCCTCTGGAATCTCCCCAAGAAATACCTTTCTCTTGTGTGGGAAAATGACAATATTATAAAAATTCTACCACAGTAGCTTTCTGACCCTTTATCAGTATAGCAACAGTATTCTACGGAACCCAAGTGTTCAGATGAATAGGCAATTACCTAGGTAAAGCAGTCTACATAATGGTGATTTATAGGGAGGCATTTCCACAAATAAAAGCTGTGTTCTCCATCCTTTCTCAGGAGGTCATGGGAGGGGGCACGCGCGCGAGAGAGGAGGCAGCAGCAGTGGCCCAGCTCTGGGGAGCTCTTGGGGTTGCTGACTAAATAGTCTAAGTAGGAATAAGAACTGATGCCTGTATGTGGTTATCTATCAAATATTAAAATTCCAGTCCTGCTGGGTCTTCAAAGTGCATCCTCTATGTTCCCTCCTGTAACAGAAATGCTAAAAATTAAGGGCATAAATTAAGGGTACTATGCTGCTCTGAAAGATACAGATGGCCATCACAGGCCTTTGTATGTATGTATGTATGTATGTATGTATGTGTGTATGTACGTATGTGTGTATGTATTCCTTTAAAGACAGTCCATGTAGTAGAATAAATTATTCTTTGCAAATGTAAGTTATTTGGGAAGAATTCTGCTTTTAATTGATGATTGAGTGCAGAGCTATGGCCCTTGATTCCTTCCAGTATATCAGTCTGGTTACGATCTTTTCTCCACATGGTCAAGCAAATGGCAGTCAGGTTTTTGTATTGTTTGCAAAAACAATCTCTCTTTGGAACTTGGTTGGAATTCAGTAAAGAAATCCTAAGTGTTTTAGAGAGGAGACAACGGAGAGACCACATCTGTAAACCTTTAAAATCTGCTTTTTAAAAGGTTTTCTCTACCAGTAAGTATAAACACCAAATATGCACTAGAGACTCTCCCCCATGTTTATACTTATTGTATGGTTGCAGCATAAATTTTGCTGCTTTAGTTGACCTGTAGGCTCCAGCGTCTTTAATAATCTTGAAGTCTGGATTGACTTCAAGAGACTTTAAGGTCTAGGCATTTCAGAAACAAAGCCAGCTTCAGCAGCTAGGGTGGCTCTCTGAAGAGAGATGGGAAGCTGTTTTTTGTTGGGTGTTGATCAGATGCCCCCAGGAGCTGGATGTCTTGGAGGGGAAAAACACCTTTTTGTATCCGTCCTCTGCAAGCCGGCTTTACATCCAGCAGAATACAAGGAAAGTTGGAATAGATTTCAACAATGGTTTACAGACGATATTTAAAATTAGTTTAATAGCTAGTAATTATTCCCTAGTTCATTACTCTCCCAGTTCTCTTGAAAGGTGAATCCCTTTACAGCATATCACGATCTGACACAAATACTGACAAAGGTCAGGTGACACAGAAAAGCCCCCATTGAAGCTTTCCTTAGACCTCAGGAAGGAAGAAAAACAAACTTAGCAGTAGCTCTCCTCTGCCTTCGCACTGGCTGCCTGGCTAGAGTCCTGCCTGGGCTAAGGAATGGAGGATGGGGAAATCAAATGAGGGATGTCTAAAAATACAACTGCTTCCAAGAGAGAGATTCAAGTTCTCCGCTCATGATGGATAGAGCCCAGCACCAGAGACTTAGGGCCCCAGGTTGTGAGCGATGCTGTGCCCTGCACCCAACCCAGGTCCTCGACCCCTAGCCCCTGGCCCGCAGGGCCGCGAGTCTCTTGCCCTTGCTTTGGTCTAGTCACATGAGTGCAGCAGCTGCGAGTCCGCCTCTGGAGGGAGGACTGGCTGGAGCGAAGTGAAGGCAATCCCCAAGTCGCCTTTTCTAGGCAGCGCAGCCCTGGTAGCACGCCCAGGAGAACACCTGGCTCGGAACACCCGCCAAGGGGCCTGGGCTCAGGGATAGGGGGGCTAGTGAAGGGCGCTCGGAGGCCGGGGAGTGACAGAAATGCTCAAAATGGAGGCACTCTAAGCAAACAATAATCGCTCACTTACCCAGGGAGACCGGGGCAGCTCGGGAGACACAAAGAACCATGGAGAAACTTTTCAGCCCGAGCCGACGGCGGAGCGCAGGGACAGCGCCCCGGAGCCCCGGGCGCGAGATAGGCTGGGCAGCCGGGCGGGGACGAACCTGCGCCAGGGGCTCGCGGTCCCCTCGGGCGCGGTGGCGGGAGCCATTTCCAAGAGTTTCCAAGAAGTATCAGGTCCTCCGCATCCCGCGCGGCGCCTGGAGCCCTTCTTCCCTCGGGCGCGCCTCCTCCGCTGCCACGGTCCCCTCCCGCTGCGCACACTGCCGACCCTGCGGCCGCGCGCTCCCCAGCCCTGCGCCTCTTTTGTGTGGCTGCGGCGCGCCGGGCTCCGCCGGGTGGAGTTGAGCCCGCGGCGGCTGCTCCGGGCGGCCGGACTGGCGGCTGTTGCTAAGAGACCGGAGCCATGACACAGGGAAATTGCGGCAGGATGGCAGTCGGTACCCGGCCCGGCTTGGCTCTCAGGGGGGCACCCGCCCCCCGCCCCGCCCCCTCTGCCCCAGCCCCTCCCCCGCCTCCTCTCCAGCCTGCCGCCCGTCCCTTCGGAAGTGACTTGTCCCCCTTTACAGGAGGGGCACCAGGGGAGATGACACCTGCACCGCGTGCTTGAACCAGATCGGGGCGCGATCGCGTAAGGCAGGGTGCTGGACGCCACTGAACCGCCTTCAGTCTCAGCTGACAGCTTGATTCTTTTTCCCCAACTACCTGTCTGAGCATCAAGCACAAGACTATCCAGAGAAATGCCAGCCCCTCCCAGGGAGTCCCCCATCAGGATCTGAGTGACGCTGTCCCTGAAGCCAGGGAGTAGTCTTCAGGTCTCTGTTCCTTTCAGCCCCCTCCTCTCTGCTCTCCTTTTTTCTTTTCTTTTCTTTTCTTTTCTTTTCTTTTCTTTTCTTTTCTTTCTTTCTTTACAGTGCACATAGCCTCACCCCCTGCCCCACCTACGCTTGAGAGTGTGCAGTTTGGATGCCCCAAGAACACAGTAAGTTGTCCCCCAGTGAACCTAGCCAGGGCAGGGCTGAGTGGGCCCACAAAGCTCGGCGCTCTCACCATGGGACTCACAGAAACCTCTGTCAGATGCTATCACACTTGAGCAGAACTGGGCTGTGTAACAGGCCTTAAGAGATCTCAGCGGCTCCCTGGGATATGAGCCTTTGAGTCTCTTCTGAGGTTAGGATGGGCTGGAAGATGCTCCCTTAGGCAGGTCCTACAGTTCCCTCCTCTGGTACCACACCTTCAAAAAGAAACTCATTCTTAGGGAGTGGAAATCAGGGTTAGCTTCAAAGAGGAGACGTGGGGGTAGGGAGGTTGCTCAAACTCCCTACATCATTTGAAAAGCAGAAAAGAACACACACACACACACACACACACACACACAGAGGAGAGAGAGGGAGATGCTATTTCTTATCTTTATATCTTCTTTCTCTCTCAAGCACATAATAGAAATTACAGGGAAAAAGAATTTTTAAATGGAATTTCCCCACCGAATGTTGAGAAAGTTAAACAGGTTTCAATTAGTTATTAAAACAGCGTGGCCAAGACTCAGGCAGAGAGGAGCAGAAAGGCAGACAATATCAAGGCTGCCTAAAATTTGGCAACCAGGCGAGGGTATTTTAGCGATTGTGGTGGGCGTTGTTTACTGTTCAGGGGTGCATCAGGATGACTCTGGTACCCACAGATCTGGCCACAAGGTTTTGCTAACGGTAACAGTGTCTTGAGCATATATTGCACAAAAGAACATTAAAGAAACCAAGCAGACAGGGTCAATGGTAATTAGTGAAGTGGGGGTAAAGGTGGTTGGGAGGTGGGAGGGGCTAGAGGGAATCTGAATCCTGAGGGTGACCTCTGACACCTGAGCTATGACGGGAGTTTCAACCTGAACTCCTTCCACGTTAGAAAACAAAAGATAGCAGGGGAACCACTTCCTGCCCCAGGATGGAAAGTCTCCTTTTACGGAAATCATTGCAAAGGAAAAGTAACCCAACTCCTTCAGTGGTTTGTTAAAAAACCTTTTGGCTCAGAATCCCTGCATCTCTTGAATCCCCGATAATGATCTGATGTTTTGTACAAAGACTGGACCCGAAGCCCCATTTCATTCCAGAGCTGTCTGCCAAGGGACAAAATGGCAAAGCCTGCTCTCTGTCCTGCGGGGCTACATACACACCGGAATACTACCGAAGAACTACATTAAGGTTTTGGGTGGATTAACCCATTAATAGTTTCACTTTGTGCATAATTATAGCCACCAGGTGCACATTGAAAACTCATTCGGTGGGTTAGGAGAAGAGAAAGCTTTATCTAGACAAACCAGACATAAATGGGGGTGGGGAGGTGGGGGGGCCGCGAGATGCAGCTAGCTGCTTCCTACATTGACAACTGCAACAAAATTTATGGTTTATTGTTTAAAGTCTTCCTTCCACACTGGACTCCTTGGGTGCTTTGAACTGCTCTCTGTAACAGTCATTTTCTTTGTTTCCAGCTCAGGATATCAGAGGAAATCAAACACCCATCTGTTTCAGTGGAGTTTTGTTTTGTTTTGTTTTGTTTTGTTTTGTTTTGTTTTGTTTTGTTTTGTTTTTTTAATTGTATCCTCAGGGCCGTTCCAGTTATGCCAAGGTTTTATTCTGTGAGGCAGTTACAAACTTCCTGGTACCCAGGGATCCAGCCACGCCCCTTCCTCTTTCACTGGCCAATGATTTCTGAGCTCCAGGACACAGGTTCCTTCTTGCAGATGACTGAGGGTCTAGCATAAGGTAATTCATTGATATCGCAGGACCTAAACACTCAGCACTATGTCTGGAACATCCGATGATCCTGAGAAGTTAGGTACAGAGGGAAGAGATTAGCTGTTACAGTTGCTAAGCTCTGACCCCATAACTTTCCATTTACTCTTTTGAAAGGTCTTTATCTCTAGGAATGCAATCTCCTAGCAAACTCTCTCTTACAATCTCCTGACCCATCTTCCACAATATTCCCTGAGCCTGAGGCACAGGCATTGTGTTGAAGATGTTTTAGCTGGGGCTGGGACCACGAGACCATTTGTCCTCTGCAACCCTAGACAAGAACAGCCAACTAGGGAACATTAACTGAGAAGAAAGAGTCTTCTCAATGAGGAGCTCTCTGATTAGTTATTCAACACCTAGTGGTGAACCCCGGAACATGCAAAAGACATACAAGTAACATAGAGTCTGAGAAGGTTGTATATGAGAGAGAGAGAGAGAGAGAGAGAGAGAGAGAGAGGGAGAGGACACGGAAATGGAAGAGGGAAATGTTATGTTTTAACTTCATAAAAGGCCTTATATTATATAATGTAATCAACCACTCATTGCTTGACCCTTCGATCTGCCTGGGCAGATCTGGCTGGACTGCCTGTGCATCTGGACATCTCCATGTGGGGTTAGTGCTGTGCTCTGCACACACTCAGGTCTCCTTTGTTTTCGGAAGTCGGGCCACAGAAGATGGACTGCTCAAGCCAGAGGGTTGGCAGTTCCCACCTCCTCATATACTCTCTCCCGGAGTGCTCATGCTGTGGAAAGGGTGCATGGTTCTGAAACCAGCCTCTTCCACTAACTGACTACTTAATTTAAGTGACTAAATAACTTAATCTCACCCCGCTCAGCTTTCTCATTCATAATGGGGATAATGATATTAATTCTTTCCTCATAGCACAACAGTGATGAGGTTTAATAAATTCCTTTGGTATTAGTCCATGCTTAGCACATTGTAAACACTCACTTAACTTAGCTAAGTCCACATTGGTTCCCAGCTTGACTCCTTCACTCTCCTTACCATGCACATTTACCAGGATCTATGTGGGACTCGGCCGGAAGACTAAACCATTCCTGTCTACCTGACCTATGTGCAGAAATTCTCCAGAAATCCAATATGTAGGTGGAAACACTCTGCATTCTATGATTAACTTGGGCACTTTAATTTTTCGTTTATTCAAGCCCAGATTTCAAACCCATAAAATTCTTCCGCCAAATTATGAATCTGTAGGAGCCAATAGGCCACTTTGCAGGTCATGGGGTTGGAGAGGTCATAGAAAAGACTCTCAAACCCGAGGATGGCATAATACCAGGAAATGAAGAACTCTTCACCCTGGCTAGAGAAAACAAAGCATCATTCCTCTCTGTGGTTTCTTCTTCTCTATCCTCTCATGCCCTGACAACAGAAAACAAGACAGAACTGCACAGTAACGTGAACCAGCGTCTGGGTGCACAGCTGGAGGCAGCAGGGCGAACAACAAAATAAGCACAAACACTGTCCAGAGAGCGCAGCCCCTAATAACTGTTGTTTCTGGAATCCAAGTTTAGGTGGACACCTTGTAATTCAACCTTTGAGGCAATCTCAATGTATTTTTTGTTGAGATTGGTCATGACTAGATTAGAAAAAGAGCCCAAGAACACAGAAAACAAAGCGCAACTCTGGATTAATGTCCATTTGATTTTCCTGAGAACAGAAAAGATAGGGAAGAGAACATAGAGAAAGTCCTGATGAAGTAATGAGGTTGGTAGCGCCCCAGGATAGCATTTCCACAGCTGGGCTTTGCTGAGCCCTGGGGTTTCCTGGAGGTAGCACTTATGGTGTTGTGTTCTAGCGTTTCCCTGAGGAACACTGCTGTGCGATCAAGGGACCAGCTTGCCTCAGCTCCCAACTCCACAGAGTCCTGCAAGCGAAACTCTCAAGTGATATCTCTCAAGAACTCAGTTTTAAAACCAAATGAAAACCTCATGCTGGTGTTAAGGTCACAGCCAAGGCCATTTCTTGTGCTTCTGAGAGCTAACCCAAGAGTGAAACCCAAACTAGGCCTGAGGGGAGGAACTGAAGCAAAGCACAGTCCCCAACACACACCCAGGCGTGCTCCCACCTTGACCTCAGAAGAAGGCGGGTGTCAATGACCACCTTCACCTGGTCTCCTGCCCGATTCACCTGTATCATTGTAGCCATAAAAAACTGCTAGAAGTTGTTTTCTCTAACAAGTAGGCTCTTTTTTGTTCACGTAGTTTTCCTCAAATCACCCAAATTTTCTACCATTTTCCATGAACACCATCAAAGCTAGATTCGGTGCCTTTCACAGTAATTGAGACTTGAAATGGGAACCGGAGTGCTCCGGCAGGCCTGAGAGCAGATCAAAGCCGAGCCCAGTGAGAGCTCTGCAGTAAGAACTTCATCAGTGAGGCCATCAGGAGGAGACCTGCAGTCGGAGTTGGCCTGCCTTCCCGAAATGCGCCTTAATGTCCACCCTGACGTTCATCCTATTTTGCATGATTTATAGCAGATGAGTAGATAGCTCTTCTTTCTTGGAGCCGCTCATGACTCATAGACTCCTATGTCCAATCTTAGGACATTAATTGTGACGGGAGCTATTGTGGGTACACAGCAGGAAACAGAAGACACAGACAAAGAATTTCAGAAGTAAAGAGCCCAAAGATCCCAAGAAGCTGGTTGGGCAGCAGGTTTCTGATTAATCCGTGGAGTACTTTTGTAAGTTGCTCCTGTGGTTTCTTGGTGACCACTGTGACTCCTGTATCATTCACATGAGAAGCTCTTGCATCATCCCGGCAGGCACAGATCAGGAAGAGCATGGCAAACAAGACCCTCTGCGGGTGTTAGCAAATGCGTGAGCAAGCGAAGGGGAGAATTCCAAATCTCGACAAGTCTCATGAAACAACTAAAAGAGTTTTGGGAGAGGTCGGAGTGGACAGTGGGAGAAAATGTTAGACTGGACACTCACAGAAAGTTTTCCTAAGGACATGTGTTTTGAGAATTGGAGGATGAAAACAAACATTGAAAAGGATCCTGGACAAGAAAATAATTAGAGGGTGTGGTCTTATTAGCATATAATTGAGTTAGGTTTATCAAAATAATGAATAACCGGTGCAAGGGGGAAAGCGAGAACTCTGTAACTGATGGGGGATTTCAGATAAACTGAAGACTAGTGGGGAAGTGTCGGTGGGTGCCTGTTAATGGTGGATATGATGATGGTGTATCCAGTGTCCAGTGGTGGACATGGTGGTGGTGGTGGTGTCCAGTGTCCAGTGGTGGATATGGTGGTGGTGGTGTCCAGTGTCCAGTGGTGGATATATTGATGGTGGTGGCGTCCAATGTCCAGTGATGCATAGCATGACGGTGGTGTCCAGTGTCCAGTGGTAGATAGGATGGTGTTGTTGTCCAGTGTACAGTGGTGGATATGATGTTGTTGGTGGCCAGTGTTCACAGAGAATTCTACCTGAGTGGCACCACACAGGGTACTGGGCCTGCAGTGCAGAGTTAGACACAGAAAGTCTCCTTAATTTGCAGTTGTAAGCAAACCCCAGGCATCCCTATTGATCTCTTCCAAAATACCAGAAGAGGGACTATGGAGTCTTAATGCTCAAAGCTCACTATGATGGAGCAAAAGAACCACAAAAACTATCATCATCATCATCATCATCATCATCATCATCATTATGTGTACCATAATATTATTATGTGTACCATAAGAACCAATTGCTTATTAGTAAAAATATTTTCCAGATGACCTCATGGTGGCTCCTGCCATGCACTCACAGTCAATGTCATAAAGAAAACACTTGCCCCCTCCTAGATTTGTATCACAAGATATCCACATAAAAACACAAAACCAGTAAAGAAGTATCCACAGCATATTTTTTTTTTTTTTTTTTTTTTTTTTACCCAGTGGGCCTCTTCAAATATTAGAACCATAAAGGATAGGGTAAATGCTTAAAATGCATTCACTGTAACATTTGTATTTATGGACATTTTTCCCCCTGAAAAATCACAGCCTTTTCCTACTGGGTTTGGTTTTGAATTATATAAACTCTTACTGACAACAATCTGAGATGGCTTCTTTTCACTGAAAAAAAAAAGATTGAAGTATCATTATGCAGGAGAAGCATTACAAATATTTCTTTACTGGCACATAGGTCGCCAACATCACTTCTTGACGAGCAAAGTAATTACACAGCGTCCTATGGTGGCAAGGCACTGGTGTTCTAGGCTGGGAAATGATATGCAGAAAATTGGGGAGATATTTTAAGGTACTTCTGATGGTTATTACTTTCCAAAATCTCTCCAAAAAGGACCTGGGTTTGGCTGTGGTAAAGGGAGAGGCGGGGAGGGGAGAGAACAGGCAGGAAGAGGGGGAGGGGAGAGCTGAGAACATCTGTAAACTACAAAGGGTTTAAGGTATTTGCCAGGACCAAGTGGCTCCATCACAGATTTCCTGCAGATTTCTCCCAATCGTTCACAGCGTCTGACTTTGATGACATTAATATTAATGCGATGAGAGTAAAATGACAAATTCTGGAAGTTTGATACCAATCAGTGTCCTAGCTTCAGCTTTTGCTTTTTTTCTTTTTGGTCAGAGAAATTAGAGCTTTCCTGTTTATTGTGATACACATATGAGCCCACGTGCAGGGGAGAGGAATTAGGAAAGATCTTAAGTTATAGCACCTACTGCAACAGATTTCTCCTCAGAACAGAGGTCTGTTTAAAGGCTTAATCTAGAAGAATGAAAACCAGCAGGATGCACCACTCCATTTCCTCAGCAGTGAAGGGACAGAAGGAGGAGACCTGCAGAGTGTCACAGCTGAGCCCACAAGTGAGGACTACAGCCAGCTTGGAGTCAAGAAGCCGTGCTCCTCAGCTTGGAGAGAGTCACTCCTGGGCTCCGTCATCAGTGCTGGCTCCTTGACTTTCTGTTCCCATGTCCACGGGCCTGTGGGGACAATAGGGTTGTGATGGTTTATATATGCTCGGTCCAGAGGGTGGTAGTATTAGAAGGTGTGGCCCTGTTGGAGTAGGTGTGGCCCTGTTGGAGTGGGTGTGGCCTTGTTGGAGTAGGTGTGTCATTGATGGTGTGGGCTATAAGACCCTCATTCTACCTGCCTGGAAGCCAGTATTCTGCTAGCAGTCTTCAGATGAAGATGTAGAACTCTCAGTGTCTCCTGCACCATGCCTGCACCTGGATGCTGCCATGTTCCCACCTTGAAGATAATGGACTGAACCTCTGAACGTGTAAGCCAGCCCCAATTAAGTGTTGTTCTTATAAGAGTTGCCTTGGTCATGGTGTCTGTTCACAGCAGTAAAACCATAAAACAGGAGTGTTAGGTACCTGTGCCTGACTCTAAGTAAGGTAGGTGGCTTTATCCTGGCTGATCTTTTCACCCCATTGGGAATGTAGAGGCTTGGAAATGTCCCATGTATTTGAAAGATTTAGCAAGTCAGGTCAGCCTGGATAATTTCATTTTCTCTTTGTTCCGGCAGAAAAATCCACCCAAGGGCATGTTTTTGATTGATTTTCTTGGACCCTATACATATTAGCACACTATTCAAATAATGCAAGACATTTAATAGTTGGCATTGAATGACGTGATTAAAGGAAAGATGTCTTCCAAAGCTTTAGCGCTGTCTTCTGAGCCTTTGTATTCTTATAGGTGTGGGAACTACAGGGACTAAGCAAAGATCATTTGAGCAATGTTCCCTAGACCACATCTCCTCCTTCTCAGAAACACTGATTTACACAAGACACAGTAAAATGTTTTCACTGTGTCCTCAAGCACGGAGACGCTACCAGGTTTGGGTTTGTGCTGCTCCGGACCTCCGATCACTTGGGATTAGAGGTCACTGAGGCGACATGCTTCGCAGCTTATAATTTTATTCTTTTATGGTTTTGCATCAGGTCAGCTGTAGCTTGGCTAAGGGTTTCTCAGAGGTCCCTGTGAGAAAGTCTTCTTCCCCGTTCTGTGGAATTGTCAGGAGATGGTGGGATCTTTAAGAAGCAGAGTGTAGTTAGGGATCTTCCATCCCAGAGAGAAGGAAGGACCTCATACCCAGTCCCTTCCTGTTCTTCTTTCTTGCATCTGGCCATGCGCGAGCTCTCTGAAGGCTTCCCCATAACATGCCACTGTGGACTGAGAGCCATGACACCTCACAATCATGGACTGAAACCTCTCAGAGTGGGCCCAGGCAAACCCTTATCAATTTCATCGACTTAATAGACTTTAAAACTCTTAATGAACTTTAAAAGTTACATCAGGTATTTATCTTAGCGATGGGAAGCTGAGACAATCACCGATCAATGAGCAATCATACATAGAAAGGCAAGGACCTTCAAATTATATAACACATACTTAAGGAAGAGAACCTTACGACAGTGAACTATTGTCTGATAACATATCTCCCCTACAAATCAGAAAAAAAACAAAACAAAAACATAGTACTTCTATCTGAGCCATGGGACACTTTGACCTAGTTATAAAACACCAGCAATTTTTCTTTGAGAATATACTTTTAAGAACACAGTCTAAGCTATTATAGCTGAGGTTAAGCTGGTGGGCGTCTATGTCTTTGTCCTCTCAAACATCCACCTGAGTGATCTTGTTGCAACTTCTTCTGCTCCCATCCCCTCTGACACCTGGTCTGCTTCAGTCCCGCTGCTTTTCAGGTTTCTTTAGATCATTAACTCGCTTGTTTCTCTAGACAATACCCCAGAGGTGCTTGTTGGCATTTTCTCCAGCTGGAAGGCACTTTCCTGCCCCTAGCACATTTTCTGCATTCAGACCAATCCTTTACCACCATTTCTAGGCCTCACATGCATCAGTAGAACCTCCTTCAGTTGCCACACATCAGATTACTGTTTACTCCCTTCTGCTGATCATTAGTGAGCACACAGACACTCTGGATCACCTCGGGAATTCCTCTCTTGATTATTTACATTTAAGATCTCGGATATCCACAGAGGGACAAGCACCCGGGGGCCTGCGCTGTTTTAAAACAGAGAAACAGCTCAGGCTCAAGCAGCTCTGAGTCCACTTTGAGATGCAAAGATGTATCTCACAGATTTTTCTTTTTAATATGAGGTAACAAACATTGAATTCAAAAGCACGTATGATAAGCATTTCTGTGTTCATTCGTTAGCATTTCTAATTATTCATCAGTCTTACATGTGGTTGCAGAATCTTCAAGGGACAAGGGGTGTAGCATATGGGAACTCATAGATTCAATCTCTAACATTATAAGGTAAGGAATAAAAGAATTTCATAGGATTTCAAGTCTGGTCCTTACCTGCAGCCTCTAGTCTGGAGGAGTCTTGGGGTCCTGTGTCCTGTTACCATACACAGCCCCAGCTCTCCCTTACATCTGGTCCATGCAAAGACTTGGTTTTAACTCCCGCTTCTGAGAATCACCACTGTTTCTTCTTTGAAAGGACGGTCCAGAATCTCATGTTTCTTCCTGGGTATGACTTTCTCACCCTGGCCAAACACATGCAGGGACAGTTTTTAGGGTTTTGCTATCAGTCACACAGGCCACAGGTATTCGCAATGTAAACTCTGCTGCTGAGAAATTTACAAGGATTACAGACTGAGAATATTGTAACTGGAAGTCTCACTGGTTTTACTGAGGCTTGCTGGTTTCTGAGAGGGGACTTATCGATGTTGCCTGCTGTTCTATACGAAGCCAAGACTGCACAGGGTCGTGCTTTATCATGTCCTTGCCACATAGCACATAAGGATGGGGGGCTTGAGGAGTTGAGCAGAACCTAAGGGTCATGTGAGTCCGAAAACTACCTCTTAGGGAACCTTTCAGATTGTAAAGATGGCCCCCATCTTCAAACTACAACACACATTCCTTCATTTTCTTTTCTTTTATTTTTTAATTTTCCCCTTTTAATTAATTAAGTATTTTTATATACTCCATATTTTATTCTCCACCCTGCCAACCCCTGTCCACCCTCCGGTTGTTCCACATCCCATACCTCTTTCCTCCCCCCCCTGTCTCCACATGGCTGTCTCTGCCCCCCACCCTGCCTGACCTCTAAACTCCTTGGGGCCTCCAGTCTCTTGAGGGTTAGGTGCATCATCTCTGAAAGAACACAGACCCAGGAGTCCTCTGTTGTATGTGTGTTGGGGGCCTCACATCAGCTGGTATATGCTGTCTGTTTGGTGGTCCAGTGTTTGAGAGCTCCTGAAGGGGGCAGATTAATTGAGACTGCTGGTCCTCCTACATGGTCAACCTCAGCTTCATTCAGCCTTCCCTAATTCAACAACAGTGGGGCTAAACTGCTTCTGTGCATTGGTTGGGTGCAAATGTCTGCATCTGACTCTTTTAGCTTGTTGGGTCTTCTGGGTCCCTTTTTGTGAGCGCTCCATAGCCTCAGTGATAGTGTCAGGCCTTGGGACCTCCCCTTGAGCTGGATCCCACTTTGGGCCTGCCACTGGACCTTCTACTCCTCGGGCTTCTCTCCATTTCCATCCCTGTATTCTTTCAGACAGGAACAATTATGGGTCAGAGTTATACTCGTGTTCTAAGATGAAGTTTTGATCGTTACCGAGCGTGGCTGGCCAAGACCCCCAAACCCATGAAATTATGTTTATGATTTATGAAGTTTGTCCTAGATAGGTGATTACCTGGTGAAACAGACTATAATAAAGCGTGTGTGCTAGAATAGGGAGGGAGTTATACTAGCTTGAATGTGAAATATTCCTCCATAGGCTCATGGGTTTAAACCCTTGGTCCCCAGATGCTGGTGCTGCTTTGGTAAGTCGAGCCCAGCTTTGAAAGGCTAAAACTGCTTCTGCTTCCCAACCCCAGGGGTTGTTCCCACACATTCCCAAGACCTCAGCTTCATGTCCTCTTCACCTTGATGGGCTACATCTCTGAAACGGTGAGCCCAAGCAAAATCTTATTCCATTATGTGGCTTCTGGAATGTAACTTTCAGTTAGATGTTATGTCCAAGCATGGTGATAAAGGCCTACCTACAATCCATCGCACTTGGGAGACCGAGACAGGAAAATTATAAATTCAAAGCCAGCCTAGCTACTAGTGAAACCATGTTTCACAAAGGAAAAAGTAAGAAGACAACAGAGAAAGAAGTCAGGTCCCTGTTCTTCAGTACAATGAACAGTGCATCCCAGATACATTAAACCTTTTAAAGCAAAATTAAAAAAAAAAAAAACAAAAAACATAGTACATGCAGATGAATAATAATACCAGACCCCAGGGTAGCAAGATGAGTTTCCCCTAGTAAAGCAAGATCAAAGTCACAAAAGATGTTGTAACTGCATTGTAATTTTAATACTCCAGTTAATGATCCTTAAAGTAAAACACAACAGCAAATTGCCAGCAGAGACAACAAACGGTTGTTATCTTTATTATTTAAAAATTGTTTCCAATATGTAAACTAGACTGGAAACTCAGAAAGGCCCATCTTCACCCTTCTGGGCCCTCAGTTGAGGCTCTCCACATTTCCCTCTATTACACATGTGGGTTAGGTTAGGACGCCCCAAAAAATGGGTCTGTGAGGATCTACGATCTAACAGGGCGGAGTGGAGAGTTCCTTTATAGGTAGCTACTACATCATGAGGGGAAGGAGGCTAAGAGCTGTATTTGTATGTTCTGCGGCTCGTCCCAGGGAAGAGGAGGAGGGTTCTTGCTTCTGTGGCTCACATGGGAAAAATGATTTTTATTTGAGGGAGAATGAAGACCAGGAGATGGGAGAGATGGTTGTCTAGAGAGCTTTTGCTCTCGAGTCCCAGCAAACCTATGTAAAAGAATTATTTTCTTTTCGAAAGCCTGCATTTTATGCTGGACACGGGGGCACACATCTTCACTCTCAGCACTCAGGAGGCCACAAGAGCGCCATAACTTGGAAGCCATCCCAAGCTGCACAGCAAGAGCCTCCCTTGACCGAGTAGGGGTCTATGGTCTATGGCTCCCTGTGGTTTTGTTTCTTCAAACTCTTAAACGTTCCTTTCTGTTTCCTTGCAATTGGAAGAAATCACCCTCTCACTTTTAAACTTGGCCGAGCAGACTCAGGAATATTTGCTCCTGGAATGCGTTTCCTAACTGTTTTGCCTGGTTTTGAGAGTCAACTTGAGACAACTTAGAGTCATGAGAGAGGAAAGAGCTTCAGTTGAGAAAATGCCTCCATGAGCTGCATTTTCTCAATCCGTGCTTGGGGTGGGGGTGGGGAGCCACGCCCATTGTGGGTGGGGCCATCCCTGGACCGGTAGTTCTGCATTCCACAAGGAACCAGGCTGAGCAAGCCAAGAGGAAGGAGCCAGTAAGCAATACTCCTCCATACCCTCTGCATCAGCTCCTGCCTTCAGGCGCCAGCCCTGCTTGAATTCCTGTCTTTACTTCCTCCAGTGATGGACTATGACCTGGAAGTAAGCTAAACAAACCCTTTCCATCCCACTTTGCTTCTTAACCATGGCGATTCATCTCAGCAATAGAAACCCTGACTAGGACACCAAGTCTCTGGCTTTCAGTTTTCGTCTTCCAACAGTACTTTTCCTCAGTCTTCCCTTGAAGGCTGTGGACTTGGGTGCTGGGTCTTTGATCTGAAACTCTTATCTTAGTTCTCTGGCTCTGGTCAGAATTCTCCCGGAGAAACAAGGTCCTAGGGCACCGCTGAGGACAAAGATCACTGGGCTCCTGGTCTTAGACACCATTTAACAGCAATAGGAATCTTTTTTTTTTGGGGGGGGGTGTTTACATCATAATTCTAAAGCTTCCATTCTTGTGAACCCAGATCCAGGCCATTCAGACTTCCTAGGGCTTCACCCCAGCTAATTGGGTCAGGTAGTTTATCTTAATAAGAGATTCAAGATGCGTCTGGAGGACTCCCACACCCCTCCAGTGGACACCGCCAGCTCCCTATCCCTGTTACATAACCTCTAAGAGTCCTGACATTTTGGATTTCAGATAGTGTGATCAGGCCAGTGTGATCGTATTTAAAATGTCTGCAGAGCCTTACTTTCCAGTGTATCTAAAGAGTTATGTGAATTTTTAGCAAACATCGTCAGTATGCTTAAAGGTGCCAGATGGACAGGGAGGGACACAGTCTATTTAGCCCCAGGGGAGTTGCTGCATGAACAAGAGGCTCTCTCCACTCCTTTTGTCAGCACAAACATCAGCTTGTCAGTCTGTTAGGATGATGATGCTTAATAATAATCTTCAGCGTTCATGGACCGCAGAGGCCGTGGCAACTTCTCTGATTCTCAACGCGGTTTCCCACAATGAGACTGGATAGATCATCTCCACCGGACCCCTGGAGATGCTGAGACAGTTTCAGAAAGAGTTGGGCCAGAGTGGGAACCGACCAGAGGTCCCGCCTCTGTACTTCTTGAGCTTACTACAGAAATGTTATTTATAAATTGTATGAAATGATTACGACACCAAGACTGCCCATTCGATCAGGAAAGGGCTCCTGCACGGTAGGTAGCTCCATTTATCTTTCACTAGCCAGAGGATCTCAGGTAGCAATTCAGAGGTGAAAAGCCACCGCTTCCATCAGAGAGCCCCAGGTGGCCCTGCTGAACACAGCATCTGAGAGCTTACCCCAGAGCTGCTCTCCACCAGCCTCAGCTGGCTTACTTCCCAGGGGGACTTCCTCTCTCTCTCTCTCTCTCTCTCTCTCTCTCTCTCTCTCTCTCTCTCTTTTTCTCTCTCTCTCTCTCTCTCATCTAAAAAATCCTCAGGACAAGTGTGGCTAGATGGGCTATATTTCTCAAATGAATTTTGCAAACCTCATAAATCTATCTTAAAACTTCGGGCAGCGGAGATGGGATATAGTTCAATGGAAGAACACTTGCTTACCAAGTGTTGAGGTCCTTGATTTAAATCCCTAGCATAATAGTGGGTGGGAGGCTACCGAAACTCATTGGATTAACATCAGGGCTACATGCTGGATTGGCCTTTGCCATGGAAATAGCAGGGTGGGTGGGCTATCTCAGGGTAGGTGGGCTATCTCAGGCTAACTCTGATCCTTTAAACCAGAAGTTCTTTTTTCCCATTAATTAATTTATTCAGTTTATATCCGGATTATAGCTCTTCCTCCTTCCAGTTCCCTTCCTCCTCCTCACATAGCCCTTCACCTAATGCCCCTGCTCCCTTCTCCTCTGAGAAGGGGAAGGTTTCTTCTGGGTGCCAAACCACCCTGGCACCTCAAGTTACTTCAAGACTAAGTAAACTTTTTCCACTGAGGCCAGTTAGGGTAACAGGATCCCCAGGCATGCAACAGAGTCTGGGTAATCCTCTGCTCCAGTTGTTGGGGGACCTGCATGAAGACCAAGGTGCCTATCTATTACATATGTGCAGGGGCCATGCCCATGTATGCCGTTGTATGCTCTTTGGTTGATGGTTCAGTCTCTGGGAGTCCTCAAGGGTCCAGATTGGTTGACTCTGTTGGTCTTCCTGTGGAGTCCCTCTACACTCTGGGTTCCTCAGTCCTTCCCCCAACTCTTCCACAGGACTTCCCTAGAGCCCAGTCTAAGGTTTGCCTGTGGGTGTATGCATTTGTTTTGGTCAGCTGCTGGGTGGAGCCTCTCAGAGGACAGTTATGCTAGGCTCCTGTCTGCAAGCATGACAGAGAATCATTGACAGTGTCATGAATTGGTGTTTGTCCATGGGATGGGCTCAAGCTGGGCTGGTTATTGACTGGCCGTTCCCTCAGTCTCTGTTCCATCTTTGCTCCTGCACTTCTTGTAGGAAGGACAAATTTTGGGTTGAAGGTTTTCCGGTAGTTTGGTGTTCTTATCCCTCCTCTGGGAGTCCTGACTGGCTACAGGAAGTGGACACTTTTCAGGATCCATATCCCCGACTGCTAGGAGTCTCAACTAAAGTGACTTTCATAGACTCCCTGAAGCGTCCCCCATCCCATGTTTCTGGCATGCCCTAGTGATGCCTCCCTCGCGTCCATCCACAGTGAACTGTCATTCAGTCTCTAGGCCATCTCTCCCCATCTCTCCCTATACCAGATCCCCCATCCTGTTTCCCTCCCCATCCCCTCTCCATCTACCTCCAATGACTGTTTTATTTCCCCTTCTGATGAGATTCAAGCATCCTCCCCCAGGCCATTCCTTGTTATTTAGCTCCATGGGTCTGTGGATGGTAGCGTGGATACCCTGTATTTTAAGGCTAATATACACTCATAAGTGAGTACATGCCCTGCATGTCCTTTTGGATTTGGATTACCTCACTAAGGATGATATTTTTTAGTTCCATTCATCTGCCTGCAAATTTCATGTTGTCCTTGTTTTTAGTAGCTGAGTAGTGTTCCGTTGTGTAAATGAACCACATTTTCCTTATCCATTCTTTGGTTGAGAGACATATTGGTTGTTCCCAGTCTCTGTTACAAATAAAGCTGCTGTGAACACAGTTGAACAAGTGTCCTTGTGGGATGGCAGATGATATTTGGTATATGTCCAGGAATGGTATATTTCAGCCTTGAGGTAAAACTACTCCCAATTTTCTGAGAGATCACCAATTTGATATCTAGAGTGCTTGTACAGGTTTGCCCTCCCACTGACAAAGGAGGAGTGTTCCCCAGGCTCCACATTCTCCCCTGCATGTGCTGTCCCTTGAGTTTTGATCCCAGCCATTCTGATGGGTATGAGGTAGAATTTCAGAGTACTTTAGAGTTGCATTTCCCTGATGACTAAGGATGTTGAACATTTCTTTAAATACTTTTCAGCTATTAGAGATCCCTCTGTTGAGAATTCTCTGTTCAGCTCTGTACCCCATTTTTAATTGGGTTATTTGGGTTGTTTGTGTCTAATTTCTTGAATTCTTTATATATTTTGGATATTAATCCTCCATTGGATATAGAGTTGGGGAAGATTTCTACCCATTCTTTAGGCTACCATTTTGTCCTATTGAAGGTATCCTTTGACTTATAGAAGCTTTCAGTTTCATGAGGTCCCATTTACCAACTGTTGATCTTAGTGCCTGAGCCATTGGTGTTCTGTTTAGGACGCTCTCTCCTGTACCAGTGCATTCAATTCTATTCTCTTTCTGTCCTATTAGACTTAGTGTATCTAGCTTTATGTTGAGGTCTTTGATCCACTTGGATTTGAGTTTTTTGCAGGGTGATAAACATGGATCTATTTGCATTATTCTACATGCAGACATAGTTAGAGGAGCTACATCTGTTGAAGATGTTTTCTTTTTTCCGTTATATGGTTTGGCTTTGTTTGTCAAAACTCATGTGTCTATAGCTGTGTGGGTTTATTTCTGGGTCTTCGATTCAATCCCATTGATCAACGTGCCTGTTCCCATACTGATACCATGCAGTTTTATTATGATTACTCTTTACTACAGCTTCACATGGAAGAATAAGAAACCCTGGATAACTGAGCCAATGCTGTGCAGTAGAAACCAGTAATTCTTAAATGTTCTTCTAAAACAGGAAGAAGTTTTGCAGGCTGTGCTGAGACATAAGTTGGTAGCCCCATACACAGATTTTCTGATGTAGTATACTAGGCCTCGTCCTCATTATATGTGATTCAGTTCCCAGGTCTGTCTAGAGTGGCCAATCCAAATTTGAGTTACCATTTGCTATAGCCTGCAAGCTAGCATGGATGTTATTGGTAGGGGCTGGAAATCCATCCCATGATAGGCACTACTAATTCAGAACCCTAGTAAAGTGAAATATTGCCCCTCCCAACCCAGAGTTTAATTCTTCTCAGTATAGACTGACTTTAAAAGGATACCATGTAGTATTTTAGTTTATATTTAACCAGTAAAACCATAGTGGAATTAGTTGTTACCTTTCTTGCTATGTAAATATCCAAATAGTATGGTCAATTTCTCCTCTGGGATGGTACCCAGACTCTAAGTATTTAATCTCTGGCCCCTTCCCAAAAGTGTCTGCCAATGCCCAGCCTGGCAGGTGACACTGAGATTTGCTGCCCCACAGTTAAATCCCTCTCCAGCTCACTGGCAGTGAGCTACCATGGTGTGGAGACAACCTCACTCAACAGTGAGGTGCCACAGTAGGCCAGGAGTCCAGCAGCAGTCTCATCAAACGTGCGGCGCTTCAGCGTTTGGAAGGTGTGTGGCAGTGAGCCCTGAACAGAATTTTCAAGGATGAGAATTTCGTTTGTGTGCTACTCTCTCTCTCTCTTGGCACTCTGGGATTCTGCTGACAGCTTCATGTCCCCAGTTTCTCCTCTCCTAGTCTTGACAAGTCTGAAGCACAGTTATCTCTTCTTAAGCTGCACATTAAGTCCTTGAACGCAGAGCCCCCTGGTTTATAAACCAGTGATCAGAGTCCCTTTTGTTGTCATTGAACAGCATTGCATGTTGAAATGTCATTTGGAAGCTGAATAGAATGTAAGACCAGAAAGAAAAACAGGGATGTCTCCTGCACCCCACACCTCAGAAGGCAACACCTCAGATCACTCAAGAGAAATGTTCTTGATGCACCAGCAAGAGGATTTTTATTCCAGAGCCTCTGGGGATCACAACCTTACACCACACAGGGTAAAAGACTGTGAACCATGAGTGCAGAAACAGGACACCTTTTATAGGCTTAGAACCCACCTAACACAAACCACTCCATAGCTCCTAAGCCAATCAGTTTAAATTATCCAAGCCCACACTCTCTGAGAACCAATCAGTTTCCTGTAGAAGCCAGATAGAAACTAGTTAGCTCATTTCCACTTACATGGCACCACACCCTCATTTCCTATTACGAGGCCAGGGCCACGCACCAGGTCACATACGTATTTCCTGTTACGCATTTCCTGTTATGGGGCCAGGATTATGTATTCAAAGGCCCCCCAACTATTAGTAGGTGCTTGGGGACCTGAGTGCCCTCCAGGCACGAGCCCCCCAGCCCTCGTGGTGATCCTGCCAGCCCAGCTGCACCCGCCCTCGCCCCCCAGCCGCCCTGCAGAGGTGAGACAGGAAAGGACACCAGGGACTTCCCCAGCCTATGGCTCGCAGCTGGACCCTGGAGGCGGGTGTGACGAGCTCACTCCCAGGCCAACAAAGAGCGGGCCAAACCTCTGCTCCTTTGGGGTCACCCAAGACTCAGGCACAGGGGATTCCCAGCCTGCAACCCTCATCCTTTCAGCACTAAAAATATTTGTTGTCTTTGTCTCACTTCTTGGTCCAGCTGCCATGTATGGGTTTTCACTATTGAAACTTCCTTACAGAAAAAAAAAATTCCATTTCTCTGTCCTCATGGAAACTGGGATCTAACCTAGAAGTGTTCCCACCTTTTGACTAGTCTACCTATCTGCTGGATACTCCTTCTGTGACTCTTCCTTGGAGTCAGATTTCAGGGAGACACAAAATGGCCAAACAACATGCTGGCAATTGCTTCTGCTCTCACTCTGGACATTCCGCACAGAAGAAAATTGCAGGGTGCTTTTCTTTCTTAAGGCCTATACCAAGGGCATTTCTAACTATTATAAAAGGTGTTTGTGTGGAGGGTAGTTCAGAGTTTTAAGTGTCAGTGGGTTACTATGTATCCATCTTTCTGCACCTTCCCCAGTGGACAATATTATAATCACTGCCAATTGGAGCTGATAGTAAACATTAAAATAGGTAAAGTGGATTCTCTACAAGATAATACATTCCCTGTGGCTTAGGGAGAGAGCCATAAATTGTAACTTTGTATAAAGTGCTTTCTTAACAGGAAGCTATGTCTGTGCTCCCCACCAAGCTGCCTATTAGATCATCCATCCATTTATTAGTGCATTCTTTTGAGAAATGTCTTTGAAATCTTTCTAGTGTAATTGTACTCTGAGAATTGGTTCATCGTCTGGCAAGTGGGAGCTACCTATGGTTGAATGATGGAGTTCCGGAACGGTCGTGAATGAGACCCCAACACTCCACTAAGCACAGCCTCGACCTTTGGCAGGTTGTTAGTAAAGGATATCACTGCAGGGCAGCTCAGTGATATCCTCAGCGAACTCAGCTTCCATACTTCCCCTCTGCTAAGGCTGAGACTGGATTACGATTTGCACAACATTGTAGCAACCACAGCTGGCTGTCCTCACAGTTCTATGGCCAGAGCAGTGTTCCTCCCCAGGGTGGAGGGGATGTGATGGCCCCCGGAGAGGAGGCGGTCAGCCACACAAAGGACTTGTTTCAATTGCAGTATGTAATTCACTACTAAATTCCAAGTGGCAGCCACACAGAGGTTGTTTTCCTACATAACTAAATGTTCTTTTCATTGCTGGGGTATCTGAACGAAGTGTTCAGCTGTGAGTGAATTCCAGACAAGGAAATATAATATCATGCTGCCATGCACGCTGAAAAGCAGAAAAGCATTCATCCGATGGAGCAATTAATTAAAGAACAATCACTAAAATGTTCCGGATTACTCACACCAAGCAGCTACTCGCTGTTACTTTATTATTTTGGATAATATTGGTGATTGTTATTTAATTTGTTTTCATTACGGATATATACAGATATTTACATAATCCTTTGTAATTCGGGAGCAGCAAGAGGTCCAGGTGCTCTGAAATACCTCTTTATTCAATTACTGAACTTTAGAAGAATCCCATTATGCAATTAACCCAGATTATTGAAATAGCCACACTGACTTTATCTCTTTATTGCATGAAGTGTGGCTGTAAACCTATCTGGCTTAAACTGTAAGCTTTGTGGCAAAAGCCATACTGCCATTTCCATAGGCATATACCTAATGACCCTTGGTCCATAATTCCTCCTAAGAAAAAAATGTTGATAGTCAACCAACAGATATTTCTTTGGCAGTTTGTGATTTTTTTTTTTAAGTGATGAGATCAAACCCAGGGCCTTGCCTTGACAGCTGGTCAGCCACTTTCCCATTAGGTATCCCCAGCTCCCTTAGAAATTGTACAGTGCATAATAATGTGCTTTCAGAGCAGGTTACAAAGATATACAGAATATTGTCCTTTGTTTTGTTTGGAAAATAAGACATGTAGACATGGGCTGGTAATTCCATTTGGTAATGAGTGTTCAGTGCTATAGGATAAATTAATCAGTCTAAGATTCCATTGGAGAAGGCAATGTCTGTGGGACTCTTTCGTCTTTGCTACTGTTTACTGAAAGGCTGCCTTGTTCAGTAGAATGATAGCAGTTTACGTATTCTTCCCACTACTCAGAAGGTCATTCCTGAACCAGCAGCAATAGCAGTATTGTAGAGCCTGTTAGACACACATGATCTCAAGTTCTACCTGACTGCCTGGGTAGGACTTTGTGTTGTCATAGGATCTCCAGAGATTTGCAGAATGCTGAGGTCTGAGGCGTGCTGGCCGATGTGGCATTCGTGTGAGTCATGTTTCTTCCTGTGAAGGAAAATTAGACTCAGCATTTATTAATCTCATCTTGCCTTCATAATAACAAGTTTATAGGAAGCAGAGGCAGAAGGATGATGAGCTCATCTTGGGCTGTACAGAGAGCCTGTGTGAGGATTTCCCTAAAATAACCTAATTAAAAGGAACTATTAAGCAAGGTTCTGCACTTGGTACTGGTCAAATCCTAAGGACATCTAAGTTCCTCCAAACAATTTGGAATTTAGCAGCTCTGGTGACTGCATACCGAAGACTCTCTGTCACACTTGCATGTCCATTGTGTATTATATAGTGTGCAGCATGTAGAGTATAGCATGTAGTATGTAGCATGTAGTGTGTAGCAAGTTTAATGTTGCATTGGTTTTGGTCCTGTTAGACTCTGTGCTGAAGAATGTATTTGATATGCAAACTTATTTGCATGAGAGGTGTCTTAACCCTAATTATCCAGAGTAGAATTACTAGCCTTCTTCTACAAATCTGTTCTTCTCCGGGTCTTGCTCCTCTTGATACTCCATCTGCACAGTTACACAAACCTGCTCTGAATCCTTTGCTTTTCCTCCTCACCACACAAAGCCTATGAGTATTTTGTCAGTTGCACCATGACACCGTGATCTTGGACAGAACCCTTTAGGTCTTCTCAGTGGCCTTCCTGCGTGGGAGACTGACTGTTCTGTCCTCTCCGTGACTTTCCTGTTTCTGCTCCAGTTCCAAGGTGATCTCAGGACAGAAGTCATGATGGTAATAGACAAATGGCAGTATCTTCCTACCATTCCTCTGACTAAATCGGAATATGTCACTACTGGTCCTGGGATCCTTCCTGTGACCTGCTGTCTACATGCTATTCTCATATCAAACATGTCTTCTAGCTATTCTTGTATACTATCATCTCTTTCCTATCTTAGAATTCTTTTTTTCATTTATTCCCCAGACCTATTTTCAACAAGCTGCATGGCTCTTCACATCATTGACTCTTGATCTTTCAGATAACAGCAACCATTCTCAGAGAGGCCTTACGCGAAGTCCTTTTAACTGTCAATCCTGGAGCACTTCATCTATTTCATGGTCTTGATATTAATATTCAGTCATCTATTTTCTTGATTCTTACTTATTGAAACCTGACTCCTGCCTTCCAAATAGACCTACTAAATGTCTCATGTGTCTGTTCATCTCTACTTCCCCTTAACACATAGTGTACTATTTAGGGAGAAAGGAGATGTAGGTTGTGGGATTTGATTTCTCTTCCCCCTTTCATAGTAAACGAGAAACATTCTTTCTGAAGTTATCCAACCCTTAAAAGAATGCTGCTGTTAATTGACACATTAACACAGACATGCACATTCTCTGTACTTCATACAGGACAAACAAAGCCACATATACTTTTAATATGGGAGCTAAGTACCTCTATTCAGCTGTAATATAAAAAAAGGGATCAGGCCAGAAATTCCAAAGTCCTTGAGCTCTATGGACTCTGGAGAATACAGACAAGCCTCCCTGAATGATCCTCTCTGGATGTCATGAAGATGATGGAGTCCTCTAAATCTACATTCTGACAGGAACTGTATATATGGCCCTGCATTCTAAAAGGATTTGCATGTGTGTCACTAAATTCTGACAGGAAATGCATATGAATTCCTATACATCATGTGTTGACTATAGTGAACAGAACAAGGGTCCTATCCATCACATCGTAAGCCCCCTGGACCTGGGCACATCTTACCATACAGGGCAGATAGATCCTTGTGGAAAATATTCTAGATTATGTAGATGTGCTCAGAGTCATTACAAGGGCCCTTTAATGAGTCAAAGGATATGGAAAGTGATAACCAAAGCAGTGTTGGCCTGAACTGAGTTTTGAAGTCACTCTACTGTGGCTCAAAAGAAACCATGAGTAAAGGAAGCAGTGGATTCCAGGAGTGGGGCAAGGCCCCCATGGAGCAGCAAGAAGCCACCAACCCACAGACAGTGCCTCAACCGCACTTTGTGGAACCCATTTCAGACTTAAACTTCCAGGTCAGAAGGATGGCATGCGTGAGTTCTGAGCTGATAAGCAGGTGGATGTTGTTGCAGCCATAATATGAAGACAGTGAGTGGCAAAGAAAGGTAAATGCCTCATAGTTTTAGCTCCACCCCAAGAATAAGGGTTTTCTGAAGCCATCCTGATTCTGGTTGAGACTGTGAAAGTCAAGACTCTCACTCAAAGAATTGGCTCCTCCCCTCTTCCAGATCCCCCTCCTTCCCTCTCCCAGGTCTCCCTTCTCCCCTCTCCCAGAGTCTGCTCCCCCCTTCAAGCACATTTTTTAAACTAGCCATCAAAACCGTGGAAGATTAAAAAGAAATAACAGTCATTGAAAGGAGAACCACACCAGCTCTGATATGACAAATAAAGCTTGTCTGAGAGAAGAGATGGGAACTAAGCAAGGGCCGCAGAAGCAGGCCGCCTGTGTGGAGACGGACGAAGCAGAAGCAGGCCGCCTGTGTGGTGACGGATGACGCAGAAGCAGGCCGCCTGTGTGGAGACGGACGAGGCAGAAGCAGGCCGCCTGTGTGGAGACGGACGACGCAGGGGGCAGAGCTGCAGAAACAGCTCCTTTACATCCAAGTGCATTTCATTCATCGCTCCTTGTTTGAATCATGACCCTGACTTGTGGGAAAGGTAATTTATACTCAAAAACCTCCCTGCGTGGAGGGGAGTATGTTCTACATTTAAGAGAGATGTCTACCAAGCATAGTCAAAGTTCAAATGGGCCGGTGCTCAGAGGTAGACAGAAAAGGTTTACTCTCTGTTGAGCCAGAGAATCTGGCATTTCTCTGGGCATCTGTGTCTTCACATGCAAGTGGCTATCTGACACGGTTCTGGGGGCAGGTATTGAAGGATCCCTCTGGAGGGGACCTGACTCATATTTCTCCTGGAAAGGGTGGGACGTGATCAAGTGTTGACAGCAGCTCGGAAGCCAATGCTGCCTTTCTGAAGTCCCATGAGAGAAGAGCTGTCTGCCGAGAGAGGAGTTCTCAGCAAGTGTCAGAGCTAAGTGCTTACAATACAATTAGACAGAAGCATAGTTGACATTTAAACATTTTTCATTTTTCATTTTTAACCACCCTGTAAAGCATTAAGTAATTAAGCCTCATCAGGCACCAGTGAGAAAGAATTACCTCCAATATTCTGCAGATGAAAATGGCTCATGTGATCCTTGGGAAACTTCCCTTAATGATGGCAGGGAGTGAGTAAATGTGCCCCTTGCCACGTGGAATGCGGACCTTTATTTATTTCACATATTTATTTCCTCCAGCTCCGGAGATGGAATCCAGGACATCTGTATTCTAGACAAGCACTCTGTTTCTGAGCTATGCCCCAAGCCCTACCACCATACTTTAAAGCTGCACTTCACAAGAGGGACCCAGGGTCCTTGAGAGGGATCTGCTCATCCAGCTCTGTTCCCTGTGGATGCTGGTCCTAGTGATAGCGAATCCGCAGTTGGGGAGCCTTTCCTATGGGGCACAGGAGCTAAGGGAAGCAAGTTGCTAGTAACTTGATAGGGAAGTAGTTGCTCATTTCTCTAGCTCTGCCCTGATTACCTTTGTTCATCCAGGTAGAGATGATGGCCATCTTGTACACGTGTATTTGTATTTTAAATGAGACCTCAGTTGTAGTCAGTGATGTCTTAGACAGTATTAGAAAAGGTGGTTGAAGTTTCCCCCAGAAGAAATTGCTGAGGAAGCCACCAGTATCCAGAAAGGAAACCATTATTATAAACACACAGTTTTTCTGAAGAGATGAGTCTGAGGCAGGACTCCTGTAGATGCTGAAATCCAAGGAGGCCCGAGCCCTTTGCATAAAGTGTCCCCTTCCCTACTATCTAACAATCCTCTGTAGACTGACTCAGGTCAGCCACACTCTCCACACCTGATTCAATGCAAGGCTGCATGAATTACTGCTAGACTGTATCACCTCAGGATTAATCAGGGGGAGAATTCTGTACATTCTCAGTACAGACAGTCTTCCCCCAAATCTTTCTTTTTATTGAAAATAGATTTTTGTCTCACACACTATATATTCTGATGACAGTTCCCCTTTCCTCTACTCCCAGTTTCTCCACACCTCCCCCCTCCCATCTGGATCCACACCCTTACTCTCTTACTAGAAAACAGACTGTCTTCTTTTGGAAAATAAAATATAATAAGATAAAACAAAAAACTAACCCACTGGAATTTGACAAAAGAAACAGAAGGAGAAGAGACCAAAAGAAGGCACAAGAAATAGAGACCTGGCTGTTTACACACTCAGGAGTCCCATAAAAACACCAAAGTGGAAGCTGTAGAATATATTCAAAAGACCTAATGGGTAAAAGGGGAGAAGAAAAATATATAAATAAAATAAAAAATAATAAGATAGTTTTTTTAAAAAAAAAGAAAGAAGAGCCGCCATGTTATGAAAACAAATGGTTTTCAATGGAGACAGCTTCTGGATTAGGCATTGGGGCTCTGTCTGCGTTTTTTTAGCTTTAGAAGTTCAATCTCTGTAGACCATGCAGGCCCTGTGAATACTACCACAGTCTCTATAAGTTCATATGTATATCAATCATGATGATCAGGGGGTCTTTTTGACTGGGTGTCTTCCATCTCCTCTGGCTCTTACACTCTTTCTGCCTCCCCTTATACTGACTTCCCTTAGTCCTGAGGGGAAGGTTTTGATGAAGGTGTCCCTTTTAGGGCACAGTATTCTAAGGTCTCTCACTTTCTGCATAACAGCTAGCTGTACTGTCCGTATTTGTTTCTGATGCAGAAGGATGTCAAGGTACCAAGTTGTGAGTATTAGCACATTATTAGAAGTCATTTTATGTGTGTGTGTGTGTGTGTGTGTGTGTGTGTGTGTGTGTGTGTGGCGGGGGAACTGTAGATTTTGTTTTATCCTAGGTCTTCTAGGTTATCTAGTCTCAGGAATTTGGTTAACCCAGGTAGCGTCAGGTATGAGTTCCATCTTCTGGAGTGGACCTTAGTCAACTCAGATGTTTGATGGTTTCTGCCACAGGTAGTCTACTACAGAGCTGTGGATATAGGCAAGGGGAGGAAGAATCAAGATCAGGAGCTTGCATACCTGCCTGGATGACCTATCTGCATCTCTGTCAGGCTTGGCTAGTGGATTCCCAGAGAAAGCCTGATGGATTTGGGGCTCTGAAGACAGGATGGGCAGGGAGGAAGTTTGCAGGATTAGATCTGGGTGATGGTGGAGACAGAGAAGGGGAGGTTGCAGCAGGCTTCTACTGCTGAGACAGAGGTGAGATTGGGAAGAGAGAGTAGTGAAGATCTGTAGTTAGGCTACCCACTTCCCTGGCCTGCCTGGTCTGTAGGTTCTCAGGAATGCCTGCTGGAGTTGACAACTGAAATAAAGCGATGAGTATCAGAAGAAAGGTTGGATGGAAGGTCTGTGTGTTCCACTGGAGGAGGTGGTAGGGTTGGAGGGGAGACCGCAGTATGTTGTCTGCTACAGAGCTCTCTCCTAAATACATACAATCTCCTATTGATTGAATCTGTATGTGATAACTATATGTATATATGTGTGTATATGTGTATATGTGTATATATGTATAATTCTTGCCATTCAAGAGTTCATGTTTGGTACCCATGTTGTACTAGAGTCACACATGAGCTTTCAATTTCCATTTTGCCTCCCTGTACTCTCCATAGTTTCCCAAGCCCCAGGTATCTTCCAGATGGACTAGGCAGCAGTCTTTGGGTGGATCTCCCCCTTGTAGTGTTCCATCTCATAGCAGCCAGAGTGATCTTGTAAGAATTCAAATCAGGATCATGTCCTTTCTTTGTTTAAGTCCTATGATTTGCATAACTTGCAATCAAGTTCAGCCTTCTAACCTTGGGTTATACATTTTTAATTTTAGAGATGGGCTCTCTCTGTAGAACTGAGTCTAACCTCAAATACTTATTCTCCTATAGCCTCTGCCTACCACATGCTGGATTACAGGCATACATTATCACTTCTGTAATGGACTGAATATTTGTGTCTGCCCCAAATCTCACACATTGAAATCTAAGGCGTGATGATCTTTGGAGATGAGGCCTTCAGAGTTAGGTCATAAGGATGACACCTCATAAGTGTCCATTATAAAATGGCAGAGAGAGAGAGAGAGAGCTACAAACCAGGAACAGAGCCCTCACTAAAATCTAACCACAGTAGTGCAGATTTCAGCCTACAGAATTTGAAAAATGATTTTTCTTTATGAGCCTTCTGGTGTGTGGTACTTTGGTCTGACACCAGTTCAGAAACGGGCAATATCTGAGCCCATTAGACTCTAGAATGCTGACTCTTTCTCTTGCTCTCTTACTGATCCCCGATCCCAGCGATATGTCTCTCTTCTCCTTGGGATGGCCAGTCCTACTATCTCTCCTTCAAGCCCTAACATTCTCTATTCCTCTAATCATCTCACACCAGATCTTTATGTCTTCACTCAGGTGTCTCCTCAGAGAGAGAGAGAGAGAGAGAGAGAGAGAGAGAGACAGAGAGAGAGACAGAGAGAGAGACAGAGAGATCTCCCCTAACACTCCTGTCTTCAGAGAGTAGACAGCCCAACAGGTAAAGTGGTAAATCATAAAACATGCATGCACATGAAAGTATTGTTAAGCTAACAATGGATTTTGATAATTTCTTTTTTCCCCATTAACATGGTCCGTCAAAGGTTTGGCTTGTAAAAAATGATGAATTCCATTTTGAAAGTGGATGGGCAATTAACAGGGACTTGCTTTGTTTCTTAGACAATTAGTTAGATACTTGACACAAAAATGATGTTGCTAGTATCCTGAGATAGTAATTCAACACAACTTCTGGAACATTTCTCAAAATTATATAGCAAATTTCATGTTGTCCTGATATATATATATATATATATATATATATATATATATATATATATTTGTGTGTGTATGTGTATATATATATATATATATATATATATATATATATATATATATATATACATACAGCTTCATCAGCCTGTAATATAGACAGCTTTGCTTACTTGGTCATGGTGTGTTTAAGTTGAGGGACCATGAGATACTAAGAGACTTGAAGGTGATTGGGAATAGACTTCCCTCATTAATAAAAAGTAAAGCCAAGAACTGAAGCTTCAGGACTTTGATTGCTGGCCAAAATAATGAGATATGAGTGTTTCTCTAGTCCTGGGTTAGAGTCATAATACACACACACACACACACACACACACACACACACAGTCCCTAGCACAGATAAATAGTATTTCTTTTTTCCTGAAATAGGAACAAAATTTTTCTAAGCTTCCCTAAGCTGCACTTATTTTTCAAGACTTAGGAAACTTCCTGGTAACAAAAGAAGGATCTGCAAAAAAAAAAAGAAAAAAAAAAAGAAAAAAAATAACCATCAGCCCAGTATAGGCAGTTCAGCTACCAGCCAAGTTCTAAGATAAAATGATCATTTCCTCACATTTCACTTGATAAACCAATGTGTATTTGTTATGCCAATAAAGTGTGAGATTATGTTCCCATAAACTATACAAGTGCCTTGATGATTTCTTATGAAAATCAAGAAAGGCAGTCATATAAAAAGATGATTAAAAGGACAAAGGAGAAACAGATGTTGAATAATGGGGAAATGGCCTGCATACCCACAGCATCTTCCTAAGAGAAAGGGTCTCTGGAACCCAACACTGTTGCTTGTAGATCACCAAGCAGGACCTCAGGAGGGTAGAACTTTCTATTATCTTGAAGGAGTAGTTGGAGGAATTCTGAGGTCAGTCCAGGAAGCATGTGAAGTGGAAATGAAGAAGGAAGGTGGAGAAATCCCTTTGAGAGGAGAGGATGGGGAAAAGTGGGCACAAGCATATGCAGGGACAGGAAAGTGTATGTGATCCACTTAATGTATCAATAGACACATGCTTAATATATCGTCTTTCCTAATGCTTCATCAGCCTGTAATATAGACAGCTTTGCTCACTTGTTCATGGTGTGTTTAAGTTGAGGGACCATGAGATACTAAGAGACTTGAAGGTGATTGGGAATAGACTTCCCTCATTAATAAAAAGTAAAGCCAAGAACTGAAGCTTCAGGACTTTGATTGCTGGCCAAAATAATGAGATATGAGTGTTTCTCTAGCCCTGGGTTAGAGTCATGATGTTGTGTGCTACATGCAAGGCTAGAAGATTATTTACTGGCTTTTCAGGTATTTTTAGGGAAAGAACAAAGGCATATGGCTGTCTCTTTCATAAGAGTTAATCCCTACAGGTCTGCCAATCACTGTGGTAAAAAAACAACCTTCAGTGAAGGATGTTATAGAGAACTTAGGAAAAAGAGACTACCTAAACTGTAGGTTGGGGAATGTGCTGGCTTTCATCCCTTGAGAGTATTTAGCTTACTTCATACTCCTTTCTGCACTAAAATCCATGTTTCTCATCTTCATAGTTGATCACAAAGGATGGAGCCAGAGGTAGGCCAGGGCGAAATCCTTGTGATGGAGGATACAATTTACATCTGTTTAGAAAGGCAACAGAAAAAGACATGACCATGAACTTGGAGCCTTTTGAAAACCTACCAGTCTATTTTTAAATGCATATTTTTAATTTTTTAAAGGAATGTATCTGGAGTCACCAAATAATAGAGAGACAAGTAAAGCAGTTAGTTCCAGGAATGGCTTCCATCTTGTTGAGAGATTGACTAAAAGGGCCTCGTGGAAACCCACGAACATTACAGCAATTGCCAAGGCTATTGGTTACTCTCCACGAAATGACAGTAAGGGTCTATTGGTGGTGACGTCAATTTCATATCTTATTGAACATGGAGAAGTCCAGCTGGTGCTTAACTAGGTGCTCCTCTGCTACTGACTAGCATTCATGGCCAGAGGAGAAGGGCAATCATTAATTCAACTACAAATCCTGCAATCCTATGATGACACCTGTCTGCATCGTATGCTAGTCCAGTAGTGTCACAAACGCAACTGTGGGAGTAACTAAGGACTCCGCAAGATGGAACCAGTACTTGACACCACTAACGTAGCAAAGAGTGTGAGACTAGATAGTCCATGGTCCTTGGGAAAGCCAAGCATTATTGATTATGCTAAATGAACATGTAAAGCGATTCTTAATAATACTCTGCTATACCCATGAGTCAATGGTTCTCAGTCATAATCAGAGAAATGTCTTGTAGTAGATGGGAAGTAATACAGAGACCCATAACTAGACAATGTACGTGGAGGGAAGGAGAGACTTCAGAGTACTCAATCCTAAGTAGCATGTCTCCATCGAATGCTTCTCCCCCAAGGGCTCAGGAATGTATGCAGAGGAGAAAGGAGAAAAATTGTTAAGAGCCAGAAGTGGTGGGTGACTCCAAGGACACAACAGGACTGACTCACACCTGAACTTACAGGGACTGTGGCAGCTCAGACAAGGCCTGCACAGGCTCAGTGATGAAAGGATCTGAGCTCTGAAAAGGGGACATGGTCATGAAGTCCCACCCCTAACCGAGAACCTCTCTACAAAGATGCCAGCTAGCAAAGGAAACATGCATTTTCTCCTCTGGAGTTGAAGGACTATATAGCCATGCTTCAGGGCAGGTCCCGTGCCTAAGAGTAGTTGGTCAACAACAGCAACAAGATGAACTCAAAAGCATTTTTGTTGACTGTTTTAGTTTGCTTTGTTTGGACTTATCTCCTTCTTGGTCTTTTGGTTGAATATTTTGGGTTCCACTTTTGTGTTCTTGTCACTGTCGTTTTTAGGAGACATAGTCTCATAGGGGTCTTTCTTGTCTTCTGGTGTCTATAACTTTTCCTCTCCCTCTTCCACAAAGTTCTCTGAACCTTGAGTGTGGGAGATGTCTTATAGGTATATTCGTTGAGTTTGAGCATGCCACAATTGATTGTCTTTTACTTTTGACAGGTTATTATCATTTTTTGTACTGTTCTCTTTCTATTGCAAAGAGAAAATTCTTGGATAAGTAGTAAGAACCATAGTAGCCGTGGCTATAAGGATAAGTATTTAGAATATACTAAGAAATTACAGTGATTTAAAGAACAACACGGCAGTAGAGGATTGTCTGCTAATTTCTATAACCTAATTAGCCCTGGGAAGGTGGGTAGGTTTCTAGGACCAGGCATAGGTTTCCTCTTGTTGATCAGGCTTTAAGTCCAGTTGGACCATTCTAAGTTACCACCAAGATATGTATGTGCTGTTACACCCTTAGTGATCTCTTCTCACGCTGGTCACCTTGGTTTATATGATACAGGTGAGGGCTATTGGTTGAGTCTCTCCCATGACAACTTGCAAAGCACCTACTGGTACTGCAAGTTGGAGGAGGCTTTTAGTCTGATTCATCTTAAATCCTCACAAGTCTCTTGGAATTAGGCTTTTAAGAGGAATTCAATTTAATATTAGACAGTTCTTTGGGAGTATTCAAGCCACAGTGACATCTGAATTATGACTCTCAGGGGCTTGCAAGGAGTTGTGGGTGGGAAAGAGCAGCGCAGGACTTGTTGTAGTCTAATAGGGAAGGCTGTTGGTGTTTAGTTGAGGACAATATTGAACCAGAAAGCCATCTCTTTTATTTTAATGTTATATGAATATTAATTGGGAGGACAGAACATTTTCAAGACTGTATATCAATACTGGAAGACTTTTCACTTAATTTTATAAAGTTCTTACCTGTGTAGATATCAGAGATAATGGAGTCAGAGATAATGAAATCTTAAGTTTAGTTTCCCTGAAGGAAAGCCCCTTTCCTGTGACTGGATAACCACTGAAAACATCACAAACATTTGAAAAGTGGCAGTAAACGATGCATAGATGCTGTTTGTCCTATGAGAAGTTATTGGGGGCTTTGCTATTGTTCTATGCAAAAGGATAGAAATGGCTTCTACAACAGACATTAAGTCATTGGATTTTTACATTTTAGACTACTTATTTCTTATAACCCATTTTTAACTTAAGTGAGATTATTTTTTAAAGAAAAGAGATTTGAAGCAATCTGATATTAAAGATGGTTCCCTAAGGCAGAACTTGAAAGTAGAATACCTAGTGTATTAGTGAGGGGAAGGGACCTCATCCTGACTAGAGTCTGAATTCTGATGCCATGAGCACTCCTGGCTCTTTATTAAGCCAGCTTATTAGCTTGGGGCTTACATATCTCTAGTTTTCAACAACCTTCTCATATACATTTCATATATTTTCAATAAGCCGTTTGAACAGATTATTATGAAATGTTATATGAGAATGTCAGTCTCCCAATAAAAAAGAAAAGGAGATTTATGTTTTGTGTTCTGGAAAGATGGTGACTCAGAGACTCAGAGAGAAACTTACCACTAAACAACCAAACAGGCAGCTCTGGGAACAGCAGCCAATAGTCACATCACCTCTCCTCAAGGAAGACAGAATTCTTCTATAGCAATAACAGCAATCTGTGCAAATTTCTGGAAATGCACAGTTAGCAAATTAAAATGGAAAGGGACCATGGCTCTGTGCAAAATGAAACTTACATGTTGATTAGAGTCTGTGTTGAATCATTATCTATCAACATTGAAAATTAGCGTATGTTGCTGTTTTATTGAAGTTGATAATACAAAATCAGTACACAGGAGGCAGCTCATTTGTAGAGGGAAAAGAGCTCTTTATACACATATACACAGGGAGGGAGGGAGGGAGGGAGGGAGAGAGAGAGAGGGAGGGAGAGAGAGAGAGAGAGAGAGAGAGAGAGAGAGAGAGAGAGAGAGGAGAGTTTTTAATGTCCAGGAAAGCCCAGGCCAGAGATTTCCTGAGCATTCTATTCATGTTGGAATTCCATAGTCCTGTACACAAAGAGTCTTAGGCTCTATCTATCTATCTATCTATCTATCTATCTATCATTTATCTATCTATCTATCTATCTATCTATCTATCTATCTACCTACCTACACATATGTACACATATATACTCTATGTTATATAATAATTATTTATAATAAATATATTTATAATTAATTATTATATATGTGTATATATATATATGTATATATATGTGTGTATATATGGTTGTGTGTATATGGTTGCCAACAGGTAGGAAAACCATTTTAAATAAGTATCACCCCCAGATGACATAAGACCATTCAACACATTCCAACCACCAATGGGTCATAAAAATAACTTGCTTATAAGAGATAGCTCTAATTGTCCTGGGACTTAAACTGGGCGCTTCTGAAAGAATCCGATCACATTCACCATCATTCTTCAGATCCCAAGTGATCCCCTCGCACAAACTTCTGAGTCTGAAGAATGACCTCTATGTACATGGGAAGCGAAGCCTAAGTCTCTGTTGGGGTTTACAGCGAGTCGTCATCATGGATCAGCATCAAAACTGTGGCTGCTGCCCTGCTCTTAGCTCTGTACTCAATAGGACAATTTCTAATCCTCAGAAACCTACTGAGTCAAGCACTGTATCAGAATGCGTGTCTTTGAGCTCATGAAAACCATTGCCATCTGCTTTCAAGATGGACACATCATCTTCACAGGACAATGAAAGCGAATATTCACCGATACTGGTTGGTACCTGCCCTGCTCAGGTCACTAGTGGGTAGAGCTTCATGGAGTCACCTCTGAATCCTGCCTACCATTTGAGGATGTTCTCACTCATTTGCAGAAGAGTTTGAAGAAAAAAAAAAGCTGCCAAATAGCCAACACATTTGTCACCAGTTCAGGCGTGAAGTGCGGGAAGTATTTGTTTCGCTATAAATAAAGAATTGCCTTAATGAGAAACCAAAAGTGGAAGAGAAGATCGCTTCTCCAGATGGAAGACATACTAAGAGATTATTTAATAGTTTTCTAACTTATTTGAATTGGGAGAGTGCACTGCGAGATTGCCAAAATTAAAGATGGAAGGGAAATGTCTAACTGACAAGGATAAACCTCACTAAGATCTCAGGAGGCTTCAGGAGTCCGGAGAGAAATAGCGGAGCTTTGGTGTGGGCGTGAGGAAGGCAACATTGTTAGCGGAAATAATATCAGCCCCGATTATTGTGCCTCCTGCTTCCAGGGCGGGGAAGGAAGCTTGACATCATACTATGTGTGCATCCATATGCATGCACAGGCATAATCTTCCTTTAGAATGATATTCCAGATACATTTTTTAATCTTCCTAAAGTAAATCTGGAGAGAAATTATTACCCATCTCACTTGGGAGGTAGAAATACAAGGTTGCTTCTTCAAGGGACTTCCTGTAGTCATTGTGGCCAGCAGTAGAAAAATTCTAAGTAGCAGACAGGACCACAGAGTCCCTGTCCATCCTCCCTTGCAGGTTCTGCAGGTCACAACACCAGTGGTTATGGGTTGCCAGGAGTGATTCACTACTTTGTGTTTAGTATATCAAGGCCAAGGCTTTGGGCTTTGGAGAAGCCAAAACTGGTAAAGTGTTCCTTTACCAGAACACTTATCATAAAAAGATTAAATTCTAGAAAGTGCTGATTACTCCTTAAAATGGGTGTTCAGAACAATTAAATAAGGTAAGATGCACAGATTTCAGGCACCATATTGCAGCCTTTACTCAATGTTTACTTTTATTGTAGTAAATGAGCAGAACAGTACACTCATGCTGTGAATACAGGAGTCGCAGTGGTCATAATAGGAACACCCCTACCCTCCTCCACAATAGCCTCATGTGTCTGAATGCTTCACCATAGGGAGTGGCACAATTAGGAGGTGTGGCCTTGTTGCAGTAGGTGTGTCGCTGGGGCTGGTCTTTGATGTCTTAGATGCTCTGCCAGGCCCAGTGTGTCATTCACTTCCTGCTGATTGCCAGCCCAGATGTAGAGCTTTTCGCTACCTCTCCAGCATTGCATCTGCCTGCATACCACCATCTCCCCTCCACGTTGATAATGGACTAAGCCTCTGAACTATGTGCCAGCTCCAATTATATGTTTTCCTTTCTGAGAGTCACCATCTCATGGTGTCTCTTCACAGCGGCAGAAACCGTAAGCCATGAGTCACCCGTAGAATAACGAAAGAACCATAATTATCATAAAGTGCAATATAAACATTCTTCTAGACCAGACGTGGAGCAGCAATGCTAAACATCTTTGAGGCCAGAGATGGGATTGATGATGTTAGACAGGATGCTGGTAGGGGTAGTATAACCTGGGGTCATCAGGATAATGGAGACCAGAGCCTTCTCCCAGAGATGGGGGCTTGATCCAAGCTCAGTGATCAAAGGCTGAGGCTGGGTGTTATTAACTAATTTTTTAGGAGACAAAACTCTGAAAATTTTCAACAAGTAAGTTGCAGTTGATAGAAGAATATAGAACATAGAAGATGCTTGTGCAGTGGGGGCATGACAAGAAACGTATCTCCCATTGACGGGGAAAGTAATACCGACTTGATCACTGGGCAGAACTCTAAATAAAATTATGGCCCTACTGTGTGGGTCAGCCCTGTGGAAAAGTGCATTTCTTAACCAAATGTGAAAATGGGGAGATTAGAGCTCATGGGAAGGGGAAAAACAAACCCAAACAACTGAGCTTGACACCTGATGCTGAGAAAGAAAGCAGGACAGATGAACTAATCTAGAGTTCAGAATATCCCACCAGCCTTAAAAACGCATGACCATAGGCATTTTTAGGACATGTGAACATAACAGTTCACACAATATTCAAAAGACCGAAATACTGAAGGCAAAACCTGAAATACAACAAAAATGTGTAGACACGGCAAAACATCAGTATGGACATTGGAAAGCAAAATGTCATTAATGTTTAAAAGAAGGAAAAGTTAAATGATAGGTTTGGACATGAAGGAAATATCAACAAGTTAAAGAATGTTGCTAGAGAATCACCACAGACTGCTGTAGAGCACAGAGGTCAGAATAAAATGTGAAAGAGAATTTTTTTTTAATTTTATTTATTTATTTATTGTTTGAGACAAGGTTTCTCTGTGTAGCCCTGGCTGTCCTGGAACTCACTCTGTAGACCAGGCTGGCCTCGAACTCAGAAATCCGCCTGCCTCTGCCTCCCAAGTGCTGGGATTACAGGCGTGCGCCACCACCGCCCGGCTGTGAAAGAGAATTTTAAACACAGAGCAGGTGACAGCACCTATCCAGTGCTAATGAAGGGAGGGATTACATCTGTGACATGACATATCAGTGTAAAATTGCAGAATGTCAAAAATATCAAGAAAACCACCATCTCTAAGAGGAATAAAAGAAGATTGGCAAAGATAGAGTAGTTAGATATTTTCAGCAATAATAGAGGGTAGAAAAACATAATAAAGACTCCAAAATACTAATGAAATAATTCCAAACCTTGAGTTTTATATCCCTCTAAACTGTATTTCAAAACTGAATGAAAATGAAAATATTTTCAGAATGAACTGGAAACTCAAAATGTCACCCCAGATAGTCATCATTGAAAGTTGTATCTCATCAGGAACTTGGAGAGATGGCTCTGTGAGTAAAGGTGGTTGTTGCATAAATATGCCAATCTGAGTTTGGTCCCTGGAACCCCTGGTGGAAGAAAAATCCAACTTCTGAGGGCTTTTCTCTGACCTCCACACTCATGAGGGTGGCATGTGCTTGCTCAAGCACTAAGCACCCCCCATTCTCTCTCTCTCTCTCTCTCTCTCTCTCTCTCTCTCTCTCTCTCTCTCTCTCTCTTCCTCTCTCCCTCTCTCTCTCCCTCTCTCATTCTTCTACTCTCTTCCTTGCAAACAACACAATAATAATAATGATGATGATGATAATAATGACAGATTAAAATGTCCTTCATCAAGAATAAAGGGAATATATAATGTAAAAAACAGTATTTATAAGCGATCACCAATATAAGCCAACTACAAACCCTGTGACCTACAACAGCAACAGGATGTACTGGTTCAATAGTGATACAATTATAGAAGCAACCAGACACTTTCTGATTGGCTTTAAAGCTCCCTCCATGAGATAGAACCCATAGTAGACACTACTAAAGTGGCCAAGTACCTAAGGTTGAGACATGGGTCATAGGGGGAAACCTAATACTCTTGTTATGCTAAACGAACATTGCAGTGAAATGACTCCTAAAGATGCTTGGCTCTACCCAATGCTATACCCAGAGTGCAGCTGCATCGATGCACAAGTGGACTCACAGACAGCATGGCAGCATGCATCAGATCTTCACAGAGTCAAACCAGACAGAACTCCAGCATATTCAAATGGAAGTGGACACAGACACCCACTAGAAGATTTGCAACTGATACCTGCCTGGGAAGGGAAAACCAATTGTCTCCAATGAAGTGGAGCACTCTTCAGTGTAGGCCCCAAGTCCAAGAGCATTTGGAGTAGTTAGCAAACAGCAAATGAACTCCATATATTTTTGTTTACTTTGCTTTGCTTTGTTTTGTTTGTGGGCACTTTTGTTTCCTTTTGTTTTGGAGTTGGAGGTGGGAAAGTAAAATCAAGATCTAGTGTATGAAAATTTAAATAATTAAAATAATTAGGTTTTAGGAAACACAATGCAAATATTGATGCAAGTTTGAATAGAAAGGCAGTTACAACTGTAGAATTCCCCTACATATTGGCTTAGGACAATTTACTGAAATAAAAAATAATGGCAGTGTAGGTCAGAAGTAGACATTTTTCCTATCTTCTGTGTATTCACAAGGCCATTTTCCATGTCTAGAATGATATATAAAACTAAACTACATAGATGTAGTAAAAAGAAAAGAAGAAAATTATGTCAGATGAATATTTACAAGCCAAAATTTAAAATGTGGCTGGTATAGTGACATGTATGGTATAAGAAAGAAATTAAAGGCTAAAGCATTAATTGAATAAAATATCTAAATCTATAATCATAAGAGGCTATAATGATCATGAACTTTATGATATAGAAATTAAAGTAGAAGGCAAGGCATCTCTAGCATCTATAAATGATTCTTGTATTTTTATTCAATCTAATAAAACTTAATGAATTTTAGCTAAGCACTCCCTTGATATTGTAAAGATTAGACACACAAGGAAACTTTCTTTCAATGTAGAATGAGTGGCTTCCAGACTACCTATGCTGGAAAAATTAATGTAGTCAAAGTTTGTTAGACAAATGATACACAACAGTAAATTGGCTCTTAAGAATTATTTTTGTATAAATGTTTTCAACCCTTTGTGCTTAGAATTAAGGAGGTCAACAAAACTCTTCTATAAAATATCCATTTCTCCATCACAGGTAGTCATTGCTTTGGATTATATTGATAATTTAAGATTGATGTTTCCTATGCCATTTGGTGGAAAGTCAATCAATGCCTGACAATTACAGATCTTTATGTGATGCAACCTTGCTATAGTTTGAAAGTGTGTCTCTTTCCCAGGCGATATGCTTCTAACTCTCATGTTGACTACACCGAGAGGTAACCTGGCCACCAAGGTATTGGGTTCTGTGATTGGGATCATTTCCCCCTGAAAGTTGCCCTAGAGGATGAGCTTTTCTTATAAATGCAGACTTAGTAGAGAGACTGCCATCTGGGAAGGACTGTTTCCAGAGAGAAAACTCATCAACACTTTGGCTTTGGATTTTCTCATCTTCAGAAGAGAACAGCGAGTGATACTTTGCTCCTGTTGATAAAGTACTTTGTTGCAGTCCAAACAGCCTAAGATCCCTTTGTATTGCAGCTAATGCTAATTCATACTTCATTCAGAGTTCTGAGGGGAAGCCCTCTCTTTCAGGATCCTAAATTCTGGAATTTCGACAAACTCTGAGTCCAAGATAACATTCTAGGGTCAGTGTAATAGAGAACATTGAAAGTGAGAATTTGCACAGTGCTGTGAGGCAGCAATCCCATCTCTAATCTGGCCAAAGTCCTAAACCTATTTGGCCTTCTCCTCATGGGAGACATCACATGACACAAACTCTCAAACATGGAAGTTTGTCTGTGACCTTTGTAGAAATGATGGTTGGCCTTAATTCTTAACAGAAAGCCTCTTATGTCCTTCTAAAGTACATTCATTGACTTAAAAGAATTAGCCTTCTGCTGTAGTAGAGATGGGGTTAGGCTGAAGGGAAAGGGTGGACATGGGGGCTGTCCTACAGGCATATACTTGCACAAGCACTCACAGTTTACAGAAACATGAAGCTTACAATTCACATAGCAGAAGGAAACTGACTTAAAACACAGTAACATTTGTTTGAAATGAGGTATCAATTGTTTTCAGCTTGCTGGTAGTTTGTGGGCTACCATCTCCATGAATATTACGTGGCCCTGGAGGGCACCCACCAGGTACAAACAGAACTGCACTGAGCTAAGTGCTATGAGGGGATTCAAGCCAACAGAGTAGAAACTGCCAGATGACTGAGCTGGCTCGGTGTCTGTTCTCCTGCCTTCTACTGAGCTGGTTGAATGATCTGTAAGGTCATAATAATATATAACTTTGGCGTTCCTAATTTACAGACAGACCAGCCTTCTAGACTATAAAAGTCAGTTAATTTGCAGACACAATGGATATTATATTTTATTTTATTAGGCACTTAACTGGATTTGTATTTGTTTTCCAGATTTTGTTCAAAATACTTAAAAATAATTCTTAGTATTTCATATGAACTATTCTGAGTCTTAGTCTGATTCTGAAAACAATACACATATACACACTCACACACATATTCACGCACATACTATCATACAAACACACACTCACTATCACACATTTCATACACACACACACACACACACACACACACACACAAAACACACACTTTTACATATACTCATATACCCACACTTAGACACACACACACATATATATATATACTTACATACACATATGCAGATACACTCACATACATACCACAACACCACATATTCTCTCTTTCACATATGCACACTCAAGTGCACACTCATACAATACACTCACACACACACACTCACTCACTCACTCACTCACATCTTCCTTTGCATTTTGCAGACTCACTCCCTGGATTTCCAGAAGGACACAGAATCAGCAGTGTACACCAAAGGCCCCCTGACTGCTCACCAGAGCTGTTTTGGGTCTTTTCCCAAATCTATACTCAAGGTCACTTACATGGTATGGGGTATGCCACAATCAGAGTATTTATACCATGGGAATTGGCAAATGCAGAGAATAGGATTTTTGGTTTGGTTTTGTTCTGTTCTCCCTAAAATTCCAGCTGTTAAAGATGCTACCTCCTTGCCTTTACCCAGAATCTTCCTAAAGCACAGTTTCTTTTCTTGAACATACCTCCCTAGCCATAGGCAGGGCCACCTTGGTGATATCTTTGTTTCTGTATAGTTTGACTGAAAAGTAGTGACACTCATCACATGGGCACTTAAAGGCATTTGCCCTTTTCTTGGCACAAGATTAAATACTGAACTTTTCTTTCAGGATTAAAATAAACACAGTTACTCTTTGCTACTTTCTAAATATCCTAATGAGAATGTACCATTTGCCAATGCCCTTGACTTTCTTACATTGTAAAATATTAGTCCTGATGAATTTAATGAGATTGTACAGTATCAAATTATTATTTTTAAGAAGTATATAATTTGAAAGAAAAGACATATTTCTGAAAACTTAAATCAAGGACCTTATGTAACAGTAGGCAATCTAGCTGTATGTGGATTGATTTATTTTCATTTTATTGTTAATCTTCCCAGATTGTGGCATCAAAATTCATAATCAAGCACACACATGTATGTGTGCGTACACACACACACACACACACACACACACTCCAAGTCCCCAGTTGGTTCTTAAGTTTTAACAAACAACAGAGTATAAAGATAGAAGCAATATTTTAGCAAACCTGGATGAAAATTCCACTTGGAATATTTCTTAGCTTGATTGTTTAGTCCCAGTGAAACCCATGTTGAATATTTATCTCTGAGTTCTCATCAAGGAAGGAGGAACTTTGCAGGGAAATTAGGCTTAGGTGAGGTTCTAAAAGTAAGGCCCCATGACAGCATCAGTGGGTTTCAAGAGAGAGAGAGAGAGAGAGAGAGAGAGAGAGAGAGAGAGAGAGAGAGAAAACTGAGATGGTCTGTGCAATCTGGCTTTCCAAGTCATCCCTTTGGCCCTAAGATGATGCAGGGGAAAGACCTTCACCAGATGCCATGCAGATATCAACACCCTGTTCTTGACTTCTGAGCCTCCAAAACCATGAACTAAATAAAACTTGGATGGCAAAACAGAGACATTTTGAGAGACACACTTTGATGTGTTGGTAAAGGAGAAAACAGTAAATTCATAGTTCACAGGCTTCCTCCATAAATACAAAACAATTCAGCAAGTGTAGAGGTAATCAGTTGTGAGATTTCAATTCAGAGAAAGATGTTGGGGGTCAGAAAGCTTGAAGGAAGAAAAGTCCTGGGGAAACGGAGGATCACAAAACACATAGAAGGAAATAGAGTAGCTGATTATTTTGCATCTTAACAACTTTTCTCGTTGCTGTGACAAAATGCCTGACAAAGAGGACTTAAAAAGAGGAAAGGTTTATTTTGACTCAGATTCTGGAGTTTCCATTCATGGTCACTTTGTCTGATGCACTTGGTCAGAAATCATGAGAGGAGGATCATTTGTGGCAGAGAAGAATTACCTCATCATGGAGAGAAAGCATTGGGAGAGAGAGAGAGAGAGAGAGAGAGAGAGAGAGAGAGAGGGGGGGGGGAGGGAGGGAGGAGTAAGCAGACTCTCCCCAATAGTCCACCTCCAGTTACCTACTTCCTCCTGTATTGTCCCACATTTTTAAGTTTCCAGAATTACTCAAAATACTGCCACCATCTGGGGTCCAATCCACTAAAGTGTGAACCCTGGGGAAGGGTACATTTTTTTAAATTAGATATTTTATTAATTTACATTTCAAATGCTATCACCTTTCCTGGTTTTCCCTCTAAAACCACCCTATCCCATCCCCCCCACACACACACTCACCAACCCACCCATTCCCTCTTTCCTGTCCTGGCATTCCACTATACGGGGGTATCCAGCCTTCTTAGGACCTAGGGCCTCTCCTTCCTTTGATGACCAACAAGGCCATCCTCTGCTTGACCTTCGTTTGGTCTGTGAATTGTATCTTGGGTATTCCAAGCTTCTGGGCTAAGATGGTACAACCACTCTGGAAATCAGTCTGGCAGTTCCTCAGAAAATTAGGTATGACACTTCTGGAGGACCCTGTTATACCACTCCTGGGCATATACCCAGAGGATTCCCTTTCATGCAACAAAGACACATGCTCCACTATGTTCATAGCAGCCTTATTTATAATAGCCATAAGATGGAAAGAATCCAGATGTCCCTCAATGGAGGAATGGATACAGAAAGTGTGGCATATTTATACTACTCAGCAATTAAAAACAATGAATTCATGAAATTTGTAAGCAAATGGTTGGAACTGGAAAACATCATCCTAAGTGAGGTAACCCAATCACAAAAGAATACACATGAAATGCAATCACTGATAAGTGGATATTAATTAGCTCAGAATTTCTGAATACTCAAGACACAATTAGCAAATCATATGATTCCCAAGAAGAAGGAAGGAGAGGGCCCTGGTCCTGAAAAGACTTGATCCAGTATTGTAGGGGAGTACCAGAACAAAGAAATGGGGGGGGTGTTGATTGGGGAATGGGTGGAGGGAAGAGGACTTATAGGACATAGGGAGAAGTGGGAACTGGGAAAGGGGAAAGCGTTTGGAATGTAAACAAAGAATATAGAAAAAATTCAAAAAAGGGAAAAAATATCCACTTATCAGTGAGTCCATACCATGTATGTTCTGTTCAAGCCACATGAGTGCTTCTCTCATCTATATGGTGGCTTCCAGAAGAGTCACTGGCAATCTCACGAGGAGCCTTGATCACTGCCACTGGCTTTCCACCTAACCATTTAATATCATCACGATGACCCTTAGCCCATTGGTGTTATTATGTCTTCAGAGAGGTAGAGGTATGAGTCTCAGCCAGAGCAAGTGTAGCATGGTGTCTAAACCTTCTCCAAGGTCATGCTGTGTAGACAGAGTTGCCGGTTATGCTCAGACACTGGGCCTCAGCCAGAGTTCTGGCTGGTAATGTGTTTGAGAGGAGAACTTTTGCAAATGATCCTGAGAGGGCAATAAAATGAAAACAAAAGTTTGCAGAAGGGAGAAACTGGGTTTCCTTGAGGTTCATACAGCTCTGTACACAAAACACAAACACCCACTGGAGGATGGAGCTGCCACGGTGAGTCATGGGGCATCAGGCTTATTGCGATTTTTTGGTATCTTTATAACAACCAACTAGAGAAGATTTTTAGGAGAGTTGTCTTCTTCTTAAGGCAGACTTCAAATGACTTTGGTGTCAAGGAACAGCTCAGCTGTAAAGTCTACTGTCAGCAACTTTGTGAAGTTGGGAACACTTTGTCCTCCAGTCCAGTTGATAAGCTCAGAAACATCACTCGCTGTTATGAAACATTATCAAGACCCAAAGTTAGCTCAAGGATGTGGACAGCTGCTTCCCTATTGATGATGGAGCTATCAGCACAGAACTTGGGGAGCTCTGAGTATTAGAGACTCATTTTATATGATCCTTAGACCAGACATTTCCTCATTTCCTTTAGGCACAGAACCGAGCATTGTTATTAATCTCAGCAGCTCCTTTTCTAACCATCTATCAAGTACTCCCACTCTTCTGACAGAATCAAAGACACTTGAGTCATTCAACCAAGTCTCATCGGGGCCCATGATAGGTAACTCATCTGGATTTTGAACCTATTTTTCCCATTATCAGCAGTTCCTTCTGTCCATATGACCTTGTGTGACTTCTTTTATACCTTCTTGAACCTCAGTATTTTTATCTCCAAGTTGAGCTAATGATACATCCCATGTTCCCCCAGGCTGTACTAAACACCCAGTTTAGCTAATCCTCAAAAAATCAGTGGCAAACTAGAAAGCTCCATATAATATCTTAATGAGCAGATTGTGACACACACTCTGATGAGAACAGTGGAATTACAGAAGAATCTGGAGTCTCACACACTGCTCTCTAGAGTCAGCAGCAAATTCGATCCTTAGATCTACCTAGCTTTATTTCTAAGACAGTTAGCACACAAGAACGCCAAGTTCTTGTTTGTTTGTTTTGAGATTGCTCATTACAACCTACTTATTAACAGAGTTTCCCCAAAACTTAATCTTGTAGACATGTAACTTCACAGCATTAAAATTTTTGAAAATTTTAAAATATTTTCAAAATGTTCAAAATATCGAACATTAAAAAAGTTTACTTAAGCGACCCAAAAAACTCCACCAGAGAACTCCTACAGCTGATAAACAACTTCAGCAAAGTGGCTGGTTATAAAATCAACTCAAGCAAATCAGTAGCCTTCCTGTACTCAAAGGACAAGCAGGCTGAGAAAGAAGTTAGGGAAATAACACCCTTCACAATAGCCATAAAAAACATAAAGTATCTTGGCATGACTCTAACAAAACAAGTGAAAGATCTGTATGACAGGAACTTCTAGTCCTTGAAGAAAGAAATCAAAGAAGACCTCAGAAGATGGAAAAATATTTCATGCTCTTGGATTGGCAGGATCAATATAGTAAAAATGGCCATCTTGCCAAAAGCAATCTACAGATTCAATGCAATTCCCATCAAAATCCCAAATCAATTCTTCATAGATCTAGAAAGAGCAATTCTCAAATTCATCTGGAGTAACAAAAAACCCAGGATAGCTAAAATTATTCTCAACAATAAAAGGACTTCTGGCAGAATCAATATCCCTGACCTCAAGCAGTACTACAGAGCAATTGTGTTGGGGAATAGCTGGGGGGGGGAGAGGACTTATGGGATGTATGGTGGGTGGGAACTGGGAAAGGGGAAAGCCTTTGGAATGTAACCAAATAATATAGAAAAAAAAAACCTGCATGGTATTGGTACAGCAACAGGCAAGTAGATCAATGGAATAGGATTTAAGACCCAGAAATGAACCCACAGAGTTATGGTCACTTGATCTTTGATAAAGGAGCTACAACCATACAGTGGAAAAAAAGATAGCCTTTTCAACAAATGGTGCTGGTTCAACTGGAGGTCAACATGCAGAAGAATGCGAATTGACCCACTCTTATCTCCTTGTACTAAGATCATCTCCAAGTGGATCAAGGACCTTCTCATAAAACCAGACACTCTGAAACTAATAGAAAAGAAACTGGGGAAGACCCTGGAGGACATGGGCACAGGGGGAAAGTTCCTGAACAGAACACCAATAGCTTATGCTCTAAGATCAAGAATTGACAAATGGGACCTCATAAAATTGCAAAGTTTCTGTAAGGCAAAGGACACTGTCAGAAGGACAAAACAGCAACCAACAAATTGGGAAAAGATCTTCACCAACCCCACATCTGACAGAGGGCTAATATCCAATATATACAAAGAACTCAAGAAGTTAGACCCCAAAGAACCAAATAAACCTATTAAAAATGGGGTACAGAGTTAAACAAAGAATTGTCACCAGAAGAAATTCAGATGGCTGAAAAACACCTTGAGAGATGTTCAACATCATTAGTCAACAGGGAAATGCAAATCAAAACAACCCTGAGATTCCACCTCACACCAGTCAGAATGGCTAAGATTAAAATCTCAAGGGACAACAGGTGCTGGCGAGGTTGTGGAGAAAAAGGAACACTCCTCCACTGTTGGTGGGATTGCAAGATGGTACAACCGCTCTGGAAATCAGTCTGGCAGTTCCTCAGAAAATTGGGCATGACACTTCCAGAGGACCCTGTCATACCACTCCTGGGCATATACCCAGAGGATTCCCCTGCATACAATAAAGACACATGCTCCACTATGTTCATAGCAGCCTTGTTTATAATAGCCAGAAGTTGGAAGATATCCCTCAACAGAGGAATGGATACAGAAAGTGTGGTATATATATATATATATATATATATATATATATATATATATATATATATGTACAATGGAATACTACTCAGCAATTAAAAATAATGAATTCATGCAATTTGTAGGCAAATGATTAGATCTGGAAAATATCATTCTAAGTGAGTTAACCCAATCACAAAAGAATTCACATGAAATGCAATCACTGATAAGTGGATATTAATGAGCCCAGAAGCCCTAAATACTCAAGGCACAATTAGCAAGTCAAATGATTCCCAAAAAGAAGAAAGGAGAGGACCCTGGGCCTGAAGAGACTGGATCCAGTTTTGTAGGAGAGTACCAGAACAGAGAAATGGTGTGTGTGGGGGGAGGGGGATTGGAGAATAGTTGGGGGTGAGAGGACTTATGGGACATATGGTGGTGGTAGGAATTGGGAAAGGGGAAAGCCTTTGGAATGTAAACAAAGAATATAGAATAAAAAAAAATAAAAAAAAATGTTTCAGGAAAAAAAGCTTTCCCAAATGAAAGGTAAATCTGTTCATACAGTCACTGACAAAAATTATGTAGGTATAGAGAAACATGACAAACAGGGTCTGTGTGTAACCCAAGTGCAGAGACTATCCAAGAAATAGCTGCATATCATGAAAAGGAGCATACGGAAAAAATGACTGATATCTGATTATTTCTTCTTTCACTTGCTTCTACCCCTTCATCTTGTTTTCCCTCAGTCACTCAGTCTTAAGTCTTCCCCATTCCATCCTGGTTGCCTCTTCCTTATTCTTCTAATCTTGCATAACATCAATTTAACAACCAAACCCAGAAGAGCAGAATTATCTTTGCAGAGCAGGCAAGGAGGCAGACCCTTGCTGGAGAAAGGCAGCACTCTCCCCGAAAGTGGGAGAGATGCCAGGGACACTCACATCCTTAGAATTGACCCCCTCCCTGCTTGTGGATCAGGTTCTGATAGAATGTAATTTTTATTTTATTTATAGGAGGAACAAAAGAGGAGGAACAAGAGAGACCCTTGCAAGAGAGGACATGAAGACAAGAACATTGAACGGAGTACTTCTGTGTGGTGCTATGACACAGGATTTGGAGGCGGTGAGGGATTATTTTGCACAGGGCAGGTTTGCTAATGTCTATATGATTCAGATCCTAGAGACTCAAACAAGAAATCTGGGAAAGTCAGGCTAATATAAAAGAATTCATGGAAGGGAAAACACTGAGCTGTTGGACCAGAAAGGAATGAATAACACTTGTGCCAGCAGATCCTGCTGTGGCTGGAGCTGCAGATTCTTGAGAAGGAGAGACATCAGCATCCACAGTGTAAAACGTAGGGCTACGGACTGGGTCTGGAAGTCTACAGCTTGTGCAAACACTTGGGAGCGTAGCTGAGGGCTTTAGGGTCAGTGATTATGTGCTGGGCCATTGATAAAGCAAACAGTCAGTGCCACAGAGTAGCCAACGGGATACAGTAGGGCATGAAGGGTGGTACTGGAGTAAGTGGAGGATTGAGACATCAGGAGGATGTGTACTCGGGGCTCAGCCCTCCAGGCATTAATCTTTATAACATTAATGTACACCTCAAATACTCTATTTTTCTCACAAGGGTGCTCTGGCTAAATGATAGAGAAAACCAGCAAGGTAAAGTTTCAGTTATTAAGCAAATTCGACAATTTTTTTCAAAGAAAACACAAGGTATAGGCTATGCTAAAATACTACAGTTTATTTAGTGGTTTTAACTGCCTCCCCTCCCACAGGCAGTCTGTTCAAGCTTTAACTGTCCCTTGCTCTGTGAACTGTTTTCTTGCTTGCAGATAAGGTATCTGCATGGGTAACTGAGAACGAATGGCTCAGCTCCAGTAGTCCGCCTTGCTCAAGTTCAGAGCATAGCTAAGTGCTTTTCCTAGGTCCGGGACACAAGGATGTCTATCCATTTATCAAGATGTCTACTTCTGTTTTAGGTCATTTACAGTGGCTATGATATACCCAGGGTTTACTTAGCTCATGATTCTGGTGGCTATAATTAGCATTGTTCTGGTAAGGGCTCCCTATGTATATCATAGCGTCATAGAGAAGCCGAGATGGATTTGTCTCATATATGTGAGATTGAGAACATGGGTGGCTTCACTTTATAATGATCCACTCTTAGATGGCTTCATGTCTTTGAGGCCCAGGGTACACCAGGGACCAGCATCAATGCAGGGACACAAGGGTATCCCTGTGGCCAAAAGACCTCTTACCTCATAAAGGTCCTCATTTAGGGTGGCCAACCTTTCAGCAACTTCTGACCTGTGGTGATGGTCTGATGAGGAGCCATGTTTGTTTTAGAAGCCATGCGAAAACCTGGGGGAACACTGACTTACCAACTGGTTCAGGCTGACTACAGAGTCTGTGATGAAGGACTGAGGCATTGAAGTTTTTATGTACAGAGGAGGATTGGGATAGTCTTCATGGTAAGAAATGAAGAGTCCGGAAGAAAGGCTAGGCAGAACTTTAAACTGGGCACATACCTGTGAAGCATAGCCAGTAGTCACTGGACCTGGCCGTAGCTCTCTGACTAGTGATAGAGCCCAAAGGTGCATATTTGTGAATGCTCAAGAACATGTACACACGTACATTTCTAATTTACAAAGTATTAACTGAAAGCATTTACAAAACACATGGGAGAGGTGGAAGTGAGCCATGATCCCGTTGCCTTAATTCTTTTCTTATCATTTCCTGCATAATTTAAGTTTTTAACCAAGTTCCTCTGGGATTTTTACCTAGTCAGAATGACTACCATCCAGGAATCACGGAATAACATGCGCTGGCAAGCTTGTTTAACTTAAATCACTGGTAGGCGTGGAGAATAACATGGACACTATTGAAATCAGTGAAGCGGTTTCTCAAAAAAGCTACAAATTGAGGTCCCATATGACCAGTTATTATACTCCCACATTTATTACTGCATTTATCACAGCAGTCAGGACATAGAAACAACCCAGATGCCCATCAACAGATGAATGGAAAATGATAATGTGGTACATATACACAGTGGAAATTTATTCAAATATAAAGAAAAACATTTAATACATTATCAGGGCAGTGAATGGAAAGAAAAACTACTATGTCATAGAAAATAGCACAGACTCAGAGAGACGAATGCAACCTGTTTTCTCTCATATATATGGACCCCGGACTTTAATTTTGAATACACAAGTGTGCATATGTATAGGTCATGTGTATAAGTTGTGTTCTATCTTCATTCTTATGGCTGTAATCAAACACTATACCCAAAAGAAATTTGAGGAATGGTTCATTTGGCTTATACTCTAAAAGTATAAGGCACAGAACCTGTCGCTGGGGTAAATGAGAACAGGAAGTAGGGCTGGAACCAGAAGGAGGAGCCGAGGAGGAATGTGGCTGGCTGCTGACTCTCAGGCTCTCTAGCTTTCCTATGTATGCAGCCCAGGACTGGCACAGCATCTTTTAAAAATATGTGAAGAAAATCTTGAGTCCTATTTCTGTTTAATTCCTCAGTACTGAGCCTAGGAGGCTATCACCAGGGCCTGAATGCCCAAGCATGCACTGACATTTGGCAAGTGTCATAGAATGCTGGGACCTGGAGCCTCTCAGCAGGCTGTCCTCTTATGCTGTGTTGGCACATCTGGTCTGGGTTAACGTTCATGGACGGAGTAACTGCTTTTATGCCATTACTTTCAGGTTGCAGGCAAGGCTACACCTCCTTTTAGGCCTGTAACTATTTTCTTTTCATTTTTTGCCACGAGCTTAAGCAGCACAAGGGCCTTACAGATGCAGTGGTGGGATCTCAGATTTCACAGAATCTAGAACTCGAATCCAGAACAAACCTCCATTCTTTCTATATTAGTCTGTCTTAGTTATTTGGCTATAGCAACAGAAGAAGAAATGACAGAAATCATCTTCTTCCTTCTTTCTTCCTCCTTCCTCCTTCATTCCTTCTCTTTCTTCTCCTTCTCCTGTCTCCTTTTCCTCTTCTGTCTCATTTTCTCCTTCTCTTTTTCTCCTTTTCTCCTCCTCCTCCTTCAGATAATATCTCACTGTGTAGCCCTGGCTGGCCTGGAATTCAATATGTAAACCATTTGGTCTTGAACACAGGTGCACCTGCCCCTGCTTCCTGAGTGCTGGGGTTAAAGGCATGCACCTTTTTTTGTGGATTTATTGTGTTTGTTTTGTGATGAGCTCTTCCCCAGGGCTAGCCTTTCCAAGAGGGCCCCATCATGGCTTCTTCAGGTAGAGTGTGACTGGCATACTTTAGCCAAAGCCTGATATGGAGCAAAAGTATTAAAGTAGCTCATGGAAGACAGTGTCAAAGGGCTGTGCACACACAGCATGTTTAGAAAATCAGGTCAAATGATGATTAAAATGTTGGAGTGGGACTTAATAAGCATGTCACTGATCTTTATGGTCACAGAGATCTTTTAGAATGGTGTGATCCTATTGAATGGGGGTGAACTTGTGGAATAGGGGTGAACCTTGGAATGAGGTGATCTTGAGGAAGGGAAATGATCCTTTGAATGGGGTGATCCTATAGAATGAGGTGACCGTGGGGAATGGAGGTGACCCTGTGAAATGTGGCTGTGGAATTGTGTGGTTCTTGGAATGGAGTGATCCTGTAAAATGGGGTGGTCCTGCAAAATGGGGGTGATCCTGTGGAGTGGAGTGATCCTGTGGAATGAGGGTGTTGCTACCATGTTTTAGCTCCCAGGATCAGGAAAAATAAAGCAGGCCATTAGACAAGTCTAATTGGGGTGAATTGTGTGATCATTTTCTTTTTCTCTATCCATGGGCTCTACCATCATCATTTTCATCGCTGGGCAGTCAAGACCCAGCATTCTGTCTAACATAGTGCATGCTCCTAGGTGTCTGAACCCAGTCTGGATTTTATAGCATGACTGTCCTAAAAATGAGTAGAAGAGGTTGTGGAAGAAGTTGTTTCATTATCTGAACATGTGTGTGTGTGTATGTGTGTGTGTGTGTGTGTGTGTGTTTGTGTGTACACACATTCACACACACACTAGGACTGATCCCAAGGCATTGCCTTATCAACCATTTGCTCTTCAGTCCCGCACTGCACACCAGTTCCATTTGGACTCCAATCTTTTATTTGAGTACTAGCAATAGAGACTATTTTCTTTTACAATTATGTCAGATTTCTTTTTGTTATTTGTGTCCTTTGCCCAGTATTCTGTGTTAGTCATCGTCTTACTCATTTTGAAGATATATTTATATACCATGACCTCTTCATGGTTATGTCTGAGGTAAATATAGTTCTGCAGTTGATGAAGGACAGAGGTACCATCATTTTAGTTTAAAGATCTGAGTTGGCTTTGTTTTCAATTCTAGAAGTAGCCTATACTTTTTATCCAGAATAACATGAGCTGTGGAGGTTGGTTTTACAGAGTGAGAAGGGCTGAAGGAAGCAGAGACGAACAGAGTGGATCTGTCACTCCAAAGTTATTTTTCCTGTAAGACACAGCCAGGTAGCAGGACAACAGGAAGGTGACTGTTCACTCAGCAGCAGGTCATCTTGGGTGGCTTCTGAGTCAGAAGAACATCATTACCCTAACACTGGAAACAGGTCTGCTTATGAAAGTTGGCTCCTTTGGATCCAATCTCAATTTCTTGAGTCAGATAAGCAGCTTAGTTTCAGTTGAATAACTGGGACTTTCTTTTGCTTGGTTTCTGCTTTGAGTAGCACCTTCCTATGTAATCTAGACTTGTGTCCTGTCTCTACCTCCTGAGAGCTGGGAACCCTCGCTAGGTGGAATTATAGACATGGACTACATTACTCAACAATTAGTTATAGCGTAATAGACATGACTGTTTTGATTTTCTGCCTGGTCTTTTGGAGGGAACATTTCAGGATCTTGTCCAAAACGGTGGTCTTCTGTAAAGTACCTTAGACATGATATTAATATCACTATTTGCCTATTTGTCTGTTGGTGTGTATGTATTGAGCATGTTTGCATGTATGTATAATGTATGTATGCATGTATATATGTAAGTTCATGTGTGTCTCTGTGTGCATGCATATGCATGTTCACATGTATGTGTGTGTGCTGTTCACTGGCTCTGTGCATTTGTTCCCTCAGTCGCTTGAGGGTTGGGACCACATCATTAGGACTGTATCCTACTTCCCTGGAGTCATTTTAAATGCATGGCCCAGGGCAACCTTGCTGGGTGGTTTGGTGGCATATTGCGTGACATGTCCTTATTGGTTGTTTCTTCGAGCCTAACTAGCCCCAGTGAGAATTTTAGCAACTAGCTAATCTGGGTCATTATCATAGGAACAATGTGAAATGAAAATGTTGTTTACAGTGGAAACTTGGACTAGTTTTTAAAAAATAGAAAATTCACTGTATATTTCAATTTTAAATGGTTGCATAATGACAATCTCATATATATGGAATTAATTCTTCATACTTCCTAACTTTCCTCCTTTCATATTAATCCTTTTGGTTCTCCAAGAAATTTTCACTTGTACTTTTATGACACATATAAATGCACATAAATACATTTATACATGCACACAGGGATGTGAGTTTTGGGTATCTATCAGAAATCTAGGAACCACAAGAAGGAGAACACAGGACATTTGCCTTTCTGGGAGTAGATTAATTCAACATGATGGTCAATATTTGTATGCATTTCCTAGAAAATCATATAACCTTATTCCTTATGGCCCAAAACCATTACTTGTGCATATGGACCACATTTTCTTTATCAATTCATATGTTGTTGGACATCCAGATTGATGCATTATAAACAGGGCAGATATATTGTCTTGGCGTCCTTTTAGATAAATATCCAGCTAGTACAGCTAGATCATGTGGTTATATCTATTTCTAGTTTGCTGAGGGACCTTCATATTGCATTTCGTAGTGTGTAGTCTAGTTTACATTTCCAGGTCTTTGGCTTCCGAGTTGATTTTTTCTTAATTTATTTTTTATTTTTATTTTTGGTCTGAGGCCATAGGCCTTGAGCTCAATCTGCATCTTAAGAGTTCTGTCAGATTCCTGTCAGAAAGATATTTCAGGAGACATTGGTCCGGGTGCCTTGCTGTGACTTAAGATATTCAAGGAAGAAGGAGGAAAGTTGTCAAAATTTGTTGTCAAAATTGATGTTTCATTGTAAGGTCCTACAATGGAAGTCAGGCTTTAAGAAAAGGAAAAAAAATGTTCCCTACATAGTAAGGATCTCATACAACCTTATGTTACTGAGCAATTAGCAGCTGGACACCATTTTCTCAGTGTAGGAGAGGGCACTGCAGCAGATATAAAAACAGGGTAAGAGATTCATATCGTGGTGTAACTGAGAAATTCAGACTGGGTAAATAAAAGTAAAGTGGGTCAAATGAAGAAGTCAGCAGAGCAGCTGGGTGGCCACTCAGGATGCTGGGCACAGGAAATAAGTTAAAAATATGTGCTCCACCATCATCTTCATGCAGGGGCACTGGAGTTTAATCCGCTCAAGGCCTCTTCCTTGAGGGTCTAGTTCTGCTAGTATTTGACGCACCATCAGCAGAACATCCGTCTCTGGGATAGATCTCTAAGTATTATCGAGCCCTTCTGTTCACACTGGCGAGTCAGCCTTGCATGACTCAATGGTTTTCTGTGCTGTTTCCACCTGGAGTCACAGGGATATACCTTGTGAGAGTTGACCATATGAAGAGTATAATTATCTACTGCATTGTGGAATTTTTAGCACAAGCAAGACATAGGTTGTAGTGATAGCAGCTGGCCCCGGAGAGGACCATTTGAAGACTGGGAGAGGACTCTTCAATGGATAGTGTTCTTCAATGAAACAAGTAGTTGAGAGGGGAAATAGGGACAGAGACTGGAGACAAGATCAAAGTACAGGGCAAAACATACAAAACTCACTGGAAGCATCTTAAAGATGGAGATTCAGATAAAGTGCTTGCCATGGAAGCACGAGGAACTGATCACATGCCTAACCCCCACATAAGGAGCTTGACTTGTCATGCCTTGTGTCTGTATCCCAGCATGGGGAGGCCACAGGTGGGGAGGTAGATTAAGATGATCCCTGGGTTTGGGGCCAGCCAGTCTATAGAGTAATTGAACTCCAGGCTCAGTGGGAGACCCTGTCTCAAATGTTAGGTATGGAGAAATTAAGGAAGGCAACCAACATTGACCACTGGTGGGCACACACACACACACACACACACACACACACACACAAACACACAATCACTATTACCACTACCACCACTACCACCACCATTGTCACCACTAACAATAACAATAGCAACAACCAAACAATCACCCCTAAAACCCTCTCCCAAAGTTATACAAACCAACAAAACCAATACCACAACAAAAAATAAAAAGGGTAAAAACCACTGAACCAATGGTACCAGAATCTTAAAATATATACACAAAGTGGAGCCTCATCTTATGAGTGCATGCCTTTAATTCTAACATTAGGGAGGCTAGAGAATGATTTTTTTTAAATTTTTATTTTCTATATTCTATGTTTACATTCCAAAGGCTTTCCCCTTTCCCAGTTCCCCCCCACCATACGTCCCATAGTTCTTCTCCCCCCCAACTATTCCCCAATCATTCCCCCTCCCCCCACGGTTTCTTTACAAAACTGGATCCAAACATTACAGGCCCAGGGTCCTCTCCTTTCTTCTTCTTGGGAATCATTTGACTTGCTAATTGTGCCTTGAGTATTTAGGGCTTCTGGGCTCATTAATATCCACTTATCAGTGATTGCATTTCATGTGTATTCTTTTGTGATTGGGTTAACTCACTCAGGATGATATTTTCCAGATCTAACCATTTACCTACAAATTGCATGAATTCATTATTTTTAATTGCTGAGTAGTATTCCATTGTATAAATATACCACATTTTCTGTATCCATTCCTCCTTTGAGGGATATTTGGGCTCCTTCCAATTTCTGGCTATTATAAACAAGGCTGCTATGGTCTCAGGAAACAAGCTGGAGTAGCCATTCTAATATCAGATAAAATAGACTTCCAACCTAAAGTCATCAAAAGAGACTCAGAAGGTCACTTCTTGCTGGCCAAAGGGAAAATCCACCAAGAAGAGCTCTCAATACTGAACATTTATGCTCCAAATGCAAGGGCACCCTCCTTCGTAAAAGAAACCTTACTAAAGCTAAAAGCACACATTACACCTAACACAATAATTGTGGGTGACTTCAACACTCCATTCTCCTCAATGGACCGATCAGGAAAGCAGAAACTAAACAGGGACACAGTGAAACTAATTGAAACTTTGGACCAATTGGATTTAACAGATATATATAGAACATTTCATCCTAAAGCTAAAGAATATACCTTTTTCTCAGCACCGCATGGTACCTTCTCCAAAATTGATCATATAATTGCTCACAAGACAGATGTCAACAAATACAAGAAGATGGAGCTAATCCCATGTCTCCTATCAGATCACCATGGAGTAAGAGTGGTCTTCAATAGCAACAAAAACAACAGAAAGCCCACATACACGTGGAAACTGAACAATACTCTACTCAATGACACCTTGGTCAAGGAAGAAATAAAAAAAGAAATCAAAGACTTTTTAGAATTCAATGAAAATGAAGGTACAACCTACCCAAATCTATGGGACACAATGAAAGCAGTGCTAAGAGGAAAACTCATAGCTCTAAGTGCATCCAAAAAGAAACTGGAGAGAGTATACACTAGCAGCTTAACGGCACACCTGAAAGTCCTGGAAGAAAAAGAAGTTAACTCACCCAGGAGGAGTAGAAGACAGGAAATCATCAAACTCAAGGCTGAAATCAATCAAGTAGAAACAAAGAAAACCATACAGAGAATGATTTTATGAATTTGAGGCCATATGGGCTACAGAATGCGAACATACATTAAGTCCCCTCTCTGTGTGTAAAATGACTTTATAATAACAGAAAGAGCCAATATGTTTCATGCAAAGCAAGAGCTTAAAAACCTGGGTTGACTCAAAAAACAATTTACTTCCCCTTTAATTTTTAAAAATTATATATCAAGTACCTTATCTATACATCCAGCTGTAAAACAAAATTCTTTTAACTCTGTATACACATATTGTGTTAGCATTTAGAAGGGGGAGGGGTTGAGAGCAACCCTTCCCTCCTGAGGCCCTGCCTTGCACACATCTCTGTTGGGAATTTTGTAATTGTTTTACCATGGACTTGTTGAAGATGAAATCATGAAGAATGTGATCACATGACCCCTGTAGCTATGTCTTCTCTATTTGTCTATTAATTGATATCTGGATCCTCATCAAGGTTTGAGAAAGCTATGGAAGGAAGTGCTCCCAGGGATGCACAGTTTGTTGTGTTTGGAACAAAGGGCAGTGAGAATTAAATGGATTTGTGAAACAATTTTTTCAGTACCTTAAAACTAGTAAGTATTGAAGTATATACTTTGGAGCCTAGAATTCTTCCATCTATGGGTTCTTTGTTTCTTATGTTGTTTCTTTCCTCTGAGGGTAGAGATTCCAATTGTCTAGCCATTCCGGCTTATAACTCGGGCAGAAATGTGGAATAGGTTTCTGTCATCCTGAGTCTGCTAAGCGTGCTCACAAGTTCCAGATGATGTTTCAAGCTTCAGACAAGTAACCAGACATGGAAAAATAGATCTTTTCCCAGGAACTGATGAAGGGACATATTTACCTGCTTCGATGTGGACAAAATGCTGTAGCTTATAGATTGGCCAGTTAAGGAGAACTTGCCTAGGGTGATAGAATTAACTAAATATGAGTGAATTGCTTTTGTTAAAACTGTACATGTCCTAAAGCTATTCAGTTTTCAAGTCAACATACATGACTCTCTGGAGAGCTGTGCCCTGGGTGACTTTCTAAACAGCTGAAGTGTATGTCCCATACTGGATAAGATACACGCTGTTGTTTCTAGAACAGGCCAAGGCTCCTACCTCCCACAAACACAGCTCATCATCTCTTAGTTCAGAACTCTGTTCAATTTCCCATTACGGATTATTGTTACCTACCCTCCCCAGGGCTCTGAGAATCAAATGTCTGATGGATACTCTTTCAAGGATTACCAAGCCTAACTATGTGAGAACATACTCCTCTGTAAAATTGTCCCACATGCATAATAAATATTAGAACACCAATGAGATGAATGTACTGAATCTGTATTTTAAAGAATGGAAGTATTTCAAATTACCTGCCTGGTGACAATCTCAGTTAATCACATTGGAAACATGTCTGATTACTTCCTGTTAATTGCCACTTTTAACCCGAGGGGATAAAAGACTAGGAATTTCAAGTTAGTCGATTACTTCATGACTGAAGTCAAGATGGCCCTTAAAATAATATCCATGATTTTAAGCTAGGCAGTTAGTATTATGAACTTCTATGAAGAGGGTCTTCCTAGACTACAGCGGGGAAGGGTATGAGAACATCTCTGTAGCTGGCAAGGGTAGAGAATGAACAAAAGTTTAGAGGAGGTCATGCCAACACTTAGGTGTGTGGTGACAGGAGTCCTGTGGCTCAAATAATGTCTTTCAGGAATTTCAGTGAGTGAAATTGCCTGGTTGCATTCCCTAAGGGACACATGTACCAGAACATGTACCTTGAAGTTCATGTATTGGGTCCCCCATCCCTATGGTCAGCACTGCAGGTGGAACCTAGGGAGAGGTGACTAAGTCAATCACCCAAGGGCAGCATTGCAGGTGGGGGTCACACCTGCTTTGCTGTGACTTAGTCACTTAAAGTGTGGAGCCACCACTTCACTCACTATCCTCATCATCCTGAGTACATGCGTTGCAATTCTGAATGTGGCTCCTGCTACCCTTTTGCTTTTTGTCCATCTGTCTTTAGTTATGGGATGGCCCTTGCCATGTGCCTGTAAAGGGCACACTGTCAGATGCCTAACTCTTGGGAATGGGGAAGGAAATGTCTCTGGTTTCTGAATTATCCAGTCTGTGTTATGGCTGAGAAAGATAAGGGTCTGGTAGATACATCTTTTATTTCCAGACTTTAAACATACGACACTGAATTAATGTTAGCCAATAGCTCTTGGTGATTTCTCTCTGTGGAAAGACCTCCCAGACCCCAGAGTTTCACAATATAAAGAGGCTCCTGTATTCCAGATAGACTCCATGTGTGTTCTGTATGTTTGCTTTTGGCCACAGCGCAGAGAATTCCGTTCAACCTGCCCTGAAACTTCCCGGTTTAACCTGGGATTTCTGTTCTTGGAGAATCGATTTGCTTTGATGCCTCACTTTCTACATCAAAGGGAACACAGTCTAATTTCAAGGCGAAGGAAGTGGGGTGGTGATGTGTGGTGCCTTTCCAGCAGAACAGCAGAAAAACAGCTTGTCTGAGCTTGTACAGTGGAACCGTCTGGAGAAAAGGAAGTCAACTCAGTGTCTCAACCCATCATTTCCCACACCTTCTGCATTCTGCTCTTATTTCAATGGATGTATTACTCCAGAGGTTACCTTACCCCAAATCCCATCCCCCGCCTTTCCTTTTATGGCAGAGACACAGTAGTACTGCCCCCCCCCCGCCAGTGCATCTGGGTCCCCAAGAGAAGAAGGATAACACTCACTGCCCATATGCAGATCCCTCTGCCCTCTTCCTTTATGAGTTGAGTCTTTGTAGCTGTTCAGATATCCCCTGAAGTCCAGCATCCTTGCCGTGGCAGGCCGCTCTGACAGCAGGATTCTATCTGACTGCTCACTGGATTCAACCTCCCTCATGGTCCTGAACAGACTACTCAGTGGAAGGCCTTTGGAGGGAGATGATTTTACTGAAAGATCTAATTGCCAATCATCAACTAACCAGATCAGCCACCAAATTTCTTTGTCTCAATCTTAAGTTTGACTTGAACAGTGCTTACTTCATCGTTTTAAGGGGTTAAGCAGCCCCAATTTTCTACTACAACTAGAAACTGAAGGATGAAGGCAGTTGAAATCTGAGGGAGCATAACCAGAATACATTTTTGAAAAAGAATTGTTCTCAATATATTATTCATTAATAAATGTATTCATAGGAAGAATACATTTATGAGGATCCTGAATATTCAACGATCTATTAGCAAACAGGTCCTTCATGCATATATTTATAAGAAAGGCAGTTTTAAGAGGAGTAGATTTATAAGCGTATATTCATAGAGAACACATTCTCAAATAGTAAGAATATATTCACAGGAACATTTCACATGCAAAGTAATATTTGTCAGTTCCCTCTAGGAGTTGCAGCAGCAAAAGAAGAATTTCTTAAGATGATAGGAAACAAAAAAAAAAAAAAATCAACCGAATTAATGGGAAAAATTGGTCACTAGGTGGAAGGTTAGGAATCAGTTTAGATCAAGTGAATGCCACAAAGAGCAGAATCCCATTCAAACCCAGGCCTTGCTCCAAAGTCCAAGTGCTCTTACTGTACTTCAGTAAACCCTAACTCTGGCTCAGAAGATTGGGGGTAACTCTAGACAGAACTGAATTGTCTCAGAAATTCCAGAACATTCGAAAGTGATCATTTGACCAGGGAGCGGTAGCATGCCGTCATAGAGCCCATCTCTGGGGCTGCCGTTCTAGGAGATTCTTTGAATGTGTGGGTTATATAATGCCAAGAATGTGTGGGTTATATAAACCCAAGAAGAGAAGTGTGTAGAAATTGTTAAGGATAGGTTCATTTTAAAATGTCCTAGTGTTGTCGCAAGTAAGGTAATTAAGTTTTGCAAAAGTTATCTGAAATTACAGTCATTCTGAAAGTAAAGTCTGAGAAGTCCCGAGCTCCCTTAGGATTCTTGCTAATGATCTAAATTTTTGGCATCATGATGTGAACTTGTGCAAATGGTGATTCCTATGGGAGAACTCTTTCTAATCATATAGATGTTTGTATTTCACGGGGTCCTGTTGAAAATTTTGCTGCTCTCTTGCTGACTCAAAGGCATGCTCTAGGTGAGATTCCAGAGGAGTGGCTATAGGTGATAACCCCTGCACCTGCGGGTTTGTGGACACTGTACGCCACCTGACACCATGTAGGGAATCCTCCTAGTAGGGCAAAATATTTCACTCTTACTATTTCAGACCATTCTTGAGAGCACTGGCTGGCCAGTGGGAATGCCTTTAATGGAAGGAAATTATTCTATTCTGTAGTGAATTTACTCCATTGCCACCATGAAGAAATGGCTGTCATTCTTTAGAAGCTATTCTGTGCTTAAATGCCAATATATCATGTGCACCATGCTGCCTACATTTATGACACACACACATGCTCCAAATCAAAATGAAAAACAAATTCCCAGTGTGGGTACTATTTTCCACCATCCAGGTGGTTCGAAAGCTGGAATTTAAGTTGGATTGTCTTGCTTTTCCATCACACAGATTGTGGCTGTATGTCCAATATGTCCAGAGACTGCAATAAGTACATGGAGTCTGTAATAAACATGACTGTCATTGACAGGCCACACAGCTTCTAGAGTGATGGGGAGAGTTAAAGATGTAGTAATCCCACTGAAGAACAAAGTGTAATAGAAAAGGAGGTACTGGTTTCCATGGGGTCACTTACAGTGAAGGTGTCAAGAGAAACCACTGAGATGCTGAACTTGACTTTGGAGTAGGATATACAGTGGTGGAGGGTACCCACCCATAACTTGGAAGAAAGAAGTTCAGTTTAAACCTAGCATGAGACATCAAAGAGAGAAGCTATAAAGGGGGTATACGGGGCTGGATTATAGAGTGCCTGTAGGATGCTTGACGTGCAGGGAGCAGTATGTGAGATCTAGCTGTGTAGACCATTTCTACTCCAGTGATGTTGTGGTGGTAGGAGAATTTATACCACAGGAATAGACCAACTTGGGTGACTTTCATTTCATGGCTTGGTTGACAATTTTAACGATGGTATTATTTCTTGGGTGAAGAAATCTGAGTTTCCTTTTGGGATATGCTAAGATTGGGAATATAGATGGATATAAATCTATCTATACTGACAGATGTCTTCTAGGAAAAATAGTTCAACACCAATTCAACCTCAGTCTCATTAAGTCTATGTTGGGCACCACTGATGAAATATCTTGTAGTAAGAATAGGAGACACAAGTCTTAGGTCTTCTCTAAGTTTTTTTAATATATAAAATGAACAATTCTAAAGTTTGTGTTAGTTAAAAACTTTATAAGTTAGTCTCTTACACTATTAACATCTTGACTGTTTCCCTAAGCGAACATGCCCTAAGGAGCACAGCAGTTAGAACTAGGAAATTTCTCTGCTGGGAAATGCATTCAGTGGCCTCTGTTCTTCCATAGCAGAGCCTATAGATCCTGTAGGCAGCCAGGCTATGACCACACGTCCAGGGTGAGTCTACTTTCACATTTTATTAACATTTAAAATGTTATAACTTTAACAGTAGAAGCAGCGATGCTTTATTCCATGTAGAAATCTATAAAAAATCCCTCCAATAAACAAAACACCACAGACAGTAGAAGCTGCGGTTCTTTGTATCAAACTTACCTTTAAGAACTTAAAGGTTTTTTTTTTCTTCAAATTTTTATTTTTCTTTCTCAGTGACCTAAAGTTAGAGAAACTCTCTCAGCAGAATCAACTTTGTTGAGAACATTCTTAATGTAGCAGGGAGATATTGTCAGGTCTGCTTCTTTCTTGTGGCTTCCATTTTGGTTCCCACACCTTATGGATGTGACATATGAACCTTTGTTTCCAGGAAGATAGCCGTCATTGTTACTACTTGTGAAAGGATAAAGAGATGTAGACTTGGAGTTCTAATTATTTGCAACTATGAAGTGGTCTTCCAGCAACTTGAATGTCAGACACAGTCAATAAATAGATCCTGAGCTCCTTTCCGGAGCTCCATGCCTCTGTATAGGTGAGACCAGACCTCACTGATTTTTTTTTTTAAGTCAACAGATGAGGGGAGAGTCCATCTAAGGTTTCACCAGCATGGGAGCTGGAGGAATTTCACTGAGATGGGTCTTTGACTAATGCCACTGTTAGAACAAGTATCCCAGACAGCCCTGACTGCGGGTCCCCAGAAGGTTCCTGGAGTGACCTCCAACCACTCCTCTGCTACTTCTAGGCACACTCCTTGCAGTAGGCTCCAGGACACCTTGGAACCATAACCAAGGAAAGGTAAGGAATAAAAATGAGGATTCGTGCATCATGAAAACAAGTGCTTATTAGCACTTTAAAAAAGATTCATACTTTCCTGAGTTAAGGGTCCAGAAATCTCAAGAGTCTTCTTGAGAACACCAGGATCTCATCTCTTCTGCTCAAGGCACCCAGATGACAGGTGCAAGCTGTGCTCAGATGTAGTTCTGGTGATCACATTAACAATGCATTAATGAATTGGTTTTCTGGCATTTTACCACTTGAAACACACTTGGAGAATGGAAAGTATTTTCTTTTAGAGGGGAAAGTTAGAGTTGCACACAATGGCTTCTTAAATCTGTTTGCTCAAGCACACACCAAGCAGTAAAGATTCCACCCAAACCCACACTTGGACCTAACTAAGCGTCAGAATCCTTGGCATTTGCTCGTTTATCAAAGTCCGCTATGTGCCTAAACCAGACACTTTAAAGGGTCCTGATTAAATACTGGTTTGACCATGAAGACATTATATTCAAGTGATTGGCTGCCAACCATGTCCCCAAAAGTGCGAGTTCTGGTGTCAGTGGATGTTCAGGAGCACATTTGTCTCTTGGCTTCTTGGCCAGAGGCAGCATCGTCTTCAAGGACATCCTGGGAGTTCCTGAACATCAGGATAGAATTGTAAATCTTCAGCGCTGGGCCCAGCTTGATTCTCATCACTTTGACAATATCTGCCTGGGTCAGAAGCAGGAAGGCTTTGCCATCGATCTGCTGTAAATAAATAAACAATCACAAATAATTATTCCACACTGGAATCTGTTTATCCAGCAGTAGCAGTTCTGAGGTGCTGAGGGTAACAGTGAATCTAGATGGCCTTGCTGGAGGGAGGTCCCCCCATTTGACTCAAGTTGGATAAACTCCATTGTTCTCACAGAATAGAGAAGTTAAACTCGAGGGCTCTCAGTTTGTTAGGTATAAACTCAATATATTAATTTGCCTGAGCACAAAGATTCCATTGTCATGTTTCAAATTTTTTGGACTGAATGTACCAAGAGCGTGAAAAGTACCACCAAATAAGTCTCCAGCATGTAAGGCACCACATACACATGCTTTAGCTAGTGTTACTCTAGTCATGGAACACAGGAGACAACTGAACTTGTAGCAGCATAAGAATATAAAGTGTAGTTTAGCAGTTGGGTAGAACAGTATACAACCCAATTCCCACAAAACACATTTTGATGTAATAGTCTGTGATCTGTGAAATTTCACAAAATGTTAGGCAGAAATACATAGTATGGCAATAGAGATCTAATTTTTAAAAATCTGTATAAATACATATCTGACATTTTTGAAACCTCGGGCCAACTATATATTCAGTAGGTAAAAGTAGTTGCTGCTAAACCTGATGACCTGAGTTCAAGCCTTAGAACTCATAATGGAAGGTCAGAACTGACTCCATATATTGTCCTCTAATCTCTGAATGCACACCACAGCATGTGACTACATTGACACACACACACACACACACACACACACACGCGCGCGCGCGCGCTCACACATTTACCCACACATACAGCATAATATAAAACAATACTAAAATATTAGAAAATTTATTCTCAATAGAAGTCATGTTTGGCTACCAAAATCATGATTTGTCTTAATTTTATCCATTTAGCTTTTTAACAATTTCAAGTTTTCTTTCTATAATAAAAATACCATAAACACAGAAAACATGTAATAACTATTTCATTTATTAAGTGTTAAGCACATCTATAAATTTTACCATAATGATTTTGGTTCAAGTGACCTTGAACACTTGTGTGGTTACCTAGCTCAGCTGACCAGAGACCAGGATGGAAGGGTTTCTATGGCAATCTCTTCTGGAAGCCAGTGCCATGCATGCAAACCTGCTCAGATCTGACAGCACAACCCTCTTCCAGCTGATGTCTCTTTGATGGCACTGATCCCTTTAATGGGAGGGATAACTACCCTGGGCTCTTATAAAAGCTCAAAAACTTTGGATACCTCCATGATATATTGTCTGAGGCAGACACATCTACTTAGAGGCTAAGATGCTTTTCCTGGGGATAAATTCCCTGTTCTCCATACAGGGGCTGGACCTTGGCCTCCCCTTGAATGATGCATACTCTGAACTCTAAGACCAGACAGATGTTTAACACTTTAGCTTCCCTAGGATGAAAGCATTGGGGTCCTGAAGGACAACCATGAAAACTCTAGAATCATCTGAGAGGGTGTTCTGAGGACAAAAGACAACTGTAAGAAGCTCAGGGCCCTGCAGGGTTGTAGCAGTCATGTGATTAAACAGAAACCATCAACATCATCACCCTTATCATCCGCAGCAGACCCAGCCTTCTCTGTAGCCACAGGGGGCTACGGACGTTAGCCTATGAGAAATGCTAAGCAACTGCGGGCGTTCCCAACTGTGAGAAGGCGGGAGGCAGCAGTGTCAGGGAGGATGCTCTGACTTCTCACACCCAAGCTGGAAGAGGTGCAAGCAGGGAGCCGGGCTAGGCTTGCTCTCGCCTTAGAGTAGAACATTCTTCCCTTTCCCTGCGACTGCCTGGAGCCACCAATAGGAAGCCTTCACGGCTCCCAGAGGCACTAAATATCTAATACTCTTCCACATAATAGTGTGAGAGGCGCACAGGACAACTAAGGGTAAGGATGGCTGTGCGCAGGCTGCACCGCCTGGCCCCTCTCTGCCCCCTGTCTCCTGCCTGTGCACAGGTTGCACTGCCTGGCCTGGCCCCTCTCTGGCCCCTGTCTCCTGCCTGTGCATAGGCTGCACCGCCTGGCCTGGCCCCTCTCTGGCCCCTGTCTCCTGCCTGTGCACAGGCTGCACTGCCTGGCCCCTCTCTGGCCCCTGTCTCCTGCCTGTGCACAGGCTGCACCGCCTGGCCTGGCCCCTCTCTGGCCCCTGTCTCCTGCCTGTGCACAGGCTGCACTGCCTGGCCCCTCTCTGCCCCCTGTCTCCTGCCTGTGCACAGGCTGCACTGCCTGGCCCCTCTCTGATCCCTGTCTCTTGCCTCCTCCATCCAACTGCTCTTATTTACACTTGAATAGATGGAAACAAAGTACTTCTGGACCTAGAAGAGAGGGCATATATCTAATTTTTCCATTTATTACCTCCTTCTTGAAGCACTTGGCATGTTCTTCACAGCCCAAAAGAGACTGTACAAACTCAGCCACCTACGACACAGGACAAAAAAGATGAATTTAAAAGATGCACCTGAAATAACTTGGGGGTTTGAAGTAACTCAACTTGTGAATAAAAATACACCCCACCCCAAACACTTGGAATTTAAACATTAACTATTATAATTTTTTTAGCTCATTAGCGTGTCCTGTGTCCAATGTGGTTTTCCATCCTTTTGCCACACAGCTGGCTCATAAAGGGTCAACGGCGACCTACATCTGTGTGGGGCTCTGGCACTGGGAGAGACTTCTGCATCTGGTTCTCCTGATCATGTGGAGATGGTGGCCTTGGATAATAGTTATCACCGGGCCATCAAGGTAATAGGAATAACTTGCTTGTAGTTCTAAATAGCAAATTCCTCCTGTGTACATTGCTGGCACATCTCACCTGGCTCCTGGCAATGTTGCACACTCCACAGTCTGTGCTGGACTAGATGCCCACATAAATGATGATAAAGCTGGAGCTCAGAGGGGCTCAACAATTTAATTGTCTTACTCGGCCAGTGAGCGGGGGAGGGTTTGAAACTCAGGTTCCCCATTCCCAAGCTCTGAATTCTGGAAATGACTCTCTTCGACTTTACTTTCCCATCTTTCCTCATAGTTCATCTTCTTCTACACACACACACACACACACACACACACACACACACACACACACACACCTCCTTGTGAGACAGCTCGGTGACCTGACTTACAGTGCATATAGCCATCAAGTGTGCGTTCTGGGTAAGTGGATGGTATTGACTCTTGAGTGCTTTGACAGGTTTAGCAGGGCTGTGCATGGGCTGGCCTTAAGCTGGGCCTGGAGTATACACATTCTTGGGGTTAAGACCTTAGGTGAACTTGTTTGTTTTCCCTTTCTACTTCCTGGTTCAACTTGGTGGTGAGCACCTGTCTGTGCTTTCCATGAAAAGGGAAAGATCTGGAGAGAGGCAAAGAGCTCAGGTCCTTATACCAACTCTCTACCTTCCTAGAGCCTGGAAAACACATTCTCCCTCTAAGACTCCAGTAATCAGTGAATTCTGCTCCTACAGGGATAGAAATGGACACCAGTTGTTGAGGTGACTATTCTTAGGGCTCAGAATAGTACTGTGATCTTGTGGCCACACTTAGTCCATGGGAACTCAGAAAGTTCAGCTCTTAGGGGACACTTGGCATGGGCTTGGTAGCTTTTTTACTTGCCCTGGCACTACAAGTCTGGCTCAGCAGAATTAATTTATGATTATCCTTCTAATGTGGAAGGGAGGGTGCAAATTTTAGGAAACTCCCTTAAGCAGCCAGTTGGAGCCCTGCACAGACATCAGTGCAAGGGAGGACTTCGGTGCAAGTATGATGAGACCAGACTTTGTTCAGCATGTCAGCTAGCAGTCCTCCGGATGGTCCATGCTCACAGAGGGCTCAGGCACAGGAGGCCTGTTCAGTTTGCGAAGTTAATATGACTGTCTTTTCCTAGGTGGATAGGAAGCAGTTAGGTATCTGCAGGGAGTTGATGAAAGCCATGAAAGGCCACTGGCCAAGTCAGAAACTGACCAGTGAGAACCTGGGGCAAACGTTAGCGGCTCTGAAGGAGGCTGAAAAGGGGCTGCAAGAGCCCACAGCTTTGATGGGTCTGGATCCTTCCCATGCTGCTCTTCTAGCGGAGAACATCTACCATGACTGTGTATGAGGACTCTGCGATGGATGCACCTCTGAGTAGAACTGAACTACTGTTGGGTCTAGGGCTCACTACACAGAGAGGAGAGAGGAGAATGTCCTGAAGGCACAGCTTGCCCGTCACTATAATATACACAGTCACATGTGTGACCCTCCTCAGGAGAGATGCAAAGGCTTTTGGGTGGAAAGATTGTAGCTTAGGGGAACTCAGGGAAAGATCAGGGGGAGAGGCTCCTTCAATATACACTGTATTTCCTGGGATTAAAATTCCTGACAGATGTGTAGATTCCCAGGAGCTAGCCCAGAAACAGGAGAAGCGTGAGCAGCGAGGAGCCTGAGGAGCAGAAGGCAAATGGGGGAAAAGCAAGGTCCTGTGGTCTCCTGGGATGGATTTGTGCTTCTGACAGCAGACAGCAGGGAGCCTGAGGTCCTGGTTCTCAGCTTGGCCACACGTCGCCATCTCCTGCAGCGCTTGCAGCCTGACTGAGGCATGGACTCAGGCCATAGAGATCACAGATGAATGGAGCTGGACAGCGTCCAAGCTCTGGACATTTATTTTCAAGGCTCAGAAAGATGCTGCTGTGTGATGAGGGAGGGCTGTAAAGGTGAGACTTCGGAGTCTGCCCGGACTCCTGAGGACACCTTCTGTAGGTTGGAGATCAGCTACAGCCTAATGGGAAGCGTGAAGGTCAGGAGAGCCAGCTGAGGAGGGAAGAGGGTATGTGTGTGCAGAAGTCAAATCCTCCACACTGGACAGTCAGAGAACGGAGAAAGGAAGCCGAGTCCAGCACAGGTTTCTCAGCCTCTGGGGCAGTTCTTCTGCAGAGTGCTTCTGTGTATTGTGGGAGCTCTTGTTCAAATTCCTGGCCTCTAATCCCTAGCTGTGAATAGCAATTTTGTCTTCTAGCTGTGACATCCAAAACGATGTGGCCACAGGCTGCCACAGGCCCCTTGGGTCTACCGCCAGAGGAATGCTTCCATAGAAAGAATCACTAAATATCAGAGGCAGAGAATAAAACAGAAAAGGCTGACCAGGCCTTGGCTCATAGACCTAAGCTTTGCTCTACTTCCCTCAGGATGAGTGTGGGGAAGGCTCACCAGTCACAGGGGCAGTGGCCTCCCATGTCAAGCTGAAGTAGTTGCCTAAGACAGTCTCTTATTCCTTGTGCTAAGAAGAGCTTCTGCTCACTGCAGAAGAGTGGCGGGTTGCTCTGATCATTTGCATATGTTCCTGGGTCCCTCTGACACCAGCACTACCAGGACTCCTTTCCTTTCTTCAGCCTAGTTAGCTAAGACCTCGCCATCATCGTAAATGTCACATGACTCCAATGCATCAACAGAACATAGCCTGTGCTGCGGAGTGGGGACGTCAGTTTCCTTGCTTCTGGTACTGTTTTATGGGGGCTTGGGCCCATCACCTTCACTCTGCATACAGCGGGTTCTCACTGCCTGTCCCAGATGCTCTGCTTTTCTGAAAGGTTCCTGTTCTTGCTTTGGATGGTAAAGACCAATGATGTAATCTCTTCCAAGGAAAAAGTCTTTGTCCAGATCTTAAAAATACCCCAAAGCCTTGTTCAGTATTATTAGTGAATACTTACTCTTCCTAAAACTAAGTTCCATGTTGAATTTTAACAGAAAGCGACTTTGGTTAGAGATTTTGCAAATGTAAATGCTAAGATTTTACACACAGACTAATCCCCAAGGGCCTTCCTTTCAATCTCCCATTCAAAGACCTTTCCTCCTATAAATGTGTGATAAGTTGCAGACAACTGCTCAGAGAGTGAATGCTCTCTGAAGGAAGAAACAGTTATCATTTGTTACCTACCCCTCTGTTGTAAATGGTACCCATGAATTGGGACTATTTTTCAAGGCTCCCAGTGCCCAGTTGGAGCCCCGTCGGGGACCCAGGCCAAGGCTGGCTCTGAGGAATACCCATGCTGTACAAAGATGCTATGTGGACCTGTGTCCTTGACTCTGATTCTGCGGGTGCATCCCTGGCCTGAAGGCTGCTCTGTGGGCCTGTACTGTTGTCGGTCATGGTTCTGGGGAATCACTCTGGATGCAGGAACTGACAGGTGTCCGCCCTCCATGGTTTTGAGAGCACAGTGTTCTGTGTCCAAAACCCAGGTTTTATTTTGGAAGGACTCCGAGTGAGTTAATTGTAGGCATGAGACAGCAGTTTGGGAGACTAAGAAGGATGAGTGTGCCCGGGCTCTCCCATTGGACTCCACGTTATCCATCTCACGTTCCCCCATGACCTACTTTCCCTGGCTTCCTTGCTGGCACTCAGCACGCCTCCTTCTGCAGTGGGCTGCTGCTTCCATCTTCCCGAATGACGATGTTCCTCTCTTGCTGAGCCTGGAGATGTGAGCTGGATCACACTGCCTGAAAAATCTACTGGGGATTGTGTTTCCACTCTGATTCTATTTTTTTTTAACAGCAGAATTTATTTGCCCCCTTTCGAAGGGCCCTATTGCAGAAGGCTGCTATGCTTAGCCAGCAGTACCCTGATTTTTCAAAACACTGCCTCCTGTGTAAAGCCTACTTTTAAAGTGACTGCAATCTTTTATAGTTAATGAACATTTAGGGAGCACTTGGTTGAGAGCAGGACAATTTATATGCTGTCCTTTAAGGAGCATTTTAGAATAGAAGAGGTAGAAGCGACTGCATGGGGCCAAACAAAACTGAGCTGTGCCTGGGATGGAGAATGCACTCTGTAGCCGGTGCACGGGGGACAGGGATTGTTCGTTTATTCACTCATTCACTCATTCATTTTCTCATTCATTCATTTACTCATTCATCTACTCCATTCACTCATCCATCCACTCATTCATTCATTCATTCATTCATCCACTCATTCACTCACCCATTCACTCATTCATTCACTCATTCTCCACACAGACCTGGTCACACACCTATTCTGACTAATAAGATTTGTTATGAAGATGTACAAAAATATAATCAAAATATCCTAAAATATTTTACCCCTTGATCTTATGAGCTTGTACTCTTACCCAGACTATGTGCCTGTGAGAAACACGAAATATGCCTCTACAGATGATAACTCAATGGGCTCTCACATCCTCACCTCTAACTCAGTGTCACAAAGCAATAGCATTTATGACACATAACGGATTACCATGTGTTCTTGCCTTTCATTTCAAGCCGCTAAGCCCACCTCACAGCCTCCCCACACTTTGCAAACAGTGCCTGTGAGAGAGTCAGCGACAAAGGAGAGAAAGCCAGTTCCAAGCTCCGTGGAGAGTGACAAAGAGTAGCTTCTCTTCACAGGTAGCATTAGATGGAGCAGAGGTCTGCCTCCCAGGCCAGGAAGGAGACAAAGGGAGCATTCTCCCTCTCCAGCCTCTGCTATAGACACCCCTTTTCTAGGTCTCACTGAAGGACACAACGCTGGAGGCCTGCGCTCAACGCAGCAGACCTTGTCCCCTGCGGGGACTCCCCTTGGGTCCCCTTCAGCATGTCCACTGCTCAGAAAGCCGAGACAGCTCTCTCGATCCAGGACAGCCTTTCAAAGAATACCTCCTTAGTTACCATTCTTGACGGGGTGTCCAGAGCAGCCGCACATCCTGCCGGCAATGGTACCTACAGAACACACCATCAACCCCACATTTTCAATCCTTCAAAGATCATCCTCAAGGCTATATTTCAGTATTGGGAAATGTGTGTGGTGATGAGGGACACAGAAATAAGTCTCAGGGGTTCTTGTTCTCAAGTGCATCTTATTAGACGCCAAGGCTTGGCTTTGGCAGTAATGACAAGATAATCCTTAGAACATATCCCCAATGGAAGGTGTGGTTACAGGGCATCAGGAGGAGTCAGGGTTCTTGATACAAGACACTTGGCCTCCCTGTGGCTTTTAGTTAATCTAAAGGCCCCGATGTCTTTCCCACAGTAAAAGGCTGAGAATATATATGATCTATGAGAGAATCCAGCAACTGGAGATCCCCTTCCTAACAGTTTATTAAGTTCTTTACATCTTCTTTTGAGGAATCCCCAATCTTAATGAGAGGGAGCAGCTACTCCCCTCTGTCACCTCCGACCTCTTGCCTTTAAGCTCATTAAATGTTAAACTTGAACAGAGCAGACTCTCCTTCCCTATCAGTAACCTGCCTAGTGCTATGCTGTCCTCCCAGGGGCTGCTGCCCTTCTTACTTACACTTTCCCAACAAGGAAATAGAAGCATGCCTCTCTTCATTATAAGAAACACTCATTGTGTGCGGGCTTTGCGATCACCCATCTGACTCTCCAGTGCCTGGACTGACAGTCTTAGCGCACTGCATGGTTTGTTTCTTAGGAAAACAACTGAGAAGATTCTGAAGGCCTGAGATGTTCCTCAGAAAGCATGGGAAGTATTGTGTGTGTGCCCATGACTCACTCAGCTTCTCTCAGAGCCTTTGTCCCATGGACTACTGGCCCGTGTGCCCCTGCCTCCTTGATCCTCAGGTGATCCCATTCTCAGTTCTTGGTTCCTCAGAGTCTGTCTCTGGGCATTGTGCTTTTGGGAAACACTCAACCCATAGCCTTGTCTATATCTATTTTTTGTTTTGTTTTTACTTTTTATTACTCTTTATTTACATTTCAAATGATTTCCCCTTTTCTGGTCCCCCCCCCTCCGAAAATCCCCTAACCTATCGCCCTTCCCCCTGCTCACCAATCCACCCACTCCTGCTTCCCTGTCCTGGCATTCCCCTACACTGGGGCATGTAGCCTTCTCAGGACCAATGACCTCTCCTCCCTTTGATGTCCAATAAGGCCATCCTCTGCTACATATGCATTTGGAGCCATGGGTCCCTCCATGTATACTCTTTGTTTGGTGGTTGAGTCCCTGGGAACTCTGGGAGTACTGGGTAGTTCAAATTGTTGTTCCTCTATGGTACTACAAACCCCTTCAGCTCCTTGGGTCCTTTCTCTAGCTCCTCCATTGGGGACCCTGTGCTCAGTTCAATGGTTGCCTGAGAGTGTCTCCCTCTGTATTTGTCATGCACTGGCAGAGCCTCCCAGGTGATTCCCAGCTGTATCAGGCTCCTGTCAGCAAGCACTTGTTGGCATCCACAATAGTATCTCGTAGCTGTATATGGGATGGATCCATAGGTGGGACAGTCTCTGGATGGTCTTTCCCTCAGACTCTACTCCACACTTTGTATCTCCTCCTGGGCCTATATTTTTTAATGGAAGCAGTCACTTACTGTCTATTACTACATCAGGTCGCGCACGTAATCTCACCTCTGATTCTTCATGTCTCTTCAGAAGACCCCATTCAGGCTCCCTACTGCCACCCTGGTCCTTCTCCTGATGACACCATGGTCCCTCATTCTTTCAGAGACACTCCTTGGCATTGCAGATCTCATAGGCTATATTATCCTAATCAAGCACTGAACTGCTTAGTCCCAAGACTATAAAAGGAGTCGCATTTGGCTCACTTTATTCTTCATCTTTCGTGTCTTGTCTACATCCCATGCACTGAGTTTGACTTTAAAATAACCACTGAAGTCATACGTTTTGCACCACACAAATCGGCCCAGACCCATGCCTTTCTGGGGGCTGCTGGTAACATCAGAGGTAGTATTTTCCTCTCTGCCTTGGCTCGCTCTCTGAAGAAAATCATTCTCATCTTCCTGAATCACCATGAGTAGAAGTGATTTTCTAAGAAACAAATAGACCACAGCCACTGACTAAGCCATGGCCATCCTATCCTGTTCAGTTGCCTTTTATGCAACTGCTGTTTCTTGCCCTGGGTTAGCTACTTCTATGCCCAGTGTGTGAACAGTGGGAAAATGCCAGCTCAGAGTTTGGCACTGACTATGTGGCCCTAAGAGAGGCAATTAGTTTGGGGACATCTCAATTTCTTTGTCTGTCAAATGGGTGAAATAAGACTTTGTGTCTTGCCATTGTTATCCTAATATACACTGTTGGTCATGTGAGGGTCATGAGCTAAGAGTCCATTGAGAGGGGAGGGGCCAACTGCAGCCATCATTCCATCTGGGAGAACATGGAATGCCTAGCTTGGAACTCCATAGGAGAGCTCTCCAGTGCCCTTTCTCATATGATTTTGTCATAAACAGGTTTTAATTCAGCTGTCTTTTTGGTCATGGACACACATTACAGACTAGCACAATTCCCCAAGGAGGAACAGACCCAAATACTCTTTTAGTAACAGGATCTTGCTCTTTCATTCTCCCCTGTATTCTCTACCCCATTGACTGGGCACTCTACTACCATGACACTATGCATCCACCCCTCCACAGAATGGATGAGGGAGGTGGATAGGTACAGCATGCTGAGGAACAGTGGCAGCTCCCTCTTTCTCTTACTGGGGGAACCTGGGTGAAATGGAATCTCAGGCTCTTAGATGAGGTCTTTGTGGGGTATGGCACAGGGAGGGCCTGCTTCAGACTTCCCAAGTCTTCATAGTCTTAGTGCAAGGATCTTGGAATGAGAAGTTTAACCCATTGCAAGGGAAGATGATTGGTGTAGGCTCTTGGTAAACAGTTCGGAGCTAATTTAGCTCAGGATCTAGCTGAAATCTTATCCTCAGAGAAGACCAGGGTTTCCTAGGTTGAAAGAGTGTTATCTTGGGTATTCCAAGCTTCGTGGCTAATAATATCTACTTATCAGTGAGTGCATACCATGTGTGTTCTTTTGTGATTAGGTTATCTTATCTCACTCAGGATGATATTTTCTAGTTCCATCCATTTGCCTAAGAATTTCATAAATCATTTTTAATAGCTGAGTAGTGCTCCATTGTGGAAATATACCACATTTTCTGTATCCATTCCTCGATTGAGTGACATCTGGGTTCTTTCCAGCTTCTGGCTATTATAAATATGGCTGCTATGAACATACACATGGAGGGACTCATAGCTCCAGCCACATATGTAGCAGAGGATGGCCTTGTCGGACATCAATGAGAGGAGAGGTCCTTGGTCCTATGAAGGCTCGATACCCCAGGGTAGGGGAATGCCAGGATAGGGAAGCAGGAGTGGTTAGGTTGTTGAGCAGGGGGAGGGGATGGGATAGGGATATTCAGAGGGGAAAGATGAAAGGGAACAACATTTGAAATGTAAATAAATAAAATATCTAAAAAAAGTGTTATCTGAGATCTACAGGTGAAGTGATATCTTTGTCAGTCAAACAATGTACTCCCTTAAAATGAACATGCCAAATAGGAGACAATATAATACTATATTGAAGTTGTTTCAATACAATAATAAACAGAGAAACTTTCAACTGATCCATACCAAAAAGCAAAGTGGTAAGGCATGATTATATTAAAACACAATATTGTAAAATCTTATCTGGCTTTCCCCGATGTAAAACACCTTACCTGTAGCTGTAACATGTCCGATAAAAATCAGCTAGAGGTTTACCTGGTAATCTTGTAGCATGGAGGTTCCTAAGCACAGGGGCTTATAGACCTGTGCTCCTCAGATAGGAGCAGGGGTGTGGATTTGGAGGATCAAGTTTCTCTGCTCTACCTAGCAGGGGGATGGTAACAAGTCACAGGAGTTGGCACTAAGATAAGAGTGCAGTGGAGGTCTATGTTCATAGCAGCCTTATTTATAATAGCAGAAGTTGGAAGGAGCCCAGATGTCCCTCAAAGGAAGAATGGATACAGAAAATGTGGTATATTTATACAATGGAATACTACTCAGCAATTAAAAATAATGAATTCATGCAATTTGTAGGCAAATGGTTGGATCTGGAAAATATCATCCTAAGTGAGTTAACCCAATCATAAAAGAATACACATGAAATGCAATCACTGATAAGTGGATATTAATGAGCCCAAAAGCTCTGAATACTCAAGGCACAATTAGCAAATCAAAAGATACCCAAGAAGATGGAAGGAGAGGACCCTGGTCCTGAAAGGACTGGATCCAGTTTTATAGGAGAGTACCAGAATAGAGCAGAGAAATGGTGGGGTGGTGATTGGGGAATAGGTGGGGTGTGGGTGTGGGTGTGGTGTGGTGTGGGGGAGTGGAAGAGGACATATGGGACATATGGTGAGGGGGGAACTGGGAAAGGAGAAAGCCTTCGGAATGTAAACAAAGAATATAGAAAAAAAAAAAAGAGTGCGGTGGAGGGAAACACCAAGCAGGCAGACAGTGGGCTTTCCCAGACTCTTCAAAGGCGTGCCTGACGTCCTGCTCAGATCTGAAGTTTAAGCTGTATGGAGAAGATGCAGGGGACGTTTTCCCTGACGTTAGAGGGCACAAGCAGTTGACTTGTTTCACTCCAGCATTCCCCCACCCCTCTCTGGTTCCTCTCACCTCATCCACAGTCCATCTGGCCACTGCGCTGGCTTGGATGTCAGCCACCCCTGGAAGCAGCTTGCAGTGCTGCTCCCTGCCGAGGGGCAGGTCCCGGAAAGGGTGGGCAGACATGGATGTCATAGAGAGTGACTGTTGAAGCATCTGCTGCACCTGCACAGCTGAGTACTCTGCAAGAAAGAGTAACACGGGGTGAGCAGGGCACAGACGCTGCAGGCCCGTGTGCGGGATGCACACCCAATCGATAGAAGAGTCCCCAGGCATAGCCTGTGCCACTGAAGTGACAGACCAGGAGGTGTGTAAAACTCAGAGTGTAGAACCTAGATGTGTTTGACCGTTGGCTACATTTAAATATGTCCACAGGGTTCTGCTTGGCAGCATGTAAAGCGCCAGGCTGTCCCCAGCTTTCCTCTCCTTACACCGAGAGTAAGGACAGAGCCTGACAGAATGTGAGTACAGGGCAGACCGGCGTACTGAACCACCTGGGATATAGATGCACACAGAGAGCAATTTCCTCCTAGAAGCCACTTCCGACATGAATAGAGACAGAAGGAGCTCAGGTTCACAGCCAGCTCCCTAAATGCCCTTGCCATAGTGAATAAAGCGTACGAGTGCTCCCAGGAGAATGTGTGTGATGTCAGCTGATGCCGTAGAGTTCCAGCAGTGTGTAGTGACCTCGGAAGGAACAACGCAAGGGCGGGGCATCCAGGGAGGAAAGCCTCAGTGAAGACGCAGTGTCTCAGCTCAGGCATCCAGAGTGACACCATTTATATTAAGCAGAAACTCTGACGGGTTCCCATCCTAAGTGACAGGGGATGATGGCTGCAGCTTGTCCAATGGCTGTTCTCGCCACCGTGAGACCCATCGAGTCTGGAGGCTCTCCAGCCTCATGTTCGTCACCGCTGCCACACTAGTGGGCTTCTCCTTCAGAGCTTTAGTCAGACCCGGTAGATCAGGCATGCAGTCCTGACATCAGGGTGCAGATGAGAGCAGAGTGTATTTTGTGGGACCAACATTGGCTACATAGGGAGTTCTTGGCCAGCCTTGGGCTACATAGGGCAAATCTCAAACAATGCAAATAAGTGTCTTTATTCTTATGATCTATCCAAATAGTTCAGATAGAAATTAGGGCAGGGTGGGGCAGGAGAGGCCCTTAGGGTGCCGAGGAGATATGGTAGCTCAGTCAGTAAAGTGACCGCCTTGCAAACAGGAGAAGCTGATTTCCAGAACTCCTGTAAATGAGCTTTCTCTGGTGGCATGTGCTTGTAATCACAGTGCTGGGAACATGGGGACAGGAGCTCACTGGGCCTCACTGCTCAGCCAACCTAGCACAGTTGGTGAGCTCCAGGCTCAGGGATCACATCTCAAAGGAGGTGGACAGTGTTTGAAGATGACACTTCAGGTTGTTACACACACACACACACACATACACACACACACACACACACATACACACACACACACACACACGAATGCACCATATCAGCAAACACATAAACATACACACATGCTCATGAACCTTAAATACATGAACACACATACATATATGAACACATACACATGTAATGTGCACTGCATTAGCACAAACATATGCTGAACCTACATATACATGAATACACATACATAATAAACACAGAGGTCTGATGAAATGGCCTTTTATCTCCAAATTGATAAAGAGCAAAAGCATTAAAAATGTCAACACAAACTTCTGCCTCTAGAAATACATCCTTGAAGATACTTTTAGTATACATTAGCTAACTGAAGTCTACTGAGACTTAGAGACTTTAAAAGACAGATCACAACTGATATGTTTCACACTGTCGGAAAGCCTCCTTTCCTCATGCGAGTGGTGGGTTAGGCTGAAGGAGCTACACACCCGAGAGCCCGTTATTGTGGTTTCATGTCTCACCTTCTGCTAAGATTCTTGAAAATCATTATGCAGATATTTCTACCTCATAATTACAGTTTTAGTGTAAGAAGCTGACCTATGTTTCTAAGTGGCCAGTCACATGCCTGTTTGGAATCAGGAAGGCTCTGAATGGTGGGTGAGCTGTCCATCACTACATGGACTCTTCAGCGTAGTGCAGCCCTTGTGGACTAGAGCGGACATCCTCATATTTACTAATGCTCGCTGCCTGCCCAGATAAAACGACAGCAAAATTGCAGGCTTCTTCCTAATTCTTATGCTCTAGTTGCAGCCAGCGGCAAATTCATCTCTAACTGCTGATTGTCCAAGCTGACCTTTTTAGTATGTAAATAGGTTATCTCTCTTCATGTAGTTCAGCCAACAGTATGTTAGGCTGTAGGTTCTGATGGGACACTTCACACCTCCTTGGAAAGGGCTGGTATGTTGACAAATGCAGGTGTTCTTTAATGGAGTTGTCTGGTGGCACAAGACCATGTTAAAAAAAAAAGCCTTGAAGCCATTGGCATTAAGGGTCAGTGGGTAGTTGCAGTAATGTACCTGCCACAGATCTGCCTGAGAGACCGAGAGTTGAAACTCCTCCTTTGGGATTAAGACTAGAGCCAAAGACCAAAGTCTGGCCTCCCCGCTCCCCCATCCCAGAAATTAGAATTGGGTTGCTTTGCTGAATAGAATGGACTTAAACAAATATGTATCTCAACTGAATAAATTAACCAAGAACCATTTCTAATACACAGAAGGCTCTGAAACGACACAGTGATTCTTATATATTTGGAAGGTACAAAGATACCAAGTTTTGTGATTAGATTGTTTTTGTTTCCCAAATAAATGCAGGAGGCATTTAAATGGAAAAGAATCTGTGTGTTTCCAAGGAAGGATATTTTTGAACACTTCAGCTTTGGAAGTAGCTGTGTATCTGGAGTATGAGGCTTACTCTTGGAAACAAACTTAAGGTGTGGCTGACAGTGCCTGAACAGTGGTGGGGTTTCTTAGCCCACTGATGGCACTCTCAGGTTGGTTCTGGCCTTTGGAAAGTGGAGGAGAGTAACTTTAGCTTAGGAGAAAAGACAAGATGGCCTCAAGTTAATAAGAAAGAGTGGACCAGCTCTCCACTGTACTCTTGATGTTGTCTATTAATTGTGAATAAAACAGTGTGCCTTTATCAAACCCAGGTACTACTCATCTGAAGACTGGTGATATTTGTGTTACATATTTAATTTGAATGCTCATGAAAACTGGGAATAATATGAGATTCTTATTATTATGTGAGATTAATTAATATGTGAGATTATTATGATAACAGGAGGTCCTATCATGGACAGTGGGGAAATGCCTACAGCCTATGGGGTGGACAGTCCTTACCCAGAGCCCAGCATTCCCAGTGGGGTAGAGCTGTGTTTGTTGATGTACAGCCTCAAGCTCTGAAGGATGTTTGCCAGATCTGTTACATGCCAAACACAAATAACATTTTCCCTTACTACTATCTAGTTTACGCCATAATAGGTGTATTAGTCTGGGTTCTCTAGAGTCACAGATCGTATGGGCAGTCTCTATGTAGTTAGGGAATTTGTCGATGACTTACAGTCTGTAGTCCAACTCCCCAACAGTAGTCAGCAGCAGCTGTGGATGGAAGTCCAAGGATCTTGCAGTTGCTCAGTCCCACGAAGCAAGCCGGCAAGGAAGAATGAGTCTTCCTTCTTTCAATGTCCTTATATATGTCTCCAGTAGAAGGTGTAGCCCAGATTAAAGGTGTATACCTTTAATCCCAGATGAACTTGAAATCTGGGATTAAAGGTGTATGTCTCCACACCTTTAATCCCAGATGACCTTGAACTGGAATCCATGCTTCAAGATCTCCATGCTAAGTCCAGGTCAGAAACTTATATCTCCGAGCCTCCAAATTAGGATCATAGGTGAGCCTTCCAATTCTAGATTGTAGTTCATTCCACATATAGTCAAGTTGACAACCAGGAATAGCCACTACAATAGGAAAACATTATTTTCTATCTTTTTACTGATTCCTATGCATCCATATTTTTTTATACTTAAATGGGGTAATAATAGAATTAAACCCCTTTGAGCTACTGCAATTAGAAGAGTTCTAGGTGCATAATGAATATTCAGTCCATGTCCGGCTTCACATTATTGTAAAAAGGTAGAAGGGCTTTTGTAGTTGTGAAGGCGAATATGGAGACGTATAACATTCCCAGAGCCAGTTTGGCTGGTTTTAATCCTCTGAAGACTGAAACCCCTTTAAATTCAGAACTGTGAGACCCGTGTTTAGATCTTCCCACCCATTTGATCTTGGGAGCGACAGTGTGGTGGTCATTCTCAGCATGGAATGAAACTTGGCAGGAGCTGCTGTCAAGGTAGAATGGGACATTTTCCCCCCTAGGCAAATGGAGTGGACGTATGGCAACCATCTCGGCACTACAAAAATGCACGTGACTTGTGGTGCTGGGGATCATGTGACTCCCCAAAGACTCGTAAAGCCAGGGTGATGCACATTATCTTAAATTCTGTGCATAAAGTTAAAATTTTGGGGAAAATTCCACTTAAACTTGTTTCAGGATGTGAACATACTGATTTTTCACTTTTTCCTGAGCCAGTGCTGCTCACCCCACAACAGGGACTCCATTGCCATCTCTCAGCGTGTGAAAGACCATAAGGCATATTGGGAATACAAAGAGTCAGGTTGCTCATAACTGTGCTTCTGTCAGGAACGGGCCAGACAGACCACCGTGATCACACAAGGATCTCACCGAGCTAAAAGGTTCCAGTTGCCTACTGTTTTTATTATATCTTTTGTATGGTCTGTTAGTAAATACTCTTGTGTTCCCATTGCCCACGATAGTCTAATGAGTTTAGATGTACAGCTCAGAGGATATCAGGTTATATAACACAGCTTAGATGTGTAGCAGGCTAGCTCATCTAGAACAGGGTAAGTCCACTATGGGATGAGATCACTGACCCATGCAGTGTTCTGAATTGATCTGTCATTAGTCAGCACATGCATGGCCTGTGCTCCTCAACGCAAAAGCAGCTGACCATCCCATCTAGAGTCACTTTGAGCATTATCATGAGGACAGCAGAAAGGTTCATATGCCTGCTTCATCCAAGGGGTAGGACATCACGACTGTTTCCACCAATCATGGCTGAGACCTGGGCTGCATTCCAGTGACACAGTCTCATACAGTAGCCTCTCCTGCCGGCTCCCCAAGAAGCCAGGGGAGTTCAGCCTCTAAAAGCAGCCTCCTGCGAGAGGTCTCAACATTCCAATTAATCAGAATGTCCCCTGCCCCAGAAACTGAAATGCATGTGTGATCCCGGCTTAGCCTCTAACACCAGCAGGTAAGAGACAACAATCGAAATGACCTCTGCTTTCATGATGCCTTCCCTTTAAGGAAACAGTGAACATGTTCCCCGGTGTTGCCTCAGTCATGACTGTTTCTGGAAAAACTCCTAGCACCTTCCCTTTCTTTTCAAGTTGGTATTCAGTTATATATATATATATATATATATATATATATATATATATATATATAACTATATAACTATATAATATATATAACTATATAATATATATATATATATATATACATATATATATATATATATATATAATGATAGGTTTGATGATTTTGCAGAGTCACTCAGAGATTTGGAACACTCTCGAGGTCTCCAGGCCAACCCATTCAGCTCCTTGTCTCACCCCAGGATCCAAATGGGCCCCGGACCAGAGAGCCAAAGACTTGGCTACACTCTCAGCTCTGCAGAACCCTGCAGAGAGGAGCTTTCTACAGGAGGATGCGGAGACATTAGCTATCCTACTGAGATAGCAACTATCGCTTTGGGAGAGGCAGTCTCCGAAAACTGTAATCCAGGCCACTTTTATTCCCAAGAATCCAAGGGATGGCTGTACTGGCCCATTGTGTGTGGCATGTGACGTGTGGACTCTCTTGTGAGAGCCTCCACAGGCGTGTGACACAGAACATAGTATGTTTTAGCCACAACTTCTCAGACTGCTTTTATTAAAAAAAAAAAAAAACTAGAGTCCAAGGATTTTAGTTCATCTGAAAATAGCTTAAAAGTAGGTCCCCGCTTTCTCCTCAGCCCCTATCATCTACCCTTCCCACTTCTGCTGTACTCCCACAAGAGGAAGAGAAATCCTTTATGGAAATGTTCTTTTAAAAATATGGCTGTTTCTTCACAAAAGCTTCACACAACAAAACTGAAGCAAGTGACTCATAAGTGGTAAAGGCATGGCTGGGTCTCGGGCTATTTTTAATCCACTAAAACAGAGACCCATTTCACAAGTAACCTCCTCATCAATGAAAGAGAGACCAATCCTAGCATGTTCTGTGCTCCACAAAGAGGAAATAATTAAAAAAAAAAACCTAAAGTTGCAATTGGCCCTGAAATTCAATTACGTGCTTTCCCATCCACCATGTGATCTGTGAGAGCCCCTGGCCCGGGCTGTCTCTGTAGCACTGACTGAGAGTTGCTGTTTATGGCACTGTGCTCCCTTGGGAACTGCTGCTGGAGGGGAGAGGTGACATGCTGGGCTGACTTCTCCCTCTGAAGACTGCCCGTGGTTCAGATTTGCTGGTCCATCTTCTCTTCCATTTCTTCATCTGCTTTGTTGCTCAGCACAGAGGGGAAAATAGAGCGAGAGACACAAACATGATCTTCAAGACAATGGCTGTGCCTGTGTGGGAGAGTGATCTTGGCAAGCACAGTCGTTAATGGGGTGGGTACTCAGCACAGGCTGTCTCCCCTGTGCCCAGGGAAGTGAGTCATACATTCCTCAGGCTGTTCCTGTGTAGAATTCAAACACTGCTTCCACCTAGGTGGTGCCTTGAAGTTGTCAGTCTTCCCTCACCACAGGTTACTTCATTGTAGTTGGTTTTGTATAAACGTGACTGGTAAAGGGCAGAAAGTCCATGCTATTTTACAGGTTTGCCATGGAGCTACCAAGAGACCCAGGAGCTGGGTCCTGCCTGCCACAGCAGCTAGGAAACACACGTGGCGTTAGAACATTTGCAATGCAGAGGGCAATGGGATATGCTACAGTATGTCCTGGGTTTTGATGGCATGGTATATAAATTAATAAATTAATATTACACAATGGAGTATTGCTCGGCTATGAAGGACAAGGACAGCATGAATTTCACAGGCAAATGAATGAAACTAGAGGTAATGAGTGAGGTAACCCAGATCCAAAGGACATGCGTGGTATATACTCACTTCTGAGTGGATATTAGCCATAAAGTACAGGATAACCATGCTACAATTCGCAGACCCGAAGAATCCGAATAACAAGGAGGGCCCAAGGGATGCTTGAATCTCACTCAGAAGGGGGAGTAAAATAAGTATCAGAAGTAAATGGGGGGAGGGGACTGAGAGAGAGAGGAGGAGGAGAGGGGAGCAGGGCAGGGAGATCAGGTGTAGGGAGAGCAGGGGAGAGAGAACAGAAATCATAGGAGGGGAGGCATCTTTAGAACATGCCAGAGACTTGGAGTTGGGGGAAATCCCAGGATGTCTATGGGGGCAACTCTAGCTGAGACTCCTAGCAGTAGGGGACATGGATACTGAAATGGGAACTTCCTATAGCCAAGCAGGACTCCCAGTGGAAGGATAAGAACAGCACCCACCCAAAATGTAACATGTCCCACCTACTAGATGTGCTGGGACAAAGATAGAGCAGAGACTGAGGGGATGGCCAACCAATGACTGGCCCAAATTGAGACCCATCCTATGGGTAAGAACCAATCCTTGACACTATTAATGATACTGTTAGGCTTGCAGACAGGAGCCTTGCCTAACTGCCCTTTGAGAGGCTTTACCCACCAACTAATGGAAATAGATGCAGAGACCCACAGCCAAACATTAGAGGGAGCTCGGGGAGCCTTGTGGAAGGGCTGGAGGAAAGATGAAGTGTCCTGAAGAAGATAGGGACTCTATAGGAAGACCGAAAGAGTCAACTAACCTGGATGCACTGGGGCTCCCAGAGAGTGAACCACCAAGCCTAGGGTGGACCTAGTACCCTCCCTCCCTACATATGTACCAGATGTGCAGCTTGGTCTTCATGCAGGTCCCAAAACAGCTGGAGTGGTGACTGTCTTAGTTAGGGTTTCCATTGCTGTGAAGAGACTTCACGACTAAGGCAACTCTTCTAAAAGACAACATTTAATTGAGACTGGCTTACAAGTTCAGAGGTTCTGTCCCTTATCATCACGGCAGAAGGAGCATGGTAGTATCCAGGCAGGCATGGTGCAGGAGGAGCTGAGAATTCTACATCTTCACCGGAAAGAAGCCAGGAACAAACTGTCTCCCATGTGGCTAGGAGGAGAGTCTCAAAGGACTTCTGGGGGAATCAATATCCCTGACCTCAAGCAGTACTACAGAACAATTGTGTTAAAAACTGCATGGTATTGGTACAGCAACAGGCAAGTAGATCAATGGAATAGAATTGAAGACATCATTAGTCATCAGGGAAATGCAAATCAAAACAACCCTGAGATTCCACCTCACACCAGCCAGAATGGCTAAGATTAAAAACTCAAGAGACAACAGGTGCTGGAGAGGATGTGGAGAAAGAGGAACACTCCTCCACTGTTGGTGGGATTGCAAGATGGTACAACCGCTCTGAAAATCAGTATGGCGGGTCCTCAGAATATTGGGCATGACACTTCCAAAGGACCCTGTCATACCACTCCTGGGCATATACCCAGAGGATTCCCCTGCATGCAATAAAGACATGCTCCACTATGTTCATAGCAGCCTTATTTATAATAGCCAGAAGATGGAAGGAGCCCAGATGTCCCTCAAAGGAGGAATGGATACAGAAAATGTGGTATATTTATACAATGGAATACTACTCAGCAATTAAAAATAATGAATTCATGCAATTTGTAGGCAAATGGTTGGATCTAGAAAATATCATCCTAAGTGAGTTAACCCAATCACAAAAGAATACACATGAAATGCAATCACTGATAAGTGGATATTAATGAACCCAGAAGCTCTGAATACTCAAGGCACAATTAGCAAATCAAAAGATTCCCAAGAAGAAGGAAGGAGAGGACCCTGGTCCTGAAAAGACTGGATCCAGTTTTGTAGGAGAGTACCAGAACAGAGAAATGGTGGTGGAGGGTGGTGATAGGGGAATGGGCAGAGGGAAGAGGACTTATGGGACATATGGTGAGGGGGGAACTGGGAAAAAGGAAAGTCTTTGGAATGTAAACAAAGAATATAGAAAAGAAAAAAAAAAGAAAAAGCCTCCCCTAGCAGTGACACACTTCCTCCAACAAGGCCACACCTCTCTGAACAGTGCAATTCCCTGGGCCAAGCATATTTAAACCATTACAGAGACTGACCCACAATCTGTTGCCTGCCTGTATATTCTATACCTCTAACTGGGGTGCTTCAATGAGAGAGGATGTGCCTAGTCCTGCAGTGATGTGTGGGGAGGGGAGGAAGGGTGGTGTGACACAGGGTGGCTCTCCCTTCTCTGAAGAGAAGGGAGGAGAATGGGAAGATCTGTGTGAGTGGGTCTCGGAGGACAGGGCATATATTAGGATGTAAAGTGAATAAATAAAAAGTAAGTAATAAAAAAAGAACATGAACATATATCCTTTTAAAATATCTTTGTTTAGATACTATAATGATAATCTGGCAACACTGATTTAAATGAAATCTGCGGCTAAAATAAATTTAACTCATTTCCTTAAACATCATCAACTATTGCTCTGTTTTATTGGGCAGTTCAAGTCTGGTGATTGTTAAGACATGGCTTCTGTCGAGAACTGGATTGGTCAGGCAGAGAAAGAGAGTGAAATATTTCTTGCTGTACTGATGACTATTGTTTGAGGTGGCCTATGTTCCTCCCCAGCCCCAGCTGCAAGAACAGTGGAAAAGAGGGAGAGCTGGGGCTATAGACAGCCCGGGGGGGGAGGGGCAGTGTGGAGACAGATTGCCGGAGATCTTGTCTTGGCTGCAAGGCTGAGAGAAGCATGTCTCGGCGAGCAGTGGACAGTGACTTTGGGTTAATGAACCGTTGATTGAATAGATGCATAGTTTAAGAAAGTAGGATTGTTTCCCACTAAGTGTATTAGAGTTCTCTAGAGTCACAGAACTTATAGAATATTTCAATATATGACTTACTGCCTGCAGTCCAACTAACCCAACGATGGGCAGCTGTGGATGGGAAGTCTAAGAATCTAGGAGTTGCTCAGTCCCACGAGGCTGGTGGCTTCTGCTGGTCTTCTGTAGAAGCTGGAATCTTGAAGAAGTGGGTTCCAACCGATGTACTGGCAGTAAGTACAAGCAGGTAAAGAAGAGCGAATCTTCCTTCTTCCAATGTCTTTATATAGTCCTCCAGCAGAAGGTGTGGCCCAGATTAAAGGTGTGTACCACCACACCTGGATTTAGAACTTGCTCTGTCCCAGGCTGGCCTTGAACTCAGAGATCTGCTTGTCTCAGGCTTCTGGGATTAAAGGTGTGTACCATCTTGCCTGGGCCTAAGCTTTTCATGGCCACTATGCCTCAAGATCTGGATCACAGGTGTGTCCTCCATTCCTGGATTGTAGGTCATTCCAGATGTAGTCAAGTTGACAACCAGGAGTTGCCATCACACTATTAAAAAGAAAAAGTGTCTTGGAAAACTAGGTTAGGGACCACTCAGGTTTAGAGCTGCTTCCGCCGTGTCTTTCACTCCACACCCAAACCACAAATATGAGAGACTGGGCGACTCTCCGCCTTCCATCTACCCTGGGCCCTGATGACTGGGGAAAGTATGTTAGAGAATGAGGACTTTCCGGATTCGGGTTCTGTCTCCATTTCCCAGCATTCCTTCTCCGCCAGCTTGAACGAGGTCCGCCTATGTGAGGCTCCAGCTTGTACCATTATAGTTCTGCTCCCATCTCAGTCTCTCGGTCTGAGGGAGAAAGGGATGCCAGGCTCACGTCTCACTCCTCCTGGAAGACTTCTCTTCATTAAGCAAAGGGAATTCCCAACACTGACCTCCCTTCTGAAGGAGCATCACAGCAACGTCTCTGAAGAATTGTCGCTCCTGACAGGCCCGTGTGCTGCAGCTGCTCAGGGAGACCTTCTGTGCAGGGGGCGCTGCTCTGTACCGTGTCCCTGCAGTACTGGGCTGCGCGGAGTCTCCTGCCAGAGCCCACTCCCACTCATCTCTGTCTCTTCGCCAGTTCCGAGGGAATGTAAGCCTGTTTTCTCTCTCCTTCAGAGGCTGCCACCAAACTGTCTGACGTGTGGGACACAGTCTTCCTGGCATCCCTTGCTCCCTCCACACAAGCTCTTTCCAAGAGACTTCCTGCCAAGCCCGGCTGAATCCTGATGGAGGCAGCCACTCAAAACAGAGGAGGTGTCACCATCTTCCCAGAGCAGCAGGTTAAGGGTCTGGACACTCGCCTTCAGTTCTTTTTGTTTGTTCGTTTGTTTGTTTTAATTAGGTATATTCTTTATTTACATTTCAAATGTTGTCCCCTTTCCTGTTTCCCCTCTCCCCCGAAAATCCCATAAGCCATCTCTCCTTCCCCGCTTCCCTGTCCTGACCCTTCCACTACACTACAGCATCAAGTCTTTCCAGGACCAAGGGCCTCTCCTCCCTTTGGTGTCTAACAAGACCATCCTCTGCTGCCTATGTGTCTGGAGTCATGGGTAATTCCATGTGAACTCTTTGGTTGATGGTTTTGTCCTGTGAGCTCTGGGAGTACTGGGTGACTCATATTGTTGTTCCTCCAGTAGTGCTGCAAACCCCTTCTGCTCCTTGGATCCTTTCTCTAGCTCCTCCATTGGGTACCCTGTGCTCTATTCAATGGCTGGCTGAGAGTGTCCTCCTCTGTATTTGTCATGCACTAGCAGAGCCTCTTAGGTGACAGCTATATCTGGCTCCTGTCAGCAAGTACTGGTGGGCATCAATAATAGAGTCTGGGTTTTGTAACTGTATCCCTGGGTAGGGTAGTCTCTAGATGGTCTTTCCCTCAGACTCTACTCCATACTTTGTCTCTGTATCACCTTCTGTGGGCATTTTGTTCCCCTTTCTACAAAGGACCCAAGTATCCATACTTTGTTCTTCCTCCTTCTTAGGCATCATTTGATATGTGAAATGTGTCTTGGGTATTCCAAGCTTCTGGGCTAATATCAACTTATCAGTGAGTGCATACATGTGTGTTCTTTTGTGATTGGGTTACCTCAATCAGGATATTTTCCAGTTCCATCCATTTGTCTAAGAATTTCATGAATTCACTGTTTTTAATGGCTGAATAGTAGTACTCCATTGTGTATTTATACCACATTTTCTGTATCCATTCCTCCACTGAGGGACATCTGGGTTCTTTCCAGCTTCTGGCTATTATAAACAGGGCTGCTATGAACATAGTGGAGTATGTGTCCTCATTACATGCTGGAAAATCCTCTAGGTATATGCCCAGGAGTGGTATAGTAGTATCCTCCAGTAGTATTATGCCCATTTTCTGAGGTACTGCCAAACTGATTTCCAGAGTGGTTGTACCAGCTTGCAATCCCACCAGTAGTGGAGGAGTGTTTTTTTTCCACAACCTCTCCAGCACCTGCTGTCTCCTGAGTTTTTTATCTTAACCATTCTGACTGGTGTGAGGTGAAATCTCAGGGTTGTTTTGATTTGCATTTCCCTGATGACCATTTCTTTAGGTGTGTCTCAGCCATTCGATATTCCTCAGGTGAAAATTCTTTGTTTAGCTCTGTACCCCATTTTTTAAATAGGGTTAATTGGTTCTTTGGAGTCTACCTTCTTGAGTTCTTTGTCTATCTTGGATATTAGCCCTCTGTTGCATGTAGTGTTGGTAAAGATCTTTTCCCAATTTGTTGGTTGCCGTTTTGTCCTATTGACAATGTCCTTTGCCTTACAGAAACTTTATAATTTTATGAGGTCGCATTTGTCAGTTCTTGATCTTAGGGCATAGGCTATTGGTGTTCTGTTCAGGAAAATGTCCCCTGTGCCCATGTCCTCAAGGGTGTTCCCAGTTTCTTTTCTATTAGTTTCAGTGTGTCTGATTTTATATGGAGGTTCTTGATCCACTTGGACTTGAGCTTAGTGCAAGGAGATAGGATGGATCGATTTGCATCCTTCTGCATGTTGACAGCCAGTTGAGCCGGCACCATTTGTTGAAAAGGCTATCTTTCTTCCACTGGATGGAATTAGCTCCTTTGTCAAAGGTCAAGTGAACATAGGTGTGTGGGTTCATTTCTGATTTTTCAATTCTATTCCATTTATCTACCTGCCTGTCACTGTACCAATACTATGCAGTTTTTAACACTATTGCTCTGTAGTGCTTTTGTCTGTTCTAATAGAGTATATGTTCAGGGCTGCTTCAGAGGCCTGTGCTGTGTCACAGACCTGACAGGGTGACCACCATGCAGGTGCCCAAATACTCAATGTGATTGTTGAACCACTGAGGAGTTTTGTTGCACAGGCAAAGAGTGCAGAGGAAATGCTTGTGGGCCAAGCCAGCAAAACTGGTGACTCTCCACCCTGTGTGCTCTCATTTGTAAGAGCACTCATTACCGAAAAGGTTGGTGATTATTATGTGAAATCAAACTCACCCTTCAATACATTATTGGAAAGAAAGATAGCCCTCCATCATAATATTTTAAAATGACACGGAAAAAAATTCCACATCGAATTTTTGATGTTACTCATCCAAGAAGACTTTGGCACAATATATTTTCTGATGGCCAAAGGCTGACCTTTTAGTTTAATATCTGCTTTGCACAGCTTGAGACATTATTAATTAACTTCTTTGAATAGTACAATCCAATTGCCCAGCATGTATTTATGTATCTCCTGTAGCATCAACCTTCTTTGTGCACAAAGGTGAGGATATAATTGAATCACCCCTGGTGCCAACTTGATGTAGGAACCAGAGTGGCCCCTCTTACACCATTGTTCTCCTCACTGGTGACTTCTTACCCAAATCCACACACCCCAGGGTGGAGGAGGAAGCCGAGCTCCCTGCATCCACAGGTCTGAACAGTTTTACCGTCTGACACATCTATCATGACACTTTTGTGGAGTGTGGTCGCCATGAAATGCCAACGGGAGTTAAGTAAGCATGGCAGAGACAGGGGCTGGGACCAGGCTCGTCACTCTGTGACGCTCTTCAACCTGTTTGTCTGGCGGTGAGTCTCATATACTCCTGTCTACAGTACGAGGCGGGACTGACAATCTGATGGAGGGGTGTCATCCCACCATTCCCAGAAAAGTCAGAGCCACCTCTTCTTTAAAAAGGGATTTTCATGTTGTAATAGGAAACATCAGAATTCCAGACAGACTATCCATGTGGACAGTGTCTGATTCTTTTTTCAAAATAGCCATATTCCAGTGTTCTCTGAGGATCAGAGAAACAGTTGAAGGAGCACTGAAAGAAACAGGGGCAAGAGTGCCGGGCAGTGCTTGTCAGGTGACAGCAAGCACTGTCTCCACGCCACCTGCTATGCCTGCCACTCTGGGGGATGGAGCTTGACTCACCCTTCTTGTCTGTCCCTGGCACAGAGAGCCGCCTTCCTCCCTGGCAGCAAGATCAGCACAGATGCTGATTCCCATGGGGAGCCAAGGGCTCCCCTCATGGTCATGGTGACGCATTCCCAGACAGAAGGTGAGAAATCAGTCTGGTCCAAGCGACTTTTCCACGTCTTGAAGGCCACCTGTTTTCACAAGCACGGGTGCTCCTACTACCCTGCACGCAGCGTTTTCGGTCTTAAGTGGTGCTGGGAAGACGTGTCCTTTGTTAGGTATTTGGAAAATTGACATCATATCCACTGTTTCATTTAAATTAAAATGCAGAATAGTTCATATTAACTTTGACAAGTTAATTGCCTGCAAAACACTTCAGTGTAGCATTTTTGACCCCCACGCTGTGTCTGGGGTGTGGGGGTGGAAGAGGGCTACTAAAAGTCTCAGTATCCACTTAGATCTCTCATATCTTCCTGTGTCATCTGTTAAGAATTTAGGAATAATAAGGTTATAGACTTCTTTTTTATTTTGCTTCTGGGCAGATTCACAAAGAAATCACTTACTGGCCATTTTCTTCCTGTAGGGATCCTGTTTATTTATAGTGTTTTTTCTTCTCTGCAGAAATGCCAGGCACATAAAGGCGCAAAGGAAGGCCTGCTGCTCCTCCAGCAGCCTTGTCTGGTTTGCCTTGTCTGCTGCATTTACCAGGACTAGAGGGGGTGAGGCCAGTGACCCTGGCAACTGTATCTGGCATAACAGTATCTGGCAAACCCCAATGGCAATTATATCTGTGGAACCCCAATGACAACAGTATCTGGCATAACTGTCTCTAGCTTACCCCAATGGCAACTGTATCTGGTGAACCCAAATGGCAACTGTATCATGAACACCAATGTTCTTCAGCTTAGCTTTACATGAGCTTCTGCTTGCTTTTCAGGTTCTCTTCAGCCCAGTGAAAACAGACCAAATGTGCAGTTCCTACAGGCTGGCATGAGCCAACCTTCCCCCTCCCTCCTCCTAGCCACACTGCCCTCTGGGTTCCTCACACTGGTCATGTCTTCTGCTAATGATAGAAAATGTGACAATCGGTGAAGATCAGAAAATGTTAGAACAGAAAATAACATCAAGACTTGCTTTTTAAGCAGATGAAATTACATTTTTTGGTATTTTACAGACTTAAATCTATCCTTTAGAAATTATTGGAATTATGGAAAAAAGTAAATTATGCAAGTTTCTAAGAAAGTTGACCTGTTTGGAACTGAAAGAAAAATAACATGCAAAAGAGTCTATGCACTTTGGGTTTCTGGTTCAAGCCTATTTAGAAATCCTGTTCCAAACTCATGAAGTTATTTCTGTTCAGATTTTATCATTCTAAATAAATAAACCAGATGTCAACATGCACAAATAATATATCTGACCTCTTCCAATTTATCAACATTCACCAGAACAGGGAACTTTAAATATATTGTCTCTAAAAAAAAATGAAAAGCACAAAAACCTACAACAACTAAATATTTAGGGGGTAGAATCAAATCAAACACAAATAAGGTAATAGGAATAAAAGCTACATGGGCCAACCACATGCAGCATCTCTCCCTTGTGTAGAAGGTGGGATCCAGTTGACGGAGGCGTTACCTTCCTCCATCTGCATGCAGCTCACAAGGTGGTCAGGCCTGCAAGATTCCTATCCCTTGAGTCTGAGCCTTGACTCCATCCCAACTTTCTTATCCTGGGTAGCCTGGCCCAAGCGATGCAGACCAGACAACTCAGCCTCCCTGAGTGAGGCACATACCCAGTGATAGTTTTTGTCTCTTCCAGATGACACTTTAGCATAGTCACTAAGAGTTTGTATCATATTGACATCTAATTAGAATTTCATATGAAAGTGTGGATCCTGGAGCACCACCAAAGCCTAGACTCCATGACCTACAACAGGGATCCTAAAAATGTCCCCCAACAAATGCACAGCATGCCTTCTGTAAGTTCACCCTGAACAGCATACTATTCATTTATAAACATCAGGTAAGCAGAGCTCAGAAAGATGAAGTTCATAATGTGAGTAGGTCTACAGTACCTATTAAAGGTATTAATTCTGCACATTTGCACTGTCTTGAAAAAAAAAAACCTGGCAGTGGGCTACTGGCTACAAGTACTATGTGCACAGTGCAGGAGAGCAAGCGTGAAGAGAGTGGGCAGGGCAGAAAAGAGCTATACTTCTATATCTGGGGGGAGGGGCGCTGAGGCAGGAGCATCATGGGTTCCAGGCAATCTGAAATGGGAGGTGAGAATGACTCCCCCTTAAAAAAATCTGCCTTGGAACGAACATCGTAATATTAGTAAATATAACTACCAAACTAACTCCTTCTTAGTAACCACTTTAAACTCTTCATATTAGATTTCCAAGTGACAAGCAAGGGCACTCGAGGACATGGGTTGAAGTTTTGGGTCCTCGGAGATGAACATTTCCCAGGTCTTTCAGTTGCACACATGTCAGGAAGACGAAAAGCTGGTGAGGCGGTACCTAGGGAGCCTCAAGATGCTCCTGTCAGGAGGGAACATGGTGCTGTAAATTAGGGCCTTCATTGCCCATGTGAGGGGTTCCTCACTTGTAATGACACAGTAAGCTTGTTTCTCAAGCAAATGATACTTGTATTCAAACCCTGCTTTCCACTGCTGTTGAAAATGACTGCATTTAGAATCGGTAATTTTCTCTGCACGCTTACTTTCCCTGGGAAGGCACTGTGGAAGTGTAGACACCCGCCAAGATGGAGTTACATTTTTAGGGAGGATGTAGTACTGAAGGACCACCACATCACAGGCTAACTCGGTCTCTGTGAATGGATTATAAAACAAGGCGAGGTTGCAAGTGCCAACACCTAGGGCCGCATCGAGACTCTTAATTGTCAGTTCCGAAAGGCAGTCTGCTACTATTTATGTGTGTGGGGGTGGGAATTTAATAAAAACAGAGTTAGAGAGTGAAAGAATTTTATTAAATCTCCTGTTTGCAGAAGAGTGAGCTGATTGTGTTGCCATGACGCTTTCAAATCCTGCTGGTAGTGATGGCTGAGCACTGAGAACCGTTCCTCGGAGCTCTTCATAGAGAACTTGAAAGAGACAGTGTGCAGGAAAAGCTGAGGGGTGGCAGGGACAGGGTGAGGAGGGAGATGCACCTGAAGTAAAGGGAAACAGCAAGTTTCTGAGGTCCAAGTCTCCCTTCTGCTCCCCAAGTAGCTGGGGGAGGGGCTATCCAGGGAATAAAACCCTCTCTCACTTTCATTCTTCCCTCAAGCTGATAGCCTGATAGAACTGACTACATGGTTCTCAGTTTTATTCAACCCTGGGACACTGAGAACATCCGAAATGTTTTTAAATGCCATATGAATGCATTAGGACAGCCCAGAGAGGGACTTTAGGGATGGGGAGAGTAGCACCGAGTGCTGATTCTCCACAGTCTCTGAATGTATCACTCTGCAAACCAAAGCTTCTCTTTTGGGGCTTTGTGTTGTTCCAAATGAAAGATTAGAGAGAAATGGAGAGTTAAAAAAATGTGTGTGCGGTAAGACAAATCCGCTAGGTGACCCAGTATTTGAGAGGAAGGCCTTTCCAGACATCTTGCAGCCACTTCTGTTTCAGACTTTAGGCCGAGCAGACATCTGCTTTTCTCCATCTTAGTGCAACATCTGTGAACAAGCAGCTGTGGCTGCTTCTGTCCTGATCTCCTTCTTGCTGATATTCTAGGATAATTTGCATGGGGGTTGGATTTGAACCTTGCTTCTGAATCACTTCTGCAGTTCAGTTTTTCTCTTGAATCCTGGATAATGATCTAGATGTCTCTGGGTAGGATGTTTGAGGGAGATGCAATAGATTGTTTAAAATCAAATTGGCTGAATTTAGAGAGAGACCTTTTTTAAAAAAATTGCTGCTTGGTCTTTGTGCTATCCCATTTAGTGATAGGAAAGTATCTCTCTCAACCTTGATCTCCTGTCCGGTGCTTTGCAGAACCAATGGAGGAAGATTTAAGGGTCCTTGTGCCCACTGGCCGAAACTAAGCAGGATATTTATAAGCTGCTCTGAAATTTTTTTCTCTCTTTTTTTAATTTTATTTTCTATATTCCTTGTTTACATTCCAAAGGCTTTCCCCTTTCCCAGTTCCCCCCTCACCATGTGTCCCATAAGTCCTTACCCCCCACCCCCTCCACCCCGGCCCCCACACATTCCCCAATCACCCCCCAACCCTTTCTCTGTTCTGGTACTCTCCTGCAAAACTGGAACCAGTCTTTTCTGGACCAGTGTCCTCTCATTCCTTCTTCTTGGGAATCTTTTGATTTGCTAATTGTGCCTTGAGTATTCAGAGCTTCTGGGTTCATTAATATCCACTTATCAGTGATTGCATTTCATGTGTATTCTTTTGTGATTGGGTTAACTCACTTAGGATGATATTTTCTAGATCCAACCATTTGCCTACAAATTGCATGAATTCATTATTTTTAATTGCTGAGTAGTATTCCATTGTATAAATATACCACATTTTCTGTATCCATTCCTCCTTTGAGGGACATCTGGGCTCCTTCCATCTTCTGGCTATTATAAATAAGGCTGCTATGAACATAGTGGAGCATGTGTCTTTATTGCATGCAGGGGAATCCTCTGGGTATATGCCCAGGAGTGGTATGACAGGGTCCTTTGGAAGTGTCATGCCCAATATTCTGAGGACACGCCATACTGATTTTCAGAGCGATTGTACCATCTTGCAATCCCACCAACAGTGTAGGAGTGTTCCTCTTTCTCCACATCCTCTCCAGCACCTGTTGTCTCTTGAGTTTTTAATCTTAGCCATTCTGGCTGGTGTGAGGTGGAATCTCAGGGTTGTTTTGATTTGCATTTCCCTGATGACTAATGATGTTGAACATCTCTTAAGGTGCTTCTCAGCCATCCGAATTTCTTCTGGTGAAAATTCCTTGTTTAGCTCTGTACCCCATTTTAATAGGGTTATTTGGTTCTTTGGGGTCTAATTTCTTGATTTCTTTGTATATATTGGATATTAGCCCTCTGTCAGATGTGGGGTTGGTGAAGATCTTTTCCCAATTTGTTGGTTGCTGTTTTGTCCTTCTGACAGTGTCTTTTGCCTTACAGAAACTTTGTAATTTTATGAGGGCCCATTTGTCAATTCTTGATCTTAGAGCATAAGCTATTGGTGTTTTCAGGAACTTTCCCCCTGTGCCTATGTCCTCCAGGGTCTCCCCCAGTTTCTCTTCTATTTGTTTCAGTGTGTCTCGCTTTATGAAACCCTTCAAAACTCAAGGCTTGAATGAGAGATCTAGGCTCGTGGTAGACACAAAAGGAACAGAGCTTGGAAAGAAGTACAAAATGGCTTCAACCCAGGGTAGTAATGGTAATGAACATAGGAGAGGACCCGTTGGAAGCCAGAGGGCAGTTCTTCCATGGTTGACCTCAATAGCATGGAAGCCAGAGAGGTAAAGCATGGTCCTGAAAGCTGGGAAGGACACACTGCTGTGTTCCCAATGACTAAAATCAAGCCTCTTTTCCTGTATTCGGCCAAGGGGACTCATTCCATACCAACCAGCCAGCAGCTAGCATTTGCTGGATATCAGAGGCCACTGGATGAATTCTCAAGGAAAACAAAGAGGCTCAGCGAAAGAATGGAGTTTGCCCAAGAAGTCTTTCTAGGAGGCAGCAGGATTGGGATTCAGAAAGAGACTTCCTGGCTACAGGTGTATGTGTGCCTGAGTCTCATGTCAGTATTGTTTTTATTATAGAATTAAACATTTATATTATAGGAATGTTGTTAGCAAGCGAGGAAAACTTGGTGTAGAGCGGAGAGGCAAGAAAAATTTCCACCTTCTCCAGAGATGCAAAATCAGGTGTGACTTGGCTGGGGTAGTGATTTCTGAGGACATGGGAGCAGAAAGACCTGGGGTAAAATTTGGGAAGTAGAGGGCCGTGTGTGTGGGATGGAGACCCTGGAGAGGAGAAAATCCAGAAGGACTATGGTCTGGCTAGGACTGCTGGGCTCAGATGTGGGACGCTGACTTGGGCACTGAAAGGGTACAGTTGTAGCTCTGAGCTTATGCCCAGAGACAGTAGCCAAGGAAGCTGAGTAACAGTCACTGCTGTGAACTTTTACTTCCTGTGCCTCCCTTAAAGCCGGGGAATTAGGGAAATCTGGAATGAAAGCAGACAGAGCCGCCTCTTCTGCTGCCAGGGTGCTGAGCAGTGGGATGTGAGACTCCAGATGAGCAGCCTCCTGGGCTCTGACAGAGCAGCTGCCTCTCTGCCTGGCAAGAGGCTCCGCAGAGGGGAAAAATGTAGACAGGCCAAGTTTCCCTCTTCTTCCTGTCTCCCTTGACATCCCTTTCCGGGGGAGTGAAAAATGTACTAGGAAGAGGAAGTGAGGGGACAGATGGAACGGGGAGGGCGGCCTAAGGGGTCGTAAGTAAAAGGAAAGTAAGAATGAACAAATTCATGTTAATCCTAACACATCTGCCTCACGCTTTCTCCCACGCTCCAGAGCATGGAAATGCACTCAGAAACTCGCCCCAAGGGGACCCGGGAGCCAGCTGCATTTCAGTTTGTCTGTCTGTCTTTAGCATCCACCCACAATGGGCAGCACAGATGAGTGAAATTCCCAGCCTCACCTGGGTATTAGTTCCACCCCCTCTCCCTGACTTCCTCAGTGACAGGGTAAAACGGAGCCCTCTACACCCCCCCTTACTCAGATTATGTCTTAGTGAGAGTTATGAAACAAACAAAAATTACTAAAAAGTAGGTTAGTGGAAAGGTGAGAAACAGAACTTATGAAAAAATTCTCCCCAGAGCAGGATTTGAGTGAGATTTAGCAACGAGAACTGATAAACCAGGCCATTCGACCCATTACGCCATATTACGTTCTCTGGCAAGAGACCTCTTGCTCGATTTGTATTGTTTCATTATAAGACTTTTTTTTTTTTCCTTAAAGAACAGAGGAAAAATTTCCATTAGCTATAAATTTTACTCTGACGTGCAGGGACACAGCTAATGAATATTATAGCCAAAAAATTTAGACACTATCCTATTAAACTGTTAAACATCACACACTGTTAGAAATAAGGATTGTTGTTTCTGAATGAAAGCTAAGGTATGGATTCCTGTGGTGCTTGGCAGACCTCTAATCAAGATCCACCCGAAATGGCAGAGACTTCATCAAGGACACTGCCAAACTGCAGCAAGTCCCTGGCACTGGGTGGGGTGTGGCACTGGGCGGGGTGTGGCACTGGGCGGGGAGGCAGATTAAGCTGCAGCAGCAGCGGAATTCATCCTCTACGGACGTCCTCCCGTGGCACAAAACAGCTGAACGTCAACACTCAGACTAGTTATCGTGAAGTAATTAAGACACAAATAGAACTTTAAGGTGTGTGCTAAAAGCTAGTCCACAACTGTAGAAGGGGTCTGAGAGCTAGTTCCCAATGACTGGGATAGCTTCCAACTTTTAAAAATACAGAAGGCAAATTATCCATGGCTTAGTTCAACATTTAAAATTAAAATCAAAGAATCAGGTCCTTTAAAGTGCTCTTTACACTGGTTATCTGCTTGGCCCACTCTTTCTATAGCCCAGAGAGTAGTGTGTAGGTCACAGTGATCAGGTGACCACTGCTCACAGCAGTGCCGCTGCGACATGAATCCTTTTGATGCACAGATACAGATACTTAGGTATGTGCACACACTTTCAAAACCACTTTGACATATTACGACTTTTGTAAGTGGCACAGAGGGTTAGATCATTGGGTATCAGGTTGGATTATAATCACTTGTAGATATTTTAATTCTAACAGTACTCATACTAATGGGTTCCAAGGGCTTAATCAAGGTTTACCAGCTGTTACTGACTGTCTCTCTCCAAGGAGAGGAATGGAGGTCCTGTGTGAAGTCCTGGGGGAGGGGTAACTAGAATACATCAAGGAGCTGGACTAGAGCCCGAATGCCTGGCCTTTGAGGATTTTCCATTATCATGTGGTTTCTGCAAGGGCCAAGACTCCTAGTCTAAAGACTGTTTAGTACTGGAGGCAATGTCTGCTTTTAGAAGAGATCCTATGCACCATCAGAAGCATGGATCCAGGACAGCTCAGTTTACAAAAACAGTGCAGAGAGCTGCTTTGAATAGGGGAAAATTCCCCTGGTTTATAATGGTAGCAATGAATTAAAATTTTATAAAAAATTTCCTGGTCAAATAATCACACGTGGCAGGGCAGTGGTGGTGCATGCCTTTAATCCCAGCATTTGAGAGGCAGAGGAAGGCACATTTCTGAGTTCAAGGCCAGCCTGGTCTACAGAGTGAGTTCCAGGACAGCCAGTGCTACACAGAGAAACCCTGTCTCAAAAACTAACAAACAAACCCCCCCAAAACCAAACCAAACCAAACCATACCAAGCAATCACATGTGGCTACACACTCTACAACATGCTAGTGAACAGTCTTAGTGTAAGCACAAGACAATAAATATTTGCAGAAGACTACAAGAACAATGGCTGGGCAGTTTTTCTTTTAAGTATTATAGATAAACCTGTATTGGATTATTAGACTCTGCAGTATTTTCTAAGATCTAGCAATGGAACATATTAAAAGACTGGTGGAATGAAGGGCATACAACTCTATAAAACTAGGACAACTGTAAAATAAATGGGAGCAAGACTCACTGCCTCTTTTTGTGTCCACCCTTCCATGAGTATGTGCGGGGACACACCACTTACCTGAGGCTTTATTCATACGCAGTCTGTGGTGTTGGGAGCTGCTTCTGTGTAATCATATGGTCTCCAGTGATGCTATGTTCCTGGCCACGTGTGCTGGAGGGCAGTGCCTCAGAGAACAATAACTTAAGCACCATGGAGAATAGAACCCTGGCAGGCTGTGGCAACCTGGAGGGCTGTGGCAACCTGAAGGGTAGCAAATGAGAAGAGGTACACTCTGAAGGACCCTGGTCATCTGACACACATTAGGAACTTGGGAGACATCCAGTGAGTGAGAGGGGGAGCAAACAGCCTTGGACATCTCAAGACTATCATGAGGCATGGGAGTGAGACAGGGAAACTGGGGGGCTTCACAGGTCAGGGCGGCAAGAGACACATCATCAAGAGTCAGCAAGTCAAACAGAACGTCTCCTTGTAGGACCCAGGAAAATGCTGAGGGTGCTTGGAGTGAGGGTCCCACATGTCACTGGGAGAGCTTTGGGTTGTAGTCATCTGGCTGTGGGAGGGAAGGAAAGGCTTCAGGGCAGGGAAGTCTGTCAAAGTGGGGTGTGGAGAGACTGAGCAGAGATGCCATTAAGATGGCCAGAAGATGGCTGTCGTGTGGCCCAGCTGAAGCCTCCTGGTGGGAAAGTCAGGAAAGTCATGGTTTTTGTGCACTGCCCATTTTTTCAACAGAAGACAACCCCATGAGAATAGCCATCACTATAGCCCTGATCTTGTTCTAGTGCCTAGGTGTAGGTTTCTAAGAGCCTTTAGTTCAAAGGATCTCTGGAAGAAGCCTGTAGTACCCAGGCAGTATGTGGTATGCTTTTATCTCAGAAGGGAAGCTCGGGGATGTTCTGAATCTAGGCTGTACACAGGAATGCCTTGTCTTTAATAAAATGGAACAGATTCCCCTCTGAACAAATGGAGTTTAGATGCAAAGCCAGAACCACCTGTTGCCATATGAGAAGGGCTGACATAGGCAAAGGTGGATATATGCTCCCAACACCAATAGTTATTAAGTGTGCTCATGTGCATGGACAACAATAGATCATACTAATTAAATAAGAGTAATCTACGTTGAGCCATGAGCAACCCTGGATGGAGAGATTCCCTAGCAACAGAATGGCTTGGTTTAGACCGCAAAGATAAGCGCAAGTATACCCAGAGAGTAGGGTGAGTTGTGAGCCCTAGAAGTCTAGCAGATGCCCTGACTCCTTTATACAGGTTTGGGTGGCCTTATTCTGCATGGATTGTTCCACTGTTCACCAAGCGTGCCTAGATGGGATAGGAGTATATGTTGTGTATATGGAGACTACATGACAGCTGTACAAACTGTACTGTACCTACGTTTGGATAAACACCATTTTTCTCTGCATTTCCCCGTCTCTGTCTCTACTTCTCTGCCTTCCTCCTGAGGGTCTTCAGGCACAGCTGCCTCTGTCCATGCCTGCATGAGGTCCTCCCTTTGATTAGTTGTTTCCTCCTTGCGCTGCTTTAAATAAGAAACACCCCTCCAAAGGCTCAAACATTTGCATTCTTGGTACCCCACTTGGTTAGAATGTTTGGGAAGGATTAGGAGGTGGCCCCTTTGGAGGAGGAGGTGTGTCACTGGGGGCTGAATGGGCTTTGAGTTTTCAAAAGTCTACTGTGATTTTCAGTCAACTCCCTTGGCTAGTGCTCTGGGATCGTGATGTAAGTGATCAGCTGCTGCAGCCAAGCTTCCTGCAATGATGATCAGAGACTCTAGCCCTCTAGAACCTTAGAACCTTGAGCTGGATCTTAGAGGAATGAAAACTTGTCTGATGATGGGACTTGAGATCTTCAGGACAGAGGAACATGAGTACATGGAGCCATGGAGGACATCTGAGGAAATCCTTCTGCTTGCAAATTTCCTTGGTCTTAGTAGTTAGTAGGTGATCAAGACTCTCCTAAGTGCTCTTTCCCCTTCTGTAGGAGGGGCTGATCCCAGAGCCAGACACCTCCTACCCCCATTTAGGGCTGTGAATTCTCTCTTACAACCCACAATCCATTTCAGCCATTGCCCTTGTCACAGGCTGTACATAAAAACATGCTTGTTTATTAGCCCACTACACAGCACCCTCGGTTAGCCTAATGCCTTGCACACAGCACAGAGTTAAAGGACACACATCAAACAAAGGATCAGATGGTCAGCAAGCTTCTTTGGGGCCTAGTCTGTTTATGGCACATCCCTCAAAATGTATAGGGCTTCGTTAATGATATGTACAGTTCTGTTGGAGGACTTTAAATGAGTCTCCATAAGTCACACAATAAGATAGTCACCTGACATCCAGCATCTTTGTCTGCACTAGAGCTGCCTAAGACCTTATTATGTAATATTTGTCACACATTAGCTTTGACTAGAGCAGGGAAATAAGACCCTCTATTGCGCAGCCCTGTGCCCTAGGTCTTGACAATGTATCCATTCATCTGGTGCACAGCCAGGTGCTTGAAGTACAAAGAACAGGCTCATTTTTATTATTATGAGCTCAGGTCCTGGTAGAAAATGCAGGCTGAAAGGATTAGTTGTAGCAATGTAATAAATAAATGCAAAGGTGGAATCATGCACCGAACTCTGAGGAAAAGAAGGACATGATCCTCAAGCTGGGTTTGAGATGGTCAAAAGCTTGTCTGGTGGTGAGACTTGGTACCTCCAGGGCAGAGGAACACTCCTGTGCAAGTTGTGAGAGCCTTGTGCTATGTCTGAGAAAAGAAGTGGATGCTCAGCAAGTGGGAAACATGAGACTGGGGGGGGGCAGGTAGGCATGGAATTTCCAGATCTTGCTAAGCAAGTAAACACCACCTTCAGTCTCATGGATAGTGTGGTAGAGCTTCATGCATGGTGAACTCTGAGGGATGTAGGCTCTGGAAAGATCACTCTGGGGACAGTGGATGGAGAAGTGCAGTGTGGTGTGGAGAGCAAAATGAGTCTTGTGGGCAGCCAACTGTGTTGTAAGGTTCTGGGAAATGCACACTAGGCCTGGGGCCTGCTCCATATACTTAGCTACACCAGGGTATATGGGGCAAGAAGCCTGTGAACCAGTCTTCCTTCCATACGAGCATCTCAATAGAGATGCTTGTCTCCATCCAAGAAATCCTAAAAGCATCACACCTTTGCAAAAGGAGTGAATTCTCCAGATACAATGGGAATACGACTTTGTCTTGGGAGCCAGGCTCAGAACAATACCGTCTCTATCCGCATTAAATAAACAAGGCTTCTCAAAATCATGGAACATGTAAGCATATGCCCATACTCAGGAGAGTGAAAGAACTTTTATTTTTCAACTAAACTTGGACACACTGTTTAAGGCAAGTTAATTTTTTTCTTTTTTGCTTTATATTGTTTTAGGATTTAGGTGTAATCACAAATTGGTATCAATTTACAGCAAGTGAGTTTTGCTGCTTGTAGATCATCAAGTAATGTTATCAAGAGAATTCTCTAAGAATAACTTTATAAAATTATACCATGGTAACTAACATTACTTAGTCCCATTGCTTATTTCAGGTTAAGTAGTAAAACTAGTGAAAAAATGGAATTTTAACTAGTCAAGGAACCAGTGTAAGTAAGCGTTGTGTCTAGTCTCCAGTAGTTTTATTTAGATAGCATGAGAATGCAATTGGCAACAAATCTGGAAAACTTACATATCACTATAAGTGAATAAAGATCTTAATGGGTGAGGTTAAAGAACACATACACACACACACACACAAACATATTAGTTCAGAAGTTTTTGATTAGCATTCTAGCGGAATGGAATGAATGAATGAATGGATGGATGGATTAGGTGTTGGAGGACAGTTTGCTCCTGACTCAAATCACCACACACTTAGCCCCGTCCAGTCTCAGAGAATGCAAAAACAGCTTGTCTCATTGGCCAGATCTCTTTTTCTTCTTAGAATGAATGTTGAAGGCAGCTCCTAGGAGCCAGCCCTCTCTAGAGGGTTCTCAGTGCTGTGGCAAGTCAGGTCTCATGCACGCCCTCATGGATCGGCCTCTCTGGGCTGCCCGCTGGCAATCTGCTCTTTGTCTGTGACTCATCTGTGATCTGCACAGGAAGCATCTTCCTCTTGCTTTGGGTTGTATCTTCAGGGTCTGGTTAACATCTTAGTACCTAGCGTATGTACTCAAAAATAACATGTGGTATCTTCTGGGGATCTTGGAGAACGTCTTCCTGTTTACATCTGAGGGATGACCACCCTCTGCACACTGTGCGCCTTCCACTCTGGTCCTAGGATTTTTATTCCCTGAAATATTAACTTGTTAAAATTGTGAGCTCCATTATGAATAAAGCCCTGGAGGCAGACAGGTCAGGTAAGCTACCCAGGATTACATACTTAGTAGGTAGCAGAAGCAGAAACTGAGGGATGGCAGCATCTCATGCTTTGTCTTGTTGGGAAGACACCCGGACATTATTATGGGTGTAGGGTCCCATTTGGAAATAGGCCAACTACCTCTGTCAAGAAAACAAGCCCACCCCCTGACACCTTTGGTGTGGTTTGGATCATCAGTATTTCCCAACTAGCACAAATACTAAAGTTTATATGCTAGCCTGAGGAGCTATTGGAGGGGGTAAAACTTTCAGGATGGAGGGGATAGTTGGGGGGTAGTTATGTCATTGAAGGTGTATCTTTGGAGGTAACACTAGGACCTGGATCCCCCCTCTTCCTTTCCTAGCTATGACAAGGTGAACACTGTTTTTCCTACCAACTCCCCCACCACAATGTGTAGGCCCAAAACAATCAATTGATTACAGACAGTAGTTTTTCAAAACTCTGAAAAAAGCAACACTCTGACCCCCAATACTGAGGACTAAACACAGGGCTCCATACACCCAAGTTCTCTACTGCTCATCTCTACTCTCAGACCAACCTTTCTTATCTTGGGCATGTTTTTACAGTGGCCCAAAGCTGACTAGTATAACGTTTTACCTGGGTATGTCTAGGAATGATAGCTGAGTTTTCCTTCAGTTGGAGTCATTCTGCCCCTGAACATCTATTAGTAGCAGTAATGTGTTTTAGATTAGCCTTGAAATAGTTAATATTTTCATCCACACAAAGAGTCATAATATTGTGTTCCACATTTAAGTACCACATATTTATAAACCTTTATTCTATAATTATTCAGCTGTAATTGCTCCCAAGCCAAGCCAGACCTCCGTATCACTGACATTAATAACAAAATCTGAGTTAGTGAGATTTTGTTATTGTAGCAAGAGGGCAGGCACTCCCCAGTGTACAGGCTTAATGCTCACAGTAGATGGGGAACGGCATGCTCAGAGAGTGGCCAGCACGCGTGGGTGCACCCAGACAAGGAGTGGGCTTGCTGCAAGGGTCTGAAAGCCACTGTGTGAGCCTTCTATAGATGCGACCATGCCAAGCAGGGTTAAGCAAGGGACAGATGCAATCACAGTCTCAGAAAATAGCTCAGCAGTGGCCCCTGGATTTGATTAAAGCAAAATTCCTTATCACATGTGTCCCGCCGCACTGTGATGCCTGTTTCAGCTCGAACCCTGAGGGAAGCAAGGCATACGCCTGAGCATATTTTAAAATTGAATCCAGTACATCACAGAGAGACTATTTTTGAAGTTATTTACAAGATGGCCTGTTGCGCTGGTCATCTTTCACTCACTGTGACAAAATAGTTGAAATATTCAACTTAAAAGGGAAGACTCATTTATTTTACTTCGTGATTTTTTTTGAAGTTTCCATACAAAATTACTTGGACCCATTGCCATGAGGCCTGTGGATTCACTCATGGGGTATGGGAAAGTGCTAGATGTGGCAATGAAGAGGTAGAAGAAAGAAGGGGTGTGGCCTCCTGCTCCTTTCAAAGGGACAGCCGTAAAGATGCAGACTCCGCCCTGAATGGTCCATCACATCCCAATAGCACAATGGGCTAAGGATGGCTTTACCATGTGGGCCTCCGGGTAACATTCCAGATCCAGATTCAAATCATAACACTTATTAAATATGAACATTTTGGTTGTGAAAATAAGGAAAATAGAAACTCGGAATTCAGTTACGCTACGTTTTTGGCAGACAGAACGCGAGGGCAGGTCACTGTAATGTGCATCTACCTCACTTCACATGTTTTCCGGCACTCTCAACAGTCACTTCCTGTGCCACTTGGGATCCCCCTCACTCTGCCGGAGCATGGGCTTATGCAAAGAGAACGGAGGGCAGACTTAGAAGATTGCTCCTAAGCTGTCAGGACAAGCACAGGAGCATGAGTGAAGTCACCGAGGAACAAGAAAGCATGACTCAATAGGTCAAGGGTGAGGCTGCAGGAGACAGGATGAAGAACAGAGTCTCCCCACGGGGGTTCGACTGTTTATAAAGATTCAAATTGACAAGTAACTGCATATTGGCTGTAGATGTGAAGTTTGGTTACGTGTATACATTACGAAATGTTCAAATCACAGAGACTGACACACCCATCACTTAAGACATTCAGTTTCTTAGAGAGAAGAGCTTCTGTAGCTCCCTCTCCTAGCTATTCTGACATCTTCAGCAGCTGACAACACGACATATCCATTGCTGCGGAATCTGTCCTCACTGGCCCACCTCTCCTCTCCTTTGTCTCAACTTGCCTTTTGCAGACTCTATTGACCGTTTTCCTACTCTCTGCTGGAATAAGAAACTCTTCATAGTTACTTTGAATTCTCCATTTTTACAATAAGGGAACAGGGGACTTGTATTGAATAGCAAGGATTTGGGAGGAAGAAGTGGGTTTGCCACATTGTTAGAGGTAAGCTGGCACAAGTGCAGATGCTAAGAGGTACGGCACCATCTCATGACCACTGACTCAGAATCCAGAAATCATCAGAAGCTAAACTGAGCTCGAGACAGACGAGCAGAATAAAGAAAGGCAGAGGATAAGGAGCAGAGGGAGACCTTGGAACCTAAGAGGTTCAGCTTGGGACAATCTAGAGTCCAAATATTCGTATATTTAAAAAAGGAAATAGACTGTTAAGGAATTTTCCCCCTGTGCCCATGTCCTCCAAGGTCTTCCCCAGTTTCTTTTCTATTAGTTTCAGTGTGTCTGGTTTGATGTGGAGGTCCTTGATCCACTTGGAGCTGATCTTAGTACAAGGAGATAAGAGTGGATCAATTCCCATTCTTCTGCATGCTGACCTCCAGTTGAACCAGCACCATTTGTTGAAAAGGCTATCTTTTTTCCACAGGATGGTTGTACCTCCTTTATCTAAGATCAATTGACCATAACTCTGTGGGTTCATTTCCAGATCTTCAATTCTATTCCATTGATCTACTTGCCTGTCACTGTACCAATACCATGCAGTTTTTAACACAATTGCTCTGTAGTACTGCTTGAGGTCAGGGATATTGATTCCCCCAGAAGTTCTTTTATTGTTGAGAATAGTTTTAGCTATCCTGGGTTTTTTGTTGCTCCAGATAAATCTGAGAATTGCTCTTTCTAGATCTATGAAGAATTGAGTTGGGATTTTGATGGGGATTGCATTGAATCTGTAGATTGCTTTTGACAAGATGGCCATTTTTCCTATATTAGTCCTGCCAATCCAAGAGCATGGAAGATTTTTCCATCTTCTGAGGTCTTCTTCGATTTCTTTCTTCAAAGACTTGAAGTTCCTGTCATACAGATCTTTCACTTGTTTGGTTAGAGTCATACCAAGATACTTTATGTTGCTTGTGGCTATTGTGAGGGTGTTAGTTCCCTAACTTCACCAATAGCTTATGCTCTAAGATCAAGAATTGACAAATGGAACCTCATAAAATTACAGTTTCTCTAAGGCAAAGGACAGTGTCAGAAGGACAAAACAGCAACCAACAAATTGGGAAAAGATCTTCACCAACCCCACATCCGACAGAGGGCTAATATCCAATATATACAAAGAACTCAAGAAGTTAAACCCCAGAGAACCAAATAACCCTATTAAAAATGGGGTACAGAGCTAAACAAAGAATTTTCCCCTGAGGAATTTGGATGGCCGAGAAGCACCTTAAGAAACGTTCAACATCATTAGTCATTAGGGAAATACAAATCAAAACAACCCTGAGATTTTACCTCACACCAGTCAGCATGGCTAAGATTAAACACTCAGGAGACAGCAGTTGTTGGTGAGGATGTGGAAAAACAGGAACACTCTTCCACTGCTGGTGGGATTGCAAGCTGGTACAACCACTATGGAAATCAGTCTGGCGGTTTCTCAGAAAACTGGGCATGACACTACCAGCGAACCCTGCCATACCACTCCTGGGCATATACCCAGAGGATTCCCCTGCAGGCAACAAGGACACATGCTCCACTATGTTTATAGCAGCCTTGTTTATGATAGCCAGAAGCTGGAAAGAACCCAGATGTCCCTCAATGGAGGAATGGATAAAGAAAATGTGGTATATTTATACAATGGGATACTACTCAGCAATTAAAAACAATGAATTCATGAAATTTGTAGGCAAATGGTTGGAACTGGAAAATATCCTATGTGAGCTAACCCAATCACAAAAGAATACACATGAAATGCAATCAGTGATAAGTGGATATTAATTAGCCCAGAAGCTCTGAATACTCAAGACACAATTAGCTAATCATATGATTCCCAAGAAGAAGGGAGGAAAGGGCCCTGGTCCTGAAAAGACTTGATCCAGTATTGTAGAGGAGTACCAGAACAGAGAAATGGGAGAGGGATGATTGGGGAATAGGCAGAGGGAAGAGGACTTATGGGATATATGGTGAGGGGGGAACTGGGAAAGGGGAAAACATTTGGAATGTAAACAAAGAATATAGAAAATAAAAAAATAAAATAAAAAAAGGAAATAGACATACTAGTAATGTTATACAGACTGGGTTGTATTTAGGAACATACATGTATATACATATACATACATGTTACATATGTAAAAACAATAAAGAGACCATGAATTTCAAAGAGAGCAAGGTACAAGAAAACATTTGGAGGGAGGAAAGGGGAGGGGGAATGATGCAATTAGAATTTCAAAAATAAAATAAAAAGATAAGAGCAAATTCAGTGACACCAGTGTTTGTGGATATATTTATTACCATGTTTGTGGTATTTAGGGATTGATAGGAGAAACTAATTCAGTTGGACACATCATTGTATATATGGACCACAAAGATTTTCCTTCAGCTGTTCTTTCCTTACAGAAATTAAAATAGAAGAATTAGCTTTTCCTTACAAGGGAAGAGCAAAGCATCTAGAACTGCAGACAGGAAGTAGCTGCAGAGTAAAATGGTACACCTCTTGCCCAGCTGACTGCTGGACTCCAGTTCTCAGCCCAGAGTGAAGCTTCCCTCCCTCCTCAGCCCCAAATTCATATCCCATCAGTCCAGGTTTCAGAGACGCTGTGTCCTAAAGTAGTGGTTCTGTCAGATGAAAACCAGGGAAGGAAAGACTTTGCTGGACAAAATTATTGCTGGGCAGAGGCAGGGGGAAGATGCTGTTGGAAAAAGGAGGAGCTTCCATCAAGGCTGGAGAGGTGCACAGAAGGCCAGAAAGAACAGTGTGCAAAAGAGGCACGCTGTCTTGGTAGCACAGGGTGCTATACCCTGCCTCTAGCCTGTTTTCGAGTCCTAATGGAAGGGCTCTTTGCTAACTCAGCTGACGCCGAGCCACAGGTTAGGAATCCTGGGATGGAGATGGATAGACAGACACAAAGACAGCGTGACAAGCATTGTGTTCCTGTTGCAGGAAACTGTTGATGATGTAATCACTTATCGATAATGAATCAGTATTTGGAAGGCTGTGTCTAACTGATCCAGGCATAGGAGCCCTCATGTGGAGTCTTCTATATGCTATATAGGGTGAGGATTTCTTACAGTTAGCTGATTCCCAGGACACAAAGAGAAGCTGGGTTTCTTACCCTTTGCCTTTTCCCAGTTTTGCAGGCTCATGGTAAAGTCAATGTCTCATTTGTCCTAGCTGTTACTATCCCACCCTATTGACACCCACAATGGCCTGACCATTCAGAATCTTCTACTCCCTTCCCTCAGAATCATCTACTCTCCATGTACAACCTGCACAAACACAATGAAATCATTCCCATAATACCAAAACGAGATGGCAGGGACATAGGCTAGATGTTAAAGTAAAACGATTCCCAGACTCTCTCACCAACTGCAGTACACAGAACACTCCTCTGTATGGAGTCTCAAATCTCAGGCTGCCTTCTCTGTCCCCCATTGCACTCTGGAACAGTCATTGTTCTGAAAAAGTCAATACTGCTCTGATGCCCAGATTCTAATTACTAACCCTTCTACTAGGGTCTTTATTCATATTTGTTGAAATGTCACTCATTGCAAAGGGCCAGTTTGAATAACATCATCTGCAATGTGCCTTTCCTGCCCAAGAAAATAAATGTGTTGCCCTCTCTCAAGCATGGAGGTTTGAAGCAGTGGTGCTTTTTCTAGAAATCACTGTTTCTGTTAAAGAAGTATGAAGCTATGTCTCCCTATCACCAGAGTGCCCTATGCTTCATGAAGTTGTATAGGGAAGAGCATGCAGGCCTGTTATTTTCATTAAAACGTACTTATCGTTAAGGAAAAAAGGGCCACAGTCACTTCTCATCCTGCTGAACTGGTCATGTATGGGGTGCTCAAGATTATCAAAGTATTCCTTAGCAAAAGCCATGCAGGGAATGAGGAGCTTAGAGGGATAGATTACAGCTTCAATAGAGTGACTCCTACTAACATACTCCTAAACTCACACATCAGTCATTGCTCAGCCTTCCTCAGAGAAGCTTCTTCCTGCAGTAGAAGGGAAGAAGATAATGACCCACAACTGGACAGGGTGGCAGTCTGTAGAGCCCTCAACCCTAAAGGAGATGCCGTTATCAGACTCTTCTTCTCAGGGATCAGCGATCTATGCATAGGAGGAAGTGGAAAGATTGTAATGGTGATATACATAAGAACTTACAGGGACTATTCCAGCATGCACAGGACCTGAACAGATTCAAGTTCAATGGGGCCTCATTACAGAGAGGGAGAAGTGGACACAGGGCACCACCCAGAGCCAAGGAGGTTATAAGCGAACTATAGCACCAGCAAAGGCAGAAATCAGTTTTCTTTCAATGGAGTGTCAGTGAACATCTCAACCACACTCCAGGGCAGGGCCAATGCTCAAGATGATACAAAACAAACCCCATGGGGTTGTGTTGGGGGAGAACTTTAGGTGTTTAATTGTGCAATACTGTTTTATTTTGGCATTTTGGGTTGTATTGGCTTTGTTTGTTGTTTTACGAGAGAGAGAGAGAGAGAGAGAGAGAGAGAGAGAGAGAGAGAGAGAGAGAGAGAGAGAGAGAGAGAGAAAATGAGCACTAGTGAGGGAGAAAATGTGGGTGGCCTCTGGATAGGGAGGTAGTTAAGAGCTGGGTAGGAGAAATATGATCACATTAGACTGTATGAAAAACATTAAGTTAAAATTACCTTAAATGATGGGAAAGAAACACACACAACTGAACTGAGAATATAAGGCAGAGTCATCTTCCAGACCTTGGCAGTGATTATTTCCCAGATGGCAAACAAAAGTTGAGGGAACTAGTCACTCTTAGATCTGCTCAGTCAAAAACGTGAGAGAGAGAGTCTGTCAAGGAGAATGAGAAGATGCTAGCCAGTGACCTGAAGAAGAATGGAAATGTTCCATTCTCTGCGAAAGGCAAAGCCAAACAAATACAAAAATAGTAATATTGTGACCTTTATTTGCAACTTTACTTCTTAGAGTCTTCCTGATTCAAGAGCAATGCAGTAAATAACTGTTGTCTATGTTTTAAAAATATAAAACACAGAAGACAAAATTTGCGATACCAATGAAACTTGCAAGGATAGGAGCAAAAGAGCATAGAATTTCTCTGTTCTGCTGAAATGCTGACAAAATAAATCCAAACTGTAGTGTGATAACTTTAGGAGGTTAAGTAACATCCCCCATGGCAACCATGAAGAAAGTAGTTGCAGAATATAACCAAGATAAATTACAAAGGAAGTTAAACATTTCACAATTAAAACTAAACATAAAATACAGTATTGCTGGAAATGAGGAATAGAAATTCCTAGAGTAAAATAAACAAATGACAAAATGGCAGAAGCACATTGTTCGCCATTAGGAATCACTTGAAATCCAAAGTAAATTGGAAAGTAAATGTTCCCCAATTAAAGGACTGAATCAGTGGCAAAGGCTTATTATCCCAGCTACTTCAGGGCCTGGGACAGAAGGATGGCAAATTCTGGCACAGTCTGGGAGAGTTAGCGATAAGTTACCTAATATAGAAAAGAGGGAAGTGGGTTTGGGCTGTAGCTCAAAGCAGAGTAAGAGTCTAAAATAGGTTCTGATTTTCAGGCCTCAGTAAACACATTGGTGCATTTATGTACAAACACACACACACACACACACACACAAACAAACACTCATCTGTGCATGTGCATACATAGCACAAATGCACACACATATGCACACATGTATGCATAGACACATACAACACAAATGTACACACATACATATACATGCATGACATACACTTGTGCACACACAACACACATGCACACATGTGTGCACACAAAAGCAAAGTTTGTCAAATGGATTGGAAACATGATACAAGTATAAAATTGGGTTTTAAGTGTCTAATTCTAGATCCAAGACAAATAAACTGAAAACTAAAGAAGAGAAAAATGGTTCCAGTTTTAAAAAGTATAAAAAATAGACTGGGAACGCTTATTCTACAGATACAAAAGATCCTCAACCCACAGATTTCACAGTTAAAGAGCCTCCAGGAAAGGAAGATTAGTTAGAAGAAAGTAGAAAAGGAAAATCAAGAGAAAGTAGAGCAAAGATAAAGGGTGGTGGTGGTGGAAAATCTGGTTTGTTGGTCTAAAACAGTAGACCAACTGTCTGCTTATCATCTGTCTTATTATCTGTACTGGTTAGTTTTATGGCAACTTCACACAAACTAGAGTACTTTTAGAGAAAGGAACCTCAGTTGAGAAACGCCTCCATAAGATAGAACAGCACACTAGGCTGTAGACATTTTCATAATTAGTGGTTGGTGTGAGAGGACCCACTCAGGTGCCAGCCAGCCCTGAGCTGCTGCTGGTCCTGGGTTCTAAGAGAGAGCAGGGTGAGCAAGCCACAAGGAGCAAGCCATGAATTTGTGAGAGAGTACCAGAGGGGGATATGGGAAGGTTTGGAGGGAGGAAAGGGAAGAGGGAAATGATGTATTTATTATCTTAAAAATGAAATAAATTATTTAAAGCAAACCAAATCTTCAATTATCAATTCTTCTCAAACATATTCAACAAACTGATGAAGTGAGAATAATTCTTAAATCATAGAAAAACTAAACAAAGGAAAATAGACATTTTCCTGTTTGCAGATGACATGATTTCATATGTAGAAAATTCTGATGAAATGCTACTGTGTCCTCTGATGCATGAACGGGTATAAACAAAAAGGTTATATGAATACAATAGACTACCTTGCTTAAAGATGAATTCTAATACTAACTTCAACATGGAGAAGGACATTATGCTCAGAGAAATGGGCAGACAAACCAGATACAAATGGACACATACCATATGTTTATATTAGGCCCTTAGAGTCATTATACACATATGCACACTTGAACACAGGCATATATACATACACATACATATATACATATGCATGCATATATACATACATAAACACATACATACACACATATGCACATTTATACATATATGTACAAACATATATACATTCACACACATACATACATACAAACACATATACACATACATGCATACACACAAACATATATATATACACACACATACATATATACATATATACATGTATGCACACAAAGTGTGAATATCAGGCCAGGTTGTGTGATCATCCAAGTTTTATGTTAGGGTAACCATAAAGTCTAGATGGCAGTAATAGTCTCACAACAATATGTGAGGACTTTGAGTTTAATACTGTGCCCACTTTATGATAAGCAGCCAAACCCTCAAACAGAATGCAGTAAAGCTACATCAGTAACATCATACTCAAGGAGAGAAAGAATTATTCCACAAGAGTTTAAGATCTAAGCTGCCTTTCAAGTATGCAGGCTACAGAAAGTTTAAAACATTCAGGGACTTAGAGAAAGATGCTCCTGCTATACCCTGTGCTAGATTAAGTAGAGAAAGAGCAAACTGTGGAGGGAAGGGTTTATTTGGCTTACATTTCCATGGCACTGTTCATAACTAAAGGAAGTCAGGACAGGAACTCAAACAGGGCAGACGCTGGAGGCAGGAGCGGATGCGGAGGCCAATAGGCTGAGCAAACTCCAGGGCCATACATCCAAGAGTACAGGGTACTTGACGGGTTTACAGAATTGTACAAAGAGACACGGAGTTAGCTGGGTTGGTAGGGAAGCAGGGTTGGCTGTGGGAAAAGTTGGAGGGAGGGAGTTAATTAAACATGATCAAATATATTGTACAAAATTCTCAAAGAATTAACAAAAATGAAGGAAAGAAGCTAGCCTGGTCATACGCAACTCAGCAAGTTCACTTAGAGAGAAACGTAATGGCCCTTAATCATGAAAAAATACCCCTTTCTCTCCTAATTTTGAAAACCTAGCCATGAAGTATAAAATGACAGTGAAAGTTAAGCCAATATAGCATTTTTCCAATAATCATGTGGGCAGAACCAACTTTAAATGTTAATGACTTACTTTTTATAGTATTTAAATTCGTACTTTGTGCACATTTCTATGCAACTAACCAATATATGTGATTTTTTTCTTTCTTATGACATTGGCAGAATTATAGTAAAAGCACATGTGCAAAATGACATGCATCTGGGAATATTTATTATAGCACTGCTTATGATGAGAAGATAAAACATCCATGCTTCTACAGTGTTACAGCTGGTGTTCTGTATAGGCCCATAGATGTAGGTAAAGTTCCCCCGCCCCCCGCCCCAAGAATTCATGGCTACACAGACGTGAGAACTGTGTTATGAAGACACTCTAGAAAGTTGCCTGGGGCTACGAACAGAAGGTACTAGGAGGGGCTGAGCAGATAGGAAATAGGTACAAGAGAGAATTCTTGATGTGTGCTTTTATTTACTTTGGCCATGCAAAGGATGGGCTCTGTCCTCTCTGTTACGCCATATGCCCCAGTTTCTCACTCGCAAAAACTTCAGATAGGTTTTCACTAAGTTCCTTACACAGTACTTGAACTTGGGATCCTTTTGACTTGGCCTTCTGAGTGGCGAGAACTATGGGCCAGTGTGGCCATGGGTTTGGAATTCTCCATTGGCGCCTGGTGGGATTACTATTGGGCACACATAAAGGGCATAGTAATCCTTTCTTCAGAATCCATCAGTTGCTAATAGTGAGCTGGGAGGATTAGGATCCCATGAGATACTTTTGGATTCATAATTGGCCATTGACAGGCTCAGTCTTATGCAGGCTCATTGCAGGGTACCACAACCACTGTGGAATTGTGTTTGCAATGGTGTTACAAAGCTCCGAAAACAGCATTTGCTATTTCTCCTCCCTATCTTCTGGCTGTTGCATTCTTTTTATCTCTTCTATCCAAGTTTTCCTTGAGTCTTACAAGGGGTGATATAAATGTCCAGCTTAGGGCTGAGCATTCAACTGTCATTCTTCCTAAGCATCTTGGGAAGCCATAAATCTCTGCATTCAGCATTTTTCAATACACAGAGAAACTTCTCTGTTTAAGGATGAGTGTATCATTTGCCTGTGGGCATAAACATTGATGTTTAGACTGAAAATCTGGTACCATATCAATTTAGCTAAGAAACAGCAATGGGTTCTCTCTAAAGCCTATCTCCCAAGGCATTTTTTAACTGAGTTTATAGTACTAGGCATGTATTGCCTCCTATGTAGCTGGGCTCAAATCCAACCCAAGAACAGTTGGTTACTCTCATAACAGGCATGCCAATATTGTACCAATAGACACATCTTGCCTGGCAGGTGGCACTGTAGTTTGTAGTTCACAGGATTCACAGCTGGAGAACACTGTTGATGTTCTATCTCCTCCAGTAGCCTGTATAACACCTTCTGGCACTGTGCAAACTAGAAATAGGCATGAAGTTTCCACCGATTATATTGTTTTGAGGGTTCCCTAGGATCTCCAACAATTTGTAAGGATGCATGCCCAAGTGGGACTTTTGTTTGATAACTATGGTTTCTTTTTCATTTTTATTGATTATTTTATTTATTTACATTTCAAATGTTGTCCCCTTCTCACGTTTCTGCTCCACAAACCCCCATCCCCTCCCCCTCCCCATTACTTCTATGAGGGTGCTCCCCACCCTCCATTTCTCCTTCACTGCTTTAGCATATCCCTATGCTGGGGCATCAAGCGTCCACAGGATCAAGGGCCTCCCTCCCCATTGATGCCAGATAAGGCCATCCTCTGCTACATGTGCAGCTGGAGCCTTGGGTTTTTTCATGTGTAGTCTTTGGATGGTGGTTTAGTCCCTGTGAGCTCTGGGTGGTCAGGTTAGTTGATATTGTTGTTTCTCTTATGGGTTGCATTAGAAATAGATCTACCTGAAGTCCGAGCTACACCACTCTTGGGCATATAGCCAAAAGATGCTCCAACATATAACAGGGACACATGCTCCACTAAGTTCATAGCAGCCTTATTTATAATAGCCAGAAGTCGGAAACAACCCAGATGTCCCTCAATGGAAGAATGGATACAGAAAATGTGGTACATTTACACAGTGAAGTGCATCTGACTAAACTTTCCACCTCCAATAGGCCCCTTCTTTACTTTAATATAACTAGAGATAATCTACTAGAGATAGCATGCAGGGTTTGTTTCTCTGGGCCTGGATTCTGACTAAAGTCATTCTGACTAAAAGTGAGATATGATCTAAAAGTAGTTTGGGGCTGCAATGTCCTGATGTTTAAGGATAATAAACTCTTTATGAAGTGTTTGTTTCATATTGATATTTTTTATTTTTAGATCCCTCTCTTTAGATCTTTACTCTAATTCTTATTCAGTTGTTTGATTTCTTGGTGTTCTTTGTGTACTCTAGAATTTTTTAATTAAAATTTATTTTTTTAGATATTTACTTTATTTACATTTCAAATGATATCCCCTTTCCTTGTTACCCCTCTGAAAACCCCCTATCCCATCCCCCTTCCCCCTGCTTACCAACCTTCCCCCCACCCCCACCCCCGCCACTTTCCTGACCTGGCATTTCCCTACACTGGGGCAGCGAGCCTTCATAGAACCAATGTCCTCTCCTTTCATTGATGTCTGAAATGGCCGTCCTCTGCTACATGTGTGGCTGGAGCCATGGGTCCCTTCCTGTGTATTCTTTGGTTGGTGGTTTAGTCCCTGGGAACTCTGGGGGTACGGGTTAGTACATATTATTGTTCCTCCTGCAGGGATGCAAACCTCTTCAGTTCCTTGGGTCCTTTCACTAGCTGCTCCATTGGGGACCCTGTGTTCAGTCTATCAGTTGGCTGTGAGCCATGGGTATTTTGATCCACCTTCCAAGCAGGATCAAAGTATCCACACTTTGGTCTTCCTTCTTCTTGAGCTTCATGTGGTCTGTGAGTTGTATCTTGGGTATTCTGAGCTTTTGGACTAATATCCACTTATCAGTGAGTATACTGTGTGTGTTCCTTTGTGATTGGGTTAACTTACTCAGGATAACATTTTTTTTAATTTTCTATATTCTTTGTTTATATTCCAAATGATTTCCCCTTTCCTGGTCCCCCCTTCCCCATAAGTCCCATAAGCCCTCTTCCCTCTATCTCCATTCCATTTGCCTAAGAATTTCATGAATTAATTGTTTTTAATAGCTAAGTAGTATTCCATTGTGTTAATGTACCACATTTTCTGTATCCATTCCTCTGTTGAGGGACATCTAGGTTCTTTCTAGCTTCTGGCTATTATAAATAAGGCTGCCATGAACATAGTGGAACATGTGTCCTTATTACATGTTGGAGCATCTTCTGTATATATGCCCAGGAGCAGTATAGCTGGGTCTTCAAATAGTACTATGTCCAATTTTCTGAGGAACCACCAAACTCATTTCCAGAGTGATTTTGCCAGCTTGCAATCCCTCCAGCAATGGAGGAGTATTCATCTTTCTTCACATCCTCTCCAGCATCTGCTGTCCCCTGAGTTTTTCATCTTAGCCGTTCTGACTGGCGTGAGGTGAAATCCAGGGTTGTTTTGATTTGCATTTCCCTGATGATTAATGATGTTGAACATTTCTTTAGGTGTTTTTCAGCCATCCATTATTCCTCAGTTGGGAATTCTTTGTTTAGCTCTGTTCCCCATTTTTTAATAGGGTTATTTGGTTATCTGGTGTCCATCTTCTTGAGTTCTTTGTATATATTGGATATTAGCCCTCTATCAGATGTAGGATTGGTAAAGATCTTTTCCCAACCTGTTTTTGTTTATTTCTTCCTTGACCCAGTTATCATTGAGTAGAATGTTGTTCAGTTTCCATGTGTATGTGGGCTTTCTGTTGTTTTCTTTGTTATTGAAGACCAGCCTTAGTCCATGGTGATATGATAAGGTGCATTGGATTATTTCAATCTTCTTATATCTGCTGAAGTCTGTTTTGTGACTGAGCATATGGTCAATTTTGGAAAAGGTACCGTGAGGTGCCGAGAAGAAGGTATATTCTTTTGTTTTAAGATAAAATGTTCTGTAGATATATTAAAACCATTTGGTTCATAACTTCTTTTACTTTAAGTGTATCTCGGTTTAGTTTGTGTTTTCCTGATCTGTCCATCGATGAGAGTGGGGTGTTGAAGTCTCCCACTATTATTGCATGAGGTGCAATATGAGCTTTGAGCTTTAGTAAAGTTTCTTTCATGAATGTGGGTGCCCTTTTATTTGGAGCATAGATGTTCAAATTTGAGAGTTCTTCCTGGTAGATTTTTTCCTTTGATGAGTGTGAAGTGTCCTTCCTTATCTTTTTTGATTACATTAGGTTGAATTTATTTGATAGTAGAATGGCTACTCCAGCTTGTTTCCTGGGACCATTTGCTTGGAAATTTGTTTTCCAGTCTTTTACTTTAAGGTAGTATCTGTCTTTGTGCCTGAGGTGGGATTCCTGTATGCAGCAAAATTTTGGGTCCTGTTTATGTTTCCAGTCCTGACTCCTTTCCTAGGTTTTCTATGTCCAGAGTTGTTTCCCTTTGTGATTTGTTTATTGTTTCTGCCTCCAGTTTTGGACCCTGGATGGTTTTGTTCAATTTTTTTCACCTTTGCATGTGCTTTCCTGTAATTCTTTAAGGGCTTTTACCTGTTTACCTGTGTTCTCCTATATTTATTTAAGGGAGTTATTTATGTCCTTCTTGAAGCCCTCTATCAGCATTATGAGCTGTGATTTTTCAATCCAAATTTTGATTTTCTGGTGTGTTGGGGGTATCCAGGACTTCCTGCTGTGGGAGAACTGGCTTCTTATGGTGTCATGTTGCCTTGGTTTCTATTGGTAACATTCTTGAGTTTGCCTTTCACCATCTGGTTATCTGTAATGCTAGTTGGTCTTGTTGTCTCTGGCTGGAGCTTGTCCATCCTGTGGGCCTACAAGCCTTTCTCAGAACCCCTGGGAGACCAGCTCTCCCCTGGCAGAGCCAGTGCACAGAAGGCTGTGGAGCAGTCCAGCTCCTGGGTGCAGGTGGACCCTGGAAAGACCCTGTCCCAGCTGACCTGCCACTTCTGTGTTCCCTGCGCTCCTGGCCATACCCACCTGCAGAGTCCCCAGAGAGAAAATGGAGATCTCTGTGTACTCTAGATCTTAACCCTCTGTCAAATATATAAATAGCAAATATTTTCTCCCATTCAAAGGTTATCTTTTCCTTGAATTATAATTTCCTTTGCTGTTCAGAACTTTTTGATTTATGAAGTCCCACTTGGGAATTGTCGGCCTTGTTTCCTGAGCTGTTGGCATCTTGCTTAGATCTCACCTGTGCCTATATCTTATGGTGTATGTTTCAGTTTAGGTTTTATAACTTAGTGATACATCTCAAGACCTCAGGTGAACAAGAACAAACCTAACCACAAACTGATAAACAGAAGGAGATAAAGTCAGAGAAGAAATCACTAAAATAAAAGCAAATAAACAATGAAATCAATGAAAGGAAAAGCTGGATATTGGAAAAAATAAGCCAAATTGATAATCATTAGCTGAACTTACAAAAAAGTAATGAGAGAAAGGAAAACAGAGTTAATAAGTTTAGAGACAAATGGGAGACATTATGACAGATGATCATAAGTATATAATTTAAAATATCATCTGAAATCCTGGCATAGCTAGCGTGCATGATCTCTAGGCTCCACCCACTGCTGAGGTGCTATGGAAAGCTGATAGTCATGGGCGGTCATCCCCGTGTCTCTAGATTAGATTCCCAAGCTCATGTAGATGACTCCACATCCATGGATATATAACAGTACAAACATGACTGAGTGAGCTATTGACAGGAGAACTGGGTAGTACATAGTACACATTTCATTACTTCTCTGCCTTTTACATAAGATCAAGTGGAGTATATGGTCCTCTCAGGTTAACAGTTTAATATTGTCATATTTTATTGACTGCACATCCAAAATTCCCAATAATTACAAACTGGAACACTTAAAAGAAGTAGAAAAATTTTAATTATATGACCTACCAAAGTTAAGCCAAGAAGCAATTCATTTTTAAAAAAGATTTATCACAAACCATGAGATTATAGCTAAAAAGCCTACCAAACCAAAAAAAGCCCAGGTCCAGATGGATTCACCACAGAATTTTACCAGACCTTTAGCAAAGAACTAAAACCAATGTTTCTCAAGTTATTCCACAAAATAGAAAAGAAAAGAACGTTTCCAAATTCTTTTTATAGGCAGAATAATGCTGATTGCTAAGCCATGGAAAACCAAAAGACAAAACTATAGACCAGTCTTTCTGATGAACATGGGTATGAAATTTCTCAGACTTGCAAACTACATTCAAGGATACATCCTTATCAAGTTGGCTTAATTTCCGTGATTCAGAGATGGTTCAACACACAGACATCAATACATATGATCTACAGTATAAATGGATTCAAGGACAGAGAGCACATGATCATCTCAGTAGATGCAGGAAAAGACTTTGACAGTTATAACATCCCTGCATGATACAAGCTCCAGAGAATTTAAGGATACAGCGAAAAATTCCAACATAATAAAAGCTACACATAACAAACCCACAGCCAATACCACATCACATGAAGAATAATTTGAAGCCCATCCACTAAAATCAGGAACACTGTAGCCATGTTCCCCATCTCCATTACAATACTTGAAGTCTTAGCTAGAACAATAACACATGAGAAGAGAATAAAAGTCAAACAGATAGAAAAGAAAAGAAAACCTTTCTTTCCAGATGAGACGATTCTACTCATAAGATCCTAGAGACTTCAACATCTAATCCCTATAGCAGATGAAATGTCCACGGAGTGACAGGTCACAAAAGTGACATACAATGTCAGCAACTTTCCTTTATACTTGTGATAAACATACTGACCAGGAAAACAGGGATACAATCCTATTCGCAATAGCCTCAAAATAAACCTAGCCAAGGAAGTAAAGGAGACAGACAAGATGAGCTTTAAAACACTTAAGGGAGATATAAAGGAAGATGGAAAGATATCTCATGGATGAGAAGAATAAATAACATCTTACTAAGAGTAATCTACTGATCCAACACAAACCCTGTCAAAATCACAACTTCTTTCTTTATAAGAATTGAGAATAATACCTGAAGTTCATGTGAAAACATAAAAGCCCCTTTATAGTCAGAGACCTTGAGCAGTAAGAATATGATGAGAGGCATCACCATGACTGATTCCAATATATGCTATAAAGTCACAGTCAGAGAACAGCATGGGCTGGCACTTCATGACACATATATCAATGGGATAGTGTAGTATTAGTCCACGCAGCCACAAATGTCTGATTATTTCACAAAGATTCCAAGAATGTACAGTGGAGGAAAGGCAGCTTCTGCAACAGAAGGTGCCAAAGAACTAGATACTCACATGTAGAAAAAAGAAACCGGCATAAAGACAAAATCCACATTGGACCTGGCTCTTGTAGAGCCACACATATCATTGGCAGCCCATCTGGACTAGTCTGGGGCAATGATTATGGTCAGGCATGGTGAGCGATGTGAATACGGAAGACCTAAAAGAGCTGAGCAGTGTGGTGGAGTTAAGTCAGGAGTCTGCTGAGTAGCCTGCCATGTTGAGACTCATGGAATAGACAGGCAACAAGCAGGACCTAGAGACTGACATCAGCTGTAATGTAAGGACCAGGAGCACAGCCTGTGGAAATGGTTGGTGCCATCAAGGACATTTCTTGGAGAGGCAGAGGGAGGGCAACTCTGTCCCAATGGAGGAGTGAGGACTGCATAGAAATGTGGCAGTCAGAGCCAAGGAGAGCTCTCCAGGAGCCTCCGAATTCCCCATGTCCACCAAGACTCTAACTCACAACATTACTATGCAAGTGCACATGCAGGTCATGGTCTAAGGGACACACAGATCTACAGGCCCTTAGCATCACCTTCATCTCTGATGTTTATATCTACTAGATCTTAAACGGAGACTAAGAACAGAGCTGCCCTCTTACATGAGTCAGCTTGGAGTTTAAGAATTACTGCTCATCTAGTGGCTTAGTTCAGTCATTATTTATAATTACAAACAAACACTTTTCTTTTCTTTTTTCTTTTGCCCTGTACCACAGTTCTTGTTTACGTCTCTCAAGAACTCAAGTTTATATTCTCTGAACTTTTCAGACACTTTTCAGGACCCCAAGCTTCTGACTTGTTCAACAAGGCCCAAGGTTCAAGTAACACTGCTGGTTTGTTTGTCTGAGACTAGATCTTGTTTTTTAGCCCAACTGGCCTTGAAAAGGCTCTCCTCTTTCTGCTTCTGAGTGTTAGGATTACAGGCATGTGTCACCATGCCTGATAAAGCCTCTCTTCTCTCTTTCTTCTTAAGACAGACATTAAAATTTAAAAGCCAGAGCACAGAATAAGAGTGCTAATGAAAATGTCACCAAGTGAGTTTAAATTTTAACATGTTGGTGACTAGTAGGCATACAGGCTGTGCGAAGGGCCCAGCAATTCTGATGTGATAGGTTTCATGCCTTTGAAGTGTCCTCCAACCATCACATGAAATCTCTGTGATTCATTTTGACCAGTGATGACTCAAATTTATTAAAAAAATAAATAAAAAATAAAACTCAAACCTTAGCCAGCCCAGCTGGACAGCAGCGCTGCAGAGGCAGGAGCTCGGAGTCTGCAGCCGGTTGCTGTGTGGAGTCAGTGCTGGGCTGAGCTCTTGTAAGACAGATCTGGTTTCAATCTGTGTTTCTTCAGTGTTTTATCAGTGTTGGCCTAGATTTCCAAACTTGAGTGGAAATGGAAATATTCTTCCACTCTCCCTTTAACCCATCTGTCTCCTTTTATTTACATAATATAACATCTTTCCCCCCTGAAGAATTCTGTTTTTGAAGAAGGCAAAATGAAAGTAAAATGGATGGAAAATTCCCTCCTAAAACTGTAGCACACAGGGTCTTCCCTTTGGATCCACAGATAGACCTCCCTCATCGTTGCCACTACCACCACCACTGACTTCCATAAATGAGGCTCCAGAGTTCTGGGGCTAGACTCAAAGTGCCTTTGTCAAGTGGGTCACAGAGCCACCACCCCTACCCCCAAGACAGGCTTATTTCTGCTAACCTGCTAATGATGGCTCCTGGTTCTAAAGCAAGGAAAACAGCCTGGATAATAGTCCCCAGTGCCAACAGGAGAGGGGTTACCATCGAGCAGTCCATTGTTTCTGCAGCTGTCAGAATAATTCATCAAGTTACAGCATCTCATTGAGGTAATGGAAAAGCACATTACCAGTAAGTGATAATTTCTAGAGAAGACCTAATTGCTACTAGATGTGTTTTTAATGGCTGAAAATAGGGACAAGTGAAAGTGCCGCATGTCAGTTCTCATGTGCTTTCAGCCACAGGAGCATATTTAGAAATATTTCTAAAAGTTAAGATCAAGAGATGAAAGTAGATCCTCCTGTCATCTCCATATAATTATAGTATTTTCTTGGCAAGTGGACACATGCGTGCTGGGCTGTAGCTGCACTCTTTCCACTCTGTGACTAGATCCTTATTTGATGATTTATAACATCATGGCCAGGAGACGTCTCTCCTATGAAATCACAGTCAGCAGATATCTTGCTGTCATTTCCATCAATTCAGACTTCTCCTTAGGAAGGTATAAGCACACCAACCCCCTGGGCAGTCCCATCCCATCCCTCTGCGTTCACACCAGCTCAATTGAAACGCTGGCTTTAGAGACAGAATGGATCCTAACACAGAGCCTGAATCACTTCCTACCTCTAGGTTTTGGTCATGACACTTAACACACAGAACAAGGCAATCGAATTTTGAGCTGATGGTTTCTAAAGTGATACTTTTAAGGAAGAACCATCATTCCTTGCTGAAAAAAATCCTGGCTGCTTTTGTAAATCCAACTCATAGTCAAGTTTGCATTTGGACTGATTTTTTTTATTTGGCCTGAAGCATGTAAAATAAAGGGAAGCTTTGCTTAAAGACAGAATTTGTAGTAACAAACCAACTGTGGCTGCTCAATTGTGAAGACAGTGAGTGGGCATCTGGGGAGCTGGTGTAGCACTGCAGAGTGGCATATCTAACATCCATACAGTGGATCTAACATGCACACAGTACAGTGGATCTAACATGCATGCAGTGTGGTGAATCTAACATGCATGCAGTATAGTCTATATAACATCCATGTAGTGCAGCATATCTAACATGCACACAGTGCAATGCATCTAACATGCATGCAGTGTGGTGGACCTCACATACACACAGTGTGGTGGACCTAACATGCATGCAGTGTGGTAGATCTAACATGCATGCAGTGCAGTAGATCTAACATGTATGCAGTGCAGTATATCTAACATGCATGCAGTGCAGTATACCTAACATGCATGAATGCAGTGCATCTAACATGCACGCAGTATGGTGGACCTAACATGCATCCAGTGTGGTGGATCTAACATGAATGCAGTACAGTGTATCTAGCATGCATGCAGTGTGCCAGATCTAACATGCACAGAGTGCAGTATATGTAACATCCATGCAGTATATCTAACATACATGCATTGTGATGTATCTAATATCATGCAGCAGATCTCATATCAACCAATAAGACCCAGATGAGGGAAAAGCAGAAAATGTGGTACTGATAACACAAATAATTACAGACCAGGAGTTGAAGAACAGCGCTCTGAAGGACTTCCTCAAAGGACACAACTGTGAGGGGAAACTGGAGGTTAAACCTGTCTGCTGATCAAATACATGCGAGGAACATAAAAACAACTCTCAGGAAACAGGCAAATTGTGACAATTGCAATGAAGTTTACAACTTACAATTCTGTGTTATGAAGTAATTTTGAAAGCATAGACAGGTCAGGGTTGTTCAAGAGATGCCTAAAACATTTTTGGCTATGGCTATTATCTTTGGTTGACTTCCAGAAACAGAAGATGAGATCCTATTGCTAAAGACACCGTGCACTTCAGAAACAGTGACCAGAGGCCTGAGAGTCAGAGCTGACTTGAAAGCCTCCTCCCTGAGGACTAGCTTTCATACTAAAGGCACAATGAAAGCTTCCAAAGAAGGGAAGCAACTAACTGTCCTACATAGCTATGATGTCTATGAACCATGCACCAGCATGGCTTGATAACCTTAGCATTATACTAGTGACACACAGACATTGTGGTAACCAACATCTCTCTAATTTGGCTTAAGACACATTTAACCAGAGGGAGATCATGCATCCAGTCTTAGCAAATTGGAGACCTATGCAAGCCTAGTGAAGTTATGGAGCTTGGAGGAGAACCTGTAACTGCCACTTTAGTAAACCAGTATAATCCCAACTACATCCAAATACATGTCCTCACACCAACAGGTAAGTATAGTCTTCAACCCTTACAAGGAAACTTGTCTCTATGTTAGGCAGAGAGCATTACAGAAAACTACCACTAATCAAAATGCAGAGTTGTGGAGCTCATGCTCAGGGGGTACATTCTTGTACCTAAGGATTGGGGAACACTGTGAAAGAAGGAACAGAAAGATTTTAAAACCAAAGGATCAGGGAGTTTCCATATGATTGTCATAACTTAGGGATGTCTGACGCTGCACCATCAAAGTGTCACCAACATAACTCTTAAACAGGAGATGAACAAAGACGACAATGAACATATTAACATGAAGTGAAAAAACCCAGGAGGTCTAACTCAACCCTACACAAAGACCTGCAGAGCAAGGGTGTCAAAGAGGGAGAAAGAGTCTTCCCCAGGGAAGTGCATCATAATTGGTTATCCAATACCAAATGGGAGGCCCTGAAAACTTATACCCAAGTAACATTATACAGACTGAGCAGATTATATTTATGAATATATATGTAAATGTCTTAGTTAGGGTTTTACTTGTGTGAACAGATACCATGACCAAGGCAACTCTTATAAGGACAGCAGTCAATTGGGTCTGGCTTACAGGTTCAGTCCATTATCAAGGAGGGGGTATGGCAGCCTCCAGGCAGGCATGGTGCAGGAGGAGCTGAGAAATCTCTATCTTCATTTGAAGGCTGTTAGGAGAAGACTCACTTCCAGGCAGCTAGGATGAGGGTCTTAAAGCCCATACCCACTGTGACACACCTACTCCAACAAGGCCACACCTCCTAATAGTGCCACTCCCTGGACTAAGCATATATAAACCATCATGGTATAAAAATGTACATACATGCATGTAATGACAGTTAATGAAGAAAGTGTCCATGAATTCGAAAGAGATCAAGGATGTGTATATAGGAAGACACGGAAGGAGGAAAGAGAAGGGGAAGACAATGTAATCATATTATAATCTCGAAAATACTAAAAAGAAAGTATACACAGGCATCCCATTCCAATGCTTGTTAGTTTTTCTTACTATAACAGAATATATGAGGCTGGTTAATTATAAAGAAAAGGTGTTTGTTTTTTATCATAGGTTTAATTTGGAAGTCTAAGTAGCATAGCAAAAGTTCTGGAAAGTTCCCATGGATTACATCAGAGTAGAATTTGTTTGTATCCTTCTGTGTGTTCTCTGTTCCCATCAAAAATCCATTCAGGATTCCATATGGGGGCTCTACCCCAGTGGTCTATCGAGTTACTTTGCAAAGGCCCCACTGACGAACATGGTGGGTAGAGTTTCTACCTTCCTAATACCATTAACCTAAGACTATGGGAATTATATTCAACCACAAGCACTGCAGTAGACCACGCTCAAACCACAGTCATCAGTTTTGCCGGGAGTTCCCAGAAAGAAATGTTTTGTTTTGTTTTTGTTAGAGGCAATGAGGTGCACTAGTTTCTCAGTGGACTGGCCCTGAGCCACAACATTGTCCTCTGAAATTGTCCGACCCCGTATGGACACACGCGGTTCTCATGGGTCTAGCTCATCAGACCATTATAATCCTACATTTTGAGGCAGGCTTATCCCTCTTGTTCCAGCTCTGATCCACTCTTCTTGAACCTTCTAGTCTCTTCTCTTCTCCTCTTGTGCTTCACTAAAGTCACTGATGATGTACAGCTCTGGTGCAAGCTCTCACAGGAGGGATCTGGCACCAGGAGGCAGCTCCTGGAAGATCAGGCTCCAGGCACTCACTCCTGTCCTGTGCTGCTCTTTCCCCCAGTTTTCCACAGTGTCTCCCTCCTCTCCTAACCTTTCAACTATAACTGGAGGAGTGGCAGCCTTGCACTGACTCCGAATGAAATCCACAGGCCACTCTAATGAACTGCCGCCCCCTTTCCTTGGCATGCAGCTGGGTCTGTACTGTGCCACAGGTCCTCAAACATCTAAGAAGCATTCCGGCTGCTGCTCAGGGTCCTGTCCCACCTTTGCAGTCAGTCCATCCTCTTGGCATGCCAGGTCATTCTGCATTGTGGGCACTACAAAGTGTCCTCAGACACCCCTGACAAGGTCCCATGTCATGTGTCCTGTGGTGCCTCCTAGGCCTGGCCTCTGGGGTTTTTCTGCATCTCTAATGTAATACTTTATATCGTTTCAATTGGTTTGTCTCTCTCACTGTGCAAACACTGAGACTGATATCACCTTCACTTTTGCCTGAGGACCAGACACATACTAGACAATCAAAATGCTTTGCCAGATGACTGACCAAGTAAAAGCGGTTGATGTGGTATTTGTCCTTTCTCATGACACACTTTGATATCTGTGTTCCCGTCTCCCAGGGGTCTCCTGGTAGAGAGACAATTACTTAGTTTTTTAGTAACCAGTTATCCTCAGAGGTCAAAACCCTATGAGTCCATTAGCCAAAGGTTTCATTACTCTGAGCCTTGTTTTACCCCTTTGAGAAATTTCAATACTTCTTGTTCATTCTACCTACTATGGGATGTTAGCATGCTTTTAACCCTAACATGGGGTTGTTAGTGATGTTTAAAGTTGCTGTTTACAAATAATGACACAAATATATTTTAAAAATAAAAGTTCCCATGGTGATAGTTTAGCAACCTTTACAGTTTCACATATGATTGAAACATTCTGTACAATTTTTCTTTATATATATATATATATATATATACACATATATATATACACATATATATATATGTATATATATATATATATATATATATATATATATTAAAGACTAGATTACAAACAAGTGGGGCTGGAGAGATAGCTTAGCAGTTAAGAGCACTGATTGCTCTTCTAGAGGTCCTGAGTTCAATTCCCAGCAACTACATGGTCACTCATAGCCATCTGTAATGGGATCAGATGCCCTCTTCTGGCGTATCTGAAGAGAGAGGCAGTATACTCATATACAATAAATAAATAAATAAATAAATAAATAAATAAATAAATATTTAGCAAAAAAGATTTAATTGCTATAGAGGTGATCCACCCATCCGATAGGTCACTCATTCTCTTCATTTTCCGGTTCACTCATCCTTGTTGCAGAGTGCCATTGAATAAACAAACAGTCACAATTCTACAGTGCAGATGGGTCTCAGAAGGAAGCAGGAACTGTTTCGGAGGGAGAGAAATGGACTCTGTCCTCCAGTCCTCCCAGATGGCTTCTTTGAGAGTCAACACTGGATTCTAACTGAGTTATTGGGAGAAGGTTAGGCTTTTGCATGTGAGTTTGCCAACAGGGAGGGGAGAGGTGGGAGGAGGTAGCAGCATAGGTGGAGACATGACTGGACCTTGGGACAGTGGAAGGGAACAGGGGGCCTGGGAGGTAGGGGTGGTGAAGGAGAGATTAGAAGGAATAATTTTGTAAGCAAATCTTTACTCTGCCATAAGAACAATATGGAGGAGGCTTTGAAGAGCTTCGGTGGAAATACGACAGGGTTCCATTTGACATTCAAAATGTTGCTGTGGTTTGTGTGAGAGCAGACAGTAGGGAAAGGAAAGACAGGAGTGGCTCTCATGGTATTTGGGTGAGATTTGATGGCACTCAGATTTGGGTAGAATCAGCTTAAATGGGGAGACACAGATGGACCGAAAATCCAAGAGGTAGAGTCAACAGGACCCTGCTTCTCCAGATAGGGTGAAGCCATTGATGTTACTCTGGCTTCAGGCTATAGCTGGAATAAGGAAGTGTCATTCCCAGACAGAGAAACCAGGGCAAAGAAGTCTATTGTGGGAGTGTCATACCTCAAAGGGACTCTCTAAAGAAAGAAAGGAAGGTCTGAAGAATGGAAAGGCTTATAAGTAACTCAGTTTTAAATGAAGAAGTCCAGAGCTGAAGATGTGGGAGGAAATGCAGGTCAGGGAAGCATGGTGCACATAATGCTTTCACGAGGAAAGGATGAGATGACTGGTGCAAAGCAAATATACCACACCTGGCTATGTGGTACATGGAGGATGTTTTCTTTCATGTCCCAAGAGTCAAAGGACATATCTACCCTCAATGTGTCCCTTTATTTGGTGTCTTCTGGAAGTTGTTGTTTACCACACCAGCTAGAAATGACTATGACTAAAATATGTATTCTAGCCTTCAACTCTGTACTGGGTGTGAGAACTTTAAAGTGCATAGAGTCAACACATGTCTCAAGAGCCCAAAATAGTCTCTGACAGCTTGCACTTGTATACAGTGCCAGGACTATATGCAAACATCTTACTTATTTAAATAGGCACAATAAGAGATTATCAATAAATAATAATAAAATAGAACAATTATTAATAGAGTGATAAAACCAATCACTTACTTGAACTCAAACCACTGTAATACTGTGTAGATATGAAAACCAAGATGGCAGTTAGCAGGTGGCTTTCATGGACACCATGGTTATGCTGTCAAAATGATCAGAGGTCTGGCAAGGCGGGACCTCTTGAAATGGGCAAACCATTTCATCATGCTGCTCACAAAGTACACAACTTTCTATCCATCCATTATTTATTTCTGGTATTTTCAACTTAAGAATTTCTGAACAGTTGACTGCAGGTAGCTGAAACTACAGAAAGCAAAGGCGGGGATAAGAGGAGACTGCAGAATGATACTTGAGAAGAAAGAGCACATATGAATTAATCAGGTCTTCCCACTGTGTCCTGTGACCATCACAGAAGATAAGCACCTGGTGGAGGTAGTCAGGGCTGGCCCTGTGCAGCAAGATGGGATATAGCTTAGAACTTTATGTGAGAAGTCCCCAGGAAGTATCATCTCTGTATTCCAAGGTTTACAAATGGGATTGTTATCTCTAGGGCAGGATCAGACCATGCCCCAGAGAAGATGAAGTACTCTTAAGAGTGTCGCAGGGTGTAACTGAAGCTATGATGAAAGTGGATTACCCACTTACTGAAATGGCACCATTGTTACAATTAAGTCTTTTTATTAAAAATGAAAAGAAATAATTTCCATGTCAGATACCAGAGGCCTCAAAGGATGGGTGGTTTAGGGTTCATTCTGTAGATACCACTTCCAAGTACTAACATCTGGTCTTCTCCTAACTGTACAGTCATATGTCTGTGTAGCTACAGTTCAAATCTCTTTCAGAACATTTCAGGTAGGGGCCATGTCTTCTTATCCTTTTAATTTTCCTTAGGGACTATTTTGGTGTCTTCAATGCAAGTACTTTTATTTTTTTTACAGAATATGCCAGTGGTCAGGGGAAGGCAGGGGAAGAGCACATTCAGGGAGAACCAACCAGATCATGTTCACTGTTTTATCAGGTACAGTGGGGTGTGCTCTGGAGGACTCCTCTTTCTCCTAAGTTGCTGCCTTTGTTTATGTCACCACCTATAAACCATCTTGGTTTTTCTACCATTCAACAAAAATATTCGTTAAAAATTAGTCAATCAGAGCCGGCCACCATCTTCCCTCTGGTCGCTGTGGACTGCCTGCTGGCGGCTGGGTTCAGGTGCGTGGACAGAGACTTGGCCTAGCAACGAATACCAGGTCAGGCCCTTGCTGGCCCCGAGAGCCAGGGGAGGTCGGCAGGAGCTCTGAGTACCTGCAGCTCAGAGACTGTCCCCGATCGCTGGGGACCGGCTAGCGGGCTTGCAGCCGGCTGCCATCTTCCCTTGGGTCACTGCGGACTGCCAGCTGGAGATTGGGTCCAGGTGCTTGGACAGAGACTTAGCCTGGCAAAGAACACCTGGTCAGGCTCTTGCTCTTGCCCAGAGCCAAAGAAGTTGGAGATAGGTCTGTGCACCAATAGCTTGGCAGTGCACACAGAGCTAGATCAGCTTGGCAAGTGGTCTCTGCGCCAACCCAAGGGGGCACCAACCTGCTAGTGGGTTGGTGCCTGGAGTACAGCTAGAGGCTGACATCTTGCCTCAGGACACCACAGACAGCTAACATGACAGAGCCCTGTGCAGTGAGAGTACTACCATCTAGGTTCTAGCAGCCCAACCAGGGAACCTCCAGTCCTGTAGGGAACCCAGTGGTTAGACAGAGCCCTGAGACTCGCCACCATATTGGAGCTGGTGGCCTGAACAGGTCACCATAGAAAACCAACAGAGGAACCCAGGTCACCATAAAGATCTAACAGACTAGCCCAGATCTGTGGAGGAAAAAAAAATCTGATTCTTAAGAGCTAGCAACTAGGCAGGCCAGGAGGAGACTGCGGGAGGCCAATTGCAGGTCCAGCAGCGAGCCTCGGGAAGACTTAGATCTGGCACAGCAGAGCTGAGGAGGTAACTGAGAGCCCAGTAACTGAAACCTCCCGGTCTCTACCTCGGGAGCTCGGACGCCCTCTACAGCAGCAGCGCCAAATGCCAGGCTCACAGGAGCCACAAACACCAACCACTAAGAACAAGACCAACTAACTCCAGAGATAAACAGATGGCAAAAGGCAAACGTAGAAACGTTACAAACAAAAATCAAGGCAAAATGGCAGTATCTGAACCCAATTCGCCAACCAGAGCAAGTCCTGGATACCCCAGCACACCAGAAAAACAAGAGTTGGATATAAAAGCATTGGTCATGATGCTGCTAGAGGAACACAAAAAAGACATAAACAAATCTCTTAAAGAAATGCAGGGGAACATCAATAGGGTAGAAGCTCTTACAATGCAAACACAAAAATCACTTAAAGAACTCCAGGAGAATATGGGCCAACAGACAGAAACCAATAAAGAGGAAATGAGAAAATCAGTTAAAGAAATGCAGGAGAACTTGAAACAACAGGCAGAAGTCACGAAAGAGGAAACACAAAAATCTCTTAAAGAATTACAAGAAAACACAAACAAACAAATGAAGGAACTGAGCAAAACCATCCAAGATCTGAACACAGAGGTAGAAACAACTAAGAAATCACAAAAGGAGGCAACTTTGGAGATAGAAAACCTTGGGAAGAAATCAGGGATCGTAGATGCAAACATCAACAACAGAATACAAGAGATAGAGATAAGAATCTCAGATGCTGAAGATAACATAGTAACCATTGACTCCACAGTCAAAGAAAACACAAAATCCAAAAGGCTTGTAACCCAAAACATCCAGGAAATCCAAGACACAATGAGAAGACCAAACCTAAGGATTATAGGGATAGATGAGAGTGAAGATCTACAACTAAAAGGGCCAGCAAATATCTTTAACAAAATTATGGAAGAAAACTTCCCTAACTTAAAGAGAGAATATACAAGAAGCCCATGAATATACAAGAAGCCTACAGAACTCCAAACAGACTGGACCAGAACAGGAATACCTCCCGTCACATAATAATTAAAACCCAAATGTACTAAACAAAGAAAGAATATTAAAGGCAGTAAGAGAAAAAGGCCAAGTAACATATAAAGGAAGACCTATCAGAATCACACCAGACTTCTCTCCAGAAATCATGAAAGCTAGAAGATCCTGGGCAAATCTCATGCAGACCCTAAGAGAACACAAATGCCAACCAAGACTACTATACCGAGCAAAACTCTCAATCAACATAGATGGAGAAATCAAAATATTCCATGACAGGACCAAATTTATACAATATCCACTAACCCAGCTCTACAAAGGATAATAGGAGGAAATCTCCAAGACAAGGGGGGAAACTGTACCCAAGAAAAAGCAAGATAGTAACCTACTTCCATCGAACTCAAAGGAAGATAACTACTCAAAAACAAAAATAATATCAAAAATGACAGGAAGAAATAATCACTATTCCTTAATATCTCTTAACATCAATGGACTCAATTCCCCAAGAAAAAGACATAGACTAACAGACTGGATACGGAAACAGAACTCTACATTTTGCTGCATACAGGAAATACACCTCAGAGTTAAAGACAAACACTACCTTAGAGTAAAAGGCTGGAGGACAATCTTGCAAGCAAATGGTCGCAGGAAGCGATCTGGAATAGCCATTCTAATATCAGATAAAATTGACTTTCAACCCAAAGTCATCAAAAGAGACACAGAAGGTCACTTCTTGCTAGTCAAAGGAAGAATGCACCAAGAAGAACTCACAATTCTAAACATCTACGCTCCAAATGCAAGGGCACCCTCATTTGAAAAAGAAACTTTACTAAAGCTCAAAGCACACATTGCACCTAACACAATAATTGTGGGGGACCACAACACTCCACTATCCTCAATGGACCAATCAGGAAAACAGAAACTAAACAGTGACACAGCGAAACTCATTGAAACGTTGGACCAATTGGATTTAACAGATATATATAGAACATTTCATCTTAAAGCAAAAGACTATACCTTTCTCTCAGCACCTCATGGTACCTTCTCCAAAATCAACCATATAATTGGTCACAAGACAGACCCCAACAAATATAAAAAGATTGAACTAATCCCATGCCTCCTATTGGATCACCATGGAGTAAGAGTGTTCTTCAATAGCAACAAAAACAAGAGAAAATCCTCATACACGTGGAGGCTGAACAATATTCTACTCAATGATACCTTAGTCAAGGAAGAAATAAAGAAAGAAATCAAAGACTTTTTAGAATTTAATGAAAATGAAGGTACAACATACCCAAATCTATGGGACACAATGAAAGCAGTGCTAAGAGGAAAACTCATAGCCCTGAGTGTCTCCAAAAAGAAACAGGAGAGAGCATACACTAGCAACTTAATGGTGCACCTGAAAGCCCTAGAACAAAAAGAAGCTATTTCACCCAGGAGGAGTAGAAGACAGGAAATCATCAAACTCAGAGCTGAAATAAATCAAGTTGAAACAAAAAGAACCATACAAAGAATCAACAAAACCAGGAGCTGGTTCTTTGAGAAAATCAACCAGATAGATAAACCCCTATCCAGACTTACCAAAGGGCACAGAGACAGTATTCAAATTAACAAAATTAGAAATGAAAAGGGGGATATAACAACAGAAACTGAGGAAATTCAAAAAATCATCAGATCCTACTATAAAAGCCTATACTCAACACAACTGGAGAATCTGGAGGAAATGGACAATTTCCTAGACAGATACCAAATACCAAAATTAAGTCAGGATCAAATAGATCATCTAAACAGACCCATAACTCCCAAAGAAATAGAAGGGGTCATAGAAAGTCTTCCAACCAAAAAAAGCACAGGACCAGATGGTTTTAGTGCAGAATTCTATCAGACCTTCAAAGAAGTCCTAATACCAATACTCTTCAAACTATTCCACAAAATAGAAACAGAAGGAACACTACCCAACTCATTTTATGAAGCCATAATTACCCTGATACCAAAACCACAGAAAGATCCAACTAAGAAAGACAACTACAGGCCAATCTCCCTTATGAATATTGATGCAAAAATACTAAATAAAATACTTGCCAACCGAATCCAAGAACACATCAAAACAATCATTCACCATGATCAAGCTGGCTTCATCCCAGGGATGCAGCGATGATTCAATATAAGGAAATCCATCAACGTAATCCACTACATAAACTCAAAGAAAAAAACCACATGGTCATCTCATTGGATGCTGAAAAAGCATTTGACAAAGTTCAGCATCCTTTCATGCTAAAAGTCTTGGAAAGAACAGGAATTCAAGGCCCATATCTAAACATAGTAAAAGCAATTTACAGCAGACCGATAGCCAACATCAAAGTAAATGGAGAGAAACTTGAAGCAATCCCACTGAAATCAGGGACTAGACAAGGCTGCCCCCTCTCACCATATCTCTTCAATATAGTACTTGAGGTACTAGCTAGAGCAATTCGACAACATAAGAAAGTCAAAGGGATACAAATTGGAAAGGAAGAAGTCAAACTATCACTATTCGCAGATGATATGATAGTATACTTAAGTGACCCAAAAAACTCCACCAGAGAACTCCTACAGCTGATAAACAATTTCATCAAAGTGGCTGGTTATAAAGTCAACTCAAGTAAATCAGTAGCCTTCCTATACGCAAAGGATAAGCAGGCTGAGAAAGAAATTAGGGAAATGACACCCTTCACAATAGCCACAAACAATATAAAGTATCTTGGTGTGACTCTAACCAAACAAGTGAAAGATTTATATGACAAAAACTTCAGGTCTCTGAAGAAGGAAATTGAAGAAGACCTCAGAAAATGGAAAAATCTTCCATGCTCTTGGGTTGGCAGGATTAATATATGTATTAGTTTGGGTTCTCTAGAGTTACAGAACATATGAGCAGTCTCTATGTAGTTAGGGAATTTGTCGATGACTTACAGTCTGTAGTCCAACTCCCCAACAGTAGTCAGCAGCAGCTGTGGATGGAAGTCCAAGGATCTTGCAGTTGCTCAGTCCCACGAGGCAAGCCGGCAAGGAAGAATGGGTCTTCCTTCTTTCAATGTCCTTATATATGTCTCCAGTAGAGGGTGTAGCCCAGATTAAAGCTTGTGTATCCATGCCTTTAATCGCAGATGATCTTGAACTAGAATCCATAGCCATAATCTGGGATTAAAGGTGTATGTCTCCATGCCTTTAATCCCAGATGATCTTGAACTGGAATCCATAGCCACCATGCTTCAAGATCTCCATGCTAAGTCCAGGTCAAAAACTTATATCTCTGAGCCTCCAGATTAGGATCATAGGTGAGCCTTCCAATTCTAGATTGTAGTTCATTCCAGATATAGTCAAGTTGACAACCAGAAATAGCCACTACAATATAGTTAAAATGGCAATCTTGCCAAAAGCAATATACAGATTCAACGCAATCCCCATCAAAAATCCCAACTCAGTTCTTTATAGAGTTAGAAAGAGCAATTCTCAAATTCATCTGGAATAACAAAAATCCCAGGATAGCTAAAACTATCATCAACAGTAAACGAACTTCTGGGGGAATCAATATCCCGGACCTCAAGCAATACTACAGAGCAGTAGTGTTAAAAACTGCATGGTATTGGTACAGTGACAGGGAAGTGGATCAATGGAATAGGATTGAAGACCCAGAATTGAACCCACACATATATGGCCAATTGATCTTCGACAAAGGAGCTGAAAACATCCAGTGGAAAAAAGATAGCCTTTTCAACAAATGGTGCTGGCTCAACTGGAGGCCAATATACAGAAGAATGAGAATTGATCGTCTCTTATTTCCTTGTACTAAGCTCAACTCCAAGTGGATCAAGGACCTCCACATAAAACCAGACACACTTAAACTAATAGAAAAGAAACTGGGGAAGACCCTTGAAGACATTGGTTCAGGGGGAAAAATTCCCGAACAGAACACCAATCGCTTATTCTCTAAGATCAAGAATAGACAAATGGGACCTCATAAAATTACAAAGTTTCTATAAGGCAAAAGACACTGTCTAAAGGACAAATCGGCAACCAGCAAATTGGGAAAAGATCTTCACCAACCCCACGTCCGACAGAGGGCTAATATCCAATGTATACAAAGAACTCAAGAAGTTAGACCCCAGAAAACCAAATAACCCTATCAAAAATGGGGTACAGAGATAAACAAAGACTTTTCACCTGAAGAAATTCGATGGCTGAGAAACACCTTAAAAAATGGTCAACATCATTAGTCATTAGAGAAATGCAAATCAAAACAACCCTGAGATTTTACCTCACACCAGTCAGAATGGCTAGGATTAAAAACTCTGAAGACATCAGGTGTTGGTGAGGATGTGGAGAAAGAGGAACACTCCTCCACTGCTGGGGGGACTGCAAGCTGGTACAACCACTCTGGAAATCAGTCTGGTGGTTCCTCAGAAAACTGGACATGATACTTCCGGAGGACCCTGCAATATCACTCCTGGGCATATACCCAGAAGATTCCCCAGCATGCAATAAGGATACATGCTCCACTATGTTCATAGCAGCCTTATTTATAATAGCCAGAAGCTGGAAAGAACCCAGAAGTCCCTCAACGGAGGAATGGATACAAAAAATGTGGTATATATACACAATGGAATACTATTCAGCCATTAGAAACAATGAATTCATGAAATTCTTAGAGAAATGGATGGAGCTGGAGAACATTATACTAAGTGAGGTAACAGTCTCAAAAGAATACCCATGGTATGCAGTCACTGATATGTGGATATTAGCCTAGAATCTTGGGACACCAAAGATACAATTCACATACCAAATGATGTCTGACAAGAAGAAAGGAATGGACACTAGTGCTGGAAAGATCAAAGCATCAGTGTAGGGGAATACCAGAACAGGGAAGTGGGAAGAGGTGGATGAGGGAGCAGGGGAAGGGAAAAGGGCATGTGGGACCTTAGGGGGTTGGGGAAACAAAAAAAGGGAAATGAAATGTAAATATAGAATATATCCAATAAAAAAGTTTTAAAAAAATTAGTCAATCAGTAAGAATAAGTAGTAGTCAGGAAAAACAAAACCACAAAACAAAACAAAAACAAAACAAAACAAAACAAAAAACCCAGCTATGATACAGCTCTTAGGTACAACATGCTCTAAGGGGAATCATTTATGAAGAGGCAAATTCACTAGGATGTCATGTGGGCCTTACCTATGATGACCAAATAGAACAGGGAGGAATTCTAACTAATACCAGAGTCCTTGTGGCTTCTGCCTAATCTGTTGTTGTAATTTGAATATGCTTAGCCAAGGGAGTGGCACTATTGTTAGAGTGGGTGTGGTCTTGTTGGAGTAAGTGTGTGGCCTTGTTGAAGGAAGTATGTCACTGTGGTGGTGGGCTTTGAGACCCTCCTTCTAGCTTTCTGGAGTAGTCTTCTCCTGTCTGCCTTTAGAACAAGATATAGTACTCAGCACCTTCAGCACCATATCTCCCTGGACCTGCCTTGTTTCCTGCCTTGATGATGATGGACTGAACCTCTGAAACTGTAAGGCCTTCCCAACTAAATGTTGTCCTTTATAAGAGTTGGGTTGGTCATGATGTCTCTTCACAGCAATGGAAACCCTAACTGAGACATCTGAAAAGCTGAGACTGGGAATGTGGATGGCTAAGCAGAGGGGAGGGGGAGTGAGAGCGGCAGGCAGAGGAAAGTGATGTGAGGAGCAGGCTGGAGGGATGCTGGGAGGGCAGAGAGGCACAGGGCAGAGGGTGTGGCAAAGGTCTATATGAACTAGTGTCTGGGAGTGAGGCCTGCAGCCCTGCTGGGGTATGTAGGGGTCCACAGGATCCTAGTCTACAATTTAGGAAAAAATGGCAAAAGAGATAGAAGAGAATGACTAAAACATTTAACGTTACCAACAGAGGACTTTGTCTTTCTCCTTCCTGAAAAAAATATTGCAAAATCTGGAATTGAAAGAAATGGATAAAATGGGTTAGAGCCAGCTTAAATGAAAATGAACACCCTCGGCTTGCTGGCAACCAGCAAAATGTCTCAGGAAGGGACAGTGCAAGGAACGCCACCGGCAGCATCCTTAGATAAGAGGAAACCAGTCTACGCTTGATCCTGGCGGTGAGTCACAGCAGCAGCTGTGGAATTTTATTTACTGTTCTAGAATTTACACTGTAATTTTAAATTATAAATACATGTTATGTCACCAAACACTAGTGTCTGCCTGGCACATTTTCTGAATTATGCCAGGGAATGAATTAAGGGCAGGGACATGAAGCTGGAGACAGTGTGTGTCCTGGCCCTGAGAATTGCCAATTACTTGAGAGGCCAGACGTGGAGAGGGGCCTGACACAGCAGCACATGGAGTGTGGGGTAGTGGGACGAAGGGAAAGGAACAATTAATCCTGTGCTCGGGAACTAGCAAAGAATAGAAACTTAAACAATAGGCGGATGAGAGTGCACTGCAGTTAGTATGTTCTGGCCCATCTCCAGCCACCCCCACTGAGTTAGACTCTCTGGGAACAGGTTTAGGGTGAAGCCTAAGAGATGCTTAGGAGTTCAGAAGCTGGAGGATAAAGGAGAGCGGAGACCATGTGAGATGCAGACATGAATGACAGATGGCAGAGAGTCCTGAAACAGAAGAGGAGACTAGAAAGTCAGCCTGAGGTTTGCTGGAGGAGGAGCCTGACTTGAGCTATACAAATCAATTATAGAATTATAAGCATACATATTCATCTGCTTCTATTTCCACAGTGTCATAGGGATTGAAAAGCCACAGGTTCTGATATAAATGCTATCTGGGTCCTGACTCTGACGCACAGCCAGGCTGACTCCTGGTTGCATAGGCTGGAATCACGGACTGGTGGCAGTGCGGCCTCACACTAAGGCTCCATTGTTGTACATGGAGGTCTACATTCCAGTCATGATACAAAGGCTGGGCAGTTAGTACCAACTATTAATGACTTCAGTGTTCCTCACTTAGATGCTTCACATGCTCATGTAATGGGAACAACTGTTCATGTCAAATGGGTAACAAACCTAGCCGTTTCCTTCCTACCCAGAACTCCAAGGGCCCATGGGCATTAATCATACAAAAATAACCACCTCCACACAGCTGAACAGGAGCAGGAGTTCTTAGATAGCTGGGTGAATGTTTGGAGAATGTCAAACCAATTCTATGCCTGTGCAGTGTGCTCAGCAAGACTTAAGATTTGGAAGAAAATTGGAAAGCACTGCGGTGACTAGTCCAATTTTAAAGGCAGAAATGAGATTCTATCTAAGTTGCCTGATGGTAAGAAAGTTAATGAATGACAGTTTTGTCATAGGCAACTAGGCAAACTGAAATCAATCTGATAACATTCCGAAAGGCATGCCAGAGTGCCTGACATCATCTCTTAGAATTAAACACTTTGTATAACCAGCACTGTAGAGACTAGATTTACAGGACATATCTTTTCCCAGGGTACTAAAAATACATTGGAATTACCTTTAGCTTCTGATCAGGGTTATAATAATGCATTTCTTTTTTTATTGGATGTATTCTTTATTTACATTTCATTTCCCTTTGCCTGGTCCCTGCCTCCCAAAGGTCCCATATGCCCTTTTCCCTCCCCCTGCTCCCTCATCCACCCCTTCCCACTTCCCTGTTCTGGTATTCCCCTACACTGATGCTTTGAGCCTTTCCAGAACCAGGGTCCACTCCTTCCTTCTTCTTGGACATCATTTGGTATGTGGATTGTGTCTTTGGCGTTCCAAGATTCTAGGCTAATATCCACTTATCAGTGACTGCATACCATGGGTATTCTTTTGAGACTGGGTTACCTCACTTAGTATGATGTTCTCCAGATCCATCCATTTCTCTAAGAATTTCATGAATTCATTGTTTCTAATGGCTGAATAGTATTCCATTGTGTATATATACCACATTTTTGTATCCATTCCTCTGTTGAGGGACATCTGGGTTCTTTCCAGCTTCTGGCTATTATAAATAAGGCTGCTATGGACATAGTGGAGCGTGTATCCTTATTGCATGCTGGGGAATCTTCTGGGTATATGCCCAGGAGTGATATGGTAGGGTCCTCCGGAAGTATCACGTCCAATTTTCTGAGGAACCACCAGACTGATTTCCAGAGTGGTTGTACCAGCTTACAGTCCCACCAGCAGTGGAGGAGTGTTCCTCTTTCTCCACATCCTCGCCAACAACTGCTGTTTCCTGAGTTTTTAATCTTAGCCATTCTGACTGGTGTGAGGTGAAATCTCAGGGTTGTTTTGATGACTAATGATGTTGAACATTTCTTAAGGTGCTTCTCAGCCATCTGAAGATCTTCAGGTGAAAAGTCTTTTTTTTAATCTCTGTACCCCATTTTTGGATAGGGTTATTTGGTTTTCTGGGGTCTAACTTCTTGAGATCTTTGTATACATTGGATATTAGCCCTTTGTCAGATATAGGGTCAGTGAAGATCTTTTCCCAATTTGTTGGTTGCCAATTTGTCCTTTTGACAGTGTCTTTTGCCTTATAGAAACTTTGTAATTTTATGAGGTCCCATTTGACTATTCTTGATCTTAGAGCATAAGTTCTTGGTGTTCTGTTCAGGAACTTTCCCCCTGAGCCAATGTCCTCAAGGGTCTTCCCCAGTTATTTTTCTATTAGTTTTAGTGTATCTGGTTTTATGTGGAGGTCCTTGATCCACTTGGAGTTGAGCTTAGTACAAGGAGGCAATTCTCAAATTCATCTGGAATAACAAAAACCCAGGATAGCTAAAACTATTATCCACAGTAAAAGAACCTCTGGGGGAATCAGCATCCTGGACCTCAACCAATACTACAGAACAGTAGTGTCAAAAACTGCATGGTATTGGTACAGTGACAGGGAAGTGGATCAATGGAATAGGATTGAAGACCCAGAATTGAACCCATACATATATGGTCAATTGATCTTCGACAAAGGAGCTGAAAACATCCAGTGGAAAAAAGATAGCCTTTTCAACAAATGGTGCTGGCTCAACTGGAGGTCAGCATGCAGAAGAATGAGAATTGATCCACTCTTAACTCCTTGTACTAAGCTCAATAATGTATTTCTAAAAGCATTTCTGCCTTGTAGTATTAAGCCAAATATGCTGGATTTTTTGTTTGTTTCTTTGTTTTTAAGTATAAAGTTGCGTGTCCAAGGATGGTAAAGTTGAGGCACAGGGAAGAAGTTTATTACATCATATTATAAAAAATATAAATTGTAATTGAATGAAGACACTCTATCAATTGGTAATCTTCTATTGCAGAGAAGCAATAGAGCAAATAATTTCCCCAGGTTGGAGTTTAAGGGGTTTCACAATATGAAGTGTCTCTATGTGTTCTTAACCATTTACTATAGTTTAATAGAGACAAGGGGTCCGTGATCTCTCAGACTCTAGTTTAGAGACTTCCTTCTCTTGACTCAGGCTGAAGTTGTAATTTTATAATAGATACTATTTCTCTCATTCATTGTCGGGTACATTCAAATGTGCGCATAAAGCTTCACATTCACTTGGGGGATAAAATAGCTTTTGTGTTTTGGACACCTACAAAGCATTGTGCTTCCTATACAGTCACTTAATGTACTCTTTTGAACCCTCCACACAGGTTTGTGAAGTGTCATTCTCTACATCTCTATAGAATAGAATATTAATGATCAGAGAAGTCAGGTTAAGTATCCCAAGGTAAAAAGCTAGTTAGCAGAACTCTGTCCACAGCTGGTTCTCAATTGACTCCATTTACTACTTTTGCTTCTTCTTCCTCTTCCTCCTTCTCCTCCTACTTCTCCTCTTCCTTATTTTTCCTTTTTTTCCTTTCTTTCATGCTCTTCTTCCTCTTCTTATTCCTTTCCTTTCTTTGGTCCTTCTCCTCTTCTTCCTCCTCTTCTTTTTCTTCCTTTCTTTTCTCCTCTTTCTTCTTCCCATACTCTTCCCTTCCTCTTTTCCACTTCTTTCCTTCCTTCCTTCCTTCCTTCCTTCCTTCCTTCCTTTCTTTCTTTCTTTCTTTCTTTCTTTCTCTTTCTCCCTCTTCATCCCCCCTTCTTCCTCCTCTTTCTTTCTCCTCTTTCTTTCTTCCTTTTCTCTTTCTTTCTTCCTTTTCTCTTTCTTTCTTTCTTTCTTTCTTTCTTTCTTTCTTTTTCTCTCTTCCTCCCTCCCTCCCTCCCTTCCTTCCTTTCTCTCTTTCTCTTTCTTTCTCTCTTTCTCTGTCTTCATCCTCCTCTTCTTCCTCCTCTTTCTTTCTTCTTTCTTTCCTCCTCCTCCTTTTGAGATTATTACGCATAAGCACTATATTCATACCATTTCCACTCCTCCCTCCAACTACCCCTGCAACTCCTCTTCTATACCCCAATCCCACCTCAAATTCATGACCTCTCCATAATTACTATTAAATACACATAACTAATATACACATACATGTATGCACACATACACTTGCATACAAACCACTGAGTTCACTGATTGTAGCTCATAGACACACATATTTAGGGCTGGCCAGTTGGAACTGGAATACTTTCCAGTGGGATCTTCCTTGAAGGGAAAACTGTGTCTTCTCTCAATACCCATTTGTTGCTTGGATATAGTTGCCTAGGGATGGAGCTTGAGAAATTTTCTTGTCCTCAAGGCACATTGACTGTTGTCATAATGCAGGGCATGTTTAGGCTCATAGAGCTCATATTGTTATAATTCGATATGTGCAATATTCCTGTCATGTTGAGAAGATGCCATCTTTTGCTACTTCATTTTTTCCCTTCTCTCTCTCTCTCTCTCTCTCTCTCTCTCTCTCTCTCTCTCTTTCTGAGACAGGGTTTCTATGTATAGCCCTGGCTGGCGTGGAACTCACTCTGTAGACCAGAGTGGCCTCGAACTCAGAAATCCGCCTGCCTCTGCCTCCCAAGTGCTGGGATTATAGGTGTGTGCCACCACTACCTGGCAGATGCCATTTCTTAAATTCCTTTTTGGGCCTTCTTTAGTTAACCACTGTCTGTTCTATAATAATTTGGATTTTGTGTATATTTCTATTACTATGCTTATGAAAAGTATTTATCTTTTACTTATAAGAGTATAAGGATATATGCCTTTTATGCATCTATATTCTCAAGCAGCACAATTTATTCCATTCAGGTTTATTCCATATTCCATGATGGGCACCACAGACAGGGGTTTGAACAAACTCAGCTTGACTCCTGCCCCCAGAGAGCATTGGTTCTCTTTGAAGACTAGAGAAGTAAGTAAGCTGCAACAAAAACAATGTAAATCAAGGCCGGGGCTGGATGAGAAGGTTTTGAGTTTGCAGAATAGATGTCCACATTCCAGTGGAGAGGAGGAAAGGAGGGGTGGTGGCAGTAGAAGTGAAAGAGAGGTATCCATGCTGAGGGCCAAGGTTGATTCTGAGGCAGCCAGGCATAAAGTGGATGGGAGAAAAGAACAGAAGGGCATACCAGGGACAAGGAAGCTGAAAACAGAAGGGGTAGGAGACAAATCAGAAGGAGGGCTGTGGATAGGGGCTGGAGACAGTACCAGGAGGGTCTTTGAAAGCCTGTTCCAGGCATACCAGGACCTTTACCATGAGGGGCGAAGATGCCACTTAAAAGGTACTTCAGCTGCAGAGAGGAATGATATTGAAGGACTTTGACCACATTTAAGGACAATGCCATTCTGTAGTCAAATGAGGGGCCAGGGTGTGTGACATAAGCAGTGGAGGCACACCCAGCGAGGAGATCAGGAGGGTTCAATAGGTTTGGTTTTGGATCAGCTCTAAGAGTTTAGGGAGGGATGTTTAAGGTAATCCTAGATTTCTGGCTTAGGCAAGTGGGTAAGAGCGAGTCGAGTTTCTGGTTTAGAGGCTTAAACCAGTTCAGTTCTGGATGAGTTTCATATACCTGAGGTGCACAAGCTTGTTAAGCAGAGGGACTCTTGGGTAAGAATTGAACTTGAGGTAGAACTTGGGAGTCATCACAGCTAGGGTCACTGGACAAAAAGGATTCCATGACATAGTATTTAATCCCACAGAGAAAGAGGAGGCAAGGGTGGGGTCAAAGCAAAGAGAAGTGACCAAAGGAGGGACCACTATAGAGATCATGTTAAGGGGGTGTCTTAGTTAGGGTTTTACTGCTGTGAACAGACACCATGACCAATGCAAGTTTTATAAAAGACAACATTTAATTGGGGCTGGCTTACAGGCTCAGAGGTTCAGTCCATTGTCATCAAGGCAGAAACATGGCAGCATCCAGACAGATATGGTGCAGGAGGAACTGAGAGTTCTACATCTTCATCTGAAGGCACCTAGTGGAAGACTGACGTCCAGGCAACTAGGGTGAAGGTCTTAAGCCCACACCCACAGTGACACACCTACTCCAACAAGGCCACACCTCCTAATAGTGCCACGCCCTGGGAAAAGCATATACAAACCATAACATTCCACTCCCTGGCCCCCATAGGCTTGTTCAAACATTAGTCTATGAGGGCCATACATAAACATAGCATAATGCAAAATGCATTTAGTCCAACTTCAAAAGTCCCTGTAGTCTAATCCCCCAAGCAAGACAGGAAACCAGCTGGGAAAAGTCCAAACTCTGCATCTCCATGTCTGATTGCAAAGCTGTCTTCAGATATCCAACTCCTTTTTCATCTTTGACTTCAACAAGGTTCTTTCTCCTAGGCTTGTTCCACTCCCTGTTAGCAGCTTTCCTTGGCAGGTATCCTGTGGCTCTGGCATCTTTAATATCTAGGGGTCCCCAAGTCAATTTAAGCTTCACAGCTTCTTGTTCCAATGTCTGAGATCCACACATGATCTTCTGTACATCTCCAAAGAGCTGGTGTCACTTCTCCAGCTCTGCCCTCTGTAGCACTTTAAGTTCAGATTGATCCACTCCCCTGCCACTGCTGTTCTTGGTGGTCATCCCATGGTACTGGCATCTCCAATATGCTAGGGTCTTCCACTGCAACTATACTTCACCAAAGCCTCTCATAGGCTATCTTCATGGTACCAAGTCTCAACTCTTTGAATGACCCCTTCAGTCCTGGGCTGTCAATTACAACTGAGGGTACATTTTCAGCAATGACTTTCCATAGCCTCTCACAGTACCAAGCCTCAGCTGTTCTTCATGATGCCTTCATGCCTTCAAACCAGTACCACCTGGATGATTCTTACATGTTACCAAGTACAGCTGTAGCATGAGGAACACTTGACTATCTCTGGAACACAGCTTCTTTGTGCTCTCAGAAAACACTTCTCATATTTCATCTCAGTGATTCTGGTCTTTTCTTAATCACCACTAATTTCTTAGCTCCAGCTAACCAGCATCAACTATCCTAGTAGTCTCCTTCTTTTGAATATAAAGCCAGAGACACGTGGCTGAAGCTGCTGAGTTCTGCTGCTTGCAGGAGCTGGAACATTGACCCCCTTATTCTGTTACATTATCACTAGCTTCCTTTTTCCCAGCTCCTTCACTGCCTAAGCTGGCTGTCCCGAATCTTGCTCCTTAGACTGACTTGGAACTCAGGAGATCTGCATGCCTGTCCCCTAAGCACTGGGATTAAAGGTGTGGTCCACCAAGCCTGGATTAAAGTTTTTCTTCACCTAGAATTTTCTCTGTTCTAGACTGGCCTTGAACTCAGAGATCTGCTTATCTTTGCCTCCTGGGATTAAAGGCTTGTATGACCATGCCTGGACCTAAAGTTAACTGGGTGAATCTTGCCCCCAAGGTCACCACTCCTTTAATTCAATTTAATATCCTTGAATTCAGCTCCATTTCACTTCCTTGAGTCCCTTTAATACTCAAACTATATATTTTGTACTTTCCCTTTCTCAGCTTGCTATGTTTGTTCAAAATTCTCTTCATCAGACTTAACCAGAGAACAAAGTCTTTGTTGGGCTTTTTTGAGACTTCCTTTGCAGATGCAATTAATATAAATCTCTTTACCTTAGCCCTAGGGAGTCTCTTCAGACAATGGCAAAAAAAGCAACCATGTTTTTCATCAAAACATCACAAAAATAGTTTCTCAGCCACATATTAAAGTTCTTCCCCATTGAAACCTCTTGGGTCATCAGGCCTACACAGTTCAAATGACCCTCAGCACCACTGTCTTCCATATTCCTATTAGTCTGGCCCATTAAGCCCCACTTAAAGAATTCTGTGGCTTTCCAAATCCAAAGTCCCAAAATCCACATTCTTCTGAACAAAAGCATGGTCAGGCCTATCACAGCAATACCCCAGTCCCTGGTACCAACTTCTGTCTTAGTTAGGGTTTTACTGCTGTGAACAGACACCATGACCAATGCAAGTTTTATAAAAGACAACATTTAATTGGGGCTGGCTTACAGGCTCAGAGGTTCAGTCCATTGTCATCAAGGCAGAAACATGGCAGCATCCAGGCAGATATGGTGCAGGAGGAGCTGAGAGTTCTATCTCTTCATCTGAAGACAGCTAGTGGAAGACTGACTTCCAGGCAACTAGGGTGAAGGTCTTAAGCCCACACCCACAGTGACACACCTACTCCAACAAGGCCACCCCTCCTAATAGTGCCATGCCCTGGGAAAAGCATATACAAACCATAACAGGGAGCCACAGGGAAGAGTTTATGAGGGTGGGAGGAACTTCACAGGCCAAACCAGTCTCCAAGGCAGCAGAGTCCTGAAAAAGCTCAACATAGTCTGCATTGATATTAGAGGAAACAGGTGTGCTGGCCTCTCAGGCCAAAGACTTGAAACTGAAGCTTGCTAATAAGAAGTCATGCCTTAAGCCTGAGTCTCCTCATCTAGATTCAGAGCTTGATAGAGGCCCTCTTTTTTTCTAGTATATTTTCCCATAGCTGAGGCTAATCAGACTTGCAGGCATGCCTGCAGGGAGGACCCAGGTTTGCTGCAAAGTCAGGAAGGAACGACAGAGACATAGGCTGAAGGAGACAAAGCCCGTGGACTGTGAGTCACTAACTCAGAGATGCTCTGTAGGAAAGCACTGTGGTATGGCGCTCTACCACCTCTGACTGGAACCCCTCTCTGGCAGAAGCCTGCCTTTCATGGCACTCTGCATGGAGGTGACTAAGTGGCAGTGTTCAGGCTGCTTGAGAAGAGGCCAAAGGAGAGAACATTGATCTCCACAGTAACGTTCAAACCATGCTCTGTAGATAAACAGCAGAAGCTGAGAAGGCAGTCATTCTGTGCATGACACAGCTTTGCTCAGTCCTCTCTAGTGAGGCCTGCCTCTTTTTACTCCTCTCCAGTGAAGTCTAACTCTCCTCTGTCCTCTCCAGTGAAGCTTGCCTCTCCTCCATACTCTCCAGTAAGGCCTGCCTCTTGGTCCTGTGAGGCCTGCCTCTCCTCAGTCCTCTCCAGTGAGGCCTACTTCTTGGTCCTCTCCAGTAAACACTGCCTCTTAGTCCTCTTCAGAGAGGCCTGCCTTTTCTTTCCCCTCATCATTATTTCCTCCTCTCCTGTCTGTTTCCCTTCTTGGCTCTGTCTTTTAGCAGTGTGCCCTGTCTACCACTTCTTCCTTTCTACCCCACTCCAGCTTCTTCCTCAGATCCTTAATGACCATCAGCTAGGAGCCATTTGTTGGAGATTCTGTCTGAGCCATTTTCTCTCTGCCCTGTCCTCTCTTCCTCCTCCCCATATGTCCTCCTTTCCCTCTTCTGCGTGCTTATGTTTCCTTCCTATGACAGATACACACCCCTTTTGTTCCCCTTTCCCTCCCTTCCTCTCAGTGGGGATCAAATCCAGATACTTATGCATAGCATGCCAGCACCGAGCACTTTATTATGAAACTACACCCTAGCTTCTTTTCAAATCCCCATTGTCCACCCAGATGCCAGATAGGGCTTCTAAACCATGTTGTCAATGAAATCTAAAATTCAGCTTTTCCTAAAGTGGACTCATCATCTTCATCATCAAATTGATTTTTTCCATTGTAAATTTTCTACATTTGGCTGATTATATCAGTGAACACCTGGCTACTGGAGTCCCTAGGTCACATGTAGCTACTTATGACATACTTCCACAATCAACTGGTGAGCCAAACCCTCAAATTCTTCCTCTGCAGAATCTGAAGGAATATACCATAGTCCCAGCCCCACTGTTCTGCAAACCTTCTTGTGTCTGGCCTTTTACCTTTGTCTCCCATCTTGTCTTGCCAACTTCTGACCCCATGATGCTATTAAGACTACTTTTTCTCACAAAATGCAAATCTGATCACATATCTTCTGGCCACATTGATAACCTTTCCATGTTTTTGCACCAGCCAACAAGTTATAGATGATGCTCCAACAGGTTTAAGTACTGGTCCCTGGAGTGTCATTGTATTGGTGTGGATCAAACATGTCCCTCATAGGCCCAGACATGTGAACACTTAGTCCACAGATGGTGGAGTTGATTTGGGGAAGTTATGGGAGGACATACAGCCTTTCTGGGGGGCAAGTATGTCACAGAGAGCAGACCTCAAGGGTCCACAGCCTTATCCCATTTTTCTGCTTCCTGCTTTCAGTTGTAACAGTGATCTCTCAGCTTCTTGTTCTAGAAGCTTACTGCTATTTTTCCACTGTTATTGTAGACTTTTCCTTTGAAGTCACAAACCAAACTTAATTCTTTCTTTTGTAAATTGCTTTTGGCCATAGAGTTTTGTCACAGTAACAAAAAATAGTCAATAAAGTGACTATCCATCCCTGTGTATGGGCTGGGTACTTCACTCCCAGCCTTATGTGAATTATCATACCTAAAACCAGGAACATGTGTTACTATTTTTTCTTTTGATGTCATTGAAATACTGAATGTCTTAGATAGGGTTTAGACCTCATTGGCTTGTTCAAACCATCCTGATGCTGGTCTCTTCTTAATTACTGCTAATTTCTGAGCTCCAACTAACTAGTACCAATTGTCCCAGTGTATTCTATCCTTGACTCTAAAGCCAGAGTCACATGGCTAAGGCTGCCAAGTTCTAACAATTTCTGGAGCTAGAATGTTACTCTCTTGTTCTATTACCACAGGCTTTCTGTTTCCCAATTCCTTCACTGTCTAAGCATGGCTGTCCGGGAACGTGCCTTGTAGATTGACCTTGAACTCAGAGATCTGCTTGCCTCTTTCTCCTGGGATTAAAGGTGTGAACTTCCTTGCCTGGATCTAAGCTTTTCATGGCCACTATTTCTCAAGATCTGGATCAAAAGTCCATGCCCTCCAATTCTGGATTGTAGTTCATTCCAGATTAAAAGTCCAAATGAAAACAATAACCAAGTAATAATGATACTCAACACAATATAATCATTCCTTTTTCAATACCAAATGCATAAGCAATTACCTCAGCTGGGTGGGATCTTGCCCCAAACTCACCACTCCCTTAATCTCAATCTCCTCAAACATAGGATTCAGTTCCATCAGACTTCCTGGTGACCTTTAATTACTTGAACCAAACATTTGTATTATTCACTTCTAGGCTTGATCAGGATGCTCCTTGTGAGAGCAAACCAGAAGACAAAGTGCGTGGTGGAGTTTTCTGAGTCTTTCTTTGTCAATATAATTCATCAAAATTTCCTTACCTTAACCTCAGGTAGACTCTTCAGATAAGGGCAAAAAGCAACCACATTCTTCACCAAAATATAACAGGAAGGCCACATACTAAAATCCTTCTCCTCTAAAGCCTCTTGAGCTAAGTCTCCATAGTTCAAAACACCCTCAGGAACACTATCTTCTATGGTTATACTAGTATGGCCCATTAAGCCCAATTTAAAGCATTCCACTGCTTTACAAGGTTCCCAAATCCAAATTTCTCCAAACAAAAGCTTGTCAGGCCTCTTACAGCAATACCCAACTTCTGGTAACAATTTCTGTCTAAGTCAGGATTCCATTGCTGTGAAAAAGACACCATGACCAAGGCAACTCTCATAGAGGACAGCATTTAATTGGGGCTGGCTTACAGGTTCAGAGAGATTCAGTCCATTATCATCATGGCAGGGAGTATGACAGTGTTTAGGTAGGCATGGTGCTAGAGGAGCCAAGAGTTTTATATTTTGATATGAAAGCAGCCAGGAGAATACTTCCTCTCTTAGAATGGGCAGAGCTTCAAAGTCCACCCCACGGTGATGAACTTCATCCAAGAAGGCCACACCTACTCCAAGAAGGCCCACGCACACATCCTAATAGTGCTATTTCCCATGGGCCAAGCATATTCAAACCAGCACTTGAGTTTATTTCAAATGTTTGGTTTTTTTTCTCCACGATTTCCATGTCTGAGTACCACTATGACTATGTCCTATCATAACATTCATTCATACTTACAACCAAATACAGGGTGGAGTTCTATCTTTGAAACTGAGCTGGCACTTAGCACCTTCTTTCCAATGGAAACTGGACAGCATCTAGCAAACACTGTAGGAAAGTTGGAACCTTAGAAGGTACAGTCAGAAATCAATTGATACAGACATGAAGTATGAAAGAATATTTCACACTGTCTAAACCATTTTCTTGAAGAGACTATCTCCTCTGCCAGAGTTCTTGCAAAGCCTTCTGGGCAGTCATCTGGAAGCAGTTCTTCACATGCTTGGTGAACATGGCTTCCACTTTGGGAGGAGAAACATCCTTTTCTATTCTTCCCTGTGGTTTTGCCTTCAATGTTTTTTTACAGAATTAGGTTCTTTTGGTGTTTAGAGTTTTGCTCTTTATTTTGAGAGATTATTGGTATTTTGATCTTACCATTGATGGATTGTGGTCCTATCCATTTTGGTTTTATTTTTGTGTGGTTTTTGATTGATATAGTGTACACATTTCTTCACCAGAACTTTCCTTCCATTTCCTCACTATCAAAATCATCATCTTCTTTATCAACATCTTTATCTTTTCCATCACCTTCACTTTCATGGTTGTCATCTTCATGACCTTCTCCTCCTCCTCCTGCTCTTTTACTTCTTCTTCTTCTTTCTTACCTACTTTTCCTGTGGAGTGCTGTTACCACTTCCAGGGACAAATCACTTTCCAGACATACTTAAGAGTTTCAAATCATCCTCAACTTAAAGTTTTTGAATCTGTATTCCTCTACAGATGTTAGCTGCTGCCCACTAAAATGCACAGGCTCTGAATCACATCTCAACCTTGAGATCACATGTGGTGGTATCATTTCAAAGATTGCAAGGGAAACTGTTAATTGTACAGACATTCTCAAATTTTCAGGGCTACTTTAATTTGACTGCCTTTATAATCCATTGTCTCTGCCTCCGTGATGTGCATTTTGCACCAGATTCCTAATCTGATCATTCTAATGATAACTGGTACTCATTTTCAACATTATCCATCTTAAAGTGTGAAACTTTGTTGTTCTTTGGTTCACAGTCAAACAGGATAGCTCTGAGGCACATCCATTCATGCACTCCAGTGAGAGAGAAGTCAGACAGAGAAAGCTGATGACAGTTCCTCAGAACATTTGATGTTTTGCAAAAGTTAAATTGCATATATTAAGCAATTTGGCTTAGTTTAGCTTAGTGCACATAAGAATCCATATCAAATGCATATCTTAAAATGTTTTGATTTCACTGTGCTACATACCTGAACACATTCCTGAAATTTGTATGCAAGGGAGAGGGTTTTGCTGCCATTGATCTTGTGTGTTTGGACTGCAGGCTCCGTAGTCATGCTGCTTGGAAGGACTCTTGCTATCTCCATTTCTGACGTCCAGATCTTAAACAAATCCCGTAAGACCTTTGAGCTTTGGGCTATTCATTAGATGCTGTGAGAATGTTAAGACTGTAGTTCCAAGTCTTTAGCGTGGTGTGTGGCAGGTTGTCAGAGCTCCACACAGGTGAGGTTATTCCCCAGGCTCTAGTTGCTATTTGTCTCCAGTAATGATGCGGTGTACTAAGAGCTTGAACGATCATTTTTGTGGCTAGACATACTGACTTCTGTAGGAGACACTGTGCTGGGAACAGTCGCTCTTATTCCCTTTGTAGGCAGCAGTAATTGGAAAGTAGGAAAAGAGGAAGTTGGTCTTACATCTGAGAATGCCAGCTGAAGATGGGAAGATATGAGAAGGTTTTATATCTTAGAGAATCTTTGAACCTCAAATGGAAGAGAAGAAAGGCTAACAGAAAGCAAGTCATGTCCTTCCCCTTTCACTAGAATGGGTAAAGAGGAAGACAAAAAAATGGACTGGTTTCTCATGCAGGAATTTAGCCTTTTAGGAAGAGAAAGTAAATAAATCAGGAAGTAAAAATACAAAGTGCTATAAGAACTCACTCAGCACCACTGTTTACAAAGCCCTATGAAAGCATTGGTCTGGGATTTTCTTTTGTTTTTGTTAGAAAATAAAATATCTCATTTTTCTGTAGACTAGTGTTCCGGGATCTAAGTTGCTAAAGCATCTTTTAAGAAGCATTTCGTAACATATCTGAGCTCTACTGTACCTCACAAGTGCTCCCTCACTTGGTCTCTAACTAATCTGATATAAACCTCCCTAATGCTACTATGCCAGGTGGGAACTAAAGCCAGACACAGTAAGGAACTGGCCAAGCTTGTGCAGTTAATGAGGGGCAGGCTTCGCAGTTGGGAATAATACACTTTCTATTGCAACATCGCTCCTGTGAACACAGTTAATTCATATACTTTGGCAATTTTTATGATTCTCATTCTAAAAAACTTACCAATATGGCTTATTCATATCATATTTTTCATGTGAGAAATTCATGTCAGCATTAAAAATAAGTATATACTCAAATAAATCCTAGGAGGGACAGGCCCTGGAGAGATGGCCCAGTGGTTAAGAGCACCTTCTGCTCTTGCAGAGGTCCAGGGTTCAGTTCCCAGCACCTCATGGCAGCTCACAATTGTCTGTAACTTCAGTTCTTGGAGATCTGATGCCTTCTTTGGCCTCCATGGGAACTGTATGCATGTGGTGCACATACAAAAACACACATACCAATAAATACACACATACACACACACACACACACAAACTAAGAAAAATAAATCTTTAAAAAGAAGTACACTCTTGCTTTATGCAATTACAGAGATAAAATCAAGCCAGTCAACGTTTAACATGTGAGTGAGGGCGTTCATTGACTCTTCCCCTAAATGAGGAACTTTGTCCCATTGGTGGCTTCTTGGGAAGGGAGAGTAAGTTTTATTTAGTGGTGTGGTTCCTGGTAGATCAATGGAAATACAATGAATGGCCCCATACCAAGGAGTATGTCCAAAGCACAAATTAAAGTCAATGGGTCATTAACGGTAGTGGAAGAAGAGGAGGAGAAAAAAAAAAACCCAAAGTGGCTGGGGTGTTGGGAGGTGAGGGTAGATTTGGAAAGAGTTGAAGGATTGTAGTAAATTTCTAAACTGATAAGTTTGATAATTGTTACCCCCACAGCTATACACTTCTCCCTGTTTCATTCTTTAACAGCATCGACAAAGCAGTCACTTTAAACATCCATATTTGGAAGTGTGGAGGGCCAGCTAAAGTGAGCACCTGGGTCTGCAGTTACAAGACAGACAGACAGTGACCAGCTCCCATTTCAGACTCCCAGCTTTCCCTCCAACCACTGTCTCGCAAACATGGAAGACAGACAGACAGACAGTGACCAGCTCCCATTTTGGACTCCCAGCTTTCCCTCCAACAACTGTCTCGCAAACACTGAGTGAGAGACCCAAATCTCCCAGCAGCTTTTACATCACAAACACAGCATTTGTATTTGCATAAATGGCTTTTCAGGGCACAGAGTAGAAAATGAATCTGTCATTGCTGTTCCCTAATATATTCTAGGATATTGCTTTGTTAAATCACAGACACTGAAAGCCCACAAAATAACAAAAACTGCCTTCTTGTTCCCCTCTGAGGCACATTATCTGAAAGAAGCCACTGCATAAATACTGTCTGTGCTAATTAATTAGTGCTGGCCATATTCATTTTTCTAAGCCAAGAAACAAAATGTAATAGTATACTTTGTATCCCTTCCCCAGATTCTAGTTAAAATTAACTTTGCCAAGATGAAGTTAGTTGCAGGATGATGCTTAAAAGGATTCTTTCTTCTTTCTCTCCTCCCCCACCCCAATTACTCAAGTCAATGAGCATTTTAAAGGGCCTCAGATTCAGCTTGGTTGCTAGTTTTGCACAACAGGGCAGCTAATTAAAACCACCACATATTCTGGCGTGGAGTTTATGATTGTGAAAAGGTTACAGACTTGAAAGTAAAGTTCAGGGTAGTCCCTCATTTAGCTAAATGGTCACATGGTATATTTAAAAGCAATTTCCACTCCTCTCTTTCAAACAGCTACTTATCCCTGTGAGTAGGATTGCTGATTTCCCCCTATGTTCTCCTCAAACACCTCAGGAAAGTCACAGTTTTAAAAAGAGCATTTAACAATTGGATCTTTGTTTTCTAGATGAAAACAAAAGAAAATCCCAATCAATGCCTTTCTAGAACTGAACCGCTGGGCTGAGCACTGAGCAGGAAGCTGCTGGGCTGATCTTCCATGCAGGAGGGGCAGACAGACATACTCCAAGGCCACTGCTCCTTGGCTAAGAATCACTCTGCCTCTCCTCTGGAGTGCTCTCGGATCAGGCAGTGCCTGGCCCTAGGGTCCCCATTCCTTACCCCACCTCATGTAACTGGTTTTCCCAACAGGAATCCACCTTGAGACACATCTCCGTGTGCACACATTCCAGGTGTCCTCGGTGTCTAAGTGTAACTGTTCCCAGGCCTTCAGTGTGTGCCACTCAGCACTGCCCAGTGCGTCTGGACTTCGCTGTTTTAATGCTTGTGAGCATTTTGTGCCTCCCCTGTCTGACAGTCAACAGAACGATAACAGCTGTGGGAGTATCTGTGTACCAATGCTTACCCTGGACCATCCTAAGCTGTGTCAACTGCAGATGAGTAAGACTTAAGTGTGTCTGAAAATCCATCTTCGTGATTGATACTCATGTTTCTCATGGGCCATCTTCCCATAGTCCCTCCGTTTTTCTATCTTTAGAAGGATAGAGAACAGGGCATAACACAGAAATCAACCAACTCTGGTGTGATACAAAGGAGGAATGTTAAAGGCTTGTTCTCTAATTTTTTCTTTACGCTATTGCCTTATACTAACTGCACAAAATGAAGGGTCCCAGTGTGCTGTTTCTCAATATGTGCACACTGGACTTGTGTAATGATCGCACCTTGTATGTGCCCTTTGATTTGTCTCTGCTCCCTGATCCTTACATCTTCTTTCCCTCCAAATCTCCCATCTTTCTTCTTTTAGCTTCAAATTATTTTGTGTTTCTAGATACTCCATACATATCAGCAAAAGAAAACCTGCTATTTGTCTGAGTCTGACTTCTTTCAGTTAATGCAGTGATCTTACTTCTGCAAATGTCATGATTAGACTCTTTAAAGTGGAGTAAACGTTGTCCACTGTGTGTATATACTGTGGTTTCCTTACCCTTCTCTTTGTTGACGGTCCTCTGGCTGATTCAGTAATCTGGCCACTAGACTGCAATAAGCATTGGTATGCAGTTACTTCCACAGTCAGCTGATTTTGAGTGGGGGGCTGTATACTCAGATACATATGACTGGGTCTTATATAAGCTTTACTTTTAAGTTTAGAAGAGCCTCCATACCACCTTCCGTAGTGGGAATCACCAGATGGGAAGACCAGACCAGCCCCCTTTCTCTACATGCTTGCCATTTCTGTGTTCCTCAAGTGAGTTACATGGCCAGGGAGAAACATAAGTGACATTTTGCTCAAGGTCTTTTTGGAGTACTGTTTCCATCAACTGTTTACTGAGCTCTGTGTGCTCTGCGGCACACATAGGCACACTGGGGGCGCTCATAGGCGACGAGTCATCATGTAACGCCTTTAACCTTCCGTGCTGTTAGCCAAAGGGAAGGGTTAAGTTTTTCCCAACTTCTGAGGAGACAGGGAAATTAAGGGAGTCAATTTGGCATATGCTCTGGTGAGCTTATTAAAACCCTGTGGCCATGGGCTCCTCTCCCTGCTGATTCTTCATTCTGCTGGAAGAGCAGAAAATCGTGGGACCTTACCAGTTGTGACCATTATGGGCAAGCAGACAAATACCAAGGGCTGTTTGGGGTGGACTACAGAAGAAGATCGCAAATATAAGAGCTGAGTACTTTATATGTATAATATATAATAATTAAACATTGGATATTTAATAATTCAGTTTTCACTCACAAAATGAAAATATTAAATAAAAGAGGTTAGGGTATTTGCCAAGGGCTGTACAACAAATTGGTTCCTGAGCTGAGACCAAATTCATAACTTCTTGTAATAATTTTCCTTACCCTATGTTAAATTAAACTGCAAACCCCCCATGATTACTAATATTCTCTCAACTGGGGATCTTAATTAACTTGCATGTCCACTCACCAGTGAGATGGCTAATGTTTATACTCACGAGACTTGGTGAAATTATGACACTGGAGTCCCCGCTGAATTAAGTTACACAAGGAAAAACATTTAATTTAGTTCCTGACAAGGTTAGCAATTTCCAGATAATGAGACCACGTTGAAACATGCTCGATATTAAAATAACACTGTATGTGATTTTAAACTAGATAATTTTAAACTTGTGCAATTTAACCTATTTTTCTTTCTCAACATTGGATGGAATTTGTCAGAAAGCCTACGAAGCAGGGATTTTAATCATTAAAGCAGTGGCCAGCTTCTGCCACACTGTTCCACAGCGCTAAGCATGTGTATCCATTGCATTATTATAATGTCTTTCTGAACGTCCATACAACTAAACAACACTAAAACTGAAGGTGGGTTTAAGGAAGGGGTTCTATGTCATCACACACATACAGGCCTTCATAGCCTCAGGAGGCCGTGTTAAAAAGAACATAAACACAGGATTTTATTGCCTAAGGGCTTCAGTTCAGGGAAGCTAAGAAAACAGAATTTAAGAGGTAAAAATTCACAGATATTTGTAGATCTGGAAACTCAAGACTAATCACAAATGAACCACAAATCAGAATGGAATGTAGCAATAAGATCAAAACGAATACATAGAAATTGACAGCATTTATGAACAGAGTCTAGCCAGAGTGCCAACACACCGCTTCACTGACTGTGGCAACTTAAGTACAAACTCTATAGCAACACACTTGAAGGAAGGGATAATTTCTGAGGACTGAAAACTTAAAATACTCTTAAGGGACAGTCAGGAACTCTTCTGAGCAGGAAAAGAGTTAAGCTCAAGTTCTTACACTGGAAATACAAAGATAAAGTATAATGCAATCTCAAACTTATGTACATGTATATGTGTTTGTATCTGTATATATGTGGGTTTGTGTGTGTATGTGCCTTTGTGTGTGACTGTATGTCTGTATGGGTACATGTGCATGTGTGGGTGTGTGTGCGTGAGGGGGGGAGGAAGAGAGAGCACAAGAAAGAAAGAAAGAAAGAAAGAAAGAAAGAAAGAAAGAACAAGAAGTGGGAGTGAGAGACTGCAGAGTAGTGGTGAGACCTAAGTGGAGATTGTGGGTAGACAGGGCCAACAGTGGAAATGATCTACCATTGAGCCTGCTGTCTTAGTGCCAGGAAGGAGGTGGAGGCAGGAGGATTAGGAGCTCAAAGCTGTTTTGTGAATTCTAGGCCAGCCTGCTTCCATAAGACTGTCAAACAAGAGTCATGACAAAGTAAGGCGCTTTGATATCTGATGGAGGTGTGGTTTCAATCAACAGGACTGAGATGGGCTCCCATCGGTTGTGTAGGACAAATGAACAGGCAGCGAGACAAAAGCAGGTTAAGTCTCCACTTCACACCTCAAACAAAGGGAGCCTGAACAGAGCTGAACCTCTCCTGCAAAATGACATGAGGAGACTATGCAGCAATGTGTATGTGACCGTTTGTGTGTACACATGCTGTGTATGCACACATACTATAAAAGCTATAACATGTCTTTGGAAAGATACTGCCTTGGTAGCTCTGTTCATTTGATCCAGCCTAGTGGCCTCTGAGAGGAATCGCCTATATCAGATTGTCCTGTGAGCATGTCTATAGGAAGTTGTCATCATTGTTAGTAGATGTAGGAGCACTCCAGCCCACTGTAGAGGGTACTATCGCTAGGCAAATGGCTGTGAACTCTATAAGAATGCTAGCTCAGAACAATATGGACCACTAGCCAGCAAGCAGCCTCCTCCATGGTTTCTACCGTAATTCCTTAGCTGTGAATGAGTTCCATGGTAATTAGAGGTAATGTGATGTAGAGTATTAAACAAGCATGCCTTGAATTCCTACCTCATGATGGGCTATGACTTTCCATTGCAAGTCAAAGATACCCTTTCCTCCAAACTGTGGGTTTTGTTCAGGCTGTTTTATCATAATAACGAAGAAATTATAAGACAGACCCTTGATAGGAGAACTGAAGACTAAAGGATTAGTTAAAGGATGTGTTTCTTTTTTATTGTATACATCTTCATATCTTCTGAATGAAGCATGAAGCTCACATATAATCTACTCAAGCATTAATAATATACCATCTCACCTAAAAATTCTGGGAAATGCACAGACAAGTTGCAGAAAGCTAGGCCTGGTTTTGGTTGTTGTTGTTGTTTTGTTTTTGTTTTTGTTTTTGTTTTTTTGTTTTTGTTTTTGTTTTTGTTTTTTGTTTTTTGTTTTTGTTTTTTGTTTTTGTTTTTTTGTTTTTGTTTTTTTGTTTTTGTTTTTGTTTTTGTTTTTGTTTTTTGTTTTTTGTTTTTTTGTTTTTTTTTTTTTTGGTTTTTCGAGACAGGGTTTCTCTGTATAGCCCTGGCTGTCCTGGAACTCACTCTGTAGACCAGGCTGGCCTCGAACGCAGAAATCTGCCTGCCTCTGCCTCCCAACTGCTGGGATTACAGGCGTGTGCCACCACGCCCGGCTTTTATTAAATTTTTTTTTAAAGCTAGGCCTGTTAAATCAGAGAAAGCAGGGGTAATTATGTAAGAATTAATTCTATTTTTTAATAAACAAATAAAATATTAGGCTTTCTTTAACTTAAAAACAGCTTTTAACAGAAGAAAGTGGTGCAAACATGCTTTTCAGTTAGGTAGCTTCCCTCAGCCTTGCATGGACTCTCTCAATACTGATGGGTAGCTTTAAAATTAATTTCAAAGATAGAAGGAAGAAAAGAAAGATTATGTTTTGATCCAAAAGTTTCCAAGGTGCCAAACACTACTTTCCAGACTCATTCAAATAGGAACAATGCATATTATGTGCCTCCTGATTAAAATTTTGCCAAATAAAATGTCTGTCTTAAATTTCTCCTTTAATTCATTGTTACCCAATTTCTCCCAGTTTCAATGAAACTTCATTGCGTTTGACAACTTCTCACAATAATGAGCCACAGCACTTAAAAGCAGACACACAAACACAGACCACTCTGTCACCACACTAGACACTGTAAAATAGCCAGGCAGCTAAAAGCTGACGTTTTCCTTTATAAGTACAATAGGGTTATTGTTGTGAAATATTCAATGCACTAGAAAGTTACTTAAAAATTTCCATTTGCCCAAGTGGTTCAATTTTCCAATTTCATATTGGCTCTTTGGCCAGACTACCCTATAAAAATACTTACTGTGCCCACTTCTCAGTTATTAGAGGCTGGAATTTGTGAGCACTGAGAAAGGCTACACACAATCCAAGTCCTAAGCTCTGGTTCAGATTTTTGCCACCCTCCATTGAAGCAGAATGGCCAGTAGGCATTGTTTTAGTTTCTATTTCAAAAGGTATCTTGTATTCTGACATCCCTGCTAAGATTAGCATACCACTGTCGTGAACAGATTATTCTACCAGCCTGCAATGTCCAGTCACAGGTTTTCTGGCTGCAGAGAAGATAAAAACCTTCCTTCAGCTCATTTCCTACAGAGAATACAGCAATACCCTTATCTGCAGTCATTCAAACACAGTATAGAGGTATTAGACTGAACATTCCAGAAAGCAGCAATCTGTTGGCTGTAAACTGTGTGCTCTTTTAAGCCATGTGATGCTACCGTGTGCTTTGCTCCTCCAGGCTGTGAATCATCCTTTTCAGCAGCATGTCCAGGTTGCATGTGCTGCCTTCCCACTGGTTGCTATCTTAGCCTAACTTTTTGTCACTGCAAAAAGTACTTGAGGAAAAACTACTTAAAGTTAGAAATAGTCATTTGGATTATGGTTTCAGAGGCTTTACTTACGTGTGTCTACATGGCGTGTCTACAGGCATACATGTATATAGGTATGAATGACATGGGTGCATGTGCATGGGTAGGCCTGAGGTCAATGTGTGAAATCATCCTCAGTGACTCTTCAATCTTATTCAATAATAGAGTCAATCAAACCCCAAACTCACCTGTGTGTGTAGTCTCCATAGTGAGCTTGCTCTGGGGATCCCCTGTCTCTGCCTTGGCTTGCAAAGTTGTAATCCCAGGTGGGCTGTCACACCTAGAACCTATGTGGGGTCCAAGAATCTGAACTCTGACCTCACACATTCATGTCAAGCAATTAGCCACCGAGCAATTTCCCTTGCCTGTTTCAGAGGTTCAGGTTCATGGCCACTTGGTTCTTTGAGACTGAGAGACTGTATGGGAACACACAAAGCATAGACAAGGCAAGAGGCAGAGAGAACAGACTGGAGTATTTAATGACATCGATTCTGGTGATGGTGGCAGGCCCTTTCCCCTGAGTGCCCATCCAACTGTGAAAGATCAATATGATTAAAGCATTAGTCATACTAGTTTTATCCGTGGTCTATGAGCAATCACTTCTCAAGGTGTCCATGAGTCGGAGACCAAGCATTCAATACATGGTAACATTTTCTATTCAATTAATTGACCTTTGGTTGTCTCAGTGAGCGGACTGACTGTCAACAATGTCACAGAGCTTGTGTTCAAGTATATTCTACTTAATGATGGTCTCAAAAACAAAGCAGAATGATGATATCATTTTGGAAATATTCAAGAGAACTTTTAAATAATAAGGCAAAAATTCTCAAATGGTGTTCTAGATTGGATTTGGAGAGTCCTCCAAAGGCCCATGTGTTGGTCTTTCCAAAGGCTTATCATAGGGAGGTGTTGGACCTTTTAGGAGATAAGGACTATATAATGGGAGGAAGTTATGTTATTGGGAACATGACCTCGAAGGGGCACTTGGACTCAAAGTTTTCTGCCATTCACTTCATTTCCTAGCCACTATGAGGCAAATATGGCCTCCATCATGCTGTACTGTGCTGTTTTTGGTCCAAGGGCAACAGACTGAACTCTGAAACTTCAGTAAGGGTATGATTTCCAGGATGCCACAGTGAAAGAAAGACAATTGATAAAGCTGAATAGGAAAGAACAAAAACATAAACATGTACCAAGGCTGCTAAAAGCTTCAGTAGGAATCAATCTTTTATCTGTAGAAGTGAGAAGAAACTCATGTTGAGTTTGCTGTCATGCCCCAAACTGCATGACCTACAGCCATCAGGCACAAGGGGCCTCAGTTAGAGATGGAAAATGAATTAAGTTGTGCTGGATAAGAAAACATATTTTTACAGGTGTCAAAAAAATCCCAGCATTTGGGAGGCAGAAGCAGGCAGATTTCTGAATTTGAGGCCAGCCTGTTTTACAGAGTGAGTTCCAGGACAGCCAGAGAAACCCTGTCTTGAAACACACACACACACACACACACACACACACACACACACACACAAATCATTATTTTGAAAAAAAGTACCATGTTCACATAACTTTTTAAAAAGATTTATTTATTATATGTAAGTACAGTGTAGATTTCTTCAGACACACCAGAAGAGGGCATCTGATCTCCTTATAGATGGTTGTAAGCCATTATGTGGTTGCTGGGATTTGAACTCAGGACTACCGGAAGGGCAATCCGTGCTCTTAGCCACTGAGCCATCTCTCCAGTCCCACATAACTTTTATTATAGCCTATGGTTATAATTGTCCTTCTTATCAGCTATTACTATTCTTATTCTGCTTTATTTATAAGTAGAATTTTATTGTAATTACATATGTAAACATGAAAAAAGGGCACACACAGAAATGCATTCAGGCGCACATTCATGTACACATACATAGACATACATACACATGTGCACACCTGTATACACATGCTCAGTCCATGTACACAAGCATGCACATATACATGACACCCTGAGTCAGGATCAGGTCATCTTTATTCAGATGCTCTACCAACCTGCCAGCTCTCCTCTCTGTTCCAGACTCATCAGAGAGAAGATCATGTCAACATATTAATATCATCAGAAATTATATTATTATTTCTATAAAGTTTTAAACAATAGTTTTCTTGAGTGACAGGATTAATGAATGTGATAAATACATGTGCTTTGGTAATGTTAATGTGGCAGCAAAGATCGGGAGCCTTTAGAAGCATGCATAGACTCTGGACTGGGTTTCAGTCGTTATGCTAATTTGAACTCATAGTCTTATCCAATCCTTAAAGCCACAGAAAAGCCCTATTGCAAGTTGCAGGTAGTGAGGTTTGGTGTAGACAGAGCCTTCCCTGTGCATGCCAGTTCTTATGCCCAAGCCCATCACCACTTCTGTAGCTATGGGTCTCCATGGTTCTGCGGATATTGCTGTGGGGTCTACAGGTTTGCACCTGCATGATACCCAATGAGTAGTCACTGAGTGGCGTCCAGACTCTACACAGCATCCCTGACATTCATTTATTTACCAATCATTCTGATGAGTACATTAGGAATTAAAAAGCCACCATAGGTTTTAAATGTCCACAGCTGCTTCTTCCTTCTCTTGATTTTTCTACTGCTATCTTGTGGCTATTCTATGCCTGCATCGGCTATTTTTCTGAAGCTGTGACAGAAGATCATGACCAAGGCAATTTGTAGAAGGAAGGGTTTGTTAGGGGTTGGGTGTGATGGTTGCAGAGGGATGAGAGCCCATTGCTGTCACAGTGGGGAAGCATTGCAGGAAGCACCAAGCATGACAGGAGGAACAGCTGAGGACTTACATCTCCAACCAAAAGCAGGAAGTGACCTGGGAGCAACTCTAGACTTTGAGCTGCCAAAGCCCAACCCTGTTGATAATGTCCTTCCTCTAAGAAGGCCACACCCCCATTTCTCTCTCTAAACAATCACAATTCCCTCATTTCTCTTTGATCTCACTGTGATCATTTGGACAAGATGGTATTCTTGGGAGAACCTAGCTTATTGCTTTTCCTTGTGCAGGTTGGTCATTCCTAACAGGCCTCACTAGCCACCCTAACCTCACACAGCATAAAAAGTGACAGCACAGGAAGTGACAGCACAGGAAGTGACAGCACAGGAAGTGACGTCAGCCTCACCAGCCACACTCTGTGTCACAGAACGTCTAAGTCTAATGTCTAAGCAGCCATTCTTCATTCAGGCGTTTACAACTGCTGCCCCTAGAGACCTCACAATGAACTCTAGAGTTTTATGGAAAATACAGAAGCTATAAAATTACACGTTTCCATCTCCTACACAAGTCTCCTGAGTCCTGCTGTGTGCTTCACAGAAATCTCATGACCTCAAGGATCCTCCTAGCAGCTTCTCACCGTATCATTCTCACTGGCTCTGAAAAAAAAATCTCAAATGCCTCATGTTGTCCCACAAAACAAAAACAACAAAAACAAATTTAAAGAGTTCCAGTTTTTTCATCTGCCCCTGATCTCCCATCTTCTTTTTGTTATTTTGGTTAAAATTCATAGGCTAATCATCCCCTTTATCTTGTTCTCATCCCTTTAATCTTGGCATTGGGTGGCAGAGTCTCTCTACTGTCCTCCCTGAGGGTCATATCCAGAGGGAGGTCTTCAGTTGCCACCTCTGTGGCATTTGCTGTGATATGAAGTTCTGATCAGACATGCTTGGCTTTCTCTAAAGCATGTCAAATTCTACACATTAAAACCTTACTCTGGGTTCCTAGTCCTGGCCCGGTTTTCTCTCAAATATTAAACCTGGACTTGTTTAAGTTTCCTGACCTTAAGAGGCACCATGCTCTCTTCATTTGGGTAAGCCTTTCTAATGCCCACCTGTCCCTCCAGTATCCAACCTGTTCATCTGTTTCAGCATCCTCCCGGCACTGCCTGAGCTACCCTCATCTGTGGCTTGGAAATGTTCCATAGCTTCCCACTGATCAACTTGTGCATCTTCTGTCCACTCCCCTGTAATCCATGCATCCTGCTCCAACCCCACCATGCCTTGTCCTGCCTGCAATATAGCCTCTAGACTCCGTGTCCTGGCTCTCCTCGCAGCTGCTAACTCTTACTGCTCAGCCTCACTCTGGTTTCTGATTCTTTTTCACATCTGGTCTTCTCTATACACTGACCGGGTGCTCCAGTCTTCTCCATTACCACAAGCAACATCTGCTCAGCCTGTGCAGTGTGGTCTTTACAGCATTTTTCAGAGATATGGTTGATGTTTGTAGTCACAGTCTACTGATTCACCTGTCTGCCTGTATAGAGTGAAGGAGTCAACAACAATGGCGGCTGCTTTCATTTGCTAAGCCGTGGATCCCAATGTCCAGCACAGTGATTACTAAGCAGGGTACTATCTATAATGTCTATTATGTAAACAGATAACAAATGAATTAATTGGCTCCAGCATTTGTGTTCTTTGCCACAATACAAACATAGATCTAAAGTTTTTTCAGTTAAAACTGTCTGGACACAGATGTAGCATAACTGGTGACTGTCTGGTGGGTGGTGGAGGAAGAAGAATCTTAAATATGTTCATGCTGTAGTATATGTTCAATGAACCAAAAGCACATCTGAGCAAGTTCTCATGAGCACTCAAAAAGAACTAATTCAATTTGGACAACCCTGGAAGGAAGCAAGGCCTTGAATTGTTCTTAGCATATATGTGTTTGGATGTGCTTTAGAAAAGAAAAAGAAAAAGAAAAAAAGAAACAGTCCCCAACAAGAATGTACAAGAAGAACATCAACACTGTCACCTGGTGCAAGTTCTCAGGAGGAGGCTCCTTACCCACTGAGGAAAACACACCCTTGATTTGAGTATTCATTCACACATGCTATAGGCATGATGATCACGATGAGAAGCCAGTGTCACAGCTGGCACTTATGACTATATTATTTGCCATGCTGCTGTCATGCATGTAGGCAGTCCCACCCTCACCTGGCAGTCCATTCCTCATGGCACAACCCTACCATGCTGGCCTTCCCAGGATGACCAGGTATAAAGCTTGCCCCAGCCAGTGGGTACTGGTTGTGTGACCCTGTGAAGGTTACCTATGATCTGTGTCCTGCGTTTCCCCGGCGTGGGAAGACTAGTGAAGAGGAAGAGGCTAAGCAAGGAAGGTGACATTTAGAAGAAGATAAAGCCGAATTTGGAGAGCTTTGAGAAGCAAACAGAGCCGTGCCTACAGAACCTGGCACAGAGCCTGCCCCAAGATTAGCTGGCCTTTCCCTAATTGTCACCCTACTGTCAGGTGCTAAAGCACATGAGTAGCTTGGAAAGTAGGCAGGGAGAGCACCACAGAGGGCTCTACTTAGGGAGAGGAAGTTTCAGAAAAGCAAAACAGTACACAGCAAACCAATCCTAACTGTAAGGAGACCTATACAAAACCTCCTTGGTCTTTAGTTGTTAATAAAAACTAGACAGTAAGGATATGAGCTGGAAAAAATGCTTTGTAAAAATAGGCAGGGACAGGAAGGTGGTAAAGGCCTAGTGTTGACAGTTGTAAGTGACTACCCCAATACTCTGGCTACTCAATATGGAATGAAAAGTATTGAAACAAGATTGAAAAACAACAAAACAAAATTGACTTATTAGTATTACTTAATAGTAGTAGTATTAATTAAGTATCACTTATTGGTATTGGTTGGTATTGGTTGGAAGAAGTATTCCTACTTCTTCCTCTGAAATGTTGGGATTAAGTTGTGTACCATCACCCCAACAGAAGACCAAACACATGTGAAATTAGTCCATTTGTATCATTTGAACAAAAAGTGATGTTACATAGGTTAAAGGCCTCAATTTGAAACCTGAAACACAGAAACTTCTAGAAGAAACACAGACTACCCTACAGGATACAGATTTAGAAAAGAACTTTGTGAATAAGAGTTATGCTATCAAGGCCAACAATTGACTACTGGGATTCCATAAAACTCTAAAGCATCCTTACAGGTAAGCAAACAGCAAGTGAAGAGTAAATTCACAGAATGGGAGGTGATCTTTGCCAGCTATACAGTTGACAGGGGATTTAATGCAGACTATATAATGAACTTCAGAGACAGTAAAAATAATAACAAATAAACACAATTTTTTAAAATGGGCTATGGTTCTGAAGAGAGAGTTCTCAGAAATAGAAGTAACAATGACTATGAAATAACTGGAAAAGTGCTCATCACCCTTAGGAATTAGGGAAATACAAATTAAAACAACTAAGAGATTTTATCTCACTTCCCCCAGAATAGCTAAGATCAACAAAACAGCTGACAGCAGTGCTGGAGAGATTGTAGTGAGGGGGAACCCGGCTCTTTGTTGTGGTGAGAGGAACACCATTCTCTGTTAGTGGTGAGAGGGACCCTTGTTCTGTTGGTGGTGAGAAGGATCTGCTCTCTGCTGGTGGGAATGCACCAACAGCTGGTTCAGCCACTCCAGAGCTGAGTGAATAACTAGGAAATGAAAACATCCTAAGTGTCTTCTAGCTAGTGAATGGCTAATTAACATGTGACACATATATACCATTATCTATACCATCATCTTTACTATTCATCTGTAAAGAAAAGCAATATCATGACATGCAAGTAAGTCCATAGAACTGGAAAGTAATCTCTTGAGTAGGGGAACCCAGACCAGAAAAGAAGACAGCACAGGTTTCCCCTTCTCTGTGGTTCCTATTATTAAATCTCCTCATGTGAGTATATAACCTGGTGTAATTCTAGAAACCAGTAAAGTATAGAGACCATGTTGGGGGATGTTCTATAGAGGGAAAATAAGGGTACAGGTGATAAGAAGGAAGAAATGGGAAAATGAGGTGGGAGGTTTTATTAGGGAGGGGAGGGGGAAAAGTGGTACAGAAGGAGAATAGGGAGGGAAATAAAATCCTAAAGATGCTTCAAAAAGACATCTATAATTATTAAATAAAATATGTATAAATGTATGCATATATACACATACATATACATGCACACACATGCACACACATACATGCATACATATGCATACATACAATATGCACATGCATATGCATACATATACATATATACACATACATGCATATACATACATATTCATATATATGCCCATACATATAATGTATACATATATACATGTACATGCGTATATATACATATACATGCATTGCATATACATGCATACATAATACACATAAATTATATATATAATGCATATACTATACATGCATGCATGCATGCATCCATTCATGCATACATACATACATACATTCATATACATTTAAATTAAATAACACAACTTGGGGCAATAATGCTCCTCCTATGAGCCGTAAACTGTCTAGCAGAAGCTCTAGTGCTAGGCATAAGAGAAACCTTCTTTGGAGTTGTTGGTCAGGATGATTCAAGAAACTTCTCAAATAATAGGTTATTGCTTTATTATTGGCATTGACTTTCACAAGGTCCCCATTGCTGAAGACACCATACTCTGGACAATGTACTTGGAGGATTCAAACTGCATCCTCCCTTAGAAGTTGCTCTCACAGTACCAAAAGCTAAGAGAAGAAAACAACCAATAGTTTTATGCAGCTGTGATGTCTATGAGCTACAGCGGCCAGCATGGCAATAGTGGCACTCATATCCTTGGTGATAATTAACAGCTTCCTCACTGGAGTCAAGACCTGCCTAACAGGAGGGCAACCAAGCCTGGTTCTGTACCCCAGTTCCCCAGGGATAGCGAGGCCATGGATCTGAGGGGAGAACCTTTCCCACCATGATTCATCTACAACATAACTCAAGCACCCAAGGCTGGGGAGCATTAAGGATGAGGGGACAGAAATACTGCAAAAGCCAGAGGGACAGACAGTTAGCTGTGACACTGTAACTTGTGTCTATGATAGGGAAGGTACATTCATGAAATCATAACAACAGGATAGCTTAAATAAGGCCAGGACAATTCCAGTAGTGAACATCCCAAAGTAGATGGGTGAAATCTCATGGGACTTCACCCCAGATGCAGAGCTACAAGCAATTCAGGACTACAGAGAGAAGAGAGGTTAATGTTTCTCAGAGATGAGCCACTTGTTGGTTATCCAGTATACCAAGTAGTTAGCCTGAGAAGCATACACATGCAGGCAACACTGCAGAGACTCAGCAGACTTTATTTATGTTTAATCATGTGTATGTATGCATGCATGTATGTATGATTAAATAAGTATATAAAACAGCAATAATTAAGGAATTGGGGTGGACAGATACAGAAGGGGTAGGAGGGAAATGAGGGCGAGTAAACAATGTAATTATGTCTTAACTAAGATTTTAAAAATTAATCAAAAACCATTAGGAACAAAATTCCAAGTTAGGACTCAATTTGGTAGTTGTTATAAATAGTGAGCCACTATTTGGAGAACAATGGTTTGAAAGGAAGACATAGTTCTCTGTTCTTTTCACTGAGACAAAACTCTGTGTAACTGGCTTCTTGCTGAATCTTGTCCCCATATAACTCCCTAGAATGTGCTGGAGGAAGCAACTGCATGAGACCTGGGCGACCAGCCGTGGCTCTCTCCTTTAAGCCTACACTGCTTGTGCCCACCACTGAGAAAAGCAATTAACCTTGTCCCCTCCTCACAAAGATGGAAATATTCATAACTTCACTGTACAATTTCTTTTTACAATTGAAGATCAAACTTCCTCTGTCTCTGTAAGGACACCTCTATCATTGACACTTGTATAAGGTAATTTCCTAAGAATCTACTTTTAAGTCATTTAGCAAGATATGATATTTTTCAAAATTCAAATATAGTCTGACTCCATGTACACAAAGATCTCATATTTGCACTCTGAATAGGACCTGTACTGTCCCCATTAGCTGGGTGACTGCTACTGGGGAGGGAACTACCTTGGATTTCTAATGGAGGTATTAGTTTTTTTCCTTTAAGGGCAAAGGCATGTGCTTGAAATGAGTTCTGTTCGGAGGGACAGGAAGGAAAAGATTCCTTTCTTCTTTCTCTCCTACATATTGTTCTATATCTAGACTCAAGAGTGTCTGATTTGCCATGCTTCAAGAGTGTAAGTTACACTAGATATAAAAAAATTATGATGGGGGACATTAGCATGGTAAGTTATGCTGTTTGCCTTTGGCCTCTGGTCATGATTTAAAGAATAGCTGCTATGTTAGACAGCTGAGCAAGCCTGTGACGTTGACCCTTGGACTCTGGCCCAGCTCCCCAGTGTTCTTGCCTTATTTATGTGTGGCACACAGCAGCAACCTAATTTTGTCAACAGTACAGAGGGATGCTAACTAAAATCTTGCTGACCTAGTAGCATTGAGATGCCATCAAGGTCACATTCTATATTAATATCTTCAGTCAAATACTGAGTACCAGAATCTCAGTAAGGTTCCTTGGAAGGACAGATTCAGTGGACAGATTTAATCCCTGGTTGACCGCCAGTAGCCAACTGACTTTCCTCTCCAATGTAGACTCTGGCCATGCCTGAGATGGGGCCTCTTTCTGGAGTGTTCTGGGATTGCTGATGAAGGCAATCCTCGGGGGCATTCAGCTGCGTTAATGGACCTTGTCAGCACCGGCATCCTGCTTCTCAGACGTGGTTTCCACTCTATTGCATAAGAAAGTCCTGGCTTTGCAGGATGAGTGGTAATAGTAGAGACGATTGTAAGCGGCAGTTTGGTCGCTAGAGCAGATACCACAGAGATCGTCAGGGGGGTCCTGTAATATTTCCTATCAGCTAGCTATTGTGTCTCCTTAAACATTGATAGCATACATCAGACTGCTGAGCTTGGGGCTTGATGACTCACGAGCTTTCCTCAAGATCTCTCTAATCCTGCGCTGTCCAATTATAAAATCCCAGCTTTGAAGTTTTCTGCAAAGCAACTGGAGGCCATTCTGGAGACTTGCTAAGGACTCAGAGAAATACTCAGCCATAGTTTAAAGCTTTCTGTAAATCAACTTCACACACATTTTTCTTTGATGGAATGGTTTAAAAAATATAGGTTCCAGGACCACAACTTCAATTGGATATCCTCATAAAGTGGCACTCTCACACCGATCAATACCATTTAAAACACTATTAAAGTAATAGCTACAGCACTCAGTAAGTCTAAATCAGAAAAATAATCAAGCACATTCAGAAAAATTCCAACATCAACTAATGGCACTGAAGGAAACATAGTGGGTGGTATGTAGCAAATCTTGATCAATATATTGGGTTAAAATAAGTACGGATCAGCACCTCTTCCCTGTCAGGCACTGATATAATGGAAAAGGGGGCTTCTGGACTTAATGTCTTTTGCAGAGTAGTGGCTATCAGCCTTTACACAGTTGAACAGATGAAGGGGAAGGTCAAAGACCTTGACATATCAGCAACCCATAAAGTCCATACATTTTTCCATTTAATCCTCACAGGGAAGAGGATGTCTGTTTAATTTTGAAAATAACTAACTTTTTCTTATTTAGCCATTCAGAACTTAGCAAGCCAGCTAAGACAGAGAGAATTCTGATAACATTCGTTTTCAGAGAAAGAAACTTAACACTGGAAACGCAGTACCTTGGCTGAAATCAAGCTTAGCACTGCATGCTCCTTCCCTCCGGAGCACGCTTACAACTGAGGAAACTCAAGCAGAAGTTCTGTCATCTTATACTTTCCACAGCCAATGTCCCATTGGAGAGGATAAGTCTAGTGTATAAACATGCAATTACCATTCTGTTCTTATTTATCACATTGTCTAATTTTAATGGTATAAATTTCTTATATATTTCCAGCTAGCCCTGGCCCTTTAAAAAATACTATGCCAATAGTAGACAGCTTGAAATCTATTTATGTGTATTAGTAAGAGATTTGCTTGCATAGATGAGATAAAGCAATGACAAGGCAATGCTTTAGAAAGGGAAAGTCATTGTTCCAGAAAAGCTACAGAATCACTCAGTAATGTCTCCACTGCAGGACTGGCACAAGATTAGACACAGAGATTACAAAAGTCAGCCAACGTCTCCTGCTTATGTAAAGTTCATGGTTCTGTGGGCACAGAAATAACACGTTCAATAAATGTAGAGGTCAAATAAAAACAATGTAAGGTGCATGAGAAACCATAATACCCAACTGTTCTTGCAGATCTGATTAACCTGGGTGGGCTCCAAATATGCCCCTAACAGTTTGCCTGTTTGACAACACTCTGGACAACCCCTTACCTCTTGTTGTATGTCTGCCTCTAAGTCCCTCCTCTCATTTTCTTGGACACGATAGTTATTTATTTACTGTGAGAATCTCTCTCCAGACTCCATCTCTTCAGCATACATCACAGAATCTAGCGTGCACAGAGACAGATGAGGCATCTCACTCATCCTATATCTTTATGAAGGATTTGGGGATATATATGCATGTGTGTATGTGTGTGTGTGCATGTGTGTCTTTGTGTGTGTGTCTGTGTTTGTATGTGTATGAGATGATACACACACCTCAGACTCCAAGCACCTGCGACACTAGAAGGCACTGCATGCTAAAGGTTCAGATTTGGGGTTCTGTAGTAAGACTTGGTTTGAATCCTCTGTCATCTTAAGTCTGGGAACAATGGGCACGCCAAGCATTCCTAGGAAAAGCCATAGGACAATATGGGCAGCAAAGGGAACCACTTAGTTCTGCCTTTGCCCCGTCTCTGCCTGGCCCTGTAGTTTGGGTCTCTATCACTTATTCAAAGAAAAGGCTTGATTTTCTAGCACCCCAATACCCTTCCTCAATACTTACCTTTGTGACCTTACATGGATGCCTCTGCCCGTGCACTCACTGGATGCTCAGACCAGCTCTGCTCATTTGTTATGGTTTCTCCCTGACATAGAACAATGTCTGCAAACAGTATGTGAAAATCAAACAAATGGCTAGCTGGTTCTGCTGAAAAACCCAAGGTCTACAAAGTAAGAAAATCCACCAGGCAGGAAGCTTCTGGTCCTTGCTCTTTCCAGGAACATCGCTTCTTTATAATGTGTGTGTGTTTTAGTGTGTGTGTGTGTGTTTTAGTGTGTGTGTGTGCATGTGTGCATATGTGTGTGCATGTGTATGTGTATGTATATGCATGTATGTGTATGTGGACTGGCACATGGGTGTATGCATGCATGTGTGTATGAATGTATAGGCATGTATGTGTATTTGTGTGTGTGTGTGTGTGGCATGTTTGTGAATGTGTGTGCATGTATGTGTATGTGGGCTGGCACATGTGTGCATGAATGTGTGTGTAAGTATATATAGGTATGTATGTATGTATGTGTATGAGTACAGGCACATGTGTATGTATAGGCACATATATGTGTATATGTGTATACATACCTATGTTTGGGTGTGTAAGTGCAGGTGCAGTTGTGAATGCATGAGTACAGGCACATGTGTGTGTAAAAGCACATGAATGTATGTATGTATATACAGACCTGTGATTGGGTGTGTAAGTGCAGGTGTGGTTGTGAATGCATGAGTGCAGACATGTGTGTATGTACAGACAATTGTTTATATGTGTGTGTGTGTATGTGTGTGTACCTGTGTATGTGCAAGTATTGGATCCCTCTTAAGCTGGAGGTATAGATAGGCCACCTAATGTGGGTGCTAGAACTGAGCTTGGCTCCTCTGATAGGGTGGTAACTGCTGAGCCATCTCTTTAGCTTCCAGAAGCACAGCTTTCGTCTGATTGCTTACAGGTAACATCATATAATCCCATTGGTAGACACTGAAATAGCTCGTTCCACCTTTCTCTCATTTTGTTTATGCATAGAAAAGCACCTTTGAATTACACATCACTCCCATTCTCAATGAAAGCCTCTGACACGGTAAGGCTCACCGCATCGATGCTATGCTTCTCTCCAGTCACTCGGCATCAAGGTTGTTAAACGATGGATGCAAATGTGAGACACTGAGCGTGCCACCAAGAAGTAGGCTCATGCTCGTGAACATAGACCTGAAAGTAAGAATTCTTTGAGAGTGCATACAGTGTGGAAATGTGGAGCTTGATTTAGACATATTGACCAGAAAATATTGTTAGCGTTAAGGGTAAGCAGAAAACATAACCAAGGAGGAAAGTTTGTTGTCCTTTTTTACCTACGTTAACAGAAGTGGCACACCTACTTTGTACATAATAAATAATATAGATATAATAATAACCACCACAAAATTTAGCCAAGCTCTTCCCACTTTCTGATAAATTTCTAAGGGCAGAGGGATTAAGACCACAGACATGAGGACAGAGTTCGGACCCAGATCCTCAGACCCCAGTGAAGAATGTTTCAGCTACACTTCAGAGTAAGTACATGTGATAAACATCTACAACTAAATCTATTCAACACAGCTCTTGACTTTAGCCCTCAACACCAGTCTTCTCAATACACAGCAAACTTGAGAAATTTCTGTTGACATTTGCTGTTACGTTTGAGTGAGAATCTGACAGTGGTCAGTAAGAAAGCTGTCAATCAGTGTTTCTTAGACTCACACTACATGGGGCCCAACTATGCAACAGGTATCGCATCCAAGAGAAACAGCTGATTGGAGATGAATACACACTGTGGTTGATTTTCTAGGATGGTCACACCTGCATGTACATCCTGCTGCATTTTTAGTACCTTTTCCTATCAGCTCTCTCTTCTGATTTGCTTGACTACTTTGAGAGGCAGGGTGAGGAATCCAAGGTTGTCATATCCAATATCTCAACCATGTCAAGCAATGAGGTTCCCAACTCTTCTTCCAATGCATTACCCACTAAATTACACAGCTTGTGTGAGTCCCATGACACGTGTGCTACAGAGAAAGAGTTCTAGGGCACAGAGACACAGTGCATATATTACATCAGATGAGTCATTCTCCTGCCTCTCAGCTGCCTCAGTCATAAAGTAGGAAGGTAGGAAGGACAGTGAGGAGCTGATGGATAGTTGAGTAACAGCTGGAGAAAATGTTGTGATGATAATTATTACCACCATAACAAGTATATTAAGAATCAAGTTCTTGATGTGATTGCTAAAATCTGTCTAAGGAAAGGTCGTGTTTTCATAGCTAACATGTAGAATCTAGGTAAGAGATGGGAGATGCAGCCCACCACCACCAAGAAAGTTTCCTTTGTGTTTTTTAATTATATCTTTATAATGGCTTTCTAAATAAAACAAAAACCACCAAAACAGCTATAACTATAATAACTGAGGTGATTTCTTTCTCTTTCAAATTTATAGTGTCCTTAAATACTTACTGAGATTTGGTCTGTTGCTATGTATTACAATGTGAGTTAAATTAAATTCTGTATCTAGGTCTAGGTCGATGAGTGAATTCTCACATTTACAAGCTTTGGTTGTGCAAAGCTTGTTCTTTGATTTAAAACTATTGGTTAATTAAAATTGGCTACAGCCGATTACTAGAGGGATTAGAGGTAGATGGGTTTGGAGTGACTATGTGGAGGAAGAGAGACGAGGAGGAGAAGGAGGTAGAAGGAGAGGAGAGGAGACAGACCAGGAACACATGGCCAGGAGAAACAGCAACTATCGGGGGTACACCACTGGGAAGGCAGCCAGGCCAGCAGTTAGAAGAGTAGATTAGGGTTACATATACCCCCTGACCCCAGTCATTGTCAAAGACAAATAATATAACCCGAATCCAAGGCTTATTCATTGGTAACTTAGTGGGGGATAAGCTTAAAGTGGTTAAACTACACATACTTGTCCTTTGGCTGTTTATTTACTTTCTTGGGGTTATTTTCCAAACTGATATTCTTGAACATAGAAAACATTAATGGATTGGTAGTGAATAGGTTGAAGGAAAGGTCCATTGAATAAAATTATGTAAAGTGAAAACCACATTTAAAGAGGAGTAATATAAAAAAAATCAGATGAGGGGAGGCATGTAAATAATAGAAGCGATGGTCATCAGAACTGGTATATACACTCTATGACACAGAGGATACATGAAGCAACCCCTCAAGGCAATGGTAACCATGGCAACAAGAAGAGATGCAATATCCAGGAGGACTCACCCAGTACACATTTCATGTATATTTCATGTTCTGGTTTTCATACAGTCCTGAAATGTGCTATGTTTCTTATTTTAACAGTCACTCTGCTTGATAAAGAGATAAAAAATTAGGGTACCTCCTAGTTTATATAACAGGCCAGCATGGCTTAAGCTAAGCATCCTGGGGTCAACCCAGCTTTCATGTCTACTCAGTAATGAATTTCAGTTCAGCTATCCACCCAAATGACTGTCTGGTGATACAGATAAGGATCATTTACATTTATTCAAGACAGCACACCCTGGCTCTCTCTTCAACTCAGACATAGGTGTGCTGCATTACTATTTAAGTCTTACTTCCCAGCAACTTAATGAAATGCCAAAAACAGCAGGGCTGTCTGGATAGAGGGACCTAGGACAATATTTGATTGAAAGCTCTTTGAAAAAGAGAAATTTCACTGTCTCATTCTCCAAATTGCTCCAGCATCTTCAAGCTTAGCTGTGTCCTTTAGAGCAACCCATGAACTTTGTGTCTGTGTCTTTATGGAGCACAAAATCCAACTTTCCAAACACTTTCTCACGAAACAAGCATACTATCTTTCCCTGCAGAGGCTCTATACTATAAAAGTTAGCTACTTCTTTCTTTTCTATAGGTCCATGCTACCTATTGTCAATGCAAAAGAGTATTTTTGTATCAGTCATCTGCTGAAGATATGCAAGGTTCTCTCTGTTTCAGTTGAATATATTGTACCAGCCTCTACCTTCTGCATTGAATTCAACAAGAAGATAGGCACAGGAGTAAGCTAGAAGACATGCTGGCAGGGAGTTGCTTTGACTGGAACGTACTCAATCCTATAGATACCCAGACAATCCTTAGGTGCTCAGAATCTGAGGAAAGATGCACTCACAGCCTTCATGCCAACATGCAAGTTTAACTTCTGCCAGTGATGCCATTTGAATCCTTATCTTTTTGGCAGGAATGGGGAGCCTCACATCCCAGGAGACCCACTTGGCCCTAGAGATAGGACACTGCTCTTTCTCAAGACAGGAAGCTTTAGTTCTATATTGTAAACAAAGCATGTCTTGATTCTCTGGTTGTTTCTGGTCTGATTCTCTTCCCTGACTCTAATAGTAGGCAAATCCAGGAAACTCAATGTGACATGGCTGTCACACCATTATGCCACAATGGAGTTAAAGGAACCATTCAACTAAGCCTACACACCAACCATGACATGAGTCGGCATCCCTGTGAACAGGATGCCTTAGACAGATGCCAGTCTAGGGGCTGTGCTTGGAATCCTCCAAGGAATCACTGGTGGCTGCCTACATCATGCCAGCCTTGATGCTGGAAGTTGTCTTCTCTCAACCTTGTTACTAGCCACTAGTTTTGGATTACTGAATTAAACACTTTTACTCACTTGCTTGTTCTTATTTGTTTTTTTTGTTTTGTTTTGTTTTGTTTTGTTTTGTTTTGTTTTTTGAGACAGGGTTTATCTGTGTAGCCCTGGCTGTCCTGGAACTCACTCTGTAGACCAGGCTGGCCTCAAACTCAGAAATCTGCCTGCCTCTGCCTCCCGAGTGCTAGGATTACAGGCGTGTGCCACCACACCCGGCTTTGTTCTTATTCTTTAACTTTCCTCTACTTTGAGTTTTCAACTTATGTTGCTGATGACACTTTCCTCAAAATCCATCCACTGTAAACAACGTCTCAGTTTTCACACACACAAAAAAACAAACCATGTTGTTCTTGTTTTTATTAACTTCCAGAAGCAGACACAAAGTTCGTATGAGAAAAATCTCTAAAGGGTATAATGTAATGTTTATTCACCTGATATAACTGTCATCTTGGGGGCTTATTGCCACTGTCTGCTAACCTAGGTCTAGTTCTAGAAGCTTCTAATCTCTGTATGATCAAATCTAGGCCTAGTGTGTTTCCAGCCTTTGAGACCTACTGCTGAATTAGCTCACCTTTTCTAGCACTTTGTGATCTCTGGTTGGCTGATTCAACTCAGCTGTACTGGCTCACTCCAAGCTGACTGATTCAATATGGCTTCTCTCTTGTCCTCTGACATTTTGCTCTTCTTGACCTCAACCCAATTCTGGCAATCTGTTCTAATCTTCTGGCTCATTCTCATTCTCTGGCTTACTCTGTTTCATCTGTGTCTAGCTTGATCTCTCTACAATCTGTCTGTGATCTCTCTACAATCTCTCTGTGTACAACTGTCCCAGTAAAACAGCCCCCTCTCCTTTTTTCTTTATGTGATGCTTTCTCTTTTTTTGTTTTTTTTTTCTTAATTTTTTTAATTTTCTATATTCTATGTTTACATTCCAAAGGTTTCCCCCTTTCCCAATTACCCCCCACCATATGTCCCATAATTCCTCTCCCCCCTGCTATTCCCCACTCATCCCCCCCCATGATTTCTCTGTTCTGGGTCTACAATACTGGATCCAATCCTTACAGGCCCAGGGTCCTCTCCTTTCTTCTTCTTGGGAGTCATTTGACTTGCTAATTGTGTCTTGAGTATTTAGGGCTTCTGGGCTCATTAATATCCACTTATCAGTGATTGCATTTCATGTGTATTCTTTTGTGATTGGGTTAGCTCACTTAGGATGATATTTTCCAGATCTAACCATTTACCTACAAATTGCATGAGTTCATTATTTTTAATTGCTGAGTAGTACTCCATTGTATAAATATGCCACATTTTCTGTATCCATTCCTCCTTTGAGGGATATCTGGGCTCCTTCCAATTTCTGGCTATTATAAACAAGGCTGCTATAAACATAGTGGAGCATGTGTCTTTATTGTATGCAGAGGAATCCTCTGGGTATATGCCCAGGAGTGGTATGCCAGGGTCCTCTGGAAGTGACATGCCCAATTTTCTGAGGAACCGCCACACTGATCTCCAGAGCAGTTTTACCATTTTGCAATCCCACCAACAGTGGAGGAGTGTTCCTCTTTCTCCACATCCTCGCCAGCACCTGTTGTCTCTTGAGTTTTTAATCTTAGCCATTCTGACTGGTGTGAGGTGGAATCTCAGGGTTGTTTTGATTTGCATTTCCCTGATGACTAATGATGTTGAACATCTCTTAAGGTGTTTCTCGGCCATCTGAATTTCTTCTGGTGAAAATTCTTTGTTTAGCTCTGTACCCCATTTTTTGATAGGGTTATTTGGTTCTTTGGGGTCTAACTTCTTGAGTTCTTTGTATATATTGGATATTAGCCCTCTGTCGGATGTGGTGTTGGTGAAGATCATTTCCCACTTTGTTGGTTGCTGTTTTGTCCTTCTGACAGTGTCCTTTGCCTTACAGAAACTTTGTAATTTTATGAGGTCCCATTTGTCAATTCTTGATCTTAGAGCATAAGCTATTGGTGTTCTGTTCAGGAACTTTCCCCCTGTGCCCATGTCCTCCAGGGTCTTCCAAGTTTCTTTTCTAACAGTTTCAGTGTGTCTGGTTTTATGTGGAGGTCCTTGATCCACTTGGAGTTGATCTTAGTACAAGGAGATAAGAGTGGGTCAATTCGCATTCTTCTGCATGTTGACCTCCAGTTGAACCAGCACCATTTGTTGAAAAGGCTCTTTTTTCCACTGTATGGTTGTGGCTCCTTTATTAAAGATCAAGTGACCATAAGTCTGTGGGTTCATTTCTGGGTCTTCAATCCTATTCCATTGATCTACCTGCCTATTGCTGTACCAATACCATGCAGTTTTTAACACAATTGCTCTGTAGTACTGCTTGAGGTCAGGGATATTGATTCCCCCAGAAGTCCTTTTATTGTTGAGAATAGTTTTAGCTATCCTGGGTTTTTTGTTGCTCCAGATGAATTTGAGAATTGCTCCTTCTAGATCTATGAAGAATTGATTTGGGATTTTGATGGGGATTGCTTTGAATTTGTAGATTGCTTTTGGCAAGATGGCCATTTTTACTATATTGTTCCTGCCAATCCAGGAGCAAGAAATATTTTTCCATCTTCTGAGGTCTTCTTCGATTTCTTTCCTCAAGGACTTGAAGTTCCTGTCATACAGATCTTTTGCTTGTTTGGTTAGAGTTACGCCAAGGTACTTTATGTTGTTTGTGGCTATTATGAAGGGTGTTATTTCCCTAACTTCTTTCTCAGCCTGCTTGTCCTTTGAGTACAAGAAGGCTACTGATTTGTTTGAGTTAATTTTATAACCAGCCACTTTGCAGAAGTTGTTTATCAGCTATAGAAGTTCTCTGGTGGAGTTTTTTGGATCGCTTAAGTAGACTATCATATTGTCTGGAAATAGTGATAGTTTGACTTCTTCCTTTCCAATTTGTATCCCTTTGACTTCCTTATGTTGTCTAATTGCTCTCGCTAGAACTTCAAGTACTATATTGAAAAGATATGGAGAGAGAGGGCAGCCTTGTCTAGTCCCTGATTTTAGTGGGATTGCTTCAAGTTTCTCTCCATTTATTTTGATGTTGGCTACTGGTTTGCTGTAGATTGCTTTTACTATGTTTAGGTATGGGCCTTGAATTCCTGCTTTTTCCAAGACTTTTAGCATGAAAGGATGCTGAATTTTGTCGAATGCTTTTTCAGCATCTAATGAGATGACCATGTGGTTTTTTTCTTTTAGTTTGTTTATGTAGTGGATTACATTGATGGATTTCCGTATATTGAACTATTCCTGCATCCCTGGAATGAAGCCAACTTGATCATGGTGAATGATGGTTTTGATATGCTCTTGGATTCGGTTGGCAAGAATTTTATTTAGTATTTTTGCGTCAATATTCATAAGAGAAATTGGCCTGTAGTTCTCTTTCTTTGTTGGATCTTTTTGTGGTTTAGGTATCAGCGTAATTGTGGTTTTGATGAATGAGTTGGGCAGTGTCCCTTCTGTCTCTATTTTGTGGAATAGTTTGAAGAGTATTGGTGTTAAGTCTTCTTTGAAGGTCTGGTAGAATTCTGCACTAAAACCATCTGGTCCCGTACTTTTTTTGGTTGGGAGGCTTTCTATAACCCCTTCTATTTCTTTGGGGGTTATGGGACTGTTTAGCTGATCTACTTGATGCTGATTTAATTTTGGTATTTGGTATCTGTCTAGGAAATTGTCCATTTCCTCCGATTCTCCAGTTGTTTTGAGTATAGGCTTTTGTAGTAGGATCTGATGATCTTTTGAATTTCCTCCATTTCTGTTGTTATATCCCCCTTTTCATTTCTAATTTTGTTAATTTGGATACTGTCTCTGTGCCCTTTGGTTAGTCTAGCTAAGGGTTTATCTATCTTGTTGATTTTCTCGAAGAACCAGCTCTTGGTTTTGTTGATTCTTTGTATGTTTCCCTTTGTTTCTACTTGATTGATTTCAGCCCTTAGTTTGATGATTTCCTCTCTCCTACTCCTCCTGGGTGAGTTAGCTTTTTGTTCCAGGGCCTTCAGGTGTGCTGTTAAGTTGCTAGTGTATTCTCTCTCCAGTTTCTTTTGGAGGCACTCAGGGCTATGAGTTTTCCTCTTAGCACTGCTTTCATTGTGTCCCAAAGATTTGGGTAGGTCGTACCTTCATTTTCATTGACGTCTAAAAAGTCTTTGATTTCTTTTTTTATTTCTTCCTTGACCAAGGTGTCATTGAGTAGAGTATTGTTCAGTTTCAATGTGTATGTGGGCTTTCTGTTGTTCTTCTTGCTATTGAAGACCACTTTTACTCCATAGTGATCCGATAGGAGACATGGGATTAGTTCAGTCTTCTTGTATTTGTTGAGGTCTGTCTTGTGACCAATTATATGATCAATTTTTGAGAAGGTACCATGCGGTGCTGAGAAAAAGGTATATTCTTTTGCTTTAGGATGGAATGTTCTATATATATATATATCTGTTAAATCCAATTGGTCCAAAGCTTCAATTAGTTTCACTGTGTCTTGGTTTAGTTTCTGCTTTCCTGATCGGTCTATTGGGGAGAGTGGAGTGTTGGAGTCACCTACAATTATTATGTTAGGTGCGATGTGTGCTTTAAGCTTTTGTAAGGTTTCTTTTACAAATGAGGGTGCCCTTACATTTGGCGCATAGATGTTCAGTATTGAGAATTCTTCTTGGTGGATTTTCCCTTTGACAAGCAGGAAGTGACCTTCTGTGTCTCTTTTGATGACTTTAGGTTGAAAGTCAATTTTATCTGATATTAGAATGGCTACTCCGGCTTGTTTCCTGGGACCATTTGCTTGTAAAACTGTCTTCCAGCCTTTTACTCTAAGGTGGTGTTTGTCTTTGACACTGAGATGTGTTTCCTGTATGCAGCAAAATGTAGGGTCCTGTTTCCGTATCCAGTCTGTTAGTCTGTGTCTTTTGATTGGGGAATTGAGTCCATTGATATTAAGAGATATTAAGGAATAGTAATTATTACTTCCTGACATTTTGGGCATTATTTTTGTTTGTTTGTTTGTTTGTATTTGAGTGGTTCTCTTCTTTTGGGTTGGATGAGATGGGGTTTCTATCTTGTTTCTTCTGGGGTGTTGTTTCCCCCCTTGTGTTGGTATTTTTCTCCTATTATCCTTTGTAGGGCTGGGTTTGTAGATAAGTATCGTGCAAATTTGGTTTTGTCGTGGAATACCTTGGTTTCCCCATCTATGGTGATTGAGAGTTTTGCTGGGTATAGTAGTTTTGGCTGAAGTTTGTGTTCTCTTAGGGTCTGCATGAGGTCTGCCCAGGATCTTCTAGCTTTCATTGTCTCAGGTGAGAATTCTACTGTAATTCTGATAGGTCTTCCTTTATATGTTACTTGTCCTTTTTCTCTTGCTGCCTTTAATATTCTTTCTTTGTTTAGTACATTTGGGATTTTGATTATTATGTGACAGGAAGTATTTCTGTTCTGGTCCAGTCTATTTGGGGTTCTATAGGCTTCTTGTATATTCATGGGTATCTCTTTCTTTAGGTTGGGGAAGTTTTCTTCCATAATTTTGTAGAAGATATTTGCTGGCCCTTTAAGTTGTAGATCTTCATTCTCATCTATCCCTATAATCCTTAGGTTTGGTCTTCTCATTGTGTCCTGGATTTCCTGAATTTTTTGGGTTACCAGCTTTTTGCATTTTGCATTTTCTTTAATTGTTGAATCCATGGTTCCTATGGTATCTTCAGCATCTGAGATTCTGTCTTCTATCTCTTGTATTCTATTGTTGATATTTGCATCTATGACTCCTGATTTCTTCCCCAGGTTTTCTATCTCCAACGTTGTCTCCCTTTGCGATTTCTTAGTTGTTTCTACTTCTGCTTTTAGATTCTGTATGGTTTTGCTCAGATCTTTCAGTTGCTTGTTTGTGTTTTCCTGTAATTCTTTAAGGGATTTTTGTGTTTCCTCCTTTATGACTTCTACTTGTTGACCCATGTTCTATTGTATTTCTTTAAGTGATTTTTGTTTCTCCCCCTTATTGGGATTCATTTTTTGCTCTATATTCTCCTGGATTTCTTTAAGTGATTTTTGTGTCTGCCTTGTATGGGCTTCTAGCTTTTGATCTATTTTCTCCTCTATTACTTTAAGAAATGTATCTAAGTGATCCTCAATCTGCATCTTTACCAGTGATTGTAGATCTGAGTCTTGTTTTTCTGGTGCGTTGAGATAGCCGAGATTTAATTGTGTTTGCCTTGTAAGGGTTTCTAGCTTTTGATCTATTTTCTCATGTATTACTTTAAGAGATTTATCTAAGTGTTCCTCTATCAGCAACCTGACCAGTGATTTTAGATCTGAGTCTTGTTTTTCTGGTGTTTCGGGGTATCTAAGATTTATTGCTGTCGGGGAACTGGGTTCAGATGCCGCCATATTGCCTTGATTTCTGTTAGTAACGATCTTAAGTTTGCCTTTTGCCATCTGGTTAACTCTGGTGTTTGTTGGTCTTGTAGTTACTAGCTGGTGCTTGACCCTCCTGTGGGCTCGAAAGGCTATTTTCCAGCGTCTGGGACACCTGAACCACTGCCCTGCAGGGCTCCTGCTCACAGATTGCTGACAGGTGGCCTGAGTCTCCAGAGGTCTTAAACTCAGAATATTCCAGGCACTTGGTTCCGCCTGTTGGGCAGCTGCTCTGCACTGCTCCTGCTCAAGGTTTGCTGTCTGGTATCCTGTTTCCCCAGGGGTCTTAAAGTTGGGATATCTCAGTTATCTGGTTCCGCTGGCTGGGTCTGAGCACCTGGCAAGCTGGTTGGGTCTGGCTTCCCCACCACCGGCTGGATGGGAAGCTGCAGGCAAGATGGCGCTGCCTGCAGGGGGTTCGGGGTCCGGCCTGCGAGCACAGAGCGCAGGCTCGGCCACTGTGCCCCAAACTGCTACTCTGTGCGCAGCTCCCGCTCCAGACCTGAGTCCCCGAAGGTCTTAAACTCGGGCTGTCTCGGGTACCTGGATCCGCCGGCTGGGTCTGAGCACCTGCAAGCTGTCTGGGTCTGGCTTCCTCGCCACCGGCTGGATGGGAAGCTGCAGGCACAATGGCGCTAGTGATGCTTTCTCTTAAATAGCCTTTCTTTCCCCTCTCCCCTTGTGAGAGTTGGGCATATCCTATTCTGTCAAATCTTTCTCTGATTCATCACTTATTTTTGTAATATTTTTTATTTTATAAATATTCTTTTACATTAACTATTTTTATACACTCCACATTTTATTCCCCACCCCGCCAACCCATCCACAACTCTGACTGTTCCACATCCCATACCTCCTCCCCTCCCGCTATCTCCACGTGTATGTTCCCACCCCCCCTCCCCACCTGATCTCTAAACTCCCTGGAGCCTCCAGTCTCTTGAGGGTTAAGTGTATCATCTCTGAATGAACAGAGACCCAGCAGTCCTCTACTGTATGTGTGTTAGGGACCTCATATCAGCTGGTACCTGCTGCCTGTTTGGTGGTCGAGTGTTTGAGAGATCCTGGGGGCTCCAGATTAATTGAGACTGCTGGTCCTCCTACGGGGTTGCCCTCGGCTTCATTCTGTCTTCCCCAATTCAACAGCAGGGCTCAGCTGCTTCTGTCCATTGGTTGTGTGCAAATATCTGCATCTGACTCTTTCAGCTGCTTGTTGGGTCTTCCGGAGTGCTGTCATGCTAGGTCCCTTTTTGTGAGTACTCCATAGCCTCAGTAGTAGTGTCAGGCCTTGGGAACTCCCTTTGAGCTGGACCCCACTTTGGGTCTGTCGCTAGACCTTCTATTCCTCAGGCTCCTCTCCATTTCCATCCCTGTAACTCTTTCAGACAGGAACACTTATGTGTCTGACTTGTGACTATGGAATGGCCCCCCTCTCTCTCATTTGATGCCCTGTCTTCCTGCTGGAGGTGGGCTCTATAAGTTCCCTCTCCCTACTGTCAGGCACTTCATCTAAGGTCCATCCCTTTTAGTTCTGTGAGTCTCTCACCTTACAGGTCTCTGGTGCATTCTGGAGGGTACCTCCAACCTCCTATCTCCAGGGGTTGCCAGTTTCCATTCTTTCTGCTGGCCCTCGGGACTTTGGTCCTTTTCCCTCTCCCAATGTCAGATCAGATTCTCCTCTCCTCTCTCTCCCTAGCCCCATCTACTTTCCCTCCCAGGTTCCTCCTTCCATCATCCCGAGTGAGATAACTCAGACCCCAAAGGACATACATGATATGTACTCACTAATAAGTGGATATTAGTCAGAAAAAGAAGTACAGAATACCTGAGATACAGTCCACAGAACTCAGAAAGGTCAGCAAGCTGAAGTGCCCAAGTGGGACCTCAGTCCCATTTGTGAGGGAGAAGAAAGCAATCCCACGTGAAAAGGGAGGGAGAGACCTGATTCATCACTTTTTCTGCCTCACAACTAGACATCACTTCCAAATGTGGGTCCTTTCTTCTACAAACTAAATTTTCCTTCATTGTTTGGCATTAAAGGTATGTACTCAGGGTGTGTCCATTTTCTAGCCAGAAGGATTAGAGGTGTGTTAAGAGAATCTCTTATAAGTATCACCTGTCAAGAGAAAGTCAATGGATAATGAGCTGAAGCAGGAAATAGGAGGTGGGACACTGGCAGAAAGCAAGAGGATTCTGGGAAATAGTGGGAGTATAAAAGAGATTCAAGATATGCACAGAAGGAGGACTGAGAGAGACTGATGTAAGTCAGCAAGTAACTGAACTCAGGATAGATAAAAGAGAGATTCTAAGGGACTTGGAGAAAGAAGCAGACTGGGACTGAAGGAAAGGCAACTCACCAATTGGTAGACATTGACTAATTTGAATGGGTTAAATAAGTTAAGAGCTCTCTAGGGGATAAGCCAAAGCTATGACCTATTAGCCTCAGAGTCGTCATTCCAGGATCTGTGGCTGGGAAAGGAAAAACGGATTTATTTTATTTTAACAAGGAGTCTGCTATGGCTGAGCAACACCACAACTATAAACAGGTTTCCCAAGTAAACAACACAATCTTGGAGTCTATAGTATGATCAAATATCCTGCAAGAGAAGGAACTTTTCTTGATGATCATACAAGATTATTAAAACTCAAGGTAACAAAAGGGCTCAGTGCATTCTACATAGAAACATCAGCAGATATCCCACTGAGCCCTAAGAATCCAACCCTCAAGAGAGCTTGCTGGAGCCTGAGTCAGGGCCTGCAGCAGACCTGCGAGTGCAGCCTGAGAGGCTCTGATCTAAGACAGATGAAGCATGTGCCGGAGAACAGCTCTGAACACCCTGATCTCAATTGCTCTGATTCGAGCTGCTCTCTACATGAGAAAAAAGGTTCAATCCTATGCTTTTAGTTTTAAAACCAAGGCACATCAGATCGCCATCCTTTCTAATGAGCGACTTACTACGATTTATTGCAGCTCCAGCTGCTAATTTTTTCATAGCCACCTGAAGACAGTAGCAGAATCTGCAGGAGAGTGTTACCAAGAACTAATGTGGCCACGTAATTGTCAGATCTCACCTGTGTCGTCTGACAGCACTGTAACCATTTTCAGTAGACATGGAAACAGTTATAGGCTCAAACTGAAAATGTTCATTGTGTGCTGTCGGCTGCTTCCTTTTACTTAGTAACTGGAATGTCACCCTGAGGTTTATATGGGTGCCAGGCTGCTGCCCTTAGAAGCAACTCTGAGCCACTAAAAACAAGCTCCCACCTCTTGTTCCCTCACTCCCATCCAGCTTGTCCTATCTCTGTCTACAGTCCCCGGACCTCACACACAAGTGTGAGGTCACCACATGTTTCTCATGCATTACTAAGATAACAAACACTCATCAGCAGCTTCACAAAATTAAGCCTTTCATTTTTACAGCAGCTAAAGTATTTAGGAATATGGAGTTTATCTCAGTTTCTTCCCTTATTAATATATTATATTCATGTTGCACGTTTCTCAAAACTGATGAACCAGTATGGATAGGCAATTATTAATACTAAAGGACCTTGGTTTATGTTAAGACTGCATATCTTTGGGTTTCACATTTCTCTGGGTTTTTAAAAATGCATAGTGTGTGTATCTACTAGCATGGTTGCTGGTTTCAAACATGTTTCTTTTCTACATGTTTGTACCTTCCTCATTCCCGTCCACCCGAACCCTTAACAACCAGCAGTTTTTCTGGTATGTCCTTAGCTATACCTTTTACACAGTGTCAAAGACTTGGCATGATACAGGGGTAGCCTTGTTAGACTGGCTTCTCGTACTTGGCAATAGGCAATTAATTTTCCTCCAAAAGGGAGCCCATTTCTTTTTTACTGTTGAATAATACTCTGTCATTTGGATCCCAGCATAAATTATTTATCCATTCACCTATTTAAGGACATGTTGGCCACTTGAAGCTTTTGAGGTAAAGAAGGCTGCTATAAATACCAGTGTTGAGTTTTTGCATGGTCATGTTTTAAGTTCATTTGGAAAGTGCATGAAGCTGTAACTCCTGGGATGTGTGGTAAGAATGTTTAGCTTATTACATGCTGGAGAATCCTCTGGGTTATATGCCCAGGAATGGTATAACAGGGTCCTCCAGTAGTATTATGCCCAGTTTTCTGAGGAACTGCCAAACTGATTTCCAGAGTGGTTGTACCAGCTTGCAATCCCACCAGCAGTGGAGGAGTCTTCCTCTTTCTCTATATCCTCGCCAGCATCTGCAATCTCCTGAGTTTTTTTTATCTTAGCCATTCTGACTAGTGTGAGGTGAAATCTCAGGGTTGTTTTGATTTGCATTTCCCAGATAACTAAGGATATTGAACATTTCTTTAGGTGCTTCTCAGCCATTTGATAATCCCCAATTTAAAATTCTTTGTTTAGCTCTGTACCCCATTTTTTAATCAGGTTATTTGGTTCTCTGGAGTCTAACTTCTTGAGTTCTCTGTTTATATTGGATATTAGCCCTCTGTCAGATGTATGGTTGGTAAAGATCTTTTCCCATTTTTTGGTTGCTGTTTGTTCATAGCAGCCCTATTTATAATAGCCAGAAGCTGGAAAGAGCCCAGATGTCCTTCAATGCAGGAATGGATATAGAAAATGTGGTATATATACCCAATGGAATACTATTCAGCCATTAAAAACAATGAATTCATGAAATTCTTAGGCAAATGGATGGAACTGGAAAATATCATTCTGAGTGAGCTAACCCAGTCACAAAAGCATACATATGGTGTGCACTCACTGATAAGTGGATATTAGCTCAGAAGCTTAGAATAACCAAGACACATTTCACATATCAAATGATGCCCAAGAAGGAGGAAGAACAAAGTAGGGATACTCTGGTCCTTTGTAGAAAGGGAACAAAATACTCACAGAAGGAGATTCAGGGACAAAGGGTAGAGCAGAGTCTGAGGGAAAGACCAACCAGAGACTACCCCACCCAGGGATCCATCCCACATACAGTTACAAAACCCAGACACTATTATCAATGCCCTCAAGTACTTGCTGACTGGAGTCTGTCACCTGGGAGGCTCTACTAGTGCATGACAAATACAGAGGGGGACACTCTCCACCAGCCATTGAACTGAGCACAGGGTCCCCAATGGAGGAGCTAGAGAAAGGACCCAAGGAGCTGAAGGGGTTTGCAGCACCATAGGAGGAACAATATAAGTCACCTAGTACTCCCACAGCTCCCAGGACAAAACTATCAACTAAAGAGAGCACATGGAGTTACCCATGGCTCCAGACACTTAGACAGCAGAGGATGGCCTTGTTAGACACCAAAGGGAGGTGACGACCTTGGTCTTGGAAAGATTTGATGTTATAGTGTAGAGGAATACCAGGACAGGGAAGTGGGAGAGGATTGATTGGCAAAGGGGAGATGGCTTATGGGATTTTCAGGGGAGGGGAGAACAAGGAAAGGGCACAACATTTGAAATGTAAATAAAGAATATATCTAATAAAAAATTAAAAAAATAAGTCAGCCAGGCAGCCATTATTATGCCGCAATAGAAAAGAATGTGTGTAGCTCTGAATAAAACCATCGAAGCGTCTGCGAATGCAGCCATGCCATTTTCGTTCTTACACAGTGAGTGAGCGCTCCTGTTGTTCCACATCTGGCCACTATGTCAGGATTGTAATTCGGGTCCCTGAATACTTTTAGGTCATGTAGCATCTCATTGCTCTAATGTGCTAGTTTCTCTATGTTGCACGACTACAACTTTGCATGTGTTTATTGTCACTTGGGTTTGCTGAGGTGGCCTCACAGCTGCCACTTTAGACCTGGTCTAATTTATGATTTAGTATCAACAGGACTTTGAACACTTTGATAAAAAGTCTTTTATCAGATGCTTCCAAATATCCTAGTTTCTGATATCCTAGTTCCTGATTTGTCTTTTGAACTGTCTGTCACTGTATCTCTCTCTCTCTCTCTCTCTCTCTCTCTCTCTCTCTCTCTCTCTCTCTCTCTCTCACACACACACACACACACACACACACACACACACACACACACTGGAATGCTTCCATGCTAATATAAGAGTCTCTATCTGGACAGTGCACTGGGGGTTGTATGTCAGTCAGAGCCATTGGGGTCATCTGCATTTTATCCGTTGTTATAGAGATTTTATAGTCTCATATTTTTACTTTACATTTCAGTCTATGATGTATTTCAATTTTGCCCCATTTTGAATATTGTATCTATTTTTTATTTTGAGTTGTTTTCTTTTCTGATTTCATGTGAGCATTTGAAATGACTCCATTTGACTCTTCAACTAGTGCAGCTGTTGAACTAAGTGTTTTACGTAGTTGTCCTGGAGGTCTCATGGCTCACCCACAGCAACCAGAACTATCCAGATATGGAAAATCCTTCACGCTTCTTGCATTTCCATTTTTAAAATCCTTTTTGCCGTTACAATTTCCTGACACACCATTTTCTTTTGATTTCATTTCATTTTCTGAAAGTGTTTTGGATCTCTTGTGAGGGGACAGATGAACTTCCTCAGTTTTGGTTGCCTGGACTGGGCTTTTGGACATAAACTTCTCTACCCTTGACGGATAATTTCCCAGGACTGTGACTTGCAAGACCATTTCAACATTTGATTCCATTTCCTTTCTGATCACCCAGTTTTGAAAGAGAAGTTTAATGCTCACCATAGTTTATTTTAAGGTGATTTTCCCCCCTTTTGGGGGTCAGTGTCATTAACCTCAAGGCAAACTAAAACAAGTCTGAGAGCTCATCTCACCCCAGTCAAAATAGCTCTCATCAATAAAACAAATTTAACAGATGCTGGTGAGAATGTAGGGGAAAGGGGAGTCCTTATTCAATCTCAGTGGGCCTGTAAGCTGGTACAGTTACTACGGAAAACATTGTGGAAGTTTCTCAGAAAGCTAAAAATAGAGCTTCCATATGACCCGCTCTATAACTTTCTGGATACATATGCAAAGGACTTTTTATCTTACCCTAAAGATACTTGTTTATCCATTTTTGCTGCTGCCCTATCCACAACAGCAAAGAATTGCGATCATCCTAGGTGTGAATCATCTCAAGCATTTACATTTGTGTGTGCTTAATTTTGAGTATCTGTAGAGATCAGATACAGATAAAAAAGGAACCATAAAAGGGGGAAATCGTCAAAAGGACAATAGAACATAGCTGGCAGGATGTAGGTTTTGGGGAATATGGGGCGGGGGTTGAGGATGGCAGAGTGAGGGATATGAGGGGGTATGAAAGCCTGTGGGAGGGCGAGCCAAAGGAGGAGGTAAGGAGATGCCATATAGAAAACAATTAAGATATAATTTTCTCATTTGTGTAGTTTGGATACGAGATAAGTCTAGCTATTGGAATTTTGGTATTTATCATGCATTGTATTCTTCATGTTTCCTGAATTTCTGCTGGAATTAATTCTGGAATATTCTTAGCTATCATTTCAAATATTTTTTTTTCATTTTTCCTTTTTTGCTGGTATTCTGATCACACACTTTAAAATGTCTCACAGTTCTATAAGAGCTTCTTTCTATTTAATTTCTTTGATTTTTTTCATTTTTGGAAGTCCTCTGAAGTTTCTGAAAATCCACTCTGTCTTCAGCCTGTCTAGTCTGCTGACAAAGCCTTATTCCACTTCTCTGCCAGTTCTTTGATTCTTAGCTTTTCCCATTAATTCTTTTTTAAAAAATAGTTTCCATTTTTTAGCTTATATTACTACTCAATATGGGCTCACTCAAGAGAGGCCTTAGCATAGCTTGGTTATATAACTATCCACAATGTAAAAATCTCTATTATATATTTGAGACTGGTTCTGATAAGTGCTTTGTGAATATATACTATGTTTCCTTCTTGTCTTATAGATACTTAGAGAGTTTTCAAAGGCTAGGCAATGTCCTGAATAATAAGAAATTGTCAAAGGTCTTTGATGTGAGATTTTATGTTTATAGAGGTAAACCTGGGTTGTGTTTGATGTTGGGCTTATTGGTAGTTTAAAAGATTTCTTTATACTCTCAGATTCTTATATGCTCCAGTATTGTTGGAGTTTTCCTAGAATTCCTTCTTAAATAGTTTACATTTCAATTGTTGGCTCTAATATCTGTTATAATATGGTAAACTTGTATTGATGGGCTCAAGTTTTTGTTGGGTGGAAATATTAATGTTATTATTACTAGACTCTGTGATTGAGCTGTGTCCCTGGGCTTAAGAAGAGTTCCTTAGCACTTCCCTATTTTCACTAGGTGAGGTAAAAAGTAGGGAGAATTCTGGAATTGGCCAACTGCCCTTCTGAAAGACACATGTGGTAAATGTCCCTCCACAGTCTCAAGGTTGAATGTTTGATTCCTAGTTTGTGCCATTACTGGAGTATGTGGAGCCTTTATGAAATTCGTGAGGTAAGGTACTCACAGGTTACAGTGGACCCTGATTCTGGCCTTTGTTTCTCTACTTCTGGATCTGTCCAGATGTGAAAACAGTCCGCTATGTAGTCCTGCTGAACTGCAGCTGAACTATATAGAGCCCTATAAACTCTACAGTAAAATCCTCTGAGCCAGAGAGCAGGTTCCTCTGTCACTTTGTCACATGCTGAGAAAAGAGAGTGATACAGCACACACACACACACACACACACACACACACACACACACGAACATGCACACATGCATGCACATGTGCACATGCACACAGATGCACTATGGGTGAAATACTTGGGGGAAGTACGGTACTCTGATGGATCTAAGAATTACTGTTTTTCAGTTTTTGTATGTTTTCTTGTGAGGATCAAAGGATGACTTATACATTTATTTTTATTGAATATTTCTTTATTTACATTTCCAATGTTATTCCCTTTCCCAGACCCTCCCCCGAGACCCCCATTCAGTTCCCTCTCCCTTGCTTCCATGAGGTGTTGCCTCACCCACCTACTCCCACCTTCCCGCCCTCTAATTCCCCTACATAGCCCACTTAGTGCAATGCACCAGCAAGAAGGCTGTACAGAGTCATTTTTCATCCTCAGCCTCTGCAAGACAAAGTCTTGAGGTCTCCAAGCCCTGACAATTCTCTTAGAATTCACAGATGATATGATAGTATACTTAAGTGACCCCAAAAACTCCACCAGAGAACTCCTACAGCTGATAAACAACTTCAGCAAAGTGGCTGGTTATAAAATCAACTCAAGAAAATCAGTAGCCTTCCTATACGCAAAGGAGAAGAAGGCCAAGAAAGAAATTAGGGAAATGACACCTTTCACAATAGCCACAAACAATATAAAGTATCTTGGTGTGACTCTAACCAAACATGTGAAAGATTTATATGACAAAAACTTCAGGTCTCTGAAGAAGGAAATTGAAGAAGACCTCAGAAAATGGAAAAATCTTCCATGTTCGTGGGTTGGCAGGATTAATATAGTTAAAATGGCAATTTTGCGAAAAGCAATATACAGATTCAATGCAATCCCCATCAAAATCCCAACTCAGTTCTTCATAGAGTTAGAAAGAGCAATTCTCAAATTCATCTGGAATAACAAAAAACCCAAGATAGCTAAAACTATCATCAACAGTAAAATAACTTCTGGGGGAATCAATATCCCAGACCTCAAGCAATACTACAGAGCAGTAGTGTTAAAAACTGCATGGCATTGGTACAGTAACAGGGAGGCGGATCAATGGAATAGGATCGAATACCCAGAATTGAACCCACACATCTATTGCCAATTGATCTTTGACAAAGGAGCTGAAAACATCCAGTGGAAAAAAGATAGCCTTTTCAACAAATGGTGCTGGCTCAACTGGAGATCAACATGCAGAAGAATGAGAATTGATCCACTCTTATCTCCTTGCACTAAGCTCAACTCCAAGTGGATCAAGGACCTCCACATAAAACAAGAAACACTAAAACTAATAGAAAAGAAACTGGGGAAAATCCTTGAGGACATTGGCTCAGGGATCCTGAAAATTCCTGAACAGAACACCAGTTTCTTATGCTCTAAGAACAAGAATAGACAAATGGGACCTCATAAAATTACAAAGTTTCTGTAAGGCAAAAGACACTGTCAAAAGGACAAATCAGCAACCAACAAATTGGGGAAAGATCTTCACCAACCTAACATTTGACAGAGGGCTAATATCCAATGTATACAAAGAACTCAAGAGGTTAGACCCCAGAAAACCAAATAACCCTATCCAAAAATGGGGTATAGAGCTAAACAAAGACTTTTCACCTGAAGAAATTCAGATGGCTGAGAAACACCTTAAAAAATGTTCAACATCATTAGTCATTAGAGAAATGCAAATCAAAACAACCCTGAGATTTCACCTCACACCTGTCAGAATGGCTAAGATTAAAAACTCAGGAGACATCAGGTGTTGGCGAGGATGTGGAGAAAGAGGAACACTCCTCCACAGCTGGTGGGACTGCAAGCTAGTACAACCACTCTGGAAATCAGTCTGGCAGTTCCTCAGAAAAATGGACATGATACTTCCGGAGGACCCAGCCATACCACTCCTGGGCATATACCCAGAAGATTCCCCAGCATGCAATAAGGATACATGCTCCACTATGTTCATAGCAGCCTTATTTATAATAGCCAGAAGCTGGAAAGAACCCAGATGTCCCTCAACAGAGGAATAGATACAAAAAATGTGGTATATATACACAATGGAGTACTATTCAGCCATTAGAAACAATGAATTCATGAAATTCTTAGACAAATGGATGGAGCTGGAGAACATCATACTAAGTGAGGTAACACAGTCTCAAAAGAATACCCAATGGTATGCACTCACTGATAAGTGGATATTAGTCTAGAATCTTGAGACACCAAAGACACAACCTACATATCAAATGATATCCGACAATAAGGAAGGAGTGGACACTGGTGCTGGAAAGGATCAAAACATCAGTGTAGGGGAATACCAGAACAGGGAAGTGGGAAGGGGTGGATGGGGGAACATAGGGAGGGAAAAGGGCATGTGGGACCTTTGGGAGATGGGGAACTAGAAAAAGGGAAATGAAATGTAAATATAGAATATATCCAATAAATAAAAAGAAAAAAAAAAGAATTCACTTGCCTGTTGCTGTACCAATACCATGCAGTTTTTAACACAATTGCTCTGTAGTACTGCTTAAGGTCAGGGATATTGATTCCCCTAGAAGGGGGCAAGAGGTGGCTGTGGATCTACATCAACATAGATATCCACAGTGAGCACATGGAGATCCCAGACATGGGCCTCAGGCCGGAAAAAGGCAGCAATGAGCAGATATGCGCATATTTGGCATTGATGAGCAGATATGTGCATATTTGGCATTGATGAGCAGATTTTTTTTCTTAAGTGTTTTATAAAAATAGCTTTAAACGTAACAAATGTCCGTCCACGTGCTGCTTTCACGCATATTTCATGGGATTTGACTCTCTTGCTTCTCTCCATCTCCCTAATCTCCCAGGCCCACCGTTTCCACTCTACTCAAACACAATAGAAGGAGTTCAATCTTGTTCTATTCTCTTGTGCAGCCCAAAGATGTTTCTGTCAGTCTCATGGGCCTTGTCCTGGCCTTCACTCACATTTACTGCCACTGGATACACAGATTTAACAGTTAGAGACTTGAATTTGCATATGAGAGAGAACATTTGTCTTTCTGAGCCCTTACCACCTTTAATATGTATTTCCCAGTGTGTGGGAGTCTGCATGTGGGCATGATTCCCTTTTCTGCGGATTCTTGTATGCATGTGGTTGCACATATGCATGACACGTCTGCGGAGGTCAGATGAGGACCTTGAGGGTTGGTCCTCATCTGTAGAGGGCACAAGGCCACAAGCTTACAGAAAGTGCCAGAGAAACCAGAATTGTGAAAAGTGCAGACCTTTTTCTTCAATAGAAGTGATGCCTGTCCATCTGGAAGAGGGCCTTGTCTAATAACCTGGTGATCTTTAGCTATTCTCTGGAGCCAGCCCTTGCCAGAATCCCCCAGAATCCTGAGTATTGTTTCTCAGCTAATGGAACCATCCTATGAAAGAGGTCTCATGTCCTTTGCAAAAGAGTTTATCATCATTCTTGTTACAAACACTTCCTCTCTAGACTCTCATCCAGAACATGGTTTCTCAGCTAAGAGAACCCATTCTTGTGGACAAGGTCACGTGTGCTCTGTTGCTTTGTTGCAGTTACACTGTATGCTTTGCTCCATGTTTACACATGTAAAGTACAAATCGCTCAGAGTCCAGGCTGGCAAGGTTGTGCTGATCCAAGTCTCACCCTTGCCTCTGCAGATTGTCTGCTGCCTGTGAAGCTTACTGGGACCCCACACTTACCCTTTCCTTGTTTGAGACACAGTATCCTATCAGTGCTGTGCAAGGCACGTTAGCTGACCCACACACATATGAGGATTCCTCTCTTTCTGTCCCTACTTTCTGTAAGCATTCTAGGATCACAGATACGATTGCATGTTGCTTTATTTGGGTTTGGGGGCTCTGAACTCTAGTGTTCATGATCACAAGCCAACTGAGAAATCCTTCCCCTTTTGGGAAGCCCCTGTACTGATTTCCACAGTAGCTACCCTAGTCTACTTGTTGTTTCTTTTTCTTTTTTCTTTCTTCTTCCTTCCTTCCTGGCCTGGCAATAAATATTTTAATTTTTTTTTTTTGCTTTATTCTTACGATGACAAATAAGTTTCAAGTTTATTTCCTTTTTTGTTTGCTATATAAATAAAAAGCTAAGCCACAAACAGGTACAACCAAGACATTATTTATCTTACAGTTAACACCCTCCTGTCGGATCCTCCTCCAAGTCTAACCACTGACTGGGCTAGCAAAGGGTGCGGGGAAGACTTTCTTAGGTAGCACCATCATGAGGCTGGGAGATGGGATGCTGGGAACAAGGGTAGGTTCTTATACCTGGCTCCTGAACCCCAGTCCCCTGGACTGAAGGTGGATGGTTGGTCCTCCCCAGGGAGGGAGAAGGAAGCTACATGTTCTTGATCTCACAGATCAAACTGGAAGTGTCATCCTGGGTCTCTGCTGCTAAGCCTTGCAGGCTGCCAGAGCAGTATTTTTTTAACCTTGTTTTATTTTTTGTAATTCTCTAAATAATCTAGATAGTAGCATATGCTCTGAAGTACAGTTAGCAAGGGTTTTCGCCCATTCTTCAGGCTGCCTGCTCACCCAGCCTATTTTGCTATGAAGCCACAGTTTTACTCCATCTGTCAATCAAAATGGGGCTAATTCCTGTGCTTCTAGAATTCTACCCAGAAATTCTCTGCCCACACCTAAGTCCTGATGTGTTTTCTTTCAACAGTTTTAGTGCATTTTAGTATTAGAGAAAGTTCTCTAACCAAGTTAGGATTGATTTTTGTGCAGGGTGAGAAACATGAATCTAATTTCCTCTGTGGGTACATGTCCAGCGCAGCCAAGACCGTGCTCCGCAGGTGCACATCCCCACATGTACAGCCAAGACTACTCCCCTGCAAGTGCACATCCAGACCATTTGTTGAAAAGGGCATTCTCTAATGAATGTGTTGATTTATTCATTTATCAAAAAATTATGTCCATAGCTTCATAAATTAATCTCTGTGTCTCTGGTCCATCGGTCCAGGTGGTGGTTTTTGTGCCTGTCCATCCTTGTTTATTTCCTTGGTCAAGGTGGCTCTGTAGTATAGTTTGAGCTCAAGTAATATGATGCTTTGAGGTGTGTTCTTTCTGCTTAGAATTGCTCTGGAGGTTGGAGGTGTGGCTCCAGCTGTTAAAATAACGAGTTGGTGACTGACTTCTCTTCCAGAGGACCCAAGTGCCTAGCACCCAAAAAAAAGCTGGCAACTACTTACACCTGTATTCCAGGGAATCTGACTTCTATCCTCTATGTGCACCACGTGTGTGTTCCTGGTACACATACGTACATGCGGGCAAACCATACTACCTGAAGAGTAAAATGAAACAAATATCAAAACAAACCTTTAAAAAAAAGAACTCCTTTGGCTATTGATGGTCTTTTGTAATTCCATATGAATTTATTATTTCTATTATTTTATATTATTTTACTTTATTTTATTTTTTTAGTTCTGTAAAGAATGTCATTTGAAACTTGAGTTTCAATGTGTGTATACCCTGATTTTGATAGAATGGCTATTTTAAGGATATTAATTCTATTCCTCCAATCCAGGAACATGGAGGGTCCTCTTTAAAGGATCCCTTATATAGAGCTCTTTACCTCCTCTGTGAGGTTTACATGCAGATTTTATTTTTAAGACTGTTGTGAATGGAATATTTTTTTCTGGTTTATTTTTCAGCATATTGATTGTTGTTGGAATACATTAAAGCTATTGGGTTTTATGTTTTGACTCTGTAACCTGTTACTTTACTGGAAGCCATAATCAGATTCAGAAGTGCTTTGAGTGGAGTCCATGCTTGTATTTAACCTCTTCCTTTCTAATATTTATCTATTTTATATCTTCCTCTTGTTTTCCTGACCAAGAGTTCAGCATCACATTGAATAGAGGAGAGAGCAGGGACCCTTGTCTCATGCTAGATTTAGTTTCAGCTTTTCATCATTTAGTGCCTATAGGTTTTTCACATATTGCTTTTCTTATGTTTAGGTATGTTTCTTCTAATCATAGTTTCTTCCACATTTATATGATCAAGTCATACTGAACTTTGTCACATGCCTTTTCTGAATCAAAACTGGCATTTTTGTCTTAAGGTCTTCATACAGTTAAGTTATATTTGTTGATTTGCATATATTGAACCATTGTTTGGATCTCTGGAATGAAAACATAGGTCATGATGTTTAATCTTAGTTATCTTTAATTGGTTTACAAGTATTTTGCTGAAAAATTTGCATCTATATTCATCAGGGAAAGGTTTGAAGTATTTGATTTTTCATCTTTATTGGTTTTTTGTGTCTGGGTACTATAAGGCTCCTAAAATGAGTTTGATTATTCATTTTTATTTTGTGGGAAACTCTGAGAAGTGCAGAAACCCTTCCTTGAAAGTTGGGTAGAACCCAGTCACAAATATATGTGGTCCTGGACTTACCTTTGTAAAGAAATCTTCAATTGCCGCATTAATTGCTTTCATTTTGTGAACCTATTTAGCTTACTTATAGATTTTAAATTTAATTTTGTTGAAAAGATATGGAGAGAGAGGGCAGCCTAGTCTAGTCCCTGATCTTAGGGGATTGCTTCAAGTTTCTCTCCATTTATTTTGATGCTGGCTACTGGCTTGCTGTATATCACTTTTATTATGTTTAGGTATGGGCCTTGAATTCCTGTTCTTTCCAGGACTTTTAGCATGAAAGGATGCTGAATTTTGTCAAATGCTTTTTCAGCATCTAATGAGATGACCATGTGGTTTTCTTCTTTTAGTTTGTTTATATAGTGGATTACATTGATGGATTTCCATATATTGAACCATTCCTGCATCCCTGGGATGAAGCATACTTGATCATGGTGAATGATCGTTTTGATGTGCTCTTGGATTTGGTTGGCAAGGATTTTATTTAGTATTTTTGCATCGATATTCATAAGGGAAATTGGCCTATAGTTCTCTTTCTTTGTTGGATCTTTGTGTGGTTTTGGTATCAGCGTAACTGTGTCTTTGTAGATTGAGTTGGGCAGTGTTCCTTCTGTTTCTATTTTGTGGAATAGTTTGAAGAGTATTGGTGTTAGGTCTTCTTTGAAAGTCTGATAAAATTCTGCACTAAAACCATCTGGTCCCGTACTTTTTTTGGTTGGGAGACTTTCTATAACCCCTTCTATTTCTCTAGGGGTTATGGGACTATTTAGCTGATCTAACTGATCCTGATTTAATTTTGGTATTTGGTATCTGTATAGGAAATTGTCCATTTCCTCCAGATTCTCCCGTTGTGTTGAGTATAGGCTTTTGTAGTAGAATCTGATGATTTTTTTAATTTCCTCAGTTTCTGTTGTTATATCACCCTTTTCATTTCTAATTTTGTTAATTTGAATACTGTCTCTGTGCCCATTGGTTAGTCTGGCTAAGGGTTTATCTATCTTGTTGATTTTCCTGAAGAACCAGCTCCTGGTTTTGTTGATTCTTTGTATGGTTCACTTTGTTTCTACAGAGAGAGCAATTAGAAAACATAAGGAAGTCAAAGGGATACAAATCGGAAAGAAAGAAGTCAAACTATCATTAATTGCAGATGATATGATAGTATACTTAAGCGATCCAAAAACTCCACCAGAGAACTCCTACAGCCGATAAACAACTTCAGAAAAATAGCTGGTTATAAAATCAACAAGCAAATCAGTAGCCTTCCTATAGTCAAAGGACAAGCAGGCTGAGAAATAAGTTAGGGAAATAATACCCTTCACAATAACCACAAACAATATAAAGTATCTTGGCATGACTCTTAACAAACAAGTGAAATATCTATATGACAAGAACTTCAAGTCTTTGAAGAAAGAAATGGAAGAAGTCTTTAGAAGATGGGAAAATATTTCTTGCTCTTGGATAAGCAGGATCAATATAGTAAAAATGGCCATCTTGCCAAAAGCAATCTACAGATTCAATGCAATCCCCATCAAAATCCCAAATCAATTCTTCGTAGATCTAGTAAGAGCAATTCTTAAATTCATCTGGAGTAACAAAAAACCCAGGATAGCTAAAATTATCCTCAACAATAAAAGGGCTTCTGGGGGATTCAATATCCCTGACTTCAAGAAGTACTACAGAGCAACTGTGTTAAAAAATGCATGATATTGGTACAGCAACAGGCAAGTAGATCAATGGAATAGAATTGAAGACCCAGAAATGAACCCACAGACTTATGGTCACTTGATCTTTGATAAAGGAGCTACAACTATCCATTGGAAAAAAGATAGCCTTTTTAACAAATGGTGTTGGTTCAACTGGAGGTCAACATGCAGAAGAATGCAAATTGACTTACTCTTATCACCTTGTCATAAGATCAACTCCAAGTGGATCAAAGACCTCCACATAAAGCGAGACATACTGAAACTAATAGAAAAGAAACTGGGGAAGACCCTGGAGGACATGGACACAGGGGGAAATTTCCTGAACAGAACACCAATAGCTTATGCTCTAAGATCAAGAATTGACAAATGGAACCTCGTAAAATTACAAAGTTTTTGTAAGGCAAAGGACACTGTCAGAAGGACAAAACGCCAACCAACAAATTGGGAAAAGATCTTCACCAACCGCACATCCTACAGAGGTTAATATCCAATATATACAAAGAACTCAAGAAGTTAGACTCTAAAGAGCCAAATAACCCTGTTAAAAATGGGATACAGAGCTAAACAAAGAATTTCCACCTGAAGAAATTCAGATGGCTGAGAAGTACCTTAAGATATGTCCCTCAACAGAAGAATGGATACAAAAAATGTGGTATATATATACACAATGGAGTACTATTCAGCCATTAGAAACAATGAATTCATGAAATTCTTAGACAAATGGATGGAGCTGGAGAATGTCATACTAAGTGAGGTGACCCAGTCTCAAAAGAATACCCATGGTATGCAGTCACTGATAAGTGGATATTAGCCTAGAAACTTGGAACACCAAAGACATAAATCACATACCAACTGATGTCTCACAAGAAGAAAGGAGTGGACACTGGTGCTAGAATGAACCAAAACATCATTGTGGGGGAGTACAAGAACAGTGAGGTGGGAGGGGGTGGATGAGGGAGCAGAGGGAGGGAAAAGGGCATGTGGGACCTTTGGGGGTGGGGAACCAGAAAAAGGGAAATGAATTGTAAATATAGAATATATCCAATAAAAAAATTAAAAAAAAGAGAGATGTTCAACATCATTAGTCATCAGGGAAATGCAAATCAAAACAACCCTGAAATTCCACCTCATACCAGTCAGAATGGCTAAGATTAAAAACTCAAGAGACAACAGGTGCTGGAGAGGATGTGGAGAAAGAGGAACACTCCTCCACTGTTGGTGTGATTTCAAGATGGTACAACCACTCTGGAAATTGGTCTGGCAGTTCCTCAGAAAATTGGGCATGACACTTCCAAAGGACCATGTCATACCACTCCTGGGAATATACCCAGAGTATTCCCCTGCATGCAGTAAAGACACATGCTCCACTATGTTCATAGCAGCCTTATTTATAATAGCAAGAAGCTGGAAGGAGCCCAGATGTCCCTCAAATGAGGAATGGATACAGAAAATGTGGTATAGATATTGCCTGCAGCTTCCCGCCCAGCTGGTGGTGGGGAAGCCGGAGTGTCAGCCAGCATGCCAGGTGCTCAGACCCAGCCGGCTGAGGCGGAACCAGGTACCTGAGACAGCCCGAGCTTAAGACCTTTGGGGACTCAGGCCTGGAGTGGGAGTTGGGCACAGAATAGCGGCTGCACTCTGCACTCGCGGGGCGGACCCTGAGCTCCCTGCAGGCAGCTGCCATATTGCCTGCAGCTTCCCGGCCAGCTGGTGGTGGGGAAGCCATAGTGTCAGCCAGCGTGCCAGGTGCTCAGAACCAGCCAGCGGCGGCAGAACCAGGTACCCGAGACAGCCCGAACTTAAGACCTTCAGGGACTCAGGCCTGGAGTGGGAGTTGGGCACAGAATAGCGGCTGCACTCTGCACTCGTGGGGCGGACCCTGAGCTCCCTGCAGGCAGCTGCCATATTGCCTGCAGTTTCCCGTCCAGCTGGTGGTGAGGAAGCCAGAGTCAGCCAGTGTGCCAGGTGCCCAGACCCAGCCGGAGGCGGAACCAGCCTCCCATCCAGCTGGTGGCAGGGAAGCTGGAAACCAGACCCAGCCAGCTCCCCAGCAGCTTGGGACAAGCAGGCGGAACCAGATAACTGAGATATCCCTACTTTAAGACCCCTGGGGAAACAGGATATCAGACAGCAAACCCTGAGCAGGAGCAGTGCAGAGCAGCTGCCCAACAGGCAGAACCAAATACCTGGGATATCCTGAGTTTAAGACCTCGGGGGACTCAGGCCACCTGTCAGCAATCTGTGAGCAAGACCCCCGCAGGACAGTGATTCAGGTATCCCAGTCGCTGGGAAATAGCCTTACAACCCCACAGGAGGGTCAAGCACCAGCTAGTATCTACAGGACCAACTAACACCAGAGTTAACCAGATGGCAAAAGGCAAACGTAAGATCGCTACTAACAAAAATCAAGGCAATATGGCGGCATCCGAACCCAGTTCCCCAACAGCAATAAATATTGGATACCCCGAAACACCAGAAAAACAAGACTGAGATCTAAAATCACTGGTCAGGATGCTGATAGAGGAACACTTAGATAAATCTCTTAAAGTAATACATGAGAAAATAGATCAAAAGCTAGAAGCCATTGCAAGGCAAACACAATTAAATCCCAGATATCTCAACACACCAGAAAAACAAGACTCAGATCTAAAATCACTGGTAAAGATGCAGATTGAGGATCACTTAGATACATTTCTTAAAGTAATAGAGGAGAAAATCGATCAAAAACTAGAAACCCATACAAGGCAGACACAAAAATCACTTAAAGAAATCCAGGAGAATATAGAGCAAAAAATGAATCCCAATAAGGGGGAGAAACAAAAATCACCTAAAGAAATACAAGAGAACATGGGTCAACGAGTAGAAGTCATAAAAGAGGAAACACAAAAATCCCTTAAAGAATTACAGGAAAACACAAACAAGCAACTGAAAGATCTGAGCAAAACCATACAAAATCTAAAAACAGAAGTAGAAACAACTAAGCAATCACAAAGGGAGACAATGTTGGAGATAGAAAACCTTGGGAAGAAATCAGGAGTCATAGATGCAAATATCAACAATAGAATACAAGAGATAAAAGACAGAATCTCAGATGCTGAAGATACCATAGGAACCATGGATTCAACAACTAAAGAAAATGCAAAATGCAAAAAGCTGGTAACCCAAAAAATTCAGGAAATCCAGGACACAATGAGAAGACCAAACCTAAGGATTATAGGGATAGATGAGAATGAAGATCTACAACTTAAAGGGCCAGCAAATATCTTCTACAAAATTATGGAAGAAAATTTCCCCAACCTAAAGAGAGAGATGCCCATGAATATACAAGAAGCCTATAGAACCCCAAATAGACTGGACCAGAACAGAAATACTTCCCATCACATAATAATCAAAACCCCAAATGTACTAAACAAAGAAAGAATATTAAAGGCAGTAAGAGAAAAAGGACAAGTAACATATAAAGGAAGACCTATCAGAATTATACCAGACTTCTCACCTGAGACCATGAAAGCTAGAAGATCCTAGGCAGACCTCATGCAGACCCTAAGAGAACACAAACTTCAGCCAAGACTACTATACCCAGCAAAACTCTCAATTGCCATAGATGGGGAAACCAAGATATTCCACGACAAAACCAAATTTGCAAGATACTTATCTACAAACCCAGCCCTACAAAGGATAATAGGGGAAAAATACCAACACAAGGGGGGAAACAACACCCCAGAAGAAACAAGATAGAAACCCCATCTCATCCAACCCCAAAGAAGAGAAACACTCAAATACAAATAATAATAATAACAATGCCCAAAATGTCAGGAAGTAATAATTACTATTCCTTAATATCTCTTAATATCAATGGACTCAATTCCCCAATCAAAAGACACAGACTAACAGACTGGATACAGAAACAGGACCCTACATTTTGCTGCATACAGGAAACACATCTCAGTGTCAAAGACAAACACCACCTTAGAGTAAAAGGCTGGAAGACAGTTCTACAAGCAAATGGTCCCAGGAAACAAGCTGGAGTAGCCATTCTAATATCAGATAAAATCGACTTTCAACCTAAAGTCATCAAAAGAGACACAGAAGGTCACTTCCTGCTTGTCAAAGGGAAAATCCACCAAGAAGAATTCTCAATACTGAACATCTATGTGCCAAATGTAAGGGAACCCTCATTCGTAAAAGAAACTTTACTAAAGCTTAAAGCACACATCACACCTAACACAATGATTGTAGGTGACTTCAACACTCCATTCTCCTCAATGGACCGATCAGGAAAGCAGAAACTAAACAGGGACACAGTGAAACTAATTGAAGCTTTGGACCAATTGGATTTAACAGATATATATAGAACATTCCATCCTAAAACAAAAGAGTATACCTTTTTCTCAGCACCGCACGGTACCTTCTCAAAAATTGATCATATAATTGGTCACAAGACAGACCTCAACAAATACAAGAAGAACGAACTAATCCCATGTCTCCTATTGGATCACTATGGAGTAAAAGTGGTCTTCAATAGCAAGAAGAACAACAGAAAGCCCACATACACATGGAAACTGAAGAATACTCTACTCAATGACACCCTGGTCAAGGAAGAAATAAAAAAAGAAATCAAAGACTTTTTAGACTTCAATGAAAATGAAGGTACGACCTACCCAAATCTCTGGGATACAATGAAAGCAGTGCTAAGAGGAAAACTCATAGCCCTGAGTGCCTCCAAAAAGAAACTGGAAAGAGCATACACTAGCAACTTAACAGTACACCTGAAGGCCCTGGAACAAAAAGAAGCTAACTCACCCAGGAGGAGTAGAAGAGAGGAAATCATCAAACTAAGGGCTGAAATCAATCAAGCAGAAACAAAGAGAACCATACAAAGAATCAACAAAACCAAGAGCTGGTTCTTCGAGAAAATCAACAAGATAGATAAACCCTTAGCTAGACTAACCAAAGGGCACAGAGATAGTATCCAAATTAACAAAATTAGAAATGAAAAGGGGGATATAACAACAGAAATGGAGGAAATTCAAAAGATCATCAGATCCTACTACAAAGGCCTATACTCAAAACAACTGGAGAATCTGGAGGAAATGGACAATTTCCTAGACAGATACCAAATACCAAAATTAAATCAGCATCAAGTAGACCAGCTAAACAGTCCCATAACCCTTAAAGAAATAGAAGGGGTTATAGAAAGCCTCCCAACCAAAAAAAGTACGGGACCAGATGGTTTTAGTGCAGAATTCTACCAGACCTTCAAAGAAGACTTAACACCAATACTCTTCAAACTATTCCACAAAATAGAGACAGAAGGCACACTGCCCAACTCGTTCTTCGAAACCACAATTACGCTGATACCTAAACCACAAAAAGATCCAACAAAGAAAGAGAACTACAGGCCAATTTCTCTTATGAATATAGATGCAAAAATACTAAATAAAATTCTTGCCAACCGAATCCAAGAGCATATCAAAACGATCATTCACCATGATCAAGTAGGCTTCATTCCAGGAATGCAGGGATGGTTCAATATATGGAAATCCATCAATGTAATCCACTACATAAACAAACTAAAAGAAAAAAACCACATGGTCATCTCATTAGATGCTGAAAAATATTTGACAAAATTCAGCATCCTTTCATGCTAATAGTCTTGGAAAGAGCAGGAATTCAAGGCCCATACCTAAACATAGTAAAAGCAATCTACAGCAAACCAGTAGCCAACATCAAAATAAATGGAGAGAAACTTGAAGCAATCCCACTAAAATCAGGGACTAGACAAGGCTGTCCTCTCTCTCCATATCTTTTCAATATAGTACTTGAAGTTCTAGCGAGAGCAATTAGACAACATAAGGAAGTCAAAGGGATACAAATTGGAAAGGAAGAAGTCAAAGTATCATTATTTGCAGATGATATGATAGTCTACTTAAGCGATCCAAAAAACTCCACCAGAGAACTTCTACAGCTGATAAACAACTTCAGCAACGTGGCTGGTTATAAAATTAACTCAAGCAAATCAGTAGCCTTCTTGTACTCAAAGGACAAGCAGGCTGAGAAAGAAGTTAGGGAAATAACACCCTTCACAATAGCCACAAACAACATAAAGTACCTTGGCGTAACTCTAAGCAAACAAGTGAAAGATCTGTATGACAGGAACTTCAAGTCCCTGAAGAAAGAAATCAAAGAAGACCTCAGAAGATGGAAAAATATTTCTTGCTCCTGGATTGGAAGGATCAATATAATAAAAATTGCCATCTTGCCAAAAGCAATCTACAGATTCAATGCAATCCCCATCAAAATCCCAAATCAATTCTTCATAGATCTAGAAAGAGCAATTCTCAAATTCATCTGGAGCAACAAAAAACCCAGGATAGCTAAAACTATTCTCAACAATAAAAGGACTTCTGGGGGAATCAATATCCCTGACCTCAAGCAGTACTACAGAGCAATTGTGTTAAAAACTGCATGGTATTGGTACAGCAACAGGCAGGTAGATCAATGGAATAGGATTGAAGACCCAGAAATGAACCCACAGACTTATGGTCACTTGATCTTTGATAAAGGAGCCACAACCATCCAGTGGAAAAAAGATAGCCTTTTCAACAAATGGTGCTGGTTCAACTGGAGGTCAACATGCAGAAGAATGCGAATTGACCCACTCTTATCTCCTTGTACTAAGATCAACTCCAAGTGGATCAAGGACCTCCACATAAAACCAGACACACTGAAACTATTAGAAAAGAAACTTGGGAAGACCCTGGAGGACATGGGCACAGGGGGAAAGTTCCTGAACAGAACACCAATAGCTTATGCTCTAAGATCAAGAATTGACAAATGGGACCTCATAAAATTACAAAGTTTCTGTAAGGCAAAGGACACTGTCAGAAAAACAAAACGGCAACCAACAACGTGGGAAATGATCTTCACCAACCCCACATCTGACAGAGGGCTAGTATCCAATATATACAAAGAACTCAAGAAGTTAGACCCCAAAGAACCAAATAACCCTATCAAAAAATGGGGTACAGAGCTAAACAAAGAATTTTCACCAGAAGAAATTCGGATGGCCGAGAAACACCTTAAGAGATGTTCAACATCATTAGTCATCAGGGAAATGCAAATCAAAACAACCCTGAGATTCCACCTCACACCAGTCAGAATGGCTAAGATTAAAAACTCGAGAGACAACAAGTGCTGGCGAGGATGTGGAGAAAGAGGAACACTCCTCCACTGTTGGTGGGATTGCAAAATGGTAAAACCACTCTGGAAATCAGTGTGGCGGTTCCTCAGAAAATTGGGCATGCCACTTCCAGAGGACCCTGGCATACCACTCCTGGGCATATACCCAGAGGATTCCTCTGCATACAACAAAGACACATGCTCCACTATGTTTATAGCAGCCTTGTTTATAATAGCCAGAAATTGGAAGGAGCCCAGATATCCCTCAAAAGAGGAATGGATACAGAAAATGTGGTATATTTATACAATGGAGTACTACTCAGCAATTAAAAATAATGAATTCATGCAATTTGTAGGTAAATGGTTAGATCTGGAAACTATCATCCTAAGTGAGCTAACCCAATCACAAAAGAATACACACGAAATGCAATCACTGATAAGTGGATATTAATGAGCCCAGAAGCCCTAAATACTCAAGGCACAATTAGCAAGTCAAATGACTCTCAAGAAGAAAAAAAGGAGAGGACCCTGGGCCTGTAAAGATTGGATCCATTATTGTAGACCCAGAACAGAGAAATCGTGGGGGGGGGAAGAGTGGGGAATAGCACGGGGGGGGGGAGAGGAATTATGGGACATATGGTGGGGGGTAACTGGGAAAGGGGAAAGCCTTTGGAATGTAAACAAAGAATATAGAAAATAAAAAAAAAGAAAAGAAAAAAAAGAAAGAAAATGTGGTATATTTATACAATGGAATACTACTCAACAATTAAAAATAATGAATTCATACAATTTGTAGGCAAATGGTTGGATCTGGAAAATATCATCCTAAGTGAGTTAACCCAATCACAAAATAATACACATGAAATGCAATCACTGATAAGTGGATATTAATGAGCCCAGAAGGGCTGAATATTCAAGGCACAATTAGCAAATGAAAAGATTCCCAAGAAGAAGGAAGGAGAGGACCCTGGTCCAGAAAATATTGGATTCAGTTTTGCAGGAGAGTACCAGAACAGAGAAAGGGTTGGGAGGTGATTGGGGAATGGGCAGGGTGGGGGGATAGAGGACTTATGGGACACATGGTGAGGGGGAAATGGGAAAGGGGAAAGCCTTTGGAATGTAAACAAAGAATATAGAAAATAAAAAAAGAAAAAGAAATAATTTTGTTATGTTGTACATAGTTAGAAGTGTAAATATTTTTGTATAATTTCATATAAATTTGCAAAGGCATTCCCTGATCTATTGAATTTCACAGGAGTCTGGCAACTCACATTCTCTTTAATTTGATTAAATTGAATCTTCTTTCTCTTTCATTAAATTAGTTAGGCTATGGGTTAGACAACTTTGTTAATCTTTTCAAAGATCAAACTTGCTGGGTGATTCTATGTACTATTCTTTTAGCTCTGATATTTATCTAGTTAAGTACTTTCTGCATTCACCTTTAGCATCTTTTTTTTCTTAGAGCTTTAAGGTGCATCATTAGGTTGTTTATTACAGTTTTTTGTTTTAATGTCTGAACTAGTATAAGTATAAGCTTTCCTATTTGAATTGTCTTTTCTGTATCTCAGATATTAGATTTTGCTTTCATTTTCATTTTACTACATGGCTTTATATTTTCCTTGAACTTTTCAATGACTTACTGGTTAAAACTTAATAGTACACTTTAGAAGAAAGTATTTAAAGCATATTTTCAGAGATTATTAATACTGGTGGTATCTAGTATTAGTGTACTGATAAGATCCATAGAACTATTTTGATTATAAAATATGTATTACTGCTTGTTTTATGTCTATAATGTAATCAGTTTTATCTAATGCTCTGTGTGCTGTTGTGAAGAATGCATATTCTCTATCTATTGGGCAGAATGCTTTATAGAAAACTGTTAACTCTAAATCAATTCATAGTGTAACCTTCCCCTTAGGTTCCTTAGTTGATTTTTTTTATTTGAAGAACCTTTGTAGATATTAGAGTAGTATTTTCAATTCTTCCTTATTATTATGTCTAGACATGTTTCATTATACCTTTTATCATTTGTTTTATGATGTTATGGGAATATAGATTTACCACATGTAGCAGTATATCCTGGTCCTCTTAATCTTTTTTACTACTCTATTGAATGTGAGAGCTACTATGTTAGCCTCTTTAAAGCTGCATCCAAGAAATACACGCACAAAAATCTAGCAAAGTCATTCACAAATTGGGAGTCAATGTTGGAAATTAAATTCCTTGTAATTTAATTACAAGGATTCTTTAGTGGTGGTTAAATACCCTAATTTATGAGCTTTTGTTGTTGTTTGTTTGTTTTGGTGTACTAAAATGTTAGAAGCACTAATTCCAAGCTAACACACACACACACACACACACACACACATGCATGAGCATGGTATTATCTAAGTTAATGAAATAAGATGTAGTATTTTTAAAATTATGTTCACATAAATTAGAAAACTTTAAGCTGTTATACTACTTTAATCCTTACATAAAATTCAATGTTGTGAACAGCACATGTTTAAATATAAAACATATGAGGCCACATCTTTTCTAAATAAGATATATAAATCGATGTTATATAAGACTCCATGAGTAAGACTTCATTTGTCTAAGAATTAAGGACAATTGACAACTTGGACCTCTATGCTCAGTTTTATCTAAAGCTCATTTTATCTGTTGGGCAGATTGGGAAAGCTTCTACACAGCTAAAGAGACAAGGGAGGGCAGAAGACATCAACAGAATGTGAGAGAATCTTTGCCAGCTACACATTCTATAGAGGATTAATATTCAATATGCAAAGAACTCAAAAACACAGTCCAGAAAACAACCCAATTGAAAATGGGTATTTGGCATGCTTAGCAATTAGGGAAATGCAAATTAAAGGGACATTGAGATCTCACCGATGCAGAGTCAGAATGGCTCAGATAACCAACAACCAATTCCAATGAGGCTGAGGGGAAAGGGAACCTGGTTCACTGTCACTGAGAATGTAATTGGTTCAGTCACTCTGGAAATCAGTAAGCAGGGTACTCATAAAATGAAAAACAAATCTACCCTGCCATCACTTCTTGATATATGCTCAAAGACTCACCATCCTATTCCACAGATCCCTGCCCAGCCATGCTCATAGCTCCCATATTTATACTGGCCAGAGAATTGGGGATAACCTTAACCCTTCAATACATGAATGACTAATGAAAATATGCTACATCAACACCAGGGAATACTGTTCAGCTCAAAAGAACAATGGCGTCATGAAGTTTTCAGGGACTTAGATGAACCTCAAAGAGATTATATTATATTATACTGAGTGACATGGCACAGCTCTGGAATCACAAATGCTGCATGTTCTCTTAACTACAATTCTGATCTCCAAATCCTCTGGAGCAAACACAGAGCATGGCGTAACCATAGAAACCAAGAACATATAAAGGGAACCTAAACAAGAATGGGGGGGGGCTTGAGAGTGGAGTGGCAGGTTATGGGTGATATGAAGTCAGGGATGGGACAGAGATGCGGGTTCCAACTGAGGAGGCAGGATGGAAGTAAGTACAGAGGAAGGGTGAGCGACAAATAGCACCCAGGAGCCTCAGGGAGGTTTTATTACTGTTTTATACTCACCTAGAGTTATAGTGACGTGTGTGTGTGTGTGTGTGTGTGTGTGTGTGTGTGTGTGTTTGTGTGTCTTATAGGAAGTTATACCAATTGGGCTGACAATGTTCCGCCCAAAAACCTGGACTAAGAAAAACCCTAGTATCATGCATGAGAAGTCTCCTTTTGAATGGTTTGTCAATGTAGACCAAGTCAACAATAGAGACTAAGGGCATGTAGTAGGAGCTGAGAGTGGACCCCTAGTGCTGAAAACACTACATACTTCAGCACAGAACTCTGATAATTCAAGCTGTCTGCAACCTGATGGGAACCTCTCTCTTCTGGCCCAGTGGCTATGGTAGTAAGAAATATCTAAGTTACCAGGAGAGGGAAGCAGTTAAACTGTCTTACCAGCTGCAACACCTAAGAATGACAATGTCTAGCATGGTTAATATCTCTTACAGTGCATTAAGTGGCATTTGTGTGCTGGTGTCTAATTGGACATTAGGTTCACTCGAAAAAAAGAGAAATATATCTGATACTAGAAACCAAGCCACCTTCCAGGGCTACTGAGGACATGGGCCTTAGAAAAGCCTATTATCACCACTTTGCTAGACCAGCATGATTCTTACTACATGATAAGTGTAGCTACTACCCTTCATCAAAGAGGCCTCTCTTTACAGGATATGGAGAACATAAAGGAACTACAACCAGACAATGCATCATAGGAGTTCCGTGCCATTCAATACATCTCCACTACAGCTCTTGCATCTACAGTACAGGGAAATCATGGAAAAGAGGGTGGGGATTTTGGAAGTGCAGGAGTATCAGAAGTCTGCTGTGAAACAGTCTTTCCTAGAAATGGCTGCAAAAACAATACTGGAACAATAGCCATCTCAGTGGACATTGTAACATAGAAGGGGGAAATTCTGTAGGCTCCACCTTTAAACAAAAATCTCTAGGCAACTAGTGACCACAGGGAGAAGGAGAAACAGCCTCACATTATTTGTCCATTGCCGAGCAATCAGCCTTGAAACCATATACACATAACCAATGAAGATGGACATGGTAGGTTGCGTGTGTGTGTGTGTGTGTGTGTGTGTGTATGTGTGTGTGTGTATACACATATACATATATATATATACATATATATATATACACATATAACAATAATAATAAAAAGAAGGGTGTTGACTTGACAGAAGGAATGGGGGGTGTAGAGGGATGGAGGGGGGAAATGGAGTGGGAGAAGTGATGTAATTCTTTTTAAATTAAAATGTATATTTAAAAATCAAAGAAAGGAAGGAAGGAAGGAAGGAAAGAAGAAAGGAAGGAAGAAAGAAAGGAAGGAAGAACAAAACTAAGCTAAAAGTACACTTTAGAAGAAACAGAATCCTCCATGTCTGTTTCTCCTTCTCGGGCTGTGATTTCGTCAGGTTTGAACCTGCGCAGACACTGGCTACCCCAGTCTCCATGACTTTGCATGTGTACTGCCTTGTCATGTTAAAAAGACAGTTTCCTTCGAGTCCTCCACCACCCTAGGATCTTATAATCTCTCTGATTCCTCTTCTATATAGATTCCTAGCCCTGAGACGAGGGCTTTAATAGAGACTTCATACCAAGAATCTTTTTGGAATTTATACCTTCTGAGAAAGGGAAACCAGTTTCCTCCCATAAAGCGCCTCTCTGTTTATCCAACCACACTCCAGGTCAAGCCCCAGGCTCAAGTTTAGCTGCACAAAACAAAACAGATTTCATGTTTGTGAGGAGGGGTGGGGCTTGTTAAATTCTGTTTTGTTATTTTTTTTCTTCTTTTTGTTGGCTTTAATTTTAATTTTTCTTTTTGAGAGAGAGGGAGAAGAAAATAAAGTTCTGTGGATAGGTAGTTAGAGAGAATCTTGGGGGGAGCTGGAGATAGGGAAAACATAATTAAAATACTTCATTTGGAAAAAACATACCTAAAATAAAGTGAAAGTAGTAGGAAACCATTTTCAGGCAGGAAAAAGATATGGCACAGACACGTCTTATAATAGTGAGGGTGTCTGTCTGCTTAAGAGGTATTAGAAAGGAGGAAGCCAGGGTCAGGGACCACAGTGCAGCAGCAACAGCACATGCTGCAAGCAGAGATGAAATCTGCATTCTCATAAGCCACACGGAGGGGTGTTTGAGCTCACCCCGAATTCCTGCACTTAGAAAGCACGACAGGAAAATGGGCCCTGGAGCAAGCTGGCTAGATAGACTATCCCTGATCAGTGAACTCTGGGTTCAGTTGAAGATCCTGTCTCAGAAAGTGGTTAAAGACTCCTGATCTTGACCTTGGGCTTCCACATGTGGTGCAGTTTGAATATGCTCGGCTCCTGGGAAGTGGCACTGTTAGGAGGTTTGGCCTTACTGGAGGAAGTGTGTCACTGTGGGGTGGGCTTTGAGGTCCTATGCTCAATCTCCACCCAGTACAGGAGGAGAGATCCTCCTCCTGACTGCCTTTGAATTAAGACACAGAACTCTTGGCTCTTTCTCCAGCACCAAGTCAACCTGCAGGCTGCCATGCTTCCTATCATGAGGATAATGGACTAAACCTCTGAAACTGTAAGCCGGCCCCAATTAAACGTTGTCCATTTGTAAGAGTTGCCTTGGTTGTGATATCTCTTAACAGCAATGAAAACCTTAACTAAGATAATATGTCTGCATGTGCAATTGCAAACATATGTGTATCATCAGATATATGACTAAGCATGTTCTTACATACATACGCATGAAGAATAAAAGAAAAATACATGAGTCGGTAAAGTGCTTGCCACCAAAACATGGGGACTTGCATTTGATCCCCACTGCTCATGCAAAAGTTGGCTGTCCCCTGTTGCTCTACCTCTTACCCTTTCTACCCTTTCTTCCAAATACTTACCTGACCATTATAAAGAACATTATAAAAGAACAATATAATGTCCTACTCTGGGTTGAGCTCTTGCTCTCGACAGTTGTTTAGAACCAGCACATTGATTAAACAGGAATGTGCTGTTTACTGCTAGGAGAAGTGTCAATGACCAAGGGTAAGAGTATTACCAGTCTACAGGTATAAACACACAGTTTAGAAAACAGCCTGAGAACATGCCCATTTAGTAGAAACAGAAGCAATAGGTTGACCACTCGGTCCCATGAGCTCCATAAGCCATGGACATTGACCAAGCTCACAGAACCAGTTATGAGCTCCCTCTAGGGGAGTAAGCCTCAGATCCAGTCAGAACACAGTTGGTTACCTCTACAATAGTGTGCCACTACCACACCAGTGGTCACACCATGCCTGACATATTGGTATTGTGTCATGTAAAGCCCGTGGGTAGTTGAGACCAGTGATGATAGCTGGTCTGTTAGCTGCCTAAAGAGGGGACTTCATTATAGAGAAGCATATTAAAACTCCGGGCATGGTATTCCACATTTTCATTCCTTCTATAAGGTGAAAAGACAGACCCCAAGGAAAACTGATAGCATACAAAAATTTTTAACTATAAATCTATTGAAGAAATTAACTAGCAATTAATTCAGCAATGGATATGCTACTAATAAAACCATCTCAAGGCTTAGGTAGCTTTTCCGGGGAATTCTCCTGGATGGTTAAAAAGCATGTATCATGCACTTTTTATAAACCTTTCATAAGAATGGAAACAAGAATGACTATTTCCCATCACGTTTATGAAGTTATCAGGTTTAAAGTATCAAAACATCATGACAGCACAAGAGAGAAAGTTATAATCAATTTCTTTGTTGAATATATTTGAAAAAGTTTTTGATAGAATGTAGGCAGTTCTCATCATTTGACATAGCAATGTGGAGTTGCAGAACTCACCATGCATTTTAAAACATGCAGGCTGGGCTTAGTAATCAATGAAAATGAGCAATGTTTTTTTTTTTTCTAGGTCTTTTCAAATTTTACATAAAACATCAACAAATTCTCTTAGGGCCAGTTATGGTGTAAGCAACATCACTGTGATTTACAGCGTTCAAAACCTTGAAGCGTTTGCTCCTTTGCCAGCATTAATTAGTGAGGGGCATCTTCATCCCCACTGGTCACGGCCACTCCTTCTGTATTAACAATTTGTAACAAGGGTCATTATTTCTGGAATTGTCCAACCTCCCGCCCTGTGCTGTTTGGAGTCTGGTCTTTTTTTTTTTTTTTAACTTAATCATAACAACTGAAATTCACATCCCTTGTAAGCCTGTGAAGAAGCAAGACCTGCCTAGTTACTTGTTTTATTTATCAGTTGGGTACTAGTATAGGAAGGGTGGTTACTTTAAACTCATTGAATGGTACCAGTATAATTATCACACTTTTCCATACTTACAAATAATTTTATAGTCAAGCAATGAATTTCCATAAGGATCGTTGTAATAAAAGTTTACACATTAGAGAATTAAGGAAAGAAATCATAATCATTCTAATAGAACCAGGACAATATTTGATAGAATTAAATTCCTGCTTATAAAAAATAAACACTAGCCGGACGTGGTGGCGCATGTCTGTAATCCCAGCACTTGGGAGGCAGAGGCAGGCTGATTTCTGAGTTTGAGGCCAGCCTGGTCTACAGAGTGAGTTCCAGGACAGCCAGGACCACAGAGAAACCCTGTCTCGAAAAACCAAAAAAATAAATAAATAAATAAATAAAATAAACACTAAAGCTAGAAATGGAGGAGTTTGTTCTACTCTGCTAAAGGTCTCAATAAATTGCATGATACCTTATGGTTAATAATCATTTATACTTATTATCTCACAATGATGTTTCTTTCTGAGATTAAGTGGAGGATTGGGAGGAGAAGGGAGAGGGAGAGACTTGGAGGAATGGAGGGAGGGGAACTGCCATTGGGATGTAAAGTAAATTAATTAATTAAAAGAGAATGAGACAAAGATGCCTATGATCATTACATCTATTCAGCATATTCAGCTCAAGGAAACTGCCTCATAGCACTCAAAATTATCAAAGAAATTCTAATTAAACTGAAGAGTATACCATTTTGATGAATTGGAAGATGTCAATTCAGCTGAAATTAGATGACAGAATTACCTCAGATCCAATTAAACTCATTGTGCATTATATGGAGTGGTGTGTGTGTGTGTGTGTGTGTGTGTGTGTGTGTGTTTAAGGTGTTTAAGGTAAACTTTCCTCCTCCCCAGCCTCTATCTCTTTCTTTCAGATAGGATCTCTCTATTTAGCCCAGACTAACTTCAGCCTTGCTACCATGCCCAGTGTAGTCAGGACAATGAAATAGAAGAAAAACAGAACTGGATGAATACTATTTAGATGGTAGAACTGGTTATATGAAAGGATCCCAGGCATGATGCCATGTGGCGGCGCTGGCAGGTCTAATGCACAGAGGGCCCATGCTGCGGCTCTCCCTCTCTGAGATATAAGGACATGCGTGCCCAAGCTAGTTGACTTGAGGTGATTAAGAGAGTGTGGTATTCCCAAAATACGGGAAATAAGCCAATTAACCAGAGCAGAGTTGAGAAACAAATCATCACAACAATAGTCACTTAATTTACCACAAATGTCACCTCACTGCAAAAGAGGGCATGGTGGACAGCTTAGTCGACGTTATTTAATCAACTTCAATTCCTAGGATAGAACAATTTTGATTATTATTTGATATTGTAGAGGAAATCAGCTCGAGTTGTGTTCCAGAACTAAGTTGTGATATGAACAGGTATGATTTTTAAAATGAAAATAAGTCAAATGTGGAACATATTAACACTTTTGAGGCATAGAAAACATCAAGGAAACCAGAAGTGATGAGTGACATTGAAAAATAAAATCTGTATTTGTCACAGGTTCCACTAAGAGTTCAAGAAAGCAAATGCCAAGCTGGAGAAGAGAACACTTCAGTGAATCTGTCCAATAATGGGACTCATCCACTTATACAGAGCATCACATCAATATGAAGAAGACGCTCTAAGGGAGAAAAGAGAAGGCCCTTCACCAAGTACAGTAGTCAAGAAACTTTGTTCAGTTTAATTGAATTGGGTATTTAATTGAATTAATTGGGTAAAGGTGAAATTAAAATATCATTAAATCCCAATGTCAGCCTAAACCCTTGTGTTTTCACATCAAAAGAAAACATGGATGATTTATTGTCAACATTTATGTTTCAATTTTGGGGCTTATAAAACTACTGGGTTAGCAAAACGAGAGCTAGTTACATCCTGGTTACAAATGACCTAGACATAAATGTATTAGCTAAAGTTTCCAAAATTCCAAAAGGATCCCACGCATGACGCAATGTGGCGGCGCTGGCAGGTCTGAGGCACAGAGGGCCCATGCTGCGGCTCTCCCTCTCTGAGATGCGTGCCCAAGCTAGTTGACTTGAGTGTCACACACTCTAAGAGCTCTGCTCAGCCTCTCCTAAAGCAGCACCTTTTGTCCCGCATGGATCATTCATTGGGCAAAGGTCCAAGCTTGGAAAGTAGTGAACACCCAGCTCCATCCTGGAGAAGGGACATATTTTTGACCATCACCTTCATGCTCCTGCAGGGTCCTAGTTAAGGTGGCCCAGGAAGCACCGCCTCCTGCCCTGCTGTGGGTGTAGTACTTGGTACAGACTGGTGGGGTAGACTCTCCCTATCACCCATCAGTTTTACAGGCATATATCCTTGTAAAATGACCTTGCATCCTTCAGCAAATACGTGTTATTAGAAAGCAATTTATATTCTGTCACCAATTTCATTTTTATATATTATTATCAGGAAAGATACTCCAAATTATACAAATCTTTAAAAACTAGAGTGAACAACAAAACAGGAGCTTTGCAAAGAGCCATGATTAGGTGACAATCACATTTATTGCAAATAAAATGCTTTGGGAAGACGGTCACTAGTGACATTTAAAAACACATCTGTGATATGAAAATCTGAAGCTGTGTCTACATGCTGTACACAACTTATGAAAAAATCCAGAGCTTGTAACTTCCCTTTGCAGATTAAATAAGAACATAGTTCATTTTATTCAAACAGAAGCCAACCCCCCAAACCACTAACAAATAAGAAGGCAGTGATTAAGATCTACACATTAAGATACAATAACAGATGAGGAATTGCAAATGAAGCTCATACTATAGGCTTAGCAACAAGGGAAATTAAGTAATTTCTTAATCGCCTAGTAGTAACACTTAGCTCTACTATTTGGTCTCAGACAGGTTAGAGATGCAGCATATGAAGTTAAGTGTGATGAGGAAGCCTGTCTGAATACAGGGAGTGCCATGCCAACAACATGGCAGGCTAGCACACAGGTACCATGTATGGCCAGTACATTTTCTGGCAGTAGAATAGGGCCCAGGATGAATTTGCCCAAGGCTCCTAGACAATTGTGTGCTTTGCAGAAGACAAAGTTCCCCACACATCCTATGATACTGATGTCCAAGTGCACTGTAGACCTCTCCTGAAGGGAAGTTAACAGAGTCGAGTGAGAGAGGTCAGTGGGTGCAGGAAAGAAAAAAAATCTGGGAGTAAACTTACAAATGATGAAGAGAAGAAAAGGAGGAGCAGGGGGAGGAGGGGGATGAAGAAGAAGAGGAGGAGGAGGAAGAGGAAGAAGAAGAGGAGCAGTGCACGAAGCAAGCTGCAGTATGCGAAGGCCTCTTGCTAGAGATCTCTTCTATTTTGGTCAGGATGATCTTCATTACAACTTTTACTATGTGAAGCACAAAACTGTGTATCTGTTTTAACAGGAACATGTACATAATTACTCTCTGCAGAAAATTTCAAAAGTGTCAAAATATGAATTAAAACACCAACACTTTTTTAAGGTTTCTTATGCCGTTCCAAAAGATGCTGCTTACAGAACGAAGGCTTGGTGCAGTGGAGGAGAACATTTGGAGCAGTTTCTAAAATATCCATGACTTATTTAGAGCAAGGCTTAGCTCTGGTCGTATTGTACAGAGATTCTTCTGAGAAAATGTGTAGCTGCACAGTGAGAGCCAAAGTACCTTAACTGCCCCCTATTTCTGCAGGAAAAGACCCTGTTTCTTTGTGACTTGGATGGAAACTTACAGCTCTTCCAACCCCAGGCTGAGCTTTGCCCCATTCAGAGAGAGTAGTTTTGTTCTTGGCCACCACAACCCTGTGCTCAGTGATTGGCCCTTTTTTTAATCCTAAAAGAACTCAGTCATGATACTGTGGTGGAGATACTATAGTCCTCTCCAGTTGTATTAATTTCCTTCCCAATTCATCAGAAAACTCATCAACAGATTTCCTACCCTGTTTGGGGACCTACGAATTTAAGGGCCACAGTGGCTGAACACATAGCATCCTGATTGTAAATGGTCAATGTTTTCATCTGGCCAGATCTAAATATCAGTGCAAGGACAGGGCAGCTGAAGGAAGGCCGTAGCTGGCCGCCACAGAGCCCGGCCTCCCGTTCTGTCTGCATTGACAAGTCACAGGAAGGAAAACACCTGAGTGAAACAGGACGTCTCTTTCCTTTTCTCAACCCCAACAAACATCTGATCTCAGAAGTTAAGCTTTCTACCCAGTAACTTTCCACCTGACCAACCAATAATGCACATTTATCGGCTGTCCAATTTGTGGCTGTCTCTGTGCATTTGCTACTGTTGCTTTCTTTGTTTGTTTTGTTTTGTTTTTGTTTTTGTTTTTTATTACCTCTGAAGAGATTATCCAAGTCAATATCTTCTTTTCCTTTGATTTTCAAACACTTTGCCTGCTGTACAAGTCTGGCAAAGAACAGAAATAAAAATCTGGATTCATTATCCTGTGAGGTAAGAATAAATCATGACAGCAGTACAAATTTAAATAGAAACCATGGGGTAAACGACAGCGAATTAGCAGGTGTTTCTCTGCACAGTCTCATTAGAACATTTCTTCAGCTTAACATTTAAAGGAAGCCTGAACCTTTGTTCAGAAACTCTGACTTTGAAAGCTGGAACTTAAAAGTCTTTCCATCCACTCATCCCAGAGAATGATCTTTTCAGGCTCCGAGGAACCTGAGACAGTGGGTAACAATGTAGGACGTAGGACATATGTAAATAAGCATTATCCCAAAGTTTGGCGCCTATTATTTCAACCAGAAGATCATGGCGCTGTGGCTGTGCTTAATGTGCAAGTAACTAAGTTGCACTGCTGAATGTCAGAGAATTCATTAACTTTTGCTACGTTGTAGCACACAGTGTGGGCTAATTCTGCAACTCTCTCATCATAGGTTCTTCATTAAAAACCAAGGTTTCCACTGCAGAGTGAAGGCAGAACTTTTTAAAATGCGACTTCTCCACGGTGGCTAATTACTCACTAATTAATTTTAGGCAGAGAACTTGAGATAATTAATTTATCTGCATATACTTATGATGCTAATAAACATAATCATTTGCTTTGCACATGTGTTTTCTTACTGCACTTGGCAATTTTCATTCCAACCACACTGACGGGCCTGTGACTCCTTCATGACAGGACAGAGAAGGAAGCCACTCAGCAGCCAAACCTGCCTAGAAGTCTGACTGGCTTATAGGTAAGTTGCATATTTTTTATCTATAGTTTTTGTGAACATGTTTGCCATAGCAGAAGTGTGTTCCACTCATTAGTTAGGTAGCTCTTGATTTTCTTAATAATAAAAAACCAACAACCACAAAACAGAATCAAAAAAGAGTTTGAAATTAGGCCCATCTATGGACCTTGTGCTCTGGTACAAGCCTACCAGGTGAGGAGCTACATCGGGAGCAGGCAGTGAGTCAGGGCGAGAGAAAAATCATGCAGGGACACCTGTTTCGTGCCTAGGACTCAGTTCCTTTTGGTCTATGACATTGAGTGAATGTTTGAGCACTTGATATTTAGCGGCCAGTCTGTGACATGAACATACCACATGCCTACCAGGTCGCTCTGTGTACTCAGAAAACAACATTTTTAAAACACTGTAAAGGCCGATATGCATTATGGAACAATATGCATACAATCTGTATACTACTTTAACAGTTCAATGTATTTAGTTTTGCTTAGGTTCCCTTTATATCTCTGTGTTGTCAGGATTCATTTATATCCTCCAGAAAAGGCATATGACCTATAGAGAAAGGACATAAGCTTAAGTAGCAAGAATCCCCTCCCCCCCAAAAAAAAAAAAAACAAATGTAAGCAGCAATTATCTGATGGTCAATGTGAGATGCTGGATGCCACCACCCCTGGGTCTCAGTGTCATAGCCTCATCATTTTGTAAAGAAGATGAGGAGAAAGAACAATTTCAGCTCTGCTCACCTGTTTTTGGACACGTTTGGGGATGGTGCCATTAATTTTATAATGTTTACAGCACCGTGAATTAAGTGAACTACTCTTACAGCACCCCTCTGCAGTCTGTATTGCTGAAATCTTAGATCTATCATACAAAATTTAAAAATAGAAAGTTGCTTGCCTCACATAATGTCTATGGGGTTTTGGAAAACAATTTTAAGATAATTGAAATGATGTATCTGGTAGTATATTTTGAAATGCAAGCCATTGCAATTGATCAAGGGTATATTTACTTATGTCTCAATTTCAAATGTTTCTTCACTAGGGAGATAGCCAAGCTGAACCCTGTGAAAGGTTCATCACTGAGAAATCCATAGGTCATAAGGGCTCTGAGGTCTACCTTCACTGAACCTTACTCTCCTCACAACTCCACAAGGCAGGGATAATATCCACAGTTTATAAATATGGAAACTGAGGCTCAGAAACACTGGACAACTTGTCCCATCTTAGGCAGCTAGGATGCAAAGTGAAGTCTTGGGATGCCACATGGATGCTTTCTTACCACAGATCACAGACAGGGTGCCTACTGCCCTTCACAGACACGAGAGTCCTTGGGAGGACCAGAAGGAGCATTATCAAGTGCTTTGGCTGCAACACTTGCACAATGCACAGAGTTAGGTCTGTGGAGGTATGGGGTGCCAAACTACAGGAGGCTCACTTGGAACTTGTGAGGGGTTCTACTTGGAACTTGATCTCTTTGATAGTAGTAAAGCCAGTGCTATGTTTGCTCTGTGGAAGGATCTACAGTGGGAACTCTGGAAAGAAGGAGGCCTGTGGTACACCACAGATGAATGATTGGCTTCTGGCTTAGTGAACAGGCTCTAAGCGACTCCTGTTACTATTCACTAAGAGTTTTTCCAGATGCCTGGACATCCTGCATGGGCAAAGTGCTAGTTCTGCAAACTTCCGGATCTCCTGTGAGATTGCTAGGGCTGCAGCAAGTGTCAGACACTCATCCACCTGCACCCCCTACAGGAGGCAACATCTTCTACCACTCCAGCACTCTCTACTCTCTGTGGCTTCTTCTTATTCTGCTACAGATGTGTGACCTCCAGACAGGTGAGTATTAGTTGCTCTTAGTCGCTATTGTCTCCAGGCTCATGATGTTCCAGCTCTTAGACTAGATGGCTATTTCACAAGAGGCAGGAGTAATCCATTGTTGTTGAAAAGGGCATGGGACTAGAATCTGAATGTCACTTAGGTGAGTGATGCTACACTGGACGCGTTTCGGTGGCAGCTGGAAATCAATAGTCTGCAAGTCAATGTCTGCTACACTCTGGAAAGCAGGATTTAACCACAAACAGCCATAGTTACTGGCACATTTCCTTCCTGTGGCTACTTTCATGACTGTGGCTTAGTTGAAAAGTTGTAACCCAGACAAAACTCACAATAATTAGTATCAGGTTCTTGACAGAACATGTGTTCTGACCGCTTACAGGACCACAGAGTAAGCCAAGAGCCCGTGTGGTTAACTTAAAAGATCTTATGTTTTGTTTGGTTTGTAAATAAACAATAACCAAACTCTTAGAAATAAGACAGTATGAAATACCTATTAAAGAAAAGCAGGAGTAAAAATGTTCTCTGTTGTCCATTTGTATGGAAGAGAACATGGAAAGGAATGGGTTGGATGGACAAAATACAGCCATGTATAGAATGTGATACAGCTATTAAAAACGATGTATTGGGCACATTTGTGTTGATTTAATAATGTATTCCAGATGTGTCATGTGTGTGTGTGTGTGTGTGTGTGTGTGTGTTCCTTGACATTGGACATTTTCTTTGTCACTCTCCATATCTACTTTATTTAATTTTGTGACAAAGACTCTCACTGAACCTGGAGCTCACAGAATGCCTAGGTTGGCGGACCAGTGAGTTACAAGCATCCACCAAGTCTACTCCTGCACGGCTGGGTTGCAGGTGTTACGGTTGCTCCCAGTTTGTATGTGGTACTTGGGCATCTTTACCCAAGTCCTCCTCACACATGCACAACACACACTTTACTGGTGTAGCTACAACACCAGATCCTCATGTTGCCGTTTTAAATATAGATTTGTTGCAGGTTAACAACATTTAATATTAAGTTTTTGAAGAGGGAGGGTCCACCTATACACTTCTGTGAAGATGTAGACATTGACAAGGTGCTTGTGTTAGCACAAGTAACTTAAGTTCGCAGAGATGAACAGAATAGGGATGAGAAATCTTCAACTTTTAATGATTCTCTTTAGTCTGTACCAGTTGGGAGGCTGGATAGAAAAATCCTGTACCTTATTAATATTTTTAGGTTTTAATGTTTTATTTCTTTACTTTTTATTTTATGTGTATAGGTGTTTTGCCTGCATGCATATCCTGTGCACCATGTGTGGACCTGCTTCCCAGGAGGCTGAAAGGTATCAGATGCCCTGGTACTATCATCACAGACAGTCATGAGCCATCATGTGAGTTACAGGAGAATTGCGCCTGCATCCTCTGGAGGAGCAACCAGTGCTCTTAGCTACTGAGCTGCCTCTCCAGCCATATATGTTTTAATTTTGCCCATCTGTATTTTCTAATTTTCCCATAGTAAGCAAGTAATATTGTTTTCATAATGATAAAATCATGTTAACTGCCCCTATCTCACTATGCAATCAAATGGCAGGTAAATGATTATTTTAAAGCCAGTTTCAGATCTGGTATAACGATAAGAAACACATGAGGGTGTTCAGGCAGTGATTTTATTTTTCTGGGGTCTAAGAACACTAATATTTGCTTTACACGAGGAAGCACGTAGACCTTGGAACACAGTGTTCTGTAGAGCTTAATCACAAAGAGCCCCAGCCAAGGCAGGGAGGGCATCAGTGACCTAGCAACTCACAAATGAGAAACTGTTGAGAGTCAGCCCAGGGGAAAAAAAACTCTTTTAGGATCTTCCCTAGACCTGTGCTGGGCATTGTGTAACTTTCTGCAGGTCTGAGGTTTGCTGAGGGCAACAAGTCTGCCCCCAGCATGTGGAAAGGACCAGGACTCTGGAGCCCCTGATGGTTCAAGCCTTCCACAGCAGCCCAGCTGATGGCTTATGCCGTTTCCAGCCTGCACATAAGGATGTTTCCTTTTCTCCTTGCCTAGTGTCTCCTACCACCATGGTCATGAGGCTTCTGCTCTGTAGGCTTTATCCTTTCCTTTACCCCATGTTGCTTTTCCACACCACTCACCCCAACCATGACCTCTTAACTTTCCTCATCTCTGCTGTTGTCTGGAGCGACAGTGTTTACTCACCTCTTGGCATCAGAGATCGCCTACATGTCCACTGCCCAACTAGAAACCCTCCACCTTAATTTCAGTCCCGTCCTGCAGCCGACTGAGCAGCTAGGATGGTTTTCTTGTTACTAACAGAGACGATGACATCAATTTCTCACTGCTTAGGTCATGGCTGAACCACTGCAGTTTGAGTGTTCCATCCCAGATGTGTTTTGAAGGGACCAGTGATGAGGGGGTGAATGGATAGCTTTAATTTTAGGATCCAGCTGTGGTCAGGGTCCCTCATGTAGCAAGATAAGTATCACTGAGCCATCTATAGGGCACAGCCCCATTTGGTTCTGATGGTACTGTAATGCTGGGTAGTCCGTGGTGTAGAGTAGCAAGCAGACACACAAGAGGAAGCAGCACAGCACAGGGTTGCCACCAGCAGCGCTAATGAGAGGATATGGTTACTGGCTTCCATATCCTCATTCCTAAATTGAGGAAGTTGATCACGGATTCCTTGATTAAGGGGCTTAATTTAGTTACAGATGCTGAGTTTTCTCTCCAGCCAAGTAAACGAAGATCTAAGTTCCTGCTGGTCCCTAGATGATTGTTACACAGAGAACTGCAACTAGGCCAATCATAAGGCTTTAAAGACAGCAGATTGTATAGAAGTAGTGAAAAAATAAGATATGGATAGTTACTTCAAGAGCCTCTGCTACGACGCTCCAGGCCGGGATACAGGTTTGTGCCTATATCAATAGCTGTATCTGTCTGTACGCCCTAACTAAAAATGTAATATATGAGCTCTCACACTTGCATGTATTCTAAAGCAGAGGAGACTCTCAGAGGAGCGTGAATGTCGGTATGTGACTCTGAATTCAGGTGCACTAAAGAGCCTACTGTGCAGCAAGGTAATGAGGCAGACACTGAGGCAAGAATGGGAGTTCTCTCACATAGCCTCAGTAGTGCTGTGAGGAATAAAAGGCACATGCAGAAAAGCACCAGACAGGTACATGTCGACAAACAGCAGAGTCACTCAGGGGTGACAGAGCAAAAGCGCTCAGGGTTTAGGGCAGGGGACAAGCTGTTTCTTCCCTGACTCTGCCTCCCGATGCCCCTAAGCCTCAGGCACATGGTGGCTGCTACATCTATTACATTTGCTGAGTACCTACTAAGCACAGTACCTACTAAGCACAGAGACCAGACAGTGTCCTAGGTGTCAGAAACACAGAAGTATAAAACATAGTCTCTTCTCTTGAGAGGCTCACGTCAGTAGGAACTGCTCAGAACAGTGTAGAGAGAGCCCAGCCATGGGCAAGGGAAAAGCTATGGAAGGAAGGAGACCTGGGGCAGAGGGCGGGAGTGGACTTGTGATGTGGAGAAACAAGCAACATTGTGGCTGATGAGGACAGGGCTGACGGGGACACCTGTCCTTGGCCCTAAGCAGAGAGGAATCCGGGTGGGTTACAGGAAATCGACTGAATAACACGGAAGGTTAATATGTGGGAAAACTGTTACATTTTGGGGAACTGCCCGATAGAAATGTATTTTATGTTATGGCTAATTTGAGAGGCAGAAGGCAGCTAGTTGGTTCACGGAAGTGTAATTTATTATCAGGGTCATTAAGAGACAATTCCGTTACGTGCTGTTTGCTCTGATTATTGCAATTTCTCCAGCTCATGCGGTTATCAACACAGACCTCTGAGGAGTGTATTTTAGATGTGGGAAACAGCAGACATTGGGGAAGATAATGTGGTGTTTTCTTAGCTTCTTAAATTAAAAAAAAAATTAGTAGTACTGGATGAAAGATGGCAGGAGTGTCAGGGCATGGTGGGGATATTAAATGTGCAAATTTAACACTGTGGTGACCGTTGCCTTGGGGAGGCAGAAGCAGTTATCAAAAAACATTCAGGGGAGGAAAAATCGAAGAAATGCTCTCCTCTGAACACCGACACAGTGCTGATGGACAATGCAGGGGCAGCAGCATTCCACAGGGGTCATGTGTATGATGAAGACATCTCATGGTCCTACTCTCCTGCCTTTAGCATATTACAGCTGCCAAACATGGTAGAGGTGGGGAATTTTGTCTTTTTGTGAGTCACAGATCAGAGAAAGCATGGGACAGGGGTGCGGGGCGGGGGGCCGGGGGGGGGGTGAGGCACATGATAAGTGTCTCCCATAAGGAATTTTGATGTTAAGACATAGGACTTAAAAATTTTGATTTTAAAGTATTTTCTTTATGTTTTAAAAACATTTTAATAAAATATGTTCTTTAAAAATACGTATGTTTCATATTCAACTGTAAAACTCGTAGCTGAAAGTATAAAACAGCCAGTGTGTACTCAGTCAGACCTTCTCAATGCCTCGTGCTGTCTTCTCTCTCTTGGGCTGGATATAATTGGACATGGTTAGGATTTGAAATCAGGCATTTGTACATTCAACCCTCACCCTCTCTGGTGGAGTGCTTATCTGTGTCAGTTTGAACACATTGCATGAATGCTCTGAACTTCAGTTATCAATGTGATAAAATTTGAATAAGAAAGAAAGCCAGGGCTTTCATAAGGTGAAACTCAGAAGATGGTATGATGATATGAACTGTTTAGCTCAAATGGAGTGGGTGACTTTAATACAAAGACAATAGTAATTATTTATATATCCTATGTTTTCACTTTGTGGGATAGAAATATGCTGGCTGTAATCAGACAGCTTAGGTTTGGGTCCTAGATTGACAGCGAAGAGGTCTCTACTTCCTAAATACAGCATTCCTCACTACAAATGGCAATGCTATGATGTCGAGAATCTCCATTGCATCTAAAGTGCAAGATGGTTAGAATCTATAAACCATTAAGTACATTCATCAAAGGTGCTGTCAGGCATGTCGTCCATACCTACGTGAGAGACTCATCTGAAGCAATTTGTCTCTATTTACTACATCATGAATATACCATTACTTACTCTAGCAACACAAAAATAAAGAATATAAATATTGTATTTAAACTAAAACAAGAATATATATTTCATATAAACTAAATATATTCTTTCAATTGTTGCCACCTGTTGTGATATTGTGAGTCTGAGTTCTAAATATTAATATAACAGGGATATCTGACTTTTCACAGGTAAATCTTACAGACACCTGGTAGATATATCCTACTGGGTTTAAAAATATTATCCATTAATTAAAAAGTGTGACCATAAATACTTATTACTATGAAGGCAAAGTATAGGTCATAAATATGCTACTAATGACCTCATTGCAAAGATCTCTCTCTCCCCCTCTCTCCCTCTCATAAATATCTATAGTTTATCTATATTTATTTGTGTGTGTGTGTGTGTGTATGTGTGTGTGTGTGTGTTTCTGTGTGTCTGTGGCAATTGTTGCATTTCCATTTGAAGTGTCAGATGTCTGGCAATGCTATTGGAGCAAGTTTGCTTATGAAAGCAACGACAGAATCCTGTGCAAAGCTCAGAGCAGAGAAAACACATGGACGTCAAAAGCCATGTGTGGTTGATCATGTGATCTCAGTGCTGTGGGTCAGTTCAATGGCAGCATCAGGGAGGTACCACCAGGAAACACGGAAAGGCCCTGAACTGCATTTTATCTGCTCACAGTTACCCAGGGAGCGCCCACTGTTGGTTTCCCTGTCCTCTCGTTCCAGACTCTGGAAACCGTGTCCACAACCACAAACAAGATCAGGGCTGGGAGTGAGTTCAAAGTGGGTGTGACCAGGATGCAAAGTCTGTGAGTGTCTGACATACAAGGGGGGGTTTGGATGGAAGTTGGAATGATTCACAGTGGGCACCGGGTATCTCCTCTTCCTACAGGTACTGCCACAGTTCTACGTGTACACGGCATGGGATTGGATAACAGGGTCACTTGAGACTTCTGCATTCAATCATCAGCTAAATTACTGCCCTTTCTCTCTGTATTCACTATTCTACCTGTTATACTATTGTGTGACGCCTCTCAGAAATAGTACAGCACTCAATAAAACATCAGACGAGGAAACTCCCTTTGAGGAATTTGAGATGGGGTGACAATGAGATACCTGTGTTTCCTGGGGAAAAAATGGCTTAGGCAACCACTGAGATGGCATAATACTTTTAAATGCAGCTCAAAGACCTGCTTAGTCCCTGTGCCCCATGACGCCAAAGATAAATATCTAAAATATTTACAAGAAAGACTGGCCGGATCTTCACTTGGAAAAAAAAATAAAACAGAATGTGGCAAAAAGAAAGCAGGCACACGGGCACAGTTGTCTCTATGATTTTGGAATAAATAAATGCTGTTCCTGGAGAAGATCATTTTAAAAAGAAAAGAAAAAAAAAGGAAGCCTTCTTCAATCGGGAAAAAGAAGGAACACACGTGCTCCCGTTGTACACAGTGTGGGTGTGAACAGGCAGCGAAGAACAGCCAGAGCCTGTGAAACTTCAACAGAGGCGTGGGCGTGCAGTAAATAATAAAAATGCAAGACACCACTACAGAAATAGAGGCGTGCCTGTGCATATGGAGGGCTTCATGCAACTGAGAGGTAGCCGAATTGCGACTGTGTGATGAGCCACTGGACTCAAAATAGCTCTTTAGCAGAAATGAAATGTCTTCCCCATGCTCTGAGCCACTGGTATGAAAGTAGAGTGAATCTAAATGCATGCAGCAACATACAACATAACAACATACGTGTGGGAACATGTCTGCTGAGCCCAGTTCTCCCAGTGACCATGTACAACTTGGGGACTGGGGAGGTGAACAAGCAAAGCTGTTCTAAGGGAACTCTACCTGTGGGATAAATTCTGACCTTTGAGACATGAAACCGGGAATAGCCTCTTGTATCAACCACAGATGGTGTGCTGGGGTCCCCAGACCTGCAAAGGCCTGTGGCCTGACGTGGAGCTGAACACTTTACTCCTCAGTCTCTGTCTCGCTTCCAGTTCTGTATTTAATGTTTGATTTACCTGCGTTTGCAATTCCTATCAGAGAAGATGGGTACTTTGAAGAAAGGAGTTATTTGGATTTGCTTGTTCCAGTTTTTAAAAATCCAGTGAGGTTGTGTCTGAAAGCATCGCATCAAACATTGCATAGATAAAAATTGAAAACCTGCCCCTCAAAACTCAGGATAGAAAAGGTGATGTATTCCCATTGACTTAGAATAGAGCGTAAGGAGACTGAACATGTCTCTCAGGCAGTGTGGATTGAAGTGACACAGACAACTAACAGGTCTGAGGGGGAAGCCTAGTGTGCCTCAGCAGATGTGACTTCTCAGCTCTCCCCAGGAGACATCACTGGTGGGATGAGACCAAAGAACAGAGACATTTGCAAGATCAAAGGGAATCTTTTAGGACCGCACATATGAGATGTGCTCTCTGCTGCTTACACACAATTTGTACATACAGAAAAGACATCTATTCGAACATTTGAGATAGAAAATAACTCTACGAGATACTAAATATAACATTATACCAAAGAATTACCTTGGCAAAATCTAAGGAACCAGCAATAAGTTTGTCCTATTAGAATTCCACTGGGTACACTTTCTGGTCCAAGCTTCCAGAGTTTCTTACCTGCACTGACTATTCAGTTTTTCACATTTTCCATTGAAATTCAAATTACAGGAGTTCTCTGGTTTGGAATGCGAAGGATTGAGTTCCAAATTTGCCTGTGTTTGTTCTCTCAGGCGATCCTGAAGCGCTGCCTCTCTTTTCAAGTTCACGTCTGAATATGGGCATCCAAAAGCACTGGGCGGTATAAAAGGAGACGCACAGCTGTTAGCTTACCGTGAAGACTCAGGGTGCATTGTCATTAGAATAGACATACATTTAATATTTAAAAATAAGAGATGCTTTTCTCTCACATGTACAGACTCTAATAATTACCTTCCACATTGCCTTTTGAGAAAGAAAAGTCTCTAATTTGAGGCCATTCAGCATAGTATTATAGACAGATTCATTAGCACATGCAGCATTTGCGATTTTGGAACCCTGGGAACCTAAGAACAGCATCCAGATGTGCTTCCCATAGCATCCAGATGTGCTGCCCATGCAGCAGCGAGGATGCCAGATACCGCTTCACTCAGTGCTGTGCTCTCCAGTACATAAGCTCTTGTTACCTACTTGTTTCACCAGTAGCTAACAATGCCCTCTACTCTCAGAGAACACGAGGCCTCCAGGGCTTAACAGCCATGTGCTCAGAAACATTATGGCTGCATTCTCTGCTTAAGCCTCCTATACTTGTTTGGGAAGATTGAAGTTGGGTCTGATGGGGACACTCTTAGGTGGCTAAGATAACCCACAGCTCAGGTGGCCTGGGGTTCTTTTTGCTCCTCATTATCAGTTGATTAAAGAGTCAGCTAGAGCACATGTTCCAGTTTATCAGGCTCTTTTACATGTCTTTGTTAATGGTCCCATCTCACAAAAAAAAATCTTCAAACACTTGCTACTGCCAACTATGGTGTAGCAACTACCAGGGAAAGTGAAGACACAATAGATCACCTAGATACCCTTTCAGAAAAGGTGTGTCTTCTCTTAGGCTCTGAGTTCCCCAGCGTGGAGTAAGAGAAAAGCAGGGCTAAGTCAGAAGAGTTCTGGGGTGGAGAACACACACATACACACACACACACACACACATACACACGCACACGCACATGCATACACACACACACACACACACGCATGCATGCATGCACATGCACATACATAGGCACACACAAGTGCACTCACATGCACATGTACACATACCATGCACACACACACACAGAGAAGCACACACAGGTACACACACATACCTTGTAAGATAGGCAATCTCACAATCTCATATTGAGATCCTTTAGACCACAGCTGTTACCCCCACACTGTTAGAAGAGGCTGTATCTAGGGGCTTATGTGGCTGAGTACATCGATGTAAAGACCATTGGCTTTTTCAGGAAGGTAATGTCTCTGTCTGCCTATATAACATAAAATAAATCCTTCAAGAACACCTCAAAGCTAAATCATGGACCAAAGCAAACTTCCCTCTATTTATGGTAGAATGAGTTTTCCAGAAGGGTCTATAAGCACGCTCCCTGCAGAAGGAATTTAGTGGCAAGCTCTATTGGAAATTGGCCTCTAGAATTGGAGTGGAATGGTCAGGGCATCAGTCTGACCCAATGTGGCAAGGTAGACCTGTGTTGGTATCATGGTGGCCTAACAGCCTCTGCTACAGACTGGAGAGTGCTGGCCTATTGGCCTATCAATCTTTCAGTTATTGGTTCTAATAATATGCCTCACAGGATAATATAATAAATCCCATAAATTAGTAATAGCTAGGGGCTAAGCACCTTAGAGACTAAGGCAGTCAGACCAGTGAACACAATTCACAATAAAAATAATAAATATATTTGTTGACTGTGTATCACAAGCCTTCACAGAACCAGGTATTCCACATACATTATTATCACTACATACTCAACATGCTCACACAACCTAAGCAAATTTCCCATTCTCTACACTTTCTTAAGAACTTCCCCAGTTATTAAGTTACTAGTCCCAGAGGTAGGCAGGGGTGGAAAATCTCAAAAAGGCATGCTAAGGAGCCATGGTATAGATCCGATGATATCCGACAGGAATAGAAAATCAGATGGGTAGGGAAGCGGTGAGGGATCTTGAAGGAGTTGGGGTGCGAAAGAATATTAAGAGTACAAAATACTGTATGAGATTCTCAAGGAATTTTTTAAAACTGTGGCATAATTCTTGTCTTGAGATTCTGGTGTAGTGTTATTCCAGGGAACAGCTCAGTGTCTGGGAAAACACAGTGAGTGGCCTGAGGTGAAGCACCATTTGCAGCAGAGGAGAGCAGTAAAGACCTGCTAGACTGTATGAATGGGAATCCAAAGAAGCCTTAGGCTAACAACAGAGATGGAAAAGTTTGTTCCCGCTTTCTAGGCACATAATAACCTACTACTGCTACAATGAGCTGCTTCTCAGAATCATGAATGCCCATCTAACACAGACTCCCAATTGAGGCTTTAGTGACCCAAGCCCTGTGACTCTTGCTGCCTGCCTTTGCACCTCCTGCCCCACCCCACTGCTCCCACCTCTCCGGCTTATTGGTGCACCATGGAGAAAGATAGTTAACACAGAGCTCTCTTATTCAGTATTCCCTTGAACTGGAAGAAGTTCTGTCCTCCTCTCTCTTCTGTCATTCGTCATTTGTGCCTATGTGCAAACAGAATTCTCTTCGGCTCTGTCTCCTCTCTAACATGAGGAATGTCTGGGAGCATCATTGGAATGAAATAGTTTCTGATTCAGCCATGCCAGACCTGTGAGAACCTGGATTCTGATAGTACAGACTGTGCGGTTCAAAAGAATATATTAAATGACAACAGTGTACTTTGTAGAAGAAAGGCCTGGTGAAGAATTTAAGACAGTACTGGTAAGAGATGAAGAAAGGACAAACACAGTGTGGAGACTCAGCTTTCGGGTATAATTGTTTGCATCAGTTGAGAAAATGCCCTCACCAGACTGACCCATGGGCAAGGATATTGTGTATTTTCTTCATTAGTGGTTGGTGTGGAAGGAATAGCTCCTTGTGGGTCATTCTACCCTTGAGAAGGGGATCCTGGGGTATATTAAAATCAGGAAAATTTGGTGGAGAAAGCCAGTAAGCAGCACTCCTCTGTGGCCTCTGCATAAGCTCCTGCCTCCAGGTTCCTGCCCTGTTTGCATTCTCTTCCTATGCTGTGGAACCACAAGCTGAGCAAACCGGATCAGTCCCATGTTGCTTTTCATCATGGTGTTTCATCCCAGCAGTGGAACCCCTAAGTGACCTCTGTTAAAACTGCTTTGAATTAAAGCTCTGGTATTCAGGATCTCACACAGTGTCTGGTGGGTAGAGAAGTAGGGTAAGATCCCAGGTCACTGTGGGTGGAGACAGCAGCGGAGGGCAGGCTGAGCAGATGCCTACATGCAGCAGGTGCCTCTCTGGGAGTGTTGGCTCTTCCAGGGGAGCAGACAACTTCCTGTTCCTCCTCAGTTCTCAGAGGATCCCTTGAGTGCAGGCAAGCAAAGAGACAGCGTGATCTGTTTGGCTGACCCATAGGAAACCGAGCCAGTTTAATACCAGGAGCTTCATAGGGATCACTCGCATCCTTTATAAGAAACTGCCAGTACCCGATTCCTCGGCGTCTAGCAGATGAAGAGAGGATGTCAGCTAAGCAGGCAAAGCGCTGAAAGACAGTGGCAGCAAGCGAGAGGTTTTATTCATCTGACAGATCCCTTTTACCTCATGATGAAAAGAAAATTGCAAACACCATTAGCAACTTACAATGCCACTCCGACAAGGTAGTAGTGATCAAGACAACGCGTGGTAGATTTGTGTTGAGAATATGAGAGTCTAGATCTGAGTACCTGAAGGTCTAGATCCGAGCACCTGAAGTTAAATGAAAACGCCAACTAGTGTTTCAGTGTTTTCAGAGTGCGGTGCTGAAGGCAGATCTGCCTCTGCGTCTTGGTGAAGTCAGTGCAGGAGGAAGCCGTTCAGGCAGCGGCTGTTGAACCCCTTCATTTGATGTCTGGCTGGGAGACCCCTCTGCTTCTCTGTCCTTCCTTCCTCATCAGGGAAACCTTATCCCCAGGGCCACCGTGGCTCCCCTTGTGTCCAGGATGTTAGAAGTTCAGGGGCATTTCCCCAAGCCCCTATTCTCAGATTTTACGGGCACAAAGTTCAGTAGTAGCCAAGAGTACTGGCAATCTGGCATCTGTATGTTTGCTCTGCTCCGAAGCTCCATCAGTCTTGCAGGATTTGCTTTCCCTTACATCAACATCAGCCTTAGTCTTTGTTTCAAAATGGCGACTCCGCCACTGTAACTAGAATGTGGGAGCCCTACTGGGGTGGCACACTGTGTTCCTGCCATATTCTTGTTCTATGAACTCAACCCTTCTTTCCTAAACTCAAGCCAAGAAGCACAGATGCACTTCCCACAAGCAACCCTGCCTGTTTTCTAGGTGGTTCTGACCTGGAGTGACACCCGATTGTGTCCTTTGCCTACTAACCAGGTTCCTGACAAGCACCCAGGTCCTCTTCTGGCTTCTGTGTGTAAAGTGTGGTCTCCACTGACTGAGCTCACAGACCTCAGGTTCTGGTAACCAAGAATATATCACCGTGTACCAGCAACATCTGAACAATCATCATTTCATCTTCAGTTAGCGAATTTGTTTCCAGTTCTTGACTGTTTGCTTGGCTAAAGATAATATTCTTGCAATCCTCTTCTATGGACTCAACCTTTGTCTCCCAAACTCAAGCCAAGAAGCCAATGAACCATTCCCTGTCAAGTCCTGGATTTGGGAAACTGGGACCTTAGAAGCCGTAACTGAGTTGTCATGAGTTATATTGTGGCAGCCCCTGATTTGGAGTACAGCTGTAACCTCAGTGTAGCTCAGAGGGGCTGAGGCACCAGGCTCCTAGGCTACCCCACCCCCATCCTCTAGGCAACAGTTTCCTTCTTCTTCCCAAATATTCATTTTGCTTTTTGTGTCATCATGGAAAACAAATGCAAGCAGTACAAACACGAGAACGGTACGGATGGACAGGGTAGCTCCAGGCCCGGCCCTTCAAAACATAAAACAATTGAGTAGTCAGCAGGATTGTGGGAAGTATCAGATCCTCGACCACCCTTCTTCTCATCCCTAGAAGGGAAGTGGCCTGAAAGGGACAGGTGGTTCCCATGAGGTTGGGAGATGCAGGAATATATCCCATCTATCCCAGGATGAGGCTGCAGCTGGATTTCAAAGTGTTCTGCTTCAAATGCAAGGAACCCACCTCTGCGAAGCCTACTCTATTTAATATTTTAGTGCAATGCTTTACCCCCAATACTAAACAATATCACTTTTTCCTCTCTCAGACAGAGATAGGAGAACACTGAAAAGTCACACTCTTTTTTTTTTTTTAAGTTTTTCGAGACAGGGTTTCTCTGTGTAGCCTTGGCTGTCCTGGAACTCACTTTGTAGACCAGGCTGGCCTCGAACTCAGAAATCTGCCTGCCTCTGCCTCCCAAGTGCTGGGAGTAAAGGCGTGCGCCATCACTGCCCGGCTGAAAAGTCACACTCCAGATAAGAGGTTTGATCCTAATGTCTCTGCAGGGAGGCAGATGGGAGGTTTCTTTAGAAACCTTTTATGGAATGGAAGGTGTGAGAGCTGCTGGGAAGCACTGCATCCAGGCCTCTTCCAGATCACAGAGGGATCCGTGACCATGAAGACAGGCAAGAAGAAGGTAGATGTCGGCTGAGTGACTATTTGTCCTGGAGGTGGCAGAGAGCCTTGTCCTTGCAGTAGGCATGTGTTGAGGTTATTGGTGATGTGTGCAGCTGTGACTAGAATGGAAGGAACGATTCCTTCCTCTGAAGCTACTTCCCAGTATGTCCTCATTACTTTCAAATTAGAAATGCAGTGAACTCTCCCCAGGACACACCACCTTCAATATGAGTGCCCTGTGTCATAAGGCTGATGAGTAAATATCTCTTTTCTCCCTAAGAAAACACCGAGTTCTTTGAAAAATGGCAGTAAAGACAGGATGGATATTGAGACACAAAGCACTGAAACATATTATAGCTATGAAACTCTTCATAAAAATGTCTAAGAGCTAACATATGACTTAAGTTGTGGCTGGTTTTACTTTTATAAAGATTATGAGTTAGTACAAATGATATACATTTGACTGTAGGCAGCCTCATCACTTGATTTTAAATACTAAAAATGTAACAGAGTTTTATTGTTCAACACATTGAGATAGAAAAATACCTCTCTCTTTCCAATACACATACACACAAATACATATATATATATATATATATATATAGGCATATATGTATGTGTATATATATACACACACACTATATATATATACACATATATATGTATATATATATGTGTGTATATATATATATATATATATATATATATATAGAGAGAGAGAGAGAGAGAGAGAGAGATGGAGAGAGAGATTCACAGATTTATCTATTTATTTGGAGTCTTGAATCTCAGAGTCAGTTTTCTTTAAATTTAATAACTTGGACCCCCCAAGATCTCTCAAACATTGGACCACTAACCAAGCAGCATACAGCAGCTGATATGAGACCCCCAACACATATACAACAGAGGACTGCCTGGTCTGTGTTCAGTCAGAGAAGATGCACCTAACCCTCAAGAGACTGGAGGCTGCAGGGAGTTTAGAGGTCTGCTGGGGTGAATGGTGTGGTGGGGACATCCTCATGGAGACAGGAGGTATGGGATGTGGAAACAGTTGGAGAGTGGACCAGGAGGAAAATAAAATCTGGAGTGAAATAAATAAATAAATACATAAATAAATAAATAAATAAATAAGAAATACAACACAGCCAACTTTCACCCATCATATAACTGTCATTTCAAATACCAGACAATTTGCTGTACATGGAGTAAAAGGAATATGATAATTCGAAAAGTTTAATTACTGGAGTTCAAAAGAAATCTAAATATGCATAGAACCTAAGAAGATGAATGGAAAACTTGTGGTTCTTACATTTTTCTGTGAACTCCTCCCTGATCTCATAAGTTATGCAAATGGCCAATTAGGAAGGTAGGGGAGAGTTACTAATTAAATTAGGCATTTAATCAGTTCAACATGGTGATGAAAACATGGGCTGAAAGTTAGGGAAACTCCATTAAAACTAATCTTTATCAGACTTTGAGCAAGTCATTCTCTGTTTCTGATTTTTGTTTGAAGGTCTATAGAATAATCACAGTAGCAAGCATTTATGTGGAAAAATGAATGAGTCCTCATACAAGTCTTTGCAATTATAAGTACAAATGAAACAGTCAACAGTTGTAATTCTGTTCTCCTCTAGAAGCTAAAGTATTATAGGACTATCTACCATGTGGTAGAACTATTTGGGGAATTCTGAAAACTTTAAGGGATAGTGAAGCAGAAGTTTCTGATTGGCTCAGGTGATGCAGACGCACATGGTGAGGCTGACCGAGGTGGTGCTTGACTGAGGCAAGACCCCTGGGATGAAGCATAACTAGGATTCAGTGGACAGTGACGGGGTGCTTACATAGCTAGCTTTGCAATGCTTCATTTCAGTGTTATTCCTTTCATAGAGAGAGGCATGGCAGAGAACTCTTGGTGTCTTGGATGTTCCTAGTTGCTCCTGCTGATTCAGTGGGAGCCCAGCTGTTTCTGCTGGATTGTGCCACCACTGCAGACTTGTTTTTGCTATCCTGACCCTGCTGAACTGTACCAGGGTTTCCTGACAGAGACTGGAATTGCCCCCAAGGAATTACTTCTAAAGAGGTTCACTTCCCCTTGTCCTATTTACTGTCTTTTCTCCCCTACCTCTGGATGGTGAGCTAGAAGGGGAGTCAATGTCTTTAAGAACCCTTATAAAGAGGAGGTTTTAAAAAGAAGCTAAGCCTACAAGAGACCATATCTAGAAGAAGCTTATGGGGAATGTGTCCTGGGAAACTCTTATCATATCAACTATTTCTGGTTTCTACTTCCTCTGACTTCTGTCTGCAATGTGGCATGTTATATACTCTGTCTTCCATTCTGAAGTTCTGAACTACTCTAAGCCTAGAATCAAAGGAACCAAGGAAACAAAACCAAGGAAGATGGACTGAAAACTCCAAAACTATAGCCAAAACAAATGTCTCCTCCTTAGATATTGCTCTGTCAAGTATTTGGTAGTTACCATATTGCTAAGCTCTATGTTGATACCACTTTGGTGGTTTGTTTTGTTCTTTTTTTCTGGTAAATTCTGACTATACCCCATCCTCCTATGATGCTGCCCACATAGTTGAAGAGGGATATCCAGATAGGAACCTAGTCCATGGGTTTCCCATTTGATATCTACTAATATCTTTTACATAGAGATGACTTAATGTTACTAGAAAATGGAAGAAAACCTTGGCTCTTGTATTATTTTCATTTCTCATGACTTCCACCAGAACACCTGGTAAAAATAACTTAAAGGGATTATTTCAACTCATAGATTCAGAGAGTACAGTCAATCATGGGCACCTCCATCATGTTTGAGTCTTCGGAGAAGCATAGCATCATGGTGATAAGGTGTGTGGTAGAGAAGCAGAATTCCCTTCATGGTATTTTTAGCATTAAGGGAATTTACTAAGGATGCCTCCTGGACCAGCCTTTCTGTAATTTTCTTTTAAAAAGAAGTTACTCTGACAGAGCACTCAGGGAACACTAAGATAGCAAAAGAGACTCTAGGGATGGACTGGATTGAGTTTCACTTCCACTCCAACACCAATTTTCATTGGTTTTCTCATGTGTAACATGAAGGCTGGATTTGAGCTCAGTGTGCTAATCTGTGTAGAGGGTTCAGCACATATCGCATGTGTACCTCCAGTAAACATAATTTCTCATCCTATTATAACTGCTGCTGGTAAAAGAAATTCAGATTTCATAGTGCAGATGCATGTGAGAAAGAGAACCTTTCTTCCTTTCCTTCCCACTCTTTTCTGGTGATGTCTAGTCTAGGTGGTCAATTTGAAATCATTGAGGTAAGCTCAACCAAAGCATTTCCTCCATCAGATCAACCTGTAGTCATGTTTGGAAGGCCATTTTTTTCCTTATTGCTAATTGATATAGGAGGGCTCAGCCCAGTGTGGGTGATGCCATCTCTGGGCAGATGTTCTTGGCGTATGTAAGACTCCTGGGTGAGCAAAAGCCAAGGATGGCCAAGCTAGGCAGAGCTCTTCCATGATCTCTGCTTTAGTTCCTGCCTCCAGGTTCCTTTCTTCAGTCCCTGCCCTGAGTTTACCCAGAGGTGGTGGGTGACCTGGGCATTATAAGATTAAAAACAAACTCTTTGTCCTGAGGTTGCTCTTGGTCATGGTCTTTATCACTGCAACAAAAAGTAATTATGAAGAGCATGCCCTTAGACAAGGAACAATGATATCATAAGGGCACTCAATGACTCCCATCATCCTGAAGTAACCTCCTGGCCAAGCCAATTGCATCTTCACTACCCACAAGACCAACATGTAGTTACATCAAGATGGTCTACATTCTCTAAATTTGACACCCTTTCCAACATTCATGAGTGTGACTGTCACTATATTTTTGCTTGAACTACAGATCTTCTTCAAAGGAATAAATTTCCTACAAATCAGGAGTCATAGGTGTGAACTTAAGAACACTGAGCGACCTGCCACTCAGCACCCCAGCAAATGTCACCTCCCAAACAAACAGGACACACAGACCACAGATGGCATCTTTACCTATTGACTTATGTCTCCCAGATTACTGAGAGGCCTTATCCTAACATAAAGCTGAGGAATGAGACTCTGGCATCTCAACAGTACAGGCCTTGTCCTCACCCTCACCTCAGCCGCTTTATCAGTCTCCAAACTATGCCCACATTTGCTATCATCTTTGTAGTTCTTCTGGCCATTCCAGATAGCTGCCTGTAAGGACGCTGCTGCCTCTGTCATTTACAAACAGAGAACCTATCTCACTTTCTGGCATCTGTACTCATCCTGATAAAGCAGCAAAGGCTTTACTGCAGAACTGGAGGACCAGTTGCACCCCACCCCCACCCCAAATAAAAGGTAAAAGGCTACCTATCACAATTCAGCCAGTGGGATCCTGGTGTGAATTTTACAAATATTACAAGCTTGATCCCAGTAAAAGCTAAGAAAATGAGCTTGTAAAGATGGTGTATACAGAACGAGAGGGACATTAAGTTCATTCTCTATTTGGTTCCTTTTCATGGTAGCTTAGAGCTTAGTCATTTCATTAATGTCTGTTTTAATATCAAAAAGTCAAGCTCAAGATGCAGCATTTAATTGCTTTAGGAGATACTCTTTAATTGAACCTGTACCAAAATGTTTTCTGAGTTCTGTCTTAGGTAATATGCTCAGTAAACCAGACTGAATACATCTAGAGTAAAGAGAGGCATGTGGAGGGGCAGGGGATGGACAGGGAGACAGAGAGGATGGTCCTCTAAAGCATTTAGTATATGGTTATGAGAAACTTCAAAGGTGTAAATTGGTCTTAAGGAATGAGATAGTATGCTAACTACCCATACTAATGGCCTTTAGAGATTTTACACTGCAATCAGGTTAATGTACTGAATAAGCAATTTGTGTAATTTATTCAGGGAGATAATCAGATGAATAGAATCTGTGGTTTAAAAATATTCTACTAGAACCCCATCTACACAGGTAACATTAGGCAGGAAATTAGACAAATGACATGATTAACATACTGCATTATTAATTCAGTTGAAACAATTATTGCAATAATTTTTGCATTTCTGTCATTACAAGGAACATTGCTGTTGTGATATACAAGCTGTTTTCATCCTTTTAATTGTACTATTTTAGTTTAAAGAAGTATGATCATATCAAACTAATCTTTTATAATTTAATTTGCAAATGCAGTTTTAAATTGGACTACTCTGGCTTAAATGATGTTTTGTTTCTCTGAAAGTCTTTAAGGTATGTTTCCTCTTTTTCATTTTTTGTTTATGTTTTATTATAAACATGAAAATTTAAAGATAAACTATCACCTAGAAGAGAAACTATGTTTCTAGAACAGTGGTGGAAAGACAACCAGATAGTTATCAAATCAAAAATCTTTCAAGCATCATTTAATAAAATTATCTATAAATTAAATATATATGATTTGGCAATGGAGCCTCATGAAATAATCCCTTCTTCTAGAAGACTTTAAATTCAATGTGATTGAATTTAAATGAAATTATTTCTATTGGGAATGCATAAGGATACATTTGCATTTTATTAGTAAGTACCTCACCTGTGGAGTAATTATCTTACCAATTATCTTGGCAAACCTGTATGCTAAGACTAGGAGTGCTATTTGGTGCTGGTTAAAAGAACAAGGAAACCAATACATCCTTCACCCATATGAGATAAGTGTTCTCAAACACTCACACACTCAAGAGAGTTTGCAGATGTCCTGCTAGTCTCCCAACACCTCTACAAGCAATTCCTGGCAGGCCTGTGGAGCCACAAAAAATCAGCAAAACCTTACACTGGGATCTGCACGGTACAGCTGACACAAGCTCAGGTTGCCTATCGACACCAAACGCAACATACAATCCCATGTGTCAGTGTTTGCCCTTGCTTCTCATGCTTCTATAATTGTTTTAAAGTTTTAATGATCTTTAAAATTCTATCATTTTAAAATGAAGGAACGCCAAGTGGGACATCCTGGATGAACTTTGAGAACATTATTCCAGGAGAAGCAAGCCGACTTCTGAAGAACAGAGACTGCGTAAGTCCTCTTCTGTGTGATCTCAGTGGGGATCTGAATGGTGATTGGCAAGAATTGGTGGAAGAGGAAATGAAAACCTGCTTCTTAGGAGGATGGATTCCCAGTTACATGAGTGAGTTCTGTCTGCGGTAAGCAGTCTACCTCTAGGAGAGAGCACTATGTTTTATGCTTAAAATTTTATCTCCAGTGTCGATATCTGGTTAGTGGTTTTTCCTACAATGGAAAACTGCATTTGAAAGTTCGATCTGTAAGGGCAGATTCCATTTAAAGAAGGCAATTGTCAACCATATTATTTCTATATTAGTTAACATGCCAAAAGGCAAATGTGTCCTAAAATCTAATATGTATAAAGCAATATTGCCCTTATTAGCAATAAGGGGCAAATTCAGAATCTTTCATTAAATCATGAAGGGAGACCTTTAACAACAGGCCTTAAGAAAAAAATACACTGTGTGATATTACATAGTTGGCTTATCAGCGTAATTCTGCTAAGAATAAATACCTATTTTCAGAGAATGCTATCAATATTACTGTTTCTACCACAAATTATTTTTGTGATTACATTTTATAAAAGGTCATGAATTTTTCCTAAAGTGTGCATATAGAAAGTTTTTATTTGTACCAACGTTAGACCTTAAAAGGAAGTTGTATAAAACTTGATTAGTCTAATATCAAATAGGTTATACTTTCACAGTATTTCTATGAGCCTGACCGAAGTTCTTTCTATATGAACTCATCCCAGTTAACTCTCCCAATATCCCCAAGAAGGATGTCTCTCTTTTTCCCCCTTTATTGAAAATAAAGCATTTTTCTCACATGATATATCCTGATTACAATGTCTCCTCTCTCTATTTTCCCAAATGCTTTCTCACCTTCCATCTCATCTAGACTCATACCCTTTCTGTCTTTCATTAGAAAACAACCAACCTTCTAAGGGATAATAATAAAATACAATAAAATAAAATATAGTAATTTAAGACAGAAAGTAATACATCAGACTTGGGCAAAATAAATAAACAGGAGGAAAAGAGCCCAAGGGAAGGCACAAAAAGCAGAGACCCTCTCAGTCAGTCAGTCAGTCAGTCCATCAGTCAGTCAGTCAGCCAGCCAGCCAGCCAGTCAGTCAGTCAGTCAGTCAGTCAGTCAGTCAGTCAGTCACTCACTCACTCACTCACTCACTCACTCAGGAATCCCATAAAGCCACTGAACTGGAAGCTGTAGCATAGACATAGCTCAGTGGTACAAAACTTGCTTTGCATTCTTGAGCCCCCCGGACTCAACACCCAGCACCCCAGAAAGGATGAAAGGGAAGGAGGAAAAATGTGACAAGGAAGATATAGTGGCTGACACTTGTAATTGTAGCACTTGGGAAGCTGAGGCAGGAGGATCTCTGTCAGTTTAAGGCAAGCTGATGCTACATAATGAGTTTCAGGCAAGCCTGGACTACAGAATAAGATCGTGTTTCAAAAAGAAAGAAAAAGAAAAGGAAGGTCTCCTTTCATTGTACATTTGACATATGCCAAGGGTAAAGCATGGAGTCATTAAGTCATTTAAGTCACATGTTTGGGGAATTATACACACAGGATGTAGGGACTGGCAGCTTGCTGTGAGGGACTGGGTTTCAGAAATATATCAAACTATTTATTGGGAAAAATATTTTCCCAAATATACCAGAAAATAAAAATGAAGAAACACCTATCAAAGTGCCTTGCACATAGTAGGTGCCCTGTTGCCCCACACATAGTAGGTGCCTTATCGATTAGTAAGTGATAGTGCTGGTGTATTCACAGATGTCTTGGGCACAGTTGAGAACAAGTAGGTTCATTAGGATACTCTTAGGGAAATTAGGCTGTTTCATGTTTTAATTTTTTTTCATTCTCAAATGTGGAGCTGCCTCCTCAAGAATAGAACATGTGGGAGAGGGGATTCTTTAGAAACAGACACGTTCTCTGCATGGAGCAAAATGCAATGTGAAGAACTGGCCATCTGGAAAGTGTTTTTTTTTTATTGGGAACTGCCATAATTTATAAACCACAAGGGAAAAAGAGAGATAGAGAAAGCCTTGACTTTCTGCCAGAAAAATTATTTCAATGCTCCCTGTCAGCATTTTATAAGATGGGAACTTATACATTTCATATACATATATACACTGAGGTTGCACCTGTAAGGGCCAAATACAACAATTACACAGTATGACACTAAACACACTCAAAGTGCTCTATGATCGTTGAATCTAGGATCAGGAGGTGATAAAGCTCCCAATCACATGTACTGCAGAATGGCACTGTGTTGCTAGCACTGGGTTAGGTGTGTTGTCACACAGTAGGACCAAACCCAACATTTTATAGGTCTTTGACTTTGCCAGTGACAAACAGGTGCCTTAAAGTATAAAAGATGAGCAAATGGCTCAGATGATAATGGCTATTCTGGACAACAGAGAGGGGGTGATTCTTCCTAGAAGAAATAAACATAATAACAATGTTAATGGTTGTGAAGAGCTGATCATGGTTCATTTTTATGCATGGTCCATTTCACATGTAAGAGTCATAAGATCTTTAGAATAGGAATGTGTATATATATATATACACATTTATATACATACATATATATATATATACATTTATATACATATATATATATATATATATATATATATATAAAACATTGAATTTGGAACCAAGTTCTGTAAGTACCTATCACATGCACACACTGTCGACTTAAATGATGAAGGTCTTGGTGAGGAGCAATGTGCACAAGACTGTTCCCATCGCTGCTACACTCACTTCTCACTGAACTCACTAAGCTTCAAGGAACAGAATACTGGTTCCTGAGGTAGAAAAGTATTGTGGTGTCAGTCTGGAAGCCTGTCCCCAAAGCGCCAGCTTTGAGAAGCATTGGAATATCACAGCAGGACAAGGATGGATGGACAGGAGGTCTGGCCCCTTCCCCCTTTCCCCTTCCCCTCCCATACCCCTCCCCTTCCCCTCCTCTTCTCTTCCCTTCCCTTCCCTCCCCTCCCCCTCTTTCCCTTTTATCCTATGTGTCTCTGACCCTTTTTCCCTCTGTAACTGCAATGAATATGAGTCAGACTGTCAACCTGTGTGAGAGGCAAGCAGGGCAGGGAAGAGGAGGATCATGAGAAGAGAATTTGCTTTGAAAAGAAGAACTGGAGAGTCTAAAACAGAAAAGAAATAATGCTAAAGAAAATGCTCCAAAATTGACTGAGCTGGCATTAGCCTAGCTGTGAATTCGTTCCAAAAACCATTACATTGTGCACTTTAAATGTGTGGATCCCGTGGTAAAGCTGTGTGCTAATCAAAGTAAACCAGGGCTGTACAAAACAAGCAACATGGTTTCAAAACGTGCTAGTCCATAGGCCAACCTCAAACATGGCAAACCTGTTTTGCTAAAAGCTCAATTCCCAAACCACTTATGCACTTCTACAGCAGATGGCCTCTCACTGACACTAGGGGTAAAGACTCCATAAAACGTAGCTGAAACTCAAGAGAGGAAAGAAAGGAGACCAGGAAGTGCTCAATGCAAGGTCCTCTCCTCAGTTTCTCTGAATGGAGAAGGACATGTTCATCTTAAGTAATCCCTTGGGCATATTTTATTTATTGATTGACATGTAAAAATAATATATATCTTTAACATGCTATATGATGCTATGAAAAAGGTGCAATAGCTAACCTGGGCTATTAGTGTGTGTTTATTTAGACTATGCTTACATTTTACATTAGGAGTCTTTAAAGCTTACTTTCTTAGAAATGTTTACAATGTAGCCATAGACAGCCCTTGCTCCTGCTTTGGAAGTCCTACATAGAGACCCAGCTGCACAACTGTCGCATATATACAGAGAGCCTAGGCCAGCCCCATGTGTGCATTCTGCTTGACCCTGTGGGCCTAGGTTAGCTGATTCTGTAAGCTTTCTTCGGTGTCTTTGACCCCGCTGCCTCCTTCAGTCTGTGCTCCCCTCTTCCACAGGGTTCCCCATGCTCCATCTAATGCTCGCTGTGGACCTCTGCATCTCTTCCCATCAGTTCCGCCACTGCCTGTCTTTGGATCTCTTTCCTCTCCCTGGTCTGCCTCGTCTAGACTCAACAGAAGATGTGCCTACTCTTCCTGCAGCTTGATATGTCAAGGTGGGTTGATATCCATGAGAAGTCTCCTCTTCCCTGATGAGAGAGGGAGAGTGGGTAGAAGGGAGGTCAGGAGGTGAAAGGGAGGGAGTGGTAGGAGAGGAGGGAGGGGATCTGAGATAGGGATATAAGGTAAATAGGAAAGAGCAGCCAGTATTCTTAACCTCCGAACAATCTCTCCAGCCCCCGGAGAGTTATTCCTAATTATACATGGTCCTCCACCCTGTGCCTATGTACAGCACCCAGAAACTTCTATTCTATAATCATTCTGTAAACAGCATTCTGTTTATAAAAATTCATTGGTTTTGATTTTCCATATAGATGAGATGATGCAGAATTTGTGTGTCCTAAACTCATTTTAATTGAGGAATTGATGTCATTTAACTATTATAGATGTTTACTTGCTTTACAAGGTTAAAATCTAAATTTCTTGAGTTTTGCAAACACACACACACACACACACACACACACACACACACACACACACATACAGTATCTAGGTTTACTGTCAAACAGTCCAATCTGCCTCTGAACTAATCTCTTTGAACTACATATCTCTTCGAAGGGTGCTGCTCCTAATCTTAACCTTATGTGATAACCAGAGAACCCAGTTTCTCTATAGTTATGGAAGCAGCTATTATGGGTTTAGAGTCTTTACAATGGGTTGTAACCTGCAACTTGGGACACTGCACAGGCTGTGTTTACTCTCTGACCACATAAACGCCCATCCAGATCACACACTGCTTCTCAACCCTGCTCTGCACACACAGCCACTAAATGATGGAACTTTGGATGGCGTGTGGCCCACTTGTCCTGAATTCTTCACACTATACAGGTCAAAGTGAGAAAACCTATTTTTCCCCTTGAATTTTGTGCTGTATTTAAAATACAATAAAAGTGTGGGTTAAAATTAAAATTTGGCAAGTATGTGCTGTTTGTCATTCAGAAGCTTAAAGGTGGTGGTTGGTGGACCAGTAGCTTGGATATCACAAGAAAAGAAACTGCTTTCTAGACAGGAATTCTCTTCTCAATGAAATTCAGATTTAAATTAATGAGAGGTGATCTTCCAGATTCATGATTGATAGAATAGCTCCTTTTTGGATAGTTGTGCATTTAGAAATAATCAGATTATATAGCAAATTATGAGGACACAGCGTCTCAGCAGTGTTTGGAAATTCACATCGTAAGTGATGAATTTTTCCATTAGTGTTAATGAGCTGTGCCTGGTTAACTCTCCCAGCATATCAGCAGAACAGAGCTCACGTCATCTGTCTCTCACAGTTAATTCAATTTGTTTGTATACTGATCCTCCACACGCTATTTTCCAAAAAGCCATTTGAGGAGTGATTAATTCATGGGCACATGGTTTATAGAACTGGATATGTGATATCAGAATCAAAGGCAATGGACAGAGTCTTGGGAGAAATAAAATGATGTGTGAACATTTTATGCACAATGGAGTATTAGCTGATGAGTGCTAAGGGCTAAAAGAGTCATTCCAGGAGATGAGAATTGCTTTGTCTGTCTTCCAGAAACTCAGAGAAGACAACAAAGACTCAAAGAGAAAGCATATTCAAAACAATTCTGAAGAGCAATGTTGCATAACTGCAAACCCAATGAAGGTTTGTCACATCAAAGCAAAATTATGTCACTGTGTCACACAGGTAGTTGAAAGGGCGGGGGGAAGGGGAGAGCAGAGAAAAATCTCAAGCAGAAATAACACATCACTCACGAAATGCTGAATGAACTACAAAGAACAACTTGATGGCAGCCGGAGCTTGCTGTTCTTGCTTGTGGAACAAATGTGGCCAGTGAGGAGAGGAGATGGTGTGATATTCACCGGTTTGAAAATTAATAAACCCTGGCCCTCCTGGCTCCCATCCCTGGGCTGGCTTGCTTTGTATGGCTTACAACCAATGAGCAGTCCTGTGACCATGTGACTTATAATCACATGATTATAGCTGGATAGAGCAATAGTGAATCTGAAAACACATGTATATTGCCCTGATGTGCATTTACCCCTTCCCAAAGACAATGGGTTGTAAGAGCCCCACGGTAGCTAAATGGAGAGCAGGTTCAAGTTTTGATGACAGTCTATTCTGTCATTCCCTCTCTTCTGTGTCTTTCAAAAAGTATTAGTTTATTATCTGTAGGGTATGCTACAGACAACTACACACACAGGTATCATATATACATATTATATATACTATATGTTATATACATTATTAATACTATCATATTATAATATCTAATATGTACTATTATATAACACAATTCTTGTTATCAATTATTAATGTTATTATTATCTTAGTAAATATTAATATATTATATATTATAAAATATACATATGTATATTTTATAATTATGCTATGTATATACTATATATTACACATATACTATATATTACACATACATATATATTCCATATGCATATAATATATATATCTATATATGTATATACATATAGTACATATTTAATATATAGTGTATATATATGTAATTTATACTATATAGCATATAGTATATAATATACATAATTTTACTGTATAATATATATTATATATCATTTGCTATATGTAGCATATATTATATAATACATTATGTATTATATATAGCATAATAAATAATATATTATATAATACATATACTATACATTTTATAATGTATATTATGTATTAATGTATATATAAACTATATTATATAGCTTATGTATTATGAATAATATACAATATACTATACTATATAGCATATAGTATATAATATATTATATAGTATATATAATATATTATATAGTACATATTATATAATATATATTTATATGATAAATATATGAACTACATATTCCAGATGAAGGCAGGTAAATCTGGAAAGAATAACATAATGTCCAGTTTGGTCTCCCTGAAAGAACAGCTGCACTTCCTTCTTGGGAAACGTCAGTTTCCCCCTATTTGCCTTTTTTTAACAGTGTATCTGTTTGGACTCACACACCAGAGTAATTTCAGCCCATCTAGTTCTGAAACTCTCAGCTTCTTCTGCATCTCACTAAGATGCTTACTCTCCACTCACAGTTTAAAGAGGCATCAAAGATGCCCTCTTTGTCTTTTCTTTCTTTTTTTCTCTGCAAGGGGCTATCAGAATCAATTTATTTCTTGTTTGTGAAGACACTGTTCTGGGATTGAATCAATTTCACCTTTTAAAGTTCTCTAACTAAAAAAAATTTACATTCTTTTAGGAATGCAAACTGAGCATGGGGGGCGAGCAAGTAAACAAATCCAACTTCTTTGAAATGTACATTTTTGTGATAAGCATGACAGGTAGTGAGTGTTCTAGAACAAGAAAATTTACTATGACATTGTATCATCTGAGCAACTTTTAAGAGTAGTAATTTCATATCACATAACAAATGATGAAATGGAAAGTTCTCAGGACTTATATAGATAATTCTGTTCAAGCTATATATTTCCCCATGTATTTAATGAAGGTCTATTGGAAATACGATATCTATCATTCTGAGTGAATTAACCCAGTCACAAAACAAACAAACACACAAACAAACACCATATGGTATGCACTCACTGATAAGTGGATTAGGTAAAAAGCTTGAAATACCCACGATGCAACTCACAGACCATATGAAGCTCAAGAAGAAGAAAGACCAAAGTGTGGATGCTTCAGTGCTTCTTAGAAGGGGAAACAAAATACTCACAGGAGGTAGAGGGTGGTAGGGACTTGGGAGGAAGAGAGTTGGGGGAGAAAAAGGGGGTGCAGGATCAGGTATGGGAGGAGACTGGGATCATATACAGAGGGTCAGGAATTGAACAAAGGTGTATAGCAATGGGGGATGGGGAATGGGTGTGGCCTCCAGAAAGTCTCAGATGCCAGAAAAGCAAGTAGCTCCCAGGACCCCATGGGGATGAGATTAGCTGAAATGCCCAACAAAGGGGAGAGAGAACCTGTAGAGACCGTATCTAAGAGGTCAGGCAAAGTCACCATTTGGAAGATGGGGCCACCCACTCATCTCCAAATTTTTAACCCAGAATTGCTCCTGTCTAAAGGAAATACAGGGACAAAGTGTAGAGCAGAGACTGAAGGAAAGGCCATCCAGAGACTATCCACTAGGGGATCCATCCCATATCCAGACACCAAACCCAGACACTATTGCGGATGCCAAGAAGTGTTTGCTGACAGGAACCTGATACAGCTGTCTCCTGAGAGGCTCTGCCAGAGCCTGACAAATACATACGTGGATGCTCACAGCCAACCATTGGAGTGAGCATGGGGACCCTAATGGACTGAAGGAGCTGAAGGGGTTTGTACCCCCATAGGAAGAACAACAATGTCAACCAACCACACCCCTTCCCCAGAGCTCCCAGGGACTAAACCATCAACCAAAGAGGGACCCATGACTCTAGCTGCATATGTAGCAGAGGATGGCCTTATCTGGAATCAATAGGAGGAGAGGCCCTTGGTCTTATGAAGGCTTGATACTCAGGTAGGGGAATGCCAGGGCAGTGAGGTGGGAGTGGGTGGGTGTGGGAGCATCCTCATAGAAGTGGAGCTGGGAGAAAGGTAGGGCTTTTACAAAGGGGAAACTGGGAAAGCGATAACATTTGAAATGCAAATAAATAAATTATCCAATTTAAGCAGAAAGTTTTATTTTCCAGAAGAAACATGGAGGCTTTCTCATTTTTCGTAATTTATTTTACTTTTTATGAGAGTGTAGGACATGAGTACTTATTTACCTCAGTTTCCAACCCTCCCTTTCCTACCTCTCTAGTTTCTCCCAGGCCCTGGTACCAGTTGGATACTTCCCACTGGGATGCGCTGTCCAGTGCTGAAATGGATCCTGCAGGGGAGCAGTAGCTAGGGAGAGAGCACAGAGCTGGTTCCACCTCACGTGTACACAGCACGTTACACAGCAGTTAGATGTTCAGAAAGGATGCTCTCGTTGTGTTGCAAAGGGCAGGCTGCTTCTGCGGTGTGTGTGAAGGGCTGTGAAAGCGCATCTAGTGGTGGAGGACACACACCGGATCTGAGCAGTGTGGAAAGCAATCGACTACCCGGTCTGCGTGTGGATGGGGCACAATGGCCTTATAAGTCACCTTAATGTTTTCAGGAAAAACACAGAGCCACCATAATGTACTTGAAGCAATATTGGGACTGTTTCACTCACACTTGGCTGTGAGAAAAAACAACCCGGGGATATCGGGATGAGTTAGGGAAAAGGATCAAGGAAAAGAACAGTGACTACAAAGGTAGACAAACAAACCCAAGACAGAATCTTAGAAACAGGGTCTGCTGAAAAGATTGAATGTCTATTCAAGGTAAGGAGGAAGGAAGGGTTAGAAATGATCTGTCACTTCCAAGTAGGGCCCTGTATACAGGACTTCACCGCCCACGGAAACCCGGAGGAGGCATGAGATCAGTTTCCAGCATAATAAGATAAGCAATCATCCAAAGGGGACCCAGTGGGCAGTTAGATGTATGGTTCCGCTCAGGAGAAACCAAGAATCAAGGCTGGGGGCAATACCAGAAGTCTCCAGCATTTGGATGTGCTGGCAGCCATGGCAACAAATGAAATGGAAGTGTCTGCAGGAGGATCTGTGGATGTGCCCAAGAGAAGTGGTGTTCTTTGCACATTAGACGCAACATAAAATTTTGTAATCCCCATGCATGCTCACCCTGGAAGGCAGCTCAGGCCTAGGAGTTTGTTCAGGATTGCCTTGGAATCCCGCCAACACCAGGGTGATAAAAAAAAAAACCTGAGGGGCCAGAGCAAGAGGTAAGTCCCACTAAGAACAGCCCCTGCTGTGGAGGCCTGTGAGTCCATCACTAAGGGGATAGAAGGGCAACTGAGAAGAAAGTCAAGGAGGAGGAGGCCAGAAAGGTCACTGGCTGGATGCTGAGGAGAGACCAGCATTAACAGTGTAGCAGATAAAGGGATTGTAAGTGTGCTGGGATACTACAAAGCCAGCAACAGGAAGGTGACCTCCTGACGGGGTTGACTGCATTTCTTGGGGACTGTCTTCTTTGTGCATCTATGGTTGTTGGTCCATGTATGTTACAATACTGAGTTTCAGTTTATGAATTTCACTGTTGTATGACTTTCCTTTGGGTAAAAATACTAAGAGATTTTTCCATCCTGTATGAAAGACACCAGAAACAGGAAGAGAGATAGGAACCTTCAAATGGATGAAGTTAGCCAGGTAGCGATGGCACACTCCTTTAACCCCAGCAGTTGGGAGGCAGAGGGAGGCAGAGGGAGGCAGAGGGAGGCAGAGGGAGGCAGAGGGAGGCAAATCTCTGAGTTGGAGGCCAGCCAGATCTATGGAGTGAATTCCAGGACAGTCAGAACTGTGCAGAGACCAAATACACACAAAAAGTTCACAGAAACCTGGAAGACAGGGGCAAAGGTGCCAAGTGTGAAGAAGAGTGCTGTTTGTTCTTCCCAGGGAAGGATCCCTGACTGTGGTTGGGCTTTTAGTAACATAGGCACTGCATTTAGATTGGAGAAGGACAGAAGACAACGGAAAGTGAGCATTGGGAAGACCACACATGTATACGATGAAGAAATACTCCTGAAAGGAAAGCTAAAAGACTCTCAGAATGTGTGAGAGAGGACTCTGATCCTGACAGCAGTGTGCAAGGTTGGCCATGTCCTCCAGCAGCTGTGAGTATTCTCAGCTTTCATGGCTGTGAGGGAAGATGGTGTCTGCATGTGATGGAAAAAAACCAGTGGTCTAAGGAGATTCAGCCCACCTGTGTTCTTTGCTCCTCACTAGTTACCATCAAGAGCTAATCAGCCTGATCTCAGGTCCCCTGTCTATAAAAGGGAGGCAGTGTGCACTGTAAAATGTTGGCTGTAACAAGCAAGCACAGCAAGGTATTTCAAAATCATATTAAGAGAAACTCAATATTTGAAATGTTACTGTGGGGAACTGCCTTGCTCACTAGAGTAATAGCATCAAAGGCTGAGGATGTTGAGTGCTCCCCTACCTTGAGTTCACACCACAGGACTGCAAACCAGCAACCAACCAACCACTCTGGATGTGATGGGACACACCCATAATCCCAGCACCCTGAGGACAGAGGCAGAGGCTGGCAGAAAGTTCCATTCAGGGCTACCTGGTAAGACTTTGTGGCTAGTGAACAAACAAAACACTGTAAATAGCACCAGATGCTTTGTCATGTCCATGCCTGAGATTAGCCAAGCATGCTGAATGAGCCCAGGGAAGGGAAGTTTAATACTATGTACTGATGTCAGGAGATAGCAAAGTGAGCCCTTAGTTCCCCAACTTGTCTGAAAACTGTCACATTCATCTTGGAGCCTGAGGGCCTGTGATGCAGAAGACAATGTGGCTTAACAAGTCGATGCACACTATCAACTCTGGACAGGAAGGGGGTAAAGGTCCACACCAGAACAGGCTAGGAAGTCTCAGGCACATAGGAAAAGTGGCTCGTGTCCCACTGGAGCTCTATCTGGCTCTCTGACTATACTCATCTTCCATTAGCATTGCCCAACTCCAATCTCCAGATATTTAGAACTGCATGTGCACACATGCACACACATGCACACATAAATATACATGCATACACATGCACAATACACATGTACACATACATATGCACACAGATGCACACATACATATGCATACACATGTACATACATGTACACATACATGTGCACACATGTGCACATACATACACATGCACACATATGCCCATAGATGCACTGGATCACTGGCTCTGAGTCTCTGCTGTTCTCTTCTGTTGGTCCATAAGTCTGGTAAATCTTATTCATCCTTCAGATCTGAAACAGGTACTGTGGGGAGTTTTCCTTCCCATGTGATTGCAAAAACTTACATGACCACACATGGCTTCTCAGCCACAATTCCCAGATTAACTACTCAGCTCTGTAAGTGCCATTTATCTTCCCCCCAAACTTCAAGGCTCTAAAAGCAACAGCACACTTTACACAGAATAATTCTGGCTGTGAAGCTGATCTCTACCTCTGCTAGAGAAGAACCTGCTGCCTGTCCCTAAGATTTCACCAACTACCTAGCAAGAACTGTATGAGTTCATATACCATAAAGGCAAGGGGACAAGGCTGGGTACTGTTTTAAAAATACAGTAACTCGGACACAGTGCTGAATCCTCAGTGCTTATGTCTTTGAACAGACATGAAGCTCTACCATGAACAGGAACCCTGTAAATGGCCACTGCCCATGCCATGCCAGTCGGTGTGAGCCAAACTCAGACACTCCTCGAGCTCTGTCTGCTACTTGGGAAATATGGTTTCTCAGTTCTTCCTAAAAGACTCTTTTAGTGTTTGTGAATTAGCTGTAGAGAATTCTTAGATAACTGAGTGGGTGTAATGGTGCGAGGGAGAAACAGGGTGTTAGGCTTAAATGTATGTGGCTCCTGTTCAGGAAATACTGAAAATAGTGATGTATGTTCTTGTATTCTTTAGAAGATTTTATTCTATATTTTATAATTTAGTCTAAACACCACACGAAACCAGGCCAAGGTGTCTCGCTTGGAATGGGACTCCAGGCCTTTCTTGGGTATAGAAGAGTGGTGTGTCTCAAGCCTAACTGTAAGCTATGCATAAGGGATTTTCTTGATATGACTGATAAGTCTCTGCAAGACCTGGGGTCTCACAGAGGGAAGAGAATCTTCTCATTGCACCCTAAAGTAGAGTATAAAAGAGGCAGAAACAGGGAATCAATTGGGTAGTTTTCCAGGACACAAAACAGAAATGGAAGGCCTTCTGATCCCTAATGAAGAGAAAGTTAAACGTTTTAATCTGCTGTGATAGCTCATTTTTAATCCATGACAAGAGACAAGCAAAGGAGATTAAGCCTAAAATGAATACTGTGGACTATGAACTAATGAAGGCTTAGAATAACACAGATTCCCAACTTCACCAAGCAGTGCTAAGACTAGCCTTACCAGGGAATCTTGGGAACTGGCCACCAGCTTCCTGACAGAGTCCAAATGCCCAGAGCTGGGGTGGAGTCACTAATCTCTTCCTCTTAGTTGGTTTAGGACTGCTATCTCATGGCCACAGACTAAACACTTCCTTTTAGCTTGGCTATTGCTAAGCTATGTAGCAGATGGCTTCTAGGTCTGCCAGCACAGCGGGGAGGCTTGTCGAAACTTTTTTCTGTTTGTTTCTAATGCTACTCTGATATTCATGGGGAAATACAATCATGTGTAGATGATTTTAATTAAATAAACCACACACACAGTGCACATATAAGACATTGCTTCTGTAAAGTGAACAAGTTCTTGTCTCAGACACCACACCAGGACTGAGACCATGACCCAAAAACCCATCTATGCATCTTTTATAGTTGCTCCAAGAGATGCCCACAATGCTGAATTTCAATACAGCAGATCATTTGGGCCCGTTTGCAAATGCGTCCTTGTGCCAATAGATAACTAGAGAAAAATCAGGAATGTTAAACACATAGAGGCCTCTTCCCAGTGGACAAGTGAAAATGCCTGTTTGCCTGCCCAGAAGACTGGGAGTAGATTTTGCTAATATCTATAGAGGCAGCCTACCCAGATTTCCCAGAATGATTATCTCAGATTCTTCCCTCCCTAGACCATTATCCATCCTTAGGGGAGATGTCACATGTACTTTATGATTGGCTGATGTCTATGCTATTTGGTCAGAGACCACATTAGATTGTAGGCCTTTCAGCTGTAGATCCCACCTTCATGGTCATATGGTCACACGTACTTTGTGAAAGAGTTATTTTGTAGTTAAACATTAGGTTTTATAGTGCACCTGGAATTGAACTGATTGTTGCCCAAATTGTACTGTGTTTTAAAGATGGTGACAATGAGCCATCTGGGATTAGACTTCCCAGGTCTGATCCAGGTTAATGGGCATAATCTGTACCAGGTTTTCAGGTTTGATCCAGGTTGATGGATATGATCTGCACCAGGTTTTCAGTCTCATTTCTCTCACAGTTTGCTTCCCTCTCTGACACCCTCAGGGACCCCCACATTGTGTCTTGTATTAAATAAGTTAGTTGCTATTTGTTATCTATATTTGTTCTCTTTCAATCAGCATATCAACATTGTGTCTGTGAGTTTCATGGTTTGTGTGGTTAATCTGTTAGTTCCCATTGCCACCTGGTGCCTATTCTGTGGACAGATACACATCTTCTATGTGCCATGGGCAGGTAGTACTACTCTGTTTAGCATTGCTACATTCTGGCATGCCATAGATTCTTTTTCTGGGGTGTGATAAAAAAATACCCTAACAAAAGCAACTTAAGGGAGAAAAGGTTTACTTTGGCTTACAGTTCTAAGAGATACAGTAAATGGCAACACAGAGAGTAAGACCGTAGCCAGAGAAGGGATGGAGGCTAGTGTAGGAGGTTGGGTAGTCACATCGTATCCATAGTCCAGAAGCAAAGCCTGAGTAAGTAGTGGGGACAGGCCATAAACCCTTAAGGTCTGCTCAACTGAATCACATCCCAAGTGAAGTTCCTCTCCTAAAGCTTCCACAACCTTCCCAGTGTCACCTCCTGGGAATCAAGTGTTCAAATAATGGGGAGAATGAATGGTAAGTTATGGTTTAAACTGTTTGGGTGTCAAATAGACAAGGACTGAAACTGCAATGGTTACTGTTAATTGTCAACTTGAAAGAAACTTGGTGGACAACAGGCCTCTAGGCAAGCCTGTGGGAGACTTCCTTGACAGTTGTAATTGATGGGAAAACAGACCTACTGTGTATTAACTGAGATAGGAATACCCACGTACAGTGGATGGTACTATTTTCTGGCTTAAGATCCCATGCCCTATAAATAGAGAAAGGGAACTGAATATTAGCACGCATTTCATTCCTCACTGCTTCTTGACAAGATGTCCTGTGAACAGACACTTCCGCACCTACCTCACTGATGTGGGTAGAGCACAGTTAGCCATGATACCCTTTCTCCCTTACATGGATTCTGTCCTGTTACCTTTATCATAGAAACAAGAAGAGGAATGCAAAAAAAAAAATGATCCTCGTATTTTAGTAAAACTAATGCATACATTTCTGCTGGGCAGATAGGCAGGAAAACATCATTCTATTTAAAGAAAAACATCAGTCTTTATTCCAAAAGTGGTGTTAATACAGTCTATAAGATATGTCTAAGTTCAGGGCTCCAATTATATGCAGAATTATTAGTTGTCCATTCATGCTTGAACCTTCTGGAGAATGTATTATTATAACAAAGGTCAACACCATGGTGTCTCTGTTAGTTAGCAGGAAGATCATTTACAGATGCATGGCACATTATTTCAGATTATTGCTTTGGCATTATTTACTTTAGATTAATGCAGCCCGAGTCACCCTCAACCCTGCCCACTGTTAATTCTGAAAGAATTTGGAAGGCTCAGCAATAACAGCTAGCCCTCATAAATAGGCAAGGCTCCTCTCTCATCCATCTCCACATACAGACAGGAAATGAAAATTAAATCTGACATGTCCAGACCCTGAAATATAATAACTGAAACTGGCAGTGATGCTATAATTATTGTATAATCAAGACAAAAGGATAATTAAACTCAGCGTACCTAGCTTAAGGTTTTCATAACTAGAGCTTTTATTTCAAATTTCTGATTTATAAGTTTCATAATGAAATTTTATGTTTTACAAGGAGTTTCTTAACAGCTTGACCTGCAAAATGGAGGCAGACATTCAAGTAGCTTAGACTCATCACTTTCTACACCATGTTTAAGTAACAACTATAACTGAAAATAATCCTGGAGATCACTTTGCACAGGCCTTGTTCCAAGTTGAAGCTTTTCTTAGGGTCTTCCTTAATAGTTGTGGTAGTTTGAATGAAAATGGCCTCCAGAGGCTCATATGTTTGAATGATTGGTCTCCAGTTGGTGGCACTGTTTGGGAAGGACTAGGAGGTGTGACACTAGAGCTGGCTTTGTGGTTTCAAAAATCCAAGCTATTCCCAAAAACTCTCTGTCTCCTGGTTGCAACCGCAACATATAAACTCTCTCAGCAACATGTCTGCCTACCTGCCGCCATGTTCAGCACTGTGATGGTCATGGACTCACCCTCTGAAACTGTAGGCAAGCTCTAATTAAATGCTTTCTTTTATAAGTTGCCCAGATTGCGGTATCTCTTCATAGCAGTAGAAAAATACTGAAGACAATAGTCAAGCATCTAGATGCAGCAGGTTATGTGCAGGTTACCATATTTCCTCTTTCTGACCTCAATGCTTCCTAACCTACAAGTGAAAGACATACTATCAAAGGGAACTCCAGTTCTGTATGAATCTGAGAGTCAGAGCAAGAGGATCACATAGGTAGTTAGAAGATACTGAACTGAAACCTCATGACCCAGTTACAAGTTATGCAAGGACAGAAAGACATAATTTGTTGGAGTTTCATTATTTCTTCACATAATAGGAAAAAGCAAACCTAGAGAATAGGTTTTTTTTTGCTATGGTATTTACTAAGATGATGTATTTGAAAACATTCTGAAGATGGGTAAAAGATAAATAAATGTTATATATTGTAATACTTAACATTGGCTTCACAAGTGATAAAAAAAATATACGAACTGTTGGTCAAATAGCATACCATTTTTGCAAGAAACTTTCAAAACTGAGTTGTACTGACAACATGATCTCTAATAAAAAAATTAAGCCTGGCCCTAGCTACATTACCTCTTTAGATTGAAGCTATCAAACATTATTGAATAAGGGTGTTTATTCTTAAATATTAAGAAAAATGAATCTCCATGAAAGTTGTATTTTTGTTTGCTTTCAGATGCTCTAGAAAGCACAGAACTTCCTATGATTAGGAATGTGGTGTCTTGGGTAAAGAAAAACATCGATTTCCATTCTATTAATGTGCTTGCGTGCAACTTCTCTCACATAAATACGTCAATAATTCTGGAAATTTCACGTGATAACAGGAAGCTAGTGATATAATGATATATTTCTTTTTTATTTTTTATTGGATATATTCTTTATTTACATTTCATTTCCCTTTTCCCGGTTCCCTGCCCCCCCAAAAGGTCCCACATGCCCTTTTCTCTTCCCCTGTTCCCGCATCCACCCCTTCACAATTCCCTGTTCTGGTATTCCCCTACACTGATGCTTTGAGCCTTTCCAGAACCAGGGTCCACTCCTTCCTTCTTGTCAGGCATCATTTGGTATGTGGATTGTGTCTTTGGTGTCCCAAGATTCTAGGCTAATATCACTTATCAGTGAGTGCATACCATGGGTATTCTTTTGAGACTGGGTTACCTCACTTAGTATGATGTTCTCCAGCTCCATCCATTTCTCTAAGAATTTCATGAATTCATTGTTTCTAATGGCTGAATAGTACTCCATTGTGGATATATACACCACATAATTAATAATGGAAGGAGTATTAATCTTGTTTCTAGAAACATCTTTAGAAAAAGAGATCACTCTAATCTAGTTCCTTTTGGTAGAAACCAGTGTGTTGATTGGGACCTAACATTAGAATGATGATCCCAGCACAGTTAGTTTGCAGTTAAGCCTGTGATGAAGTGCACCTGTCCATACATTATCTTCAGTTGGAAGAAGTCTTGTCTAGATAGCTCGTGTCAGACCTTAAAGCACAATATGCCTGTATAGCTCTTAAAGAAAACAAGATATGTCACAGTGTACCTTCTTATCTGCATTTATTTAAAATACTAGTGGTTTTAATTATCCATGGTCAACACTAGTCTAAAAATACTGACCAGAAATTCCTGAAAAGAATGTTGCATAGTCATGCATGTACTGTGATGAGATCTTGTATTGCTCTACTTGGTGTACCTGGATCATAAACCATCCCTTTGACCAGAGCCTCCTTCACTGTTAGTCATTTAGAAGGCAGCTTTAATATTTGTCCATTGCCATGGTAGCACAGGGATTGTGTTCAAAAAAGTATTTATTATACTCAATAATAGCCAGTGATGTGGCCACTCACATATTAAAAGAGAAGATGTGAAAAGTACATCCTTTAAATTGTCTATTTACAGAAAGAAATAATAGGTCGTATGCTGGGGTTAAGAGATACAGTTAGAACAAAGTTCCATGCTTAAAGCTTTGAACTATCAAAAAACAAATCCACCCTGCTCTGTCCTCCTTGCACTCATCCAACCTTCCATCTGTCCTTCTGTCCTCCCTTCCTCCCTTCCTTCCTCCCTTCCTTCCTCCCTTCCTCCCTCCTTCCTTCCTCCCTCCCTCCCTCCCTCCCTCCCTCCCTTCCTTCCTCCCTCTTTTCCTTCCTTCCTTCCTTCCTTCCTTCCTTCCTTCCTTCCTTTCTTCCTTCCTTCCCCCCTCTTTCCTTCCTACCATCTGTCTGTCCAACCATCTAACCTTTCTTCATTCTGTTGTCTTAGAGTGAATGAATCTGTGTGTGCTGCAGTACATACTTGGAGACTGGAGGAAAATTTGTGGGATTTGATTTTTTCCTTTCACCCAGTGAGTTCTGGGGATAAAACCCAGGTCATCAGGCTTGGTTGCAATTGCCCACTGAACCTCCTGAACATCTCCGTGGTCATCAGGCTTGGTTGCAGTTGCCCACTGAACCTCCTGAACATCCCAGTGGTCATCAGCTATCTTCCTATTGTGTCTCAAACTGCAGAAATGATGACCAGAGTGATGAATAATTAAGTTTAATTGTAAAGCTTTGAACTGTTGGTGGAAGCCCTTACTGAAGTGTGCTCTGATTGGTGGTGGCAGGAAATGCTGAGGCTGAAGAGCGCATGAGCAAGATGTCCCCTCAAGTGGGCAGCACCAGCCAATCGCTGATTCAGAGATGATTATCCAGATTCGGGAATAGATCTGGACTGAACATACAGCTGAATAGGCTTCGTGTACTGATAAAGAAGCTGGTGGGACCTTGTCAGTAAAAACACCACTGTCAGAGCTTCCAGCCCTGGTGGACAGTCTTTAAACACATTTTGCATGGCCAGGAGAGAAGAAACTACACCATCACAGAGGATGAGAACTCATCTAGAACAATCATCTTGTTTTACATGTGACGATAGACAAGTCCCGAAATGATATGAAATATTTCTGGAATTAAAAGGATTAGCTAACTTGTTATTACTTAAAGGATAAGCTGATTTGAAATTGTAATATTTTTGAAAAAAATAAAGGATAGTTTTCACTTTAGGAATATTTTTGTTAAGATTAACTAAAGTGTGAGTTCTTTTAAATCATGTTTATCTGTTTACAGTGAGTCATATTTGCCTTTGAAATATAGTTCTAATAACTAGGTGAAAGCAGATCTACTCATTCTTGTGGAAAGTAGTGAGGGAGCTGTCAGAACAAAGGCTAGGAAGCTTGCAGGGGTCTAATGCGCTCACTCCAGGAGGAAAGCCAGAGGTGAGCAAGATTCTCTGACTCCCAAGAATATGCCATCAAGTGATTGTTGAGTAGTCCCTGGGAAATGAAAGCAACAAAGGCAAAGAGAGACTGTAGGATTGCTACAAAGGATCCAGTGTCACATGATGAGGATGCCAGAGGTAAGAACCCAAGAGAATACTGTAAATTGTGTGGAAAGATGCAATGTCATCTGGAGGAAGATCTTGTCCAAAAGCAGTCTAAGAGCAGGATAACTGCTATATGTAGTCAAAACCACATGCAAACATCAGGACATAGTGAAAAGCACACACACATGTACACACATACACACACACACACACACACACACACTCACTCACTCACACTCCCAAACACATACTCACATTCACATCCTCTCAAATGCATGCATGCACACACACAGACTCACAATACATGCACAACATAAGTGTGTACACACTAACATACACACTCACATGAATATACTCACACACATGTGTACACACATACTCACATGCAATACACTCATATACACATGCATACACACATATACTGACTTCTACATATACTCTTATACACATACACATACTTACATGCACATATACTCTCACAGACATGTGTACACACATACTCACATGCACATACTCTCTCATACATATGCACACACTCATGTCTACATACATGCTCATACATATGCATATATGTTCACACAAATATACACATACTCACATGCACATATATTCTCACACACACACATGCATGCATGCATACACACACTTTCACATACCCACACACACATCCACATCCACAAACTCACATCTCACACACATGCACACATACACATCTGTGTACATACTAATGTTCACACTCATGTGCACATACACTCTCATACTCATGCACACACACATACATGTACACACAAATATATGCATGCACATGCACACATACACACACACACTTGCACACACACATGCACAGAAACTAGTGGATAACTCTGCTTCACGATAATAAATACTCAAAACCGAGTAGATGAAGTGCAGAAAGAAATCTGAAAGATGAATGCCTAGGCTTACATATCTATTTCCAATCAGTTTCCTTCACAGAGGAAAGGTGTTTTCTGAGACACAAAGATATAATATAGGATATTCAGACACCACAGTCAAATTTCAAAAAGTCCTTGACACCGAACAAAAAAAACAAATGATCAAAAACTGAGGAGACTGTGTCTGAGACTCCTGCTGATCTCCAGCACTCCCAGCAAAACAGGCAGAAGAAAACTGACTCTAGGAAGATTATCAGTGTTGCTTTTGCCTGCTTACTTCTCAGAATTATCTGTACTTCTAATAGACAGGATGCAGGTTGAGGGAAGAAAGAGAAGAATAGAGGAAAAAATAGAGGAAAAGAAGAAAGAATGCCATCCCATATTCAGTTAGCCTCACTGGGCAGACAGTTAAGAAGCAACCTCAGGGATGTTTCTGCACCTGTCTGCCCAGCCCTGCAGCATGAGAATATCACCACACTGACTTATACATAGGCACCAAACACAGCTCCATATTAACTGAGCTATTTCCTCACCCTTGGCAAGTATTTTTGAACAGTTGGATATAAAATAAATTTGGGACTATCAAAATGAGACAAGGTAAAACTCGGAGGAGAGGAGACAGGACAAAGTAATCCTTTCTGACTGACATAAAATCCACAATGCTAAGAGGACGGTCAAGATACTTTATGCACCCAGAACCATAAAGTGCCATCGTATGTCTGGGGAATGTTCGACAATGTGAGAAAGCACTGTATTAAAAAGTAGTAACAAAGCTAAAAACTAAATATTCTGTCTGATACTACTCAGACATTGGGGAAAGAAATCGTGTGCTCACATATAATGACTAGAAACAGGGAAAACTAAATCCATTTAAGGCACATACATTGGTATCTGGGTTCTCCAAAGTTATTTTTTATTTAACTAAAATATTTATTATTTTTGTATGTGCATGCACAATGGCTGTGATGGTGTGTGTGGCAGAGGAGAAAAGGAGACCTTGTGGGATCAGTTCTTTCCTTCATCTCTCTGGGTTCTAAGGATTGAGCGTGGTCAAGCAGCAAGAAGCTTAACCCACTAAGTCTTTGCCCATTGCCTGCTTTTGGGGGTTATTTTTAAATACTTTTTGTGGTCTCTACAAATATTTAATTTTGCCTCTGATATAAAAATTCTAACATTAATCATGGATATAAAATTTAAGATATATATATGTATATATTCATTCTATTTCTATCACTTTATAAATTCTTTGATAGTTTCATGCATGTCACGTGATCAACTTTAGTCCTTTTTACCCGTGGCACCCAGACTCATCCTCCTCCTCCTGCTGGAAACCTTCTCCTTCCCAGCACACTCCCTTTCACTTCTTCATTGTGCCTGTGACTTACTGAGTTCTAATAGGATTTGGTATCGAGCACTAACTTGTGGGAGGTTATGAGGCAGAACATGGGTAAACTGTCGTGGCTACCCATCTTTTCCTCAGTCACCATGAACTGTTCACCGCCCCTCGGGAAGGGACTGAGGGCTTGTGAGCCCTGCCCTCTTCCCTGATCAGTGTCAATGGGCCAGTCTTATGCAGGCCTTAAGCGTAGCCACAGTTGAAACAAATTCATTACTGCTATGCCGGCTCTGCTGTGTTCACACCTTTAGCTCACCCCTTACATCCTTTCTTCCTACATTCCATGATGTTCCTAGACCTTGGGATGACAGGTGTATGTGTATAATATAACTTTTCCACTTAGAGCCTGTAGTGGTTATTCCTGGTTGTCAACTTGACTATATCTGGAATGAATGATAATCCAGAATTGGAAGGCTCACCTGTGATCCTAATCTGGAGGCTGAGAAATACAAGTTTCTGACCTGGATCTTGGCATGGAGATCTTGAAGCATAGTGGCTATGAATTCCAGAAGATTAAGACAGGGAGATCTTGGTATGAGTTTAAGGTCATCTGGGATTAAAGGCATGGTGACCTAAATAAGGACATTGAAAGAAGGAAGGCTCACCTACTCTTGTTCGCCTGCTTGCCTCGTGGGACTGAGCAACTGCTAGATCCTTGGCCTTCCATCCACAGCTGCTGCTGACCCTTGTTGGGGAGTTGGACTACAGACTGTAAGTCATCAACAAGTTTCCTTACTGTATAGAGACTACCCATAAGTTCTGTGATTCTAGAGAATACTGACTAATGCAGGACCCATAACTCCATAGTCATTTCTTTCCCTCTTTCCTTTGACCAGCTGTGAGCCTTTGTATTAGCCACCAAATTGGGAAATAAGAAGTGCCCTGAACCAGGATGAGAGTTACACTAATCTATGGTTGCTATTTTTAATTTTAAGATAACAGTTTTCCCTTACTGATTTATTGTGATTTTGGTTTTCAAGGATATTTTAATCTCCTGAATTTATGTAGAACACTTTTTGCACAAAGATAAGTTAGTGCCATGTGTGCTTTCATAACACTAAGTATATGATTCCTATAGCTGGAACTTCATGCAACTTGGAATGACATGCTTAACAAAATCTTGAAAATGTATCAGAATCCATTGCTCTTGGACACAGTGCACGAGTGACTACAGAATTAAGCACTTTCCATGCAATTCTCATCATTAAAGGATTGAAAGCTTTGAAATCCTGTATAATTATTCCACATTTCATGAAGTCCAACTTATAAATTAGCATTTGAGACTCTTACAGAAATAGATAGAAGCAATATTAGGGCACACAGCTGACCTTTTTGTTGCCTTATCAATGCTTTTACAAAGCTGGGTAATTAATCATGTCATTTTAAGACTAGAAAGTATCCCTTAAAGTCAAGTTCTCTTTTACAATGGCCTGTCACAGGGAAATTACATTGACAAGCATAGTTTTAAATTCTACTCAGTACAATCTCACTACACAGTAACACAGAGTCAAGGACAATGGCTTCACAGTGACAGGAGACTCAGACAAATATGGCTACACAGCACTGAGACTGTCTCTTGGCATGCGAAAGCTTTAACTGAAGGTGGCTTTGAATTGAGAAGGACTGTGCCTATGGACTCAAGGCCATGCTTTGAGATTCCAGTTCAGTCATCCATTGAAAATTATTACAATTTACAGAGACAAATTAAATAGCAAAGGAACTTTAGAAGATGTTTTCCTTCTTATCTCTAGGAGGAAAGGTCTATTGTGGAAAGTTAACATAGCTACAAAGAGGTTGGAACATAATCATAAATAATTAGGTCGGTTATCATGAGTGATAAAAAAGTTTAGAGGGGGGATAAAAATGTGGCAAAGAGGAAAAGTGAATTTATCTATGTCTCTTTACAATCAATAATTTCTTATTTTTCTCCTCACCAAACTGATTAGAGGGTGAAAGTGTAGAGATGTAGACAGGAAAGTTACAAGAGAAGAGACATGGCAGAGAAGAAAGGTCAGCAGATTAAGGGAGACAGAAGTGAGTATTCTGTGAGTCTGTACAAGGTGGAGGCGCGCGCGCATGCGCGCACGCACAAACGCACAAACACACGCGCACACACACACACACTCACTATCTGAAGTGATTTTATCCTCAGGTTTAAGCTGACACTCTGTCTCCATGTAAACTCCATCTCAAGGCTGACCTGTAGTCCAAGTGCAGAAAGAACACTCAAAATCACCTCAAGGATATGAAACCCCACACTTCAGAGCAACAGGTTTCACCCTGTGTTTGTGCAACATGCTAGTCATGTGTGCCTTGCATTCCACAGACATGCAATGTGCCAGAGGCCCACATGTCATAGGGCTACCATGTTCTCTGTGGAAAATATCATCCTGAGTGAATTAACCCAATCACAAAAGAATGCACCTGAAATGCAATCACTGATAAGTGGATATTAATGAGCCCAGAAGCCCTAAATACTCAAGACACAAATAGCAAGTCAAATGATTCCCAAGAAGAAGAAAGGAGAGGACCCTGGGCCTGTAAAGATTGCTTCCAGTTTAGTAAAGAAACCGAGGGGGGAGGGGGAATTATTGGGGAACAGATGGGGGGGAGAGGAACTATGGGAACTATGGTGGGTGGGAACTGGGAAAGGGGAAAGCCTTTGGAATGTAAACATAGAATATAGAAAATAAAATTAAAAAAAAAAAGAATGTAATTATTCATTCCCAAGTAAATTCCCTTTGTACTCTTTTATGACAGGGTGGTAGATCATATCTCTGAGACTGTTCTATTTATTTAGAAAGAACACAACTTCTAGTTCATCCTGGATCTTGGCTCAAAAGTTAAGTTTTAATTTTTTAGCCCCAAGATGGCTATCTTTAAATATTTCTACGTTAACAGATACGACTACTTCATTCTATCCAGTATGCAAATTCATTCAAATAAAATGTAAATTATGCGATAATTGTGTGCCAAAAGTCCCATTTTCTCACAGATAGGAGCTGATGCAGTTTCTTCCAAATAATGGCTTATGCATATTCTACATAAACTTCAAACAGCCTTTGAATATTTTTGTTAACCCCTTGAATATTTAACAAAAATGAAATAAAACTGACTGAAATCTGTGTAGACAGGGCCTGCAGGGTCTCCCTGCATGATCTATTAACATGGTAGAGCATTTCTGTAAGTGTTCAGTGCTGATTTCATGTCAATACTCTTATCAGCTGAACAAAATAAGATGCTGACAGCTTGTTTGAAGAAGACTTTTACTTCTTTTCAAAATACCATCCCTTCAGCATGAGAACTAGAACTTCTGACACAGCGAGGTAAAAGCAATACTCACTAATGCTGTGCCCCTCGCAGCCTGAGCGACTCTCACAGAAACAGGGGCAAAGCACCACTATCCTAGCTCTAGTGCACTGGGGAGACTTCCCAGTTCCCCAGGCGTTGGGAGAAGGGACAGGAAGTGTTTTAGACAGGCCATGGTGGTTGAAGGGAGAATGGCCTCATTAGGGGAATACTTAGTTCTCAGCAGGTGGAACTGTCTAGAAAGGATTAGGAGGTGTGGCCTGGAGAAGGTGTGTCACTAGGGGTGGGCTTTGAGATTTAAAAGATTGATGCTGTTCCCAGTGTCTGTGTGTCTCTGTGTGTGTGTCTGTGTGTCTGTCTGTCTCTCTCTGTCTCTGTCTCTCTCTGACTCTCTGTCTCTCTGTCTCTCAGCCTGCTACCTGTGATGAAAATGTGAGTTCTCCGCTGTTCCTACAGCATGCTCCCAAATTAAATACTTCCTTTTACAAGTTGCCTAGGTCATGATGTCTCACAACAATTAAATGATACTTAGACCCAGGCCCTCCCTGAGTGTAGCTGGTTGGGGGTCTGTTTATTGTTTTATTTCCTTTCTCTTTGATTATAATAATTGCCTAAAACTATTTGGGAAAACATTTTAAAATTATGTCCTTGGGGTTCAGAAAATAAATCTATGCCAAGAGGGAAAAGTTTAAAATATATAAGGGTTTTTTTCCCTTTAAATTTGTCAGGAACAACTCAAGATACAGTTATCTCTGGAGTCTATTTGGGTGTAAATGGAGGGGTAGTCTAAAGACCTCACCTTCTTCTTACCTTCTTCATTATAGGAACGACATTCATGATACTCCCTTTGGGTGTGAGATGGAGCATTTCTAACAGGCTTGTGCCTGGACCTCGTGGATATGTATATCTGAACAGAGACCACCACACATTGAAAGGGAAGTGTAGTGCTTCTAAATGTTTAGAGTTATGTAAGGCTTAGGCCACAATAGCAGAAAGAACATGGAAGCAAACTCCAGACACTGGGGAGAACACAGCCCATCTCTTCAGTTAGTTAAAAGTCAATTTAAATATTTTCTCAGGCTACACAGGCAGCAAGTTGATTAAATGATTAAAGCCAGGGTACGGATGTCCACTATGGCTCGAGCTTGCCACATTGACCAAGCTCCCCACTCTCCAGTGACTGCCTTTCTATAGGCTGCACAGCTCCACTGGGCTGCATGGCCTCATTCATTAGTATAAAACACTGCTATTGAAGTAAGAGTCTAGGCTTTTGACTGCTCATACATAAGTTTGGACTTTTATTTACATTATGGATTTATATAATACTTATTATACTTACATGCCTTGTACACTTGTAGTAAGCATGTCAGTATAAAACAATCTAATTCCTAAACTTTTTTTCTTTTCTAAAATTAAAAAGAAGTTAATTACGACTACTCATTCTTGTCCACTTTGTTTCTGAATCCCTGGTGTTGGGAAGCTCTTGAACACCTTGCCTTTACTTACTCAAGCTCTGCTGTGTCAGAAACGGGCCCACAGCTGGACAAGAGCCGTTACCCAACCAAATGGGAACATGCCCCAGAGCAGCCCTAAGCACTCATGGGTTTTGGAGGTGGGCTAGTGTCTCATGGCTCCATCTATGGTGCTTTGCTTGTTTGTTTTGTTTTGTTTTTCTCTCTACACTTTACTCATTGTTGCTTTATGTTCTAGGTCGTGGAACCAAATGCAGGAAGACTGACTATTCAGTAGATAAAGCACATCAAACACTTCCATATCAATGACTGAGCCATACAATTAAAAGCAGCAAGCAGGCTTTGTTCCAGACATACTGGGTCAGTAAAGAGTTTAGAGAGTTTTCCATTACAGGGAAAGCATACCCATGGACTCTGGCCTCTTAGGAATCCAGCCAGAAAAGGGGAGCCAGTGACATCACACAGTGATGCTGGCAACACAGCTTGGAAGAAGAGGAAAGCATGGGGTATACTTCTGGGCATGGAACTGCAAGAATGTTCAAGCAGCTCAGCTCCACAGCAAGGCATCTTCAGAGAGCTCTGTGGAAAGGACTGGCTGCAACCTTATGACTTGGTCCATTGGAAGACAGTGATTTAAATTGTTCTGAAGGAAGCACCAAGACAAACCTGTTACTCCAAACATCACAAGGAAGACAGAATACTGTGTGAGCATAGTGGTTATTCCTGGTTGTCAACTTGACTATATCTGGAATGAACTACAGTCCAGAATTGGAAGGCTCACCTGTGATCCTGGTCTTGAAGATGGGAAATACAAGTTTCTGACCTCGATCTTGGCATGGAGATCTTGAGGCATAGTGGCTATGAATCCCAGAACACTAAGACAAGCAGATCTCTGAGTTCGAGGTCATCTTGGACAAAGCAAGTCCCAGATCCAAGTGTCATGGCACATACCTTTAATCTGGGCCACACCTTCTGCTGGAGACCTACATAAGGACTTCCATGCAGAGCTGCTGCTGACCATCATTAAAGGAGTTGGAATACAGACTGTAAGTCATTATAACAAGTTTCCTTACTATATAGAGACTTCCCATAAGTTCTGTGACTCTAGAGAATCCTGACTAATACAGTGAGACTCCCTTGAGTATGTCAAATGGAATTCTGTGTTGGCGTAACTGTCTTACATGTCCTAGCCACGGATGACCACTCAGCATTTGAAATATGGCTATGAGGCTATGATGGGAGAGTATATTTTCAATTTATCTAATTTTAATTAATTTAAAAAGAAGGAGAATCTTGGGGCTGGTGAACACCAGCTTGGAATTTATAGCTTGAACTACACACACACACACACACACACACACACACACACACACACACACATTCACGTACAAGCATATACATAGGCCAACTTAACATTAGGCAAATTTAATATTGGTTCTTTTCAGTTTTAATTTACATTCTCTTACTAGATCATTAATATGAATAACATCTATGAATAACTTTACATACTAATGGGGACAGGAACAATAGCAAAGGCTCATGCGTTTATTCAATTATATTTCTTTTGTAAGTGCCATGTACTTTGCATTCTTCTGAACACCTAAGACATGGAAAATAATTTCACTTTCATTTCATATTCCTTAAGAGAATCATCTATTTGGCAAATGAATAAAAAGGAGAAAAAGGAGTGTAAAGTAAACAGAAAACAGGAAGAGGGAACAAGCAAAGTATTTCTGGGATTTTCAATAAGAAAGACGCAGCAGGTATGGAGATGATTTAGGAGAAGCAGAAACACACACAGAGAGGGGGTGCTTTAGCAGAGGCTCAGAGGCTTCATGATGGACTTACAAATGACCCTCCAAAGTCAGAAGAGAGCAGAGAGAAGGGCTGGTTAAGGACGGGTCTCAGCATCTCAGCAGAGGAGAAAGGACGGCGCTGGACCAGCAGGCCCCGAGACTCAGTTATGACAGGCTTTTATTCATCCCTAAAATAATTTATGTAAAAAAAATCTTTACCTGTGGTGTCCTGCATAACGTGGACCACGGATATGGCCTATTCCTCGGCACCCAGGAGTAGGACATGCAGGCTGACCTGGAAGGATTTTCACATGCGTTGACCCTTCGGGAAATAAAAGAATATGGCTTGAAAAAAAACTCTGATTGAAGAATTGGAAATTCTGAAATACATAAACGATGTTAACTGAAACATGACAAACTGAAACAAACTGTCATCAAAACCACTGAGGACTGTGATGATTTATAAAATGATGTGGCAGAGCCAGTGATGGTTGTCACAGACACCACCTCAGCACAGCTCGAATCATGGAGAAGAAAATGAATAGGCATTGAAAAATCTTAAAAGGAGACACGAGAAAGCTCACTTATTTTTCAGAAATAAGTAATGGCAAAGGCCACATAGTCACAAGCTGATCATTGAGTTCCATATATCTTCACAACCAAGTCAATACATGGGCATGCAGAGCCAAGCTCCTTCTCCCTAGTGCACACATACACACTCACTCCTACAAGCACACACACATAAACACACATACACACACACTCACACACAGAGACATATGTACAGACACAAACACACATTCACACACAAATATGTGTACACAGGCACACATTCACACTCATACAAAGATACAACAGACACAACGCACACACAGACATGCATATGCACAGACACACATATGCACAGACACACGCACACAGACCAGGACACAGACACACATTCACACGCTCTCTCACACAGAGACATAACACTCACACATATACAGATACACACAGAGACATAGATATATTCAGACACAACCAAATATACATACATGCATGTGTGCATACACAGATACACATACCACAGACACAGTCACACACATGCATATAGACAAAAACAGACATATAGAGACATACACAAGCACACACACTCACACACCGACACATGGACACATATGCATGCAAGCAAGCACGCACACAAACACACACACACACACACACACACACACACACACACACACACGGCTCATGGAATATTCCATCCTATACCCTCTTACTAACCTAGGAAGCACAGGCCTTACTTAACCCTATGCTTTCTTTCCCTTTTCTGGCTCTCACGCTTCTGCCTCAGGCCCAGCAAGCTGCCAGCTCCCCTTCCTGTTCCCTGGATCAGTATCTCCTCATCTCCTAGTTCTTCTGACTGATTGATATGACATGCTTCCCACAGCCCTGTGCAGGAGGCATTCTTCTCTGGGCACCCATGTGGCAGACACGAGTCTCCCCCCCCCCTGATTCCCTCTTCCTTTCCCAGACTTCCTGATAACATCTTCCTGGACACAATCACCAATCTCACTTCCACCAATTGATGTGTGTCACCATGTCACTGGGGAAGACTGTGTGGTTTCCAAATCACAGAGCCTCACTTCATTCTGTTTCCAACAGCTGGCCCAGGTAAGCTCAGGGGCCACCCACTCCCTGTCCACGTGCACACCTTCACTATGGGAACCACTGACCTCCTCTCCAGTGGCTACACACACAGTGGACCACACGGGGGCTGCTTTGCCCCACACTTACTGAAACCACAGTCCAGCTGACGTCAGCAGCTCAGCCCCATCCCTCTAGCTTGCTCTGGTGCTCCAGCTGTTCTCAACCCCATCAGTAGGTTTTCTAGGCCATCTATTTCCCTGCCTCAGTTCCCTCTCACCAGAAGCACACTCTGTCATGTAGCTTAATGATCTATTTGCCATTATTTGACAGCCTATTGCATATACCTGAACTCAAGCTCTTTTGACTTTGACTTTTTTGTCACTCTAGCTATAGTAAGGGGAACCTTAGGTCAACTCAATTGGGCTTCCCCCAAGTGTTTTCCATAACTACATCCTGGGAAGTGGGGTAGGCAAAAACCATGCATAGTATGGACTGTGCAAAATCCTCCACTCACCTCCTGGCTCTGCTCTTGATCCTGGACGCTGCCAACTGGGGGAACAGGAATCAGTGGACAGGAACTATTTTCTCCTGGCTGTGTGTTCTCATGGCCAGTTCTATTCCCCCTGTCCACTGCAATGCAGGGAGCATTCTCTTCTTTTCAAAGTAATCTCCTTACTATTTTGCATGGACTCAGTGTCTAGGTCTTCAGGATCTTTAGACTATCACATTGAGTATCTAGCCAGAGTCTAAATACAATCCAGTTTTGTGTATTACACAAAGGAAGCAGAAACAGAAACAATAGAGCCCACATCCCTCCTGCCCCAGAGGCATTCACTCTATCCTCTCTGAAGACTGATGCCTTCAAGAGTGGCCTCTGCTCCTTCAAACCTCATTATAACCCACACTAATCTACCCTTCTTGGTCATTGTCATGGTTTGTGTATGCTTGGGCCAGTGGGTGGCAGGATTAGGAAGTGTGGCCTTGTTGGAGTAGGTGTGTCACTGTGGGTGTGGGTTTTAAGACCCTCATCCTAGCTACCTGGAAGCCAGTATTCTGCCAGCAGCTTTCAGAGGGAGATGTAGAACTCTTAACTCTTCCTGTACCATGGAACCTCGATGCTTCCATGTTTCCACCTTGAATAATGGACTAAACCTCTGAATCTGTAAGCCAACCTCAATTAAATGTTGTCCTTATAAGAGTTGCCTTGGTCATGGTGTCTGTTCACAGCAGTAAAACTCTAGCTAAGATAGTCATGAATAACATCAACACAGGAAACCTACTTCAATTACAAATTAAATAATTATTTGTTTGATATCCATTTATTTGGTTAGAGGATGAGAGCTCAAATCTGTTTTGCCTCTGTGAAACCAATATCTAGCCTGACGCACAACTGGCCCTTTGTAAGTGACTGTAAATGAATTGGGGCACAATGACATAGAGTTCTTCTTGAGAGGTTCCCATAGGCTAAAAAAGAAGCTTACTTGTGACCGTAAATTTGCAGCACAGAGTGTGTTGCATGGAATACTAAGCAAGGCTGGGTGATATTAGAACAAACACTTCAAAATACCACACATATACTGCACAACAGAAAAACATCTTATATCCTTCCTGAGCTGGAAACAACTTGAAGGACAAATATAGAAAACCAAGCATTGCCTCATCCACAGCTGCACATAGCTTGGAGTTACACAGCAAGTGCTTGCCTGAAGGCCCCAGAGTTCAAACCAGAGTAAACTACCTCCAGGAAATGGCTCTTAAAAACAAACAAATAAAAACTAACTCTTAAACAAGCCAGAGGGTCTGGCATTTAAAAATTTAAAGTCCTTAGTTAAGAAAAATGCTTCTACCACATTTAGTAAAAAGGGATCTTTTAACTTATTATAGTAAGCAAAGGGATGCATGAGAGAAGAAGCGAGAATACAAACAAGACTTCTTCCCATCTTTGTCTCATGATTTCCACACATTGTATGCACTCTCTGAGATCACACCGCTTTCTGAGACCAAAACCAAGCAAGCAGGAACTATGTCCATCACCCTAGATACCTCTCAGTGGATAATGAGCCACACATAGGAAATGCTAATTATAGTATTTTCTGTAATATTTTAACAACCTGGGTTAAGTTAAAGCTAGGAGTGATAGTTTTAACATTAACCCAGACTTTGTGTCTCTGGTTCCTGATGGGTGCCATATTTCTCTCCTTGGTAGAGCTGAGGGGAGAGGCAGGGTCTGGATGATTGGAGGAAGGATATTACATTAAGTCCACAGCAAAAGAGAAAACAAAGAATAAAGGAGAACATGAGATAAAATGCATTGATCCCAAACACTTCCCCACTGAATGCTGAATGCTTGGTGGTCAACTCTCTGTTGGGGGAAAGTAACCTGTAAATTCTGGAACAATTTTCATCAGTGACTCTAAGATAAAAGAGGCCTATGATCAAGTTAGTGTAGGCTTTTTTCCTCCATAAAAATAATATTTTTGCCGAGAGCATCTTTCTTGTAATTGGATATTTAGAATTGTAAATCTGGAGAAAAAGTTTCCCTGCTCTAAATTCTCTCTCCAGGGAACCGGTCCCAGACCTTGTCACCATGTACTGGAGTCATCTTCTCTCAGCCTTTGCTGCCTCCTGTCTCTCTTGGCTAGAGAGAGATTCTTCACACCTAACTTGTTACCACTGTGTCTCTGGTAGCGAGTCACACAATGACTTATCCAGGGTAGCTACTCTGTAGGGATATTCTCTGAATAAATACTGACAATAACAACTAACAACTATGCATCCATCACTGGTCCGGAGGACTTACCACAGACGTGAGAATAATCACTGCTTTCGTCTGAATTCAATTCAAGTTCAAGTTCAGAAGTCTGTCTCTGACCCTCTAAGTGATACGAGCCACTTGCCTTGCCAAGTCTAAGTGAACAGAAGGGCCAAGATCTTCTTGCAAGGACAAAGAAGAACCAAAAGAAGTGTTTGCATAAACTGGAAATTACCTGTACCTGTTCATCCTAACATGAGACAAAAAACGGGATCTCCAAGTCTCAGGGACTCTGTAGTCACTGACACACAGGCTTCCCAGCCCATATTCATGCTTTCCTTTTGGGCTAACCTTTATTCAAGGTCTCTATGTGCCCATCTGAAGGTGACAGCACAGGAAGACCTGTTGGAAGGGTGAAGGAGAGGCATCACTGTCCTGCCCCGCCTGTCTCTGAATTCCTCCAAAGGAAGATGTGAGCTCCCTGAGGTGACAGACAGAAAACGTGAAAATCAAAGCATGGGGAAGAGGACAAAGACACAACTTTGACCCCAAACCTTGGCAGCCCTCAGACCCACCACCAGAGAAGAAACATGGAATACAAAGAGCCCTCTTTAATAAACTACTGTGAACTCTGCAATTCTAGCAACTGAATATTAAGAATTGAAGAATATTAAAGAATATTAAGAATTGAGGAATATTAAAGAATATTAAGAATTGAAGAATATTAAGCTAACATAGCAATTCTGTTGCCTGTCCTTTGTTAAAAACAAGCAATTTCAATTTTTACAAAAACATACCTGTGTATGGCATGAGACCTATTATTACCTGTAGACAGGACATTATGGGAGCCATCAAAGCTGTCCTTTCTTGTTTCTAAATGCCCTTCCTGGTGACCTAGGAATATAACCCACCGTGAAAAGCATGGATTTCTGCAACCAGAATAGGTCAGAATCTGGGGCCATCCTCACAGTCCAAACTGTTCACAGCCTCTCTCAGAAGCATTGCTTGGTCAGGTATACAGAAACCCAGAACAATGACAGTGTTAATGCAGACAAAAACAAAGTCCTCTTCTGCAGACAAAAACAAAGGAAGAGGACTTGTCCATCCAAATGCACATTGGTCCAGAGAGCCCAGCGCCCACACAGAGAGCCAGGACCAGACTGCAACATCCTCATCCTCAAACCACCACTGATGACTCCTTGCAGAAAACACACACTTAACCTACTTCCCTTAGCAGCTTTTAAATAACACACCATTAGCTCTCTGCCTTAACACACAAACACTGCTGCTTGGTAAGGTAGACAGATTTAAATGTTGCCCATACAGAAACATGAGGATACTTTATCCCTTCTTGTTTTAAAAACAACCATCGGGGCTTTATTCATTTGCTTAAAGAAGGAGTATGCAAGTATCATTTGTTCCCCAGTATTCCACAATCTCAGGATACATCACCAACAAAGTGGAAAGGCCTGGTCTTCTTGGAGCTTAGCTTCCCCTGATATAAATAGAACAAACAATCAGTAAGAGGCTGGGCGTGACACTGGGAAATGAGGGTGGTATGCAAACACACACCGGGGAGCAAGAACAAGAAGGTGATGTACTAGGATTGGGGATGTATCTTCAGACAGGGCAGCCAAGGTCATGTAGTTAGCAAGATGAGCCTCGAGTTGACCAGCAGAGTATCTGAGCCACTGGGACAATGGCAGAGGGTGGTGAGTGATGTGGTCAAGACAGAAGAGTCTTCCTTCTATTTGAACTGGACAAAACAGAAGTACAAAATGGAGAATGAGCCAATAAGACGCTTCTGCTGACCTCCACTTGCTTCCTGTTCTGGGCCAAGCTTAAGTGGGCTATGGGTAAGCTCTCCAGTGGCAAGCTCCCAAGAAGCCTAATTGGCAGAGCGGATGCTAGCCACCCAATATTAATAACTGAGGAACCAGAAAAAGGGAAATGAAAGGTAAATATAGAATATATTCAATAAAAATAAAAAAATAAATTTAAAAATTGGGGAATATTAAAGAATATTAAGAATTGAAGAATATTAAGCTAACATAGCAATTCTGTTGCTTATCCTTTGTTAAAACCAAGCAATTTCCATTTTTACATTCCCTGGGATGGGATTCCAGGGAGTTCATGCCAATAAAACCAAAGTCTCAGGACCACAAACTGGAAATGCTTACAGGTAGACACAGAAAGGGCCAGGAGAAAGGCTGAGAGGGTAGTCAGGAAGGAAACTCAGGAGAGAACACCAGAGATTTACAGAGACCAGGATGCCAAGGGAACTGTTGGGCATCCCACCGGCTCCTGAGTTTGGCAAAGACTGTTTCCATGAGAGATGAGGAGACTGATGGGAACAGAGGAGACGTTAAGATTGAGGATTTAGTTTCAGGATTTCTTATTTAGAGGGTGGGATAAAATAATTACAAAAGCGTGGTTTTATGGTTAAAATATCATTTTCACTGACCTTTTTATAAAATAATAAAAATATTATTTTATTACTTTTTTGTCTGAGTGATGATGGTAAGCGTCAAATCAGACAGAGACAAACGGGGGCAAAGCCAACACGTGCACAGAGAGCTGCCACATCCCTTGGGATAACAAACAGTCCCAAAGCACCTTCTGTGTTCTCAGCAAAGTCAGCGAGGTCATCAGTGGAGCAGAGAGGGGGAGCAGAAAGAGACCTCACAGCTGTAGCTAAAGTAGAGAGAATAGGCCATTCATGAGTGTACATCCAGTTTTTCAAGTAAAAAATGTTTTATGGGCTTTATTTGAAATTTGAAACTGTTAAGCTAGATCCTGCTATAACCCACCCTATCTAACATATGTATTTGTAGTTAGCAAAATTTTAGTGATAACACTTATCATTTTATTAGGGAGAATGCAAATAATAAGTACCATCTTTAAAGTGTAATTACAAGTCATTCGCGTGATCCCCTCCTGACTAATGAAATAGAGGTGATCAATGCCTATTGCATTACAATAAGTAATTTCTCAAGCACAAGGAACTTGAGTAAGAGAAGATCATGGTTGCTTATCTTAAAGTTTCTAGAGTTTTAATGTGTATAGAGTAGGAAGAAAATGGTTACATGGAACTACAAAAAGACATTTTTTAAAATGTCCTAAATGTTAATTTTATATTTCCTTGATAATATAGAAAAAATGCTTGGAAAGGTAGCTTAAGAATCTTTGCAGCAGAGGAAGTCATTCAGAACTGTGGTGGTCCTGAGGACCAGCACATCCCACAGTAACTTCTAACAGCAAAGGTAAGGAAGACTCATGAAAATGATTTCCTAAATGTCCCTACCACAGATTGGGTAGAGCTTCCTAACAGCTAAATGAAGTTTCCTAGCAGCTAAGCAAAGGGCAAATATTATCTTGGGCATTAAAAGGTAGTATTAAGAAAGGCATTAAAAAGGGCTATTTAAAAGGAGTAAGAAGTCACTTTTCTAATGAAAAATGGGCAAATGTTTTCTTAGGAAAATTGTAAAATGCCTTTATCATACATTAAGCTCTGTAAAAGCCATGAATCACACAGAGATCTCTGGAAAACGTGTGTGATGTATAAACAGAACTTTGGAGGAAAGTAAGATGGTCTAACACAGTATCTGGATAAATACGTTAGACTGGGCTGTGCATAAGAGAGACAGAACTACCTACATATCTATCTATATCTATATCTATATCTATATCTATATCTATATCTATATCTATCTATCTATCATCTATTTATCATCTACCTATCCATCTGTATATATACTTACAAATATGTACATACATACATATATACATATGTGTAAGTATGATTAGATTTAAAAGGGAGATCATACAAATCAAATTTCAGATGTTTCCCATTCAAATATACCACAATAATTCAAAGTAAAGAATTTATCCCCCAACATATTATCTCTAACTATTTAAGCAAACAAAACTAGGCTTCGTGGAGATGCTTCTAACCTATTAATCAGTGAGGAGAAAGGCTGTTCTGCAGCTGCACACCGGGACAGAATGGGGAGAGGCCCTGTGTGTTGGTTTACCTGTGACTTACTTGTGCAGTTTTTTATAGAGGGGGCTCTTCACTGCTCATCGGCTGTGTGCTTTGCAAATCCTTCTTCCATTTCTGCAGGTTGCCTGTCTGTAGTCTCCCTAGTCTGCAGAAACATCCCCACTACATTGCCTCTGGTTTGTTTTTATTCTTGTTGCCTGTGTTGTGAAATTCAGAAGCTTACTGTTAAGACCAATGCCAGAGCCAGGCAGTTGCAAGCCTGAGATCCTAACCCTAGGGAGATTAAGGAAGAGAAACTGACTAAGGTTGAAGCCAACTGGGTCTTAGGTAGTCACAGGCTAGGACAACCACATAGGTACAGCTTGTCCTGTGTCAAGGATCTGCTTCCTGTGCTTGCTTCTAGAAGGTTTGCAGCTTCAGGTCTTAACACTTAAGCTGTAAATATATTTTAGGTTAATTTATGCATACAATGTAAGGGTCTAATTTAATTTTTTTCCATGTGGAGTAGTTGGAACTCTCTGATGAAATCCTCCCTCCCTCCGTCTCTCTCTCCCTTGCTTCCCCTCCCTCTATCTCCCTCCTTCTATATATGTACCAAATATATATAAAATAATGCAGTCAACAACGACACTAGCTTTATCCATTCCAATCTGGATGTCTTTAATTTCTTGTCTTCTGAGCAACATGTTGAATAAGACAATCTTTTCATGTTCCAGTCTTATTATGATCTTAGCTGTGAGCTTGTCATAATGGTTTTATGTTGAGGACCTCTCCTTCTATAACTAATTTCTTTTTTCTTTTTTTAGATTATTTTTGTCATCAACGTATGTTGAATTTTGCCAAAAGCATTTTGTGCATCTAGTGACATAACCACCTGGTGCTTGCCCTTTATACATTTCATAAATTACATCAATTTTGGTACTTTGTAGGGAAATTCTGCAGTTTTGTTTATCAGAAATTATTGGTCTACACATATCTTTCCTTTTAGTACTCAGATCTGGCTTCGGCATCAGGGTAAGTCTGGCTTTGTAAGGTGAGTTTGGAAGCACTCATGTGCTCTCTATGTATATGTAAATATAAGGCATATGGAAGTACCCACAGAGACATAAAACTAGCTGTTAGGTAGGTCCACGTTGAGTGGAATCTTCCAGGACATGGACGTCAGAGACTTTCACCTTCCTTCTCAGTTCAACATGTTTGCTAAGTATTTGTAATCTCTTGAATGTTGGGTGCTCTGATGTGTCAAAATGGTTTTAAACGTCATTTAATGTTTAAAATGTGCTTTCCTGCCTCTCAAGTGCTCTCGACAGCTCTGAGTGACTTCTCCTTGCTGTCCATGATGTCCACAGTCTAGGTTGGCAGTTGGGAGCAGCCTGCTCTGCTGGGCTTGCTGAGATGCGCTTCCCACAGGTTGTGACTAGACTTGCTTTTGCAGTACTTGCTGAATTTAGAACCTAGCACTGGGATAAGCTGTGGAGTCGGAGCTTAGCTAGCTTATTGGATTTTTTTCTAGCTGTCAGTGTTGCGATACGATTTGGTGGGAGGTTACATAAAGGATTCTTTTCCTAGTCTAATGACTTCCATCACAAAGCAAGTGCATTGCAATAAAAATGAGAATGAAGCCTTCAGAGCCAATGATGGAGTGCATCTCTGTCAATCTTAGACACATAAACTGCACATTAAAGAATAAAAACTTACAGAACCACATTTCTTTTATTCTGCTTTACAATTTGTTAGGGTAGTAAATGCTTTTAATGTTCAGAAAAGCAGTAAAGGAAAGCAGCAATAAGGAGAGCTAGAATATCTAAGGGACTGGTGTCTTGTAGGAGAGGGTCTAGAGTGCAGAGGGATCAGCTGCATTTCACCCCCACCATTGCCTTAATGACCTTCATCTCAATGCTTACAGAAATAACACTGCATATAGAAAACCTGTGAGAAGGTTGGAGTGCAACCAAACGTAACAGGACTCTTCAGAAAGCCACCAGATGTGTGTGTGTGTGTGTGTGTGTGTGTGTGTGTGTGTGTGTGTGTATAAGACAGCAGAAGAAGCCTGGGCTGCTGGGGGTCAAAATGGTGGAGCGGCTGTGGCTGTGCAGAGTATTTCTGCTTTTGTAAACATGTCAATCCTTTGAGTGTCTCACAGGGTCTATTGTACAGTAGCTACTGCTGGATGGATATCTGCAAAAAACCACTACCCAAAGACATATGTGCTAAGTCTCTCTTCTGCTAAAGATAGATAGCAGCTTTATGTGGACATGTCAAGCTATGCTAACAAAAAGAGATTCTGCATTTTACTTTCTCACTTCTATGGTGTATCAAAGCATTCTTGAAATAAGTTAGCCAAAAGCTTGGAGTCTCTAAATATGTAAGATAATCTCCAGTTTCCTAAGCTTGTCTCTCCTCAGCATTCACTATATCCTAGGTTGGTGTCATTTCAACATCTTCATTCTTGTTTACTTAAAATGCTGAGTGAAGAAATCCCATCACCACTATATAGTTCTCTTCAATATGAAGAACATAATGTCTGTGTTCATTAAAAATATTTGCTTCTATGTTTGTTGCTACGAGTCATTTAAGGATACATCTATCTGTAAAATAAACCATCAAGGACTACTTAGCTTTTTCAGTACCATGAGAGACAAATGAACAAAGTCTCTTGCAGGAGATTAAACATCACTAAGCTTGCCTTGAAAGCAGCCCTGGCTTTGGCATCCCCCTCTTCCCTTCTTCCCAATTGTAAAAATAAGACACTCCAGTCATGGAGGAGACATGTTTTCTTGCCTTGGCACTAAATACTAACATAGGTATCAGCCAAAGTAGCCATCCAACAATCTCTGTGTATCAGACAGCGTGGAAGTGCCAGCCTAAGCAGCAGTGTGGGTGTGCACTCAGGAGGGAGAAGGGACTCACGCCCTCCTAATCCATAGTTTCCTGAGGCAAAAAATTATGTCTGATGGGAATGTGCAAGTCTAGCACAGCAGTCAATAGAGTAGAGATTATCTATCCAATGGTGGCCTGCTTCCTTGGGTAGCATCACCAGTCATCAATCAATGGCTCCATCTAGGAGGCTTTCGTTATTGGGTCCTATAGTGGTCTGCAGATAGGAAAGCAATCCCTGATCAAGCCTCTTTCCTTTAACCTGGATGGTCTTATAGTCTCTCAAGTAAGATTTAAAATTCTCTCAGAGAAATCCTGCAATATCTGTTGCTTAACCTAAGACTTGGTGTGTGCTCACATACTTGACCTCTGTAAGCCCATGGCCAGAGGGGAACCACAGCTGGGACTGGTGTGAGCGTGCTCAGTCTTACTGTCCTCCCAACCTCCTCACGAATCCCCTAAGGTGGCAGCTGTTCTCTGCTACATTCACAGAGCTGGCCGGTATATTTGATAACCCAGACTAGCTCTCCAGTGCCTCTCAACCGTCAACAGAGCCTGGGCGCAAGTAGAGTCACCTAGCGGTGGGGTAGGAGAGAGTCCTCTCCCAAACCATTCTGAGACAGCACTAGAAGTCCAGGACCCAGTGTGGAACAGAGTGATGCCTGCCATTACACTTGCAGAAGGTAGACACTGGATAAGCCCTTTGCCAAGGAACGTTTAAAACAGATGATATCATTAAGGCTGTAAGCACATTTTGAAATGTATTATTTTTTCTTGATAAGTCTATCATGTAAATCTGTAATTAGGGACTTCTAAAATAGCTAACTTTTTAAAGCACAATATGCTGTAATTGTCTATTAAGTCAATGAGTACTTGGGGACTCTTAAAGCTGCTGATTGCCTTCTTGCTGTGGTTTGGAAGAACAAGCACTTCCAGAAAGGTTTCTTCTACAGTTCTCTTTAAAACAGAACAGATTTGAAAATGTGCTGGTACCTGCCAGGTTAGCACTTCTTATGCTACTATTGGAATGGTCTAAATCATCACCGAATTTATTGTTCCATATGAGGACTGTACTCAGACTAACTTCTATTTCATAATCCAAGCAAATTTTATCTAATTGAATAAAAGTTCTGTTCTCCAGAGGTCCATAATAAAGCCTGTTAGAGATAGCTTTATCAATTGTTCACTTCTTAACAGACAGTCACTATTTTATCTCACTTAACAGGATATACAATGGGCTGGACCATATGGTCCATTTCCAAGTCATTCTGTCATGTATATGCCTGCTGTGTAATAAACCCAAACTGAGTCTTTTACCAAGCTATGTTCTATGATGCTCATTTATGTCTAATAGTTACACCGATTAGCCCTATTCCCCATGCCCTTAACATAAACAACAGAGGCCATATGTGCTATCATTACAGTACGTGTGAGTATTCTACTAGTATACAATTTATTTAGTAATGATATTGTATTTCACTGGCTTTGTAATACAGCTTTGCAATTACTTCCAAATAAAAATCAAACAGAAGCTAAAGAAAGAACAATGACAAAATTATTTAGGCATGGAAACCAGTTAGGAAATCTCACTTCCTGCTCTCTGTTCATAAATATGTCCTTTCTCAGTTTTGGGGGGTTGTCTGACCCTTGACTTTCCTAGGAGGCCTGATTAGACAAACCCCATAGCCACAGCTAAAATAAGCCACACATCTAAAAGAAGATATGGGAACATACACTTGTAATCCTAGCACTTGGATGATTGAGACAGGACGAGCACAAGTTTGAGGCCATCTTGATCTTCACATTTGGCCTACCTTAAAGAAGATAAAGAGGAAGAAGGGAGGGAGAGAAAAGGAGGAAGTCTGAAGGTAAGAACCTAAGATGGACTCTGAGACTCATCTCACTCTTGGATGAGTTGTAGGTATCCATTTGGGGATGCCAGCCCAAGGAAAAGCACGGGCACAACATCCACTGTCTCCCACTCAGGGTGTGACAGTGTGACCAGGAAGGCTTCTATAGAGCAATTGTGTTAAAAACTGCATGGTATTGGTATAGCAACAGGCAAGTAGATCAATGGAACAGGATTGAAGACCCAGAAATTAACCCACAGACTTATGGTCACTTGATCTTTGATAAAGGAGCCACAACCATCCGGTGGAATAAAGATAGCCTTTTCAACAAATGGTGCTGGTTCAACTGGAAGTCAACATGCAGAAGAATGCGAATTGACCCACTCTTATCTCTTTGCACTAAGGTCAACTCCAAGTGGATCAAGGACCTCCACATAAAACCAGACACACTGAAACTATTAGAAAAGAAACTTGGGAAGACCCTGGAGGACTTGGGCACAGGGGAAAAGTTCCTGAACAGAACACCAATAGCTTATGCTCTAAGATCAAGAATCGACAAATGGGACCTCATAAAATTACAAAGTTTCTGCAAAGCAAAGGACACTGTCAGAAGGACAAAACGGCAACCAACAAAGTGGGAAAAGATCTTCACCAACTCCACATCCGACAGAGGGCTAATATCCAATATATACAAAGAACTCAAGAAGTTAGACCGCAAAGAAACAAATAACCCTATCAAAAAATGGGGCACAGAGCTAAACAAAGAATTTTCACCAGAAGAAATTCGGATGGCCGAGAAACACCTTAAGAGATGTTCAACATCATTAGTCATCAGGGAAATGCAAATCAAAACAACCCTGAGATTCCACCTCACACCAGTCAGAATGGCTAAGATTAAAAACTCAAGAGACAACAAGTGCTGGCGAGGATGTGTAGAAAGAGGAACACTCCTCCACTGTTGGTGGGATTGCAAAATGGTAAAACCGCTCTGGAAATCAGTTTGGTGGTTCCTCAGAAAATTGGGCATGTCACTTCCAGAGGACCCTGTCTTACCACTCCTGGGCATATACCCAGAGGATTCCCCTGCATTCAATAAGGACACATGCTCCACTATGTTTATAGCAGCCTTGTTTATAATAGCCAGAAATTGGAAGGAGCCCAAATATCCCTGAAAGGAGGAATGGATACAGAAAATGTGGTATATTTATACAATGGAATACTACTCAGCAATTAAAAATAATGAATTCATGCAATTTGTAGGTAAATGGTTAGACCTGGAAAATATCATCCTGAGTGAATTAACCCAATCACAAAAGAATGAACATGAAATGCAATCACTGATAAGTGGATATTAATGAGCCCAGAAGCCTTAAATACTCAAGACACAAATAGCAAGTCAAATGACTCCCAAGAAGAAGAAAGGAGAGGACCCTGGGCCTGTAAAGATTGCATCCAGTTTAGTAAAGAAACCGAGGGGGGAGGGGGAATGATTGGGGAACAGTTGGGGGGGAGAGGAACTATGGGAACTATGGTGGGTGGGAACTGGGAAAGGGGAAAGCCTTTGGAATGTAAACATAGAATATAGAAAAAAAACCCAGGATAGCTAAAACTATTCTCAACAATAAAAGGACTTCTGGGGGAATCAATATCCCTGACCTCAAGCAGTACTACAGAGCAATTGTGTTAAAAACTGCATGGTATTGGTACAGCAACAGGCAAGTAGATCAATGGAATAGGATTGAAGACCCAGAAATGAACCCACCGACTTATGGTCACTTGATCTTTGATAAAGGAGCCACAACAATCCAGTGGAAAAAAGATAGCCTTTTTAACAAATGGTGCTGGTTCAACTGGAGGTCAACATGCAGAAGAATGCGAATTGACCCACTCTTATCTCCTTGTACTAAGATCAACTCCAAGTGGATCAAGGACCTCCACATAAAACCAGACACACTGAAACTATTAGAAAAGAAACTTGGGAAGACCCTGGAGGACATGGGCACAGGGGGAAAGTTCCTGAACAGAACACCAATAGCTTATGCTCTAAGATCAAGAATTGACAAATGGGACCTCATAAAATTACAAAGTTTCTGTAAGGCAAAGGACACTGTCAGAAGGACAAAACAGCAACCAACAAAGTGGGAAATGATCTTCACCAACCCCACATCTGACAGAGGGCTAATATCCAATATATACAAAGAACTCAAGAAGTTAGACCCCAAAGAACCAAATAACCCTATCAAAAAATGGGGTACAGAGCTAAACAAAGAATTTTCACGAGCTGAAATTCGGATGGCCGAGAAACACCTTAAGAGATGTTCAACATCATTAGTCATCAGGGAAATGCAAATCAAAACAACCCTGAGATTCCACCTCACACCAGTCAGAATGGCTAAGATTAAAAACTCAAGAGACAACAAGTGCTGGCGAGGATGTTTAGAAAGAGGAACACTCCTCCACTGTTGGTGGGATTGCAAAATGGTAAAACCGCTCTGGAAATCAGTTTGGTGGTTCCTCAGAAAATTGGGCATGTCACCTCCAGAGGACCCTGGCATACCACTCCTGGTCATATACCCAGAGGATTCCCCTGCATACAATAAAGACACATGCTCTATTATGTTTATAGCAGCCTTGTTTATAATAGCCAGAAATTGGAAGGAGCCCAGATATCCCTCAAAAGAGGAATGGATACAGAAAATGTGGTATATTTATACAATGGAGTACTACTCAGCAATTAAAAATAATGAACTCATGCAATTTGTAGGTAAATGGTTAGATCTGGAAAATATCATCCTAAGTGAGCTAACCCAATCACAAAAGAATACACATGAAATGCAATCACTGATAAGTGGATATTAATGAGCCCAGAAGCCCTAAATACTCAAGGCACAATTAGCAAGTCAAATGGCTCCCAAGAAGAAGAAAGGAGAGGACCCTGGGCCTGTAAAGATTGGATCCAGTAATGTAGACCCAGAACAGAGAAATCATGGGGGGGGCGAATGATTGGGGAATAGCTGGGGGGGGAGAGGAATTACGGGACATATGGTGGAGGGGAACTGGGAAAGAGGAAAGCCTTTGGAATGTAAACATAGAATATAGAAAATAATAATTAAATAAAAAAAGGAAGGCTTCTATAAGAAAACAAATCTGAATGAATTCTCAAAAAAATCTATGAGAAGAACAAATGAAATAGAAGATAGTACAGCCAAAGGCTCTGGGTGTAGTTTATGTTCAAGAAACTGAACAAACAGAGAAGATATGGAAGGGAGAAAAAGGGGGTCATAGGTAATTCTTCCATGCCAATCTATACACACACACACACACACACACACACACACACACACACACGCATACGCACACACACACATGCATCATAGTTCCACTTACCTCTCTTTGTGCTGGCACTAAAGTGGGCACCTTGCTACAATCTAGAACTCCCTAAATGAGCCTCATGAAATTGTCTCCATTGTTGATCTGTTTCATTTGGTTCTGGGGTGGTCTTATATCTCTAGGAAAGGATCACCCATGGCTCCATTCATCTACACTGTTAGAAAAGTGGATGAGCCCATGGCCGTCTTTCTCCTTTAACACAGCCAATCAGCTATGGAGGGGTTCCTTGAATTACAATATGGCTCGGAAAAAAGGCAGCAGTTTCCAAGACATAATAGGTGAACAGCATGGGACCAAGAGCAAAGGCTTCAGAGAGAGGTGCATAGGGACTAGAGTGAACAGCTAGGGATCATTCTTTGTGGGAGGACAGTCTTGAAGCCTAACTCCAAAGGTTTGCCCAAAGGCCTCCCAGGGACTACTCTTCAGGGGAGGGAAGAGCTTAGACATTTCTTTCCCTAGAATCAGCCACTGGCCTTAGAGTTGCTGGCTACCATTCCACACTGCTAATATTGCCAGATGATGCAAACCCACTCTCCCGTCTCTGGCTTCTAACCCTTTATCAGCCAAAAAGCCTGCCCCCTGCTCTGTGTGTATATATGAGGGAGGGAGGGAGGGACAGAGGGAGGAAGAGAAATTATAGAAGAAGGTTTGCCAATTTATACAGGAATATGTACAGCGTTCAGGTTAAGGCAGGGCATATATATGGTCTAACCACAGCCCATCTCTGCATGAATCAGTTCCCTTACCTCTAGATTGAACAAGCACGAGAACCTATTAATATTATATTCTATATACACATCTTTGGTTACTCTCAAGGATAAAGTACCTGTTCTAGGTTGACTGAGATTTTCTAGGAAGAGGGATCCAATAATCTCTCTGATGTCTAGGTAATCTTATGCTCACAATAGGAGAAAAACTTTGTTTTCATTTTGGTTTTTCCAATATGGGAATATAAGAAATAAGAGTCCAACCTTATCAGGTATTATGGATCTCACAAAGAATGCTCCAGAATATTCTCTGTGTCTCTTTGTGGAAGGAATAGTAACCACCAGGATAGTACATCGTACTCTACCATATCATTTCAAGTTCCACCAGATCTCCTCATGGTGTGTGCTTCTAATCATTTCAGAACGAACACTTTCTGTGCACCCTGTTGGGAAAGTCAGAAAGCTGCAGGTGGTAGCCCACATCAACGTGTAGTTAAAACAACCAACTGTTCCAGCTCAACTATACTGTCTCAGACACTGTGTCTCTGTCTCGGCACATTTTTATTGTCTGTTTTTATTCTGACCTGAAAGTATGGCATGGGAGTTTCATAGCACATATTTTATCTGTTTAAGTCTGATTCCTGTGAGAGGACTTTGCTGTTGCTGCTGCTGCAGGGTTCTTTTTTAAGATTTATTTTTATTTTTGAAGTTGTAGGTGTGTTGGTGTGTGCGTATGTGCACAGGAGTGCAGTGCCGGCAGGGCTGCCGATCCAGGTGGTCACGAGCCATTATGGCACTGGGCTGTAAAGGATTCATCCTCCATTCTCAAGTGTTGCATAAGATTAGCACTAGGTACAAGGAAAGGATTTAACACAGAAAATAAGGAGCCAAAGGCATAGACTGAGAAAAGAGGCAGCAGGAGACCCACGGAAGGTTCCTTGTCTTAATAACAAGAAAGGGTAGGAAGCAATGGGCACATGTCTATGGTAGACTCATTGTCTTACACATGCAAAAACATTGAGGAGACAGAGGCATGAGAGAACAGAGGAGGAAGAGAGGAGGAGAGGCCTTAGGTCAAGGCTAGTTATGCCCATTTTACCTGACAACTAGAATTTTTTGAACAAGTAGGTGGGGATGATTTGATTTGACCCTTGACATTCATAATATATTCTGATTCTTATTAAAAAAAAACGTAGTAAAGTTAGTTCTCAGCTCAATTTGGTTTGTAGCATTTGCTCATCATAATACCAAATCGATAATTAATTTTAAATGTTTTGGGGTCGTGAATGGTAATCAATAGGCATTCAATGATCAGCAAGTACTGTTGGCACTATATAATTTTAACTGGCCTGTAGGAGCAAAACACATCTTATTAATATTCTTGGCCAATAAAGAATACTGAAAGGGCCTGGAAAACACCATAGCTTCCATATAGCTTCCTTCTTGCTGCTTAACCAGCACTTTGGAAGTTGAAGCTTTATGTTTAGTCTCCCCATACTGCAAGGCACAGAGGTAAAGTAGCCTATTCAACGTCAGTCAGAAACCTAAACCCAAGACTTTATCTATGATGTCTGCCATCTTGTTTCTAAAACTTGTGTTGATTTCTAACACAAGGAATGTTGAACATACCCTTTCCTGAGAGAATTAATAATCTCTGTGTCAATAATCAGCCTTGTAGTATATAAATGAGTTTTATTTTAAGAACTATAGTATGAAATGTGGCTATGGTTACAGCTTCAAAATGGTGCTATTAAAATGCTGTCAAAAGACAACCCTTGGGTCAGGGAGATGGATTAGCTGGTAAAATACTTGCCTCATAAACTTGAGGGCATGAGTCTAGTTCCCAAGACCCAACTAAAAGTCCATAGTAAGGACTAAACCCCAGCAGTGGAGAGGGAGGAACAGGCAGATCCCTGAAGATTGCATATAACCTAGCTAGCCTAAGAGGCTTAATGAATTCAAGGCTGTATCAAGATACAAGGCAGATGGAATCTAATGAACACCTACGTACACACAGCTACACACACACACACACACACACACACACACACACTAAATAAAGGAAGGCAGTCCTGGGTGCCCCTGGAGCCTATGTGAACCATACTTTTGGAAGATATAGAAGTGTTATGTGAGCTATATGACACAGCTAGCAGAATACCTTTTGCCTGTGGTAAAGAAAGTGAAAAATACTACACAGTAGTCGACCAGGTGAAAAGCTAAGCCAGAGTCTGGAAGGATATATAGACAGGTTCCAAGCAGTCCATGGAAGAGCTGTCCAGGGGCAGAGCTAACATTTCCAATCACTCCGGTGAATACGGGACAGGCATCTATGACTCAGCTTCCCACATGACCATATGGTGTGGGATTACTCTTGAAGGACTACCCAATTGCATCCCTGATCCAATTCCTGACTGAGGAAGGCAGTAGCATCTGTGACTGACAGGGCCCATACCTGTGGCATGGCCACCTGCTGGTATAAAAGACATCTGGGACCCTTGCAAGGAACAAGAGAGTCAGAGTGCAGCCAGCACGGCCTCTGCCTCAGCTCACTTTCTACAATGAGATTAAATGACACTAGCAAAATAGAAACAAAGGGGAACCCTCATTTATTTAGAAAGTTCTACAATTTTAATAAATTTGCATAAGATGTGTAACATGACTGAGGAGTTTGAATTTTGTTTATGCTTGGTCAGTTTCCCTCTTGAGTGGTTGTCTTTGGTCCAGATACCTACTTCTCAATGCAGCCGAGCAACTTCCTATAGGTCCCCACTGGTCCTACCCAACAGCATGCTTCTTAGTCTCTCCAATATCAGCACTCAGTTCATACTCATTATATGAAAACAGCTATGCAGCTTTCTTTATTCCTATTTGATCTGCCTAGAAAGAATAGTTGTTTTAGACATAAAATATGAACTTGCTGAAAATAAAACATGTTTATATATGCTGTGTATGTAAGTGTGTATGTGTATGTGTGTGCACACATATGGATGCATGTGGGTGCATGTGTGCATCTGTGCATGTGTGTGTCTGTGCATGTGTGTGTCTCTTTATCATGGAGTATATATGGAAGTGCTCACTTTCCTCTTGCTTCTTAGGCATTCATTGTAGTACTACAGCAAATAATTGTAAGGGAGACTATATTCATAAGGAAGAAAGCAATGAGAATAATAGGGTACAAATAGTTCAAAACATACTTTTATCTGATCATTCTTATTTTTACCTAATATTATTGATAAGCTACTTGGGTTTGGTATCTTTTGAAACTTCACAAACATAGCTAAATAAAGTAGGTGACATTTGAGTCAAGTTCAAATTCTTGAAGGAAATAAATTATGTGATGTCTAAGAGGGTGCTCCCCTACCCACCTACCCACTCCTGTCTCACTGCCTCAGCATTCCCCTACACTGGGTCATCAAGCCTCCACAGGACCAAGGGGCTCCACTCCCCGCGATGCCAGATAAGGTAATATTTTGCTAGATATGTAGCTGGAGCTGTGGTTCCTCCATGTGTACTCTTTGATTGATGGTTTTGTCCCTGGAAGCTCTGGGGGAATCCTGTTAGCTGATATTGTTGTTCTAAAGTTTTAAAAGTCCTTGCAATATTTCTTCAATAAAGCATGCATACTACATATCAAAACATAGCCAAGATAACTGTTGAGTCACAAAAATAAAACTGTAGAATTTAAAAAATCTTAAATTAGAAATGTCACTATAACATCTCACAATTGATGTTAGATGACTTATCTCTTCACAATTATCAATTCTACATGTGGTTTTTGTTTTAGGTTTTGACTTATGGAATAAAATTATTTTGATCTGATTGTGAAGGATACCAGATACCTAAGGGGAGGAAGGTATGGTTTGAATTATATAAATACATAGATGAACCACTCAGGAAAAAAAAAACATTGTATAAACAACTTAGGATTATAACCTGAAGTTCAAGAGCAGCTGCTCCTTACCACATGGGCACTGTGTACCAGCTGAGGGCTTGGTTGTCTCTGGAAAGGAAGCTGGATGCAGAGAACAGGCAGAGAAAGGACATACATTGTGTTCAGACTCTTCAGATGCATTCAGTGAACTCGTGTGGTAGAAGTGAGGATGTCGGGGAGGGGGGCGCGGTGTGCCAGGTGTCAGGGGGATGGTGTGCCAGGTAAAGGTATCATATTGAGAGGGGGCTTACTTTAATACAAAGGAGTTCAAAGCCCAGATGATCCTGGGCACTGAGACTGAAGGCATGAGGGTTCACACCACCTACTTCCGAAAAGAAGTGGGAATAGCAGGCCATGAGGTCATCAACACAGCAACACCATGATTCGCAATGAGCAACGCAAGCAGTGAGCCTCGGGCTTGTCTTGTTGCAAGAAACAGACAAACTATATGTTGCTGCTTTCCAGTAGAATAGAATTTGATGAAAAAGAACAGAATTGTACTTGGAGTGGTAATGGAAAGACAGAATGGTGAAAAAGAGCTGTAGACATCTGCAGGTGTGTTTTTACAGCGGGAGCATGGGTGGCACTTATTGAACCACATCACATGCAGGGCTTAACATTTACATATCAAATACCAACAAAGACTCCTGATGCAGAAATGAATGAGTCTGAGCCAAAGAATCGCAAAAAAAACAAAAAAGGATTTCCATTAAGTAAATAATTATTAATGTAAAATCTATAACAAATAATAGAAAATCTTCAGAAAGGAAAGATAGCCAATAGCACTAGGTCGTTCCCCCAAATTCTAGATATAAAAATCAGTTGAGTACAAGAAAAAAAAATCATGTAAAATTGCCAGCAACACACCAAAGTGTGCTTTTCTTGGAAACAAACAAACTAAAATTACTTAGGAAAATTAATCGTGTTAATTTTTGCTTATTCTCAAATTTTAAAGCTTTGATAATTTATAGTCTTATGTAAAAATGAAAATTTGGGGAATGTTACATTTCCTGACAGCAGATAACACACAATATAAGTTTTTGAACTTATGGAGTTTTTGAACAGGTATGCATATATTATTCTTTGATGCTTATAAATTTATCTTTAAAATGTCTTATTGTTTGCCTTATGGATATGGAAGCAAGGCCCAAGGAGGTACATAGGCGTAAAACAGAGTATTTAATCCCTCTTTGAACACTGTGACTCCACAGGTGTAATAAGCAGGCTGTGTCTTGTCTAGCACTTGGACTTCCAGAGAACAGACCAGATTCTGAGAATCTTGTAAAACTGTGGACAGAGCTCCACAGTTGCCTCCAAAGAGAGGAGGGGACAAGAAACAGGGAGGGACATTAATGAAAGATCAAGCTGTGGCCTTAGGTGGAGTCACAGTTTGGTGCAGACTCAGATGTAGAAGCTTCAGGGTAGTGTGACAAAGGAGAGTGATCCAGGTAAGCTGGAGAAGAGGGAGATCCCTCTACACTGGTGACACTGATCCACCCCTCTCTATGCTGATGTCCTCCTTTGATAAGAAAATCACTGGTTGAAAAGTGGGCACTGGATTGAGGGGTGTCATGCTAATTGATGTGAGAACCTACATCCTGGCATGCTGGGGTATGCATTTAAGAGAAAAAGGGAAGCAGGATCTGAGGCAGGACAGAGGGCTCAGTGGGTAATAGCACATCCTGTACAATATGAGGGTCTGAGTTTAAATCCCTAGTCCCTACTTTCTAAAAAACTGGGCATGGTTGTACTGAATAGCTGAGTTAGAGTTGGGCATCTCACTGGCCAGCCAGTCTAGCTGAAATCCAAAGGCTCTTGTTCAGGTCAGTGAGACCTTATCTCAGGGCAATAAGGCAAGCAGCACTGTACTCACTCAATGTCCACCTCTAGCTTCCAAATGCACCTATACCTGTACACTCATATGTGTGCACACACTCAAGCACACATACATGCATGCCTACATGTTGCACACACACTCATGCACATACACACACTCACATACATACACACAGTCATGCACACACATACACATATGCACACACACATACATGCACCTACATGCATACACATACACACATACTCACATAGAACATACACTCATGCACATACACACACACATGCACACACACACATGGACATACACACACTCATGCATATACACACATGCACATACACACACTCAAGCACATACACACACTTACACACACACCCTCACACACATACACATAGTCATGCACATAAACACACATGCACATATATACACTCATGCACATATACATATATACACATACCCACATACAATCAAAATACTTATGTACATACACACATATGCACACATTCATGCACACACAAACACACACACATACACACACACACACACACACACATATGCTGGATCACATACAGCACAAACAGAAATGCTGACGCCTTTCCATAGCCTGGAACCTCTACAGATTGTTGGCCAGTCTCCCTCAGTCCCAATTTGTAGTGTACTGACTTACAGATATTTTGTGAATCACTTGGACAAGCATCTTAATGATTTTGTTGAATTCGAGAGACCTAGCATCAGGGAAAATACTTGGGGTCTGAAGTCCAGGATTGACAAAATACTGATTTTTGCTATGACAAAATGTAGTACATTGTCATGAAAGTGGTGAGGCCTTGAATTCTCAGGGACAAGCACCATCATCCTTTGACAGCAGCACCATCTCACCTCACTCTGAACACTGGAGCTTCCCCTGAAGAAGCTGAGGGATGGAGGAGAAGCAGCAAAGGGAGGAAGACAGGCAGGAGAATGGAGCACATCAGAACGAAGGCCTGGAACTGGCGATTAGCCATGCCAGTCTAATCAGGTCAGAGGACTCCCTCAGACAAAATAAGGTATTCCAGTCACAGGCTCATTAGAATTTAGAGTGCTTAATTTCCTCCTTAGCTTTAAGTGGCTACAAATGCAGGTCCCCGTAAAATAGGACGGTTCTTCACTTTTATTTTTAAAATTCCTGAAGTTTTAAATATTTAATATTTTTTGAAAATTTTATAATTTGTTGTATAAGATAAAATTACCATGGGGTGCTTAAAGAACTGATCAAACTTTAATGACCAATATCGAGATGGGTTTAGAAATTCTGGCTCAGCCCTTTGAGCCAAACTGTAGAAAAGAAAGATCGCTTTGGAAAACAGGAGAATTATTTATCAGGGACTATTGCAGCTCATCTGTCTAAAGCCTGTCCTTTGAGGCTTAATTGTGAATAACTGGCTTCCAGAGCAGCTAGAATGCTGACTAATTAATTCACCTCTCTGTTACTCGGTGTTCAAATGGCTATAATGACACAAATAAGCAACATTAACAGTGAAACTCAGGGCAAACACTTCTAAGCAACAACGAAGACCAAACCGCTCACCATATGGCACTTCCAGCGGATGCCCTGTCACATCGCACCACCCAATGGGGTGGATGTCCTGGCTGTCAGCGTCCAACCAATAGTCGTATTTATGGTCCCAGCCATCGAAATGAATCTGTTAAAAAAGAGTATTGAGGAATTACTGTTTTGCGATTACTACATCACTCTGCCTTTATTAAAGTATTTGAAAACAAATATCTGAAGCTGAAATCAAAATGGCTTTTATCACACCTTGTAGCTGAAAAAAAAATCTTAAACATGCAGTCATAGAGCTTTCTAGCAAAGCTGAGAAAGGAACACATTTTCAGATAAAGAGGGGGAAAATGAAATTTTATCAGATGTTGACTATAACTGGGAGGAATAAGGCCAATGTATTCTCTCAGCTAAGAGGATTCTAGATTGGTGAACAGGGACACTTCTATCCCTAGTGACTGTCCTGTAGACACCATGAACATCATGTCACAGTTATTGAAATACCATTTGCTAAGTTGATGCCATTATGAGCCCATTTCTGATGAAAAGGGTGTGAATCAGAGCACAGAGGAGCCATCCTTCCTAAATCCTCACAGAGAAGTAGAGACTCAGATATAATGGAGGCACGCAGAGAAGACAAACGCTTCTGGGGCTAGGGCAGCAGCTCAGCACAGTGCTTACCTAGCGAGTGCAGGCCCGAAGTTCAGCTCCCAGCACACAAACAGAAGGACATCACTGGATAGATAATGTGCGCACAGGAACCCTTGTGACAGGGCAGGAGGAGAGTCCAGAAACCCACTTGGTATACAGGATTGACCATTTTGTATTTTGTTAATTAAGCACTGAGGCATCTGTGTACACATACATACACACATGTGCATGCACACACACACACAAATATACACATACATTCATATATATATAGATGAAATATATATATATATAGGCTCCCACATAGGTCAATTACACATATAAGAAATTAAAATCCTAACAACTTAAGAAATAAAAGTTAAATATTTATTTCTTGAACATACAAAACTATGTTATAAAACATGGTGTCAGGATGATAAAGTGAATTTTATATAAAGTAAAACACAAACAATTCTACTATCCTCTCATATATATTTTTTGTTTGTATTGCCAGTCAAATAGAGAGTATGCCATTTTTAATGTAAAATTGTTATTCATCCCAGTTATGGTGATATATGTTTATCAACCAAGCTACTGCAGAGGCTGAGATATGAAAAGCACACGTTTATGGCCAGTTTGGGCTGCAAAGAAACTTCAGAGCAAGCCTGGGAAATTTAGTGAGACCCTGCTTTAAAATAAAAACTAAAAGAAAATAAAACAGCAACAGTAGTTATAACAGTAGTTATCCAATGATACAAATGGTCAAGCCAGTTCCTGGCATGCATGAAGCCCTAGATCCCCAGTACTGAAAAAAAAAGAAACAATAAATACACTAGAGGTTTAGAATCACACACAAAAAAATCAAGAGAAATATAAAATAGATCATATGCATGTGTGCATGTATGTATCTATGTCCATATGTACATATGCATACACTGAGACACAATATTTTTCCTCAAGGCTTATTTCTAAGCAAGTGCTCTTCAATGTGTAGTTCCCAGATTGGTTGCATCAGTACAACATAAGCATTTGTTAGACATGCAGATTCCTGGATCCCCTTCAACTCTCTGAGCCAGAAACTCTAATGTGTAGGACCTTGGTATATGTAAGGTGTTCCTTCCAGATGTATCAAATTGATTCTGTGGCTTAAAAAAAATGATTGAGGGATGTTTTGAAGATATATTCCTGCCTGCATGTATGTGTGTCCATGCTCATCTGTGTGTAGTTAAGATTTTGCAGATGGGCAAACATGCTTATGGGCATGTTCACATCTGCATCAGAAGTCAGTGTCTGGTATGTTCTTCAATTGCTCTCCATTCGCGTTATGAGATGTGGCTCTTCCTGATCCTGGAGCTCACTCATTCAGCTAGACCAGTTAGCCAACCACCACAGGGGCCCTTCTGACTTCACTCCCAGGGCTGGCATTGAAGAAACACACTTCTGTGTTTCATGGGGGTGTTGAGGATTGAACACACGTCCTAATGATTTTGTGGCAATCACTTTATCACCTAGTTATCTCCCTAGCTTAAAAGACTCCCTAGCCTTCTGGCCATGAAAGTATAAACTTTTGTGCAAAAAAACTACACAGCTAGACAAAGTAGACACAATGACTGGGTTTTGCTGTGCTGCATTTACTATTATAGTTATTTTTGATTCCTGGGACAGGGTCTTAGTATACACAGGATGGGTGACCTTAAGCTCTCTACATATCCCATGTTAGCCTTGAACACTACATCAACATCTTAGCCTACCAGGTGCCACAGCCATATGAAAAATAGAATCCCTAAGTAAAGGAAGGTGTTTCAGATGAGCCTTTAATGTCTTCATGGAGAAATTTCTCTACCTGTGATGTAAGTCAGAGTGAAATTCAGCATAGCAGTAATCCTGTGCTGAGGACACACTGCAGCAGTTCAGAGTTGGAAAAACAGCAGGATGTTAGAGGACACATGGCGGGGGCAGAATAGCCACAATATGAGAAAGTCTTCTGGGGAGGCTGACGAGACCTTGGTTGAATGAGAGACTACATACTTATAGTATGAGAAGTCAAGACACCAGGCAAAAGCCCGTGGGAAACAAAAACAGTAGAGGTCATATGTTGCTATGAGTGCAGAAACCAGTGGGGAAGTCTTTAATCACAGCTTCAGAATTGGAATGAGCCACTAAGGCCATAGTACTTGGAAAGAGAAGTCAAGAGTGCTACTCCAGACCAACCATATGAACATGGTAAATTCAAGAGCCAATGTGTAAAAGAATTATAAATAGCTCGCTGCCTGATAATGCCTTCATTTTGAAGAATGACCTCACTGTACACCCAATCACTCCTGGAATCTGGTATATGGAGCAATAATTAGACATACACATAAACAAATGAACACGGACAGTGATCAGCGATTAAAGAATCATCCAGTAGACACAAACTGAGATGACCCAGGCCTGGTAATTAACAGACATGAACTTTAAATGACCTATTAAAATAGTTTCAAGAAAAATGGCCTTCATGGACAAGCAGACGGAGAATCTAAGCCTAGAAAGTATAAAGATGAAGCAGGAGCAAGTTTGAGAACTCAATGAAAAATTTGTGAGGTCAAAACACTGCAAAATGAACAGCATACAAGAAGAGGCAGGAAAGAGCTCAAATAGCTGTGAACAAAGGTACATAGAAAGTACAACCTGAGGGACAGATAGTGCAGGGCTCACATGATGAACACTGCCCTGGGGACTTGCCAGATAAGATCAAGTCTATGCTGAGGAAGGAAAGGACTGAGAGAAAGATTGGGAAAATAGTCGCAACAGAGCCAACCCAGAGGATGGATGGGAAAATAGTCACAACAGAGCCAACCCAGAGGATGGGAAAATAGTCACAACAGAGCCAACCCAGAGGATGGGAAAATAGTCACAACAGAGCCAACTCAGAGGATGGATGGGAAAATAGTCACAACAGAGCCAACCCAGAAGATGGGAAAATAGTCACAACAGAGCCAACCCAGAGGATGCAGGTAAAACCCTCTCTCCTTTGGCTCAAAGCACCACATTATGAATTTTAAAAGAATGGGAAAACTCAAGCTCAATAAATAAAAAGGAAATAAGAGTTATGAAAATCAGGGATCAGCCAGACAGCTGTCCAACTTCGCACCAGAAACAGGGGCGATGAGGAAATGGATCTGTGCCAACTCAGAGCTTTACCTTCTACATTAACACCCATCGAAGATGGAAATGAAGGAAGGGCAATTAAAATCAGCTACAGATTTTTGGTACAAGAAATCTGAAAGGAGGCAACTGCCGACAAATGATAATGCTTCAGAGGAGTGGTGGAGAGGAAGGGCGTGGAGGACAGGCAAGGTGAGGACCACACTGTGATCATGTCGGGTCACTACACACAATACATGGTCATTAACGCGAAAAGAAAACATACTCCATGAAGTTTCCTGCGCTCTGACAGATACCCTTGACTTGCAGACAGAGAATGAGCTCTCTCAGCTCAACAAGGAGAAGAGGACAGCCATAAGAAACTGACAGCCATTCTGACTGGTGCGAGGTGAAATCTCAGGATGTGGAGAAAGAGGAACACTCCTCCACTGCTGGTGGAACTGCAAGCTGGTACAACCATTCTGGAAATCAGTCTGGCTGTTCCTGAGAAAACTGGACATGATACTTCCGGAGGACCCAGCCATACCACTCCTGGGAATATACCCAGAAGATTCCTCAGCATGAAATAAGGATACATGCTCCACTATGCTCATAGCAGCCTTATTTATAATAGCTAGAAGCTGGAAAGAACCCAGATGTCCCTCAACAGAAGAATGGATACAAAAAATGTGGTATATATACACAATGGAATACTATTCAGCCATTAGAAACAATGAATTCATGAAATTCTTAGAGAAATGGATGGAGCTGGAGAACATCATACTAAGTGAGGTAACCCAGTCTCAAAAGAATACCCATGGTATGCAGTCACTGATAAGTGGAGTTAGCCTAGAATCTTGGGACACCAAAGACACAATTCACATACCAAATGATGTCTGACAAGAAGAAAGGAGTGGACACTGGTGCTGGAAAGGATCAAGGCATCAGTGTAGGGGAATACCAGAACAGGGAAGTGGGAAGGGGTGGGTGAGGGAGCAGGGGGAGAGAAAAGGGCATGTGGGACCTTTGGGGGGTGGGGAGCCAAAAAAAGGGAAATAAAATGTAAATATAGAATATATCCAATAAAAAAATTTTTGATCAAAAAAATAGAAAAAAAAGAAACTGACAGCCAGTACCATATTAAATATTATTTTTGGGGTGCTTCACACACACACAAAAAAATAGTATGAAGGCAAAATAATAAAGTCGCATCATTAACACATTTTTTCCTGTAGAAGATATGATTGATAAAAACATAATAAGAATTTAGCAATAGCTCATGATTAAAGTGACATAAAATAATTGTGTTCCTACATTCAGGCAAACAAGCTGTGAAAATAACTGAACAATTTAGAATAGCATTTCTTTGAAAAATGAGAGGCACAGGTATCATGGTATACCTAGAGCTATAATTCTAGAATTCGGGCAGAGGAGGCAGGAGGATGGAGAGTTACAGGCCAGCCTGAGCTAAACTGCAAGACCCTGTATGTTATACCCTCCCCCTACTGCCCAAAGAACCTCTTTGAAAAGCCTCTAATAGCATAATAAAAAAGGGAAAGACCTCCACGCTCTAACAACATTGCTAAGGCAAATTCAGTATGGCTGACAGCAATAGAGAGCATAATTATGCCCAGAAGACTACAAAACTCAGGCGTTTTGTAGATGTTATTTCTTCCTGAATGCCCTATACATTGAGCAAATATAGCTCAAAATAGGAGGCCAGCCCTTGGAAAGCTGAGGCAGCAGAGTAGTAACTTTGAGTTCAGCCTGCCTCCATAGCAAGTTCCAGGCTAGCCTGACCTATGTAGGGACAACCTTGTCACAAAACTACATCACGAAGGCAAAATACACAAGGGTTTCCTTCAGTGTCACCGAGAAGCTCACCGAAAGCAAAATGATGCAGCGTTTCCTGAATAATGTTGAAAAGAGTGGCAAAGTTGAAAGATTCATGTCTGACTTGTAGTTTAGTAACAGAACTCTGAACATAATGGGGACACACAGACAGATAGACACACACACATATACATACACACATATGTACACACATATATATGTATATATATATACATATATATATGTATATATATATACATATATATATGATTCATTTTTAAATGATATGTCAAGGAGTATTTGATGGAGAAAGAACAGCTTTTCAACAATGTTCCTGGAGTAGCTATTTTGATAGCCACACTTAAAACAAGAGAAAAACTAAGTCTATCTTAAAAGTCCACATGTCACATACAAGTTAAACTGACCTTACAATCCACAAATACATGAACCTGAAGTGGATCATAGATGCAGAAGCTAAAACTATAACACCCAAGATAAAAATTTAAGAATCAGATAAAACTTTGGTGATACTGGAATATTTGGGGATATTTTTCAGACACATGAAATGGACACTGAAGAATGAATTTAAACATTCAGTATCCTCAATCATCAGAAACTCCACTTTCTCAAAACAATCAATTAAAAAAAGAAAAGGTAAGCTTGGAAATGTTACTACTAGCATATTAATCACACTAAAGATGACAAAAAAATCCAATCAAATTGTGGGCAAAAGACTCAATAGATACTTTGACAGCTGAAGGCTTGCAAGGAATCAACAAACCAAATTCCCAAATCCTTGAGAAGCCCAGCCACATCCCAGTGCTAAGCCCAGGGGACACCATCCGTGAGGCTGGGGTTCTCCCACGCTTTGTAACAGGGAGATCAAGACAGAATACACAAGACAGGCCAAGTAAGCATAGAACTTTACCCTGAGGAGTTGGACCTGTAGTTTACCTTTTGTACAATTGGGTCTAAAAAGAAAAAAATATACACATTTTCAAAGTATCTTTTACAGTAGAGTCAATGCTTTATACGCCCTGTTCAACACTTTCCCGTGTTCATTAGGCATCCTTCACAACCGCTTCCCAGGCTGGACATACTTACTTATGACAGAACCTTTCCTAACCCATCCATGTGATGCTCCCCTCCCTGGGGCTTCATCCAAACTCAAGACACACAGTAAAAAATTTGAACCAGTAACATCTTTCCAAAAGATGTTTTCATCACTTTAGATCTCCATCTCTCTGGAGATAAAATCCAATTATAAAAATTCTAACCAGATGGTCAAGTTATTAGAGGCAATTGGCACTGATGGATATTTACAGAATCTCTCTGAAAAGCAATTGGGCATCATGAAAACCAAATTGTTTCTAGCATCATGGTTTGCATATGTATGGTTTTCCTCCAAATCTGAGATTCTGTAAAGCAAATACAGATTCTCCTTGCTCAAACTTCTATGGACTTGAAACCAGAGGTCAGGTCACTAATCAAGCATTGTCTAATATTACTGTTGTCAGACAGTTAACACTTCCATCGGTACTAACTTGGTATTCAAGTGTTATCAATAGCTAATGCTTTGCATAGTAAGGGCTTAAATCACCATGTCAAAAATCAGTAGGGATTAACCTCTTATAAAGTTATTGCTGAGAAGACTCTGTCTTTCCATTGGTCCTAATGATCTCCTGCTCAAAGTCCACCCCACAGCTTCCCCTCGGTCCAGTGAGTTTACCTCTCTCTTCAGTCATCCTTTCTGGCACCATGAAATCTTACTGAGTGCTGTGGTTCATATAATGTAAGTGCTCAAGCCCACTGTCTGAACAACATATAAGATGGCAACCATGGTGGACGGGAGATAAAACAGTTAGGAAAAGTTAAAGTCCAGTCACCATAACTTCATTATCACAGATAAATATTATACTTGTTTTCACCTGCCAAGTGATTGTTACATATTAATTTCTAGTTGAAAAGGCTTTGAACATATGTATTCAAAGTCTCCAACTCTATTCAACTGCTTATATAAATTATCAACACATCGTGATTCTAACTTACTTAAATGTACTCTTGACAGTATCTGCCTCAGCTCCTGTTTAATAGTTTAGATAACTCAAAATTCATTAAGTCGAAGCTGGACCCTTAGATTTCATTACAAGACAGAGCAGTGCATTTTGCATGTTATCCTGGGATCGATTGCTCAGAGCGGCTGGTGCTAATGAGGCTGCAGTTTGTCATGCTGCCCGTGAGGTTGGCCCTGAGCTTTATTAAAGAATGCCATTCAAGCTTTCAGGACAGTGGCAGGCTAGGTGTCCATTTCATTCCAGACAGAGTGCTGGATCACGCCTTTACAGAACACCACCAGAACCCAAGGACAACAGAGCTAGACGAGGTACAGGACACTTTATTTTTGTATGACATACAACATGTATTATATGTAAAGTCCATATTATATTGTTTTCACCAATGATTTACAGACCTTCTGAGAAGGTAAAAGTTTGGGCAGATTGTATCACACAGCCAGATGGTGATATGTTTTACTGAGGGAGACATGCAAGAAAATAAACTGTGAGGCTCTCTGGATCTGCAAACACAATGTGTATCAGATACATTTAACACATACACACACACACACACACACACACACATACTTTTATGGTGAAAATAAGATAAAACAAAATAAGATACTTGTCCTAGTCAGGGTTTCTATTCCTGTATAAACATCATGACCAAGAAGCAAGTTGGGGAGGAAAGGGCTTATTCAGCTTACTGTTCCACATTGCTGTTCATCCCCAAAGGAGTTCAGGACTGGACCTCAAGCAGGTCAGGAAGCCGGAGCTGATGCAGAGGCCATGGAGATATGTTTCTTACTGGCTTGCTACCCCTGACTTGCTCAGCCTGTTCTCTTATAGAAACCAAGAATATCAGCCCAGAGATGGTACCACCCACAGGGGCCCTCCCCTCTTGATCACTAACTGAGAAAATGGCACACTGCTGGATCTCATGGAGTCACTTCCCCAACTGAAGCTCCTTCTCTGTGACAACTCCAGCCTGTGTCAAGTTGACACACAAAACCAGCCAGTACAAAACTAAATAATACAGAGATGCAGACCAGAACAAAGATGTATCCCCACATTAAAAAAAATATGCAATGGATCAGATTATCTTTACCTAGGAATGGATAGGGTGGGGAAGACTGTGAAGGAACAAAAAAATCACATTTATGTGTATTATTAACTACATTATTAAATACATGTCTATTATGTGTAGTATTAACTATATTTTACATATGAAGAAACACATAGTGGAACTGCCATTTCAATCCCACTGTGACTTTGAAACCCTTGCTTTCATCCAGCCAAAGTGCACAGTCCTCTTCCTGTGTTCCTTCTGGGAGACTAATCTCAATCTGTCTCCCTCAACAGTTTCTCTGAATCTACCTATAATTTTCAAAATCATATACTTCTATCTCCCTTCTATTCCATGTCCATCATTCTGATATGTATTACATAAAATGTGCATGTGTGTGCATGTGTACATGTATGTGTGTGCATGTATGCATACATGTGTGCATGTGTATGTGCATATATGCATGTGTGTGCATGCATGTGTACATACATGTGTGCATACATGTGCATGTGCGTATATGTGCATGTGTGTATACATGCATGTGTATATGTATGTGTGTGCATGTTTGTATGTGTGTATATGTGCATGTGTGTATACATGCATGTGTATATGTATGTGTGTGCATGTATGTGTGCATGTTTGTATGTGTGTATATGTGCACGTGTGTATACATGCCTGTGTGTATACACGCATTTGTGTACATGTATATGTTTGAGAGTACACATGTGTGTGTACATGTGTGGGTGGTTTCCTCTCTATTGGTCTTTCAGATGGTTTCTTATCAATGAGCTCACAGATGGGCTAGAATGGCTGGCCAGTGAGTCACTGGGATCCCCTCTCTGTGCCTCCTAGTGCTGGGATTACAGTTGGGTGTCATGCATTGCTAGGGAGCAGAACTCAGTCCTTGTGTTTGCAAAACAAGCACTTCCCCACTGAGTCATTGCCCCAGCCAAATCACATGGAAACTTTTAGGTCTAAATCGAAAATCAATGGTGTGTGCTACAGCTACTCTAAACGTCCTTTCATGTTCTATGCTTACACTTATCATGGTTCTTAAGCTGGTTGTCCTTTCATTCTCCAACAAGACTCCTAGTACAGAATGGATCAAGATGGAGATGGAAGGCTTACAGTATCTGTTGACTGTAGTTTTGAGATTTCTTTCTTGGTGTTTCTGTAATTTAGGACCATGGCAACAGAGTGGATCTTTGATGTGTTTGCCTTTAAACCCACAGTTTTATCTAAAGCAACCAAGAATAATTTTTTAAATTATATGCCTCCCTCTCTTTTATAAGATGGGAGCTGGAGAGAAATCCAGCTGGAGAGTTGATACAGAGGCCATTCACCTCCACAGGATCCCACTCGCGACAAATATCATCTGCCTAATTTCTATTTCTCTAGCTCCATGGTTACAGTTGTAACAAATATAATCCATTCTCCCCATAGACTAGGCTCCTCTGTAAAATCTCCACCAGGAATAAAAATGCCCAAATTTGTAATAGAATTCAAAGGGTTTTTAATTCTTGTTAAAAAAAAAACTTTAAATATTTCATCTCTAGTAACAGCAACAGCCAATCTGGTGCCCTATGGCTCCAAAACTATGGGTAGTACGCTAGGAACAAAGAAATAAAATCCCTTTTGTAGGTTGTATGAGGATAAGTATCCTCAAAATCAGTTTATGATTATAACTAGCATAAATATTTTCATTACTTCTGCCACACAGTATATAAAGTTGGAGGCCCTGAAGCAGTAAATGGAGTGATTATTGCAAACACCTCATATGCACTATTAATTCAAAGGGCATGTCCTTTCACAATTATTCAGCAGGCTGCCACCACCACCACCTCCACCACCACCACCACCACCACCACCACCACCACCACCACCACCACCAGCAACACCAGCACCAGCACCACCAGCACCAGCACCAGCACCACCACCACCACCACCACTATCATGTTTTATTCAGGATACTAGCCCTTGTGGAGGAAACTGTTTTAGTACACACTCTCAGTTTATCTTGAAATTCTAGATTTCCACTGTAGATCTATTTTAATCATTACCAACTCAAGAGAGATGCAAGCAATCTGTGTAAAAGAAGATTTCTGTGACTGGAAAGCATGTGAAGTCTGCCGAAAAGGTTTAGAGAGACAGCAGTCAGTGGGCACGGTAAAAGTTATCTGGAATGACAGTATAGGGAGACTGAAGCAAGAGGATTGAAAGTTCAAGGCCAGCCTGGGATACAAACAAACAAAAAACAAACAAGAATAATAAATGTGGATTATTAATGGCAAAGGGATCATTATTACAATCAGACAATCCAGTGGAACATAACCAAAACCCTTCTAGAATAGTTAAGAAATGGTGGAGCTAGGTAATGTAAGTATGAGATTGTTACAAGTAAATATTCAGTAACCAGTAAGTGAAGGTACTGGAGTAATCTCATGCAGTTCTCACATGATATGAGAAAACTGTACTGTATTTAGCTACAATTTTTTAAATTTCCCAGTAAGAATTAAATGCATAGAAATTAGCATAAGGAATGAGGAACAAATGCATTGTTTATTATGATACAATGTGAATCATAAAATCATGCACCATTCACATACACCATCCAGATACAACATCCCTATGCAACATGTGCATGCACTATCCCTATGTACCATCCACACCATCCATATGCAAGATCCACATGCACTGTTCACATGCACTATCCTCATGTACCATCCTCATGTACCATCCCCATGCACCATCTGCATGCACCATCCCCACGCACCATCTGCATGCACCCTCCACATACACTATCTGCATGCACAGTCTGCATGGGTAAAATGGAAACAGATACAAGAGCAGCTAGTAACTCATGCATCATGAGAATGGTTTCCTTTTTTAATTTTCTATGTTCTTTGTTTACATTCCAAAGGCTTTTCCCCTTCTAGTTCCCTCCCTCACCATATGTCCCATAAGTCCTCTTCCACCCCACACCCCACCCATTCCCCAATCATCCCCTTCCCCCATTTTTCTGTTCTGGTACTTTCCTACAAAACTGGATTTATTCTTTTCTGGACCAGGGTCCTCTCCATCCTTTCTCTTGGGAATCTTTTGCTTAGCTAATTGTGCCTTGAGTATTCAGAGCTTCTGGGCTCATTAATATCCACTTATCAGTGATTGCAATTCATGTGTATTCTTTTGTGATTGGGTTAACTCACTTAGGATGATATTTTCCAGATCTAACCATTTGCCTACAAATTGCATGAATTCATTATTTTTAATTGCTGAGTAGTATTCCATTGTATAAATATACCACATTTTCTGTATCCATTCCTCCATTGAGGGACGCCTGGGCTCTTTCCAGCTTCTGGCTATTATAAATAAGGCTGCTATGAACATAGTGGAGCATGTGTCTTTATTGTATGCAGGGGAATCCTCTGGGTATATGCCCAGGACTGGTAAGACAGGGTCCTCTGGAAGTGGCATGCCCAATTTTCTGAGGAACTGCCACACTGATTTCCAGAGTGGTTGTACCATCTTGCAATCCCACCAACGGTGGAGGAGTGTTCCTCTTTCTCCACATCTTCGCCAGCACCTGTTGTCTCTTGAGGTTTTAATCTTAGCCATTCTGACTGGTGTGAGGTGGAATCTCAAGTTTGTTTTGATTTGCATTTCCCTGATGACTAATGATGTTGAAGATCTCTTAAGATACTTCTCAGCCATCTGAATTTCTTCTGGTGAAAATTCTTTATGTAGCTCTGTACCCCATTTTTTAATAGGGTTATTTGGTTCTTTGGGGTCTAACTTCTTGAGTTCTTTGTATATTGGATATTAGCCCTCTGTCAGATGTGGGGTTGGTGAAGATCTTTTCCCAATTTGTTGGTTGCTGTTTTGTCCTTCTGACAGTGTCCTTTGCCTTACAAAAACTTTGTAATTTTATGAGGTCCCATTTGTCGATTCTTGATCTTAGAGCATAAGCTATTGTTCTGTTCAGGAACTTTCTCCCTGTGCCCATTGTCCTCCAGGGTATTCCCCAGCTTCTTTTTTTATTAGTTTCAGTGTGTCTGGTTTTATGTGGAGGTCCTTGATCCACTTGGAGTTGATCTTAGTACAAGGAGATAAGAGTGGGTCAATTTGCATGCTTCTGCATGTTGACCTCCAGTTGAACCAGCACCATTTGTTGAAAAGGCTATCTTTTTTCCACTGGATGGTTGTAGCTTCTTTATCAAAGATCAAGTGACCATAACTCTGTGGGTTCATTTCTGGATCTTCAATTCTATTCCATTGATCTACTTGCCTGTTGCTGTACCAATACCATGCAGTTTTTAACACAATTGTTCTGTAGTACTGCTTGAGGTCAGGGATATTGATTCCCCCAGAAGTTCTTTTATTGTTGAGAATAGTTTTAGCTATCCTGGGTTTTTTGTTATTCCAAATGAATTTGAGAATTGCTTGTTCTAGATCTATGAAGAATTGATTGGGGATTTTGATGGGGATTGCATTGAATCTGTAGATTGCTCTTGGCAAGATGGCCATTTTTACTATATTAATCCTGCCAATCCAAGAGCATGAAATATTTTTCCATCTTCTGAGGTCTTCTTCGATTTCTTTCTTCAAGGACTTGAAGTTCCTGTCATAAAGATCTTTCACTTGTTTGGTTAGAGTCATGCCAAGATACTTTATATTGTTTGTAGCTATTGTGAAGGGTGTAATTTCCCTAACTTCTCTCTCAGCCTGCTTGTCCTTTGAGTACAGGAAGCCTACTGATTTGCTTGAGTTAATTTTATAACCAGCCACTTAGCTGAAGTTGTTTATCAGCTGTAGGAGTTCTCTGGTGGAGTTTTTTTGGGGGGTCACTTACGTATACTATCATAACATCTGCAAATAATGATAGTTTGACTTCTTCCTTTCCAATTTGTATCCCCTTGACTTCCTTATGTTGTCTAATTGCTCTCGCTAGAACTTCAAGTACTATATTGAAAAGATATGGAGAGAGAAGGCAGCCTTGCCTAGTCCCTGATTTTAGTGGGATTGCTTCAAGTTTCTCTCCATTTATTTTCATGTTGGCTACTGTTTTGCTGTATATTGCTTTTACTATGTTTAGGTATGGGCCTTGAATTTCTGTTCTTTCCAGGACTTTTAGCATGAAAGGATGTTGAATTTTGTCAAATTCTTTTTCCGCATCTAATGAGATTACCATGTGGTTTTTTCTTTTAGTTTGTTTATGTAGTGGTTTACATTGATGGATTTCTGTATATTGAACCATCCCTGCATCCCTGGGATGAAGCCTACTTGATCATGGTGAATGATCATTTTGATGTGCTCTTGGATTCAGTTGGCAAGAATTTTATTTATTATTTTTGCATCGATATTCATAAGGGAAATTGGCCTGTAGTTCTCTTTCTTTGTTGGATCTTTGTGTGGTTTTGGAATCAGTAAAATTGTGGCTTCATAGAATGAGTTGGGCAGTGTTCCTTCTCTTTCTATTTTGTGGAATAGTTTGAAGAGTATTGGTGTTAGGTCTTCTTTGAAGGTCTGATATAGTTCTGCACTAAAACCATCTGGTCCCAGACTTTTTTTGATTGGGAGGCTTTCTATAACTCCTTCTATTTCTCTAGGGATTATAGGACTGTTTAGCTGATCTAATTGATCCTGATTTAATTTTGGTATTTGGTATGAGAATGATTTCTAAAACATATGAAGTAAGAAACGTAGCACTGAGTATCTTACATTGTTAACTTTCTAACTCCAATAGCTTACATAAGGAAAATACACACACACAAACACACACACACACACACACACACACACACACCCTCATGACCTTACAAAATTAATCTGGGTCTTACATGTTACCAAGAGGAAAACGTGAAGGTTGTGAATTATTCCTTTTCCTATGGTCCCCTGAACAGAGCTGGGCACAGCTTTGTTGAGAATGGTATATGTTGTATATAAGGATTTGGGTTTGAGTTTAATCTTCTTAAAAGCCATAGTTTATAAGGAGACTGAGCTATTTATATCTGTGGTTATGATAATTGAATACTCTTCTGAACTGTGTAACTGCCAAGGGCCAGTCTGTCTCCCAATGTTGGATACATAGTGCAAAGAGTACTAAACAAGAGAGTCACTATTTGGTGGAATTTTTATTTTTCAGAATTGCTGTACATAAACTCTATGTTTCTACATTTAGTAATGATTTAAAATTCTAGACTTTTATGGTTATAAAAATACATCATAATGTAGGAAACAGAAATGAATTTACTAACCTACTTTTATGCTATAAGTTACACTCTATTGTGTATTTTCTTGATATAGTTTTAATAAATGAAATAGTCCATTGTTTTCAATAAGCATTCTATTGTATATAAATTTGTTGTATTTAAAAATAAAAAGGAGCTGTTTTATTATTCAACATATGTATTGGTATAGTAATAAATATTTGTTTTCTGAAATTCCTAATTCTAATACATTTTTGTACAAGTATATAAGAGGTGTATGATTAATAACATTCTCCCATAAATAATAAAGCTATTTGTTTAAGACTTTAAATAATAATAAACACTGCAGAAGCCTACAAACTTAACAAATGTGGTTTCTTCTACCGAGGGGAAATGTGGAAAGGAGCGTCAGGAAACAACAGCCTCCGAAAACCAGGCTTGTTGAGTAATTGTTTGTGTACAAATAAATAAAACCCCAAGATAAAATTGGTTTGTGTGTTGTTTCTAGACAAGGAATATAGGGTAAAAAATGAGGTTCAGGCTTGCTCAGTGCAGTTGATTTGGCTGCTAAAGTCAGAGCACATGAAACTCCATTATGATTATAGTAAACTCCTACAAAATAGCCAAATTAAATCATGTGGTAGAGAAACAGTTTGGTGTCCAAGTCTTGCCTAAGAGTGATAAGGCACAGGTCAGAAAGAGTTACCAGAGGGGCAAGTAGGCAGGGCCTGTAAGAACTGTAACCACAAGAACACACATGGTATGCACACACTAATAAGTGGATATTAGCCCAGAATCTTGGAATAGCCAAGATATAATTCACAGATCAAATGACGCTCAAGAAGAAGGAAGAAAAAAGTATGGATACTCTGGTCCTTCTTAGAAAGGGGAACAAAATACCCACAGAAGGAGATACAGAGATAAAGTGTAGAGCAGATTTTGAGAGAAAGACCATCCAGAGACTGCCCCACCTAGGGATCCATCCCATATACAGTTACAAAACCCAGACACTATTGTGGATGCCCACAAGTGCTTGCTGACCAGAGCCAGATATAGCTGTCACCTGGGAGGCTCTGCTAGTACATGACAAATACAGAGGGGGACACTCTCAGTCATCCATTGAACTGAGCACAGGGTCCCCAATGGAGGAGTGAGAGAAAGGACCCAAGGAGATGAATGGGGTTTGCAGCACCATAGGAGGAACAACAAGATGAGCCACCCAGTACCCCCAGAGCTCCCAGGAACAAAACCATCAACCAAAGATTACACATGGAGTTACGCATGGCTCCAGGTGCATAGGCAGCAGAGGACGGCCTTGATGGACATCAAAGGGAGGAGAGGCCCTTGGTACTGGGAATGCTTGATGCTGCAGTGTAGGGGAATACCAGGATAGGGAAGCAGGAGTGGCTTGATTGAGGAAAAGGGGGAGGTGAGATGGGTTATGGGATTTTCGATGGGGGGGGGGACCAGGAAAGGGGACAACATTTGACATATAAGTAAAGAATATATTTAATAAAAAGAAGTAAAAAAAAAAAACAAAAACAAAAAACAAAACAAAACTGTACCTGCAGAGAGTAAGGCTTATAGCGAGAAGCATGTAGGAGGCTGCATATCTCTGGGCATGCTGCTTCTGAAGAGCAGGCCTTTAGACACAACTGCACTGGCAGACTCAACTCTCTGGCTAGTGGTTGGGTTCTGGACAGTGCAAAATTACCAACAGGCATTGGGAGGGCAGAAGAGAAATGCTGAGGGTTTGTTATTCCCAGGGTTCTCCCCTGCTGACTGCAAAGATATGGCAAGAATTGTATTAAAAAGTGACAAAGAAATAAGAAACAATGGTACTAAGAATGAAAAGTAAGGCAAGAGAGTCAAGACAGAAAGGTCAAAAGGCAGGTATGGAACACTATGGAAGGCATGGTCATCAGAATGGAGACACAGCAAAGAGATGGGAGAAAGCACAATGGGTATGACTGACAACAGCAGCCAGAGTCAGTGATCCTGGGGTTCCAGGATCCAAGGCCTGTGAAAGCACCTGTACACACATGGCACGCTTAAGCTCCTGCATAGAATACACATCCAAAAGGACAGTTGTGCAGATTTTACAAGAGAGCTGTGTACAAGGAGATAGGAACACATTACTAGCATGTTCTTTCAAGGTATGACTGAAGACAAGGCTGAGAAAATGGAACAGAAATAGCATTATTAAATAAGTTTCAGATAAGAGATAAAGTAGTTTGATCTGAAGACTGCGAGATGGCAACATTAGAGAGAGAAGAAATGGTCCGTTGCTCTGGTGGTTTGAATATGCTTGGTGCAGGGTATGGCACTATTAGAAGGTATAGCCTTGTTGGAGTAGGTATAGCCTTGTTGGAGTAGGTGTGGCCTTTTCAGGGGAAGTGTGTTACTTTTTGGGTGGACTTTGAGACCCTCTTCCTAGCTGCATGGGGAGAGAGTCTTCTACTGTTTGCCTTTGGATCAAGATGGAGAACTCTCAGCTCCTCCAATGCCATGCTTGCCTGGATGCTGCCATACTTCCTGCCATGATGATAATGGACTGAAATTCAGAACCAGTAACCCAGCGCCAATTAAATGTTGTCCTTTATAAGAGTTGCCTTGGTCATAGTGTCTCTTCACAGTAGTGAAAACCCTAAGGAAGACAACCGCATTCAGCGCTACAATCTAGCTGTAAATAAAAGTGCATTGAGAAAACTGGCATGGCCTGTCCAGGGTCAGAGCAGGTTTGTACCTCTTTGTTTAGTTTCTATGGCAGATAAGAGGCAATGGCAGGCGCCGTGGTTGAGAGTCATCCAAGAGCAGCAAGGCAAGCGGGCAGGCAAGTGTGAGGTTGTTCAAGGTGTGTTGTTTGGTTGGTCTGTGGTGGAGTTAGAAAAGGACATAGGTGAAAGGGAGATGAGAGAGGAAAGGAAGGGACAAGGGAAAGAGCTACAGTCGTGCCTTGTGACCTACAATGCATGTTAGTTTGTTCTAGTCATGAATACCCATGGATACCTAACAGAGTGTGGGACAGACAGCGCCTGTGTGAAGCTTCAGGGAAACAGAAGCAGCTCAGACAGCATAACAGACAGGAGACTGCTTACAAATGAGATTTCAGAAGAGAGAAGGGGAAGCCTGCTCAGTGGGGTGCTAAGGCCTCCCAGGAGCAGTGGCACTGGTGACAAGGACACTGTAAATACACGTGATTATGGCATCAACAGCACAGCTCTTCTTTTGAGCCAATCTGAGTGCAAAAGGAAGCACATTTAAAAAGCTGGCATTGGGGCTGGAGAGCTGGATCGGTGGTAAGAGTACTGTCTGCTCTTCCAGAGGTCCTAGTTCAATTCCCAGCAACCACATGTGGATCACAGCTAATTGTAATGGGATCTAATGACCTCTTCTGGTGTGTCTGAAGAGAGTGACAGTGAATTCACACATATAAAAGAAATAAATCTTTTTAAAAAAAGACTAAAAAAAAGCTGACATTACCTTCTGTCTAATTAGTAGCTGCCTAGGAGACCTAAATGTTTGTTTCAGCAGATCCATTTATGATGCCATTCTAAAATACCTTATGTAGTTCCTTTTACCAAAAGAAACTTGTAGTTCCCTCCAAAATGACTAAAAATTGGCATTGTTTATCTGAGATGTCCAGTCATATTACACAAAGATGTTTGTAATTTTCAAGAATATATTGCAAGGTATGTTGGGTTTCATTACTGAGTTTCTTACAGCCATGTCCTGTGAGCTGTGCTGAACCATTAGAGGAAAGGACACCTCTAGAGGAAAGAAAGCAGCTTAAACTGTTATTAATTCAAAATTCTCCTCAGTGTTGTGTTAACGTAGACCAGTCTCTCTAAAGCAGACAATTTTTCTATTGTCTGAAGGAGCCTTTCTAACTTCATCTTTAGCCAAGGAGTCAGTCACAGCAACCAGAACAATGGATCCTAAAATATACCAGATTTCTGTGGAAAACAAACGATGTTCAAGCCAGAAAATAACAATATGAGATGTTTGCCATTAAGAATTGTATATGACTCCCTATATTTATATAATTAAATATCAGAAATCTAGCTTATCTTTGATGAAATCACAATTGTCCAATAAGGTTCCTGATATAGAATCAGGCTCAGATAATCATTCACACCCTGGGCTTCAGACCAAGGCAGAGAACATGGACGTTGAAGCATTGGAAAAAAGATCTAATCACTTAGAGATTTTTTTTTTATCTAATCTAGACCAGAGAAAAAATTTCCTACCTAAGATTTTCCCCTAAATTTCACTAAACATCCACAATTATTTCATGACTTTTAACCTTTTTATTCTTCCAGTTTTCATACTTGGAATTTCAGGGCACAAATCTCTAATTAGAAGTTATGGTCTTCACAAAGTTTATACACAAGCCCTACTAAATCCCTCCTGCTGGTACCAGAAGGTGGTATTGATAATTAGCTGTGTGATATTTCTAACTATAAATAGCTATTATACACATAAGCACTGCCTAATATAGTTAATATTAAAAGTATAATGGAATGTAGATATACAAATACTCAACAGTATGTTTTTAAAAACGTTCAACAAGGGAACTGTAAATTAAACCCACACTGAGATAGCACCTTATCCCAGTAAGAAAGACTCTTATCAAAGACAAACAGGAAGATATATTGTTGAAGATTTGAATGGGGAAGTGCTTGTCTAAATATTGTTTTGGAAGGAAAGCTGGTAAAGCCATTTGGGCAAATAATATGGCAGTTCTGTCCCCCACCACCACCACCACCAAAAAGGAAATAGAACTGTCATGTGAGTCTATATTTCTATTTCTAGATACATGCAAGAAAATAATATCAACATATTCATGAAACACCTGCATTCCCACTTTTAAACCAGCATTATTTATTATTTATAGCAGTAAAAACATCTAAAGACCTAAGTGTCCATCAGCTGGTAGAAACTGGAGAGAGGTTCTCTCCTCCCTGGTGGAATGCTATGCGGTCATAAAAATAATGAAATCACTGACAACAACAGAGACTGGATTGAAGATCTTTATATTAAAGGAAACATGCCCGACACAGGAAGACAAATGCTGGGGACAGCTGATCAGTGGGAATTAAGTTACAGATAGGAACAATTCCGTGGTCATCATGGAAGTATGTATGGTAATAGAGATCACATGTGTCCAAAACCTAGATGAAAGCATTTTCAATGCTCTCAGTATAAAGGGATGATAATTAATTGGCTAGACATGCTTGCCTTGATTTAAATAGTATACACTATGTACCTATAAGCACAAATAAATACAACTTAATGCATGTATATCAATTAAACACATTTAAACACCCTTTTTAAAGCTTTTGGTCATTGTTCTAGCCCTGTAGCTCCTATCTTGGGAAGCTCTGATTTTGGGTGGTTTGAATAACAATTGTCCTCCATAGACTCAGGCATTTGAATACTTGGTAGTGCTCTTTGGGAAGGTGTGGAACCTTCAAGGGGTCGAGCCTTGCTGGGCGAAAATGTCAATTGAGCTAGGGTTTATAACCTTCCCCCTTCAGTATCTTCCTTCCCTCTCTGTCTCCTCTCTTCCCCTCACTCTCCATTCTCTCCCTCTCCTTTCCCTCTCCTCTCTTCCCTCTTCCTCCTCTCTCTCTCTCTCTCTCTCTCTCTCTCTCTCTCTCTCTCTCTCTCCCCCTTCCCCTCTCTCCTTCCCCCTTCTCTCTCTCCTATATATGAGTGAAAAAAATGATTAGACAGATTGTGACCCTGAGACCCTGATCTTTTCCTGACTGTGGCCATGCCTTCTGTACCATGACAGACCACATCCCTATGGAAGTGTGATCCAAACCAAACCCTTTCTTCCCAAAGTCATGTTTGTCAAGAGTATCTCCTCTCAGCAGCAGAAAACAAGTAGGATGTTGAACTGCAGGATAAGCAAATTAGATGTACCAGAAGGACAAACCATTTTAGAAATGAGAAACTCAGAAACTGTAACTTCTAAAGAATCTGGGGTTCAAGAAAACTGAACAACCTTTGTAGCAGGGAAGAGGGTGTTATCCTTTTCTTCTTTAGCAAAGGTGGCCTACTGCACCAACCCCTGAGCTTTTGTTTAGTGCTGGACAAGGAACTAACCCAGCCACAAAGAAAATGGAGCTGGGGATCTGATGGCCATGGGCTGAGAGGACACGTTGTAGAGAATCACAGGTATTCATTTCTTTGTTTGAGCACAAGATCAGGAGCTGTGAGACTCAGGCTGCAGTTGTATGTGAGCTCCTGACATCTCTTAGTCAGGAGACCTCAAGGCAGAGCCTGTGAAAGCCAAAGGAAAGCCTGGGTCTCAGTATAAGTCAGACCAGACAGGAAGATCAAAGCACCAAGTGCCATGGCCTGCTCAGCTCTCACCGCCTCTTCTCTTCAACCTTTGAATTAGCTTCTTCATTCTGCTGTGACAACTGACAGGCTTGGTAGCTTTACACAACAGACACCTATAATCTTGAAGTTCTGGGCCAGAGTTCTGAGTGAAGTGCAGCAGGTCAATAGTCTTGTCACACTCCAGAGAAAGTCACCTGCTTCTTTCCTTCCCTGCATCCCTGGCTTCAAACGATCTTTGCTCCATTCTCTGTTCCATCCTCACACAACCTTCTCCCCCTCTGCCTCTTCTGTACATATTTTCTTAGAATATTTTCCACCAAGTTTAGGATTTCCCCTGTAATCCATAAGAATCCCATCTCAAGATCCTTATTTCAGTTGAATCTGCAAATTTCCTCACTATCAGGGTCATGACTGGCAGGGACTTACAGAGGATCATTATTCAACCTGTTATAGCCCCTCACTCTAATGTCTAACAGGAAAAAACCCTTGGCCTCTTTGGTGTTAAAATATGTCTACTTATGTCTCTATGGTTATTCGTTATATAATATGTATCATACTTCCATGATGCTAAGAAACAGGACATGCTATGCCCCTAAGATACAGACATAGAGGAAAAACCCACTGGTCCAAGTACTGAAAGCTGAAGGAAAAGGGCATCGAATTTATAAATATATTGTGGATAGAAAACAGAGCTAAATATATGAAAAGATACAATTCAACATATAGTCTGGTGAAATAATTAAAGGAAGACACCAGACCTGAAATCTCCAAATCTGAAACTAAAAATTAACTGAGGGAGCTTAGCAGTAGTTGGTACTAGCAGAAGAAGGAGGCAGTGACACATGGGATACTTTAGTAGAATTAAAGCACAAGAAGAAAGAGGAATGGATAACATAGAAAGACCATGAGGCATCTGGGATACTCTCCAACCATGTGACCTGTGTCACAAGCACCCTGCAAAGAGGAGACAGAAAATGAGCAGCATTGGAGTTTAATGAACATGGTCAATAGTTCTCCAATTTTAAGAAGAATATTAATACACATATTAAAGAACCTAAGTCAATCCCAGATATGGACAGAGGACCCAAGGAAGCGTCACTTAAGAGCATAAAAACAAATTAATAAAATGAAAGACGCAGAGATTGGTGAACTAAAGGAAAAGCAAGGATCTGCTGTATTTCTGCTAAACAGAATAAAACAAAGAAAAATCATTTAGAGAGGTAGAAAAAGAAATTGTGGAACCAAACATAGTAAATGCTAATAAATTCAGGAGCAGTACATCTCCTCTGCTGTGCAGCAGACATCTGAAGGATGCCACCTGTGGAGACAGCCAAGAAGAGGTTGCAATGCCAGAGGAGCTTTGAGAGAGGCTTCTGAGTTAGGGGAAGTGCTCTCTATTCTGACTTATTTGGTAAAATTACATCAAATGATACACAAGAATCATGGGATAAATAAATTATCCTTTGAACAGATAAGAAAAATGGGTTTACATACATATTTATATTTCACTTTGATATGTTTACCTGTTGAATAAATACATGCTAAAAAATGTACTGATAAAGGTCCAAACCTTCCCTCATTTATTTAGTTATCCCACTAACATTACAGGCACAGTCTCCACATCTCTGAGAGTAAATCTGTATCAGTGAGAAAATGGGAAGAGAAAGCACTTGCAATTTAAGATTAAATTACAGTAGTAAATCACCAGACACTGCCAAATAAATGAAATTTTAGCCTAAGCCAAAACAAGTTATAAAACAGGGTAGAGTTTGAGAAGAGAGTAAACTTATTGAAATTTAAAGTAAGTGATTGTAACACACTTATATGAGTTGGAAAGACAGAGATTTCCTATGAGGGGAAGAAGACCATCAACAAGGGGAAGAAAAGGCAAGATACTGATAGAGGCTAGAGTTCTGGAACAGGACGAAGTGCAGTTTACCTGAAGCACAGGGAACAGGAAGAGCTAAGGGTAGAGAGGAAACATCTCCGTGCCTATGCGTCAATCTTAGGGGACGCTGGCTTTGCTCCTGTGAGAAAATGGGAGGGAAGAGGACTTGCACGAAGATGTGGCTGATCTGATTCTCGCTTTGTGGATCCTACAGCCTATGGAGCTGAAGGACCAGGAGGTACCTGTTATGGCACTCAAAGTGAGAGGTGATTGTGGCCTTGGTGGGAGTAGAATCTGTACAGGCTGTGGAAAAAGGCATCCCCACATATCAAGCCCCCAGCCAATGCTTTGCTGAAGAGTTAGAGAATGAGAAGAGGAGGAGTCCATGGTGACCATGTGCTCTTGTCTTAGCCATGAAGGGAATGGAACAGCCATTATCTGAGATGGGTTAGTTAATGGGAAAATGGTTTAAAGAGGCACTATTTTTAGATTGTGGAGAGCTTGAGTTTGGAATATGTGTTAGACCACATAGGGTAAGGTTAACGATACAGACCGATACAAGGCTTCTAGGCTATCAATATATAGATGCCATTTACAGTTGTGGCATCTAAAGTCACCAAGGGGATGGCCATTTTAAGAAAAGGAGAGAGACAGTATCAAGGCCTGGAGCAAATGAGAGGAGGAATTATTAAAATGAACAAATGGTCTCTGAGAAGAAACTACTAACAATCAGAACATCAGCATGCAGTGTCTTCACCATCACAGGGAGACAAATACATTGGCAGAAATAGTGATGATTCTTTCAAAGATTTTCTTTGAAAACAATGTTTTAAAACTAATGGAAAAAGAGAGTCAGGAAAATAATGTTTTGACGGTGTCAAAACTAATCTGATTTTTTTGTTTGCTAATGGAAATTATTTGGGAAGGTAAAAGCAGATGGCCAGGAGAAAGGAGTGAACTGGCAGATGAAATTGGAATTTGATGCAAAGGATGGTGCTCTTTATGGGAGGTATAGAGAGCTTGTGCATACAGTCAGGTAACACACAGTCCTCTGGAGAGACAGGCAGGCATGTATGTTCGATGCTGGAGCATGAGTGAGTTCCACCAATTGCTTCACTCTTCTGGGTGGGAAAGAATCTGATTCACAAGGATAGGGTGGGATGTAAATGGTTAACTAGGAGAATGGAAATTCATGGATCAGGGAAGCACATAACCTCCACTGAGCACCCACAGCAGGTAACATCTGCCTCCTCCTTGGCTTTGCAGGGGACACATCTGGAATATATTTCTGGCCATTCTTCAGTGCAGAAAAAGGGATAGAGTGGAAGGGAGTTAGCATTATCAGGGAAGTGGTTCCCACAAGAAGCAAGGGAAGGATGAAAAGTGAGGTTTTGCCTTTGTTTGATTCTACCATCCAATGTATTCATAATGGGAAATGAAAATATAAGCAAACAAAAACCCACAAAGAATGATATTAATTCTCTTTTATACAACATTAACGTAATTCCCTGTGTCGTGTCAGACACAGGATTTAAGGAAACAATACAGAAACAGCAAGCCTTACTTCAGACAACAAACCTATACATGGAAACTGAACAATGCACATTTGAATGAGTGGTGAGCCATTGATGAAATCAGAGAAGTAGTAGAAACATTCCTAAAGTCAAATAAAAATGAAAACTACCTACCAGAACCTTTGAGAGAGAGTCAAGGCCGTTGTAAGAGGGGAGCTTGAAAAGGCTCACATCCAAACACCAGAGAAAGCTCAAATAAACAACCTAAGGATGCATCTCAAAATTCTAGAAAATCAAGGAGAAGCCAAACCTAATGGCAGATATTATGGGATAAAAAAAATATTAGGGCAAAAATTAATGAAATGGAGATTAAATGAACAATATCAGATAAAGAGCTGCTCCTTCAAAAAGATTAGTGAGGGAGGCAGAGAGATGGCTCAGTGGGTAATGCACCTGCTGTTCAGCCTGGAAACATGAGTTCTATCCACAGACCTGACATAGAGGTAGAAGAGAAAAAAGTACTCCTCAAAGTTGTCCTATACCTGCACATTCCCACTGTGGTGCGTGTGCCCACCCACACTTTTCAAGAATACAAACAAGAATAATAATTAAAAATATTAAAGGTTAATTATATTTACTGATTCCTAACCAAACGAATCCACATGTATGCATATATGTATGTATGCCTATATGTATACATGTATGTATGAGATAGAGATACTTGATGAAATTAGAGAGGCAATGGGAGTTGTTAAAAACAATTTCAATGAAATACAGGAAAATCATGTAGGAATATCTTGAACATTACATTCTAACCATTAGAAAATCTGAAAAGGAAAGGATATACTTCTAAATGTATATGGCCTACTAAAAGACAAGAGATTAAACAATGTAAATTGACCTATGATAAGCAACAAGATTAAGCAGTACTTGAAAGTATCTGAATATAGAAAAGCCCAGGACCAGATGGGTTTACTGTCCAGGCAACCACATTCAAAGAAGATGTAACATTATCATTTCTCAAACTATTCAGCAATTGACGTCAATAGAACACTACCAACCATTCTTAGACGCAAAGATGGCAATGCAACTCTGATGTCAAAACCAAGATAACATACAATAAAACCTGAACACTACATATCAATTTTCCTGCTAAACATAGATGTGAAAATATTCAACAAAATGTTCACAAGCCAGATGATTAGAGAATACATTAAAAATGTATACACCATTACCAACCTAGTTTTATTCCAAGCTGATTTTATTTAACATCTATAAATAAATAAACATCATATGCTATATTAATATACTTAAAGAAACAAATCACAAAAACATCTTGATGATGGAGAAAGCATAGACAAAAATCCTACATTCCTGAATGATAAAATGCTTAGGAAAACATGAGTATATGGATTCTACTTCATAATAAAGGCTATATAAAATATGAATGGATGGATACCATACATAAAAAGGCTTCATAAGTTATAACCAACATCACACTAGATGGTGAAAACCTGAAGCCATTTTCTCCAACATCTAGATGGTAATAAGGGGACCACTCCTTCCACTGCTCTTCACTTGAGTGCTGAAGACTTGCCAAGAGCATATGAAATAGACATAAAAGTGATAACATTTGGAAAAGGAGTTCAACTCTCCTTGTTTGTAGGTGACATGATTCTATACTTAAAAGAGCACCCCCCCAACACACTCTACCAAAGACTGCATGTCTGATAAATAAGTAAAGCATTAGGATAAAAATCAAATATGAAATCCAGAAAGTTTTACATATATCAACAATGAACTTGCTAAGAAAATTTTCAGAAAAAAAATCCCATTCACAAGAGACTTAAAAAACAGAACCTCACAATAGATCTAACCAAGGAAGTAAAAGAATTATACAAGGAAACCTGAGATAATGGAAAAATTCAAAATGTGACAGAATTCTAGAAAGAACTTCCATACTCCTAGATTGGCGGAATCACTAGTGCAAAGAAGGCCACCTTGCCAAAAGAAACAAACATTCAATGCAATTCCCATAACTTTCAAAAAACGGGGTCAGGGGAACAAAGTTCTTATGAAAACACAAAGGTAGCAGAAATGATTCTATGCAGAAAGGCAGAATCACTAGTGCAAAGATGGCCATCTTGCCAAAAGAAACAAACATTCAATGCAATTCCCATAACTTTCACAAAACGGGGGCAGAGGAGCAAAATTCTATGAAAACACAAAGGTAGCAGAAACAATTCTATGCAGAAAGTATATATTTGGAGGTCCTATACTGTTGTACTTCAAGCTAAAGTAGAAAGCCATAGGGATAAATGCAACAGGGTGCAAAAACAGTCATGTATACCAATGGAATATGAACCCAGAGATATACCCAAATTTGGATACATAGGCTTTCAAAAACATATACTGGAAAAAGAGTCTTTTAACAAATCTAGCAGGAGAGCCATGTAGCTCACCCTGAGCATAACTCAGTAAACTAGATTGGGCTTCTGGATTTAAAATCATAATCATTAATATTGCTGAAGGAAAATATTTTAGGATGTAAGTAACTGTAACAAGTTTCTAAATAGAGTCCCAGTAGCATAGGAAACAGAGCCAAGACCTGATGGATGGGATTATATAAAATTTAAGAGCTTAAGAGCCTCTGCACAGTAAACAAAACTGTCAACTAAGTGAACAGAGAGCTTCCAGAACAGGAAAAACAATCCTCACCAGCTATATCTCAAAGTATTAATATCTAGACTATATGAAGAACTAAAAAATTAAAGACCAGGAAAACAAACTGACAATCACAAATGTGACAACTTATTTGAACAGTACTCAAAGGGAGAAATTCAAGTGGCCAGCACTTTTCAAAGTATTCAACATTCATAACATAGTGATTGGCTTAACCTTTGATGAAATTCAGTAGCATTCGCACCACATGAGATAAGTATACTTCCCATAATTCAAGTAAGGAAAGCAACTTTTGGGAGAAGCCTGAATGAGCCAACTCCAGCCACCTCTGAAAAATGGGCCAGCTCCATCTGGGGAATGAACACAACTTGACTTTTAAATAGCACGTCATGAGCATGCCATTTTTTAAAAACAAACAACCATAAAGCCGAAAACAGCAGTCAAGTATCAAGGAAGCTACTAGTTATTACTTATGTAAAAGAAAGCACTGTACACTGTGAACAGCCAGACTGTCTCAGAAGTATCGATTCCTTCCCCCAGCATGCCAAGGTCCTTAACTCTGAACTGCAAGTCATAGAGTGAGAACAGTGGGCTGGCGGGGAAGAGTCCAGCATTCAGACTGGCAGAGAAACATACAGAAACGGGCAACTTGGAGGCCCGCAAAGGAATGCCAGATGGCCTGTCAGTATTAACAGTCCTCCTGGAACCCTAGAAGGGAAGAGAGCCTTCAGTGACAAAGCTGACTGAACACAGCCTCCAAGGACAGCACCTCACAGGCAGGGGGGTGGTTCTTAACAAAGTACTAGTACTTCATCTCTAAAAGAAATAATCTACATTGTAACTTCAGCTCAGTATGTTAGCATTTCTCCCAGGTTCTGCCCTGCGGTTACCTAGCAACAGCCAGGTGTGCCTGACTCACTATAAAAGGGGCTGCTTGCCCTGCCCCCTCTTCACTCTCTTGCTCTCTTACCCTCTTACCCTCTTAACCTCTTCCCTCTCTGCCCTTTACTCTCCATTCCCCTTCCCCCTCTCTCCATGTGTTCATGGCTGGCCTCTATTCCTCTACTCTCTCTGTCTCTCTTTCTCTCTCTGCCTTTCTCTGTCTCTACCCCCCCCTCAACTCGCCTACCTATGCCCTAAATAAACTCTATTCTATACTATACTCATCATTTGGCTGGTACTTCCAGGAGAAGGGATGCTGGCACCATACTGTGCTTCTACTAAACATATCCCTGGCTTTTCCCTTTGTTTCTTTTCTTTTCTTTTCTTTTCTTTTCTTTTCTTTTCTTTTCTTTTCTTTTCTTTTCTTTTCCTCTCTTTTCTTTTCTTTCTTTCTTTTTTTTTTATTATAAAACACAACACAGTGACCTTAAGCAGGAGACCCTGCCTCGTTCTCAAAGTCTTTACCTACAACATGAATGTAATGATAATAGATTTGGGCAATTGTAAGGCCTCTAGCCGTTAGCTGCAGTGTATTAAAAACATGCTTCATCCAGATTAGGCACTCAGCAATGTGTCCGGCTGATGGTATCATAATGTCGAGAAGGAAAACAAAATCTTCTGTAGTGACATGAAGTTTGGAATGATAAGATTTGCCAGGAGACCACAGGATGAGTTACTCACCAGTTTTGGTGCTGGATGTAGAAATTCATGTACTCAGCATGTACGTGATCTAATTAAGGAAGACAGACTCCCACTGTGTGTCAGGACTGCAGTCATCTGAAGTGTGGAGTCCTAGGCAACCCATGGCCGTAAGTTCTGGATGGGATCCACCGAATACCTCAGTCCCAGTACCTGCTCAGTCCCTGACTCATGTGGTAAGGGCTTACTCACCTGCCTGGGCTCAGATGCTTATATGCAGCTGGTGGGAGATGCGCTCTGTTGCTTGACACAGGGCAAATGAGATGGGGTGAATCAGTACCTTACAAACCTCACACTGCCTGAGGACACACACACTCATGTGTGCCAGCAGCAAGCTCACAAAGAATCTTACCACGGTTTCGCAGTTGAAAAGTCACTGAAATGTATTTTTGCTTACAGAAAATACTATTTTAAGGACACACTATCTTGTTGCTGAGGTGAAGATAGTCTTAAGATTCTGTGCATTTACCGGCTTGTCACAGTTAAGTTTCTGTAGATGCCAGTTGCTTGTCTGATTGGCTTTTTTAGCCTCTACAGAGCGCCTGAGCTTTCTGTATGGAAATACTGGGACAACAGGATGAAATTTTCCAATGGAAATTTCCAGATTCGGCAAACCCAAACATCTCTGGTAGACTCCATGTTCAGCAGAGGGTGCAGCATCGGTGTAGTTCTGCTTCAGTGCCCTGGCCTTCGTTCTTCTCCACACCCCCACAAGCCATTCGTCCTTCATCATCTCTCTGTGACCTTCTCATGTTCTCATCCAACAGCCATACACCGCGCAGATATCACACACACAGGAGAATGTCACCCTCTCAATAGGTTCATCAATGCATCACTACTACTAGAAACACCAGCTCATGCCTGATTACTCAAAACAGAACCTGGAGGGCCAGGTCCTAAGATGACTCTGAATGCAGCTAATTTTATCTCTTAAAATTTAAATCTTTGGTTCAAATTCTGAACCAAATAGATATTTACTACAAGCCCTATCATTACAAAATATGCAGCTATCCACCCAAAGAAAATGGTCCAAAGACTTTAAGGTATAAATCTCTCATTCCCTTCTCTGGATGAAAATGTTCAAAATGGGAGTTGAGAGACTTTTGTGGAGAGCCTGGGTATGCAGAGCCCCTTAATGTCTTGTTAATAAACACACAAGTATCTGATGGGAATGGAACAATGGTCTTGCTTTAAGACTTCACTCCCGAAGATACAAAGAATAGTAGAGATAATTGTTAGTGATAGAGATGAGGGATACTCTAGCTTAAGATTTCATGTGATCTGCTTTCCTTTGGAGACACAGATCTCTCTTTCTGAATCACTACCACAGGGAATAGTCAGCCAATCAACATACATGAAATTGTGGCCACAATAATAGGTCAGTGATTATTTTCAATGTCCCCAGTCTTCCCTATGTCCTTCCTATTGAAGTAATAGACAATTGAACCAGAGTGTTGGTCCTCGGGTACCATGACTACTGCTATGCTGGCTGTCCTTCACAGGGAAATACAGAAAGCACTTTCCAAGAGGGAAGTTAGCCCAACAACAGTTAAGAATCTGAGAGACTCAGAGACATTCCTGGGGGACAGAGAGAAATGTCAGGCTTGGGGACATAAGGAAATGGGCCTGTAAAAGTTATTCAGGAGAATGAAGACGGAGACTCCAAATTTAAGGCCAACCTGGGCATCTTAATGAAAGCCTAATTTGGATGCATGGCATCCGAGATTAGATCCCCTGTACTTAGGCAGAATAAAGAGAGATTGTGTGCATGTGAGAGAATATTTGACACACTACATCCTGCAATGCTTGCAGCTAGTTTACATGTCTTCCTCTCCAGTAAGCCAAGAAATGTACCACAAAACCCTGTCTTTGTTGGTTCATCCTATATTAGTCCTAGATTTCTTGTACTCCTCATTGAAGAAGCATGGTAAATATCCCTTAGCAATTCCTTTGAAACCAGATGGCCTACTGCAAGCTGAGGCCAAGCAGCTTATAGCTAAGCCCAGGTGACTGAAGCTCAGACAACTGCTGACAGTTACTATTGGTTCTTTGCCCATCTATGAGCTCTGCGAAAGCTACTGACTGAGTCCTATGTAGCCCTGGAGGTAGCATGCACTCTCCATGCAATGTCTGCCTACTCAGACCCAGCTGTCTTCTGCAGATCATTCCAACTACCACTCAGTCAAGGTTTCTGCTGGGCCCAACCTTCTACATTACAGAAGTGCTGTGCTCTGAATTATTTGAAGCCAGTAGTCTTCACTCATAGGCAGAAACCCCAAAACATTGATGCCAGAGCAGATGAGATGGCCTCTGATGGGTGGCACAACATGTCTTCTTGTAGACAAGAATTATCAACCTAATATTTCTTCAAGCTATTATGGTCTGAATGTAAATGCCATCGTTTAATTTTTTATAGGTAGTTTATCTCTGTAGTGGAAAAAGAGAAGGTTAGGAACACAACTTGAACATATGATCCCTGCACCAAAGCTCACTGAAGGCTGGGCTCACTCATACTCAGCATGAGCCAAAGTCTTATTATAACCCTCTTGGGTTTCACAGCCTCATCTCACCTGCTCCCTGTGTATAATGATATTTTTGATGTTTATTAGAGGAAAATAGCAAGGATTCCACACCACTCTCGGGGCACTTCCCTCACTGTGATGTAAGACTCATGCCTCATAGGTATTTGCCTTTTCCCCCTTTTCTGCAGCATATGCCAAGCTCTGACCACTAGCTGAATAACAAATACTTTTTTAAAAATAATCATGGATCTAAAAAAACTGCTGACGTCTACTGCTTCTTTTTCTCACAGGTTTCTTGGCCTGTTTTTCCTTCTCAACTCACCTGCTTTGAACTTTAGCAAAATCAGTCTCTACAAAAGGTGTAACTTAAATACTACACATCAGGCAGAGCCGGAAAGAAGCCACCATGTGTTATAGGAGGTGCTAAATGAAGGGCTCCAGGCAGGGGCAGGTGAGTCACTTCCAGTGATGTTCACCATCCTAAAAATATACTTTAGGGTAGAAATAGAACAACCAATATAAATGTTTAGATGATTTGTAAGCTTGAGAATTAATCACCAAGGGATGACTGATTTTGTCTGGTGTTTATTCTGTGGTTTCCACTTGTTGGAATTGTACATTTGATTTCCAAAGTCTGTTGTGGTAGTCACAGTAACATTAAGGAGGGAGCACAGAGCTGGCCTGGATACCCAGGTTGATACAGAAGATAAAGAAATTAACTGTGGATTAACTCAAACCTAACCAAGCAGCGCACTCTGAGGGAACACCATGACCTCACACCAAGAAATCAGGAAAAATCATTTTCTTCTTTAATGGTCAAGTTGATGTGTATTAAATATAAAAAGTAGTATGCTTTGTTGTGACATACAAATGTGCAATGTACTTTGGTCATATTTACCCCCTCTTTTTGCCCTCTCTTATGTCCCTTCCTCACCCCTTATCGTACATTACCTAAGGCTTCTTAAGGAAGAAATGGACTGCCTCGCCTTCTACATGTCCCTGAAAGCCCCACAGCCACATTATTCAACATAATGTCTACTTCAACTAAATTAATCTCAAAAAACTTAAAAGGCAGACTCACTTCCTCAGCCCCACTAGCCACATTTCAAGTGCTGAACAACCATGAACAGAACATACCTAAGGCATAGATAGAACAGAGACAGGGCACGTCCATCTCCATAGAACATTCTATCAACAGAACTGACTGCACAGAACCCATTGGCAGAACACATGGGTAGAACTGCCACCTGCCAAGAAGGTAAATATCCCAAGAAAGGAAAGCTGAAGGTGTGGGCCAGGCATTGGTGGGCAGTGGGAAATCTCTGCAACACTTTTGAAGATAACCATAAACTATACTTCATCATAAAGGATTATAGTTTCAACACAAAATTGGCTTTTGGGTCATAAAAGATGAAGAGTAGTGATCAGTAGAGGCAAAGTGTGTATCTCTGGGTTCACACTATCATACTTAGGGGCCTGAGGACAGCTAAAAATTTCTAGAGTATTCACAAGAATATTTGGGTAGAATTGGCAAACTGCCTGCAGAGGGATGGACCAAACACACTCTGGCAGCAGGGAACACTGGGGAATGGTAGATGGGTGAAGAGCACATTCTTAGAGGTCAGAATAGAAACCTCTTCAGGGCAGCAGCAAAGCATGGTGGGACAAACTGTTTTAACATCTGGAAATCTAGGCAGAAATGAGAAAGAGTATGAGGATCACAGTGAGTGAGCTGCAACTGTAGTTTGAATGATATAAATCAATTAAGAATTTGGGGCAGGGGGACTCTATTTATTGAGTAGATTGAAAACACAATGTTCAGAAGACACTGTATCTTCTGCTAGTACCACCTGCCAGAATAACTCACATGCTTAGCTGAAATGGAGAGAGGTTAACCTGGGTCATGGGATAGCTTTAGACAGGGAAGTATGCCAAACTGGAGACATAGTCTGGACTCTTTCTGTTGCTGGCAGTGCTTGACATTACAGTTATATTATTTTAAGAGAAGGAGAATATTATTACTGGAAGATCACTAGCAGCCATTACTGTTCAGAATAGCATTTATTATCCATTATGCATCCATTACTACTCTCCAGTCCCACTGTTTGTCATATGTTATTAGTATAATGGCCTCATAATGGGCTCTGAGTCTTTGACAGTATTGAAATTCTACCATGATTCACTATGTCACTATTTCAGGGAAGAAAGCATAATCTACAATGAAATAATGTGTGGTTTAAATTACTTGAATCTTACATAATACTTAATCATGTTTATAATAAACATTTTGCTTATTAAAGATACACTAGGAGCACAAGTCCACCAATAAGTAGTTCCTCATATGACTTAAGAATACATACTTTTCGAAAGGGATATGTTGGCTAGTACAAAGACTAATGCATATTTGTTTTCAATAGACCAAAAGCAATAAAAGATCTCTAATAAATGCTTATTAACTGACCTACCTCTCAGTATATTTTATTTATGACTCATACCCATTTAAACCCTTGAGAAGCACTCATGAGAAGTCAGTGAATGTACTTCTAGGAAAAAGTGGCAGATTAGAAGCTGCTTCTAAATGATATAATGAGTGAGAAGTGTCACTTTAACCAGCAGGCTCAATCTGAAAGAAAGAAAGGGTGGAAGAACACTGGAAATCACAAAGGTGGTGACTGGACTTCAAAAACTAGTACAGAAATATAAGGGGGTATGGCAAACATGAGCAGGTGGGACATAGTTCTGAAAGTAAGGCTTTCTGGCCAGAGGAGGGAAAACAAGAAAGAAAGAGAGAAAGAAAGAAAGAAAGAAAGAAAGAAAGAAAGAAAGAAAGAGAGGGAGGGAGGGAGGGAGGGAGGAAGGAAGGAAGGAAGGAAGGAAGGAAGGGAGGGAAAGAGAGAGATAAAGAAAGAAAGAAAGAGAAAAAGAAAGAAAGAAAGAAAGAAAGAAAGAAAGGAAGGAAGGAAGGAAGGAAGGAAGGGAGGGAGGGAGGGAGGGAAAGAGAGAGATAAAGAAAGAAAGAAAGAGAAAAAGAAAGAAAGAAAGAAAGAAAGAAAGAAAGAAAGACAGCAAACAAAAGAGAAAAACTGGAGCACTTACTTACTGGAGCACTTATTTTATGGAGACCCACAAACATTATAGACTAAGAATTCAATTGGGAGATCCAATGAGACAATTTCTCTACCATCACAGCTCAATTATTGACTCCAGAACCAATTTCTCATCTTCTATGGTTGTAGCCAGGTACAGTAACTCAATCACAAAACAACACACATGGCATGCACTCATTGATAAGTGGATATTAGCCCAGAAGCTTGGAAAACCCAAGACACAATTCACATATCAAATGATGCCCAAGAAGAAGGAAGAACAAAGTATGGATATTCTGACCCTTCTTAGAAAGGGGAACAAAATACCCACAGAAGGAGATACAGAGACAAAGTGCGGAGCTGAGTCTGAGGGAATGACCATCTAGAGACTGCCCCACCTAGTGATCCATCCCACATACAATTACAAAACCCAGACACTATTATTGATGCCCACAAGTACTAACTTGCTGACTGAAGCTGGATATAGCTGTCACCTGGGAGGCTCTGCCTAGTGCATAACAAATACAGAGGGGGGACACTCTCAGCCAGCCATTGAACTGAGCACAGGGTCCCCAATGGGGGAGCTGGGGAAAGGGCCCAAGGAGCTGAAGGGGTTTGCAGTGACATAGGAGGAACAACAATATGAGCCACCAGGTACTCCCAGAGCTTCCAGGGACAAAACCATCAACCAAAGAGTACATATGGTGTTACCCATGGCTCCAGAGACATAGGCAGCAGAGGATGGCCTTGTTGGACATCAAAGGGAGGAGAGGCCTTTGGTCCTGGAAAGGCTCGATGCAGCCGTGTAGGGGAATATCAGGACAGGGAAGCAGGAGGGGGTTGATTGGGGAACAGGAGGAGGGGAGATGGCTTATGGGATTTTTGGCGTGGGGGGGGCAGGAAAGGGGACAACATTTGAATTGTAAATAAAGAATGTATCTAATAAAAATAATAATTAAAAAAGAATTACATGCAAAAAAAAAAGAGTGAGTTACTCTGGAGCAATCACAAGTCAGATGACTCAGAGGCAACCTACCACAGTGCCTATGTGGAAGGGGGCTGCATGAGAAGTGTAAACACTACAGAGCTCTGAAGTTAGAGGCTGAGCATCCCCTGGATGCAGCAGTAAGATTAGTTGAGGGTTGCTCCTGACAAATAAGGAGAGAGCCTCCTGAGTGGTTGCCATCCTACTGAGCAACCACCCTTGACTACTCTAGGCTCAGCACCAGATTGAACAGAATAAGTAAAATGTCTCCAACTTTAACTGAATAACTATATTAAAACTGAGTCCTTCAGACATGACAGTCATTCTATCTGATACCTGACATTATGTGTGAGGGCTTGACAAGGTGGTGCCTATTACTGTCCCTCTCACACTAGGGAGTGAAGAGTCTTTAGACTCACCTAAGATTATAACCATTCACTCTTTGCCTCTAGCTACATGTAATCCTGCCTGAGCCACATGTGCCTTTGGGATGTTAAGAAAATATAGGAAGTAACAGATTTATTGTAGTTAGTACTATGGTGGTGGAGCTTTTGCAAGCCACAGCCCCACCCATGCTGTGGCAGGATTTTTTTGTATTGACAGTCATCTGTACCTCTGTAGGTAAACCTAGTAAACTCATTTGCTTACCAAGCTTGACCCAGACAAAACTTTCTCTGATCTGCTACTATCAGTCTAGGGCAAAGAGGCATTTCTTTCCCACTCCAGAGAATGTCATACAAAACTACCCCTTGCATTTTATAGGCTCTTCAATTTAGGTAAATATGGAATGACGTATTTCAGACCCTGAAAGTGAATACCTGCCAGCAAGAACTGCTACAACCAGCAAAGTTATCCCTTAAAGCTGATTAGAAATAAGACATTTCAAAACTCACATAGACTAGGGCAGCCCATGCTTACCAAGCTAGCAAAGGAGAAATTATTAAATGAGTTCTGCACAGGGAAAATGGCTGTCTCATTAATGAGAACCTAGAGAAGAGCAGACTGTGAGGATAGAAAAAGAAAGGAAAACCAAGGACAAAGAAACCAGTCAAGGAAGCCAGGTTCTCCCTAAAGTGAATAGGATGTAAAGAAAAGAAAAGAAATCAATCAACCAACAAAATTACAGGAATCAGTACATTCCTTCTCAGTGAGGAGTACTCACACATGTAAAGTGTTTTAACTCTCCAGTCAGAGACAAACATGATCTGCTTTGATTATAAAACTTGTCTAACTGTTTTCTCCAAGAAATACAACACATTGGCCAAAACCAAACCAAACCAAGCCAAGCCAAACCAGACCAGACCAGACCAGACCAGACCAGACCAGACTAAGAGTAAAGAATGCAGGATGGAAGGAGGGTGGGGTGACTCAGCAGTTAAGAGCTCTGCCTGCTCTTGGAGAAGTCCTGAGATTCATTCCACCATCCACATGGCTGCCGACCACCATTTGTAACTCTAGTTCCAAGGGATCGCATACCTTTTCCAGTGGCACTACACACTCATGATGTATAGACCCACATTAAGACGAAACACACAAATAAAATAAAATAAAATTTAAAAGCAATGGATGGAGGTCAAAACATTAAGCAAATGGAAACTGAAAACAAACCAATTATTCTGTTATAAAGTAAACTTAGAGGTAATTTAAAAGAGGAAAAGAAAGCTAACACATACTAGTAATGGGAACTAACCTATCAAAACATTGTAACAATTATAAAAATATAAATGCACTACAAATTGTGAAACCCAATTTTATAAAGCAAATTCTAACACAAATAAAAGGACAGATAAGTTCTACCTATTTTGATGTGCCATTTTTATTAGTGGGTATTTCAGACTACTCAAGAAAAAGAATTTGGAGTTAATTTTATTGACCAAATGGATTGCATAGACATTCACAAAATATTCTACCAGAAAGCAGCAAAAATACAGTCTTCTCAGAAATCCATGGCAATTTCTCTAAAACAGATCACATTTTTAAGGCATGAAGTGAATATTATCATATAAAAACAATATAATCAATATTATTAGATAATATTAACATAAAATTAGAAATGAGTAGCAAGAAAGACTGAAGAAAACAACATCTGGAGAGTGAAGCATGCACCCTTGGCAGCACAGAAGGTTGTTGAATGAACAGGAGGAGGGGAGATGAATGCTTCCTAAGTCAAGTGAAATGTAAGGTACTGCTAAACTCATTTGAGTGTATAGAAAATGTGAAATACACACCTCCATATACCGAAAACATGAAATATGCACTTAGCATACAGAAAACATTAAATAATACCTTAGTAAACAGAAAATTTGAAATTTGTACTTCAACGTACAGAAAATGTTAAATACCTACTTCAATGTACAGAAAATATGAAATACGTAGTTCAATGTATAGAAAATGTTAAATACTTCAATATGTCCAAAACATTAAATAACATCTACAATATACAGAACACATGGGTCTAAAAAGAAAGTTGATAGCTAGGAGTTCTCACATTTAAAGTCTGAAAGATACCAAATTAATAACTATGATATAACCACATCTATATAAACAAGAACAATCCTGACTCTGAATATTAGGAAAAAAAGACATAATAACAAATCAGGGCAGAAAGAATAAAAATTAACTAGGAGTTTGGTTCTTTGAACATGGCAAATGGGGTCCATAAGCCCTTATCCAAACTGATCTACAAACCATATACATTAAGAGAGGTGATAAATCAACTTGGGCACATTTTTAAAAATCAATATTACAACAGGTTAAAATATAAGGAAGACATGGATAAATCCCTAGACATACATACTAGACTTTAATAACTGGAATATAAACAACTTTATAGCAGAGCTCTGTAATGACTGATAGAGTTAAATAGAGAGTGGCCTTACAAAGAAAAACCCAGAACTGGATACAGTCATTATTAAATTATACCAGCCAATTAAAGAAGAGATAGCTTCAACATTCCTTAATATTTTTTCACAAAAGTAGAAAGGGAAGGACTCATGCCATGAAGTCAGTATTATATTGATACCAAAATAAAATGACACATGAAGACCCAAACCATAGACCAATCCCTGAAAAAAAAAACACTCTCAATAAAGCCCTTATAATCCAAATTCATGAAAATTTTAAAATTATATACCATAATTAACCTGGTTTCATATCAGGGATGATTCAGTATATGCAAGTCAATATATGTAATTGCAGCAGATATATGGATTCAAGGACAGAAATGTCATGATTATCTCAGCAGATGCAGAGACAGCCTTTAACTGTGCCTGATAATCTGTAACAGTTAAAGCTCTGAAGAAGGAGGAAGAGAAAAACACACAACCATATAAAATCCACATATGACAGATCTGTAGGCAGTATTTTCTGGAATCACTCTTTACAATCAGAAACAAAACGAGGGCATCTGCTCCTTCCATTTTTACTCAATGTGGTGTTGGAGCCCTCAGCTACAGGCACAAAGCAAGAGAAGTCAATAGAAAATGAATAAGAACAGCAGAGGTCAAATTATCCCCACTTCCAGATGAGCTTATTTTATAGTTAAAAGGTCCTAAAGAAACCTCCCATATACTCCTTGAGCTGACAAATTCTTTCATCAAAACATCAAGATACAAAGATGGAAACTATCAGTAGCTTTTCCTTATCCCATTAATGATCTTGCTGAGAAAGAATTAGTTACGCATCTTATTCATGATACTTTAGAAAACTAAAACACACAAGAATAAATATAATCAAGAAAACAAAAAGATTCTACAGAAGAAACTCCAAAACAGTGAAGAAAGAAAAGACATCAGAAAAGGGCTGTAACTCTCACACTCGTGGACTGCATGGATTGTTATTGTGGAAATGGCTGTGGCAGAACAATTTCATTAAAATATTCTTTACATTCAGAGAGACTGTAATGTTTGCTGGATCTCACAGCCAGAGTTAATAGTATGCCTTAAGGTCACTTCAGGCTGCAGCCATCCTGCTGAGCACTTGGTCTGTTTATTTAACCTGTCTTTAAGAGTAAGAGTAATAATCAAGGTTCCCTGCCTTGAATTTCCTGTGTAAACAGCTTCTACTACCTAAGTTAATGTATGGCTTTAATCTTAAATTATGTACCATTTCCAAGCCAATAATCATTAGCTCAAAACAAAGAGGTTGGAAGTGGCCTTATTCAACAAATATTCACAACAAATATTATGGATATTAGTATATTTGTAAATGTTGTAACAGATCTTATTTAAACAAGTGTTCATTTGTGGGTACTTAGTGCTTTGGGGTCAGTTGGAGTAAATAATGTAGTTTCTTGTAAAACTCTAATAAGGATTTCTGTTGAGTATCCCTCATTCCTTCTCAAGGTGGTGTTTTCTGTGCTCTACAATAAAGACAAAGCAAAGGCCATTGCTAGAGACAGTTAGATATCACCCAGACATCAAGATGACAGACAATAGCAGGGGAACACATCAGATTCCAGGAATGAATGACAGAGAGCCAGAAATCACAAACTAAAGACAAATGGAAGACACAGGACAGCAAGTAGAAACTTCAAACTTAGTCAAATAATACCAGGGGAAGTGCTGAATGTTCATTCTTTAGAGACTCCAACACAATCCGATGCCTCTGAGGTTCTGATCAGTGGGTTTAACTGTATAAACAGCTATATTAACAAAAGTAATCTATGGATTAACTCAAAATCACCATCAAGTTCCAGTTATATTTTTCATAGAACAGAAAATAGCTTTAAAAATCATATGCAAGCACAAACAGACCAAATAGACAAAACAATCTTAAGCACACAAATTAGTTGTAGTTGTAGCCAGGAATAGTTCATCTCAAATTATACCACAAAACCATGCTGACAAAACTGTACATTACCTGTATGGAAACAGACACACAGTACACTTGAAATCATAGAAAATAAGTATTCTGGCTATTACTGCCAATTTTTTCTTCTTCTTTTCCTCCTCCTTCTCCTCCATCTCCTTCTCTTCTTTCTCCCTCCTCCTCCTCCTCCTCCTTTTCCTCCTCCTCTCTTCTTCTTCTCCTTCTATTATTATTATTATTATTATTATTATTATTATTATTATTATCAAGGTATCAAAAATATAATATATGGAGAACTGACAACTCTTTCCAGAAATTATTGACAGGAAAATTGGATAGATACTACATACAGAAGAATAAAAATAGATTTTTATTTTACATCTGGTGTAAATCAAATCAAATGGCTGAAAACTTTAATATAAGGCCTGAAATCCAAACTGTTATAGGAAAGCATGGGGAAAACACTTCAAAATACAGGTATATGCAAAGAATATTTGAAAAGAAATCCAATGGATCAGGAAATAATAGCAAGAGTGGACAAAATGGGATTGTAGGAAATTTAAGTTTACAGGGAGCAACGGATATAGACCGTGGTGGAATAAAAAGGGACCACACAGAATGAGATCAAAATGTTGCCACCTATAAATCTGATAGAATATCAGTATCTAAAACTCAATAAAGACCTAAAAATTAAACCTGAAAAGCACAAATCATCCCATCAGTAAGGAAGCAAAGGATTTGAGGGAATGGCTCTCCAAAAAAAAAAAAAAAAAGAAAAGAAAAAAAAAAAAGAAAAGAAAAGAAAGAAAGAAAAGAAAAGAAGAAAGAAAGAAAGAAAGAAAGTCAATTTTATCTGATATTAGAATGGCTACTCCAGCTTGTTTCCTGAGACCATTTGCTTGTAAAATTGTCTTCCAGCCTTTTACTCTAAGGCAGTGTTTGTCTTTGACACTGAGATGTGTTTCCTGTATGCAGCAAAATGTAGGGTCCTGTTTCCGTATCCAGTCTGTTAATCTATGTCTTTTTATTGGGGAATTGAGTCCATTGATGTTAAGAGATATTAAGGAATAGTAATTATTTCCTCCAGACATTTTTGAAATTATATTTATTTATTTTATTTATTTTTTATATTCGAGAGGTTACCTTCTTTTGGGTTTGATGAGAGGAGGTTTCTATCTTGCTTCTTCCCGGGTGTAGTTTCCAGCATCCTTTCATGCTAAAAGTCTTGGAAAGAGCAGGAATTCAAGGCCCATACCTAAACATAGTAAAAGCAATCTACAGCAAACCAGTAGCCAACATCAAAATAAATGGAGAGAAACTTGAAGAATTCCCACTAAAATCAGGGACTAGACAAGGCTGCCCTCTCTCTCCATATCTTTTCAATATAGTACTTGAAGTTCTAGAGAGAGCAATTAGACAACATAAGGAAGTCAAAGGGATACAAATTGGAAAGGAAGAAGTGAAACTATCATTATTTGCAGACGATATGATAGTTTACCTAAGCGACCCAAAAAACTCCACCAGAGAACTTCTACAGCTGATAAACAACTTCAGCAAAGTGGCAGGTTATAAAATTAACTCAAACAAGTCAGTGGCCTTCTTGTACTCAAAGGACAAGCAGGCAGAGAAAGAAATTAGGGAAATAACACCCTTCACAATAGCCACAAACAACATAAAATATCTTGGCGTAACTCTAACCAAACAAGCGAAAGATCTGTACAACAGGAACTTCAAGTCCTTGAAGAAAGAAATCGAAGAAGACCTCAGAAGATGGAAAAATATTTCTTGCTCCTGGATTGGCAGGATCAATATAGTAAAAATGGCCATCTTGCCAAAAGCAATATACAGATTCAATGCGATCCCCATCAAAATCCCAACTCAATTCTTCATAGATCTAGAAAGAGCAATTCTCAAATTCATCTGGAGCAACAAATAACCCAGGATAGCTAAAACTATTCTCAACAATAAAAGGACTTCTGGGGGAATCAATATCCCTGACCTCAAGCAGTACTACAGAGCAATTGTGTTAAAAACTGCATGGTATTGGTATAGCAACAGGCAAGCAGATCAATGGAACAGGATTGAAGACCCAGAGGTTAACCCACAGACTTATGGTCACTTGATCTTTGATAAAGGAGCCACAACCATCCGGTGGAATAAAGATAGCCTTTTTAACAAATGGTGCTGGTTCAACTGGAAGTCAACATGCAGAAGAATGCGAACTGATCCAATCTTATCTCTTTGCACTAAGATCAACTCCAAGTGGATCAAGGACCTCCACATAAAACCAGACACACTGAAACTATTAGAAAAGAAACTTGGGAAGACCCTGGAGGACTTGGGCACAGGGGAAAAGTTCCTGAACAGAACACCAATAGCTTATGCTCTAAGATCAAGAATCGACAAATGGGACCTCATAAAATTACAAAGTTTCTGCAAAGCAAAGGACACTGTCCGAAGGACAAAACGGCAACCAACAAAGTGGGAAAAGATCTTCACCAACCCCACATCCGACAGAGGGCTAATATCCAATATATACAAAGAACTCAAGAAGTTAGACCGCAAAGAACCAAATAACCCTATCAAAAAATGGGGCACAGAGCTAAACAAAGAATTTTCACCAGAAGAAATTCGGATGGCCGAGAAACACCTTAAGAGATGTTCAACATCATTAGTCATCAGGGAAATGCAAATCAAAACAACCCTGAGATTCCACCTCACACCAGTCAGAATGGCTAAGATTAAAAACTCAAGAGACAACAAGTGCTGGCGAGGATGTGGAGAAAGAGGAACACTCCTCCACTGTTGGTGGGATTGCAAAATGGTAAAACCGCTCTGGAAATCAGTTTGGTGGTTCCTCAGAAAATTGGGCATGTCACTTCCAGAGGACCCTGGCATACCACTCCTGGGCATATACCCAGAGGATTCCCCTGCATGCAATAAGGACACATGCTCCACTATGTTTATAGCAGCCTTGTTTATAATCGCCAGAAATTGGAAGGAGCCCAAATATCCCTGAAAGGAGGAATGGATACAGAAAATGTGGTATATTTATACAATGGAATACTACTCAGCAATTAAAAATAATGAATTCATGCAATTTGTAGGTAAATGGTTAGACCTGGAAAATATCATCCTGAGTGAATTAACCCAATCACAAAAGAATGCACATGAAATGCAATCACTGATAAGTGGATATTAATGAGCCCAGAAGCCCTAAATACTCAAGACACAAATAGCAAGTCAAATGTTTCCCAAGAAGAAGAAAGGAGAGGACCCTGGGCCTGTAAAGATTGCATCTAGTTTAGTAAAGAAACCGAGGGGGGAGGGGGAATTATTGGGGAACAGATGGGGGGGAGAGGAACTATGGGAACTATGGTGGGTGGGAACTGGGAAAGGGGAAAGCCTTTGGAATGTAAACATAGAATATAGAAAATAAAAAAAATGAAAAAAAAAGAAAAAGAAAGAAAGAAAGAAAGAAAGAAAGAAAGAAAGAAAGAAAGAAAGAAAGATCACCAGCCAATAAATATGGGGAGAATGTTGATGGTCCTTAAATCACCATGGATACACAAAAGAAAACTACAATTAGATCCAGTCTTACCCAAGGATGGGTATCATCAAGAAAACAACAAACGCCTGCCTCTGAGGGTGTGTGGGAAAGAACTCTTACATGTTGCTGATGGGAATGTAAACTCGTACAGTAACTATGGAAATCAGTGCCAGTGTTCTTCATAAATCTAAAATTAGAATCACCATATGATCCAATTATGGCACTTCTTAGTATATACCTGAAGGAATCTAAGTTGGCATATCAAAATGCTTATTGCAGCATTATTTTTAAAAATAACCAAGATATGGAACCTCTCTAGTTGCCTCATGTGTAGGATGTGTGCATGTGTGTATTTGTGCAAGTATATTCACATATATTGTGAGGATAGAAAAACAATTATGTCATGTGAAGAAGATGTCAAGAGAGAAGAGAGAACAAGTAGAACAGGAGATATAATTATCTCTTGAGTATATAAGACAGTACATCCCACATTCTTGCCTATATGCTGATCTATATGTAATTACATTTGACTACATATTATATATGTATATATACATATATATCACAACATGTAATGATAAGCATGTAATTTTATATTCCAACTAAAATTTATAAAACTAATACTGACTACTCTTGAATTGGTATTAGAGACCTAAAAATATTTGACAAATTAAGACAGAACATGTCCTCCTTCCACTTGCTTGAGTAATGGTGCCAAAAATTTAGAGTGGAAATAGAAAGCAATTTCCCCACCCTCAACTAGCACCTGCAAAGGCAATTTTCCCTAGCCTTCCTGCCCTCTGTTAAATCTCCCCAGTTTTCACCTGAGTCTTGCGGCCCCCTGCTTGCAGGACGTCTTCCTCTCATTCCAACTACATTCGCAGGAGACTATACCTGTGGTGCAGTGACAGATCCCCTCTCCCTTTACCGCTGTATCTCCACTTATCCTTTGAACTATTGCAGCCCACATGCAAGAGCTCCTCCCCCTGCCACACCTCATTGCCCCAGGGAACTCACCTGTAATGGTTTGTATATGATTTTCCTAGGAAGTGGCACTATTAGGAGGTGTGGCCTTGTTGGAGTAGGTGTGTCACTGTGGGTGTGGGCTTAAGACCTTCACCCTAGTTGCCTGGAAGTCAGTCTTCCACTAGCCGCCTTTAGATGAAAATATAGAACTCTCAGCTCCTCCTGCACCATGTCTGCCTGAATGCTGCCATGTTTCTGCCTTGAGGACAACGGACTGACCCTCTGAGCATGTAAGCCAACCCCAATTAAATGTTGTCTTTTATAAAACTTGCATTGGTCATGGTGTCTGTTCACAGCAGTGAAACCCAAACTAAGACACCACCTCTTGGGACAGATCCAATCCTTGTTCTTTCCCATAGCCCCTCTCAGCCTTTCCTCCTGGCAAATAGCTCTTCCTTTCTGCCATCTATTGCCCTGCAGAATCACTGTGAACCAGGGAACCTGCACCCACCACACTTGCCCAGGGTCCTGAGAGGGCAACAGAGACCTGAGTACAGATACCTAAAATATTCGGATCACATAACAACATCAAGAACTACCTCAAATATCATAACTCCCAATTCTTACACTCCAGCATGAAAGCACAGCCATGAACAGTCCAGATAATGTGCCTGTCTTAGTCAGGATTTCTTTTCCTGAACAAAACATCATGACCAAGAAGCAAGTTATGGAGGAAAGGGTTTATTCAGCTCACATTTCCATATTGCTGTTCATCACCAAGGGAAGTTAGGACAGGAACTCACACAGGGAAGGAACTTGGAGGCAGGAGCTGATGAAGACGCCATGGAAGGGTGTTGCTTACTCCTGGATTGCTCTCCTGGCTTGCTCAACTTGCTTTCTTATAGAACTCAAGCTACCAGCCCAGGGATGGTACCACCCACAATGGGCCTTCCTACTCTTGATCACTAATTGAGAAAATGTCCTACAGCTGTATCTCATGGAGGCATTTCCTCAAGGGAGGCTCCTTTCTCTGTGATAACTCTAGCCTGTGTCAGGTTGACACACAAAACAAGCTAGTACAGTACCTCCACCAGGACCCCTATAATCCTACTATAGAAGGGCCTGAAAATATCAAAATAACTGAATCACCAGAAAACCTCTTTAAAGGTTTTAAAGGACCATAAAGAGTATATAAATAAATCTCTCAGTGAACTCTGCAAAAATGCAGAGAAACAGTTTAATGAAAATCATTCAAGACATGAAAGTAGAAATAGAATATCACACACACACACACACACACACACACACACACTGAAATAAAACAGAAGATGAAAATTTAGGGTATCAAGCTGAAACATCACAAAGAGAGAATCTCAGATGTTGAAGACAAAAGAAATTGATACCCCAAATAAATTGTTAATTGTTTTAAAATCTATACCCAAAACACCAAATCATCTGGGAACTCTGAGACACTATGAAAATAAAAGAAAATGAATGATAGGGATATAGAAAGGAGACAAGATATAGACTAATGGCACAGAAAATATTTTAACAAAATCATAGAAGAAAATTTCCCCAACTGAAGGAGTTACCTCTCAAGGTACAAGAAGAATTCAGAACACCAGTCAGTACCAGAAAGGAAATTCTCCATGGTGCATGATAATCAAAGCACTAAATGTACGGGACCAACAAAGAAACAAACAAACAAAATCAAACAAATAAACAATAATTAAAATCAAAACAAATGAAAAAGCAAATAAGCAAAAAAGTTTATTGAAAGCTGCGAGGGATGAAGACAAAGCAATGAATAAAGATATAAAGGCAGACTAGTGAGAATAACAAGACTTCGCAATGGGAAGTCTAAAAGGGAGTCTGGATGCATGTTCTATAAATTCTGAGATATCACAGATGCCAGCCAGCACTGCCCAGACTACTATACTGTGCCACATTATGAATTAAAACTAACAGAGAAAAATATTCTTCAAAACAAAATTTAAGCAATATCTGCCTACCAAAAGAGTTCAGCAGGAGGAACTGGAGGGAAAACATCAGTCTGAAGAGGTTAGCCACACCCAGAAAGATACAAACAATCCTATAACAGTAAACCAACAGGTGGAAAAGGAAAATCTACATCATACAAACAAAGTAACAGAAATCAATCTTTACTGCTCATTGACAATTCTCAATATTAATGGTCTCAGTTCTAAAATTAAAAACAACAACAAACAAAACAAAACAAAACCTTGAGAATAACAGATTGGATTAGAAAACAGAATCTTTCTGCTACACCAAACATACCTTAAAATCAAGAGTAGACATAACCTGAAGGTGAAGGGATGAAAAAATTATTCCAAGCAAATGGACCCAAGAAGCAAGCATGCATAGCTATTTTAATATTTGAACAACAATAACAAACCAAACTAATCAGAAGAGATAGGGAAGGATGCTATACTCTCATCAAGGTGAAAAATCCACCAAGAGGACATTGCAATTCTACACATAAATGCAACAAATACAAGAGCAGTTAAGTTCATAACAGAAATACTACTACAGCTGACTTCACATATTGACCCTCATGCAGTGACAGTGGGAAACTTCAGTAGCCTACTCTCATCTACAGACAGGTCCTCCAGACAAAAGCTAAACAGAGAAATGCTGCAGCTAACTGACATCATAAACCAAAAGTACCAGTCTTAGTTATGGTTTTCATGGCTGTGAAGAGACACCATGACAAAGGAAACTTAAGTGACCCAAAAAACGCCACCACAGAACTCCTACAGCTGATAAACAACTTCATCAAAGTGGCTGGTTATAAAATCAACTCAAGCAAATCAGTAGCCTTCCTGTACTTGAAGGACAAGCAGGCTGAGAAAGAAGTTAGGGAAATAACACCCATCACAATAGCCACAAACAATAATATAAAGTAGAGTGGCAGGCCTCCATATTGCAACCAGGACACAGCTGGAAAGGTGCAGGTACACAGACCCCATCTGGGGCCACCGCGCAGGGAGATCTGCTAAGCTCTCGCCCCCAGGCGGGCCCAGTGGTAGGCGCCTAGGCTCTGCTGCACATCCCGGCGAGCTTAGGCTGTGCACTGAGGCAGCCGGAGGCACCCAGCTCCCCAGGACCTTGGACCAGCGATAGCCGCAGGCCTCCATATTGCAACCAGGACACAGCTGGAAAGGCGCAGGTAGACAGATTCCATCAGGGCCTACCACGTGGGGGGATCTGCTAGGCTCTCGCTACTAGGCAGGCCCAGCGGAGCCCACCAAGGCTCTGCTGCACTCCCCCGCACTTCCCCGAGACCTCAGGCCATGCACCAAGGCAGCGGGTGGCAGCCAGCTCGTGATCCAGTTGAGCAGCAATCACGCATAACCACCAGTAGAGAAACAACAGGTGAGCCCAGCCTCACGGGAGATTCAAACACCAGCCAGTGACAACAAGGTCAACTAACACCAGAAATAACCAGATGGCAAAAGGTAAACGAAGGAACGTCACTAATAGAAATCAAGGCAACATGACAGCATCTGAACCCAGTTTGCCAACAACAGGAAGCCCTGGATACCCCAAAACACCAGAAAAACAAGACTTGGATATAAAATCACTGGTCAGGATGCTGGTAGCTGAACACATAGAAAAATCTCGTAAAGAAATAGAGGAGAAAATGGATCAAAAGTTAGAAGCCTTTACAAGGCAAATACAAAAATCACTTCAAGAAATGCAGAAGATGGATCAAAAAGAAGAAGACAATAAGGAAGAAAGACAAAAATCACTTAAAGAAATACAGAAGAACATGGGCCAACAAGTAGAAGCTATGAAAGAGGAAACACAAAAATCTATTAAAGAAATACACGAAAACACAATCAAGCAAGCGAAAGATCTGAGCATATCCATCCAGGTACTAAAAACAGAAGTAGAAACAACTAAGAAATTGCAGAGGGAGACAACATTGGAGATAGAAAACCTTGGGAAGAAATCAGGGGCCATAGATGCAAATATCAGCAATAGAATACAAGAGATAGAAGACAGAATATCAGAAGCCAAAGATACCATAGGAACCATTGATTCAACAGTCAAAGAAAATACTAAATGCAAAAAGGCTGTAACCCAAAACATCCAGGAAATCCAGGACACAATGAGAAGACCAAACCTAAGGATTATAGGTATAGACGAGAGTGAAGATTTACAAGTTAAAGGGCCAGCAAATATCTTCTACAAAATTATGGAAGAAAACTTCCCCAACCTAAAGAGAGAGATGCCCATGAATATACAAGAAGCATATAGAACCCCAAACAGACTGGATCAGAACAGAAATACATCCCGTCACATAATAATCAAAACTCCAAATGTACTAAACAAAGAAAAAAATATTAAAGGCAGCAAGAGAAAAAGGCCAAGTAACTTATAAAGGAAGACCTATCAGAATAACACCAGACTTCTCACCTGAGACCATGAAAGCTAGAAGATCCTGGGCAGATATAATGCAAACTCTAAGAGAACACAAACTTCAGCCAAAACTACTTTACCCAGCAAAGCTCTCAATCGCCATAGATGGAGACATCAAGGTATTCCATGACAAAACCAAATTTGCACGATATCTTTCCACAAATCAAGCCCTACAAAGGATAATAGGGGGAAAACACCAAGACAAGGATGGAAACTACACCCGGGAAGAAGCAAGATAGGAACCTCCTCTCATCAAACCCAAAAGAAGGTAACCTCTCGAATATAAAAAATAAATAAAATAAATAAATATAATTTCAAAAATGTCTGGAGGTAATAATTACAATTCCTTAATATCTCTTAACATCAATGGACTCAATTCCCCAATAAAAAGACATAGATTAACAGACTGGATACGGAAACAGGACCCTACATTTTGCTGCATATAGGAAACACATCTCAGTGTTAAAGACAAACACTGCCTTAGAGTAAAAGGCTGGAAGACAATTTTACAAGCAAATGGTCTCAGGAAACAAGCTGGAGTAGCCATTCTAATATCAGATAAAATTGACTTGCAACCTAAAATCATCAAAAGAGACTCAGAAGGTCACTTCTTGCTGGCCAAAGGGAAAATCCACCAAGAAGAGCTCTCAATACTGAACATCTATGCTCCAAATGCAAGGGCACCCTCATTCGTAAAAGAAACCTTACCAAAGCTTAAAGCACACATTATACCTAACACAATAATTGTGGGTGACTTCAACACTCCACTCTCCTCAATGGACCGATCAGAAAAGCAGAAACTAAACAGGGACACAGTGAAACTAATTGAAACTTTGGACCAATTGGATTTAACAGATATATATATAGAACATTTCATCCTAAAGCTAAAGAATATACCTTTTTCTCAGCATCCACATGGTACCTTCTCCAAAATAGACCATATAATTGGTCACAAGACAGATGTCAACAAATACAAGATGATCGAGCTAATCCCATGCCTCCTATCAGATCACCATGGAGTAAGAGTGGTCTTCAATAGCAACAAAAACAACAGAAAGCCCACATACACATGGAAACTGAACAATACTCTACTCAATGACACCTTGGTCAAGGAAGAAATAAAAAAGAAATCAAAGACTTTTTAGAATTCAATGAAAATGAAGGTACAACCTACCCAAATCTATGGGACACAATGAAAGCAGTGTTAAGAGGAAAACTCATAGCTCTAAGTGCATCCAAAAAGAAACTGGAGAGAGCATACACTAGCAACTTAATGGCACACCTTAAAGCCCTGGAAGAAAAACAAGTTAATTCACCCAGGAGAAGTAGAAGATAAGAAATCATCAAACTCAGGGCTGAAATAAATCAAATAGAAACAAAGGAAACCATACAAAGAATCAATAAGACCAGGAGCTGGTTCTTTGAGAAAATCAACAAGATAGATAAACCCTTAGCCAGACTAACCAAAGGACACAGAGACAGTATACAAATTAACAAAATTAGAAATGAAAAGGGAGACATAACAACAGAAACTGAGGAAATTCAAAAGATCATCAGATCCTACTACAAAGGTCTATACTCAAAACAACTGGAGAATCTAGAGGAAATGGACAATTTCCTAGACAGATACCAAATACCAAAATTAAATCAGCATCAAATAGATCAGCTAAATAGTCCCACAAACCCTAAAGAAATAGAAGGGGTTATAGAAAGCCTCCCAACCAAGAAAAGTACGGGACCAGATGGTTTTAGTGCAGAATTCTACCAGACCTTCAAAGAAGACTTAACACCAATACTTTTCAAACTATTCCACAAAATAGAGACAGAAGGGATACTGCCCAACTCATTCTTTGAAGCCACAATTATGCTAATACCTAAACCACAAAAAGATCCAACAAAGAAAGAGAACTACAGGCCAATTTCTCTTATGAATATCGATGCAAACATACTAAATAAAATTCTTGCCAACCGAATCCAAGAGCACATCAAAACGATCATTCACCATGATCAAGTAGGCTTCATCCCAGGGATGCAGGGGTGGTTCAACATACAGAAATCCATCAATGTAATCCACTACATAAACAAACTAAAAGAAAAAAACCACATGGTCATCTCATTAGATGCTGAAAAAGCATTCGACAAAATTCAGCATCCTTTCATAGTAAAAGTCTTGGAAAGAGCAGGAATTCAAGGCCCATACCTAAACATAGTAAAAGCAATCTACAGCAAACCAGTAGCCAACATCAAAATAAATGGAGAGAAACTTGAAGCAATCCCACTAAAATCAGGGACTAGACAAGGCTGCCCTCTCTCTCCATATCTTTTCAATATAGTACTTGAAGTTCTAGAGAGAGCAATTAGACAACATAAGGAAGTCAAAGGGATACAAATTGGAAAGGAAGAAGTCAAACTATCATTATTTGCAGATGATATGATAGTTTACTTAAGTGACTCAAAAAACTCCACCAGAGAACTTCTACAGCTGATAAACAACTTCAGCAAAGTGGCTGGTTATGAAATTAACTCAAGCAAATCAGTAGCTTTCTTGTACTCAAAGGACAAGCAGGCTGAGAAAGAAGTTAGGGAAATAACACCCTTCACAATAGCCACAAACAACATAAAGTACCTTGGCATAACTCTAACCAAACAAGCGAAAGAACTGTATGACAGTAACTTCAAGTCCTTGAAGAAAGAAATAGAAGAAGACCTCAGAAGATGGAAAAATATTTCTTGCTCCTGGATTGGCAGGATCAATATAGTAAAAATGGCCATCTTACCAAAAGCAATATACAGATTCAATGCGATCCCCATCAAAATCCCAACTCAATTTTTTATAGATCTAGAAAGAGCAATTCTCAAATTCATCTGGAGCAACAAATAACCCAGGATAGCTAAAACTATTCTCAACAATAAAAGGACTTCTGGGGGAATCAATATCCCTGACCTCAAGCAGTACTACAGAGCAATTGTGTTAAAAACTGCATGGTATTGGTATAGCAACAGGCAAGTGGATCAATGGAATAGGATTGAAGACACAGAAATTAACCCACAGACTTATGGTCACTTGATCTTTGATAAAGGAGCCACAACCATCTACTGGAAAAAAGATAGTCTTTTCAACAAATGGTGCTGGTTCAACTGGAGGTCAACATGCAGAAGAATGCGAATTGACCCACTCTTATCTCCTTGCACTAAGATCAACTCCAAGTGGATCAAGGACCTCCACATAAAACCAGACACACTGAAACTAATAGAAAAGAAACTGGGGAAGACCCTGGAGGATATGGGCACAGGGGGAAAGTTCCTGAACAGAACACCAATAGCTTATGCTCTAAGATCAAGAATTGACAAATGGGACCTCATAAAATTACAAAGTTTCTGCAAGGCAAAGGACACTGTCAGAAGGACAAAAGGACAACCTACAAAGTGGGAAAAGATCTTCACCAACCCCACATCCGACAGAGGGCTAATATCTAATATATACAAAGAACTCTAGAAGTTAGACCCCAATGAACCAAATAACCCTATCAAAAAATGGGGTACAGAGCTAAACAAAGAATTTTCACCAGAAGAAATTCGGATGGCTGAGAAACACCTTAAGAGATGTTCAACATCATTAGTCATCAGAGAAATGCAAATCAAAACAACCCTGAGATTCCACCTCACACCAGTCAGAATGGCTAAGATTGAAAACTCAAGAGACAACAAATGCTGGCGAGGATGTGGAGAAAGAGGAACACTCCTCCACTGTTGGTGGGATTGCAAAATGGTAAAATGCTCTGGAAATCAGTGTGGCAGTTCCTCAGAAAATTGGGCATGTCCCTTCCAGAGGACCCTGGCATACCACTCCTGGGCATATACCCAGAGGATTCCCCTGCATACAATAAAGACACATGCTCCACTATGTTTATAGCAGCCTTGTTTATAATAGCCAGAAATTGGAAGGAGCCCAAATATCCCTCAAAGGAGGAATGGATACAGAAAATGTGGTATATTTATACACTGGAATACTACTCAGCAATTAAAAATAATGAATTCATGCAATTTGTAGGTAAATGGTTAGTTAGACCTGGAAAATATCATCCTGAGTGAGCTAACCCAATTGCAAAAGAATACACATGAAATGCAATCACTGATAAGTGGATATTAATGAGCCCAGAAGCCCTAAATACTCAGGGCACAATTAGCAAGTCAAATGATTCCCAAGAAGAAAGGAGAGGACCCTGGGCCTGGAAAGATTGGATCCAATTTTGTAGAGAAACCGTGGGGGGAGGGGGAATGATTGGGGAATAGTTGTGGGGGAGAGGAACTATGGGACATAGGGAGGGGGGAACTGGGAAAGGGGAAAGCCTTTGGAATGTAAACATAGAATATAGAAAATAAAAATTAAAAAAAATAATATAAAGTATCTTGGCATGACTCTAACCAAACAAGTTAAAGATCTGTATGACAGGAACTTCAAGTCCTTGAAGAAAGAAATTGAAGAAGACCTCAGAAGATAAAAAAATATTTCATGCTCTTGAATTGGCAGGATCAATATAGTAAAAATGGTCATCTTGCCAAAAGTAATCTACAGATTCAATGCAATCCCCCTCAAAATCCCAAATCAATTCTTCATAGATTTAGAAAGAGCAATTCTCAAATTCATCTGAAGTAATGAAAAACCCAGGATAGCTAAAACTATTTTCAACAATAAAAGGACTTCTGGGGGAATCAATATCCCTGACCTCAAGCAGTACTACAGAGCAATTGTGTTAAAAACTGCATGGTATTGGTACAGCAACAGGCAAGTAGATCAATGGAAAAGAACTGAAGACCCAGAAATGAACCCACAGAGTTATGGTCACTTGATCTTTGATAAAGGAGCTACTACCATCCAGTGGAAAAAAGATAGTCTTTTCAACAAATAGTGCTGATTCAACTGGAGGTCAACATGCAGAAGAATGCAAATTGACCCACACTTATCTCCTTGTACTAAAATCAACTCCAAGTGGATCAAGGACCTCCACATAAAACCAGACACACTGAAACTAATAGAAAAGAAACTGGGGAAGACCCTGGAGGATATGGGCACAGGGGGAAAGTTTCTGAACAGAATACCAATAGCTTATGCTCTAAGATCAAGAATTGACAAATGGAACCTTATAAAATTACAAAGTTTCTGTAAGACAAAGGACACTGTCAGAAGGACAAAATGGTAACCAACAAAGTGGGAAAAGATCTTCACCAACCCCACATCCAACAGAGGGCTAATATCCAATATATACAAAGAACTCAAGAAGTTACACCCCAAAGAACCAAATAACCCTATTAAAAATGAGGTATAGAGCTAAACAAAGAATTTTCACCAGAAGAAATTCGGATGGCTGAGAAGCACCTTAAGAGATGTTCAACATCATTAGTCATCAGGGAAATGCAAATCAAAACAACTCTGAGATTCCACCTCACACCAGTCAGAATGGCTAAGATTAAAAACTCAAGAGACAACAGGTACTGGCAAGGATGTGGAGAAAGAGGAACACTCCTCCACTGTTGGTGGGATTGCAAGATGGTACAACCACTCTGGAAATAAGTTTTGTGGTTCCTCAGAAAATTGGGCATGACACTTCCAAAGGACCCTGTCATATCCCCTGGGCATATACCCAGAGGATTCACCTGCATACAATAAAGTCACATGCTCCACTATGTTCATAGCAGCCTTATTTATAATAGCCAGAAGTTGGAAGGAGCCCAGATGTTCCTCAAAGGAAGAATGGATACAGAAAATGTGGTATATTTATACAATGGAATACTACTCAGCAATTAAAAAAAAATCATGCAATTTGTAGGCAAATGGTTGGATCTGGAAAATATCATCCTAAGTGAGTTAACCCAATCACAAAAGAATACACATGAAATGCAATCACTGATAAGTGGATATTAATGAGCCCAGAAGCTCTGAATACTCAAGGCACAATTAGCAAGTCAAAAAACTCCCAAGAAGAAGGAAGGAGAGGACCCTGATCCTGAAAAGACTGGATCCAGTTTTTTAGAAGAGTACCAGAACAGAGAAATGGGGGGGGGGTGATTTGGGAATAGGTGTGAGGGAGAGGACTTATGGGACATATGGTGAGGGGGGAACTGGGAAAGGGGTAAGCCTTTGGAATGTAAACAAAGAATATAGAAAAAATAATAAAAAAATTTTATAAAAAGTAAAAATGACAACAATTAGTTGGGACTGACTTACAGATTCTAAGATTTGGTGCATTATCATCATGGCAGGAAGCATGGCAGTATGGTCCTGGAGATGCTGAGAGTTCTAAATCTTGTTCCAAAGGCAAACAGGAGAAGACTGTCACAAGCACTTAGTAGGAGGGTCTTAAATCCCATCCCCACAGTGACAGACTTCCTTCAACAAGGCCACACCTACTCCACCAAGGCCACTCCTCCTAATAGTGTCACTCCCTGGGTCAAGAATATTCTACCCACCACAGTTCCTAACAGATACTTACAGAACATTTCACCCAGGCACAGTGTGTGTGTGTGTGTTTTACTATAGGTATTCATGGAAACTGGACAACTCACTACTGAGTAAAAGTGGGTCAAGACAAAAATCAAGAAGAAAATTAAAATCATATTAGAAATGGATGAAAAATCAAAGTAAAATACAATAAACTCAAACCTATGTGATACAAAGAAATAGAATAGCATCAAGAACCTACATAAAATATTTAGAGAAATCTCATACTAGGAACTTAATAGCACACCTGGAAGCTCTAGAACAAGAAGAAAAATAATGACTCAAAAGAATAGACTGCAAGAAATAATCAAGCTCAGGACTGAAATCAAAATGCTAGAAACAAATGAGCAATATAATACAAAGATCTAATGAAAGGAAAAGTTGTGTGGGAAAACAAGTAACAGTGGTAAAACATTACTCAATTTATCTAAAAGACAAAGGAAAAAGATCCAAATCCATAAATTAAAGATGAAAAGGGGACATTACAGCAGACACTGAGAAAATTCAGAGAATCATAAGGACATATTTTAAAATTCTGTACTTCACCAAACCATAAATCCGAAAAGACATGGACGTATTTCACAAAATATGTGACCTTCCAAAGTTAAAACAAAATCAAATAAGCAGTGTAAGGAGACTCATATATCCCCTAGTGAAATGGAAGAATTGGTTAAAAGTCTTTCCAACTGAAAAAGGCCCTGGGACAGATGGATTCAATGCAAAATTCTACCAGATTTTCAAAAATTTGTGCCAATGCTTATCAAATTATTATGCACAGAGAAACTAAAGAAATGTTTCTAATTATTTTTACAAGGCAACTATTACCCTAAGTCACACAAACCAAACAAAAAATAAAATTATAGAACAATATCTCTTGTGAATGTAGATGTAAAATTCTCAATAAAATACTGGTAAACCAAATGCAGGAACACATCAAAAAGATCGTCCAGCATGATAAAGTTGGCTTCATCCCGGATATGAATCAGTAAAAACAACCATATAAACAGACTGAAACATAAAATCACAAGGTTATCTCATAAGATTCGAAACAACAGACCTTAGACAAAATCCAACATCCTTTCATGACAGAAGTCCTGCAGGGATATACCCCAACAAAATAAATATGATTGACAGCAAGTCTGCAGCCAGCATCAACAAAATAAATGGACAGAAACAAAGCATTTCCAATAAAATCAGGAAGAGAACAGGGATGTCCACTCTCCATAACTATTCAATATAGAATTTGAAGTCATAGCTGGAGCAATATAACAGTTGAAAAGGATACACATAGGAAAAATAGAAGTCAAAGTATTTTCAGTTGAAGATGATATGATTTTACATATGAAGGGCCCTAAAAAGTTCACCAGAAAACTTGTACAGTTGATAAACATTTTCAGTCATGTATCAGGATGCAATATGAACACATAAAAAAACAATAGCCTTCATACATAAAAAAATACACTAAGAAATAAATCAGGGAAATAACACCTTTCACAATACCCACCCCTCCAAACCTTGAGAGAACTCTAACCAAGCAAGTGAAAGATTTTTTTATAGTAAAAACTTTAAAACACTAAAGAAAGAAATTTAAGAAGACATTAGAAGATTAAAAGAGCTCTCACATTTGTAGATCAGTAGGATTAATGTAGTAAAAAACAGCCATCCTACAGAAATCCTACTGATTTAATGCAATCTCCAACAAAATTCCAACATAGCTCTTTACAAATTTTAAAAGGATAATTTTCAGCTTCCTATGGAAATAAAATATAGAAAACAAACAAACACACACATACACACACAAAACCAAAAACAATAGCAACAAAAACCCCACGATAGATAAAACAATCCTGTACCATAATAGGACCACTAGATATACCACCATTGATGATCTCAAATTGGACTAGAGATGATACAATAATAAAAAGTCTCTTTTACAATGGTATTGGCATTAAAGTAGGCACATTGATCAATGAATTCAAACTTAAAACATTTTAAGTCCATGCACTTATAGACACAACTGACTTTTTAATTAAGAAATCAAAAATATACACTGAGAAAAAGGCAGCACCTTCATCAAATGTTGTTGTTCAGGCTGGATGAGTACATGTAAAAACTACAAATAGATCCATATTTATCGCCCTACACAAAACTCATTTCCAAATGGATCAAGGACCCCTATACAGGACCACCATACCATAAATCTGATAGGAAACAAAATGGAGGGCAGTCTTATATGCAATGGCACAGGAAGAGTCTTTCTGAACAGGATACCAGTGCCACAGGCACTCAGAGCAACAATTAATTATTGGGACCCCATGAAACTGAAAAGATTTTCTATGGCAAAGGACATCATTTGGAAAACTCCACAGGCTATAGAATGGGAAAATATCTTCCCCACTTATACACCTGATAAATGTGTTAGCATCTAAAAATATATAAAGAACTAAAAATCTCTGAAGATTAAAAAAATGAATGGACCAATTTAAAAATATACAATAGCAGAGAGTTCTGAAACAATAACACACAAATAGCTGAGGAACACTTAAAGGAATGTTCAACATTCTTTGCCATCAATGAAATATAATTCAAAACTGTGTTACACAAGTCAGAATTGCTAAGAACACTAAAAACAATAACACATGTGGGCAAGAGTATGGAATTAGAATTATAAACATTTCAGGTAAATAGATGGAGCATGAAGGATCATCCTGAGTGAGGTAATCCAAACCTCCCGAAGTCTAATATTGCATATATTTCTTTTATGTGGATGCTAGCCTTTAAGCCTTCGATACATATGCTACAATTTAGATACCCACAGAGGTTAGGTTGAGCAAGGTATTGGGAAAAAGTTACAACCTCCCAAAGAATGAGTAACAGAGTATATTGTTACCAAGAGACAGGGGAGATTGGGATGGGAGGATTAAATAGAAAGTAGATGGGCAATAAGGTAAGGGAGGGAGTGTGGAGAGGGCAACTACACTAAGGGCCATTTGAAGGCTATATGGGAACCTAGATAGTGATGAATCTTCCTAAACTATAAACAAACACGAAAAGAATATAAATGGAACCATCAAACAACAGAAGAGGCATGTCCCAAGTAGACATCTTGGGCTACCAAATGAATAATCCATTGACAGGAATGGGTTACATCATGTTGAGTCATTGGCCAAAGAGGCTCATAAGAACCACCAAATATCACAAGCTATTGTGAAGTTTATTGTTTGCTCTCCACAAACTGACTGACAGTGAGGTGCTACAACACATATGTATCTCATCCAGCACAGAGGTGTAGTAGGGCCTGATTAGAGGCTAACCAGCTACTGAGAACTGTCTATGGTCCCAAAAGGTACCCTGCAAGCTAATGGGGAATAGTGGTCATCAACCTAGCTACCAATGCACACTGACTCTTAACGATGACCCACCTGTGAGGTATGCAGGTGTGATGGTGAAATGAATGTTGCAGGAATGACCAAGCACTTTTTGGTTAGGCTGAACGTTTGCTCTATGAGATGGAACCCATGCCTAACACAGCAGGGGTGACCAAGATCCTGAGATTGGATAGGCCATGAACCTAGGAGGGAAATAAAATATTCTTGTTCTGCTACATGGAAATATGGGTAGAGGGAGGACTTCTAAGGACATTCTTCTTTACCCATAAATCAGTGCTCACCAGTCCTCATGAAAGGAGCTTCTTTTTGTAGTAGATGAGAACTAGTGTGGAGATACAACTGGATACTGTGCATAAAATGAGGGACCTTGGAGCACTCAGCTCAGGGATCTACAAGAAAGAGGAGGTGGAAAGATAGTAAGAGGCAGCCATAATGGATAACTCCAAGAAGACAGTGTCTTCCAGACACAACGGGACTGAGGCATATATGAACGCACAGAGACTGTGGCAGCAGGCACATGGCATGCATGTGTTCAAGCCAGGGAAGGGGCCAGCTCTAAGAGGGGGAAAGAGACACGGGCTCCCATTCCTTACTAAGAAGCTATCAGTGATAGATACCTGCTGGCAAAGGAAAAATTCATTTTCTTCAGTAACATCACAATGGGTATATTAACCATACCGATGGGTAGGCCCCATGCCCAGGATTAATTGGCCAACACAGAAAGAACTCAGAATTATTTTTATAGACTTTTTGTCTCATTTTGCTTTGCGTTTTGTTTTGTCTCTAGCTTGTATATATTTTTTCACTTTTTTGGACTTTTTGGTGTATGTATGTATCTTTTTTTAAGGTTTTATTAGATTTTTAAAAAACTTATAGAGCTTAGAATTGCATGTATGGGGAGACAGGAAAAATCTGGGAAAAGTGAGATAAGAATATATTATATAAAGAGCATTTTCAAGGAATAACAAATATATTAAAAATTCTAAGAATAAATAAAGCAAATGTAGAATGTTCTGTCAGATAGCCTTGAGAATGGAAGTTGAATTCATATAAGAGAGTGAAATTCTCTAGGTAGGTACAGGAATAATTTACAGCAGCTAATAGCAATGTAGACAGGTGAGTGTGACCACAGAAATATCAGCAGTTTTGTTGACTTTCCTCTTTCCCCAGAGAATGAGAAAAAAGATCATATGAAAGGAGAGGCTGAAAAAAAGAATGGTGGGAGATTTGTTCCTTGGATTGATTTCGGAAACAGGGCGCAATGAGAAATGACGTTCCTTGGACGTCAGTGAAATTAAGTGTAAGACCTCTTTGAATGACCTTTGACCTTTCTCTCAGTCAATCAAGGTATTGAATCTTTGCTTACAGAAAGCATTTCAAACAGACAGCTACCTAATCACCATGGCAAAAATGGCCATCCCCATGAAGTGAGGACTCTGAGAAGACTCTCAAAGGGAAGGCGGGTGGCAATTTCCTTGGACAGAATTAAAAGAGATAATTGTGTACTTGTTTCTCATCCCTTTGTTCAATACAAAGTTTAATCCTGTCACCCAACCTTGAACTTGTGGTCCTTCTGTGTTAGGCTGCAGACAGATGTTTGTACCACCATGCTTGGCTGAAGTGTAGATTCCTTATGTAACAACATAGAACTCAGCCCCCAAATGTACTGATTTTGAAAGGCTTTAAAATTATGTATTTATAGCTTGCTTATACAATGGTTCATAGATCTATTTAGATTTCAAGGTTCATTTAAATGCTATGTTCGTATAAACTGAGCCCACCTCTGTTTGTTAGTGAAAGACCATCTGCTGCCCTTACAAAGATAGGCCATGCTCTGGAACAGAACGTCTGTTTTCCTTGTCTTGCTACCAGTCGAATGATTCTGAAACCAGGATGTACCTGACAGTCAATGTTCTAACACACAGTGCCAGTAACAGAAGTCAGCTATCAAATCATTGTCATTTCTCACAAGGAAGCTGCATGCAGCCAGCTCTTCCAGAATAAATATCAACAAATTCATGATCAAGAAGAACATAGTTGTGAGTGGGTCATCACTATCAACTTGCATAGGAAATTGTTAAAAGCAAGTAAAGAGTCACTGGTCAACAGCTCATACTTTCTATTTTTCTCCAAAGGTTATAGTCATACTTACTTATTATTTATTTATTTGTTGGCCAAGAATTCTGTTTTATTCTTCTCCATCACTTAGTATTTGGGTGAAGATAATGAAGGAAAATGTGTGAGAAAGTGTAAGTTTCAGACAAGGCAGGGCACTGAGACAACAGAAAAGGTGCCTTGAAGGCTAGACCCCATCATGAAAGGCACCGAAACTTGTAAACACACAATCACCTGAACTACTAATAAAGCTGAGAGTGTTTCTTGCTCCTCAAAAGCAACTGCCTAGGTAAGAATGTCAAAGGGTTAGGAGGTAGAGCTGATGTAGCAGCCATGGTCCAGATGAGTTAGGCTCCACCCCAAGCTGGCAGCATCCCAAGTTCATCAGCATTATCTACCACTACCTTGAAGACACAAAATAAACAAGATTGGCTACCATTCCTACAAAGATGACACGGAGTAGCCAATTTAGGGTGTAGTGAAGATGAAGCCCAAGTTGCAGTGTGCTGATTATCCTCTGGACCACCCACTGCCTGACCCTTCTTACCCCTGGGGGTTGAAGGTGAGGTGGCACAGAATCAACGACACAGACTCCAGGAGCAGTGAGAATGCTGCAGCAAGCTCTCTTACTACTGCTGCCGCAAGCTCATTTAACGGCAGGATCCCAGCCAGGAGTTCTTTCCATGTAATGACTGAAATCAAGGTAGTCCCACAAAGGCATGCACAAAGACCCATTTCCTATGAGATTTTTAAAGTCTATCAAGTTTCTAGCCAACTCTTTGCTACCATAGTTCTACCCTTGTCAGTCTCACACCCAAATGTATCACTTTAAGTCATTATTACTTTCTACCCTTTGTTGCCATAGACTTGGTCCAGTATCTCAATTCCTATAGTCAGTAACATTTCTAACATTTTAAAAGTCCAGAATCTTAGGCTGAGCATGGAAGCACATGACTTTAATCTCAGCTCTTGGTAAACAGATGTGGATGAGTGTTTCTGTGAGTTATAGGCTAGTCTGATCAACATAAAAAGTTTTAAGCTACCCCTTTGGTCCAAAGCAAGCATCTCTTCCAAACATTTCCTGATTGGCTGGCACTGTCTGCATCAGCAATCCTTGGTCTCCTGGACAGCCTTCAATTAGGGCCTCCTGCAGGAGATGCCTTTGCAACTGCACAGTGCCTGGCAGCAAGGGAGACCAGATGATACTGGAGGAGGCTCAGACTGTGGGATATCTACTGAAGGCAGATGAAGGCATGGGGCTGTCCCAAAAGAGAATCAGAGGTGACCAGAGCTGGAGAAGTGGGGCTCCCTAAGTCCTTTGGAATTCAGACAATTTCATCATGCACTCCAGATATCAGACCTGGAGCTGAAGAATTTGGAGTTTACCACATTGGCATTCCATCCCCCAGTCACTCCTTATTATGGTGGGAAACTTTTTATTAAAAGAACATTTATTCTGAGGCATGTGTTAGAAGTTGGAAGTATATAGCTTAGTTTTGACATTACTGGAAGTCATAGAGACTTCTTTGTTTTCTTTTAAGATGAAGTCTCACTAGGCAGCCACAGCTAGCTTAAAACTTTTTATGTTGATCAGACTAGCCTATAACTCACAGAAACACTCATCCACATCTGTTTACCAAGAGCTGAGATTAAAGTCATGTGCTTCCATGCTCAGCCTAAGATTCTGGACTTTTAAAATGTTAGAAATGTTACTGACTATAGGAATTGGGATATTGGACCAAGTCTATGGCAACAAAGGGTAGAAAGTAATAATGACTTAAAGTGATACATTTGGGTGTGAGACTGACAAGGGTAGAACTATGGTAGCAAAGAGTTGGCTAGAAACTTGATAGACTTTAAAATCTCATAGGAAATGGGTCTTTGTGCATGCCTTTGTGGGACTACCTTGATTTCAGTCATTACATGGAAAGAACTCCTGGCTGGGATCCTGTATGCAGAGAATGGGCCCTGAGCAGCAGTAGTGCATGCATGCATTACTCCCTGTTCCTCACTGCCAATGCAATACGACCGGATGCTTTAACCTCCTGCCACCTTGAATTCAAACTCCACAATGAATTCTACCATTGAATTGTAAACCAGAATAGGCCTTTTCTGCCTTAAGAAACTAAGACATATTATCTCTCATGATTTCCCAATCCTAATCCCCTGGATCTTGTGAAAATGTTACTTTGCACAGCAAGAATGATCCTTAAAGGTGATTAAATAAAGGCTCTCAATGAAAGAGTTACCCTCTATCATCAAGGTGGCCCATGGAAATCACAATGCTGATTACGGGAAAGCAGGAGTGTCAGAGTTTGGTCTGAAGACATCAGTGAACTAAAACCTTGCATATAAAGGCCATAATCCCATGAATAAAAAGCAGGCATTAGAAGTCTTTTCCTGAACTTCCAAAAGGAACTGGCCCTACTGATGGATGATTTTACCACAAAAGACTTGTGGCCTAACACAATATATCTGAGCTGTTTTAAGCCACTAAATTTGTATTAATTTGTTATGGTAACAATAGGAACAAATTATTAATGGCATAGTAGACATATATAACTACAACTTGGAAATAAATCATGTATCATCAACTACCTTGTCAAAGAGTAAACTGACTGTGTCTATCATTCTTCTTATATCATAAGAAATGGCACATGTTTTGGAATGGGCCAGGGAAGTTGGCAATTGTGCCTAGCCAGACGATCTTGGAGTAGTTTTGTTTGATTATATATTTTTGAGAGATGGCCCTCTGGTGTAAGAATAGAGTGCTATAGAGCAGGATGTGAGAAGAAGAGACCATGTTCAGCATAATGAGTAAAGCATCAGTGTTAGTAAGGGCACAGAAAATGTCAGAACTGCAGCTGGGTGGAAATCTCGCTTCAAGAAGCCCAGCAGAGCAATGGGGAATGCATAAGTCTCCTCTAAAGTTAAGTTCAGAAAACTCTCTATGTGCTCTGAAGGAGTACAGTTATCCTACAGTGGGCCTTGTGGATAAGGAATGAAAAGCTTTGCTGCTGTAGATCAAGGGTCTTAGTTTTTGGGTAAATATACAATTTTGAATAAAATGTCAGTATGGTGTATTGATTGACAGCCTGACTTATTAGTTTAGGAATAGTAAGAATAAAATGAGGTCCTTATTCAAGTACCCAAAAGCCCACAAACACAAACAGCATTGAGCATTTCTATACAGGTGCACGTCTACTTTGCAGGTGCATAATCTATAGCAGTCCTGAGCTGCTCTGGGAACCACATAAGCCTAGGAGAAGAGTTGCACCACCATTGTTTTACTTAAGAAGTTTCTACACAGACAGTGCTCTGCTCAGAAAGCTGTGAACTGTTCTATTTCTAGTCCAGCTAGCCTTATGACTCAGATGAAGCCTCCAGCCAAATAGTCATGCCAGACACTTGCTTGGTCTCTCAAGACAGCTGGTAACACGGGGTGAGCTGGATGCACGGGGGAGCTCCTGGGGAGGCATCACAGTTCCCCTCCGCTGCAGTCATGCATTGGCTGTCTGGCCTTGGTTTCCATTCTAAGTTCAAATAACTGTAATGAAAGTCGGGACGGTAATTCTCTCCCTACATCTATAGTGAAGAATACAGTTCTGGTTGATAGGTGAGCCCACGGTGTGAATGGTTGCTCATCACATGGGAGCCAGGCTGTACTTACACTGAAAATCCAGTTCCGGGTAAGAACCATTTTGTATTGGATAATACATTCCTTTTGCAACTGTGTTATTAACAGCACAGCAAACATAATATCTTAAAACTAGTTTTTACTGAAAAAGATTTAAAACTATATTGAAAGAAAAAATGTGTGATTTGGTTCAATAATCAAATGGAAGAGATAGTTCAGGCATGTAAAGCTACCTACACTGCAGATGACTATCCCTTCATCTTATCTTCCTGTCAACATGATCTCTGTTAAAACAGGAGCTGGTGGACTATAACCCTCAGGCCAAACAGAGGGCTGGGGCCATCTGTTCTTGTTCATGCTGCAAGCTAAAAGTAACTCTAGCAAAAAGTATAAGAATACATTATTACACGGGAGTATTGTGTGGAACCCAGTTGGAGGAGCATCCATCCCTATGGATACACTGAACACATGGTTTACCACGGATCACAAGGAAGAAACAGCCACTCTCTGGTGCTTCCCAACAAAGGCACTGTCCCCAGATTAGAAGCCTTAGAAGCCAGTGCTACAGAATGAGGGCACCAGCATCCTGCACTGTATGTCATTATTTAAACTCCCTACACCTGTTCCCTCAGCTTCTTGCACATTGTGGGTGGCTGTAAGAGCTGTACAGGATGTGAAGGCAGCCCTGGACTCCTGCTGAGGTAAGTGTCATGAGGATTATGACAATTGTTGTTTATGATAATCGCAATTCCACTAATGTGTCTGTCTTCCTCTACCTACTTCAAATTGTCTGGACATTATGGTTGACAGTAATGTATAATTTCACCAGCTTTAAAAATGATGTTCTCATAAATAGTTAGACTACTTTTTAAAAGTGTCCCAGTCTTCTTCCCAGATGAAGACAACTGTCAATTACTGTGACACAATAATGCCCACTAATTATAAGTTTGAAAGTCCAAGAACAGTCATTTCTAAAACCAATGCCTTCTTCTGTCCTCATGCCTCAAGACCATTTCTAGAAATGTAACCCAGAAAGAAACTTTGGCAAGTAGGAAGATCTAGATCTGGCTCCCTCCTTGACAGTTAAAACAGGACTCCAGGGGCCACATAGAAGCAACCGTCAATCAAGTGAATGCTTGCTCACTATATTTGGACCTCTTTATGTTAATTCACCTAAAGATTCATGGGAGCAAAAGATTTTCAACTCATTAGTCTAATCTAAGTTCCAAAATAATTTCATGAAAGTGGACACCTTACCATAAGTTTCCTTGACCAGAGTGTCTTTATTTCATTTAGAAAGCCCACAAATACATCCAGTTAATGTATTAAATATGAAAAGCCTTGCTGAGGAGACTCAGTTTATTAATGATTCAGGAGAACTTCCTAAAACATCTATTTGGACTACATTTATAATTTATTTCACAGCTTAGCTTCAGTTCCCACAGGGTAAATATTTATCAAATATTACTCTGTTATACCCCCTTTGTATTTTCTCATAGATGGAGATTCTTTGCCCCCAAATATAGTCTAAACTTCCTTAAAGTACCCATCCATCTGCTGGAGTTTAATGTGCATTTCCTGATAAGATGGCAGTAATGGGTTTTTGGGTACAGCAGAGTGCAGTGTGCAGCCGAACAAAAGAATAATTACTAAACATAATGGCTGGCTCCAAATTGAACAAGAAGCAGCAAGTAAATCATAAATATTTATTAGAGAGTAACCATGGTAATTAATAAGTTCAGACATCAACGTACGAGGAATAAAATGTCACCTTAATATCCAATCCTGGCAAGTAAAACCTCAGCACTGACCTCCTGGAGAGACACAGTTGGCCAAGCAGTCTTAGAATGAAAACCAGCCAGCCAGCCTAAGAGTACAGTGGACAGAAAGAACGTGACCTTGACTCTGGCTGCAGACCTCTGCATCCCTGAAGTGGTGACAGGGTCCCGACAGCTTATCCCTGCTGCCAGCTAAAGGAAAGGGAAAAAATTCTTGGCTCTGAGTTTAATTCTCTGAAACTATATTGATGTTCCTTAAGCTCTCCTCATCAACCACAGAGCAGAGACAAAAACTTCTTTAAAAAGTTGTTGTGAAGACGGGATTATATGCTGAGCCTAGAGTCCAGAATGATGTGCTCAGTCATTCTCCAGTGAGTGTCTTGCTCTGTCTGGCACTGCAGTGTCTACAACTCCTGGAATCTTTGTTGGAGCATCCATTATGGTCCCTTCATTTACTACTGTAATAGCTACACATCAGAGGAGTGGCATCACCAAACTAACTGGAAAGCTAAGAGGGTCAGAACAAGACCCAAGACCTAAGAGGGCCAAGCCCAGGTCAAACTGGGGCACTTCTTGACGCCTTCTGCAGAATCAGATTTCCAACAGAGGATTATTTAGGAAAGGGCAGAAAATAAGGGAACAGCTTACACATACTCAACTGATACATCCAGAGTGCATTCGGCCACTCGGCACTTTCCCATCTCCCACTCCTCTGTTCGTGTGACTAGTGCCTACTATGGGACAGCAATTACAAAGTATTGGAAAGTCTCAGGCTTTGCAGGGGAAACACCACAGACCACTGAGATCAACGCATCGATTGAGGAGTGTAGGAATTGCCAAGAAAAAAGATCAAAAAGCTTCAAACACTTTCTCACCAGCCAAAGACCTTCAGCCTCTGTATATAAGAGATGGGAGGAGAAGAAAATAAAGAAAAAACAGCTCTCATTTTAATGCCTTTCCTCTGGAGGGACATGCAGAATGGATTTTGAGTTAATGCTTTTGACTCTTGTGCTTTGTTAGAAAATGGTCAGCTCACGGATCTTCCCCTGTACCTCACCAGGGCAAGACAAGTATTTACCCATCTGTGGAAGAGGCTGAAGGAAGGCAGGGCGTAGAGAGAAGCTCTGCCAAAAACAGGCAGCAAGAACATTGGCCAAGGTTATGTACGAGACCTCAAGACATTTAAATATATTCCCAAACTGGTACCTTTTTTTTTTCTTTTTTGATAGACTGCATGCTATATAAGGTAGCCACTTACGTAAACACATCTTAATTTAACTCTAAAATCCTAAAGGCCATCTGTTATTCCAAAGACCACAGAGATAAACAATTATGGCTTTAATACTTTCACAAGTATTCTTTTTCCTCCAATAATGAGAGTGTCCATGAATTACAAAGAATAACAAGAAAAACAAAATATTGCTTTGCAGTGATCACCTAAATACTCAACACTCAAAGAATTTTAAAATCCCAATGCTGAGATGGTAAAAGAAATACAATAAACTAACTCAAGGAGAAAAGGTTTTTCAAATTATATTTTAAGGCAATAAATAGCTTAATTCAAGTCGTTCATATAAGCCAGCAACAAATAAGTGGAAGGCAGAAGACATTCCTTAGGAGTATCAATAAAATATTCCTTTAATAAAAATCTAGATCATTTTCGTATGCTATTAAAACTGAAATGTAAATCTATTGCAGAGAGGTGCATGTGTTGCCACCCCAAGTGCCAGGAAGAAACAATGAGTCCAAATGAGCTGGAGATACCATGCTGAAAAAGGAATGTAAGATGCAAGGAACTATGGGAGACAGCATCTACTTGGTCCCTGAACACACTTGTTATTTTATTTGTCAGAGGAACAAAGAACCCCTCCCCCTGTGCTCCTAATGCTCACCAGAACAGCCCCACACTTGCCTCGGAGTTTCATCAAACCCAAGTACCTGCAACTGTATCAAATGAATTATTCAAATGAAAGATAAAGCAAATGAAACAAAGTTTCCTTTTAATTGTATCAAACAAATCAAATAAATACATTTTTGATATAATGCCTATTTAAATCAGTTTACTTCATTGGTTTTATTACTATGAAAACAAACTGTGCTTGGATGAAACATTGTTTTTGACTGTTATTCCTTACAAAATACAATAAAGCCAAGCTGGCAAAAGCTTTCTGCTCTCTGTGTGAAAAAGACTGAACGATTTTTATCTTAGCAAAAGTTCATTTCGGAGATGTGTCTTCAACAAGGACCATACGGAAATTTGCTCATCAGCCCCTTGGTTCAGCGCTAACATTTTGGCTCCAGTGACCCAAATGCATTTTGGTTTTCTTCATATCCAAAGCAGAAAACAAAGACTCATAGAAATTATGACAATGATTTCAAGAAAATTTTGACTATGCTAACAAAAAGGAGACAAAATCTTTGTTGTTGTTGCTGTTGTTTTTTAGAAAGAACTTAAAGAATGTCCAAGTAGAAATGTCTTATGGTCTCTCTCAGCCATGTTCCTGTTCAGCCCAGAGATTGCCTATTTCACAGAAAATACTCTAAGACATGCCAGGAGAGAAGAGGCAGCTGCAAGGTTTACAGCCGCGCCCTGTAGCCGTTCTGTGAGTGGCATGGAATCCGGCCTCACAGGGACGATTTCTATCCTCTACTTGCTGAAAGCAGTCATCAAGGCTATATCCATAATGACTTTCCTCCACAGAAAGACTTTTCTCTGGTGGAAAACTACTCTCCATTAGAATTAAAATCTAAGGAAGATAAAGGTGATGACAGGGTGGGAGAGGCACAAGAAATATTGGGGAGTTGATATAACAGGTAAAGATGTACCTTTACTCTGTAGTCATCAATATCTGTAATGGTAGCGACACGAACTAGCCGGGGGTTCCGTTTGTCCACAGCTTCCAACTTCATGTCTGGCAAGAAACCATGTGGAGCCCTCTGCAACATCACAGCGCAACAAGTCAGTGAAGCCAGAAAGCCAGGTGCCCACAACGTCATAATGTAACAAGTCAGTGAAGTTGGCCAGCCAGGTGCCCACTGCACTGACCTAGCATCGTGGTTGTGATGCAAACACACAGATCTTTCTCAAAATTGGAATTTAGTTTTAAGAGTCCATAGGACTTTACACACATTCTCAAATCAGTGTTAAGGAAATGTATAAGTAGAAAGAAAAATTTGGACATTTTTGAGATAACTATATAAGACAAAGTTATGAAATTTATCAACAATTACATCAAGGTTTGAAATGTTCTTAACTACAGTCTCTCTATTCATTTAGATTGTTTTCTGAAATCAATATAAGATCGTTTACTCTTTTCACTGCCCATTTAGACTGTGTGTCTTAAAAGACAGTCCATTGTTAGCAAATCACTCAACATGGTGTTTTCTAAATTTAAACTTTAATATACTCAGCGAAAAGCTGTTTAAGTTCAACTTAATAACTCTCTTAAAACCTAACCATGATGAAATTTAATGCCATAAGTTCTTTCACCAACTCACCTATGTGTTTAGGTTTGAGCTTTAAAATATTTGAGACCAAAATTCCATAATGATAATACAAGCAATAAAGGAAATAGGATAGGGAGCCCACTGGGTATACAAAGAACTGTAGTGGTCAGAAGGGTGACTACCCCAATGGTTTTTATAGCTTAGCCGAAGGCTTCCTGTCAAAAGTCAATTCACATGGAAAGTGTTCAGCTGACTTTACGGGAAAATGGAAGTATACCGGATTCCTCAAGTCTAGAGGTGGTAACAGGAAAATAAAACTCTATTAATGTGTGAGTTATAAAGAATTAAGCCATTATCCAGTATCTGGTAAACTTCAGCACAGCTTTTATGCAAGTATATTTTCTTTTGAAAGCATTACTATGCCTACCAAATGGGCTGTGTCTATATAATTAGGTATCTGAGAAGTTTCCTTTTCTCCCCCAGACTGGTATCCTCCACAAGGAATGTAATTGTTCTGAATTGTAGACGCCAAATATACATATTTGAGCTGAATCCAAGATAACCCATGACAGAGCCTAGAAGGTTTTGTAGCTAAATGTTTCTATCATCTTACTCATTCTCTAGGAAAATCAAATGAATATTTGGAAATAGGTAAGAGAGAAAGAGAAGCTATCAGACATTTAGCATGTTTGCTACTGAAGCTTTGGCCTTGAAACTCCTGTAACCTAAGACCCCCCCAAAGCTCATTATTCTGTGTAGCTACACACAGCCATTAAACCCTCTCTTAGAAAAACAAAACAGTGTTTTGTTTCAAATCTTGTCTAGTCACCAGAATGATTTAAAGGTACATTTTTAAGCCCAGCACTTGGGAGACAGAGACAGACGGATCACTGTGAATTCAAGGGCATCTTGGTCTACACAGAGAGTTCCAGGACAGTCAGGACTACACAAAAGTACCCTGTCTTGGGGGAAAAAAGTTAAGTTGAGTCAGGAGGAAAAAAATCAGAATTTGGAAGGAATTGGTTTTTTTTGTTTTGTTTTGTTTTATTTTGTTTTTTTAAACAAACCCACTGATTTAAAACAGAAATATTTCTAAATTGTATCACTTCTGCATGTAAAATATTTTGCATACTAATTTCTACCTAGGTAAACTCTGAATAAACATGTGTAAGTCTGAACCATAAACATCAATATTCTCATAATGGCTAGAACAAACACAGTCCTCATACAGATAAATCTATGCTCACCAGACTCCATCCACTGCCCCACCTATTTGATGGCATTACCATCATTATCCAAAGAGTCCCTGAGAAAAAGACACAGAAAGTCCAGAATTCTTGACTCAGTGGGCCCAGAGAAATGGGCTTCAAGGTCTCCACCTGCAGTGGCTGTTGGGACACTTGAGGTTTTCACCTCTACATCATTCTTTGTGATTCCTGATAAGGAATGGTTCTCTCTATGCAGGAATGTAATGGCCCATAAGTGCAACATTATACCATTAAGCAAATGGGAAGCAGGTGGGTTATGAAATCATTGCCTGGATTTAAGGACTAGAGACAAGTAGAGCAGTGGCAGCTGCCGGGCTCACCTGCTTCAGGAAAGTGAGTGTAGGCACCTCAGGAACTTACCGTGTTAAAGGCCTTGGCGGGGACTGCCTTTGCTTGAGTAGTTTGCAGGTAGTTTGTCCAGGAAAACTTATCTGGATCAGGATAACCTGAGAAAACACACACGCACACACACACATGCACCGATCAGAGGATTCCTCACAGATCCCCATGTACTATGAACAGCGCTGTCACCTGACAACTCCTCCTGTATTATCAGAAGTTTACATTCTCTTGCGTCAGTCTTAAGCTAAGTCCTGAGAGGACCGAAGCCATTGTGCACGAGCACTCACTACTTCATTTTCGCACCCGCTCACCAAGGCCAGGCGTCCTTGCCAAGACTTGGTAGACTGATGTGGCAGCCAGGACTCTGACTCCCAAGAGCTTGGCTCCTTAGGACTTGGACAAAACCTAGAGTCATCCAACTGACCTGTGCTATGGAGCTGAAGAAAGGTTCTAAGAATCTTTCCAATCCCGCCAATAAAGCCATACCTGGTTGAGGTCTATTCTTGTTACTAAAGCGGTGTAGCTACGGTGTTGTAAAATTGCTACTTACCATTGCATTTTATTTTATTTGTTCTGGGTTTCTGGGACTGGCTTACATTGTGTAACCCTAGTGGTCACCTCCTGAGGGCAGGGATGACTGGAACAAGGCACATATGGGAAGCAGCCTAACACTGATTTTAGAAGCATACATGGCAGATGTTTACATACAGATTACACATTTAAATGCATGTTGGACACTTTGCAATACCACAACCTAATTTCTTTTGGCTGAGTTTGTTGGTACTTTTTAAATAGCTGTTCTTTTATTATTAGCTGCCCTTGTCAGAGGTGTATTTGTGCTGTGTTCTTCTCCCCCCTCCTTCATTTCCAGTAGTAATTAATTAATTAATTACATTTACCTATGAGTGTTCTCTCTCCCCTCTTTCCTTTCACTGATCTTACACTCATCCATTTAGTTTTATTTTAAAGTAGTTTCAATGAACAGAATTGCAAATGTTTACTTTTATTTTCTTAATGAATGAGAGTATTTCATATTATGAATCTATCATTGTTGCCCCTGAATACAGTATTGGAAAAATCTACACAGCTGTGTGAATCAGTGCTTTTTTATTTCTACTTATAAAAGTTACAGTCAGCTAAATCAATATCCAAAAGTGTAAGAAGTATTTCAGGCAGTTAATGGCTTGTGCTTAAATATTTAAAATACCAAGTATAAAAAGGGAATAGAAAGGTATAGTTGATAGGAGGGGGGAAATGAGAAACCCTGGTAGGCTTTAATTGTGGATTGGAAAGACAAATTACACAAAAGGAGAGGGAGGGAGGCAGGGAGGGAGGGAAAGAGGGAGAAAGGGAGGGAGAGACAGAGGAAGGGAAGGAGGAAGAGAGGGAGGGAGAAAGGAAGGGATGAATAATCCTAAAGATTCCTAAGAAAGTCATAGGGAGAGATGTTGTTTTATATTTATCTGAAATTACACACAGACCCAAGACACATAGGCACACATATACACACAGAGAGACACACAAAGCACTATAGTTGATAATGCTTACCACAAGAGCCATCAACAATCTAATAAAACCCTAATTCTAGGTATGACCTTAACCTATCAAGTCACTGGTCATTGGAGTCCAAGAGACTCCCAAAACAGTGCAGGCTTTGCCTCTGTGCACGGTGGCCTCCCAGAAGGTGTATGTGTGTGCAGCTCAAGTACACCAAGAACTTCAGACATAGGACTCAGATATGAGATTCCTTTCTGGTGTAACAGGGAACCAACAGAAACTCAATATGTGTGGGTTGAAAAGCTTACAATTGATGTGCAATAATACACTCTAGCTATGTTATTCAGAAATCTCTTGTTTTTCAATCAAATATATAGGTCAGTTTAGATGGAAGCAAGAGAAGGGGGAAATGATATAATTACATTTTAATCTTAAAAGATAATATTTTAAAAGCCCTCTGATGGTATACTAAAGTTTCCATGAACTTCCTTGTAATTCCCCAGTATTGCTGATCATTTCCCTTCATTTTTAAACATTTCAAGCATTTCATAAATAGCATTTTTAGAAGATGTAAGTCAAGCAAGATGCCTAGACACTGTTCACAGCCTGTGCATAGCCAGAAGTAGATCCAGACAAGGCTGTCCTGGAACCTCTCTTCATAAGCACCCCACCATCACTTCCTTCTGCTCAGAACTCTCCTCTAGTGAAAGCACGCTCCCCTCCAGCCAAAGGCTGGCATTGTGCTGTAGCCTCTGTGTTCCCCCATACAAGAACACCATCGTGCAGCTCGGCCCATGTGTAGTACACATACATGGCACTCTGAGGTACTTTGTGAGCACCTGTAGGGTACATGAAATTCCTGTCCTGATAGGCTGGCCTTTCATAGTTTGATGCCCAGGAGTGGCAAATAGGGGAGCTCGGGAGACACCGGAGCATCCATCCTTACCATTCTGAGCGCATTTAAAGGGGTTTTCTGTTGTTGCTACTTGTCTTAGAGGCACCATGGGAACAGGGTGGCATTAGTTCATCACACTACCTAGTGGTTCAAGTAGAATAAATCCTGGATAATACTAATCAGTGGCCACCTGTTTGGGATTGGTAATGCCAGACAAAAAAGGAAAATGGACCACTTGCATGTTTTTCCCTATAAGGAAGACCAATGCATGAGTAAGATCAGATTTAGACTCTTGATAAGGGGATCCTTGATTATTTTTTCTCTAGAAACCTTAGCAGAAACATATTTTAGCCCCTGTAATATTGATCTGAATATACTGGAATCAAAAGGCACCAGCACAAGTCCCTACAGCCTTAACTAACTTTCTGGCCTTGGTGACTGACATTATACTTGCAGACAAGTCAAGGTAGTGCTAATCAGTGTAAATGTGATGGGCAGCTGTTCCATTTAATAACAGTACTAAAGGGGATCTTCTAATAAGACATGGGTCCAACCAGGATGGAGGAAATCCAGACCATAAGCACATACATTGAATGAACTAATTACCATGTTAACCTGAACCAGTCACCCAAGTAACATGAATCATGGATAATGCCAAGGGAAAGCTGCTTACTAGATAATGTTGTACAAGTAAAGAAAGCACTACAAGCTCAGCTTCATACAAGAATGTCATCTTTGTTCTTCTGAGAAGGAGATGCCTGATGTTTTATGTGACTCATCCAAAGGGAAACAAGTCAAAGCAAGATCAATGCTGGAGCTACTGTCTCCTGACCTGTTTCTCCAAGGCTTACTGAGTGCTACTGTGCCCCTGTAAGATGTGCTCTCTACACTGACCCTGTTCAAGAGAAATTACTGAGAAAACAGGGAGGTTGGGTCCAGTAGCAACCAAGCTCTGGATGGTTTGTCCTAGTATCCTAAGTGTGTGGATTACCCAAAATGCCTAGCAGACAACACTGATTCATCACTCTGTTTTGGATTTTGAGGAGAACTAAAGGAAGCCTGAAGCTTATTTCAGCATGCAGGCCTCTGGCAGGAAAGCCCAGGCCTCCTACAGGAAATTCATTCCAAACAGAAAGCACTCCCATAGAAGTCTCAATATGGGGCTGGAGAGATGACTCAACAGTTAAGAGTGCTGACAGCTCTTCCAAAGGTCGTGAGTTCAAATACCAGCCACCACATGATGGGTCTCAACCATCCATAATGAGATCTGATCTTCTGGGGTATCTGAAGACAGCTACAGTGTACTTACATATGATGAATAAATATATCTTTAAGAAAAAAAACAAAAAAATTAAGAAGTCTATTTGTGGGAGATGGGGAAGTAGGGGAGGGGGTACATTCTTTGACAACAGGTCACAAGATCACTAATGAGCCCATGCCAACCCTATATGATTTCAAGTTAGCATGTGATTTTGGAAGCCTTAATCCCTATAAAGCCTCAGATAATGAATCTGAAAAAGAATCACATTTCTGATTTGCTTTGTTCTACAAGCATTAGAACAAAGTTCTTATATTTAGAGTCCCAATGATGCCAGAAGCCTCCAATGCATATTTAGCTCCACACAATTAAAAAAGAGGCAAAAACCTTCAGGCAAAGTAACTAAATATGCCTAGTCACAGGCAGTCAGATCTGTTACCTGGTCACCCATCACTCTTTGATCTATCATTTGGAGAATTGTGCCTCTGGCTATTGCCAAAACAGATTTTATTTTTTTCTATTTTCTTGTTGCTATTATTTGTTTGTTTGTTTTAAGATAGTGTCTCATTATAAAGCTCAGGCTAGCCACAGACTTCCAGCTATCCTCATGTCTTCTGAGTGCTGAGATTACAGGTATGGACTATGCTATCCAGTTCAGTGAGCTCATTCTGCAACTGTTCTATTCAAAATAGAGCTGAGTTGAAAATGCAGAAAAATTAAGTAAAGAAATAAACAACTCAGCATCTAGTGAAATCACCAACAACTAATTAGTCTGTGTGGCTTTGGCTAGCACTGACCTTGCCCACTGTCCACTTTTTATGAATTAACACCATTCAGGTCAGGCAACCAGCATCCTTGCTCTCTACCCCCTAAACTTTGAATAAAAATCTGTAATCCTTCCATCTTTGTTTCCCCCTCTCATTAGCTACATAATATTCCACTCATAAGTTCTTCTATAACCGACCTCTTCTCTTGTGTCATGACTGTATTGTTCCTTGTTAAAGCCCCAGGTCCCAGCTATTCTTCACATTTAAGCTGTGCCCATTTGATGATAGCTTTTAAGTTAAGCAATTAATTAATATCCTAACTACATGACAGTAAACTACACATTTAGGATCTAACTCATTACTATCAGTGCAATAATTCTTTGAGTAATAAATAATTAGTACATCTTGGAAGCCCAATAAGACATTTCTTTTTAGCACAAATTTTGTTATTTTAATTTAGTTCTACAGGGAAATCACAATGTGGTTACTCACTTCCAACAACATTTCACGTGTTCTACAAATGTCTAAACTATCTCAGATCTTCAGCCGAGAGGTGATTTTAGAGGTATAGAGAAAGCATTGCTGTGATTCCTGGAGAGTCAGTTCTAGGGTCTCCCTTGGTTTCGAGGATTGTAGTCAACATCTCAGGAAATAGCCTCCACTGAGCATTCATTCACAAGATTCAGTGTTAAGCTTACCGTTTGTGTTGTGATCATAAAAACAGAAAGAGCTATTAGGATATGTTCTATGGGCGTGTGTGTGGGGGGAGGGCCTCAGCAGGTCCATGCCGAGGCACCTGTTCCCCCTGAGGTACCACACATGACAGTACAGCATAGAATAGAGTTTATTAGGGCCTGGGGAGGGGAGTTAAGCGGGTAGTAGAGGCAGAGAAAGGCAGAGAGAAGGAGAGAGTAGAGAAGCAGAGACAGGCCATGACCACATGGAGAGTAGGGGAAAGGGAAGGGGGAGAGAGGAGAGCCCACGAGGGCAAGAGAGCAAGAGAGCCCAGAGGCAAGAGAGAGGGAGGGGCCAAGCAGCCCCTCTTATAGTGGGCAAGGCCTACCTGACTGTTGCCTGTGAGAGTGGAGTCCAGACAGAATACTAACAGTTTGGAAATGCGTAAATAAACACTCGCTCTTACTGGGTTCCCCGCTGAATGCAGCCAAATATTCATAAAGGTATTTAAAATTTTTAGTAGAAATTCATTTGTGCATCTGTGTGAGTTCATGAGAGGGCGGGGTTGCTTAGAGACTGCCACATGTGAGCAGAGGACAGAAGGGGCAATCAGTTCTCTTAGACTAGAACTCAGGTCCGCACGCTTGATGACAGGGTCCTCTCCTCTGCTGAGCTTGTTTAAATGGCCAGAGTAAAGGTGCTTTAAAAGGAATGCTTAACAACAGGGAATGTGTCTAATTAATTGCAAAGAATACACTACTCAAACCCCAGTGATAGGAAAGGGAGTGTGGGTATTCTTGAGTGTGTGTGTGCATAACCACTTGGGAGAAAGCAAAATATGTATAGCATAGAATGCCAAGGATGCAAGATGTTTTCTTCTGGGAAGAAAAAGCGAATTTCTAGACTCCTCTGAAGTTAGCTAAAGTTCTCAGGCTGGGTGGTAATTGATGCAGGTGAGGTCAAAGAACAGCTTGAGGTCAAAGTAAGAAGCCACTTCTGAGGTCAGCCACTAAAACCTCCCACTCGCCATGTGTAACTACGAGATTAGGTTATTCCCAAGGAACTGGAGAAGACTAACCCCACAGCAACTGCAAAAACAAAACAAAACAAAACAAATCAAAAAACACTACTAACCAGAATCATCATGATTGTGCTGTGGGAAAAGGTAAAGGTATTTAATGTGTTAAAAAAAAAAAAACACTTAGATTGGCCTGGAGAGTTGGCTCAGTGGTTAAGAGCACTGATTGCTCTTCAGGAGGTCCTGAGTTCAATTCCAGCAACCACACGGTGGCTCACAACTATCCATAATGAGAGCTGACACCCTCTTCTGGTGTGTCTGAAGACAGCTACAGTGTACTCACATAAAATAAATAAATAAATAAATAAATAAATAAATCTTTAAAAAAAAAAAATAAATTTAAAAAATTGAGATTTTGAGGTGGTTTAGTGCACTAATTAGTTCACAGTAATTAAGAAAGGGGAACTAGCAAAAGTGCTTTTACATGTTAGGAATGACTAGGAGAGAAAAACAAAAAGCAACAAAAATAGCAAATTTTGCACCTGGAGCACTATAAATATAGTGCTATTTAAGCAAAATAAAAAATCAATTAAAGCACAACTAATACAGTAATATACAGTCACAGTGAAAATAGATTAAAATCCAATGGGATATGTTAACAAATATTTCTGGAAGTGTGAAAGGTAAGCCAGTGAATGAAAACTGACCCATCAGAACTATTGAAGCCCAGACATGAATCAGTTAAAGAGAATGCCAATGACTTCATGAAATTCTTAGACAAATGGATGGAACTAGAAAATATCATCCTGAGTGAGGTAACTGAATCACAAAAGAACACACTCACAGATAAGTGGATACTAGCCCAGAAACTTGGAATACTCAAGACAAAATTCACAGACAACATGAAGCTCAAGAAGAAGGAAGACCAAAGTGTGGATACTTCAATCCTTCTCAGAAGGGGGTACAAAATGCCCACGGGAGGAGATACAAAGACAAACTGTGGAGCAGAGACTGAAGGAAAAGCCATTCAGAGACTGCCCCGCCTGGGAATCCATCCCATACCCAGTTACCAAACCCAGACAATGTTGTGGATGCCAACAAGTGCTTGCTGACAGGAGTCTGATATAGCTGTCTCCTGAGAGGCTCTGCCAGGGCATTACAAATATAGAGGCAGATGCTCTCAGCCAACCATTGAACTGAGCACAGGGTCCTCAATGGAGGAATTAGAGAAGGGACCCAAGGAGCTGAAGAGATTTGCAGTCCCATGGGAGGAACAACAATATGAACCAACCAGTACCCCCAGAGCTCCCAGGGACTTAATCACCAACCAAAGAGTACACATGGAGGGACCCATGGCTCCAGCTACATATGTATCAGAGGATGGCCTTGTTGGACATCAATGAGAGGAGAGGTCCTTGGACCCATAAAGGCTCATTGCTCCAGTGTAGGGGAATTCCAGGACAGGGAAGCAGGAGTGAGTGGGTTAGTGAGCTGGGGGAGAGGGCATGGGATAGGGGGTTTTTGGAGGGGAAACATGGAAAAGGGTTAACATTTGAAATGTGAATAAAGAAAATATCTAATAAAAATAACTAAAAAAAAAGAGAGGGAACACAAATAAGGAATAAGGAATTTATGAGAATCCAGGAACTACTACAGACACATCTGCAGGCAGCACCATGGGGTCAAAAGCAGATGGCTGCTTCAAGTTCTGACCGGCACTGCTAGACCTAAGTACACTATACCAGTGGTCTGATTTTTCCACATCCTGATCAACAGTTTCTAATTAAGTTATGGTCAAGAAGACAACCAAGATCAGTCATTGTGTATCCACCCCTTGTCCACAAAACATCTTCTCAAGTCATGCTTAATCTCCAAATGAAAAGAGAAATACACTAAGTCATAATCTCACCTAACATGATATAACTCTCCCGCCATGCTTCTCCATAATGGAATCCCTGCTGTGCTCTAATCTGGCCTACTGTGTCCAGCAGAATTCTCTCATGGCCTTTGTTATTGACCCATTATTATCTCTAAAGATCTTGTGAACAGCTCTCATTAATATTCTTACTCTATACTACAGTACAGTACAGTACACTACATTACACACTCCATGTCACACTCCAGTTCTCCAGGACTTAATGATAACAACTACACTATACAAAAGATAATCTGTCACAAACCACACACCACTGTGAAATTCTCCCTACACCCTTCCTCTTTTTGGACAGGCATTAGTCGCTCTGTTATTCTTTATAATGATCACAGAATCATTTAACAAATGAACCCCCATCTCTGTCTGCCACCAGCCTTAAGGTCAAGGAAGGCAAACCATTTCCCCGAATAAAGTACAGAACAGATTACAATCCCCTCTGCAAAGTAGGGTCTGTGACTTCTTGATAGTACACAGCAGAAGTGGGAAGAGCAAACAGCGGTCAGGGAAGAAGAAAGCAGCTGACACACACAGTAGGACACATGGTACTTGAACACCACTGCTTCGTAACCATTATACTGACCAGTCTAATCAGTATCAGTGCATGCTAGAAACTAGTGGGTACAGATTTGGTCAGAGATAGAATATTTCTATAACCTTGGAGCAATTCCCCAGCAGATATAGATTCCTTCCAGCAGGGATAAAGTAATTGTACAGTGGAGAAACTTGGATTGCTCCCCTTCGGTCCTGTAACTGAGTTCCCCCTAACAAACAGACAGTCTGCCAGGCATACACCTCTCAGGACACAGTGAGAACAACCATGACCATTGGCATGGCTTCTGGGATGTCTGATGTCCCCTGTTAATCTCAAGGACTCATCTAATCATGAAGAAGCATATGCCAAACCTGGGGGAGGAGGAGGAGCATGGTCCAACTAAGGGAGGTCCTCAAAAATGTGAAGTGTGTACCATGGGGTAAAGAGCATTTGCATTAGTGAAGGGCGCACAGGAGACAGGAATGGAATGTGTGCTCTTGGATCATCTACATGTTTTCGCACTCATTTGTTTTCCTGTGGAGAATATTATTTATGGCAGGAGGCAAAACTTTGATTTTTGACACTTTAATATCATTTAGTTTGGCGGGGAGGTCTTTTTTCCCGGGTCCCACACTGCTCTGAATAATCAAAGTTATTTATGAATTGAAGTAAAACCTGAGGAGTTACAGAAAGTACTGAAGGAGCTCAAGGGGGTTGCAACCCCATAGGAAGAACAACAATATCAACCAACAAGACCCCTTCCCACCCCCAGAGTTCCCAGGGACTAAACCACTAACCAAAGAGTACACATGGAGTATCCATGGCTCCAGCCACATATACTACAAAGGATGGCCTTGTCGGGTACCAATGGGAGGAGAGGTCCTTGGTCCTGGGAAGACTCGATGTCCCAGTGTAGGGGAATGCCAGTGCAGGAAGGCAGAAGAGGGTGGGTGGGTAGGTAAGCACACTCATAGAAGCAGGGGGAGGGAGGATAGGATAGAGGGTTTCTGGAGGGGAATCTGGGATAGGGGATAACATTCGAAATGTAAATAAATAAAATAGCCAATTTAAAAAGATCATCAGAAAGCTATCTGAGGATGCTCAGGCTCACTTCTTGCCTCATCTTCTCTTCCCTACAACCAGACCATGTAGCCAAGTGTGTGAGTACCGGGTATGCTTCACTCTATGCCTGCAGGGGCTTTCGGCCAGTTCGTTCCTCCTCTACTTCCTTCCACCCAGTAGTCCTTCCTATGGCATCAGATTCCACACGCCCATTGGAGATCAATTCAGATACTATTTCCATTGTGAATTTCACTCCCTGTGTTGAGCGCTGCCCTGGATGTTGTCTTTGTGTCGCACACAGATGTCCCAGTGTAAGACTTTGTGTAGCCTGTTGAAAGAGGAGGGCAATAAAGTTCTTGACGTGCCCTGAAAAGTCAGCTTGGAGATCACAAGAGCTCAGAGGCAGATTTGTTCATCTCTCTGGACAACATGTCTCCACCAAAGAAAATGAAAATCAACCCAAATGCCACAAAGTTGCCTTGAAAACAGGGAAGTGTGGGGAAGTCTCTGCCACACTGGGCAATTGAGAAAAATGAGACCTGGAATTAGATTCCAATTCACACCCATTATGTCAGACGAAGAGGCAAACTAGTATCAGTCAAGATGCCGAGAAGAAAGAGGAAACCCCATGCTCAAAACAATACAAATGACGTAGAGCCATGAAAAATATCAGGGTGGTCCTCAATAATTTGAACACAGGGCTACAGAACTGTTCAAAACCTCCAACTCCAGCTATAACACCATGAGAACTACAATCACATGTTCAAACAAAACCAAATATTCACAGTTGTATTATTCAAAATATACCCTAAGTATAAATAACGTGAATGCTTCCCAATGGATAAGCAGGTCTGTAAATTGTGTTTTATCCATTTACTGATGTATGCTAGACGATGTACTGATACAATTACATTGTGGATGAAACTAAGACACTACTATGCTCAAGGTGTACAGCCACACACAACGGCAACATCTTTTGCATGGAGAAAAATTTCTCGGACAGATATATTTGTAAAAACTCAAAGTAAATTAGTGGTTGTCATGAATGTAGAAAGATGGAGGATTGTAGAATAATAGGTAACTACTGGGAATTCCTTTCTGGGGTAGCAGAAGTGTTGTCAGAACAAATGTGGTAGTGGTTACATAGCTCTGTAAATATGGTAAAAATATTGACGAGGTACACTTTAAATGGATGACTCCTACAGCTGGTGGATTTTACTTCAATAAAGCTGTTAGGGAAATATTAGACTTGTCTTTTAGAACAAGATCCCCAATGCCCTCCATTCTGCCACTGAGAAGACCCTGAGAACATGTGTTCTGAGCCCAGCCTGAGGGGATGTGCAGTAAGCACTCCAGAGCGAGCAGGAGAGTGTGCAGAGGCCTTCCAGTCTCGGCGAGCCTCCGGGAGAGCAGCTAGGCTGCCAGACTCACGTACCCTGACAGTCTCCATGGCTGGGAGGGTTCCCTGCCAACCTGCCTGCTTCCTGTGGGAGAACTAGAGAGCAGGCTCTTCTCCGTAAGTACAGAACAGCCTGTCACGTAGCCTGTTGAAGAAAGTCTCTGCATACTCTTTGACTGATGAACAAGGCACACTGGGGGATAGAGAACAATGCAAATTCATATACATACACATTTTTATAAATGGCAGTTCCCTTCCAGAAACCAGAAATAAGGAAGAAAAGCAGAGCTGCTAAATATGGTGTATTCTTCAAGAGAATTAATCTTAGGTTTAGTTTTATTCTTATAGTTAGCATACAAAGTAACAAATTTCCTCATGTTATTTTCATACATACTGAGTTTGGTTAATAGACTAACCAACTCCTCTTCTCTGTGTCTCTGTCCCCTTCCCATGCTCCTTTGATGCCCCTTCAACTTTCATTGCCCATGTGTTCCAGGACCCATCTCTTCCTCCTTCCTTATAGCCCCACCCCTTCTCCCCTCCCTTGGACCCTTTTCTAGTTTCCCTGAGCTCTATCCACACTACACAATTAATTTTAGCTTTCCAAAGGTAAGCCACTGATATTTCTTTTTTTTATTTTTTATTAGGTATATTCTTTATCTACATTTCAAATGTTGTCTCCTTCCCTGGTCTCCCCCCCCCAAAAAAAAATCCCATAAGCCATCTCCCCTTCCTCAATCAACCCTCCCACGCTTCCCTGACCTGGTATTCCCCTTTGGTGTCTAACAAGACCATCCTCTGCTGCCGATGTGTCAGGAGCCATGGGTCCCTCCATGTGTACTCTTTGGTTGATGGTTTTGTCCCTGGGAGCTCTGGGATTACTGGGTAACTCATTGTTCCTCCTGTGGTGCTGCAAACCCTTTCAGTTCCTTGGGTCCTTTCTCTAGCTCCCCCATTGGGGACCCTGTGCTCTATTCAATGGCTGGCTGAGAGTGTCCCCCTCTGTATTCATCATGCACTAGGAGAGCCTCCCAGGTGATAGCTATATCTGGCTCCAGTCAGCCAGCACTCATCAAACACTGTAGGTAGCTTTAATTAATCAAAGGGCCAGATTAACCCCAGTTTATCAGGAGCTGATGCCTTACTGAAAAATACCTGTCCCACGGATGCCAGAGGACTTTGCAGACAGAGCCATTACTTCCTCAAACAGTTATAAAGGTTTTCTAAGAGACAATTACCTACTTATTATTTCAACTAATGCCTCAGCCAAAGGTTGTTTCTAGGAAAGGAAACCCATCTTGCTTTTTTGTCTTTTGTGTAATTGCAATAGAAACTGTAGCTTAGCATTTGAAAGTATATCAGTGAAATGATGTTGCTTTTTACTGTTACATGTTAACAAATGGCCTTCCATGTCTCCCTTACACCCTTCAGGTTATCTAGAACCCATGACACTCTCCCTAAACACCTCAGGCAACAACACAGATCAATTCATGTTATTCTGTTGTCAAAAGCTTTAATTGCCTCTGCAAGTGCATAAGCTTTGGCAAATAAAGAAAACGTACGGTTTCTGTAGTGGAAGACATAAAATCTTATTACCTACAAACATGAACATATTTATGCTTAAACATTGAAAATCCATAAACATATGTAATGTTGGAAAGATTAATTTGCTTTCAGTAAAATAATTCTGACCAATAAAGTTTAGAACTAACTGCTACCAGAAACAAACCAATAAATTGGATAATGTGTAATTTTACTTATATTGTTCTATGCTTAAACACGAAACATATGTATGCATAATCTCTAATCCAAAGCTTACATAATTTACATGATGTAAAACGTTTTGTCTTGAAATATCCCTACTTTTCCATCTATTCTAAGATACGACCTTGATAGCCGGGCATGGTGGCGCATGCCTGTAATCCCAGCACTTGGGAGGCAGAGGCAGGCGGATTTCTGAGTTCGAGGCCAGCCTGGTCTACAGAGTAGCCCAGAACAGCCAGGGCTACACAGAGAAACCCTGTCTTGAAAAACCAAAAAAAAAAAAAAAAAAAAAAAAGATACGACCTTGTTGGGTCTGCATCCTCGATTCAGAGTCATTTGCCTTCATAGTCACAGATTGTTCCCTGCTTGTCTGACTTTTAGATTTGTGGTGGCAAGTGGGAGGTTATTTTGATATTCCTGCTTTGCAGATGAGTTGTTAGTTTTCTTTTATTACTAATGTGTGTATGTGTGTGTGTTGCTCTTTGTATTTTTCAAATCTTGACTGTGACAGTGTACTGAAGAATTTCTACCCTGTAACATGGAGTTGGGGCTGTAAATGCCTCTGGTAATTGGACGTCTAATTCACTCCCTAGGGTAGGGAAAATTTCTGCTATAATTTCATTAAATGATTTGTCTATCTATCCCTTTGACTTTATCTCTATCAAATTCTATCTTCTACCCCACAGACTCCAGGTTTGGCCTCTGAAATGTACTCACAGAATCCATAGAAATCTTGGTTGCACTCCTTAAGATTTTCTTATAGGTTTCTGATTATATTCTTGCTTCAGCTTTGGCAGCCATCTTGAGTTTGTCCTTCAAGGTCACTCCGGTGATGGGTTCCTCTCTGACTGACCACTGTTTTTAACCCAGCTACTCTTTTTGACTCATTCTCAATGCTTCAAATTTCTTGCTGAATTTGTCTTCCATATTTTGCGCTTTCTCATGCAACTTACTATTTTTGTCACCCTGGAGATGGTCTTCTCAAGGTTTTGGGTAGATTTCCTTAGTCCATGCATCTGTGTTTTAGACTTCTATGTGGCCATTAATCTGAATTCTTTCTCAGATATTTCTGCTGCCTCTGTGTTTCTGAATTCTGTTGCAGAGGAGCTGGGTAGTTGATGTTGGGTCATGTGAGTAAGTATGTTGCTGATGTTCTTTTATCTCTAGATAAATTAGAATGATTTGCCTTCTGGTTATCTTACCCTTCTTCCAACTCTATTTCCTTGTCATGTTTTCTGTGACTCCTCCTAGAAGGAAGTCTGCACTAAATCCCAGCTGTGGAGAGGGGAGAATTTGGTCACTGGTTCCTGGCTTGGATCCCAGGGATAACCCTGTCTTGACAAGGTGACATCAGGACTTCCTGTGAAGCTACATGCTGACTACCAGAATGTCTCAAGGGAGCCAAATCCCCATCACATAATTAACATCATAACCAGTTGGGACTAAAGTCATATTTCTAGCCCCACAGTGAATTCTGTGAGAACTGGAGTCACAATCTAGAAAGTTATGCTCACCAATGCAATAATGGAACAAATGTTATTGGTATTTAGTATAAGTGCATAGCCCAGCTATAAATCTGAAAAAGAACCTTTTGTTGGGGAGTTCACAGGCCGCAGAAGTGAATCTAAGATTATTTTGCTAGATGAGCAACATAGTATTGAACTACCCTCTAAATCTGTGTATCTATTCCCACCTATGAATATATATCTCAGGCTTCATCAGAGAGTCCTTTGTATGTCGTAGAAGATAAAATTCTCAACCATCAATGAGATGTTTATATAACATGCCCATCTCCAAAAGATCTGGGAGCATCAAGGAAAAGCAAGGAGACATTCAGAGCCAAGAGTAGGAAAGAGTGAGGTGGAATGGTGTCTTATAGGCATGAAAACACCAAGTACTTATAAATGACTGCAGCTCCAGCTGTGTGCCATGCCTGACAATATTCCAGCACGGGGTAAGGTTGTTCATGGATCTTCGACACTAGCTGAGGAGCTACACATAGTTGGTGGCTGCTGATAGAAGAAGTTTTGTTTAGGGTATTATTCACTGGTTTAGTTTCACTTAGTCTATGGTAGGTCATCCATGCTACAGTGAATGGCCAAATCCACATGGAGACACGGATAGTAAAATTCAATTGGCTATCAAACAAAAAATGAGAGGATGAGAGGGAAAAATACATACAAAGTTAGGAAGGGGTGGTTAGGTGGAGGGTAGTTCTAAGGGGAGTTAGAGAAAAAGAATTGGGATGACTAAGATCAATATTCATCCTAAGAATTTTGGAATTCTAAAATAATTAATAAAATATTTTACAAACAGCTGAAAGAGTCAGATGCAGTTATTTACATTCAACCAATAGACAGAAGCTGCTGACTCCTGTGGTTGAATTAGGGAAATATTAGAAAAAGCTGAGGAAGAGGGTGATCCTGTAGGAAGACCAGCAGTCTCAGTTAACCTGGATCTCTGAGATCTATTGACAGTGAGCCACTAACCAGGCAGCATACACCAGCTAAAAGGAGGCCCCCAACACTGCCAGGTCTGGGCTCAGTCAAGAGAAGATACATGCAAACCTCAAGAGGCCCCAGGGAATGGGAAGGTCTGGTGGGGTGAAGGATGGAGGGGTGGGAACATTTTCATGGAGACAGGAGGAGGAGGTAGAAGATGGGGAAAAGTCAGAGGATGGACAGAGAGGGGAATAAAATCTGGAGTGTTTAAGAAAAGATTAAATAAAACTTTAAAAAAGATCATTTAAAAAATAATACATACACAATAATTACTTCTTGTAAGATTTGTCCCAGGGATACAAGATTGGTATAGCATGAGAATCTGTGAATATGCTTATATCAAATTACCACAGTAGAAGACCATCTTGTTTATTTTAAAAAAGAAAGTTAGATAATTTTCTCAAACCTACAGAGTATACCATATTTAATTGTAAAAGACTTTTCCCATAAAATTGGGTTGGAAAAGTTCTATCCAGTGTTATACTACAGGGATAAATTAAATAAGAAACAAAAGTCACAGAATTCTCAGGAATGAATGAAAGTACGTCCATCTGAATATGATATTATTTCACAGAAAACCTTAAGGAATGCCCCAGGAGAGTAGGAGAGTAATTCAGAAAAAGATCAATACAAAGAAAGAAACTATATTTTAATACAGTTAATAACAATAAACAATCAAAAACTAAAATCAATAAAAATGTCATTTATAACACCATAAAAAAAGAATAGGCTCCAGAGATAAGAAAACAACAGACCATATGGATATGCCTAAAAGCTTTTCAATAAACTATCAGCACACTGAATCTAACAACACAATAAAAGAATAGAATAAAATAAAATTGGGTAGATTTCCCCCCAAGAATACAATTGTGATTTATCATAGGAAAAAATCAATCAATGGAATGATTATGGAAAGGACAAAGGAGAAAACTATAAAACCCTCTCCACAGATGCAGAAAGACACTGATTGGGTAAAGTCAGTATGGGGAAGGCAGCTTGTTTGCTTTAGATGGGAATGGGGTGCTATACTGTAGGAAGTGGGGTATGTACATGTCTCATAAATATTTATAAAATGGTCTCAGAGAAAAGGTAAATGCTCTTAATCCAAGAAGAGATCTGACAAACTTAAAGTCATATCATCATATCAACAGTAAAATATTTGAATCTTGTTCATAAGAAACAAATCAAGCAAGTTCCATTTCTAGTATGACACTACAGACACAGTATGAACAATTGGGCAAGAAAGACCAGCAAAAAGCAGCCAAACTGTAAATGAAGAATTAAAGGTACCTCTTATGACAGACAACATGTCTGCATGTCTGAAAACCCAAGAAAATGTTCAGAGATACAAATTACATGTGGGTTGAATGAACTAATAAATTTGTAAGGTGGAGCATGAACACACAAGATTAGATATATTTTCCACTTCCAAGTTAAGAAATTATCCCATCTATAACAGCACCTAAAAATATAAACTTCCCAAGAGAAAATTTAATAAAATGGAACTTTTTAAAAAGTTGTTAACTAAAAACTAGAAAGCATTGAAGAAAAAAATTAAAGACCACCTAAACAAATTGAAAACATCTTATCTCTATGGATCAGAAAACAGCACTAAACACTCTTTTCCAAAGCAATCTGCAGATTTAATTCAACCTGTCAAAATGACAACAGTCATTTCTCTTGAAAAAGCAAACCTCAAACTCATACAATCATTAAAAGATCCCAAAGAAGAAAACAGACTTGAAAATTAGGAGTAAATTTGAAGAACTCACATTTTCTACCTATGAGCTGGATTGCAAAGTAGTCCTGGCACATGAATAGAAATATTGTCTATGTTCGTTTTGCATTTGTTTACGACACTAGAATAGTGCATATTATCAGAATATTGCATATTATATTTGCATTTGCTTCATGTGGTAGAAACTGTGACTTCAGAAATGAGCCCAACCATCTACAGTAAATTTAGTCTCAAAAAAAATGCTCTGCAGAAGATTGAAAGAATGGATGGTCTCTTCAGAAATAGTACTTGGAAACCGGATAACAGATTCAAAAGAATAAACAGATCCCCTGTCTTAGGTCATGTACTGCATGCAGTTCATTAAACATGAATCAATGACTTAAATCCACAATTAATATTTTTACCTGATATTTAACAATAAACTATCTGACTTGAAAATAAAATTAAGAGCCACAAAAAGACTAGATCATGTAAACATACTGTGTTGGGGGATGCAGTGCTGTGAGAGTGAGCCCACTCTCCTCTAATGCTGTGAAGGTCACAGTCCCCAGAGCAACACCATTGGAAGCACCCAATCGTTGTGAGGAGAGCTTTAGTGGACCTTCTATTAGTCGCTGGGGCCATAGATGCTTTGCAGGGAGCCAGCTGAGTTCCTCCTAGTGGGCTGTTTTAGAACAAGGCCTGACCTGCTTTTCAGCTATCGGCCCTGGTTCCCGCTGCCCCATTTGTTTCTCCTTATCTCTCAACCGTTGGCCTCTGCTGCCCAACCTCCAACAGGAGTGAACTGACTCAGACGCTGTACCGTAAGCCTCCAGAACTGCACAGACATATTTTTTTCTTCATAAAATTATCTCCCTCAAGTATCCCATTATAGAAATGTGAAATCAATGCAAAGGACGATATCAAGACTGAAAATATGAGCTCAGCAGCTAAGAGCACTCGCTGCTCTCCTAGAGCGCAGGAGTTGGGTTCCCAGCACCCACTTCAGCTGGGCTTCTACCCACCTGAAAAGTCATCTGTGGGAAATGAAACAGTGTTTTCTGGACTTGGAAAGCATCTGCAAGCATGTGGCATACACTCACACAAGACACACAAATACACACATAAATAAAAAACAAACCCTTTAAGAAGAACTTGAAATGAAGCATATAAAGTAAAATATAACATTTGCAAAGCACCTGTCTGGCTTCTATCACAATACACAATCACCCACTCAGAATATACAACGTTTTAGACAACAATAATATAATATTTGAATGCTGAAAATTTTAAAGAGGCAGTTGAAGTGGATAAAGGATTTGAATAGGTTTTTCTAAGAAAATATACAAATGGCAGACAGGAGCTTGAGAAGCTGTCAGAAGGGAGGAGTTCTTAAAAAAAAAAAGCACAAACCCAAATAAACCACAATACCAGCAGGATAATGTTTCAGGAAAAGAAGGAAAGCAAGATTTATACAATGTGTCCACACTGGGAGGGGAGACTAATGCATCTAGGGAACTCCCCAAGTGCATATTTGGGGTCCTGAGTGAGATCAAAGTTTAAACTGAGAGTCAGGTGCATGCACACCTAAGTAGCTGGCATGTGGTCCCAGTCACCGCAACCAGTCTCTGGGTCTCAGTCTTTCTTCTGCACAGTGGTATGACATGCTGTTAGAACAGTGTGAAATCTCTTTCTGAGAGATGATTTCCCCTCTGGATGGCACCTTAGACTTCTCTCAGTATGAGATTATTTTAACCGTAAAAGCATAATATAGAAAAGGATGGCCCAAATGTGGGGAAGAAAATCCCATTTCCTGCAGGAAGGTAAAATGGCAGACTCTTTAGAAAAGTTTCTCAGATAAAACAGAATTACCATGTATGACCTGGCGGTTCTAGCTCCTAGCTATATAAATATAATAAAAGGAATAAAGACACAGGTAAAATGAGAAGACTAAATGCAAAAGCTTCCTCATCGTTATCCTGAACCAAGAGATACAATGTAACCAAACATCCAGCATCAGAGAGGTAGACAAATACACTGTTAGAATGCTCAGCCAGGAAGACCAGCTGCTGATTACTCAGGAGACATAGTTGCCACTACTGTGCACTGGTGCATTTTGCAAGGTCAGTCGATAACTGTAGTTTGCAATAGTACACAGCTGGGTAAGGCCTGTGATGACTTCTCTTCATGAGGGTACACACAGAATCTACCAACACTAGGATGAAGCTTCCAGGGTGATGGGATACTGGCTTATTTCTCTTGTTTTATCACAAATCATCAAGTTCTGTGGGCAACAAAGAACAATGGCAGTAGCCTGAAACTTTCAGGTTAATCTATGGGCCCCTCTGATCAACAATGTGAAAAGCAGCCTGTCTGCCAGTGGGCTTTTAATTTTGGCAACCTATGGTATGTAGAAGAGACATAACTTCTTTGTAGGTAAACTCAATTTATATCCTATTCTCTCTCTCTCTCTCTCTCTCTCTCTCTCTCTCTCTCTCTCTCTCTCTGTGTGTGTGTGTGTGTGTGTGTGTGTGTGTGTGTCTGTGTGTGCGTGTGTATCTTAGCACGTATCTTAGTCGCTGTTATATTGCTGTGAAGAGATACCATAACCTAGGCAACTCTTATGGAAAGAAGCATTTAATGGGGCACTTGTTTGCAGTTCGTTATCATCACGGTGGGGTGCAGTGTAGCATGCAAGCAGGTGTTCAAGTATATGAGAACTACATCATAATCCAGAGGTGGGGGTAGAGGGAAAAGGAGAGGAAGAGAGTGTATGCGTGTGGGCTATGCATAGGCTTTTGAAACCCCCAAACCCCACCCCCAAGGACACACTTCCTTCAACAAGGTCAGACTTCCTAATCCATTAAACAGTACCACTTCCAAGCCCTCCAAACATATGACCCTACGGGGACCATTCTTATATTGGAAATTTCCTACAATACTGGGCTTCTATATGGTCTCTTCAGAGGTATTTAGCTTAAGTTATCATTCCTAAGGCCCCCCCACCCTGCCACACCCCACCCTTCATCCCACTTAAGGCTTGTTCACTGTTCCATGATCACCGTTTACTTTTTATACCACCCACATCTTATTCCCTTTCCATGAGACTCCATTTGTAGCCCTTCTTGGACTTCTATGGGTATTCTAATCGTAACGTATATCTAAGGATTCAAAGCTAGCACGTACATACGAAAGAAAGCACACAGCATTTGTGTTTCTGGGTCAGGGCTACCTCGCTCAGGATGATTATCTCAAGCTCCATCTATTCACCTATGTGTTTCATAATTTCAATTTTCTTTGGAGCTGAGTAATATCTTCTTATGTTCATGCACCACCCTTTTCACTATCAATTGGTGGCCACCTGGCTCATTTCCATTTCCTGGCTATTGTGAACATGGATGAGACAGTGCCTCTGCAGTAGGATACAGAGTCCTTTGGGAGTATGGTGGACCATATGGGAGGCCTAGCTCTAGCCTCTTGAGCATCCTCCACATTGATTTCCACAATGGCGACACCAGCTTCCATTCCCCACCAGTGGTGAATAAGTACAGCAAAGTTTTTAACAGGACTCTCAGAGTTCCAGGGACAAAAGCAAGAATTGCCAACTTCAAGTCTTCCACACAACAGCAAAATCAATGAGCCAAAGAGATAAACTAGGGTTGCCTGTGTTATCTGCCAGTTTGTGGTGTCTTCAGCAACCGCCCATTTCAATCAAATTGTGCCAGATGGCTGGCAGCACTGCCTGCAGCTATGACATTTGGAGAGGTGTCTGGGACACTTTTGGACAACAACTCAAAAGGATGTAACCCATTTGTGACACTGGGTTTTATCAGTACTTATGATATCTACTTGGGATACCATCTCCCCCATTATGAGATGACTTTATTTAAATTGCTTTCATGTATGTATGTATTTTACAGAGCCTCTTCATTAGTGTGTTTTCCATGGCTGTTGGTCTTAGTTATCTCTTTCCATCTTCCATTCTCTGCCTTCCCATGCTTTACTTTTTATTCCTCTCCTTTTAATTTCCTTTCTATGCCCCTATTACACTCTATTTTATTTCCTCTTCCATGAGAAATCCTCCGTCATGTTCCTTATTAGCTATGTAACCAGTGCTCCAAAGAGATGTCACATGACCTAAACCTTAGAAGCAAACACCCACATTTGAAAGAAGGAAACTAATGTTTGTCTTTCTTGGCCCAGGTTTCCTCAGTCAGGGTGTTTGTTGCTAGCTCTGTTCATTTACTTGTACATTTTATAATTTTATTTTTCTTAGCTTCTGAATAATACTCCACAGTGTAAATGGACCCCGTTTTCATGGAACCATTCACCTCAGCTAGTTCCAATTTCAGGTTATTATGAATAGAAGAATACTGAATGTACACGGATAAGCCAATATCTCTGTGGTATGATGTAGAGTCCTTTGGGCATCTGTTCAAGAATGGCACAGTTGGATCTAGCTAGCATTCAGCTGGAATCCCCATGTCTACTGGATAGCATTCATAGTGCTGGAAGTTGCTACTCACACTACCAAGGAAGAAGAAAATCATCAATAGCACCCAGCTAGGAACCTTGCAAGCTATCATAATGACCTGCCTGCAAGACGCACTCACTGGTGCAGACATGGCATGGCTCTTGGGAGCTTTGATTGAATTAAAGCTCCTTCCATGAAGTAGAACCCATACTTTACACTGATAATGAGGCCAAGAACCCAAAAGAAGACAGGTCACAGGCCTAGGGCAACACTTAACTACTATTATTCTATAAAGGAAAATAGCAGTAAGATGACATTGTTGAACTCACAGATTAATACATTGTTCAATCTCATCATGGGAGCTTCCTCCTGCAGTTAATGGTAATTACCACAGAGATCCCCACCTGGACAACAAGCAAAGAGTGAGACACTTTGAAGCAGTTGCCTCTTAGTGGGATGCCTTTATAACTCCTGTGAAGAGTGAAAGGGTTGTAGGATCGAAAGGAATTTGCTGACTCCAAGCAAACAACACTTCCCAAGAAAGAACCCACAGAGACTGTCACAACAGGGACAGGACCTGGACAAGCTCAAGCCACACAAAAAACCCAGCTATACAGAGAGAAGTAGACACAAATGCCTATCCTTAGACAAGAAGCTGTGCACAGCTGGTAGTTTCTAGAAGAAAATCAGTTTTCTTCAGTATAGACAATGGATATGTCAAAACACTCTAGCATAGGCCCCAGGCCCAAAAGTTAAGCAACACAAATTTGACTCCATAATTTTTAATGTGTGTGTGTGTGTGTGTGTGTGTGTGTGCACATGCAAGTTAAGATAGTGACGCTGGATGAGTAGTAGGAGGAAGAAAATAATCAAAACCACATTGAAGGCTACTGATTTGCTTGAGTTGATTTTATAACCAGCCACTTTGCTGAAGTTGTTTATCAGCTGTAGGAGCTCTCTGGTGGAGTTTTTTTGGGTCACTTAACTATACTATCATATCATCTGCGAATAGTGATAGTTTGACTTCTTCCTTTCCAATTTGTATCCCTTTGACTTTCTTATGTTGTCTAATTGCTCCAGCTAGTACCTCAAGTACTATATTGAAGAGATATGGTGAGGGGGTCAACCTTGTCTAGTCCCTGATTTTAGTGGGATTGCTTCAAGCTTCTCTCCATTTACTTTGATGTTGGCTATAGGTCTGCTGTAATTGCTTTTACTGTGTATAGATATGGGCCTTGAATTCCTGTTCTTTCCAAGACTTTTAGCATGAAAGGATGCTGAATTTTGTCGAATGCTTTTTCAGCATCCAATGAGATGACCATGTGGTTTTTTTCTTTGAGTTTGTTTATGTAGTGGATTACGTTGATGGATTTCCATATATTGAACCAGCCCTGCATCCCTGGGATGAAGCCAACTTGATCATGGTGAATGATCGTTTTGATGTGTTCTTGGATTCAGTTGGCAAGTATTTTATTTAGTATTTTTGCATCAAGATTCATAAGGGAAATTGGCCTGTAGTTCTCTTTCTTAGTTGGATCTTTGTGTGGTTTGGGTATCAGAGTAATTGTGGCTTTGTAGAATGTGTTGGGTAGTGTTCCTTCTGTTTCTATTTTGTGGAATAGTTTGAAGAGTATTTGTATTAGGACTTCTTTGAAGGTCTGATAGAATTCTGCACTAAAACCATCTGGTCCTGTGGTTTTTTTTGGTTGGAAGACTTTCTATGACCCCTTCTATTTCTTTGGGTGTTATGGGTCTGTTTAGATGATCTATTTGATCCTGATTTTTAGCCTTCCTATACGCAAAGGATAAGCAGGCTGAGAAAGAAATTAGGGAAATGATACCCTTCACAATAGCCACAAACAATATAAAGTATCTTGGTGTGACTCTAACCAAACAAGTGAAAGATTTATATGACAAAAACGTCAGGTCTCTAAAGAAGGAAATTGAAGAAGACCTCAGAAAATGGAAAAATCTTCCATGCTCCTGGGTTGGCAGGATTAATATAGTTAAAATGTCAATCTTGCCAAAAGCAATATACAGATTCAACGCAATCCCCATTAAAATTCCAACTCAGTTCTTCATAGAGTTAGAAAGGGCAATTCTCAAATTCATCTGGAATAACAAAAAACCCAGGATAGCTAAAACTATCATCAACAGTAAACGAACTTCTAGGGGAATCAATATCCCGGACTTCAAGCAATACTACAGAGCAGTAGTGCTAAAAACTGCATGGTATTGGTACAGTGACAGGGAAGTGGATCAATGGAATAGGATTGAAGACCCAGAATTGAACCCACATATATATGGTGAATTGATCTTCAACAAAGGAGCTGAAAACATCCAGTGGAAAAAAGATAGCCTTTTTAACAGATGATACTGGCTCAATTGGAGGTCAGCATGCAGAAGAATGGGAATTGATCCACTCTTATCTCCTTGCACTAAGCTCAACTCCAAGTGGATCAAGGACCTCCTCATAAAACCAGACACACTAAAACTAATAGAAAAGAAACTGGGGAAGACCCTTGAGGACATTGGCTCAGGGGAAAATTCCTGAACAGAACACCAATTGCTTATGCTCTAAGAGCAAGAATAGACAAACGGGACTTCATAAAATTACAAAGTTTCTGTAAAGCAAAAGACACTATCAAAAGGATAAATCGGCAACCAACAAATTGGGAAAAGATCTTCACCAACCCCACATCCGACAGAGGGCTAATATCCAATGTATACAAAGAATTCAAGAAGTTAGACCCCAGAAAACCAAATAACCCTATCCAAAAATGGGGTACAGAGCTAAACAGAGACTTTTTACCTGAAGAAATTCGGATGGCTAAGAAACAGCTTAAAAAATGTTCAACATCATTAGTCATTAAAGAAATGCAAATCAAAACAACCCTGAGATTTCACCTCACACTAGTCAGAATGGCTAAGATTAAAAACTCAGAAGACATCAGGTGTTGGCGAGGATGTGGAGAAAGAGGAACATTCCTCCACTGCTGGTGGGACTGCAAGCTGGTACAACTACTCTGGAAATCAGTCTGGCGTTTCCTCAGAAAACTGGACATGATAATGCCGGAGGACCCAGCCATACCACTCTTGGGAATATACCCAGAAGATTCCCCAGCATGCAATAAGGATACATGCTTCAGTATGTTCATAGCAGCCTTATTTATAATAGCCAGAAGCTGGAAAGAACCAGGATGTCCCTCAACGGAGGAATGGATACAAAAAAATGTGGTATATATATATATATATATATATATATATATATATATATATACACAATGGAATACTATTCAGCCATTAGAAACAATGAATTCATGAAATTCTTAGAGAAATGGATGGAGCTGGAGAACATCTTCCCAGGTAACCCAGTCTCAAAAGAATACCCATGGTATGCAGTCACTGATAAGTGGATATTAGCCTAGAATCTTGGAACACCAAAGACACAATTCATATACCAAATGATGTCTGACAAGAAGAAAGGAGTGGACACTGGTGCTGGAAAGGATCAAAGCATCAGTGTAGGGGAATACCAGAACAGGGAAGTGGGAAGGGGTGGATGAGGGAGCAGGGGGAGGGAAAAGGGCATGTGGGATATTTGGGGGGTGGGGAACCAAAAAAGGGAAATGAAATGTAAGTATAGAATATATCCAATAAAAAGAAAAGAAAAAAAAACCACATTGAAGCATATTTCACCTCAGCGGCAGTGGATACCATCAAGAAAACAAACAGAAAATGCAGGCAACAACATGAGACAGAGGAGCCCTCATTCACTGATGGTGGGAACATGAATTAATAATGCCAATATGGAGTTTTCTTAAAAATAAAAATACCTAAATAATCTAGTATAATCCAGTCACACTACTTGTGAGCATATATTCTGAAGAATAAATGTTAGCTTATAATACAGACACCTACCTACTTCTGTTTATCACAGAATCATTCAGTCTAACCAAGTTATAAACTCTACCTATGTACCCAGCAACCAATGAACGGGGAAAATGTTCTGTGTATAGACTATGAAGCTGTGAAGAAGAATGAAATCATGTCCTTTGCAGGAAAATGGCACTGAAGGTCACAGTGTTAGGTGCAGTATCTGGGTCCTACCCAAAAGGACTCCACAGTGATTTCCTTAGGATGTATGGAATCAGTGTGGGTTGAAAAGAAGATGAAACTAAAGGGTAGATTTCTAGGGCTATGGAGGCAAGGAGGCTTAAGAACATAAAGAAGGTCTAAGCCAGGAGTGCTCCGAATGCCAAGAGGAGAGGAGACACAAGCTCCCATCCCCAGTCCTGAAGCTTCCTCCAAATGAAACGCCCTTTCAAAGGAAAAAAAAAAGGTATTTCATTTTTTCCTTACAGATCTTTTGCTTATATATTATGCTTTCCATTTTTTAATGGGTTTTCTGTGTTTCTGAAGGTGTGTCTCACTGGCTGTGTGTGTTTCCTGTGCTTTCCCATGGAGTCCTTTTTTATTCTGGTTTTTTTTCCTATTGTGGTTTGCTTTTGTTTTAAAACTTTTATACCCCTATTTGTATTCTAAGGAAAGAAGGAAAGAAAGGTTGTGTATTTGGTTGAATGTGTATATAGGCGGGATCTGGGAGGACTTGGAAGCAGGAAAACCATAATCAAAATATATTATATGTAATAATCTATTTTTTAATTAAAGAGAGAGTAACAAAGGGATGATTGTGAACTAAATGCATTTTATTCACATTTTGAAATGTCCACAGAACATTATTTACTTTGTACAATAATATTAAGCATGTTTTGAATTTTTAAAAAGGACTTAGAGATTTCAAAAGTCCATAACTGTTCATGCTAAAACACAAAACAGCTGCTATGTTATAGATGCCATATCCTGTTTTCTACATTTATTCTTGTATATTATGTATTGAAAGAAAACAGATTTCTCCTTAAGCATTTGTACTAAAGATGCTAAAATTGACCAGTGTCTAGTTAGTTCTTTTTGCTCTTTCTGGCATGATGGTGGGCAGGATTGAATCTAGGCTCTCTGGCACACTAGAGAAGTCCTCTGCCACAACGCTACCCCAACTTATATCCGTGGCTAAGCCATTGGCCTGGCTTGTTGAAAGGTGTCTGAAAAGTCAGGGCATACATGAAGCCTTTCTTTCTATATTTTTTCATTTCTATACTTAACTATGAAGTAAAAGACACTTAGTAATCTTACGATTTGATTAATGAGTTATGTTATAAGATATACCTGGAAATAGCTAGTTGCAAATGCCAGTCCCCAGCAATGATATTTATTGAGTGAGTTAAAACTTATCTCAAGTTTTCAAAAGACTGCTCAATACATTTTACAAATAGAGTCCACACATGCTTTGGACACTTGGTGGCTGACAGCAGGTCCCAGCACTTTTATCCACTCACTATGCAATGAAATATTGTTACTATGATAGGGGAAAGATGTGACTATCTACTCACACTGAGATGACTTCAAAGAGCATGAAGTCTGCTCACCTTGGGGCGTGACCAGTGTCTTTCCGTTCTCCTGACACCAACCAACTGGCTGGATACAAGGGCTGTTAACATCGCACCTGCAAAAATAACAGGGTTGTGCTTACAGTCACAGTACTCGGTGTCACAGGAAGAATGGGCTGTGGTTTAAATGTGAATGTCCCCTTGGTGCTTGCCACTCGGTGCCCAGCTGACACCACTAATTGTAATGGCTGAGGGACCTTTTCAGGGATGGTATATAACTGGCCGGTGCAGGACCAGAGGAGTGAGCTGGACCAATATGGCTTATTCCATCTTGAGTGCTCAGCTTTCTGAATAACCACGTAGTGTAAAAGTCAGTCTAGAGTCCCCCAGCCACAAGCCATGTCCTCCCGCAGCCTCCTCCTTTGGGCTGGTCCTATTCAGATACCATCACTGTGACAGACAGGGACTAACAGAACCAAAGGGTGATGGTCACACTGGACATAAAGAAGCCCGGTGGGAAACAGCATGTCACAACTAGCAAATGGGAGAAACAGCTTGACATGGTAAGCTTTATTCTGGGTGACCAAACTGCTCACTTGAACAACTCTCTTGTGATTTGAAACTGTAGAATAAATCAGGAAGGGGCACCATGGTGCTGACACAGGTGATCCCGGGGGTAAATGTTTTAATGAATCTCTTCTGCTGCCCCACACTACTGACAAAGACAGCTATTGGCAGGAAATTCCAGATGTGGACAGAACAGCTGAATCAGACCCAAGGTAGCTACATTTTTCTTCCTTTTACTTTTCAAAGGCTCCGTTCTAAGACACCTACAACCACTACCCTATTTCTGTTTCTTGGTTCAAAGGAGAAAGGCAGACTCGCGTCAGGCACCTGCAAGCTGCAGCTTCCTTGGGGACTTTTCAGTTGTTTGGGACTCACATGAGAAATGTGACAAAAACTGGTTTTGCCACACCCTATTGCATATTTCAGGGTTTTACCCAGTACGTCCTTATAACTCGCTACAGTTGGTTTTAGGGGTATGTGGCATACATTTTTCTCTACTTCCCACAGGCTTTCTTTCTTTTTTTTTAAGATTTATTTATTATTATATCTAAGTACACTGTAGCTGTCTTCAGGCACACCAGAAAAGGGCATCGGATCTCATTGCAGATGGTTGCGAGCTACCATGTGGTTGCTGAGATTTGAACTCAGGACCTCCGGCAGAGCAGTCAGTGCTCTTAACTGCTGTGCCATCTCTCCAGTCCATCCCCCACAGGCTTTCAACGCACTCACTTGCATTCTCCTCAGAGATTTTTTTTGTGTGGAAAGCTTTGTTCAACGCTTTTCACACACACACACACACACACACACACACACACACACACCCTGAAACTTCTTAAGTTCCTTTTCTTAAATCTATTTCCATTACAATCAGATAAAACATGCAAACCTTCCCTGGTTTTCTGCCATTGCTTCATGGAAGACACCATTGAATAACTCCACATAGGATGGGGAACTAGGGGCAGAGGGGCTCTTAAATCCAATAATCCATGTGGAAGAGAGGCAGGGGAAACACCAACTGAAAAAGTTCTTGACGTGAGCTACTGTGAAAACACTCCCAGCACTGGTAAGATGACTTCTGAATCCAAAGTAAGGAGCACTCAAATCATGTGCATCCTGAAGTCTCACCAGTAATCAAAGCTATCGTCCCAGCTGTCAAAATGCACCCGTACACGGTCTTCCACGATGTCTGCGACGGTTGCCACACACATCACGCTAGGGTTCCTCCTGTCCACAGCCTCCAGCTTCATCCCAACCTGAAACTCCTTTGGCACTGGACCATTCTAATACAGCAACAGGGTGGGAGAAAGGCACAGAATCAAACAGGTCAGCCAACAGGACTGAACCATCATGGGATTTCTAGGTCATTTAAAACCAAGGTTGACACAATATCAGCTCTTACTTACCTGACTTGTTAGGAAGCACATTGCAGAGTCCCCTACACTTATACCAAGGACCAAGGAGGCAAGCTCCCCGCTGGCTTTTCGCTTTCCTTATATAAGGAGATTGTCTTTGCCTTATCACCTTCATTTTCATATGTTCAGTTCTTAGAGCAATGAGAGCTGATGATAAGACTCAATGTCTACTGAATACAGTTGCATCCGATGATAAAAGGTATCCTCAACTCCCCATAGGCTAATGAAATTTCCAAATACCACTATTCGAACTGATGAAGATTATGCTCCTTAGCATTTAAAGATTGTTTAATTCAGTAATGGGATTCAAAAATAGTGCTTTCTCAATATTTAAAGAGTGTATTCTTTTATGAAAAATTATAGCTACAAGTACAAATTATTTTAATGCCTGTTTATTTCTAAAAGAGCATGTAGATTATGGCTAATGTAACTTCCTTTCATATGAAATAGCTATAATTAGCCAGCCTTGTCACTTTAAGATGCATACAATACCAGGGACTCTAAGAGGGTTTTGTCTGTCTGTCTCTTTGTTATCTACACTGAAGCCTGGTTTTTTTTTATTAATTATCTTTCAGTGGATTTTATTTTTAAGGAAAGATCACATCAGTAAAGTCCTTTTTTCTTGATAGACAAATTTATGGGAGATATAAATAAACACCTACCATTCATGTCAAGACCAGGAAAGAAAACCTATAGAATTTCTGTAACAAGTGTACTAGATAGAGGATCCTCAGTGGGTAGGGCCTAGCTGGGACACCAGGCAGAGGAAAGAGAGGGTCCCAGAGTGCCTTCTGGGCTTCACCCCTGCTTTGCTTTCCCCAAATGCCCACTCACTGCTGGGAGCAGAGAAGGGGTGAGTACTTAAACTTCATTCTCCATTGAAGGTTCCCCGAGATGCTTGGGATACAGACGAGGAGTCTGTAGCTGTATCTGAAGTTTCAGCTGTAGCTGAAGCCTGGCACAGCGTCCCAGAATTTAGTAAGGATGCCATCGGGGTCTATTCTAGCCAAATCCACCCCTCCACACACATACACATATACACACAGAGCATCCCCAAACCTGCCCAAATGCTTCTTTTGTGTTTATTGTACTTAGACACATCTGTGACGAGCAGGTGGCAGAATCTGTCTCAGGTATCTCCTAGCTTCAAAACACCAAAATGAAGCTTAGAAAACTAACTTGTGGCAAGAAAAAGGGAAAAATATCCCTAAAAGATATTTTAAACAAGTTTTAGCAGGTTTAATTTAAATTAAGTTTTCTAAAGTATTTAATTGCAATGCCGAAGGGAAAAAAAAAAGAAGAAGAAAAAAGAAGCTATATGCCCAGGAGAGCTTATATAATAAATTAAGTTAGGAAAGGTAAAGGTAATTAAGGCATTTCAAATTTTATTTGGATTATAATAGAATAGACCATAAAGCAATTTTAAGGAATTTAAGCTCAGTGGAAAATAGGATTTATACAAAGGAAGAAGATACTCACAGAACTTCTGTTTCTGAATAATTTCTTAGGAGCATTTTGCAATCTACAGGCCTTCAAGTAATCCATCCAAACAAATTTATCTTTTCTATAATCTAAAAGAGTATACACTAGTCAAAAATACCCACAAGATATCATCACATATATTTTAATATATTAGTATTTCTACTTTTAACTTTCTACTACGTATTCAATAAGTCCTTAGCTCATCACAAAAGAGTTTTTATTTTAATGTTGTTTAAATGCCTTAAGTTCAAAGTTGTTGAGTGTAATTTCCATAATATATGTCAGTCTTCACAGATGATTAATATCCACTTAGTAACTTACTTGGATTATAACAGACCATAAAGCAAATTTCAAGGAATTTAAACTCAAGGGGAAACATATTCATATGAAGAGGATACTCACATAAATTGTTTCTAAATAATTTCTTAGAGGCATTTTGCAATCTACAGGCCTTCTTCATCTTATCTCTCATTAACACTTTTTAAGGAAAGGGGGAAGTGTGAGACAAGAGTCCCCAAGTGGTTGCTATTCCCTAGGAAGTGGATGCTATTCCAACTACAGTGGCATCAAGACCTCTCATGGTCTTGGGATTGAAACCTTTGGGATCTGTTTACTCTGAAGGTTACTTGTTTCCACCAACTCAAAAGTTAAGAAGACCATCAGATACTATGTTGGGCCTTCAGCAAAGCTTCCCACATCTGGGGGAACCTGCCTCTGATATACTCAACAATGCCTGTTAAGCTTGCATGATTTTTATGACTTTCTTTATAATGTAAAACTATAAATAAAAAAACCTTCAAGAAACTGTTTCCATGTTGAAACTTGGTCTTTGGGGAGACCTACATCTGTGTTCCTGGGCCCTGTTTAGTCAAAATTGCTCATAATGAACTATCTCTTATCCCCTTAAGGGAGAAGTTCTCAACCTTCTTGATGCTGTGACTCTGAATTACAGTTCCTCATGCTGTGGTGACCCTCAACTATAAGATTATTTTTGTTGTTACTAAATAACTGTAACTTTGCTAATGTTATGGATCATAATGTAAATACCTGACGTGCAGGATATCTGATATGCAACCATCAAAGGGGTCTCTCTACCTACAGGTTGAAAACCTCTGTTTTAAGGTAAGAGCTGTGATTTCTGCATTGACATCTAAAGTGGCACCTAGTTACACAGGATTAGTATTTTCGTATTGACTCTATAAGCCAAAATCTTTGTAGAGCTCTAGATTATATTCATGCATTAAACTTGACTTGTTCTACCATGGTTCTCCAGTAGTCTCTTCGAGGTTGCATTCTGGCCAAATACTCTTCCACTCAAGGACATTATCTCTGGCTTCTGTTCTTGTGTGGGGCCAAGCTACTATCTGATCTTATTGTTGTTCCTGGGATCCTGTGACTTCAGAGAGCCTATGTCTACAATAGTATCTGAAAGAGCATCCCTGGGGCCTTACTCAATCTTTCCTAGGAAGGACATTCCCATAGAGCCTGAGGCCTTTTGATGTCTGTTGTTCGGTATCCATTAAAAGCACATAGCAGCTGGAAAAATGGCTCAGTGGTTAAGAGCAGTAACTGCTCTTCCAGAGGTCCTGAGTTTAATTCCCAGCAACCACATGGTGTCTCATAACCACCTTTAATGGGGTCTGGTGCCCTCTTTCTGGTGTGTGGGAAGAGAGTAATGGTGGTGTACTCCTGTGTATAAAATAAATAAATAAATACATCTTTAAATAAATAAATCTTTTTTAAGAAAGCACATGCTAAGGGTTCCGTAATGCCTATTGGATGGATGATGCTGGCACTGGCTCTCATGAACTCCAGACCACCTTCAGCCCCAGGCTGATGCCAAGGGACATCTGAAGGATAGGGAGACAGCACACTAACCTGTAAACTTGCCACAGTTATTCCGTAACCTAATGCCCAAGCAGGAAACTCTGTGCAGCAACTGACTGTACAAAAAACTGGACCAAGGCATCTCACAGCCAGGAAGGACTATCCTTAGCTGCCTGACTCAACGGGTATCTCACAGGACACAAAAGACAGACACAAAACTATTTTCCATCAAAAGAAAACTGATTATGGCATTTTATAGTCTCATTATTTCCATTATTTCCAAATTTGCAGCAAATTTAGAATAAATCAAGTTTCTTCCCTCTGCGGGTATCGTTGATAGAGTATGATATTTCATTTCAACCACGATTTTGAACACAATTTCTTGCTATAAAGATTAATACGCTTTATATATATGATCAGAGGCTCCCAAACAATTATATTTTTTACTGTAACTTCATAACCAGAATATTTGACTTAGAGAGACATAGACTTTTCTGTTACACTCATCTGTAAGGCACTGGCGTGGCCTCAGCCTCTTTGTAGATAAAACTTACATTTGGAAAATCAATTCACACCAGTCTCCCCTGATAGTATTTCCAGAAATGGTGTTAAAGTAAAGCTGGGGTGACACGTGCCCCTCCTGCAGCTGACAAATGTGCCCTGGCTCACCCCGAGGGATGTGCAGCTCATGCTTGGTCTTCTGACACCATCCCACTGGGTGGATGTCCGGGGAGCCAGCATTGGTCCAGAAATCATAGCAGCTTAAATAACCATCAAAATGCAGTCTCAGCCGGTAACCACACACCTGAAACAGGAAATTCACAGTTGTTCATTAAGCGTCATGGATTTGAAAAGGGCTCAAAACTGAGAAAACATTCAAATGTTTAGAGGATGTCATCATCATGAATCTACCCATGTATTCATCCAAATGTTTTCATCAGAGAATAAATGTATATGTAATATGTTACACAAATAAATCACAATGATGATGAACAACTATCTAGACCTTTCTGCAAAAAAAATATATAGCCTTTAGTCTGGTCTAAGAATCCAGAATCACATCAAATCTTTCTAAATGACTATTAATTCAGTACCTACCAAAGTTTTCTTTTAGCAAACATATCTTCTACTAAAGGACTTACTTTCTACCTCAAGAGAGTAGAGGCTGAGATAAGGAACAATGCTAACACATGAGTCCAGAATATTTAACGCAGAAAATAATGAAAGTCTGAGAAATGCATCCCCTAGACATTCTGCACAAGCCTAATAGCGATTGTCATGACATAAAACATGTGAATGTGTCTGCTAAGTCCAATGCTTCTATTGATTTAATAATGTGTTGGATAAACATTACATTTTAGAATCTATTTACTTTCATCCATGCCTGTTCTCTGTACACAATTTTCACAAAGTATTTACATGAATGTTTATTCATAGAAAGGGATTTATATACAGTTCTCATTGGCTTACCTAAAATATGAATAATTATTTAACAGTTGGAAACAACACTACGGGACCCTTAGATTCTTACTAACTTAAGGTAATCTACATTTTAGTTAACTCAAGGATGAGTACTAGTTGATGAAAACTTACTAGAAAATTCATCTTAAGAACTAAATTATAAAGAAGTATATTTTTATACATTATTGACTGAAATAATGGGCAGGGACTCATTCATGACAGAAAGTACTGAAATCTGTTGTTTTCTGGAAAATACACACCATGTAATTAGCTCCAGGCAGCACCAGCCTCTTACCTCAGCTACAGAAAGCACACAGAACACAGACGGACGCCGGGCATCAACGCCTTCCAGTCTCATTCCAACCTGAAAGCCATTCTCATGCTCCGGGAAGGATTGATCCTACAAAATTCCGTGATATAATATCACCCACTGAGAGTTCTCCACAATTTAATGTAGAATATTTTATGTGAAATATAAAGATAACTGCATTCATAGAAGCAGAATAGAAAAGGAGCTACCAGAAGCTGGGAGGGGGATGAGGAGGAAAAGAAGATGCTACTCAAAGGTTCAAGACTGAAATTAAGTTACTTAGAAAGTAACAATAAATGGTATTTAAAATAATGAAACTATCTGTACTGTAGAATACATATAAAAACATATATATATATATTTCATCATCATGGTGTACCTTAAAATTATATGATTATAATTTGTCAAAAGTGAAGTGACAGAAATTTTAAAAAGTTACCATGTAGTTTAGAAGCTGAATTTCTAAGGCATAATATTTATATTAATTCTTTGATAATTTTATTCATGCATATAATACATTCCTCCCTCATATCACCCTAGATATACCTCCAACCCCATCATAACTTCATATCCCGCTTCTCTCTCTCTCTCTCTCTCTCTCTCTCTCTCTCTCTCTCTCTCTCTCTCTCTCTCTCTCTCACCTGCCATACACACAGTGTGGCAGGACTGACTTTTCCTTGAAGGCAGTAGCTAAAGTTAGGCAGAGACTGAACCAGGGTGAAAAATAGAGGCAGGAATGGGGACTCAGAAGGGTGTAGCCCTAGAGCAGACCCTGCTACATCTCCACAATCATGCTGGTCCATTGCCCTACCCAGTCCTGAGCCACAGGAGGCACATGAAAGCTTCAGGCACATCATCCTAGCAAGCTGAGCCCTGCATGACATCAAATCAGTCTCCCTATGAGAAATTCCATCTATAGGAATTCAGGTTTCCCTCTGCCTTGTACTAGTGATCAGGGGAATGTTTCCTGTTGGTGGTAGTGTCAAACCATTGCTGCTGGCCTAACTGTATGCTATAAACAACAAGCAAAAGGTGACTCTTTCCAGCCATGGTGATTTATGGGGGATGGGAGCCAACAAGATCTGAAAGGAAGGGGACCATCACAACAGAGACAACACTTAAAGACTTTAATGCAGCATGTCATTTGTTCTGTGTTTGCTGATGTACAAGTGTATATTCAGGTATATGTGCTTATGTGTGTTGGGGTGCATACATGTGTGTGCCCTTGTATGTGGTGTCTGTGTAGTGTGCTGTGTGTGTATGTATGTGTCTGTGTCAGTGTATGGTGTATTTGTATGTGTATGTGTGTGTGTGTTGTGTTTGTATCTATGTGGTATGTGTATGTGTGTGTGTCTGTTTGTGGTGTATATGCTTATGTGCTCTGTGTGTGTGTGTCTGTGTGTGGTATCTGTGCCTGTTTGTGGTGTGTGTGGTGTCTGAGTCAGTTTGTGGTGTGTGTGGTGTCTGTGTTTATGTTATGTAAGTGTGTCTGAATGGTGTGTGTGTGTGTGTGTGGTATGTGTGTATGTCTATGTGTATGTGTCTGTGTAACGTGTTTTTGAATGCATGATATGTGTGTGTGTGGTATCTGTGTCTGTTTGTGATGTGGAGGGGCATATGTGTGTGGTGTCTGTGTCCTTGGTGTATGCTGGTCCGTTGCCCTACCCAGTCATGGGCCACAGGAGGCACTTGAAAGCTGTAGACACATCATCCTAGCGAACTGAGCCCTGCATGAGTGTATGTGTGTGTCTGTGTGTGATGTCTGTGTAGTAACTGGGTCTGTTTGTGGTGTGTGTGTGTGTGTTTGTGTGTGTGTGTGTGTGTGTGTGTGTGTGTCTGTGTCTGTGTCTGTGTCTGTGTCTGTGTCTGTGTCTGTGTCTGTGTCTGTGTCTGTGTCTGTGTGTGGTATCAGAGTCTCTTTTCTCAGACCTGTCCTTTTGACTTCCTGGCTGGGGTCCGTGAGATTTGCTCCCGTTTGGTTTTCCCGCCCCTTCTCTTCCACCCTTGTTTATACCCCCGCCCTTTGTTTTGTGCCTTGCATCCTTTCCAGTTGGCATTTTCTTCTCTCTTGTCTCCTCGAACTTTTTACAAATCATCATTTAAAACATTTTTGGGAGTACTGAGTCCTGCCCCGACCACTGCTGCAGTCATTCTCAGAGCCGCATATGGCACAATAGGTGCCGGGTTTTATTTTATTTCCAAATTGAGTTCACTGCTAGTTGGGTCTCTCACTGTTTATCTGCCTTTCTCCCATGCTCTGTGTTGATGCTCTGCCGCCTGGAGCGGCGAGGGGGATGATAGTCTCTGCCTAGCATAGACCCAGCATGCTTTGCTCAGTACTGTCACCCAACTCAAAGTTCAGATGATGCTCTAAACCAAAACAGAGAGGAGACTAAAAAACATCAAGACAAAAACCAATATCCAGGAAGGCTGGCTAGGATGGGCCTGAAGACATACTCAACTATAGCAGAGGTAAAATTAAAAGGACTGTGAACACTGCATTGATAAAGGGCCACACTATGTGTTACCCTAGACCATTTCAGACTATACCATTAACAAGACTGGGAATGAGTGCAGAGGGTGCACCCTACAAGTGCAACCATGTACAGTTATCCTGATCATTCAAAGCCTCAGGGAAGCTTGGGTACTTCATGTTGCAATACACTATTCACTGTCACTAAACCCCCACCAAAGAAGTTAAACAGAAACCTCACCAAAAAATTCCAGTTGTAAATACATTCAACACCTTACTGCAATCTGATATCCCTGATTACCCCGCCGAAAACCAAAGAAACAAATTATAGATATAGGAACTATATTCAGTGTCACAACACCAGGAACTGCCCACTTGTTGGGTAAATATATTGATGCCCAGGTATAAGGATTGTTTACAGACCCAGGCAATTGATCATAAAAGATCCCTTTCACTGTCTATTTTAGCTAAAATGTCAAACATAAAGAACTGAGAAAGAACACTGAAACTTCAGGAGAAAGAACCAACTGGCTTATCAAGGCAAAAAACATCTGACTAACAGAAAATGTGTCCATAAAAACTCTTAAGCCTAGTGATTGTAGATGTCAATTATTATATCTAGATTATATCATGCAGATGTCAATTACAATATCCTAATATTCAGAACAATCATCCTTTATATTGTAAGCAAGGCAAGATCAATACAAGCTAAAAAGATTCATGACTATTGCAGTATTGCAGAAGATCGCTAAAGGCACACTAAACCCAACACAACAGGGTAAACATAAGACCAAGGATGAAGAAATTAATAAGTTCTGCTAGAACAAACAAATTATAATCAATCATGAAGTCACTAAACATCAGGTTTGCTAATGTGGCAAGAACTAGCATATTCCTCCCCATTACAGCAATGGATTTAAATAGCCCTAATTTGCCAAATAAAAGAGGTAGATAGATTAATGGAATTATTACTAAATATTCTATTTCTAACCAGTAAGAAGCACATAGCTCCATAAAGTATGGTCTGAATATAAAAAGCTGAAAATGGTATTCCAAATAAAAGAAACTTGTGTAGAGCAGGAACAGTTATCTATACTCATCTTGTAAAGCAGATTTCAAGTCATAAAACCAATGTAAGTTGCTACAGGTTGATAGAAAGGAACAACACACCAGGCAGACAATATATATATTGAACATCTGCACAGTGAGTTTCATAAGACAAAGCCTAAGGGAAACCATGAACATGGAAGCCCTAATACAAGCCAAGTGGATGCTTGCAGCACTCTGTTCTCACAACATGGTCTTAAAGCCCCGAGAAATTAGTAATAGTTTCACACCAAACTGTACTATAGTTGAAATGAATTTAACAGACATCTACACAATGTTCTACCCAAAATTGCAGTATATGCATTCCCTTCAGCAGCTCATAGAACTTTCTCCAAAATAGAATATGTTTTAGGCAAAAAGCCAAGTCATTACAAAAAGAGAGAGAATCAAAACAATTGCTCAAAGCTCATCATATCATAATGAAGTGAAATTAGACATCAAAGACAAGACAAAGGACAGAGAGTTGACAAATCTGAGATTGAGCAATGACCTTGCAATGATTAGTGATTCACTGGAGAAACTGGGGAAATGGCAGGGTTCTGGGATCCAATGAAGAGGGAACACGAGAATCTGGGAGACAGAGCAAAAGAATTAAAAAGGGCATTTATAGCCACAAGAGATCTCAAATAATTAGCACAATGGTGGGTCACAGGAGCTCATACAGTAAAACGAGTAAGAAAGAGAAAAGACAAACCATAGACCAGTAGAAGGGGAAAGGAATAATAAACACCAGAGCAGAAATTAATGAGACAGTCTCTAAAAGAATGATTCCCAGGATCAATGAACTATTTTTTTTGAGGAGATTAACAACACTGAGAAGCTCTTAGCCAAACTGCCCCAAAGAAAGAGAGAAGTGTATTAATAGAATTATAGCAAAGAGAGAGATTGCAACAGATATCATTGAAATCCAGAAGATTGAGGATTATTTTGAAAAAAAATGCACACTTTAATAAGTCTAAATAAATCTAAGTAAATGTATATATTTCTATATAGATATAACCTACTAAAATATAATTTGTATATTTTTAGAAAACCAAAAGATCAGTAACAAGTACTAAGACATTTTTTAAATTCAGAGTGGAGGGTGTTGCAGATCCACTCTGGCTCATTTTATCAACTTTTCAGGAATGGACATGAACGCTCCTCTAACTAGTCAATACAGCAGAAAAGTGAGGAACACTTGCAGACTCACATTTCAAAGTCAGTGTGGCCTAAAACTAAATGCAAGGGCAACAAAAGTATTGACAAGCATCCTTAAGGAACAGAAGTAGAACTGTCAATGTCTGGGCATGGTCTGCATGCTTATGTTCCTAGAATATGGGGGGATAGACAGGAGGGCTGTGAGTTCAGAGGCCATCCTGGGCTATATGGCGGGATGCAGAGGCAGCCAAGAAATAAAACAAAGATGCAAAATGAAATGAATGAATTAGTTAATACATAATGACCAAGTGATTTTTATGGCAGGGATACAAAGATGACTCAGTATATGCAAAGAAACAAAACCAAGCAAACAAAAAGCAAAATAACAAACAAAACAAAATACAATCAAATAAAACAAAAAATCCAAACAAACAAATACCATAGCACATAAGCAGAATCATGGACCAAGGGGGCACGATTGTCTCAATATAGAGAGTAAATGTTTTAGCAAAATCAACATCTAAGAAAAATCCTGAAGGAACTGGAAATACCCACCCACACTTCTGTTGCCACAAACATCACCACACTTTTTGCCGTGAAGAACTGAGACCCCCTGAAACCAGGGGCCAAAATAAATATTTTCTCCCAGAAAATGTTTTTCTAGAAAGTGTTTGGTCACAGTGTCAGTAAAAATTACTAACATAGTAAGCAAGAGAAGGAAAAAGCTGATACCCAGGGTGGAGTCACTGATGTGACTTTACCTGACTGTGGAGCTACTGGGCCTTCAGTCAAGTTTGTGAGAAGAATGTGTCCAAGATGGACCCTGATTCAATCCTAGAATTTTTAAAACAGCTTTCAAAGATTGAGAAGGTTGACATAAAGCGTCAACTTGACAGACTCTAGAATCACCTGAGGGATGGGCTTTTGTGCATAGCTGTGCATTGGCCTGACTAGGTTAACCGCTGTGGGAAGAGCCAGCTACTGAGGGGAGTGCAGCTTGCTGGCTGGGATCCTGACGCGTCGTTGCAGGACATGTGTTCACACTATGAACCCCAAGACTGTCCTTTACTGGAAAACCCTGCTTCTAACTATGGTGTGGCTCAGCCCTAGCACACAGCTTGACCCAAGAACTCTCTGTTAATTGCAAACAGGATTAAATGAAGTCAACCATAGGTCAAGAGGCAGAGCAAACAACCAGTTGACAGGGAGTGAACACAGGAAAAAAAACGTAGGGTGAGAGGATGTCAGAAGGAGGGATAGAGAGACACATGGGAAGCAGAGGGAAGGGCGTTCAGTTTCAGAGATTATTGGGTCAGTGTGGGAAAGAAGAACTTCCTTTTCCTTTTGGTATGTCAGCTGAGGGGGAAGGTCAGCTGGGTGCTTTCTCTGCCTCTCAGAGGTAGCAGGCTTTCACCCCAACTTCCAGCTCTGAGACTTCATTGGTAAAATCATATGATTGAGATCATGTTAAAAACAACAAACTGTAAGTGGGGAGTGAGAGCTGAGCAAGGCAGGCAGTGCTCCCTTTTGTCCAGCAGCAGATTCCATGTGACCAGCTGCTTCTGCCTCCTGCTGACCTAACTTCCTCATCCCAAAAACTGTACCCCCTGTGAGTCAAAAAATCACCCCATCCTTAAGGCACCCTCACCCTGCAAAGGAACATGAGCTGAAACACCGAAGGGTTTGGGTGAAATTTCAGAGGATGAGAATACCAGCAGAAATGTGAGCTGTTAAGTCTGTGCTCATGAGATTTCAGACTGGATTAAACCAGAGGCCATGGATGGTACATTCTGGCAAAGAATTGGGATGCATTTTTCCCACGTTCCCCAAAATATGAGTGAGGCTGAATTTCAATGCCATTGATTAATTTTTTTTTTCTGAGTAGGCAATTTCAAACCAGCAAAGCATTCAGGTGGGGAGAGTTAATAAAAATTCAAATATGGATGATTTGAGACACCTGTAGGTTTGACTATGCAGATTAAGACAAAGCAAACCAAACTGTTGAAGAGATTACTGCAGTCAAAGAGAAGCTGGAAAGATCATATGCATTTAAGGCTCCAGGTTATAAAATGGAAAACTTGTTTAAAAATATTTCCATTAGAACTTAAGTGTCTACAGGAATGCCCTGTCCAAGCAGGGCCACATAAGAGTGCTTTCAGCTATATACCAAGAACTCAAGAAGATAGACTCCAGAGAGCCAAATAATCCTATTAAAAATGGGGTACAGAGCTAAACAAAGAATTTTCACCTGAAGAAATTCGGATGGCTAAGAAGCATCTTAAGAAATGTTCAACATCATTAGCCATTAGGGAAATGCAAATCAAAACAACCCTGAGATTTCACCTCACACCAGTCAGAGAGGCTAAGATTAAAAACTCAGGAGACAGCAGGTGTTGGCGAGGATGTGGAGAAAGAGGAACACTCCTCCATTGCTGGTGGGATTGCAAACTGGTACAACAACTCTGGAAATCAGTCTGGCTGTTTCTCAGAAAACTGGGCATGACACTTCCGGAGGACCCTGTTATACCACTTCTGGGCATATACCCAGAGGATTCCCTGGCATTCAATAAGAACACATGCTCCACAATGTTCATAGCAGCCTTATTTATAATAGCCAGAAGTTGGAAAGAACCCACATGTTCCTCAGTGGAGGTATAGATATAGAAAATGTGGTATATTTACACAATGGAATACTACTCAGCAATTAAAAACAATGAATTCATGAAATTCTTAGGCAAATGGTTGGAACTGGAAAATATCCTAAGTGAGGTAACTCATTCACAAAAGAACACACATAAAATGCAGTCACTGATAAGTGGATATTAACCCAGAAGCTCTGAATATCCAAGACACAACTCACATATCAATCATTCCCAAGAAGAAGAACAGAGAGGGCCCTGGTCCTAGAAAGGCTTGATGCAGCATTGTAGGGCATTACCAAGACAGAGAAGTGGGAGGGGGTTGATTGGGGAATGGGTGGAGGGAAGAGGGCTTATGGGACTTATGGGGAGGGAGGAACCAGGAAAGGGAAAATCATATGGAATGTAAACAAAGAATATAGAAAATAATAATAATAATAATAAAGAAAAATAGACTGTACACACACACACACACACACACACACACACACACACACACAGAGTGCTTTCAGCTGCTTTAATTATACAGGCATCTATGGCTATGTAGCCACAGTTCCTGCAGCCAAGATGCAAAGAGGACCAAAGGCTGCTCAACCTGGGAGCAAATCTGGGTGTCCCTGTGGACATGATTTTGCGAATATGCCAAGTAAAAGAATTATGGGTTTATCAAGACTTGTACTGAGATAATCAAGGACTGATTGGGACAGTAAGAGAGGTGCAGTTTCCTACATGAAACCCCTTAAAAGGGGGATACATGAAGCTATAGTTGCAGTGGAGAACTCAAGATGTCAGAGAGGCCCGGAACATCTCATGCCTGACAAGGGAAGCGATGATGCCAAGTGGAGACAGCTTACCAAAGAAGCCACGTGAGCTGCAGGTGGCCATGTGGGTAGGGCCACTATAGCCACCTAGAGCTGAAATAATGCCACCACATCCCCCAGATACTCTTGGAGAAAAGATTTAGTGTCCACCCAGTTAGATTTCAATCTTGCTTTGGTCTGATCCTACATCACACTCTTCCTGCTTCCTTCCATGTGGGATAGAAACATTTCCTTCCTTGTGGGATAGAAACATGTCCTTTCTGCCACTGAAAATATACATTTTTTTATTTCCTAGGGGCTCACAATTAATAATCGGCAGTATGCCTCAGAAAAGAGTTGATGTGGAACTGTAGAACAGTGTGAGTTCTCAGAATGTGGACCTGAGGTTGGACTAATGCACTCTGAATTATGAGACAGCTATAGGCCTTTGGGATCCGGACCAGAATGTCATGGTTTGAATTTGCACAAACTCATATCTGAATGCATATTCCCAAGATGGTGGCACTGTTTGAAGAAAACAAAATCTTTAAGAATTTGAGACTGGTTGATTACTAAGAAGTAGGTCTCTGATGGCTATAGACAGGTCTAGGTTCCAGCCTTACACTCTGTCTTTCCTAGTCAGCCATAACAGACAGGTTTTTCCCATAATCTCCCACTTCTGTGAGCTTCACCATACCTTCCCCAACATAGGATTGAGACCTTCCAAAATCACCATCCAAAATAAATCTCTGTCACAGTCCAGTGAAAGTAACTGATACAAAACCAAATACAATCAAAGAGATACACACAAGAAATGAAGAAATTGAACTATAACCAAAAATGTGTTGGACAGATGTCACCTTCCTTAACAGATAGTTCTGGGAAGAGTGACTATCAAAGAAGAGGTGGGCCAAAGACTAGGCGCCTACATGTAGAAGACTGAAGCCAGATGTGGAATCTCTTCATGGATAAAACCCAACTCACAATGGATTGAAACCTAAAAACCCTTTAGTATTCGCTGCCACTGTAAATGGAAAATGTTTACAGCAGATTTCATTCATTATTGTTTTTTCTAATCTTGAAATTGTTTTCCTGTTTCTTTCGGATTATGTCTGGTTTCAGGCAGCCGGTGTGTTACTGGACAATTCAATCTTCGTTGTGGATAAACACATGTCCCAGACAATGGTGCCTGGGCCCTAGGTCTGTTGTCCCCAAGGTGTGCTTGAAGCAGTTTTACTGGTTATCTGTGTTTAACATCTGAAGGCCAATTTTCAGATGTAAATGTGTTCTCTTTAGAATAATTTCATTGGGAAAGAAGGTCAAACTCCAGAGATAGAGGAGAACGCAGAGCACCCAGCGTGGCATGCTGTAGCTTTGGCCATCATCTCGGTCATCCTGCAGCCTCTCACCTACTGCCCCCTGGTTCTCCCAGCCTCAGTCTCGTCTATCTGAATTTGTGTCCTGACACAAACAGGTGCATGCGCACATCATTGTAAGCATCTTCGGTTTCCTCTACCATGACACAAATGTGTCCTTTATCACAGACATCTTCCCTTCACAGCTCTGTGCTTTCTTGAATATTGAATGAAACAATATCTCATCTTACCACAGAACAGTTATAAGTTTATATTATACAAGAACGAGTTGAGTTTTCCACTCACATTGCAGTGATGTCTATTCCCCCCCCCAAAATAATTTATTTTTGTTGGTGTGTGATGATGTTTATGTGTTCATTTAAGTGCGGTTGTGTGTGTATGCATGTACAGGCATGCATGTCCACATGTGTGTATCTATGTGTATGTGTACTTGTGTATGAATGCATGCACATATGTATTGCGCACACACATATGTACTCATTTGTATGTGTATGTATGTGTGTGTGTGTGTATACATACATAGTTAAGATGACAACCTCACATATTGCTGCTCAGATGTATGTCATATTTTTGTGAGGCAGGATCTCTTACTGCCATAAAACTAATTAACTAAACTAGGCCGGCCAGTGAGGTCAAGAAACTTACCCCAAGAGCCGATGTAATGAAAGCCACGTGGTAGGTGTATGCTTGGATGGGAAGGCAGAGATGGGCAAAGTTAAGTTCTCAGGCTTGCAAGGCAAATACTTTAGTCACTGAGCAGCTCCCCAGCCCCACTTCTAGTTTCTAACATCCTTCATCCTGCAGATGGAATCTATTTAGACCTGGATATCATGTTAGCCTGACAGGTTTCCTTAGTATCCTTTGGTCTGGAGTATTTCCATTAACATGGCATTGTTGCCTATCCTTTTGAGTGCACAGTCCTCTTATCTGACGTTTTGTGTAGAATATTCATCATGTTGTGCTTCTCTGATAATTCCTCTTATGATTCAGCTCGCAGAACCCTTCAGGAGCGCTGTCCCAGGCATACCATACCCAGAGGTACACCATGACCTTCCATCCCTCCATGCCGACATTCATGTTGATTACCAATCTTGATTTTGCTCAGGTTGCTCACTACATGGTAGCATGCAAACATAAAAACAAGCACACATGTGTACATACTTTATAAATACCAAGTTGAAACAAAAACATGCAACAGTACTAAAGGTTTGTTTCATCTCTTCTGACCTGTGACCTTTCCCCTGTGACCTTTGCCCTCTGAGGTCATCCCTTCCCTCCTTAACTAGACCCTCCAGCATCTTTAAGGGTTGCAGAACTGCTCTGTTAACAGTATAACTAAAAATATCTACAAAATGCACCCCTTGTTTGCAGGCTCCCCGCCCTGTCATGCGGAGGTAGATGAATGAATGAGTTAGGGTCACAGCCCCTTCTCTACGCCACAGCTGCATTTGTTTTAAATGCCGTGAAGCTCTTTGATTCCATTTGTCTTCTGCTCTCAGTGGTTGAATATTTTACTATTCTTCCAAAAGGTTAAAAAAAAAACTTATTAAGCACAGGTCTGTTAAGCAAACGTGTCTGATTGCCCCAGAATCCTATACCCTACAGCCTTCACACTGAAAGTAGCCAAGCTGACTGTGGGTGGCACAGTTTCCATCCTTCCGAAGTTTGTTTTTGCAAAGTTACCTGGGTATTTTCTCTAGGCTTCTCCCTTATACAAACATCAGCACATTCACATGGCTTTTGCACACAGCTTCCTTCTCAGAAACATTAATACGTCAGTCAGTTCATATTCTTGTTTGTAGCTGAGTTGTACTCCACTGCATGTGGGCACCACTGCTTACTAAAGTTACATTTGGATGCCTAGCTTTTTATATGAATGTGAAATCATATTTTAAATATCCACAAATTGGCTTGTAAAGTGTCTTTAAAATCTTATACTCACAGATGATTTTGGAAGCTTCCAAGAAATACTTATTCCAAGAATAATGAAATCCAAAATGTGATGAAATAAATGGTTTGTCAGGCTCATCTTATTTCTACAAAACTAAATATCATGTGTGTGTAATGCTTGCTGTCTTCTTTTCACATGTAATCTGTTTCCAGCAGACTGTACCAAACACATCCTGTGTGCCTGCTTCCTGTTCACTGCTTTTCAATTTCTCAGCTCACTTCAACATATACTGCACACACACTCACACACATACATGTACACACATACATGTACTCACACAGAGACATGCACACTCACACATACACTTACACATATTTGCACAAATATGCACTCATGAGTCACACACACACACACACACACACACACACACATATATATACACACACCCATAGGTCAACACACTCACAAACAGACATATACTCAACACACAGACATATACACAATATACTAACAAATATTTATACAAATATAGACTCACAGTCATACACTCAGATGGCTGATCAGGAAAAGCACCCTCTTTTTAAAATTTATTTATTAATTAACTTACATCCAAAATGTTGTCCCCTCCTAGTCCCTCCTCCCAGAGTTCTTCCCCCCTCACCCATCACCCCTATTTTTTTCTCTGAGAGGATTCCTCCCACCCCCAGGTATCCCCCTTCCCTGGGACTTCCAGTCTCTACAGGACTAGGCACATCCTCTCCCACTGAAGCCAGACAAGGCAGACAGTGCTCCACTACACATGTGCCAGGGACCTCGGACTGGCCTGGGTATGCTCTTTGGTTGGTGGCTTAGTCTTGGGAGTTCCCTGGGGTCCAGGTTAGTTGATACTGTTGGTCTTCCTATGGGGTTACCATCCCCTTCAGTTCCTTCAACGCTTCCTTAACTCTTCCAAAGGAGTCCCTGACTTCCATTCAATGTTTGGATGCACTGGGATGGGGTGACCAACCCACCTTCAAAATTTTGGGCCCCAAATTGTTCCTGCCCAAAAGAAATGCAGGGACAAAAATAGAGCAGAGACAAAAGGAGTGACTGACCAGTGACCAGCCCAGCTTGGGATCCATCCCATGCACAGGCACTGAACCCTGATACTATTACTGATGCTATGTTTGCTTGCAGATAGGAGCCTAGCTTGGCTGTCTTCTGAGAGGCTCTACCAGCAATACCCTTGTTCTTGTAGAGGACTCAGGTTTGGTTCCCAGCACCTATACCGTGGCTCAGAACCATCTGTAAATAAGTACAGTTACTAGGAATCTAATGTCATCTGACCTCTGTGGATACTGGGTATACATGAGGTTTACACACACACATACACACACACACACACATAGGCAAACACACATAAACTAAACTAAATAATGAAAGAAGACAGTACACAGATTCATATGTTGTTCATGACTCAACAAGTATGAAAGATGCAAAACTGGGCATAGGAGGAGCCAGTGTCACGTTCATTCACTATAGTGTTTAGTCACACATAACTATTAAATACAAGGGTTGGGCAACATCTCATAGGCAGCAGGAAGGATAATCCAGCCAATCCTTCAGCATTTCAAAATGGTTTCTCAAGCCAATACCAGGGAGCTTTCTCTAATACTGCAGGCAATGTAATATGACTAAAGGATAAAATAGACCTTGGGGAATTCAAATCAAAATAAACTTTCTATTTTAACATCTGAAAGGCAAGAGAGAAAACTGCCAAGCCTCCTATCCATCTCCTTCTTGTTTAATGGTTTATTTGTGATAGGAGAGCTTTAAATTTTTCTAAGTGTCCTGTATTCCTGGAACATACCTGATAGTGTGCTAACAAAAGTGCATTTTGTGATGCCAAAAGAGAGCCAGAATCACACTCTTTAGGTAAAGTAAATCCCATCACATGTAATATCTTAAGTCCTACAAAGTCCTACCATTAGCAAACCTGAGAAAAACATCTACAGATCAACACCAGCCCAGAAAGGTAAGGAAGACTCTCTCAATGTTAGAAGCCAGAACTGTTGCAGATCATAACCTAGGAGTCCAGTTCTGGACCCTACAGCTGCTTGTTCACTTAAAAGGACAGACATGGAACAAAACAGGTGGTGTAAACTGTGGCCCACAGCTTTGGCGTCCTCCTTATGGGCAAGGATGGGTTGAGGGAAATGACCGGTGATGCTGGATTGCAAGTTGTTTTGTTTTGTCAGTTTCTCTTCCCAGAATACTCACAAAATATTTTCTACTATGAAAGTGATTCATTTTATCACTAATGATGGAGAAGCAGCATTATCCAAGGTTCCATACCCACAGCAAAATCAGGTACAAATTATATGCTATTATTTTAAAAGCTTGCAACCAACATGAGTCATGGCATTGGTGGGGAGATGCTGTGGCTAGAGGAAAGGCAGGCAGTCTTAGCAAAGCTCCTTCGTGCAGTGCCACGTGCAAGAACTCTAGGTGTGACACATGCATGTACCACCACAGTTTTGTGGACAGGAAGAGTCACCATTACAGAGATCTCCAACGTTGAGAAAAGTCATCTCACATTGTTTTTCAAGTGAAAGTCTAGTCAACTTGATAGTTGATGAAGCAAGAACAAATTATATCTACTCTGAACACACAGCAGCACCAGAGCCATCTGAGCTGCAGCTAACACTTGCTGTCATAGCCTGCAACCGATGATGGCTCTCTCAAAAACAGGAATAGGGGAATGAGAACATTCATGTGACAAAACTCTACCTGATCTGATTCTGCAGACATGGCAGTCAACTCCAGATTATACATGGCTCTAAGCACACACTGAAAACTGTGCACTAAATTATCATCAAGGTCCTGTGGAGTTGCTGTCTTATGAATGAGATACCCAAGGCCAAAACTCAAGTGTATCTGCCCTCAGCACACTACCAAACAATTACAGGGCTAGATCACCACCATGGGCTGAGAGCAACTGTGACCATCATCACTGCTACCAACTTAAAACATCTGTCATTTAAAATTTTTATTCTACAGTTAAAACTATCATTAGATATTTAAGCACAGAAAATCATCAACTGAGTATTTTCTGTATGGCAGTCAAATATTCACAGATACCAAAATTTGAAAACATGCTCGAAAAGTTTTAAAAAGTATTCATGGTGCCATTAGGCTGTAGGTTGTACGATAAAGACAAGGGTCATGAAGCCATGTAGCTAACTATCTGACTAGGTTTCCCCTACCACAAAATACAGAAATGGTTGAAGAGGAGAAAATGATGCAGTCCAGTGAAATACACCACAGCTGTCAAAAAGGGAAGGCTCAGACCTGGGCTGGCAGAAGTAACCAAGAGCTTTGAAGAATATGAAGCAAATACAATACACAGAGAAAACAAGCATGCTGTGCTTTACTTCATAGAAACACACTGGGACTGAACCGCCTGCCCTAGTCAGGGTTTTGATTCCTGTACAAAACATCATGACCAAGGAGCAAGTTGGGGAGGAAAGGGCTTATTCAGCTTACACTCCCACATTGCTGTTCATCACCAAAGGAAGTCAGGACAGGAACTCACATAGGGTAGGATCCTGGAGGCAGGAGCTGATGCAGAGGCCATGGAGGGATGTTTCTTACTGGCTTGCTTCCCCTGGCTTGCTTTGTTTGCCTTCTTATAGAACCCAGGACTACCAGCCCAGGGATGGACCACCCAAAAGGGGCCCTCCCCACTTGATCACTAATTGAGAAAGTGTCCTACAGCTGGATCTCATGGAGGCATTTCCTCAAGTAAGGCTCCTTTCTCTGTGATAACTCCAGCCTGTGTCAAGTTGATACACAGAACCAGCCACTATACATTATGAACAGAAAGAGGCTCAGAGTTCTCTAACTGATCCCTTTAGATAGCCTGTCAGCACAAAGCTTTGGCTCCCAGCTTAAACTTTAACCTGTGCACTTTACTATTTATGTTAGAATTTCAAAAAGTTGCAATGGTTTGTGCAGAAGGCATGATAACCTTGACTAGGACAGAGCAGGGACAGGAACCAGAGGAGGGGCCAGATCTGCTGTCTCTTCAGGAGAGGGCAGTGCCTGACCACTGATGGCCAGCCAAGGAAATGGCCGGCAGCAAGGTATCACCTGGCATTGAGGCTTCAGGCCTTGGGGAGAGGCCCACATTTTTCCTATTATGACAAATTGTGCTTTTTGTAGAGTGAGCATTTTTCCTACTGAAGCTGTCAAAGACCCTGAATAGCTCTCTCTCTCTCTCTCTCTCTCTCTCTCTCTCTCTCTCTCTCTCTCACACACACACACACACACACACACACACACACACACTGTAGTGGCTACTCTCCAGTCTCAGAATGAATTATTATTGAAAAACTGTGCTTGCTGCAAGGTACCAGAAGACCGGGATGTGTTCATCACAGCTTCCTGCCTCTTATTCAGGAAGTTTTATGTTCTTTACCTAAGCTTACAGAGGTGCTGGATCCAGAGAGCCAGAATTCAGCTTCCCCACCCAAGACTTAAGAAAAAATTTAAATCTCATTTTCTAATATGATACATTAGCTAGAATCTGAAAAGCCTATGTATATTTTGTTTTGAGTCAAGTCTTGGTTTGTTTTTAGCCTTACAGGTACAGACAGAAGCCCTTAATTTTTGTTTGACTCTTTTTCCTGTTTTAATCACAAAGAAAATGAAGAACTCAAAAAACCTATAGACAGTACACACCCAGAAAATCCTCATGCACAAAGATGACTTTTTCTACTCTTGTTCAGACTAAGTCTTGTATAGTTGTTTCTGACTGTAACCACAGCAGCCTTGATGTCTTCAGGGACTCTAGGAATCCACCAAGATATTTAGATGGCTCTAAGTGTTTCACTAAAAAAAAAACACCAATATCATTTATCAGATATACAAAGGTCTATGACACACAGACACATATAGAACAGATAAGAGCCACATGGGTGCCCTTGAAGAGGATGCCATTACTGTCTCCAGGGACTATAAGATATATCTGGGAGATAAAAAAAAAATACGAGCCCAGCCTTCACAGCTGCTGGACATTGGAGCCACACAGGCAAAGCAGCTCCTGAGGCCCTGATTTCTGCTCTCCCAACTTTGCCAACTCCTGCTCAGACACGTAGTGGATAATGACTTATGTAACATATCACTGCTGGCTCCGCTCAGTTATGATGGCCAATTGATTGCATAGTCTTAAGCTTTTATAAATTAGAGGCTCTCTCTGTTATTTCAACCATTTCCCAAAGATAAATTCTGAACTCCCAATCTCAAGTTGCTGCCAAGATCATACCGAGAGGTGTTCCTTAACAGACAACATGGAATGCGGAAATCAACTAAAGAATAATTAAATAAGTTAATACAATTCTGAATGGCCTTTATTGAAGATTCATCCTGCTGAAGTCTCAGGTACAGAATTCTTACTTCCATAGAAGTTTGTATATACAATCAACATTTAAATATGTATCCTAACTAATGAATGAACTATAGTCTCAGAACAGATGAACAAACAAAGATCACATTTCACAACAAGTAACATCCAGCTGGCTCCAGCCTATCTGAGCTCAACAGAGAAAATGAATCCAGACAGCACATACCAAGGCTTGCACCCAGCGAATATTTTGAATAACTTCTGTGATGAATTCACCATTCCTCAAATGGATTCCAAGCATCTCTTCTGCTGCCTAAAACAATAAATCCACATCTGTCCCCCAAAATGACTCGACTATCCTGAGGCAGGGTGGCAGGAAAGAGCATCGCGTATTGCCAATATACATTTCCTCCAGCTACAGGGTAGAGTGTCTGCCCTTGAGTCCAAATGCTGCTCTTTTCTTGCTGAATTTTCCTTCTGACAAAGAGCTTGACACTCAGCTTCCAGCTAGTGGTGTAGATAAGACACTGTTGTAGGAGCTTTGAGCCTCTTCTAGGAACAAAAGTACAGCCCTGGGTGGGTGGCTGGGTGGGTCTAACCTTCACATCACATCAGCCATTTCATAGCAGCCTTGTTACTTTGACTCTTACAGTTTCAGAGAAGGAAATTCTGGGTATAGAAAAGTAACAGAGTCATGAGATCAAAGCATCTCTTCAAGTTTGCACCAAAACTAAAGGCTGTGGAGATTAAGAGAGATGGATGTTAGCTGGGCATCTTTCTGAGGTTTAGGTCCTTGGCAATTAATCATCCCAAAGATGTCACATCGTAGAAAAGCACTCTATTTTTAAACCTGCTCCATTTGATTGAAATATCAACAAAACAACTGAATACAGTGCATAGAACGTTAATTCTTTCCTTCAGGGAAAACTGATAACCACCAGTACATTCATCTTCAAACTGGGATCTATAAAATACATACAGAACAAAAATTTATAAACAGGCAAAGGAACAAATGCTGTGGCCAGATGGACGGATTGTAAGACCCTAAAAGAAAAACGGGGGAACCCAGCACCCCACGCCTCGGAAGCCGGCCCCCCAATCACTCACAAGAAACAGTCTTGATGCAAATAGCAAGAGGTTTTAATTCCAGAGCCCTGGGGCATGGTCCTCTCCCACACAGGGTAGAGAACAGTAAACACTGCATGCAGAGCCAGAACTGCTTTTATAGTTTACAGCCAAGCCCGCCTATATAAGCCACTCCATACCTTCTAAGCCAATCAGTTCAAACCATCCGAGCCCACACTCTCTGAGAACCAATCAGCCTCCCACAGAGGCCGGATGGGACCTGGTTAAGTCATTTCCACCTATGTGGCCCCCATGCACTGGGTCGCACCAGGGTTATGTATTCAAAGCCCACCCTCCCCCACTGGCAGTAGGTGTTGGGGACCTAAGCGCCCCCAGGCATGAGCTCCTCAGTCCCCGCAGTGATTCTGCCAGCCCCCAGCCACGCTTGTCTTTGCCATAGCCGCTCCGCGGAGGCAAGATGAGAAAAGGCGCCAGGGACACTCCCAAAGGTTCACAGCCAGACCCTGGAGGCGGGTGTGATGTGTGCACATTTCCAGGCCAACAAAGAGTGGACTGAACCTCTGCTCCCTTGGGGTCACCCAAGACTCAGGCATGGGAGATTTCTAGCCTGCAACCTTATCCTTTCAGGATGAGCTGAGATGCCGAATTCTTCCAGGTATCCTGAAGCTCGGGTGGGTCTCAGCACTTGGTATGACTTTGCTAAGGGAGTGAGGCATGGTCACCACGTGGCTTGTGATAGTTAAAATGGTGCCCAAGAAGGATCTATATTAACAGTCTGGTGGTGTTTAGAGGGACTATCAAATTGTTGGGCAGAATGTTCAAAACACAAAAGTTTGACATCACATGGAACCATTTTAGACAAGAAAATTCTGAGTCTCAAGTAGTTTGGGGAACTTTAACAAGAACATCATTCTACCCCTACAGAAGTAACTATAAACTCAGACACTATTTTAAACAACAACAACCATACACACACACACACACACACACACACACACACACACCTACCTTTTCAGGTTCTGTTTCACAAATGGAGATATTTTGTAAAATTAGATTTTAAAAATATAATTAGTACCCAGTAAAGATGTCAGATTCTGTCTGATGGGCGCTCTCCATTCTGCTCTAATCATTCCTTATTCCAGGAGTGTGAACAAGCAGGGGCCGAGCCAGAAGGTGCCCCGCCCACTGGGAGTCCCAAAGTAATGTAGCCCATTGACCCGGAGAAGACTGGAATTTTACTAACCGCAAAGAATATTGATTTCTGGAATCATGTTATAGTGGAGGGCGGAGATGGCAGAGTGGAAGGTAGAGCAGGAAGGAGGGTAGTATTCCTGCCTGGTTTACAAAATAAAGGCATCAAGGAAAGAGGGACAAGGCCTAGTCTCAGCATGAAGCAAATCCACATGTGGTCGGCCAGGTATAAAGAGAGGGGAGGGAAGCAGGGAGGGTGGAGAGCACACAGGCCTGTCCAGGTGTCAGCAGGATGGTGCTAGCGCAGTGAGGAGGGGAAGACTCATGCCAGGCACAGATCAGAGATGAGGACCAGAGCAGCCTTAATGAACAGAGCAGCCAGAAAAGGCACTGCAGCCAGAGGAGAGGCCTGACCAGCCGGCAGGAGTCTAGGCAGATGCGTCCACAGAAGCAGTGTGAATGAAGCAGGTTCAGAGCACGGGAGACAAGAACACTAAGAGGCTGAGAAGACAGGGCTCAGAGTTAAAGGAAGACCAGGAAATCCTCATATTTAACAAGGTGAAGCCCGCTTCAGACACTGCAGAAAGCCTCAAAAGATTATCCCAGAGAATTAGGCCATTGTGTTTCCCGCTGGAGGTGAAAGGTCAAAGAGGTGTGTCACTCCACGAAGTGACAGAAGGGGAGCCAGAGGGGCTTGGTAAGTAGCACCTGTGAGAAAAAGAGAAAGAAGCAAAGAAGGGAGAGAGAGGAGGGAAGGCGGGACAGAGAGAGGGAGGGAGGGAGGGAGAGGGGGGAAAGGAGGGAAGGAGGGAGAAAGGAAAGAGAGAGAGAATCCTAAGCAAAACAAACAAAATAGCTTCAGAATCAGGGCTCTGGAGATATCTGCATCAGCAAAGCACCACATGCCTGTGACTCCAGAGCTGGGACAGAGCGAACAAGCAGGTCTTCGGGCTTGCTGGACAGCCAGGCTAACTGAATAGGGGAATCCCAGATTCTATGAAAGTGTTCCGTCTCAAATAACTTGTAGACAGTAATTGAGGAAGACACCCAATGACATTCTCTGGAACCCAGTGCCACCTTCAAGCCTCCACACGCACATAATAACACACACACACACACACACACACACACACACACACACACACACACACACGCACACGCACACGCACACGCACACACACACACACACACACACACCAGGGGAGCCTCCACATGTACATATGTGAGAGTGCACACAGGTACTCTCACACACATATACCACATGCACATCCACAAGAGTGCACATAGGCACACACACATACCACATCCACATCCACAAGAGTGCACATAGGCACACACACATATGTAGGGGTGGTTCTGATGCTATGATCCTGTTCCCCAATTGGTACTTGATCTATCAGTAAAGAAGCCATGGGCCAGTTGGTGGGTGGAAGGATTAGGCAGGACTTCCCAGTCCCCACAGGCAAGCTAGCAGACACAGGGAGAGAGGAAACAGATATTCTCCAGGTGGGATAAGAGGTGACCGGTCATGTGTGATCTCTGGAGAAGTGTCCTAGAAAGTGGCAGGGGGTTCCTAGGGAAGTGGAGACTTCACTACATCCTGTGGGATACACACAGGGGAGACGGACAGACTGCCTCCAGGAGCTGTGCAGAGTCAGCTTGGACATGAGATCGTGAGAGAGGAGAGGAAGACAAGAAGGGCGGGTCAAGGAGCTGCTGACACAAGTAAAACCCAAGGCCAAGAGCAGCTGATGTCTCCATGAGGTGATTAACCAAGGAGGCTCAATGTGTGCTTTGCCCTGGAATCCTAGGGTCATGTCTGTAGGTGGTTTCCGCCAACAATTTGAGTAATTATAGAGCATGGAACTAAGTTTGGGGTCAGAGAGATTTACAAACTCAAGAACTGAAAACAAGGGATCTGAAATTTCAAAAAGCTGGATGTGCGGGAGTCCTGGTGACATCTGTTCTTAAACAGAGGACAAGTTCAGGGGAAGGGCCAGGAGAGCAGAAACACTGGGAGGCAGAGCTTGGAGTGAATGATGGAGCCAGAGCTCTGAGGAGGAGCTAGCTAGTGAGCAACAAGACCCTTTCCATTACAGGACGGCACGAAATGCTCTGAATAACAGTATGTACGCAGGGAGAGCCTGGGGAACCCTGTTCATGAATTAATGGCTCCTTGTGGAAACCATGGAAGAAGTCTGGGAACTAAGAGCTACCTTCTAAGGATCAAGACGTTCCCTGATGATGGGTCCAGAAGGTAAACTTAGACCAGGCAGTGTCTGCCTGCGTGAGCCCACGAGTTTGTCATCCCACCAACATGGAAGGCCTCATGGTCTTTACCCAGCAATGTGTGGTTCCTGAGGTGACTGACCATGAGCCTCCAGGGAGAAGCTGTGCGTTGTGTATGAGAGATGATACTGAGCTCACAAGAGGGCTCATGAGAAACCCAGGACACTGAGGCTGCTCAGGACAAATGTGGAGCAACTGTTAGCTGCACTGTGTGAGCCTGCGAAAGTTGTGTGACTACATCAGGTCAAGAGACTCAGGCCCTCCTCTGCAGAAGGGGTTCAACAGTGGTCCACAGAACGTGAACGTGGAAGTAGTGGGGAACCAGGGGCCCCTCCCAAGGCAGCACTGACCATTCAAGGAGGTTGAAAAGGACATCATAGAGTGGGAACAATGTGGCTGGGTGCATAGAGAAAGAAGTACAAAGAGAAGTGTGAAAGAAGGAAGTGAAGCCAGAATAGAAACAGCAGGAACCACACAGCACACAGGGCAAAGGACTGGCAGGGTCAGCGGGGAGTGCTAGAACTCCAAGAGGGCACACTCACCCTCCTGAAGGAGGGCGATGAAGGCCAGACGAAAGGGCACCAGCGAGAAGCAGCGATGCAAAGTGACCCTGGAGAGGAGAGGGCCATGGGCCACGGAGGACATTGCATCATTTGTTCTTTGTTAGCGGAGGTCACAAAGGTCAGGACCATCCATGCGGGTGCTTGGGCCAGGGGCTCACACAGCCTAGGCGCAGCACTGGGGAGAACAGAAACTGCAGCAGGCAGCACGGTGCCCCAGAGTTATGTGCAGGCACTGAGGGAGAAGCTACATCCTCAGGCATGGCTGACAGGATTGGAATCCACATCCCGCATCCCAAGATGAGAAGGTCATCCTCCTTCATGAAGGTGAGCCAGTGTCATCACAGGCTCCTTATCAGAGGGAGGCAGGGACACCAGAGGAGGAGATGTGACACCACGGAAAGCAGAGATTAGTGTGTTCTGACTTACAAGCCAATGGGTGTGGGTGGCCTGCGAGCTACCGAGGTAGGAAGGGACTCTCCCCCAGTGTTGCAGAAGGAAGGAAAATCTTCCCGACTCTTCAGACTGCCGACCTTTCAAACTGTCAGGGAGTAAGCCTGTGTCTCGGGTGACTAAGTATGTCCCAGTTTGTCACAGCAGCAATAGGATCTGATACTGCATCCTAGCCACATGGAACCAAGATAAACCTCTATTACTAAACGATCATAACATATAAGGAAGTCCAAAGTATTTCTAACCTTTCTAATAACGAGTTTTATTTTGTTCTGAAACACCAAATTGTTTTAAAAAAATCACAGAAGTGTACCTCCTTCAAAAGTACCTAATTCTTTATTTTGCCTGTTCTCCTAGTGACCCAACTCTGGCTGATAAGACCGCATAGGATGAAAGGCAGAGCTGAGCTGCCTTTAAGCTGGTGACAGGAGTGTAGAGCATTGAGAGGCTTGATGTTCAGGGCCAGCGGAACTCCAGTGAGCAGGCAGTGCATAGCTTTCTGTTGCGGGGCAAGGTAGAAAGCAGGCACCTGCACCTTGTCTCTGTGTTACTTCCACAGGACAATGAGGATGCTGTTCCAAGCCCCTACTCCCACCTTAGCAAGCTGCCCGGGTGGCTCTCAGTGACTCCATGCGGAGAAGCCAGAGTAGACAGGCTTCCTAAGAAATGTGGGTAAAAACAGTCAAGCAGGAGCCCATTGGGGAGTGGTGTGGCATGCCCAGAAGAAGCTGTGGCCAACTTCAGGGGCTTCCATTCCATACAGACAAGGAAAGCCAGAAGCAGGGCTAACGTGGTAAAGAATGTCTGAGGAAGTTGCATGGGTGAGGGTAACGGTGGGAAGGACAGGAAGAAACACTTTCAATACTAACCTTAACAAAGAAAGGAAAACCGCATTTCAGGTTTTCAAATGAAATGAAGATAGAGATCTCACGTCTCAACAGTAATAAAGGGAAACTGTCTTTAAACCTGCTCTCAACAGCAGGTGTTTATATTCTTGATTATGATTTAACACAGATGGTGAAATAGATTGTAAAATACGAAAACAATCAGCTTGGTCTTATGCTAAAAGACACTTAAATTAGACAGGTGGATACGGGGGAAATATGTGTACAAATAGAACTGGCACACTTTCCTTATGTTAATGTACATACACTTTCGTGGTTGAATATGTATCTGATTTTCAGGGTTGAAGTGTGAGTGTGTGTGTGTTTGTAAGTTTACATGTAGCTTTAGTATATCTTCTAAAACTTGAATATTAGGTTAGAAACCTCATTAGTAGTGAACCGCTTCTTTAATGTCCTTAGAATAGCTATCCAGGCAAGAAATGCAAACTACTTTGTTCTATATTTAACACTCAGGGGCCGAAGATCCTCATCACAGTGGCTGACATGAACAACATTATTATAATATTTGCACACTGAAAGGAAGATTAACAGTTGAGTGTCAATATAAAATTGAGTTCATCTCCCTCTTAGAAGGCTGGCATGAACATTCTGTCTTTTTGATGGCACTGAAACTTTCAATTACAAGCTTGTTTATTCATCTTAAAATGCAAGTGCTGGGTGGGAGTGATGTCAGGTCCACAGCACAGGCATCTCCAGTGGCTGAGGGGTCAAGGTAAAACCAGTAGCTCCATCCTTCCCTCTCTCCGGGTTAGGCAAGCCCTGGACTCTGTGGCAGAATGTCTCCTAAGATCATCACTCACGTGGTCTGCGAGTGAGGATTGTACTACCTCGCATTGCTCTCTCTCTCTCTCTCTCTCTCTCTCTCTCTCTCTTCCTTGTCTCTCTCCTCCCCCCTCTCTCTTTTCTCATCCAATTATTTTCTTTTATCCAAGTTTTGTATCATTTCCAAAAATGATCCAGAATATTGTGTCTCCCTTCCTCTCCCTCCAACCCCTCCCTTGTCTTTTTTCACCCTCTCTCTCTTGATCATGGCCTCTTTTACTTTAATTATTACTGTTTTACAGAGAGAGAGAGAGAGATAAGTTAATAAAGACATCAATGCCTAATAACATGTTTTGAGATATTTTTTTTCTTTCCCAACTAAACAGTAAGAGCCTAAGAAATGTGGTTAACCGCTCGGCGATTCGTGCTCTCTACACCATCATCTGACACACTCAGAGCCTTAAACGTGAATGACTTCCTGTCACATTAGAGGTAAAGATAAAGGCAGCTGTCATATCCAGTGGATCTGTCTGCTATACACTAATGCTTTGCTGCCATCTTTGGAGCTGACAAATGTTAAAGGTCAGCCATCTTTCACAATCATCTCATCAGCCAGAGGACCGTGAGTGAGTTTCCTGAGCTGACTAACCAGCTTCCCTCAACTGCCACTCAATGCATCCCTCCACGGGAAACTGGCAGCCCTCCCCTCAGTAAGTGCTTTCCAGTACTACTTCTGTACCCCTTCCTCCTCTCCCTAAAACCCAAGGGAAAAAAGTTTCATGCCCGACAGCCCAAACACTTGATTCCCAACACTGCTGCCCTGATTTGCTTCAGGAGAAAAGTCTTCCATATTCCCCTGGGTGTCTTTTTCATTAACACCAAAGCCAGAGGGGAAATCTGGGGGAAAAAGCTTTCCTCTGCAAGCATGTCTTGCAATGGCCAATGAACCTTAAAGAACCTTCCAGAATAAACTAATGATAGTAATGTGTTCTCAGTCTGGGCTGAAGAAACACAGGAGAAGGACAGAGAATCTGATGCTTTGTTCCCTCTAGCCTGAATTCATCTTGCTTTGCAAACTCCTTCACTGGACGCTGATACCCAGATACCTAATACCTTAAGCCTAGCTGTAGGTCCCTGATCTGAGGATACAGCACTGTTCTTATTCCTAGAGCACCTGCCTAGAAACTAGGATGATGCTATTGGCTCATGTAATTTTGATAAAATAAATACCCTAAATCATCTCATCAAGCAACAGCAAAAAAAAGGGGGGGTCGGGTAGTAAGATCCTGAGTAGTAAGCAAGATCTGAGAGTCTTTACACCTCCCAAGGCAACAGACCACGGAGCTGCACAGAGAATAACGCAGAAGGCTTCTCATTCTGTTTCCCTGCCCCACTCCCTGGGATTCTGCTTTGATAGGTCTCTGGCATATGACTCTTCTGTGCTCTCCCTCTGAGAAGTAGGCTTGTTTCAAAGCTCTGCGCTCAGTGCTTTCAGTTTCTGTGGTTCAACCTTTACATTATTTTATTATGAAAGCCTACAGCAAAAATGAAAAGCAAAAGTTTCTATTTGTTAACTGGACTTGGGTCTCTCCTTTTTTCTCATTAATTTATTTTTTCATTCACTTTACATCCTGTATGCAGACCTCCCCTTCTCCTAGTCCGTTCACCACACACACACACACACACACACACACACACACACACACATACACACACACACACGGTCCTTTCCCCATAACCCCTTTCTTTAGTGGGAGATCCCTCCCTGCTAAATATCAACCCACCCTGGTGCCTCAAGTTACCACAACACCAGGCTCATCCTCTCCCAGTGAGATAAGACAAGGCAGACCAGTTAGGGGAACAGGATCCACAGACAGGCAACAAAGTCAGAGGCAGCCCCTACTCTAGTTGTTGGAGGACCCCTATGAAGACCAAGTTGCACATCTACTATATATATATATGTATATGTATATGTATATGTATATGTATATACACACACATATATATGTATGTATATGTATGTATATGTATGTATATGTATGTATATGTATATATACATACATACACATATATGTATGTATGTATGTATATATATATATATATATATATATATACACAGAGAAAAGAGGCCCTGCCATGTATGCTCTTTGGTTTGTGGTTCAGTCTTTGGGAGCTCCCAAAAGATGATTTTTTTAATCTTCCTGTGGAGTTCCTTTCACCTGACTTCCTGAGCTCCATCTAGCGTTTGGATATATGTCTCTGCATCTGTTTCAGTCAGCTGCTGGATGGAGCCTCTCTAGGACAGATATGCTAGACTCCTGTCTGTGAATCCAAGTTACTCTTTTTCTTCCTCTTTAAGGTCCATTTCCCCCCATCCATTGCTACATCCACAAATCCACAGTTATACACACCAATCCGCTCACCAGCAACAGCTTCTGGAGGTATCACAGTAGATGCCATGGGAAGTAGGTCATGTACAGACTTCACCTTGCCGGCCACAGCAAGTTGAAATACAGCATAATGACATAAGTTTGAGCACAGAGATTCCCTGTGCAAACCACAAGGCTCTGGTGCCCAAGCTCTCCATCAATCAAGTCTGTCCTAGTGGGAATGCTGTGATCTGGGGCTTCTACTATCTTTTGTAAAACCCCGTTCATCTATTACTGTCTTTCACCATTCAAAATAGAACTGAAGATGATTGCAAACCCATAAGAAGAGCAATATTAACTAACTGGACCACCCATAGCTCCGAGAGATGAAACCACCAACAAAAGAGTACACATGGACGGATCCATGGCTCCAGCTACATATGGAGCCGAGGGTGAACTTATCTGGCACCAATGGGAGGGAAGGCCCCTGGTCTTGTGGAGGCTCGATGCCCCAGCATAGGGGGATGCTAGAGCTGTGAGAAGGGTGTCGGGGAGTGGGTGGGGGAGCACCCTCATAGAGGAAAAGGGAGGGGGAAGTGGAGGGATGGGATAGGAGGGTTGTGGAGGGGTAATCAGGAAGGGGATGTCATTTGAAATGTAAATGAATGAGATGATTAATAAAAAGAAAAGAAAAGGGAAGAAAAGAAAAGAAAAAAAAGAAAAGAAAAGAAAAGAAAAGAAAAGGGAAAGAAAGAAAAGAAAAGAGACCTGTGCAACATAACCTTTGAATGGATATAAACAAATGAGACTTCTTAGGGAAAGTGGAAGATTTGAAGACTGACACTTAAGAAGATGATAATTACAGAGTGCATTCTATGTACTTTATGCATTCAACTTATCTAGTCCTTCAAGAATCCAAGGAGGGAGGGAGGTACCTTTCCTACCTTACAGGTGAGGAAACTGTGACACAGAAATATTGCATGACTTGCCCAGGGTCACAGAGATGGTAGGTGGCAGTCCTAGACTACAAACCCAGCTCTGGTGTACAGTCTGAAACCCTAACGTTCTGATTAGCTTTGATGGGTCATTTCCTAGCCATGCCAGTAAATTTACTAGTTGGTAAATGATTGAGGCAAATGATTTCATTTCAATTAAATTTCCAAATTAAATTTGCTTGTAAAGATTTAAGGCTGACCTTGGAAAACAGTTCTACTGGTGCGGCCACAGCATTCCCCTCTCTCAAGTACTGCTCCCAGGACCAGGTTTCCTGTGTAGTCACAGAAGATTCTAGAAGAGAAAAAAAGAAACACTTTCCTTGAAGCAGTTCTTGATGAAATAAATCTTAGAAGCAGGCTTAAGCTGGAGATCAGAAAAGCCACAACTGCTGAGGGCATTTTCCCTTGTTTCCTGTAAACAGTCAGCAACCTTCCCCTATCAGTGACTCCACATCAAGTGTTCCCTGTCAGGAATGGAGCTCAGGGACACACCTCAAATAGGACACAGTTGGCATCCACAAAGACACTAGCATGTGCACCTAAGCAGTTCAGTTGACTCTGAGGTAAGAGGCCTGGAGACTTTTCATCCACTTTTCTCTCATGCACGCTGCTTTTGGTGGGTGTCAGTTGGCATAACCATCCGAAGGCAATGTGGCAGCATTGTCAGCAGCCTCGCTATGCTTCTACTTTGGACTTGGCAATTCTTCTTCTAGGAAATTGTCTTAATAGACTCACAGTACACTGGCAAGGGGATAAAACACAGGACTTCTGCTGGTTCTCCAGAAAGCAACAAAACACTAGAAATAAACTCAATGTCCATCAAGGAGATAATTAGATGCTTTATATAGACACACTACTTAATAATAAGTCACAGCTGTCTCATAGCATGCAAAGGTCATGCAAATAATACACTACTAAGGACAGGGAAAGCTGTTTAGAAAACAAAACTATTTTTTTTTTAAATTTTATTTTCTATATTCTATGTTTACATTCCAAAGGCTTTCCCCTTTCCCAGTTCCCACCCACCATAGTTCCCATAGTTCCTCTCCCCCCCATCTGTTCCCCAATAATTCCCCCTCCCCCCTCGGTTTCTTTACTAAACTGGAAGCAATCTTTACAGGCCCAGGGTCCTCTCCTTTCTTCTTCTTGGGAATCATTTGACTTGCTATTTGTGTCTTGAGTATTTAGGGCTTCTGGGCTCATTAATATCCACTTATCAGTGATTGCATTTCAGGTGCATTCTTTTGTGATTGGGTTAATTCACTCAGGATGATATTTTCCAGGACTAACCATTTACCTACAAATTGCATGAATTCATTATTTTTAATTGCTGTGTAGTATTCCATTGTATAAATATACCACATTTTCTGTATCCATTCCTCCTTTGAGGGATATTTGGGCTGCTTCCAATTTCTGGCTATTATAAACAAGGCTGCTATAAACATAGTGGAGCATGTGTCCTTATTGCATGCAGGGGAATCCTCTGGGTATATGCCCAGGAGTGGTATGCCAGGGTCCTCTGGAAGTGACATGCCAAATTTTCTGAGGAAACGCCAAACTGATTTCCAGAGCGGTTTTACCATTTTGCAATCCCACCAACAGTGGAGGAGTGTTCCTCTTTCTCCACATCCTCGCCAGCACTTGTTGTCTCTTGAGTTTTTAATCTTAGCCATTCTGACTGGTGTGAGGTGGAATCTCAGGGTTGTTTTGATTTGCATTTCCCTGATGACTAATGATGTTGAACATCTTTTAAGGTGTTTCTCGGCCATCCGAATTTCTTCTGGTGAGAATTCTTTGTTTAGCTCTGTGCCCCATTTTTTGATAGGGTTATTTGGTTCTTTGCGGTCTAACTTCTTGAGTTCTTTGTATATATTGGATATTAGCCCTCTGTCGGATGTGGGGTTGGTGAAGATCTTTTCCCACTTTGTTGGTTGCCGTTTTGTCCTTCTGACAGTGTCCTTTGCTTTGTAGAAACTTTGTAATTTTATGAGGTCCCATTTGTCGATTCTTGATCTTAGAGCATAAGCTATTGGTGTTCTGTTCAGGAACTTTTCCCCTGTGCCCAAGTCCTCCAGGGTCTTCCCAAGTTTCTTTTCTAATAGTTTCAGTGTGTCTGGTTTTATGTGGAGGTCCTTGATCCACTTGGAGTTGATCTTAGTACAAGGAGATAAGAGTGGGTCAATTCGCATTCTTCTGCATGTTGACCTCCAGTTGAACCAGCACCATTTGTTGAAAAGGCTATCTTTTTTCCACCGGATGGTTGTGGCTCCTTTATCAAAGATCAAGTGACCATAAGTCTGTGGGTTAATTTCTGGGTCTTCAATCCTATTCCATTGATCTACCTGCCTGTTGCTGTACCAATACCATGCAGTTTTTAACACAATTGCTCTGTAGTACTGCTTGAGGTCAGGGATATTGATTCCCCCAGAAGTCCTTTTATTGTTGAGAATAGTTTTAGCTATCCTGGGTTTTTTGTTGCTCCAGATGAATTTGAGAATTGCTCTTTCTAGATCTATGAAGAATTGATTTGGGATTTTGATGGGGATTGCATTGAATCTGTAGATTGCTTTTGGCAAGATGGCCATTTTTACTATATTGATCCTGCCAATCCAGGAGCAAGAAATATTTTTCCATCTCCTGAGGTCTTCTTCGATTTCTTTCTTCAGGGACTTGAAGTTCCTGTCATACAGATCTTTCACTTGTTTGGTTAGAGTTACGCCAAGGTACTTTATGTTGTTTGTGGCTATTGTGAAGGGTGTTATTTCCCTAACTTCTTTCTCAGCCTGCTTGTCCTTTGAGTACAAGAAGGCTACTGATTTGCTTGAGTTAATTTTATAACCAGCCACGTTGCTGAAGTTGTTTATCAGCTGTAGAAGTTCTCTGGTGGAGTTTTTTGGATCGCTTAAGTAGACTATCATATCATCTGCAAATAATGATACTTTGACTTCTTCCTTTCCAATTTGTATCCCTTTGACTTCCTTATGTTGTCTGATTGCTCTCGCTAGAACTTCAAGTACTATATTGAAAAGATATGGAGAGAGAGGACAGCCTTGTCTAGTCCCTGATTTTAGTGGAATTGCTTCAAGTTTCTCTCCATTTATTTTGATGTTGGCTACTGGTTTGCTGTAGATTGCTTTTACTATGTTTAGGTATGGGCCTTGAATTCCTGCTCTTTCCAAGACTTTTAGCATGAAAGGATGCTGAATTTTGTCAAATGCTTTTTCAGCATCTAATGAGATGACCATGTGGTTTTTTTCTTTTAGTTTGTTTATGTAGTGGATTACATTGATGGATTTCCGTATATTGAACCATCCCTGCATTCCTGGAATGAAGCCTACTTGATCATGGTGAATGATCGTTTTGATATGCTCTTGGATTCGGTTGGCAAGGATTTTATTTAGTATTTTTGCATCTATATTCATAAGAGAAATTGGCCTGTAGTTCTCTTTTTTTGTTGGATCTTTTTGTGGTTTAGGTATCAGCATAATTGTGGTTTCGAAGAATGAGTTGGGCAGTGTCCCTTCTGTCTCTATTTTGTGGAATAGTTTGAAGAGTATTGGTGTTAAGTCTTCTTTGAAGGTCTGGTAGAATTCTGCACTAAAACCATCTGGTCCCGTACTTTTTTTGGTTGGGAGGCTTTCTATAACCCCTTCTATTTCTTTAAGGGTTATGGGACTGTTTAGCTGGTCTACTTGATGCTGATTTAATTTTGGTATTTGGTATCTGTCTAGGAAATTGTCCATTTCCTCCAGATTGTCCAGTTGTTTTGAGTATAGGCCTTTGTAGTAGGATCTGATGATCTTTTGAATTTCCTCTGTTTCTGTTGTTATATCCCCCTTTTCATTTTTAATTTTGTTAATTTGGATACTATCTCTGTGCCCTTTGGTTAGTCTAGCTAAGGGCTTATCTATCTTGTTGATTTTCTCGAAGAACCAGCTCTTGGTTTTGTTGATTCTTTGTATGGTTCTCTTTGTTTCTGCTTGATTGATTTCAGCCCTTAGTTTGATGATTTCCTCTCTTCTACTCCTCCTGGGTGAGTTAGCTTCTTTTTGTTCCAGCGCCTTCAGGTGTGCTGTTAAGTTGTTAGTGTATGCTCTTTCCAGTTTCTTTTTGGAGGCACTCAGGGCTATGAGTTTTCCTCTTAGCACTGCTTTCATTGTATCCCAGAGATTTGGGTAGGTCGTACCTTCATTTTCATTGAAGTCTAAAAAGTCTTTGATTTCTTTCTTTATTTCTTCCTTGACCAGGGTGTCATTGAGTAGAGTATTGTTCAGTTTCCATGTGTATGTGGGCTTTCTGTAGTTCTTCTTGCTATTGAAGACCACTTTTACTCCATAGTGATCCGATAGGAGACATGGGATTAGTTCGGTCTTCTTGTATTTGTTGAGGTCTGTCTTGTGACCAATTATATGATCAATTTTTGAGAAGGTACCGTGCGGTGCTGAGAAAAAGGTATACTCTTTTGTTTTAGGATGGAATGTTCTATATATATCTGTTAAATCCAATTGGTCCAAAGCTTCAATTAGTTTCACTGTGTCCCTGTTTAGTTTCTGCTTTCCTGATCGGTCCATTGAGGAGAGTGGAGTGTTGAAGTCACCTACAATCATTGTGTTAGGTGCGATGTGTGCTTTAAGCTTTAGTAAAGTTTCTTTTACGAATGAGGGTGCCCTTGCATTTGGTGCATAGATGTTCAGTATTGAGAATTCTTCTTGGTGGATTTTCCCTTTGACAAGCAGGAAGTGACCTTCTGTGTCTCTTTTGATGACTTTAGGTTGAAAGTCGATTTTATCTGATATTAGAATGGCTACTCCAGCTTGTTTCCTGGGACCATTTGCTTGTAGAACTGTCTTCCAGCCTTTTACTCTAAGGAGGTATTTGTCTTTGACACTGAGATGTGTTTCCTGTATGCAGCAAAATGTAGGGTCCTGTTTCCGTATCCAGTCTGTTAGTCTGTGTCTTTTGATTGGGGAATTGAGTCCATTGATATTAAGAGATATTAAGGAATAGTAATTATTACTTCCTGACATTTTGGGAATTGTTATTATTATTTGTATTTGAGTGGTTCTCTTCTTTTGGGTTGGATGAGATGGGGTTTCTATCTTGTTTCTTCTGGGGTGTTGTTTCCCCCCTTGTGTTGGTATTTTTCCCCTATTATCCTTTGTAGGGCTGGGTTTGTAGATAAGTATCTTGCAAATTTGGTTTTGTCGTGGAATATCTTGGTTTCCCCATCTATGGCAATTGAGAGTTTCGCTGGGTATAGTAGTCTTGGCTGAAGTTTGTGTTCTCTTAGGGTCTGCATAAGGTCTGCCCAGGATCTTCTAGCTTTCATGGTCTCAGGTGAGAAGTCTGGTGTAATTCTGATAGGTCTTCCTTTATATGTTACTTGTCCTTTTTCTCTTACTGCCTTTAATATTCTTTCTTTGTTTAGTACATTTGGGGTTTTGACTATTATGTGACGGGAAGTATTTCTGTTCTGGTCCAGTCTATTTGGGGTTCTATAGGCTTCTTGTATATTCATGGGCATCTCTCTCTTTAGGTTGGGGAAATTTTCTTCCATAATTTTGTAGAAGATATTTGCTGGCCCTTTAAGTTGTAGATCTTCATTCTCATCTATCCCTATAATCCTTAGGTTTGGTCTTCTCATTGTGTCCTGGATTTCCTGAATGTTTTGGGTTACCAGCTTTTTGCATTTTGCATTTTCTTTAATTGTTGAATCCATGGTTCCTATGGTATCTTCAGCATCTGAGATTCTGTCTTCTATCTCTTGTATTCTATTGTTGATATTTGCATCTATGACTCCTGATTTCTTCCCAAGGTTTTCTATTTCCAACATTGTCTCCCTTTGCGATTGCTTAGTTGTTTCTACTTCTGTTTTTAGATTTTGTATGGTTTTGCTCAGATCTTTCAGTTGCTTGTTTGTGTTTTCCTGTAATTCTTTAAGGGATTTTTGTGTTTCCTCCTTTATGACTTCTACTCGTTGACCCATGTTCTCTTGTATTTCTTTGGGTGATTTTTGTTTCTCCCCCTTATTGGGATTCACTTTTTGCTCTATATTCTCCTGGATTTCTTTAAGTGATTTTTGTGTCTGCCTTGTATGGGCTTCTAGTTTTTGATCTATTTTCTCCTCTATTACTTTAAGAAATTTATCTAAGTGATCCTCAATCTGCATCTTTACCAGTGATTTTAGATCTGAGTCTTGTTTTTCTGGTGTGTTGAGATATCTGGGATTTAATTGTGTTTGTCTTGCAATGGCTTCTAGCTTTTGATCTATTTTCTCATGTATTACTTTAAGAGATTTATCTAAGTGTTCCTCTATCAGCATCCTGACCAGTGATTTTAGATCTGAGTCTTGTTTTTCTGGTGTTTCGGGGTATCCAATATTTATTGCTGTTGGGGAACTGGGTTCGGATGCCGCCATATTGCCTTGATTTTTGTTAGTAGCGATCTTACGTTTGCCTTTTGCCATCTGGTTAACTCTGGTGTTAGTTGGTCCAGTAGATACTAGCTGGTGCTTGACCCTCCTGTGGGGTTGTAAGGCTATTTCCCAGTGACTGGGATACCTGAATCACTGTCCTGCGGGGCTCTTGCTCACAGATTGCTGACAGGTGGCCTGAGTCCCCCGAGGTCTTAACCTCAGGATATCCCAGGTATTTGGTTCCGCCTGTTGGGCGGCTGCTCTGCACTGCTCCTGCTCAGGGTTCGCTGTCTGATATCCTGTTTCCCCAGGGGTCTTAAAGTTGGGATATCTCAGTTATCTGGTTCCGCCTGCTGGTCCCAAGCTGCTGGGAAGCTGGCTGGGTCCGGTTTCCAGCTTCCCTGCCACTGGCTGGATGGGAGGCTGGTTCGGCCTCCGGCTGGGTCTGGGTACCTGGCACACTGGCTGACTCTGGCTTCCTCACCACCAGCTGGACGGGAAGCTGCAGACAATATGGCAGCTGCCTGCAGGGAGCTCGGGGTCCGCCCCGTGCGCGAGTGCAGAGTGCACCCGCTATTCTGTGCCCAATTCCCACTCCAGGCCTGAGTCCCCGAAGGTCTTAAGCTCGGGCTGTGTCGGGTACCTGGTTCTGCCGCCGCCGCCGGATGGTTCTGAGCACCTGGGACGCTGGGTGACCCTCCGGCTTCCCCACCGCCAGCTGGGCGGGAAGCTGCAGGCAATATGGCAGCTGCCTGCAGGGAGCTCGGGGTCCGCCCCGCGCGCGAGTGCAGAGTGCACCCGCTATTCTGTGCCCAATTCCCACTCCAGGCCTGAGTCCCCGAAGGTCTTAAGCTCGGGCTGTGTCGGGTACCTGGTTCTGCCGCCGCCGCCGGATGGTTCTAAACAAAACTATTTTTAGTAACTGTGGTAGATAAAAAGTGAGATGAAAATTACGGAAACCATATTTTACATGAAATCAGCTTTAGGTCATAAAATCATAAATAATTAAATTTTCCTATGTTCCTCCTGCCTTGATTTTTTGGCTTATCAAATTTGTAGATGAATATTTGAGAGTTGAAATTCAATCTTACCATTTTTAAGTAATAAAAAAATCAGCAAAAAACAACAATGGCTTTAAAATTACAGTCTGTGCCTCTAGAATTATCATTGAAGAAAGTAGCTGAGTGTTAATAAAAGTAGATAGTAAAGTATACACCAACAGAAGTACAAAGACACAAAACAGAATTAACATGGGGGAAGGCTAAATCAACACACATATACATACACATGTAACAAACACGCACATAAAACATACATGTGAAACAAATACATGTGTAATACACATACATACCACATACACAAACATGGACACATATATAGCACACATATGTAACACACATAACACATATGTAACAAAAACATAATATATACATATGTAACACATGCACACACATGTAACACATATTTAACAAATACACATATAATTCACATATGTAGCATATGCATATGTAACACATATAACATACATGTAACACACAGAATACATGCATATGTAACACACATGCACACTTACACTTATACACACATAACACACATATATGTAGCACACATATGCAGCAAACACACATATATGTAACATATCCATACATAACATACATGCATGCACGTTTTTGTCCATATTTTTCCTATTTGAGATATGAAATAAGGTGGACATTGAAAAAACAAATATGCTATTATCCTATTTATCTGTGGACTATAAAAAGATTCAAACGCAGAACCAGAGAGCATAAAGATGGTAAGCAGAGATGGAGCTCAGCAGATGGAGAGAGCAGAGATGCCTGTCAAAGAGCATAGCTTCAGTTACGTAGAATGAATGAGGTTTACGGACATCAAATAGCATGATTAGTACAATTAATATTTTGTATACTTCAAAGCTGCTAAAACACATACATACACATACACATACACATGGAGGGGGGGTCCTGCATTCTCACCTTTAAAATGGGTAACTAGGTGAGGTAATAGTTATGTTAATTTTCTTCAGTTAATTTTTCCTCCATACAAACACATATCTAAACACCCCATTTCAGCCCGGAGGTGCTCAGCTGTTAAATGCTTGCCCTGCAAGCATGCAGACCTGAGTTTGCCTCCTGTCATGTCCTTAAAAGTCCCTGTGGTTCCAGTGTCTGTGAGGCAGAGGCATTCAGACCCCTGGAGCTTGTTGGGATCTCTAGGCAAATTGGTGGTTTCTAGGTTCAGTAAGGATCTATCTAAAAGGAAAGGTAAAGATAGCCAACCGTGTGACTTCTGTCCTCCACACACAGATGAATCCACATGCACATGCACTGATATGAGCAGGCATATATGTATGTGTATGTATATATTTGTACCCTAAAAAATAAATGTGATTGACAGTTACAAAATAAAATAAGTTAAAAATAAAACATAAACATATAAGGTACATATAAAGTACATATGTATGTATGCATGCATGTATGTATGTATTATTCAACTAGTCAAATATTTATAAAACACTTTCTGTGTGCTAGGCACTACACACATATGTATGCCAACAAATGCAGACATACTCACATAGAGAAGAAATTGGAAAAAGACAGCAAAATATTAGCAGCAGTTGTTTATGGGCAGTGCAATTCATGTAAGCATTCATTTGCTATTGCATTATTTACAGTCAAAATACTCTACAAGGATTATTACATTAACAGAGAGAGGGGGGAGGGAAGAAAGGAGGGAGGGAGGGAGGGAGATGGAGAGGGAGAGGGAGACTTGAAGATTCAGGTATAAAAGGGCTGAGACTTAGTGTTAAGCGAATGCTCCAGAAGAGGGCGCAGATGGTAAAAGGCTAGAACTGTGTCCACATGGCAATGGCAGACAGTGGCATCTGAACTCTCCCAGGACGCTGAGACAGCCCGACGGGACAACCAACAGCAACCTCCTGCTATGCAGGGATGATTCACACGGACATTTAATATTTGTGTGTAAGCTTACACTCTGTGTGAGCCTCCTACTGCACCAAGAGGAACAATGTCTAAAGGGTGACCCGTGTCCAGTAGATGAGAAATTACATAATGCGCATCATTTCCCTTCAATGCTTGTGTAGGTCACAGGCAGCAAATGTGTGGACAACTTTACTTATGTGTAAAGCACATAGAAACAAAAGCATGGACATTTGACATCCTCTTATCTTGGTCATAGTATTAGTGACTGGCTCCTAAGAAACACTGCTTGAGAATGAGAACACAGTGTTATCATCACATAAACTTAACAGAACTGTGACTGGTGGGTCTGACTAGTTCTTCTGGCATACCCAGCCATCTTAACATGAACCTAGGAGCCTGCCGCTTCTTGGCCCAGTATGCTGCTAAAAGTGCCACGGCTGCTTCAGTATCGCACAACATGAGATGTTTTCCTTCGCTTCGTGGAGAAAGAGATGTCACAAAGCCTGATGACATTCCAGGAAGATTATTCAACTCCCCTGTTTTCACACAAGCATTTTACTGCGTTATGATTATGTGCTTTATAAAAAACAAGAAAAAAGAAATAAAGAAAAAAAAGTACGGCAGAGCTGACACGAAAGCAAATATAGATATCTCATTTTCTACAGCAGCTGGGTTCTTAAAAAGACTCCGTGTAATTTCTCAATTTAATCATATTTCCGATTGTCGTACATTATCATTTTGCCCAAAGTAAATCATATCCAAGACTTCCTGTTATGATTACATAAGTATGCAGAGAACCTTTTTAACAGTCATCATAAAAAGAATACATAATATGAGACAATAGAAACTTCCGATGAATTAAATATTTTAGAAGAGCAGGAGGATTGCCCAGGAGTCCGGTGCCGACAAGGAAATGGGATGTGTGTTGGCTCGCCAGCACCGCAGCCTGTGGACAGGCTCCCCACCAGCTCCAGAGGGCTCCTGTTCCTTCTCTGTCTCTCATGTGGTTTCACTAGTCCCCTCAAGACTCACTTAGCTGAAGCTAGAGTATGCTTTTTTTTTTTTTAGTTGCTTGGAGAGGAAGGGCTTCATTATATAGCCCAGACAGATCTAAAATTCAGATCCCCGTGTCTCTGCTTCTACCTCTGCCTCTGCAGTGCAGAATTGCAGAGATGCACCAGCTGAGCTGGTCTACTTTGAGTTAGTACACAAACTCTAAAAACACAGTGTGAATTTGTCTTTGTTCTTCGCCATCATGGTAGATGCTGTCCTGACTGGCCATGAATAATTGTCTAATGACTTTAAGGCAAAGGCAGACATAATATCACTTTGGGTAAATTAAAGAGCTCAGTGTGGTGGCACATGCCTGTGTGTGATCCTCATACTTGGGAAATGGGAACAAGAGAATCAGGAGAATCCAAAGTCAGCCTCAGCTGCAGAGCAAGGCACAGGCCTGCCTGGGCTACATGAAACTCTGGAGAGAAAGAGAGAGAGGGAGGAGAGGAGGGGGAGAGGGAGAGGGAAAGGGAGAGGGAGGGACAGAGGGAGAGGGAGAGAGGGAGGGACAGAGGGAGAGGGAGAGGGGGAGAGAGAGAGAGGGGGAGAGGGGGAGGGGGAGGAGAAGAGGGAGAGAGGGAGAGAGGGGGAGGGGGAGGGGGAGGGGCAGGAGGAGAGGGAGAGAGGGAGAGGGAGAGGGGGAGGGGAAGGGAGAGGGGGAGGGGAAGGGAGAGGGAGAGGGAGAGGGAGAGGGAGAGGGAGAGGGAGAGAGAAGCAAGCACAAAAGCAGAATTCAAGGAACTGTTTGGCCAACACATTTCTTTTAACCATCTTGGAGAGAAGAAACTGATTATTACATGCACTACCTTAGTTCTTCTTATTACCTATGCCAAGTCTCTGAAGCAGTCTTTAGGTACAGCATGTATTTTATAGAACGTTATAGAATATTAGATGTAAATATAGATTTGAAAATCCTAAAGTTCATTTTTTTTCACTCCACATCTTGGCTATCATGAACTGTTCTAACTGTTATTCTCCTGGTAAAATTGTGGGATGTAGAAAATATCTTAAATTGTATACTATATGTCACTTAATAAATACTTAAGTATATGCCAGGTACTGAACTGTATGGTTGCAGCACAGATCACTGTGTGTATATATGTGTGAGCATATATGTGTACATTTCTATTAATTCTGTGTGAGTGAAAGAGACAGAGACAGGGAGATACACATCCAAATGGAGAAGAGAAAGAGAAGGAAGAAGGAAGGGAGAAAAAAGGGAGGGAGTGGGGGATGGGTGTCAGAGCCTGGCGTGTTGCTGAGGCTGCCTTTGGATTCTGAGGCTGTCAGGAGCCATCTGGGAAAGGCTCAAGATTAGCAGGTGATGTTCCTGAGATGGTTTCACCATGGACTATGATAAATGAGCCCTTACAGACAAGGCTGATGGGAGGACATTTTCAGGATTTGATTCCTGCTATTGATATGCCTTCCCTTTATTACTAAATTAAACTGATATATAATCCCTGGACATTAGCCTACCTTATTAGGCAGATTTTCTGCATATCAATAAAGATGTACTGTCTTGTAGTGATGCTATATAGATAAACAGATTGATTTCTTAATTCCTAACTCTATAAGAATTCCTAAAATTATACTAGTAACTAGTAAAATTATAATAGGACTGCTATTAAAACCCCCTCTGATATGAAAATTACAATTAAAATTCTGCCAATCTTCATGTGTCATGAATTACTTGCTTCTGAGATAGAAAATGGGCATTTGCAACTCAGAATTCATTCGTTAGAGTTGCAAAACAATTAACCAAAGGTCATAAAAGGGAATGAACGATTTATTGTAGGTGCAAGGACAGAAAATAAAATATTGACTGAGTTTACCTATACAAAACTTTAATGCCAATTTAGACACAAAAATTATAGTTTTAGAGTCTCAATGAGCCTGTGGAGCTAGTGACAGAGAATGGATGTCTAGCTAGATAACTAGTCTTAAAAGAAACACATGTAAACATCTCTATTATCAGCTTCTTAATCAATTTATAATATGAACTTATGTTTAAACTTTTAGTGAAGTTTTGTTTACAAAAAGAGGATGCTTGGGAAAGCCATGTGATCTATTCTCCTAAAAAATGTACAAAACTCTAGGAATGATGATATTAGGTGACAGAATAGAACAGAATGCAGAATGCAGAAAGAGAATTAGAAACTGCAGCAGAAGATAAGAGAGTCAGCAGAATACAGCAAAATATAAGAGAGCATAAGAGAGAGATGGAGAGAGAGAAAGAAGAAGCTGCAGAGAGGGCGGAAAGAGCAGGCAAGCTTCCTGTACTGTGGAACGGGGCAGGTCGTTTTTAAATAGCAAGGCAGGCTTAGTCTTACTAAAGAGGACAAAGCTTTATTCTGACAGACCTGGGTTTAATTCATTTAGCAACACACGGGCAGATAATTTTTCTTTCTCTATACAATAAAGCTTGGAGCTCATCTTATGTTGAGAATGAGTGAGTTCTTTCTGCACTGGTAATTGGACTTTTGCTCCATTTGTATAAGTAAGTATGGATGTGTGTATGTATGTAAATGTGTCCACAGATGTGCATATCAATGTATGTGTGGTAATGCATATTTGCTTGTGTAAAAGTTTTTCCTTCTGCCAGTGTGACTCTCTTCTCCTGCTTCAATAAAGAGTTTATTGCTCCAAACTTCCCTGCTGCCTGAGAAGCAAGAGGTGAGGCTTCTGGGCAAGAAAGAAAGAAGTCCTAGTAATTAATCCTTTGCTTAATCCCCACACAATGAGCAACAAGTGTTAATTTGCCCATAGGCTTCATAGTAATTTAGAATTAATACAAGTAAACGCTTATAGAAAGCAATCTTAATCTCTCCTAAGGCCAAGTCTTGTCCCCACCAATGCCCGTTCTCCTTGGCTACCTTCAAGAGAGAACCAGAGCTCCAGAGCTGGTCTCTAGCCCTGGGCTTAAGTGCTCTTCTTGCCTCTGCCCACTGAGTAGCAGGAACTACAGATTTGCAGCATTGTGCCCAGCATTCATCCTGACTATTAGATCAGTAGCTCAACTCTGTTGTCATAAGACACCACTGCTTAGAGAAGCCATGCTGCCTGAAAGGTTTTGACATACACTGTTCCTAGCCTCAGCACACCCACTATACAGGATTGTCTCACTTCACTATATGTAGACAAGACAAGACGTCACAGAGATGTACACCCAGTCATTAACATTTTAGCTTAACAGCACTATAAAATTAAGTGTGCCAGCACGTTAATAAACTCACTCGTTGACAGTGGCACAGTGAATTTAATTTAAAGTTTTGAAAGTCTGGTTTATGAATATTTATAGCCAAAAATGTGTTAATATTTGTTGATCTGTTCAACCCTCATACAATATTTTATTCTCAGAAATTAAAAAGAAATAAATGCAGCCTTCACAATAACACAAAAATGGGTAAAATCAAAATTCCAAACAGAAGTCAAAACAGGTATAGTTATGACAATAACATAATTATTATTTTGTATAAATTCATTAAGCACAGTTGAGCATACTTCTTATGTATATTTGATTAGAAGTGTGCATGCTTGAGCACAAATACCAGCATAAAACAATGAAATATAGACTGTGCACTAAGATGGTGAGAGCTGTAGAACTGCCAAGATCTGGCCAGTGGAAAGGTGAGTTCTTCCTTGTATTTAGTCAGATGACTACACACAGCTCCAGGGGCCAACACCCCACATCCCAGGGGCAAGGTGGTACACACTGAAGATCATACCCTGAAACATGTATGTCCCAGAGCCCTGTCTGTGAGAGGCACGTGGATGCTCTAGGTTGCAGCATTCTTGACCACACCTGGACCTCTATCTAGGTACAGGAAACGTCACCAACATCATCAGAGCTGGTTGGGTGTGATTGGGTGTTAATGGCCTGAGTGATATCTGCTGGGAAAGCAGGACTCAGGAAAAGGGAACATGAGGTGGGAGGTGACTACCTGCCTCCTTGCTCTCGTGTACCAGAAATTCCAGGCATTTCCGAGTGGCCTACAGAAAACCCTTGTCTGCTTGGTTTATTTGGTAATGGGCAAGGTTAGTAGGCTGCCATGGTGAAGTCATTTTCTTACAAAAGAGTGGATGGCTGTTACTTTAAAATAATAGAGATGGATGTTTTCTCTTTGTGTACAAATGAGCAGAGTCAACCTGGGGCAGCGGAGAAACTTTCAGCTTCATCTGCAAGGTTGCAGTGTTTGCTGTAGTTGACCTCGGCCAAATCCATAGACCAGCAAACCCCACAGTGACTTCTTTCACAGAATAAAAGCTCACAGAGATAACAAGTTCACTCTGGACCAGTCACGAAATATGTGTTTGTTTTATACACACACACACACACACACACACACACACACCTCTTTAGGTTTACTGGCTTTCCCAGCACACTGATGTGAGCAAAGAGAAGAAATTGAAAGCACAACATAGAAGAAAAAAGTGTAAAAGAATCCAAGAAAATTGTCAAGAAAGAAAGATGGCGGTGGCAGCAGAACTCATCAAAGCAGGACTGTGAGACCATGGGCAGCTTGGACTGTTTCTGCATGCTGTGCTGCGATGACAGGAGGCGAAGAGGCTGGAACGCTGACATGCTGCAGCAGACCTCAGACGACAACACAGATTAAGTGGCCCTACTCAGTGTCTTCCACTGACTGACAGGTGGTCTTGTCTTGAAAGGAATTCTTCTGGACGCTGAAACTTTCTCTGTGTTCTTTAGTAAAGACATGGCAGGACTGTGCAGGTGTGTTAGATGTTTAATTTCTTCTCTTTGCTCACATCAGTGTGCTGGGAAAGCCGGTACACCATCCTTTTGCTCTAGAACTAGAGAGTAGGACAAGACACTGTTGTTGAAGATGACATTTGCTTTGGGTGCCGAGCTGACAGAAATCGAACTGGAATTGAGCTCTTTTGGTACTCCTTGGTGAAGAACTTCCAGGATGTGTTATACAAGCTGTAGGCATATGAGTACCACGGAGAACTCTCCATAGCACCAGCTTTTTCTTATACTGACCATGAATGTGTTGTTCTTGCCTTGGGTTCTAACCTGGTTATTTTACCACATCCTTAGATTTGTTTCTCCCTGGCTGTTGGCCTCCATGCCACTGCCTAGCTGCGACTTGGTGTCTCCTCATCCTCATCCTGCCCTCTGTGACCTCTGCACATAGCCTTGGACAATCTCTGGATACACTGAGCGTGACCCCAATCTCTTCCCATTAGTAATAATCTCTGTGAATTTGCCCCTTGGGCTCAAGACAAGACAACCTCCTGCATGTGAGGCTCTGGCAGGGCTGAGACTGTATGGAAGATGGTTTGTAGGATCAACAAGCTTAGAAGTCAGCCTGAAAGGACGACAATGACAAGGATGTGCCAGTTAAGCAGGAAGAGCTGCCCAGCTTGGAGAGATTTGCAAGAGCAGAGGAAGAGACAGATGTCCAGAGTACAGGGGGGCAAAGAACAGTTGACAGAACAAAACAACAAAACATTTTGTTCAACAGCTGTGTGAACCCAAGAGGGAGAAATGATGCTCTTGGACAAGAACCAGGGGGCACCAGAGGCTTTAAGAGCACAGACTGGAGCAGCCCTCGTGGTTCAGACCTTGAATGTTCCTGAGAGGCCTGTGTGTTGAAGACTTGGTTCCTTGATAGCACTGTCGGGAGGACATGGTGCTTTTAGTAGGTAAAAACTAGTAAAGAAAATTAAGAAAACATTAGGGGCCATGCCTCAAAGGGGATATTAGGACTTCTGGGTGAGAAGGCTGCTTAGAAACTACACTGGAATGAGTGGCTGATCACAGTTATGGGAACAAAGGGAATAGGAATATTTTATTATTCCACCAGCTGCTCTCCCTCCCCTAGGTCCCGCTTGTTCATTGCCAGTGTCCTTCCTGATCAAAACTGCAGCTACCACTACACCCAACACATTGCTGCAGATGTCTGGACACCGGTACACCATCCTTTTGCTCTAGAACTAGATAGTAAAACAAGACACTATTGTTGAAGATGGCATTCGCTTTGGGTGCCAAGCTGACAGAAATCGAACTGGAACTGAATTCTTTTGGTACTCCCTGGTGAAGAGCTTCCAGGATGTGTTATGCAAGCTGTAGGCAGAGAAAGGTCATCAGCAATCCCAACAGCTGTGAACTGGTGCGTCCTAACAAAGACTGGCTGAGCAAGATATGTTCCGTGCTGTGATACTGGCATGATGCCTTGGGGGTAACAAGTAGCTTGATTTGAGATCCATTCCACAGAGGAAAACTCATTTATGGTGCTGTACACCCACCTGGTCAAGAGATCATGATATCATAGGTAGGCCTTGGGAAGTATGGTGGTTTGAACAAAACTGGCTCCCATAGGCTCAGATATATGAATGCTTAAGGAATGGATTAGGAAGTATGCCTTTGTTAGAGTTGGTATGGCCTTGTTAGAGGATGTATGTCACTGAATGTTGGCTTTGGGCTCTCCAAGTGCTCAATCAAGGCCTAGGATCTCTCTTCTCTTCCTGTCACCAGCTTATCCAGATGCAGAACTCTCAGCTACCTCTCCAGCACTATGAATGCCTATGTGACGGGCATGTTTCACACCATGATAATAATAAGGTAAACCTCTGATTACAGCCCAAAATAAAGGTTTTATTTTATAAAAGTTGCCGTGCCACCTCCTGAAGGACTCCCACTGGAGGGATAAGGACACCAACTTACCCATAAAACCATTGACCCAAAATGTGTCCTGCCTACAAGAAGTACATAGACAAAGATAGACCAGAGACTGATGGAATGGCCAACCAATGACTGGCCCAAACTGAGACCCATCCCATAGGCAAGAACCAGTTTTTGACACTATTAATAATACTCTGCTATGCTTGCAGAGAGGAGTCTAGCATAACTGTCTTCTGACAGACTCCACCCAGCAGCTGACTGAAACAGATCCAGAGACTCATAGCCAAACTTTAAACTCTGAGTCTCCTGGTATCTTATAGAAGAGTTGGGGGAAGGACTGAGGGACCCAGAGAGGATAGGGACTCCACAGGAAGACTGTTGGTGTCCACTGGAGACTTCCAAAGTTTGAATCACCAACCAAAGAGTCGGACATAGCCTGGACCTAGGACCCCTGCACATATGTAGCAGATGTGCAGCTGGGTCTTCATGGGGATCTACCAACAACTGGAGTGAGGCTTGTTTTTGACTCTGTTGCCTGTTGTGGATCCTGTTCCCCTAAGTGGACTGCCTTGTCTGGCCTCAGTGGGAGAGGATATGCCTAGTCCTGCATGACTTGAGGTATCAGAGTGGGTTGGTACCCAGAAGGGACCTCTCCCTTCTCAGAGGTGAAGGAGAGGGGTTGTGGGGGGAGTGGCCATGTGATGGACTGGGAGGACGTTGGGCTGCAATCAGGATGTAAAATAAATAAATAAATGAATAAGTAAATGGATAAAAAGGAGTTGCCATGGTGGTGACATCTCTTCAAAACAATGGAACATTGACTAAGACAGGGTGTGATCTGCTACTGTTGTTTTGCCAAATGGTCATGTTGTCAAACTGCCTTCTAAATATGTGTGTTTATACCCTAAATTAGGGATGCTCTCAGCCTTCCTCAATGAAGCTTTTCTGTAAGGAGCACTGGTTAATGCAGAGACCCCCTAACTGGCCAAAGTGCTGAGAATACCTTAATCTTGAGTTCAGAGCTCAGAGAACATCTTGACCTATGGGTCCAAAAGGATGTAAGAGCCAGAGAATGAGAAGTGCTCTGAAGTAATCTCTTCCATGTGTCACATATTTACTGTGCTAATGAACTCATGTTCTACTAATCTTCACCTACTAGGGGACCCACCTCCTCTCAAGAGTGCATCAGCTGAGAGCCAAGTCTTATACATGGGTCTCTGTGTTGAGAGATGAGGATTCTCAAGATCTGAACTATAACAGGGAATGTCTGCCCATGCTCTTAAAGCCCCCTGTCTAGATCCTCATCTAAACTATAATGGGGAATGTCCACCTGTGCTCCTAAAGCCTGCTGTCTAGAATCTTGTCTAAACTATAATGGGGAATGTCCACCCGTGCTCTTAAAGACTGCTGTCTAGACTATCATCTAAACTATAATGGGGAATGTCCACCCGTGCTCTTAAAGCCTGCTGTCTAGACTCCCATCTAAACTATAAAGGGGAATGTCCGCCCATGCTCTTAAAGCTGTCTATACCCTCGTCTAAGAGCTTCCCATCTCCCTCTCCTGGACTCTTAAGGCTGATGAGCAGGAAGAATCTTTCCCCTACTCTGTTTGCCCTGTCCTTTGCCCTCATGGACTCCTGCCCCCTGCTTATCTCCAATAAATAACGCCCTACAATGCAACCCTAATTAAACTCAGTGGGCCATTTAAAAAGACTTAGTGTTGAGAAGAACCAACAGGGAAGGGTTCCATTGAGAGATAGTAATGGGGAATGAAAATAACCAAAATTCATTATTATACATAAAATATCAAATAGAATTTTAAATAAGAGCATTAGAACCATTGCCTCCTTCTTGTATGAGTTTTGTGCACCTCTGCCCTTCTCCCATCCTTCTCTGTTTCCTGGCCATGATAAAGCAGCAGCCTCCGTTTACCACATGTTCCTGCTGTCAAGGTGTTTATCCACACATAGGTTCAAAGTGACCATGGACCTCTGAAACCACAAAACAAGCATTTACGCCTTTTATGCTGCTTATCTCAAACATAACCTAACTGCAAAGGATAGCCAACAAACACACTCTGGGACTCAAAAACAGTGAGGAAATGAAAATAAAGAATTCAGCATGCAAGTGAGGAACTTGAAAGGGATTGACAGCAAACAGCCTTGACCTTCAGCTCAGAAAATCATCCATCAAAGAAGGAAGGCTACTGTGCCAGTCAGAAGGATGAGGAAGGGAGAGCTGGGGACATCCAACCAAGACAGAGACAACCACTCACTGAACTAATTACTACAAAGAAGCCAAGTGCACCCAGGGACTCTTCCAGCAGCTCCTGGCATGCTGGAAGTGGGAGCAGATGGCGAAGTTTGCAGACAGCTGGATGCTTACAAAGGGAAGGCAGTGAATACAAAATGACAAGCCGGGAGAACAGCAGAGAGAGCATCGGAGGGGCCCTGGTCCTGCGAACGATGGAGCCAGAAAGCCACTGACGGTAACAACAAAAGCAAAGGAAGGAGCTAAAGCCCAGGGTCTTACTTAAGTCCAGACCGTTGCAGGAGAAGGAGACTTAGATGGAACAGAAATACAATCTAGAAAGAGATTTGTGAAAACTCACAAGATGGCATCTTATGTAGAGGCACTGGCCTGCAGGCCCGATGACTTGAGCTCAATCCATGATTCAGATAAGGTATCAGGAGAGAACCGATGCCAGAGAGTTGTTATCTGACCCATATAGATGTATATGCCTACATACCAACACACACACACACACACACACACACACACACACACACATAGCACCACCACTACCACCACATCCACCAAAACAATAATAATTAATAATTAGTAGTATCAGTCCACAAATATATTTTAGAGGTTGGAACATCCAGATTCGAGATGGTGAATCCGTTGTGCTCCATAATCCCCTGGCTGAGAACTGTTAGCAATGTCCTCAGTCAAAAGGAAAACAAAGAAGGTCTTCTGAGGTGAGCAGGTAGTAGAAGTCTTGGAATTCATATTCTTTCAAAGGTTAATCTGATCCCAAATATGGTTGGAAATGCAAATTCGGAGACGATACTCTAGGATGATGAATCAGAAACTCTGTGTGCTGTGACCAGTCATGCATTTCAACAAACTGATGCGTGCGTGCTAAAGTTTGAGCACCATTGTTCTCACATAACACGAAGAACCTATGAAGTAGGAAAAGAATGGATATAATGGAGATTATCAGTGGTTTCACAGGTGATGTGTCTGAAACTTTAAGGAATAAGGTTCCCAACAGTGGAACCAACAACATCAGCATCACCTGAAAAATACCAATAGCAACGATGAGAATGTGTTTTTCTCTTAAACCAGAAATGCTAGAGATGGGGTCAGCATTCCATTATCATGAACCCAGCAGGTGTCATGTGCAGGTCTCAGATGAGAACAGCAGAGGAGCCATATTCCTGCTGTGATGCCCCAACACAGGGGCAGTATCCACACTTTCTAGTCAGAACTCTTATCTTCAATCTCCATGAATCTTCATGGTCTCAACATCTATTTTTGTCATTCAGCCCATTATTGTGCAGCCTTGAGTGATTTTTCTTTCTGGGTAAGAGGAAGAATATAATTAAAGCACAGTGCTAAGAATTCCTGTCCTTAGCCTATATAGAGAGTGAAGCTAGAGAATTTATTTTAATCAAAGAGATGATGTTTGCAGCTAAGCAAGACAAAAACTAGAGGCTTGGAGAATAAGCAGAATATGTTTTCAGAGATGCTAAATTTTTAAACCATGAAATTTAAAGAGCTCTAAAGGCCATTTGGGAGGAAGTATCCAGGAGACATTAAACTTGTAAGTAGCATTTAGTCACCGCCAATGTGCACAGAGTTAAAGAACAGTTGATTCTCAGAATTTATAAAGAGTAAAACACACAGGGGATCCAGAATAGATGTCTGGAAATGTGTTCAGGATGCTTAGGGTCCGAGGAGAAGCAAACAGCAAGGAAAGGGACAAGAGAGACGAGCAGACGGAAAGGAGGAATGGACAGTGCTGTTGGTATTCTTCAAGAAGCAGAGCATTAGACATTAAAAATAATTATGCCTATATCACATAAATATAATAATTTTCACTTTATTTTTAATTTGTTAATTTAATATTAATTAATCAAACATCAATTTCTCAATGTTAATATGGTTATTTTAATAAACTATACAAATATGATTTTATACATAGATGTTATAAATATAAAATTTATTATAAATAAAAAGTAATCATATTATTTAAAGTAGTTCTTCACAGGAAGTGAACGAAGACCACTGGTTTCAGTACCAGAAATAGTGTGTCCTGGTAAGGTTTGATTGTCAACTTGACACACATGTGAGGGCAAAGCCCAGAGCAAGGAATTGCCCGGATGATTGGCCTGAGGGCATGACTGTAGGGTGTAATCTTGATTGTAAACTGATGCTGGAAGACCAAGAATTTATAAGAATGCTAGCCAAATATGACCCAGGAGGCAGGGGGTCAAACAAAGGGTATTCCGCCATGATTTCTGCTCAAGGTTCTCTCCTGGTTTCCTCCAATAATGGCTGGTGGCCTGAAGATATATCAGTCTTTCTTCCCCTCTATTGTTTTGGTCACAGCCACCAAAAAGTACACCAGAAAATAAGCATTTATCAAACTATGAGTAGACACGTGAAGCCAAAAGAAAACAACTAAAGGCAAAGGAGCAGACAAGAGTAAGGATGAGTGCCAGTTCTGACACGAGGAAGAGTAGTGTGAAGAGGGGAAGCATCCTTCACAAGGACACAGCTGCATATTTGGAAGGCCCTGGAAACAGTGATTGTCTCAGGGTTATTATCACTGTGATGAAACACTGTCTAAGAAGCAAGCTGAGGAGGAAAGGGTTTGACCTACACTTTCATATCATAGTCCATTGAAGAATGTTGGCCAGAAACCTAGGGAGAAGAGCTGATGCAGACACTATGGAGGGATGCTGCTTATTGGCTTGCTCCCAATGTCTTGCTCAGCCTGCTTTCTTATAGAACCCAGGACCACCAGCCCAGGGGTGGCACCACCCACAATGGGCTGGGCCCTCTCACATCAATCACTAATTAAGAAAATGTCCCAGAGCCTATCTTACGGAGGCATGTTCTCAAGTGAGCTTCCCTCCTTTCAGTTAACTCTAGCTTGTGCCAAGTTGATGTAAAAATATCCAGCACTGTGAGCTGAAATGGGACAAGCCAACGACTAATGAGTGTGTATGCTTGAAGGAGTCATCAAAGATTAGGTATATATAACAAGAAAGGAAAAAATCCATCCATGTCTGATATACATTGATTCAAACCATTTCTTAATAATTTGTATGAGACTGTCTTAGTCAGGGTTTCTATTCCTGCACAAACATCATGACCAAGAAGCAAGTTGGGGAGGAAAGGGTTTACTCAGCTTAAACTTCCACACTGCTATTCATCACCAATGGATTTCAGGACAGGAACTCAAGCAGGTCAGGAAGCAGGAGCTGATGCAGAGGCCATGGAGGGATATGTCTTTCTGGCTTGTTTCCCATGACTTGCTCAGCTTGCTTTCTTCTACCCAAGACCACCAGCCCAGGGATGGTACCGCCCACAAGGGGCTAGACGCTCCCCCCCCCTTGATCACTAATTGAGAAAATGCCCCACAGCTGGATCTCATGGAGGCACTTCCCTAACTGAAGCTCCTTTCTTGGTGATAACTCCAAGTTGACGCATAAAACCAGCCAGTACAGAGACAGACCCTGTGTTACTGCTAAGGATCCAAAGAACAGTAAGACTCAGCTTTTGCCTTAAGGAGCCTGCTGCTTATGGGAGGGAAACAGAAGACTGCCTCAGCAGAGTAATGGAAATCCCATCGTGGGAACATGATGTAGGCAAAGAGTACAGAGAATCAGGCAATCTTGAGGATATTATTCTTTCAGTTTTCATTTTTATTCAACAAATATTAAGAGGCTATTTACTATTTTGTACCTATCATGAACAAAATCCTAACTGCCTTTATCAGCCTAAATTCTACCTGGTGAAGACAGGAAATAAACCAAATGAACACATAGCATTCCAGACAGAGAAAGAGTAAAGGGGAAAACAAGGCAGAGAGCGTTAGGAAATATCAGCAGGAAGGAGACCTGGTATTTATGAATATGGCGGCTGTTCCTCGGAAGTACTGTGGTTAGGAAGACAGAGCAATGGCACCGTGAAGCGCTGAGTTCTAATACCATAGCAGGAAAGAACCCCAGCCAATGGAAGCCGCCTTCAGAAGGACAAGGGACCAGAGAGCTGGCTGTGGTTAAGTACACTGGCTGCTCTTTCAGAGGACCCAAGTTCAGTCCTCAGTACCCACATGGCTGAGCACAACCACCCCCAACTCCAGTTCCCAAGGAATCCAACACCCTCTTCTGGCCTCCACAAGCACCACATGACACACACACACACACACACACACACACACACACACACATATATATATATATATATATATATACATATATATATATACACACACATACATATATATACATACATATGTATGTATGTATGTATATATATATATAATACTCATACACATAAAATCTAATAATAATATTCTAAGAAAAAAGAGAGTAAAATGAGCAAGATTTCAGATTAAACAGCTGCCTTGTTTTGATGCCTGTGTGTGTCATTTCTCTTGCAGTATAGAGGTTTCCCTCTGGATTGAATTCTCACCACTGGTTCCTTAAAATATTCTTTAAAAGCCTTTTCTTCTGTGAAAAGCTGTCTTCACCTTAGTTTGGTTTTAGGCAAAGACCCTCTTTATACTGAGCCTTTCTCTTGGCTGACTTTCCTGACCATCATCATATCACAAGGTCACACAACCACAAACTCTCGGGGCATCCCTATACCACTAGAAGAATGACGACGTCGGTAGAAAATTATTTTACCACATAAATTAAAATTAGTTGGGATTCAGATTGGAATTAAATTAAACATCAGTTTGGAAAGGATTAGCATTTGAGGGGGCCAAGAACACAGAGAAAAAGTATTTGAAAAGGGGTTAGCTGATTCACATGAGGGGTAACAAGGTGGACCCCACTTCCAGTACAGAGCTAAGACATGGATCTGCACGGAGGTAGAGACCACCCAGAGCAACCTGACGATGGTAATGTATGTCAGTCAAAGAGAACTGCCAAATAAAACGAAAAAGAAATGTTATTGTTGAAATTCAGGCAAATCCTAAACCTGAAATAGGAGTCAGAGGAGGAGCATGCACTGAGACAGAAAACCTAGAGAAGAATGATGCGCTGGGACAATGAGGAAGACCATAGGAACAAGAAGATAAAAACAGAGGAGAGAAAAATAACAGTGACCAATCGAGGGACAAGAAGGCAGACAGATGCGTTGGTCACTTGTGACTCGGGTGTGGGGTCCACTGCCACAAGAGGGAAGAACTCTGCCAGGATTTGTGATTGTACCCCTCTCTGCTGGGGGTCAATGGGCTAGGAATTCAGGTCTCTCTGAAATATTCAAGGGATGCAAGCTGATCAGAAGGAACACATTCACAAGCAGATCACCCCTGTTAATTGATTACTCCGTTGACAGTTAGTAAATATGTGCAAGGATTATAAATACAACTTTCACCATTGGAGCTACACACACTATGAAGACGCCAAACAACTAGGAAGCCGATATAGAATGTCTCCCATGAATTCTACCCTGTAAGTCATCAGACTGGCAGCCATCTTTATAAGAGGAAGGACCATGTTCTTTTCATAAAATGAACATATGAATATCTCCTCTTTGCCTTTCGCTTTATGCATTCTAGGAACATCAAATATATTAAATATATTGTTCTGGTTGTTACTTTCAGTAATCTTGTCAATCTGAAATTTAGACCTTCTATTTTTGATATCCCATAGGAGTTTTTTGATTAATGAACATACTTAAAATGCTTTCTGAGATTACTTTCTCTCTTGACATTAAAACTTTTTAAAATAAATTCTTTCAAAAATCATATCTCAACCTCACAGCTTGCTAACCTTGTGAGACAACAGTCACTCTTGAAGGTAAATCTGAAATCCACAAAGACATCAACTCCTACTACACAGGAGCAAAGAAGAGTGATTCATTAGTACTATTTTCTTTTTTTAAAGTAGAAACACTAAAACAGTTCCAAAAAAATTCTGAAGATTACATTCAAAGCAGCCTGTGATCACATAACCTTGTGGCCAGTGGTTTCCCCACAGACAGTAGGAGAGGGATCTTCTTAGGCCATACTTGATGGTTATATTATGTTAACACATTAAATACAACAGCTGCTAAACCCACTTGATGCAAGATATTTCCTATCCATTCACACTGAGGCAGTGAGAGGCCAGTGATTGGAGGGGAGAGGAAGAGGAGCTAAGAGAAGGAGGGGTGGAGAGAGAGGGAGCCTGGGAGCTGCATGACGGGTGGAGAAGGAGACACATGCATCCAGATGGCGTCAGATGTGTTTCTGTTGTGCTGAGAGGTTAGAAATATCGGGATAAAACTTTATCATTGTAATTTGACATTATGTAATTGGAAGTTTCATATATATAAATATATTTGGTTAACTACTCAAGTAAGAGTCATGCTTTGCCAGATACTTGGAAGGAATGGATGCTGGGCAGGAGACAGGGACCTGCCAGGACTTGGAGCAGAGGTCTGGTGGGGCAGTACTATATTTTAACAATTTCCCACTACACCTACTGGCTAAAACCCTGCACCAGGTGCTAAAGAAACATGATGAAGCTGCCATTCCCCAAGTGATGTTGCAACTTAGAGCTCCTGATAGGCAGAATAACACCCTTCCAAAGACTTATCCTTAAAATTTATATAAATTTACCTACATCCTTATCCCTAAAAATTATAAATGTTGCTTTATAAGACCAAAAGAAAATGAATGTTGGAGGTACATTAAGATATTCAAAATGGAGAGTATGTCTGGAAAAATCTAGTGGCATCCATATGTCCATAAATGGAGAGGTTTCCCCAGTTATGCTCAGAGGGTGTGGCTAAAACAAAGGGGACTGAAAGATAGGACGTTGCTATCTTTGAAGGTAGAGGAAGAGTCCACAAGCCAAGGAATACAGCTGTCTTCTAAATATCCAAAGAGCTGAGAGGGCCAGGCTCCACTGGGGATGCCAGAAGGAATGTGGTGGGGACACACTGGGACACTAACCCTGTGAGATCCACCTCAGACTGCTGGGTTACAGGATACAATAGCATGTGTACTTGTTGAGTTGCTAACCCTGTGGCTGTGGTAATGCTAGAATATTAACAAAGGTGCAGAGCAGGGGCACTAAGCACTGATACTTAGTAAACTGTTCAAACGTAGCACCACAAAATTTCTAAAAGTTCAAGAAATAGGAACATTAACCAAATGTTCATATTTATCTTCTCTGAGGAAGGCATGCATAAACACTGAATTATCTTAGAATAATGCTCATCATGCATAGGTGCTGTATTCTGACTTGAACTAAGGTTCGTGGTAGACAACAGAATAATTTGCAATGAATGTTGTAGACTCAATGACCTCTTGCGGTCCCATCATTTCCACGTATGCATCTCCAAGGAAAATAACTCCCTGAAAGAGTGGTGAGTAGTCACAGGATTGCAGCGGGGGAAACGCATCTAATAAAAACAGTAATCACTTTAAGATGAAAAACATGATTTCTCCCAGGTTTAGCAATGCCATAAATATCTGATTTCATGGACCAATTACTGCGATAAGCCATAAATGTGTACTAATTTGAAAATTTGGTTTCAAATATTGGGCATCCTTTAGGTTTAAAAACTCATCAGTACAATACAGCTTCCTTGTCAGCTTAAATACTCAATGACTGAAGTCATGCTGAATCAATATGACAGCCATCTGAGAAAAATAATTCTCCTAAAATCCAATGTGCTGTGAAGGCAACTATAAATAATTAAGGGTACAAAAACAATAGACTTATGTAGAATACTTGTCAACATATAGCAAAAGTAAAATTACAGAGCTATAACCTTCGTAAATATTGCTTTATGCAGGTTGAGTCTTATTTGAAAAAAAAATCCCTCCTGTTTCATAATCACCACCACAGATTCCCTCTGGGTTTGAGCTGCAGAGAAGCAAACAGCTCCTCAGAGCTGGGCACCACACCATATCCACAGCTTCCCCGCCTGCTCTGCGAGCCGCCTTCTGTGCACTGCCAGGTAGCCTTTCTCTGTGCTTATTCCGTCTTCCTTTCTGTGAAGCCCATTCTTCTACAAAGGAGCCCCACAAATACAAAGGGGGACTCACAGGTACAACAGCTAAGCTGTACTTGATGACCCCAAATCTTTACAACCTCAATTCCTGTCTCCACAGCTTCTGAGCAACCCAGATCCTTCCCATATTCCCCAGGTCCTCAGACTCTGTATAAATACCACCCCTGTGTTTGCTGTCCAGTGTGACCCCAGGTACTAAACCAATGAGTAACTCCTTACGTCTCCTGGCATGAGATACAGGGACCCTACTCCTGAACCTCTTTTGATTCTGTCAGCCCCTCTGACGCCATAGGCACTGAAGGAACTGGGAAAAAAACATTTCATCAGCTCCTGGAAATTTTTACCTCTGCATAAAATGATATGCAAAGCTTCAGTCCCTTTATTAGCTATAAGACAACACGCAAATAGCTGTACAGAGTACATACAGTCTCTGGTCTTGGAACCCAACCTCATTGTTCAGACATACTAACTGGTCTCTGGAGTTATTAATACAACAAATAGTATAAAGGACATACTTTATACAAGGCCTTGAAGAAACAATAATAAATCTTGTTATAAACTTTAAAATGTAGTGAGGGGGAATGGAGAGATGGATCAGCAATTAAAAGCACTGGCTACTCTCCCAGAGGATCTGGGTTCAATTCCCAGTATCCTCATGCCAATCTGTTAACAGCTGTATGTAACTCCAGTTCCAGGGGGTCTGATGTCCCACACAAATTTATATAAAATAAAGTTAAACAATTTTAAAATATAAAATAAAAAAGAGTCAAATAGTGCAATCCATTACTGCAAGCTTTATCGTATGCTTTAAGACTCCACGACCCTGAGAACCTAATCAAGGAGATCAAGGAGGCTTACAGAGCAGGCGGGAAGCTGTGGATACTGTGTGGTGTCCAGCTCTGAGGCTCTGTTTGCTCCTCTGCAGCTCATATCCATAAGGAATCTGTGGTGGTGATTATGAAGCAGGAGGAACTTTTTTTTATCAAATAAGACTCAACCTGCAGAAAGCAATATTTACGAAGGTTATTGCTTTGTAATTTTACTTTTGTTATATGTTGACAAGTATTCTACATAGGCCTATTGTTTTTTGTACCCTTAATTATTTATAGTTGCCTTCACAGCACATAGTATTTAAGGAGAATTATTTTTCTCAGATGGCTGTCATATTGATTCACATTGAAACCTTCAGTCAAAAGATACATGCGGAAAAGAAGGGAAGATATTTCAACCCGAAGAGACCTAAGTCCGAGCCCCTTGCAGGTCCTCAAATGAAGCACCAACTTTCAGAACACAGGAGTGTGTGGGCAGACCCCTGGCAACATAGCTGAGGATGCACGAGCGGCCAGATCTAAGGATCAGTGGCCTTAGGACTGTTACACTTATCCCAACCTGCAGGCTGTGGGAGAGGTGAAATTTTTTAAGCAAAGAAAGGGTGGAGGTGTCCACAGAATCCAGCTTACATCCTGAGAAAGAAGAGCAAGCTGCACTGTGCTGTCAGCATGGAGTCCTATCAAAGGCATGCGTGATGGAGCCAGCTGGGAGGGCAGACAATAGCTAGAGTCGAAGCAGTGCAAGATGAACAACCCACAGGCTTCAGATCTACTCCCTACCAAAAGCAGTGGCCTTCCATGACAGACTGCCCAAGGAGTCTGGGAGAACAGGAGAGGCAAGATGGTCCCAGGGCTCCTACTGTGCAGCTGGCAAAGGAGACACAGGCATTTACCAAACTTCAAGGATCTTTATCCATGACGGAGAGAAAGGGATATAAACACCAAAGGGAACATTACAGCTAATGCCGATTCCATAGCTTATGTTGTTTTAAAATTACTCTTCTAGAAATCTCCAAAGCAAAATATGAGTGCTCATTCCAGAAACGGCCTAACAGTTACTGAAAAAACAATACATAAATCTCCTACTTAAGCTGCTCACAAGATACCCGTTTATATAATATCTACCCACAGGCTAAGACATTACAAACATTTTCCCATTTAATCCTGACAACTTCATGGCCAAGCGATATTATCCTTCTCTCCTATTCCCGAGAAAGAAAATGGAGGCTTAGGAAGATAAGAGACTGATTGAAGCTGGCGGGGTCGATCAAGTGGCAAGACCTGTCTACTTGATTATAGGCACACAGTCTAAACTTGATTTCAAATAGCAAAAGAATTGTTCTTCAGAATAGCAATTTTAAAATATATATTGTTGTCTGCAGATGGGATGGATCCCTAGGTGAAGGTCCCATCTGCAGACACCAAACCCTGACACTATTGCTGATGCCAAGAAGCACTTGCTGACGGGAGTCTGGTATGGCTGTTCCCTGAGAGGGTCTGCCAAAACCTGACTACTATAGATGCAGTTGCTCACAGCCAACCATTGGACCAAGCCCGGGTCCCCAAAGGAAGAGCTATAGGAAGGACTGAAGGAGCTGAAGGGGACTACAACACCACAGAAAGAACAATATCAACTAATCTGACCACCCAGAGCTCCCAAGAATTAAACTACCAACCAAAGAGTAAACATGGAGGGACCCATGGCTCCAGCTACATATGTAGCAGAGGATGGCCTTATCTGACATTAATGGGAGGGAGGCTCTTGGTCCTGTAGAAGCCTGATGCCCCAGTGTAGGGGGATGCTAGAGCAGTGAGAAAAGAGTGGGTGAGTGGGTGGAGAAGCACCCTCATAGAAGGAAGGGGAAAGGGGAGAGGGTAAAGAAGGAATGGTACGAGGGGGTTATGGAGGGGAAACTGGGAAAGGGGATATCATTTGAAATGTAAACAAATAAAATTATTAATTTACTCTGGGATGAAGACAGAGACCTGGCTGAACATTCAAGATCCAAGTTGCCTGTCTCTGTGTGGCTCTCTTAATCTTCCCCCCACCCTCCCTCCAGTCATCCTCCATCCCTTCTTCCCCTATATAGTTAGCCTTGAATATTTTCTATACAGCTGTGCCTTGCACATCAAGATCACAATTGTAACTAAATGCTGTCTTAGAGGAATGTGTGTAGCACTCAACCATGCATAGAGAAATCAGCACAGAAATGTGATTCTAGTCCTGAACATTCTATGAGTGAGTTACTGTACACGGAAGACTATAAGCTTAAAAAGTGAAATGATACTTAGCCTTACCAAGGCATGAAGCATACATATGTAGTTCCTCTGGCTTTTGGATCTTGAAGAAAAGCTACAGTAGTCTCTGAAAGCCCCAATGTCAGTGTTCAAATAAAAGTAGAGATCTATCAAAGAGACAGTGACCTGCTTAAAGGGCCACAGTGACAAGACTATAAAAGGGTCAACTTGGGCAAGAAGTAAATGGGAAATTGTTGGAATCTAATAAATTTGCAATTTCGATTTGCCACCTTTCTAGACTTTAGTCAAAAGGAAAGAAGATTGTTACTTTCATAGTGGTAGAGCTTGGCAAAGAGCCAGAGTTACAATCAAACAGGGTGCAAAGCAGAGCCCAGTGCCAACTAATGGGATGCAAGGAGGGAAAAGAGGGAGTGGCTTCTGGGATAGCCTCTCAAAGACACATGACCAGAGAATCCAAACTGTGGAACACAGGGATGAGGAACAGTCATTTACACCCAGCCCGTCACCACATAAGCCCATGGTTCAAGTTTCCAAATGAATAATGTATGTTTGGGTCTAACTGGACATTAAAATATGTCCAACATTTAACTGTCATCTTAGTAGCAGAAGGTTACTATACTGAACACAAGCAAAATGTCTCTCAAGTGCAGTGTCCATAAGACTGGCTTCACGAATACAGGGCATAGTACCCGCTGTTGCCTTTCACCTGGCTTAACTGGTTAGCCCACAACTCCTGGAGAAGAGCACATGTGTTTCTCTCCTTCATGTCTATATTCACAGCCCCATCAACTCACCTAAAATTGACCAGACACCACAGAGAAGACTGGAAGCTAAACAACATAAGTTCAAAGAGTACCTCGTTTATAAGCCATTGGCAAAGACCGGCAAATAAGAGGAAAATATGTACTGAAAATTACTTATTGAAGAACAGTACTCTTAATTAATGTGCACATGAATTCCTCAGTTATTACAGGACCCCAAGAAAAGTTCATTAATTAAAACTAATCCCCTGTTTATCCTCCGATAAGCACTGTAGCATGGTGAAATTTAATTTTTTAAGTTCAAAGTAACAAATGCCTAAATATTTAATTGATTGTTCAATGATAGTAAATGTCATTTATATTAATAAATGTTGAATATAATAAGATGCATTTGCTTTCATAGTGCCACTATCCATTATGGTGAGAAATTGCATCACGCAGAATGAATTAGTCTCCAACTAAATTTGGAAGATGCAAACATTTTAGTACCACTGATACAGTCATTCTGAAAGAAAGCAGTTCTGTGACTTTATCCAGGAAGAAAGCTAGTGAGCCGAAGGAAGAACTCTGTGATAATATGCGAGGGGGCTGGTCTCTGAAGCTGTTGGAATCCCTTAATGGGAAATACCTTCTAGCACCAAAACTAGCTCTTGAAAGTAAGTAAAGTATCTTTGAAGTCATTGATTCTACCTCAGGCTATGGAGAATGAATACTAGAGAGCTTCAATACATTGTTGCATTAGTTTGCAAAACAGGGAGTCTTATTGACCTGACTAGAAATGATTACATGCCTTTTAAAATATGCCTAATATGAGTGGAAGATATGTAATATTATACAGCTGAAAAACGTTAAATGTTAAATAATCTAAGGGTGCTGACATCCCCAAAACACAGACACAGACACAGACACAGACACACACACACACACACACACACACACACACACACACACACACATGGAGTAGGGGCAGAGAGAGGGAGATCCAGAATTCAGGTACATAGAAGGATGGTAAGCTTTGGATGGCCACAGCAAAGCACACAGTAGCCTGAAGTAGGTGTCTGGTGAGTGTCAAACAGTGAGACATCTCTAACAGTATTCCAAAGGAAGGAGATAAGACCCTCTACTTATAGAATCCAGATAGATTTCAGTAGGATAGAAACATGCACACACACACACACACACACACACACACACACAAAAGTTGAAGGATGGCTCTAAATAACCAAAACTATTTCAACTATTCCAAACTAGGAATATCTTACTTGAGACTTCACCAGCTGGATGAATTGAAGTCAAAGAGATCAGTGTGGGATGAGAATTAGAAATGTCTGGGTGAGGAGTGGGGTGAGGAGTCTATGGTTTGACTATTGGCCTATGATGGTGCTATTCAGTAAGGGACTGCTGGCAAGGCAGATTGGGCATTAGGACACAAGGTCAACCTACATCTGACAGTGGAAGAGTAAGTCAATAAGAACATGAAAACAGCCACTGATCTGGAAGATCAATGGATCTGTTCAACCAACATAACTCTAACAACTCTCCATGAGTTGAGCTAAGCCAGAGGAATTTGAACATCATGCTGAGTGTGGTACGGAGATGGTGGAGAACAGGGTCAGTGATGGCTGGTAAGAAACATGGGCTCTATGTCAGCTTCTGCCTGTGAGGGAGTATTAGAAAAGTGAGATCAAGAGAAAACACATAGAACACTAAGTGCAAAGTCATACTTTACATTTTGGGAATAATGTGTGTGTATATGTGTGTGTTTGTGTGTGTCTGTCTGTATGTATGTATGTATGAATGTCTATATGTCTGTCTGTATGTATGTATTATGTAAAAACTGTTTCTATCATAATAAAACCTATAATTTAATGCACAATGATATGGCAATGTTCATTTCTAAGTTCTGGAAAATGTTCCATGACCATACAACCTGTTAGTGTTAAAACCAAAGGAGATGGGCTCTGGGCTCAAGAGTGGAGTTCTCTCCGATAATCAAAGTATTTTCTTTGACTTAGAAACTCTTAGAAACCTCTGGAAACATCTATGATTGCAGCTTTCTTGCGTGGTTTGATGGTTTGAAGAGACTGAACCCCATAGGCTTGTATATTTGAATACATATACTTATCTCTGTAATATCATAACTGCAGCTTTTCTATAATTTGAAATTATTCTAAGCAATCTTAAGAAGACAAAAGAGGAAAGGCTATGTCACTGTCTTACTTATTCTTTATATGGCTGTGATGAGATGCTGTAACCAAGGTAACTCGAAAAAAGAGACTTTGATTGGCTCACAGTTTTAGAGGGGGAGTCCATGAGCATCAGGGTAGGATCATGACAGCAGGCAGGCCAGCATGGCCCCAGAGCAGTAATGGAGGATTATATCTTGACCCATAGCACAAGGCAGAGAGAGAGAGAGAAAGAGAGAGAGAGAGAGAGAGAGAGAGAGAGAGAGAGAGTGCTAAGTGGAAATGATATGAGTTCTTGAAGCCTCAAGGCCTACCCTCAGTGACAAACCTCCTCCCACAAGACCAAACCTCCCAAACCTTCCCAAACCAACTGTGGATCAAGTATTCAAATATACAAGCCTATGGGGTTCAGTCTCTTCAAACCATCAAACCACACAAGAAAGCTGCAATCATGGATGTTTCCAGAGGTTTCTAAGAGTTTCTAAGTCAAAGAAAATACTTTGATTATCGGAGAGAACTCCACTCTTGGGCCCAGAGCCCATCTCCTTTCATATCCCGAGAGGAGCCAGAATTTTAAAACTCTCACTAATTTTGTAAATCAAAACTATCATCATACTTTAAACTTGTATTTCTATTGAAACTTATATGTTCCATATATACATTTTTAGTGACTTGCATCTCTTCTCCAGTGAACAACCTATAAGCTTTGCCTGGCAACGACTGAGGCTCAGGGTACATCTGATAATTTCATCTAATTTCTTCATGAATTGAGGGCCTGTTCTCTACTACATCTAGGGAGGACTTGGGGTTGTTTTTGTTTATTTGGTTGTTGTTTGGTTGTTTGGTTGATTGGTTGGGTTTCTACTTCTAGTTTTATCCATTAATAATTTATGTTACATACAGTTGAATTCAGATGTGCCTACACCTACGTTTTCTTCACAACTTTCTTCATTCATAATTTTATGTACATAAAGCCCGCCACTGCCCCAATACACAACCAAACAGTGCTTTTAAAGAATAATATAAAATGAGGATAGAAAAATCCAGACCCTTTGCACAAAGAAATGGAGTGTTCTTATTTTAGAGATGTCAAACGCAAGGGCAGACAGGTTTGAACTACATACATAGTGACATGAATAATCCTTTCATTTTATGACACACTTATTGACATGTGAACATTAATTATATTAATGATATGATTAATGTTTGTTGATACAAACCTTTTTGAGGGGGACATGGATCTAGGAGAGCTATTTATTTACTTAGTCACTAGGAAGAATTTTAGCCAATGAGTTTCCAAAAGAATTAAAACATAAATCTCAAAAAAAAAACTATTTTCAGGAAAATCTAGTTCAGCTTGTCCCTGGGGACACATCTGAGCAATACAGGGCAGTGGTTTACCAGCAGTTCATTTCTGAGCAATACCACAGTTCTCTAAATCTTTATCTTAACACCTACACAGAAGAGAAAGATGGCAACCAAAAAAAGTGAGTTAGAAAGACCTTAGCCATACACCTTGTTGGATACAAGCTTCAAATCGTGGTGTGGGTTCTGAGTAAGCCAGGTGGTTACCTGAAGCTCCCCTGCCTTCAGCACAGGTGAGCTTAGTGTTAGTGCCGGAGGCCAGACTCTCGAATTATGCGGTAACAATACCCAAGAAAGCACACGTTGAACTTAAAATTTTCTACTCATATGTACATATTAGCATGTGCTTATGCAGTTCTGGTTTTGTTTTATTATTATTTTTAAGATACCAGATAAGTGGCCAAGTTTCTTCGGATTTTTGAGAATTCTAAAGAAAACATTGGCTTGTTCTACAATCTGTAGGTGGGAAAAAAATCTCCAAAGATACTATGATAATATGACAATGAGCCTTTTCTCATCCACTCAATTAAACATAGTAAAAATATGCATTATTTTCCACAGCCTCCTGATGACCATATCCTTATTATCATTAGCAGGTAACAGCATGGTACATACAGGAGACAAGGCTAACCTTTCCTTCCTCCCGACAGTTAGTTATATCCCGGGGGGAATTAATAATGTTGAGTTGGGGGCAGGATAAAGCATAGTAAGAAGCTTGAAGAGTAAAATAATAAACTACAAAATGAGTCCACAGACAGAGAACAAAAAGGCAAGCTAACTTTGCATAAAACCTAGAAAAGTATTTGAGAGGAACAAATCTTTGCATATAGTCAAAATGCAAGCATAGAACTGGTAATGAACCTTAGCATGAGCAACTGAAAAGATTTAAATTGTTCAGATAAGCCTATTTTTCTTTCTTTTTCCCCCAGTGGGATTGACACAATCACAGAATGTAAAAATAAAATACTCAATTTACATTAGTGTGAAAATATAGCTCCAGGGAGAAATGACAACGTAATAAATATCAACCTATCTCTGAGAATTAAAAAAAAAAACAACAATTTTGAAAATGAGGTTGATTTTTGGGACATGTGCAGGCCAAATTTATTTTTAAAGTTTTGGTGTTGTGTAACTGAAGTATATTCCAATGGATCTGAACATCAAGTTACATAATTATCAAAGTACTGCATCCTGTTCTGCTTTTTCAGCAAAGAACACAACAGGCCTGGGAAGGCCACAATAAAAGAATATTCATTTAAAGCAGCATGAAGTATTAGACTGTAATAACACATGCTTTTGAGATCATAGATTTTTAATATTGTACTAGAAAATTAAGCTATAGTAAGTAGTCTTTTATAAATTGAAATATTAAAATTACAAAACATTTTAGTTGTTTCTATTATTCAAAAACAAGAGCAAAACCTTACTCAACTAAATATTTGTGGTATCTTTAGAGTTTTCCAAAGGCATATTATCAAATTTGTGTGCCTTTCTTCCCAGAGAACAGCAAAAATCTTATTATAAAATGTAGTTGGATATTTAACTACATTTTATGGAAATTTTAAGAGCAATTTTCTTATGTGTATGGAAATAGTCACAAAACAGCAATTGCATTATTTGTTGATTTAAATGTAATGCACCTGGAGCAAGGGAATGCCAAAATGTGTCTCAAAAATATGTCCCTGAAACATCTAAAGTCTACAGTGTACACGTGAGCATGAGGGGGATTCATTCTGGACTTAATGCACCATGTACCTCTTCAGCATGGCTTCACCAGATGTGAACAAGCCCAAATGACAGATGATTAAACCGATCTCGGGGTAGGGGGAACAGAAGCAGGGAGACAGAGAAAAGCTTGATAACCATGTTCTATTGCAAATGGAGAAAGTTTACAAACCAGAAATGGCCTCCTTCACAGCTCCTTGAAAAGGCAAATACATAGAGATAAGAACTGTAGACTTATATTCCTTTGTAAGTTTTATGTCTAAAACCATGAGAGTTCATTGATGACGTCGACACCGGTGCGCGTACAACCATGAGTGAACTGGAGGCAACAGCACTCAATACGAAAGCCACGAAGCATAAAACAACCGAAGTGCCAGTTTTCATGTAAAAACTGCTCGCTGTGAGCTATACTAAGCAGCTAGTGATGATTACCTTGGCCTGAAGGTGCAGCACCCTCTCCCGGCTTCTTTTCTTCTTCAGTTTGCCCCTGGAATAGAGAGAATGGGGTTTGCATGTTACTCAAGTATAACTGCTGGCACTGACTATGTATGCTCCCTGCTGCCATGCTAAAATACCCCAACAAGAGCAACTACAGAAGGGAGTGTCTATTTCCGCCCATTGCTGTGAGAAGTCACAACCAAAGGATCTTGGGGAAGCGGTTCAAATGGCATGCAGGGTCAGGAATTCGAGAACGAGAAATGTCTCTGTTCGGCCAGCTTCGATATTTCTGTGCAAACCGTATAATCAATGGTATGGAGTGGTGTTGGAGTCTTCCCTCAATTAAGATAATCAAAGTAACCTCTCTAAAAGTGTCGCGGAGGCTTGTTTTCTTAATCAGGTTGATGGCATTAGCTATCATACTGCTTCCACACTGAAAACTGAGGCTTCACAGGTAGCAAATCTGTGAACATCCATGTTACCAAGGGTTGGTCCCAGAGCCAGTGCCTTCCAGTGGGGATCAGGAAGGATGTGCTGCCATCCCTTTACAGGAGATAAATTTATTCATATAACCTCATTGTTCATTGGATAAAGCCAGACTGAGTGTGCTTTAACCGCCTTGACTATAAAGGCAGAAAGGACTTGAGTGCCACATCATGGTGGCTGACTGGAGGATGTTAGTCCCACCACCACAAGCTCAGCTCCCATATCTCCTTTCAGTTTTCTGGGCTAACCTCACTGTACCAGTACTTGATTAAAATAACATTAGCTAACTGTAACCACACTGACCACCCCAAAATAGACATATGGCTTCAACGACTCCAGGGAAGGGATGAGAGAAAATGAAAGAAAAGTCACATATATTGAATAAAACACACAAAACAAGCCCAAGCATCCTAAGATGTGCCTACTCCTTCTCTTGAAGTCAAAGCATTCACTAGACATGCTGAGGACAAGTCTCAGGGTAAAGCAGACCCCTCAGCAAGCACTAGTGCTCTAGCTTTTAGTTTATGCACTTACTGACTGAAAGAGAGGCAAGAGCCATTTTAAAATGGGGGCCTAGACATCCATCTTACTTACATGGTTCTATGGCCATACACAAGGAAAGCTGCCTGTCAAAAGTATGTTGAGACGTTAAATTGGAAGAACAGACTTTCTGCCTTTGAAAGTCTTCTAAAGAAAGGGTGTGGGTGGGCCCTTAGTTCATCTTTGGAAATACAGTTATGCATACCTCTTGATTAGCTCCCAAGAACAAATTGTCATCAGAGAAGATGAAAATTTAGCAGGTGATTTACACAAGATCTTTCCTAATTAGTGACTGATGACAGAAAGTGAGTTTGATGATTTGGTGCGTTCAGACCGCAATCATTTCCTCAGGCTTTTCCTCCATAAGTTTGGGCTGTGTCTCAGCAACCTGTAGCACAGGCTGACTGTTCTAAGTTGCTTGGGGATGATCTGGGACATAGCGATGAGAAGACAGCCTACATGACAGCCTGCATCTAGTAAGGCTGTCCATCTGGGACAAATGGGAATGACTGGTCACCCTAGCTACCACAGCCATTGAACTAAAGCTCAACAGTCTGCACACAACGATGGCACAAGCTCTCAACGAAGTCTCAACAAAGGACCATGCTCATTTTTATATCGCGGTTTCCGTTTTTTAGTTTGTTGTGTTTTATTTTTTTATTTTTTCTTTGTATTTTTTTTTGGGGGGGGGACTGGGTTTATGCTGTGAAAACCCATTGTCTATGCTGTGAAATACCATAGGGCAATGGTAAATTAAATAACCTGAATTATATACAGGTAAGTGATTAAAGTTTATCAGTATTTTTATTTTCCTATCAACTGTCTCTTGAGGATCCAATTGGAAGGGTTGGCCAACAGCCTACAGTCCTACTAGGAGACAGTGGAATTCTTAGTGACAGTCTAAGTGACTCCAGAAGGCTGTCCCCTCATCTTCTTCCTCCCCACATGATACCCTTCCCTCCAACCTCCAACCTCTACTCTCGCTTACCCCTCCCCTGAGGTAAGAAGCTTAGCTCTGCCCACACAATAGTGTGTCACGTGACCAGCTGGCAATCAAAGTAGTCAGTCAACTGCAGACTGGAAAGCCTGAGACTTCAAACCAAAATAAATATTTCTCCCTGTTCACATATTTACCTTGGGCATTGTATCACAGAAAAGGAACGCTAAGGAACACGGTTGGGTGAGCAAATGAAACAGTGTGATGTGACAGCAGCAGACTGCCAATTGCTTAGGCGGCTATAAATGGCGGCTCCTACCTAGGCTTGAGCCTGGTGTGTTTCTACATGCATTATTTGTTAAGGGGTTAAAATATGTTGTGTTTGAGTTCATGTAATCCAGTGTATAAGTGGATAATATTTGACTATATGCTCCTTCTCCCTATGTCTGCATGTCTATATCTGTATCTATACTATGTTTATATCTATGTCTAAATCTATATCATCTCTATCTCTATTTCTAATCATCCATATCATATATATCTATATTATGTCTGTCTATATCTATCTATATATATTGATATATGCAGAATATAATTTTACAGTGAAAACATTCCCACCTGCCTTCCTCTATCTGGCCAACTCATAGCATTTCTAAGCAGTAAACACTTTCATTAGCTTATAGTATATCCTTGCAAATTTTCCACTGTGAAAATTCAAAATCACATGGCTGTCTGTGCTTACGTTCCCGCCCTTATCTCCAAAGTTATTCTGCTGTAGTTCTGTTTTCTCTGCCATCTTTGTTTGGCAGAGGACTTCCCTGTAAGGCAGGTTTATACAGCCACCCGCTACTCACCTTCCACAGCTGCACAGCATTACAATAATATGTGTGTCAGGACTTATCTGGCTTCATATTAATAAATATTTAGGTTGTTGGCCATCCTGTTTTGTCCAAGTTTACAGTGCTGTAGCGAAAGCCGACATGTATGCTTCTCTGAACACTTGTAAGTCTTATGTGCAGAGCAACCATAGTATGGTTCTGCCCTTCAAAGGAGATATGACCCCAGAGTCGCTAAGCTCCACTGAGTTAAGTTCTCCTTGGCTGATTCTCCCCATGGGCACAAGACGGGCAGGGGCTTGTTTCCCATATCCACAACAGTGGTGTGGGCTAAAAATTGGGGGTTTAGGACAAGGTAACAAAAGGATGTTCACCATAGCATCTGTTCCATGAGGAAGAGGTTAAAGATCACATTGTTGATTGAAAGATTTATTTATATTTCTTTTACAGTAGAATACCTTTCTATTTGTACTTTTCCCCATGGAATTACTGCCCATCTTTTGATCTTAATAATATAGGAAAACTAGTCACTTGCTTATGGTATTGTGTGTATATATAATATGGATGTATGAGTGTGTGTGTGTTTGTGTGTGTGTGTGTGTGTGTGTGTGTGTGTTTATGTTTTAGTTTTCCAAGGCTATCATTTCTTTTCCATCTTGCTTATATGTTTTCTTGAGACAGGGTTTCTCTGTATATCCATGGCTGTGCTGGAACTTGCTCTATTATTCTAAGAAATACAATGAACAAGCTTTTGCTTTATGATGTTTAGATTTGATAAAAGGCTAGAAAAGCCTCTTTATTCTGAGATGACAAGAAACTACCCCTTTGCATCCCTGTGGCTCATTCCTTATACTGAACTCTTCAGAATCTAACCTGTGCTAGGGAAGAGTGTGAGGTGAAGCCAGTCTTATCCAGGAAGCTACACACGAGTCCCTGCTTAACGGCCTCCTCTCTATCAGCCTCAAAAATCTGTGCATCCCAACCTATTTCTGGCTTTCTGTTCTGTTTGTTTAGTCTGTCTGTCTATTTGTGTGCCAGTAGCACACTGTTTTCATTATAGGAGCCTTATGGTTTCACATGCTTTCTAGGCTACCTAATGCTTTGCACACAATGAGAGATCTGTTTGTGTACAAATTTTAGAATCAAGATAGCCGAAAGCTCAACTTCCAAATGTTCGTCTTCCTATCTGTGTAATTTCAGGCAGATGACTTCTTTAACCTCTATGGATATTGGTTTCCTGTCTGTCTTCCAGAAAGTCCTCTCTTCTTAACAGGACTTTTTGAGGATTACCGTCTTGTGGGTGAAGAGCCTTAGCCCAGCATGTGACATATGGTAGCTTTTCAACTAATGGGAGCGATCAGTTATTTTGCCAGATTTCAGACTGCTAATAATGTATCCAGGGACTTTAAAATTAAATTAGTCAGCCTGCTATTGTTTATTGACTAAAGAAACATGTCTCAAATGAACATAATCCCTCATGAAAGAAGCATTAGGGAAGAGTAAACAAGAGTCTTACAGCCATGACAATCTGCCATTTTAACAGGTATCTATCGAGGGATTATTATGTGCCAGTCGCTTGTTAGCTAATGGTAAATAAGCTACTGTCCTTCCCACCTAGCCTCTCCTCTTGTCCTCCCTGAATATACTTCTCTAAATATAGCTTCATTGTCATCCCAATGTAGTTCCTGCCCCGCACAAGACAGAGCATCCTCTGCCACCGAAACAACCATCAGCAAGTCTGTATCTCCTCTCATCAAGTTGTCATGCACAAATCTAAATCAGGACTGCACAGATTCCAACAATCTCCTGGCTCTCCATGATCACCAAAGTGAGGTCATCCGTCTGGGATCTAAACCCCTTTCACCTTCAGCTCAAGACTCATAGCGTGGCTTCCTGCACTGGCACCTCCACAGTTCAGTGAATCTCCCTGCGGAGATTCGTAATGTGGCCAGCATCACGAGACAAAAGGCACTCTTGGGGCGGGGCAACATGATATGACTCAGAAGATGGAGTAGGAGATTCTCCATCCTAAAGGATATGGGTCACCATGCAGAGGGAGTCTGACGAGGGACCATAGCCTCAAGAAGCTGACAGGCAAGGAGAGGGAAACAAGCCTGCCAACAGACAGGAGCAGCCAGTGATGCCACTAACCTCCAAAGAGATCCACCAACCCTTCACTGATGTCACCTTAGATGGAGCGGTGAACACAATCAAGCTGTGCCCTGACTTTCCAGAAACTGCCTCAACAATAAAAGGATGATTTGAACTGCTGTATCAGAGGCATTTTGATACACAATCCCTGAAAGCATATTAGACCCTACTTTTCCCTTAGCTATCAACCAAGAGGAAGCATGCCTGAGCTCCCCTCTTCCCTCCCTCTAGACAGTATGGGCTGGGGAACCTTCCCATGCCTAGAGGCAACTTGTTCAGAATTCTGGAGTCGATCCTACTGTACTGCAAAGGTTTTTCCTTTCCCGAGTCAGTCTGAGAAGACTTCTGGGCCTAAAGAAGGAAGACAGTGTCTGCTGACCCATTTGTCATCCCCAAGAACCTGGTTCAACTTCACCACCTGGTGCCTAAACCAGTTCAACGAGTCCTTGCTGAAGAAAGGCTCAGGAGCAGCTCTCCTCTGCCAGGCAGGAGTCACACCCAAAGTCACAAAGGATATCTTGTGCAATTAGTATAGCAGCAAACTAATAAAAGGTGCCATAAGTCAGGGCCCCTCCCACTTTCAGTCAGGGCCCCTCCCATTTTAACATACCCAAGAATCACCTAGGAATCTCACCCATGCACACGTTTCGTTTGGGAAGGGTACGGGCTGGGAATTTAGTCTTCTTGAGGCTCCAAGCTGAATCACCAACATTCCTGCCCACATTATGGAATTTCACCTTCCACCAGGACAATGAGTGGGAGTAGGGCCGTGGTAATCCAGTCACATTGACCAAGACTATTCTCTGACTGGGATGAACACCTGAATCAGGCCTAATCTACTAAGGTAGTTCATTACACGTGGTTCAGCCCTCTTCATTCAGTCAATACACAAGAAATTTGCATAATTCAAAGCAGCCTAACTCCCTTCTACAGCAAAACCACAATGGCAAGGAGAGCTGACTGTGCTCACGTGACAGCTGCCGGAGCCCTTTGACAATCACCGGATCATTCAGAATAAAATGATATCTATAATATGTTATCTGTCACTCAGCGAGCGGGTTAGGAGATTTGGCTCGCACATTTATTTGCTGTTGAAATTCTGTCTAGAAAGAAAAGGAATCCCCCATGAAAGTATGAATATCTCTTACTCTGAACATAAGTTACCTGTTTTCTGTGCCTGTGTGCCCTTTAAAAAAGCTAAGCTTTCACACACACACACACACACACACACACACACACACACGATATATAGGATTTTTTTATTGTCAGAAGCAATTTACATTTATTTTATGAGGTACTCATTCCATTGATTTATTTTGAAAATAGAAAACTATTTAATGCCATATGACAGAGCCAAAAAAAAAAAAAATGCTGAATTAAAGGCCAAGTAACCTAAGGTCAAACCGAACACAGCAATAAATAGTTATTTAAGCTTGAATTAATGGTTTATATTCTCCAGACCTGTATTTTCTCTTTTCCTAAAATAACAGGATTGAGCTGTTCCCCATAGTTCCTGAAGCCTTAACATCCTCCATCAATTAATTATTTTACAAAAACAAAAAACAAAAAAACAACAACCCAATAAGTCCACACTGCTGCTGGTGAATGCAGAACACATTTCAAAAAGGAAAATATGTACTATGTCTTCTCCTCGCATTTGTTATACTTAGAGAAATCACCATGAGCTGAAGAAAACACGACTGCTGTTATGAACCCCCAGGTTGCAAATGTTGCTTCTAAAAGCTCAAAATAAAGCTGAATCACTGGGGAAACAAAAACAATGTCCTGAAAGAAAGAAAAAATAAGTGCTGAAACCTGAAGAAATATAAAATAAAATTTGCTACATTTGTACATTTGGTGCATTTCCACTAACAATGTAAGATCTGTCATCCGGGAAGGGAGGATTGTGTGAGGGTGAGGTAACCCGCATGGCTGGACATGCAGTTCCCTGCCTGTGACCTTGGTCACATCAAGTGCTGAGACGATGCGTTTCAATGGTCATCTCTACTTAGTGCCTCTGAGTCCCTCTAGGGCTTCCAGTCAAAGACTCTGAGTTGTTCAAATGCCTACGGTGCCCTATTTCACCATCACTGCTAGACAAAGGTCTTTGGAAACCTGGAGGGTTTTTACAGCCTTGGGGTCCCTGAACCAGCAGCTGACATCCACCTGAGGGTGATACATACTGGCTATGTGAACTGCAGGAAATGCTCATTTCTGACTGATAATCCCAGTAACAGACTGCTATTTCCATTTACAGCTTCACACACACCTGTAGAATTCCTGTGTGCTCTAATCCCACATGGACCATGAACCAAAGGTAAATGAAATTAACCATGGAGAGAAATAATGCAAGAATATATGAGAACCTTCCCCATGGTTCTATTGAAATGTATATGTCATGGACAAGAAGCAAAGCACTTCCGTTTTGTTCAAACACTTGGTGCTATGGAGACAGACTCCAAAGAAAATCTCTGGAGTAGCGGCCATATTGCCTGCAGCTTCCCGCCCAGCTGGTGGTGGGGAAGCCGGAGGGTCACCCAGCGTGCCAGGTGCTCAGAACCATCCGGCAGCGGCAGCAGAACCAGGTACCCGAGACAGCCCAAGCTTAAGACCTTCGGGGACTCAGGCCTGGAGTGGGAGTTGGGCACAGAATAGCAGGTGCACTCTGCACTCGCGCGCGGGGCCGACCCCGAGCTCCCTGCAGGCAGCTGCCATATTGCCTGCAGCTTCCCGCCCAGCTGGTGGTGGGGAAGCCGGAGGGTCACCCAGTGTGCCAGGTGCTCAGAACCATCCGGCGGCGGCAGCAGAACCAGGTACCCGAGACAGCCCAAGCTTAAGACCTTCGGGGACTCAGGCCTGGAGTGGGAGTTGGGCACAGAATAGCGGGTGCACTCTGCACTCGCGCGCGGGGCGGACCCCGAGCTCCCTGCAGGCAGCTGCCATATTGCCTGCAGCTTCCCGTCCAGCTGGTGGTGAGGAAGCCAGAGTCAGCCAGTGTGCCAGGTGCCCAGACCCAGCCGGAGGCCGAACCAGCCTCCCATCCAGCCAGTGGCAGGGAAGCTGGAAACCGGACCCAGCCAGCTTCCCAGCAGCTTGGGACCAGCAGGCGGAACCAGATAACTGAGATATCCCAACTTTAAGACCCCTGGGGAAACAGGATATCAGACAGCGAACCCTGAGCAGGAGCAGTGCAGAGCAGCCGCCCAACAGGCGGAACCAAATACCTGGGATATCCTGAGGTTAAGACCTCAGGGGACTCAGGCCACCTGTCAGCAATCTGTGAGCAAGACCCCCGAAGGACAGTGATTCAGGTATCCCAGTCACTGGGAAATAGCCTTACAACCCCACAGGAGGGTCAAGCACCAGCTAGTATCTACAGGACCAACTAACACCAGAGTTAACCAGATGGCAAAAGGCAAACGTAAGATCGCTACTAACAAAAATCAAGGCAATATGGCGGCATCTGAACCCAGTTCCCCAACAGCAATAAATATTGGATACCCCGAAACACCAGAAAAACAAGACTCAGATCTAAAATCACTGGTCAGGATGCTGATAGAGGAACACTTAGATAAATCTCTTAAAGTAATACATGAGAAAATAGATCAAAAGCTAGAAGCCATTGCAAGGCAAACACAATTAAATCCCAGATATCTCAACACACCAGAAAAACAAGACTCAGATCTAAAATCACTGGTAAAGATGCAGATTGAGGATCACTTAGATAAATTTCTTAAAGTAATAGAGGAGAAAATAGATCAAAAACTAGAAGCCCATACAAGGCAGACACAAAAATCACTTAAAGAAATCCAGGAGAATATAGAGCAAAAAGTGAATCCCAATAAGGGGGAGAAATAAAAATCACCCAAAGAAATACAAGAGAACATGGGTCAACGAGTAGAAGTCATAAAGGAGGAAACACAAAAATCCCTTAAAGAATTACAGGAAAACACAAACAAGCAACTGAAAGATCTGAGCAAAACCATACAAAATCTAAAAACAGAAGTAGAAACAACTAAGCAATCGCAAAGGGAGACAATGTTGGAGATAGAAAACCTTGGGAAGAAATCAGGAGTCATAGATGCAAATATCAACAATAGAATACAAGAGATAGAAGACAGAATCTCAGATGCTGAAGATACCATAGGAACCATGGATTCAACAATTAAAGAAAATGCAAAATGCAAAAAGCTGGTAACCCAAAACATTCAGGAAATCCAGGACACAATGAGAAGACCAAACCTAAGGATTATAGGGATAGATGAGAATGAAGATCTACAACTTAAAGGGCCAGCAAATATCTTCTACAAAATTATGGAAGAAAATTTCCCCAACCTAAAGAGAGAGATGCCCATGAATATACAAGAAGCCTATAGAACCCCAAATAGACTGGACCAGAACAGAAATACTTCCCGTCACATAATAATCAAAACCCCAAATGTACTAAACAAAGAAAGAATATTAAAGGCAGTAAGAGAAAAAGGACAAGTAACATATAAAGGAAGACCTATCAGAATTACACCAGACTTCTCACCTGAGACCATGAAAGCTAGAAGATCCTGGGCAGACCTCATGCAGACCCTAAGAGAACACAAACTTCAGCCAAGACTACTATACCCAGCAAAACTCTCAATTGCCATAGATGGGGAAACCAAGATATTCCACGACAAAAACAAATTTGCAAGATACTTATCTACAAACCCAGCCCTACAAAGGATAATAGGGGAAAAATACCAACACAAGGGGGGAAACAACACCCCAGAAGAAACAAGATAGAAACCCCATCTCATCCAACCCAAAAGAAGAGAAACACTCAAATACAAATAATAATAACAATTCCCAAAATGTCAGGAAGTAATAATTACTATTCCTTAATATCTCTTAATATCAATGGACTCAATTCCCCAATCAAAAGACACAGACTAACAGACTGGATACGGAAACAGGACCCTACATTTTGCTGCATACAGGAAACACATCTCAGTGTCAAAGACAAACACCACCTTAGAGTAAAAGGCTGGAAGACAGTTCTACAAGCAAATGGTCCCAGGAAACAAGCTGGAGTAGCCATTCTAATATCAGATAAAATCGACTTTCAACCTAAAGTCATCAAAAGAGACACAGAAGGTCACTTCCTGCTTGTCAAAGGGAAAATCCACCAAGAAGAATTCTCAATACTGAACATCTATGCACCAAATGCAAGGGCACCCTCATTCGTAAAAGAAACTTTACTAAAGCTTAAAGCACACATCGCACCTAACACAATGATTGTAGGTGACTTCAACACTCCACTCTCCTCAATGGACTGATCAGGAAAGCAGAAACTAAACAGGGACACAGTGAAACTAATTGAAGCTTTGGACCAATTGGATTTAACAGATATATATAGAACATTCCACCCTAAAACAAAAGAGTATACCTTTTTCTCAGCACCGCACGGTACCTTCTCAAAAATTGATCATATAATTGGTCACAAGACAGACCTCAACAAATACAAGAAGACCGAACTAATCCCATGTCTCCTATCGGATCACTATGGAGTAAAAGTGGTCTTCAATAGCAAGAAGAACTACAGAAAGCCCACATGCACATGGAAACTGAACAATACTCTACTCAATGACACCCTGGTCAAGGAAGAAATAAAGAAAGAAATCAAAGACTTTTTAGACTTCAATGAAAATGAAGGTACGACCTACCCAAATCTCTGGGATACAATGAAAGCAGTGCTAAGAGGAAAACTCATAGCCCTGAGTGCCTCCAAAAAGAAACTGGAAAGAGCATACACTAGCAACTTAACAGCACACCTGAAGGCGCTGGAACAAAAAGAAGCTAACTCACCCAGGAGGAGTAGAAGAGAGGAAATCATCAAACTAAGGGCTGAAATCAATCAAGCAGAAACAAAGAGAACCATACAAAGAATCAACAAAACCAAGAGCTGGTTCTTCGAGAAAATCAACAAGATAGATAAACCCTTAGCTAGACTAACCAAAGGGCACAGAGATAGTATCCAAATTAACAAAATTAAAAATGAAAAGGGGGATATAACAACAGAAACAGAGGAAATTCAAAAGATCATCAGATCCTACTACAAAGGCCTATACTCAAAACAACTGGAGAATCTGGAGGAAATGGACAATTTCCTAGACAGATACCAAATACCAAAATTAAATCAGCATCAAGTAGACCAGCTAAACAGTCCCATAACCCTTAAAGAAATAGAAGGGGTTATAGAAAGCCTCCCAACCAAAAAAAGTACGGGACCAGATGGTTTTAGTGCAGAATTCTACCAGACCTTCAAAGAAGACTTAACACCAATACTCTTCAAACTATTCCACAAAATAGAGACAGAAGGGACACTGCCCAACTCGTTCTTCGAAACCACAATTACGCTGATACCTAAACCACAAAAAGATCCAACAAAGAAAGAGAACTACAGGCCAATTTCTCTTATGAATATAGATGCAAAAATACTAAATAAAATTCTTGCCAACCGAATCCAAGAGCATATCAAAATGATCATTCACCATGATCAAGTAGGCTTCATTCCAGGAATGCAGGGATGGTTCAATATACGGAAATCCATCAATGTAATCCACTACATAAACAAACTAAAAGAAAAAAACCACATGGTCATCTCATTAGATGCTGAAAAAGCATTTGACAAAATTCAGCATCCTTTCATGCTAAAAGTCTTGGAAAGAGCAGGAATTCAAGGCCCATACCTAAACATAGTAAAAGCAATCTAGAGCAAACCAGTAGCCAACATCAAAATAAATGGAGAGAAACTTGAAGCAATTCCACTAAAATCAGGGACTAGACAAGGCTGTCCTCTCTCTCCATATCTTTTCAATATAGTACTTGAAGTTCTAGCGAGAGCAATCAGACAACATAAGGAAGTCAAAGGGATACAAATTGGAAAGGAAGAAGTCAAAGTATCATTATTTGCAGATGATATGATAGTCTACTTAAGCGATCCAAAAAACTCCACCAGAGAACTTCTACAGCTGATAAACAACTTCAGCAACGTGGCTGGTTATAAAATTAACTCAAGCAAATCAGTAGCCTTCTTGTACCCAAAGGACAAGCAGGCTGAGAAAGAAGTTAGGGAAATAACACCCTTCACAATAGCCACAAACAACATAAAGTACCTTGGCATAACTCTAACCAAACAAGTGAAAGATCTGTATGACAGGAACTTCAAGTCCCTGAAGAAAGAAATTGAAGAAGACCTCAGGAGATGGAAAAATATTTCTTGCTCCTGGATTGGCAGGATCAATATAGTAAAAATGGCCATCTTGACAAAAGCAATCTACAGATTCAATGCAATCCCCATCAAAATCCCAAATCAATTCTTCATAGATCTAGAAAGAGCAATTCTCAAATTCATCTGGAGCAACAAAAAACCCAGGATAGCTAAAACTATTCTCAACAATAAAAGGACTTCTGGGGGAATCAATATCCCTGACCTCAAGCAGTACTACAGAGCAATTGTGTTAAAAACTGCATGGTATTGGTACAGCAACAGGCAAGTAGATCAATGGAATAGGATTGAAGACCCAGAAATTAACCCACAGACTTATGGTCACTTGATCTTTGATAAAGGAGCCACAACCATCCGGTGGAAAAAAGATAGCCTTTTCAACAAATGGTGCTGGTTCAACTGGAGGTCAACATGCAGAAGAATGCGAATTGACCCACTCTTATCTCCTTGTACTAAGATCAACTCCAAGTGGATCAAGGACCTCCACATAAAACCAGACACACTGAAACTATTAGAAAAGAAACTTGGGAAGACCCTGGAGGACATGGGCACAGGGGTAAAGTTCCTGAACAGAACACCAATAGCTTATGCTCTAAGATCAAGAATTGACAAATGGGACCTCATAAAATTACAAAGTTTCTGTAAGGCAAAGGACACTGTCAGAAAGACAAAACGGCAACCAACAACGTGGGAAATGATCTTCACCAACCCCACATCCGACAGAGGGCTAATATCCAATATATACAAAGAACTCAAGAAGTTAGACCCCAAAGAACCAAATAACCCTATCAAAAAATGGGGTACAGAGCTAAACAAAGAATTTTCACCAGAAGAAATTCGGATGGCCGAGAAACACCTTAAGAGATGTTCAACATCATTAGTCATCAGGGAAATGCAAATCAAAACAACCCTGAGATTCCACCTCACTCCAGTCAGAATGGCTAAGATTAAAAACTCGAGAGACAACAAGTGCTGGCGAGGATGTGGAGAAAGAGGAACACTCCTCCACTCTTGGTGGGATTGCAAAATGGTAAAACCACTCTGGAAATCAGTGTGGCGGTTCCTCAGAAAATTGGGCATGCCACTCCCAGAGGACCCTGGCATACCACTCCTGGGCATATACCCAGAGGATTCCCCTGCATACAACAAAGACACATGCTCCACTATGTTTATAGCAGCCTTGTTTATAATAGCCAGAAATTGGAAGGAGCCCAGATATCCCTCAAAGGAGGAATGGATACAGAAAATGTGGTATATTTATACAATGGAGTACTACTCAGCAATTAAAAATAATGAATTCATGCAATTTGTAGGTAAATGGTTAGATCTGGAAACTATCATCCTAAGTGAGCTAACCCAATCACAAAAGAATACACACGAAATGCAATCACTGATAAGTGGATATTAATGAGCCCAGAAGCCCTAAATACTCAAGGCACAATTAGCAAGTCAAATGACTCTCAAGAAGAAAAAAAGGAGAGGACCCTGGGCCTGTAAAGATTGGATCCAGTATTGTAGACCCAGAACAGAGAAATCGTGGGGGGGGGAAAGAGTGGGGAATAGCATGGGGGGGAGAGGAATTATGGGACATATGGTGGGGGGTACCTGGGAAAGGGGAAAGCCTTTGGAATGTAAACAAAGAATATAGAAAATAAAAAAAAATGATAAAAAAAAAAGAAAATCTCTGTAGTAATTTCAAAGGTGTATGTGAAAATGAAGAGTGACATTTCCTGTAGTTTATGAACACCTTCTTTCTGAAATACATCTCTAATTTAGTTGTGCTGATTACTGGGAAACAGCAGCAGTCATATGTACAACCATGAAATGGTAGAGCTAAAAACTACCGGAAAGCAAACAAGCAAACAAACAAACAAAAGAAAAGCAGGAAACATAAATAACGCTGCACCCAGCATTTTCTCAATACCCATTTAAGGATTTTATTAATGAGATTTCATTTCACCTTACCAAAACTGAGGTTAACCATGATTCTCTGGCATTCTTATTGCTAAGGCCAGTGGCCACCTTTTCAGATAATAACCTCTTCAGCTCTGCCATGAAAACTAACTGGGAAGGACCACCCAGACCTGCTCAAACATCTTCCATTCTCATTACCCACTAACCTTAGACTTGTCAAAATACAAAGAACCTTAAAGTTCTTCTAGGACTATTGTTCTACAAGGGAACTCCCCCAACCTGGCAAAGGGAATGGGGCTTGATCACAGAGGTGATACATGGCAGAGCCAAAAGCTAAAATCTAAATCTGCTTATCTATAAAAACATGCTCATCATTCCTCAGCCCTGCCAACAGCAACATCTGCTGCATGCAGACAAGCCACCAAACCCTGTCCCAGCATCCTCTTCTTGTTCATCTTGGTTGCTGCCAACCTCATATTATATAGCTCATGAAATCCTTCAACTTTCTCCTCCCTCAAGATGAGAAGATGTTCACATGCTAATATGTAAGTTGAATTTTCCAAGAATACAGTTTTCAGGGCTAAACAAAACAAACAAACAAACAAACAAACAACAACAAAAACCACTTTCCTTACACAATAAGAAAACACATCTTATTTGCTCCAGGCCCAGGGACTCATCCTCAAAAGAGTGACCATCACCTAGAGTACCAATATGCTAAATAAGTTCTTGGTGATCTTACTCTAAATATGTTAGCTCTCTTTACTTCAATACCCAATTAAAGATTTAAAAGTCCCATATTTCTGTGTCCCAAAATTTAAAACTCAATATTTATAGAGGTTTCTACTTTTGGGAGGTTCTAAGGAAACAGAGCAGCAAATAATATTTTCTCTAGATTACAAATTCTTTGTATATAATTAGATGTTATATATTTTATTCTTACGTAGTTAAGACAAATATTCCTTTATAAACATTGTAAAGCCTTATTTTGGGGTGATTTAGATTTTATATACTACATATTGTTTTGAAGTTATTGAGTCAAAAACACCAAAATGTACAACCACCATCAGTAAAATCACTTTGAGAAAAAGGGTTTAATTTTTCCAAGTCACCATGAGCTAGTCAATTCTCAAGGCAATAGGTGATAAAAGCTAACAAAAGAGACTCAAAATGTCACTGATCTTCATGCCAGATATTGACAAGATGAAGGGTATGGCAAGGAGTCTCCAGGGAACAGAAAATCTCCCATTTTGCTTCTTCAGAGAAGTGGGTCTGGAGCCGAAACACAAGGTCACCTACATAGGAGAACCACATAAACCAAGATGGAAGATATATATATTGAAACCCATAGGAAAGAGCCACCATGCCAGAGGCCATTGTAGAAAGGATAAACCAGGATGACCTGTCCAGAAGATAGTTTAGAAAGGCCGAAAAATCCATTTAATACAAAAATTCTTCCAAACTGATTTTACCTATGGATCAGCTGTCAAAGTATCTAAATATGTACAAAATAAATAAACAAGAATGCTGGTTATAACATATATAATAACTAAAATAAATGCAAATTTAGTATTTATAGTAGGACCCCTGTTATATAAATCAAGTGAAGTTCTGGGTAAGATGGAGAAAATCAAATAAGAAAAAGGCAGGAAGAAGTTGAGAAATTCAATGGACTCATGACACAGAGATACTAGGCACAGCTTCAGCCTTGCTGGCCCCCCACAAGAGAGATGGTAGGAAAGGTGGCAGAGAAGGTGCTTCCAGAAAATGTCAGGCCAGAAGTGGACAATCCCATCCTCAGGTCAAGGGCACCCCAGGTATGGTCTCACTTGGCTGCATTTGATGAAATGGTGGTTTTCAGAGCAGACAGGCTGTGGTAGAGAAAACTTTCATTTTGTCTTCCTATGACTCAAGGTGCCATGCTGTATTCTGACACAGATTCTCTAGTTACCCTGGGAACCTGACCTATTATAAGGCCAATCAGGGGAAAACCACAGGGCAATGAGCCACAATTTGTCCTGTTCCTCAACTCCTAGATGAAGGCGGCCCAATGAGGTAATTATCAAGAGCAGGAAACAGGGCTCACAATCCCAAGGGTATGTACACAGGAGGTTCAGCTCAGACTAGAATACATATGACAAAGAGTCCTGCCTGCCTCTTTTAACTTGAATAGATCTCATCAACCAAGAATCCTGAACTGCTATATCTCTGAGTATCATATCATGATGCCTATGGCACCAGTGAGTATACCAGTCTCTGAAGGAAACTATATCCTGCAGAGCCTAAGGGGAATGCACAATACCCACAGCTGCATCCCACAGCAGGGCGATTAACACTAAAGAGTTCTTGAAAGCCCAAAGACAGTGCCAATCTCAGTGTTGTGGGTATTTCCTACATTCCCATAGCACATGAGAGCCACCTCCCAGCTAAAACATTAGCCATTCATTCTAGGGGAAGAATTTGAAGAGTCTTGGAAGGCTGAGAGAACTTGAACAAACCCGAATCTGCAAACTTAAGTGCAGCCAGCAGAGTCCTGCGTTATATACACAAGGAAGACCCACTTCTAACAGGCATGTCCACTCTGTACTCTTTATCAATACTGTGATAGAAATGCTAGCTGGGGCAATAAGGCAAGATAAGGAAATTAAAAATATACAAATAAAAGCCAAACTATACAAATTTGCAGATGACATGATACTATACATTAACAAACCCCCAAATTCTGCCAAAATACTTGTAAAACTAGTAAACAAATTCAGCACTGTGGCAAGATACAGAACAAAATTCCACTAATAAATAGATTTTATCTATAAGCTAACAGCAAACATACAGAGAGGGGATCATGGATACATATCCATTCCAATAGCCTCAAAGAAAAGAAAATATCTAGGAATAAACCTACCAAAGGAAGTGAATGACCTCTACAACAAAAACTTTAGATCTTGGGAGAAAGAGATAAAGACACTAAAAAGTAGAAGAGCATTAAATACTACAGGTTGGTAGAAATAATGTTGTGAAAATGACAAATCTGCCACAATATACTAGGCCCTGCCCCTAATGTTCTTTGGTTGGTGGTTCAGTCTCTATGAGCCTCCATGGGCCCAAGTTAGCTGACTCTGTAGGTCTTCTTGTGGTGTCCTGGACACCTCCTGCTTACTCAGTCATGCCTGCAGAAAATCTCAATCAAAATCTCATCTCACTTATCAGAGAAATAGAAGAAACTATCCTAAAATTCATATGGAGTCCCTGGACAGCTAAAACAATTCTAAGCAAAAAGAACAATGCTGGAGAATTCCAATTCCACACCTTAAGATACCTTACAGAGCCATACTAACAAACACAGTATGGTACTGGCACAAAAGCAGAAATGCAAATCAACAGAACAAACATGATGACACAAACACAACTAACTTAAGCCACCAAAATTTGACAAAAAATGCCAAAAACATAAGTTGGAAAAAAATAAGGAACTTCAGCAAATGGTACTAGGAATACTTGATGTCCACATGCAGAAGAATGAAATTAGACCTGTATCTATCACCTTCTATAATAACTAACTTTAAGTGGATCAAAGACCTAAACCTGAAATAACTAGAAGAAAACATAGGCAGGACCCTATAGAATATAGATGTGGGAAAAGGGCTATCTGAATAGGACTCCATTTGCCCAAGAATTAGGCCCAACAAATCAGAAGTGGGACTTGATGAAGCTAAAAAGCTTCTGCGCGGCTAAACAATCAACTGGGTAAAGAGGAAGACTGTAAAATAGAGAATGATTGACAGATAGACATCTGCCTGATGAATATCTAGAACTATAAACAACTATTTTTAAAAAGGATCATTAAAATAAATGATCCATTCTAGAAATGAGCCTGTGACCTGAACAGAGAGTTTTCAAAAGAATAAAATAAATGACTAAGAAATATTTCAAAAACTGTTCATTGTCCCTAGCAACTATGAAAATGCAAGCCAAAACAACTTTGAGGTTTCATTTTACCATACAAAGACAAAAAAATTAATCAATAGCAAATGTAGAAGGTCATGTGGGAATAGGGAGCCTTTTCACTGTTGGTCAGACTGTAGATTGGTGCAACCATTATGGAAATCAGTGAAGGAAAATTCTCCAAAAGCTAAAAATAAATCTGCCATATGACCCAACTCTAGACCCAAAGTATGACATCATATATGACCCAATTCCAGACCCAAAGTATGACATCCTAATCCACAGAACATAATCCATGTTCATTGCTGCTCTGTTCACAACAGGTTAGAAATGGAAGCAACCTAAATGTCCTTCAGCCCCACGAATTGGATAGTTAAAGTTTGGTATGTATCCACTACTATTCAGCTGTAAAGAGAAACAAACTCATGAACTTTTCAGGCAATTGAATAAAAGTAGAAAAAAATTGTATTGAGTGAGGTAACCCCGACCCCGAAAGTCAAATGACACATGTTCTGTCTCACTTGGGGCTCTCAGCTCTAAATCTTCAGGTGAGAGCACACAGCCTGGAGTGGCTGCAGAAACCAGAAGAGCAAACCAAGACCCCTCGCTGCTGGGGTATGGAGCTTTGAAAGTCATAGAGAGAATATCAGTGTATAAACAATCTGATCACGGAAATGGAAAATATGAGTACCTTAGAGAACATGAGGGAGACAGATGCACAATAAAAATGGAGGACGGTAAAGGAGGAGTGGAGAGCAGGTTGTCTAATGCGTGTGAAGAAAGAGTGCTACATAGGGAGTGAATGGAGTTCAATACAGAAGGAACAGGCAGAGAAAATAACAATAAGAATGTCTGAAAAGCTGTAAGTAACCATACTATTAACTATATACCTTAAAAATAATCCTGTAATGTATGAAATTCTGTTTATAAATACACATATATAATGCTAATAACCTTTTCTCAACTGGACTGACAACATTATCTCCAAGAGCCAAAGACAACCTAACAAAAACCAAAAAATAAAAAATAGAGAATGCCTGTTTGGAGTTGTTCACTGGAGTTGTCCAAGAGACTCCTCAACATGTTGCCTATTGCTATTACCCTTGAATAGTCTTCCAAGGTACAAGGTAAGTACCTATAGCTGAAGGTACCATGCACCTCAGAAACCAGACTCACGGTCCTCTGGGCTAGAGAACTTACCTGAATGCCACTTCCTTGAAAACTATCTTTCATGGCACAAAGATGCTTTGTACCAAAAGCTCCCAAATAAGGTAGGCAACCAGCAGTCCTACCTAGCTTTGACATGGATATTTAAGGAGAACCTACAACTACATATTTACTGAGCAATCAAAGCCCTAATCAATAATCTATAAGCAAGTGGGAGGATAGGACACCAACCCACCCACAAAACCTTTGACCTAAAATGTGTCCTGCTACAAGAAATGCAGGAACAAAGATGGAGTAGAGACTAAGGGAATGGGTAACCAACAACTGGCCCAACTTGAGAACTATTTCATGGGCAAGAAATAGGCCTTGACACTATTGATGATACCCTGTTATGCTTCTAGACAGGAGCCTAGCATAAATGTTCTAGGAAGGATCCACCCACCAGCTGACTGAAATAGATGCAGAGATACCCACAGACAAATATTGGATAGAGTTTAGGGAGTCTTATGGAAGAGTTAGGATAAAGATTAAGGGACCTGAAAAGTATAGAGGCTCCACATGAAGACAAACATAGTCAGCTGACCTGGACCCTTGAGGGATCCCAGAGACTGAATCACTAACCAAAGAGTGATCATTGGCTGGACCTACCCCCACTTCCCTGCACGTATATAACAGATGTAGGGCTTGGTCTTCATGTGGGTTCCCCAACAACTGAAGCATTGGATGTCCCTGAATTTGTTGCCTGCTTATGGAATCCATTCCCCTAATGAAGCTGCCTTGCCTAGCTTCAGTGGAAGAGGGTGTACCTAGTCCTTCAGAGAATTGATGTGCCAGAATGGGGCAAACACAGGAAGAGCCTCCACCCTTTTAAGGCGGAAGGGGAGAGGGACTGTGGGAGGACCGAAAGAAGGGGGGCAGTAATTGGGATGTAAGTGAATGAATAAGTAAGTTAATAGAAGAAATAATAACCTATAAATATTTGTCCTTACATTCACAGTAGTCTTCAGCTCTCATCAAGGAGACTTCTCTTTGTACCAGACAGATACCACTACAGGAAAACCAAAACCAATCAAAAGAGCCCAAACCTACTGGATATACCTACAAAATACTTAAACCTAAGGCTTGGGGAGTATTACAGAAGAAGGTGTGGATAGATTGTAAGAACCAGAAGATCAGGGAGTTTGTAATGAGATTGTGTCTCCCAGAATATCAGAAGCTACACCCATAAAATCTCACCAACATGACTACAAACATGAGCGTAATAATGATACTAATAGACATGCCTAATGCTTAAGTGGATGAGTGTCTTAGGGTTTTACTGCTGTGAACAGACACCACCATCATGTCAACTTTTATAAGGAGAACATTAAATTGGGGTTGGCTTAAAGGTTCAGAGGTTCAGTCCAGCATCATCAAAGTAGGGGAATGGCAGCCTCCAAGAATGCATGGCATAGGAGGAGCTGAGAATTCTACATCCTCATCTGAAGACTTCTAGGAGGAGACTGGCTTCCAAGTAGCTTGGTTGAGAGTATTAAAGCCATTGTCCACAGTGAAACCCTTCTCCAATAAAGCCATACCTCCTAATACTTTCACTCCCTGGGCCAAGCATATACAAACCATCACAATGGGAAAAGCCTACAGGACTAAGTCCCACACAAAGAACTACAGATAACTAAGGAATGCCTTGAGTGAGAGTAACAATCTTTATAGGGACAAGCACCTAACTGGATATCCAATACCACATGGTCAGTTCCAAAAGCATTCATGCAAGTAGCACCAAACAGACTAAACATAATGTGTGTGTGTGTGTGTGTGTGTGTGTGTGTGTGCATGTATGTTTAACAATGTCCTGAGTGCCTCCAAAAAAAAAAACTGGCAACTAAACAGCACACCTGAAGGCCCTGGAACAAAAAGAAGCTAACTCACCCAGGAAAAGTAGAAGACAGGAAATCATCAAGCTAAGGGCTGAAATCAATCAAGTAAAAACAAAGAGAACCATACAAAGAATCAACAAAACCAAGAGCTGGTTCTTTGAAAAAATCAACAAGATAAATAAACCCTTAGCCAGACTAACAAAAGGGCACAGAGACAGTATCCAAATTAACAAAATTAGAAATGAAAAGGGGGATATAACAACAGAAACAGGAAATTCAAAAAAATCATCAAATCCTACTACAAAAGCCTATATTCAACACAACTGGAGAATCTGGAGGAAATGGACAATTTCCTAGACAGATACAAAATACCAAAATTAAATCAAGATCAATTAGATCAGCTAAACAGTCCCTTAACCCCTAGAGAAATAGAAGGGGTTATAGAAAGTCTCCCAACCAAAAAAAGTACAGGAACAGATGGTTTTAGTGCAGAATTCTATCAGACCTTCAAAGAAGACCTAACACCAATACTCTTCAAACTATTCCACAAAATAGAAACAGAAGGAGCACTGCCCAACTCATTCTATGAAGCCACAATTATGCTGATACCAAAACCACACAAAGATCCTACAAAGAAAGAGAACTACAGGCCAATTTCCCTTATGAATATCAATGCAAAAATACTAAATAAAATTCTTACCAACCGAATCCAAGAGCACATCAAAACGATCATCCACCATGACCAAGTAGGCTTCATCCCAGGGATGCAGGGATGGTTCAATATATGAAAATCCATCAATGTAATCCACTACATAAACAAACTAAAAGAAAAAACCACGTGGTCATCTCATTAGATGCTGAAAAGGCATTTGACAAAATTCAGCATCCTTTCATGCTAAAAGTCCTGGAAAGAACAGGAATTCAAGGCCCATACCTAAATATAATAAAAGCAATCTACAGCAAACCAGTAGCCAACATCAAAATAAATGGAGAGAAACTTGAAGCAATCCCACTAAAATCAGGGACTAGACAAGGCTGCCCTCTCTCTCCATATCTTTTCAATATAGTACCTGAAGTTTTAGCGAGAGCAATTAGACAACACAAGGAAATCAAAGGGATACAAATTGGAAAGGAAGAAGTCAAAATATCACTTTTTGCAGATGATAAGATAGTATATGTAAGTGACCCAAAAACTCCACCAGAGAACTCCTATAGCTAATAAACAACTTCAGCAAAGTGGCTGGTTATAAAATCAACTCAACCCAATCAGTAGCCTTCTTGTACTCAAAGGACAAGCAGGCTGAGAAAGAAATTAGGGAAATAACACCCTTCACAATAGCCACAAACAACATAAACTATCTTGGCATGACTTTAACCAAACAAGTGAAAGATCTGTATGACAGGAACTTCAAGTCCTTGAAGAAAGAAATCAAAGAAGACCTCAGAAGATGGAAAAGTATTCCATGCTCTTGGATTAGCAGGATCAATATAGTAAAAATGGCCATCTTGCCAAAAGCAATCTACAGATTCAATGCAATCCCCATCAAAATCCCAAATCAATTCTTCATAGATCTAGAAAGAGCAATTCTCAAATTCATCTGGAGTAACAAAAAACCCAGGATAGCTAAAACTATTCTCAACAATAAAAGGACTTCTAGGGGAATCAATACCCCTGACCTCAAGCAGTACTACAGAGCAATTGTGCTAAAAACTGCATGGTATTGGTACAGCGACAGGCAAGTAGATCAATGGAATAGAATTGAAGACCCAGAAATGAACCCAAAGACTTATGGTCACTTGATCTTTGATAAAGGAGCTACAACCATCCAGTGGAAAAAACATAGCCTTTTCAACAAATGGTGCTGGTTCAACTGGAGGTCAACATGAAGAAGAATGCGAATTGACCCACTCTTATCTCCTTGTTCCAAGGTCAACTCCAAGTGAATCAAGGACCACCACATAAAACCAGACACACTGAAACTAATAGAAAAGAAACTGGGGAAGACCCTGGAGGACATGAGCACAGGGGGAAATTTCCTGAACAGAACACCAATAGCTTATGCTCTAAGATTAAGAATTGACAAATGGGACCTCATAAAATTACAGAGTTTCTGTAAGGCAAAGGACACTGTCAGAAGGACAAAACAGCAACCAACAAATTGGGAAAAGATCTTCACCAACCCCACATCTGACAGAGGGCTAATATCCAATATATACAAAGAACTCAAGAAGTTAGACCCCAAAGAACTAAATAACCCTATCAAAAAATGGGGTACACAGGTAGCAGGGAAGCCACACCTAGCCAGCCTGCCAGGTGCTGAGACCCTGCCGGCGGAACCAGGTACCAGAGACAGCCCGAGTTTAAGACTGCCGGGGACTCAGGTCTGGGGCAGGCACTGCGCACAGACCAGCGGTTTGGAGTAGAGCGGCCGTGCCTGAGCTCTGCGCTCGCAGGCAGGACCCCAAACCCCCTGCCGGCAGCGCCATCTTGCCGGCAGATTCCCATCCAGCTGGTAGCAGGGAAGCCACACCTAGCCAGCTTGCCAAGTGCTCAGACCCTGCCCGAGGAACCAGGATAAGCAACAATTCTTGTTTATTAAGAAGAGTGAGGACCAGCTATAGCGGCAGGCCTCCATATTGCAACCAGGACACAGCTGGAAAGGTGCAGGTAGAGACTCCGTCTGGGGCTAGAGCAGGGAGAGCTGCTAAGCTCTCACCCACAGGCGGGCCCAGGCGCCTAGGCTCTGCAGCACGTCCCTGCGAGCTTAGGCCGTGCACCAAGGCACCGGAACCACCCAGCTCCCCAGGACCCCGGACCAGCGATAGCAGCAGGCCTCCATATTGCAACCAGAACACAGCTGAAAAGGCACAGGTAGACAGATTCCATCAGGGGCTACCACGTGAGGGGATCTGCTAGGCTCTTGCTACTAGGCAGGCCCAGCAGCACCTGCCGAGGCTCTGCTGCACTCCCCCACACTTCCCGGAGACCTCAGGCCTTGCACAAAGTCAGGGGGTGGCAGCCAGCTCGTGACCCCGTTGAGCAGCAATCACGCATAACCACCAGTAGAGAAACAACAGGTAAGCCCAGCCTCACAGGAGATTCAAACACCAGCCAGTGACAATAAGGTCAACTAACACCAGAAATAACCAGATGGCAAAAGGTAAACAAAGGAATGTCACTAACAGAAATCAAGGCAACATGACAGCATCTGAACCCAGTTCGCCAACAACAGGAAGCCCTGGATACCCCAAAACACCAGAAAAACAAGACTTGGATATAAAATCACTGGTCAGGATGCTGGTAGCTGAACACATAGAAAAATCTCGTAAAGAAATAGAAGAGAAAATGGATCAAAAGTTAGAAGCCTTTACAAGGCAAATACAAAAATCACTTCAAGAAATGCAGGAGAAGATGGATCAAAAAGAAGAAGACAATAAGGAAGAAAGGCAAAAATCTCTTAAAGAAATACAGAAGAACGTGGGCCAACAAGTAGAAGCTATGAAAGAGGAAACACAAAAATCTATTAAAGAAATACATGAAAACACAATCAAGCAAGCGAAAGATCTGAGCACATCCATCCAGGTACTAAAAACAGAAGTAGAAACAACTAAGAAATCGCAGAGGGAGACAACACTGGAGATAGAAAACCTTGGGAAGAAATCAGGAGCCATAGATGCAAATATCAACAATAGAATACAAGAGATAGAAGACAGAATATCAGAAGCTGAAGATACCATAGGAACCATTGATTCAACAGTCAAAGAAAATACAAAATGCAAAAAGGCTGTAACCCAAAACATCCAGGAAATCCAGGACACAATGAGAAGACCAAACCTAAGGATTATAGGTATAGACGAGAATGAAGATGTACAAGTTAAAGGGCCAGCAAATATCTTCTACAAAATTATGGAAGAAAACTTCCCCAACCTAAAGAGAGAGATGCCCATGAATATACAAGAAGCATACAGAACCCCAAACAGACTGGATCAGAACAGAAATACATCCCGTCACATAATAATCAAAACTCCAAATGTACTAAACAAAGAAAGAATATTAAAGGCAGCAAGAGAAAAAGGCCAAGTAACTTATAAAGGAAGACCTATCAGAATAACACCAGACTTCTCACCTTAGACCATGAAAGCTAGAAGATCCTGGGCAGATATAATGCAAACTCTAAGAGAACACAAACTTCAGCCAAAACTACTTTACCCAGCAAAACTCTCAATCTCCATAGATGGATACATCAATGTATTCCATGACAAAACCAAATTTGCACGATATCTTTCCACAAATCCAGCCCTACAAAGGATAATAGGGGGAAAACACCAAGACAAGGACTGAAACTACACCCGGGAAGAAGCAAGATAGAAACCTCCTCTCATCAAACCCAAAAGAAGGTAACCTCTCGAATATAAAAGAATAAATAAAATAAATAAATATAATTTCAAAAATGTCTGGAGGAAATAATTACTATTCCTTAATATCTCTTAACATCAATGGACTCAATTCCCCAATAAAAAGACATAGATTAACAGACTGGATACGGAAACAGGACCCTACATTTTGCTACATACAGGAAACACATCTCAGTGTCAAAGACAAACACTGCCTTAGAGTAAAAGGCTGGAAGACAATTTTATAAGCAAATGGTCTCAGGAAACAAGCTGGAGTAGCCATTCTAATATCAGATAAAATTGACTTCCAACCTAAAATCATCAAAAGAGACTCAGAAGGTCACTTCTTGCTAGCCAAAGGGAAAATCCACCAAGAAGAGCTCTCAATACTGAACATCTATGCTCCAAATGCAAGGGCATGCTCATTCGTAAAAGAAACCTTACTAAAGCTTAAAGCACACATTACACCTAACACAATAATTGTGGGTGACTTCAACACTCCACTCTCCTCAATGGACCGATCAGGAAAGCAGAAACTAAACAGGGACACAGCGAAACTAATTGAAACTCTGGACCAATTGGATTTAACAGATATATATAGAACATTTCATCCTAAAACTAAAGAATATACCTTTTTCTCAGCTCCACATGGTACCTTCTCCAAAATAGACCATATAATTGGTCACAAGACAGATGTCAACAAATACAAGAAGATCGAGCTAATCCCATGCCTCCTATCAGATCACCATGGAGTAAGAGTGGTCTTCAATAACAACAAAAACAACAGAAAGCCCACATACACATGGAAACTGAACAACACTCTACTCAATGACACCTTGGTCAAGGAAGAAATAAAAAAAGAAATCAAAGACTTTTTAGAATTCAATGAAAATGAAGGTACAACCTACCCAAATCTATGGGACACAATGAAAGCAGTGCTAAGAGGAAAACTCATAGCTCTAAGTGCATCCAAAAAGAAACTGGAGAGAGCATATACTAGCAGCTTAATGGCACATCTTAAAGCCCTGGAAGAAAAACATGTTAATTCACCCAGGAGGAGTAGAAGACAAGAAATCATCAAACTCAGGGCTGAAATCAATCAAATAGAAACAAAGAGAACCATACAAAGAATCAACAAGACCAGGAGCTGGTTCTTTGAGAAAATCAACAAGATAGATAAACCCTTAGCCAGACTAACCAAAGGACACAGAGACAGTATACAAATTAACAAAATTAGAAATGAAAAGGGAGACATAACAACAGAAACTGAGGAAATTCAAAAGATCATCAGATCCTACTACAAAGGTCTATACTCAAAACAACTGGAGAATCTGGAGGAAATGGACAATTTCCTAGACAGATATCAAATACCAAAATTAAATCAGCATCAAGTAGATCAGCTAAATAATCCCATAACCCCTAAAGAAATAGAAGGGGTTATAGAAAGCCTCCCAACCAAAAAAAGTACGGGACCAGATGGTTTTAGTGCAGAATTCTACCAGACCTTCAAAGAAGACTTAACACCAATACTTTTCAAACTATTCCACAAAATAGAGACAGAAGGGACACTGCCCAACTCATTCTTCGAAGCCACAATTACGCTAATACCTAAACCATAAAAAGATCCAACAAAGAAAGAGAACTATAGGCCAATTTCTCTTATGAATACAGATGCAAAAATACTAAATAAAATTCTTGCTAACCGAATCCAAGAGCACATCAAAACGATCATCCACCATGACCAAGTAGGCTTCATCCCAGGGATGCAGGGGTGGTTCAATATACGGAAATCCATCAATGTAATCCACTACATAAACAAACTGAAAGAAAAAAACCACATGGTCATCACATTAGATGCTGAAAAAGCATTCGACAAAATTCAGCATACTTTCATGCTAAAAGTCTTGGAAAGAGCAGGAATTCAAGGCCCATACCTAAACATAGTAAAAGCAATCTAGAGCAAACCAGTAGCCAACATCAAAATAAATGGAGAGAAACTTGAAGCATTCCCACTAAAATCAGGGACTAGACAAGGCTGCCCTCTCTCTCCATATCTTTTCAATATAGTTCTTGAAGTTCTAGCAAGAGCAATTAGACAACATAAAGAAGTCAAAGGGATACAAATTGGAAAGGAAGAAGTAAAACTATCATTATTTGCAGACGATATGATAGTTTACCTAAGTGACCCAAAAAACTCCACCAGAGAACTTCTACAGCTGATAAACAACTTCAGCAAAGTGGCAGGTTATAAAATTAACTCAAGCAAGTCAGTGGCCTTCTTGTACTCAAAGGACAAGCAGGCAGAGAAAGAAATTAGGGAAATAACACCCTTCACAATAGCCACAAACAACATAAAGTATCTTGGCGTAACTCTAACCAAACAAGCAAAAGATCTGTACAACAGGAACTTCAAGTCCTTGAAGAAAGAAATCGAAGAAGACCTCAGAAGTTGGAAAAATATTTCTTGCTCCTGGATTGGTAGGATCAATATAGTAAAAATGGCCATCTTGCCAAAAGCAATATACAGATTCAATGCGATCCCCATCAAAATCCCAACTCAATTCTTCATAGATCTTGAAAGAGCAATTCTCAAATTCATCTGGAGCAACAAAAAACCCAGGATAGCTAAAACTATTCTCAACAATAAAAGGACTTCTGGGGGAATCAATATCCCTGACCTCAAGCAGTACTACAGAGCAATTGTGTTAAAAACTGCATGGTATTGGTATAGCAACAGGCAAGCAGATCAATGGAACAGGATTGAAGACCCAGAAATTAACCCACAGACTTATGGTCACTTGATCTTTGATAAAGGAGCCACAACCATCCAGTGGAATAAAGATAGCCTTTTCAACAAATGGTGCTGGTTCAACTGGAAGTCAACATGCAGAAGAATGCGAATTGACCCACTCTTATCTCTTTGCACTAAGGTCAACTCCAAGTGGATCAAGGACCTCCACATAAAACCGGACACACTGAAACTATTAGAAAAGAAACTTGGGAAGACCCTGGAGGACTTGGGCACAGGGGAAAAGTTCCTGAACAGAACACCAATAGCTTATGCTCTAAGATCAAGAATCGACAAATGGGACCTCATAAAATTACAAAGTTTCTGCAAAGCAAAGGACACTGTCAGAAGGACAAAACGGCAACCAACAAAGTGGGAAAAGATCTTCACCAACCCCACATCCAACAGAGGGCTAATATCCAATATATACAAAGAACTCAAGAAGTTAGACCGCAAAGAAACAAATAACCCTATCAAAAAATGGGGCACAGAGCTAAACAAAGAATTTTCACCAGAAGAAATTCGGATGGCCGAGAAACACCTTAAAAGATGTTCAACATCATTAGTCATCAGGGAAATGCAAATCAAAACAACCCTGAGATTCCACCTCACTCCAGTCAGAATGGCTAAGATTAAAAACTCAAGAGACAACAAGTGCTGGCGAGGATGTGGAGAAAGAGGAACACTCCTCCACTCTTGGTGGGATTGCAAAATGGTAAAACCGCTCTGGAAATCAGTTTGGCGGTTCCTCAGAAAATTGGGCATGTCACTGCCAGAGGACCCTTGCATACCACTCCTTGGCATATACCCAGAGGATTCCCCTGCACGCAATAAGGACACATGCTCCACTATGTTTATAGCAGCCTTGTTTATAATAGCCAGAAACTGGAAGGAGCCCAAATATCCCTCAAAGGAGGAATGGATACAGAAAATGTGGTATATTTATACAATGTAATACTACTCAGCAATTAAAAATAATGAATTCATGCAATTTGTAGGTAAATGGTTAGACCTGGAAAATATCATCCTGAGTGAATTAACCCAATCACAAAAGAATGCACATGAAATGCAATCACTGATAAGTGGATATTAACGAGCCCAGAAGCCCTAAATACTCAAGACACAAATAGCAAGTCAAATGATTCCCAAGAAGAAGAAAGGAGAAGACCCTGGGCCTGTAAAGATTGCATCCAGTTTAGTAAAGAAACCTTGGGGGGAGGGGGAATGATTGGGGAACAGTTGGGGGGGAGAGGAACTATGGGAACTATGGTGGGTGGGAACTGGGAAAGGAGAAAGCCTTTGGAATGTAAACATAGAATATAGAAAATAAAAAAAAAATTTAAAAAAAATGGGGTACACAGCTAAATAAAATATTTTCACCAGAAGAAATTCAGATTGCTGAGAAGCACCTTAAGAGATTGTCAACATCATTAGTCATCAGGGAAATGCAAATCAAAACAACTCTGAGATTCCACCTCACACCAGTCAGAATGGCTAAGATTAAAAACTCAAGAGACAACAAGTGCTGGCAAGGATGTGGAGAAAGAGGAACACTGCTACACTGTTGGTGGGATTGCAAGATGGTACAACCGCTCTGGAAATCAGCCTGGCAGTTCCTCAGAAAATTGGGCATGTCACTTCCAGAGGACCCTGTCATACCACTCCTGGGCATATACCCAGAGGATTTCCTTGCATACAATAAAGACACATGCTCCACTATGTTCATAGCAGCCTTATTTATAATAGCCAGAAGTTGGAAGGAGCCCAGATGTCCCTCAAAGGAGGAATGGATACAGAAAATGTGGTATATTTATACAATGGAATACTACTCAGCAATTAAAAATAATGAATTCATGCAATTTGTAGGCAAATGGTTGGATCTGGAAAATATCATCCTGAGTTAACCCAATCACAAAAGAATACTCTTAAAATGCAATATCACTCCTAATATCACTGATAAGTGGATATTAATGAGCCCAAAACCTCTGAATACTCAAGGCACAATTGCAAATCAAAAGATTCCCAAGAAGAAGGAAGGAAAGGACCCTGGTCCTGAAAAGACTGGATCCAGTTTTGTAGGAGAGTATCAGAACAGAGAAAAGCGGGTGGGGATGATTGGGGGATGGGTGGAGGGAATAGGACTTATGGGATACATGGTGAGGGGGGAACTGGGAAAGGGGAAAGCCTTTGGAATGTAAACAAGAAATATCGAAAATAAAAAAATCAAAAAAACACAATGTTTAACAATGAATAAAAGTACGGTCTTGAAAGAGCACAAGGAGAGGTAAGTGAGAGGGTTTTATAGAGGGCGAAGTTGAAAAGAAGAAAAGTTGTAATTATAATATAATCTCAAAAAAGTAAAAATAAACATAAAATCATGTTCCCTACAAAATAGAAGAGACACACACCCCAAATGTGAAGATTGCAGCACAAATTACAAAAGGTCAAAGCAATGTTAGTCCTTCAGAAGATAATAGCTCCTTACCTAATTAACTCAAAGACACTGAAGTAGGTAAATGTCATATGTGGGTTTTGAAGTTCAAAAAAATATCAGCAAGCATATTGAGACTTTGAAAAGAAAACCAGAAATCTTGAAAATGAAACCTTAATGAATCTAATTACAGAACCCCAGTATAAGGTATCATCAATAGAACCAACCAAGGAAAAGAAGTGCAACAAGAATGGAGTATGTGGGTTAAGAAGCTCTAGACACAAACTTTAATATAGGAAAGCAAGTGAACATGACCTCACAGTCCAATAATAGTGCCAAGCAATCAAAGACCAAATCTAAGAATCCTCAGGATAGAGGAAGGAGCTGAGACATATAAAAAGGACAAAGATAATTTATTCAACCAACTTAGAACAGAAATTCTTCCAAATCCCAAGAGAGAAACAGACGAGGCATTTGGAACCTCAAATAGACATAAACAAGGCACAATATCTCTGCAACAAAATAAAAATGTTGGAAATGCAGAACAGTGGAAAATATTAAAAGTATTAAGGGAAGATCAACATACAGAGACAAACAACAAAATAACATCTTGTTGCTCATCAGGAACACGGGACAACCTATCAGTGGAAATGGAATATCAATGGAAATAAATAAATAAATGAGTCTATCAATGGAAATAAATAACTGCCAAACTAGATTTCTATACCCAGCAAAACTATCTTTTTAATTTACAAAGCTATTCACATGTTTGCTACCACATGTTCCCTACTGTCAGACTACATACCCTATGCCCATCTGATAGCCTCTACTCCTGAGCTTGAGATTCTAGACTTATACTGCCAACTCTGCCCACCCCCTGAGGACCTTCCTAAGAAACTGTATCCTTTACCCAAGCACAGACTCCTTATTTCAATGTAGGAATCTGAGACTCCTGTTGCCTGAAAACAAGGGAAAAGTGATGGGAGGCTAAAGGATGAGCTCAAAGGAAGGAGTCTGTGTGGGGCAGATTTGACCAAAACACTATATACATATCTGAAAATATCTGGTAATAATGTGATATCAATAAAAACTGAAACTTTATTGCTATAGAGGTATCAACAAGCCACTATTAAATTCTTATTCTGACTAAATAATGGTTAATATCAATGTTCCTCTAATTGTTTCATAAATGAAAAAGAAGAAACACTGCCAGACCCATCCTATTAAGCCAGCATTTCCTACATGCCAATAATGGATAAGAGTATAACAGAAAGAGAACCACAGATCAATTTCTTAATGAATATAGATACAAAATTGCTAATGCAAATTGCAATTCTTAAAAACAGATTTCAAGAACAAATTAAAATTCACACAGCACACACACCCTGATTGGGTTCACTTCATTCTTGGGACCCAACCAACATTAATTTAGTATAATGCACCACATAGATGTCTTATGGACAGAAATCACATGTTTATCTAAAGCAATGCATAAAAGGCTTTTGACCAAGTTCAATAGCCCTTCATGATAAAAGCTCTAAAGAATCTAGGTAGGATGAGATTGCAGCTTAGTGGCAGTTTGTTTGACCATAAGGTATGAGGTCCTAGGTACAATTTCCAGTTCCAGCTTTAAAACCAAAGAAATCTCAGGAATAGAAGATCATCTGGAGTGGTACAAGCCTTTAATCCCAGCACTTGGGAGGCAGAGGCAGATGGATCTCTGAGTTTGCAGCACAGCCTGGTCTACAGAGTGAGTACAAGGACAGCTGGGCTGTCTCAAAAAATTTTTTTTAAAAAGGAAGGAAGGAAGGAAAGAAGGAAGGAAAAGAAAGCTCAGAATAGAAGAAATTGCATCTTAACATAATAAAGACCATATAAGGAAAATCTAGAGCTGCTGGGCTCATTCCTCTCTCATCTGAGAATGCTTATCAAGTTTTATTCAACACAGAGCTCAAAGTCTTAGAACAATAAGAAAAAAAGACCAAAGTAAAAAAAAAGAAAGAGGTCACATTGTCCTCACTGGCTGATGACATCATGCTAAAGGACTCTAAAGACCTCTCCAGAAAACTCTGAGAAATGAAACCTCCTTGAGCAAAGGAGCAGGGTACAAAATCAATGTACAAAAGTCAGTAGCTTTTCAGCTTCGCAGTGGCAAACTTCCCAAGAGAGGACTCCAGGGGAGGGGGATTCCTTTCACAAAGGCTTCAATGATCCTGCCAAAGAGAGTAAAAGACCTCTGCAGTAAAACTTCTAAGACACTAAAGAATGAAGCAGAAGATGATAAAATGATCTCTTTTGATCTTGAATTGACAGAATTAATATCGAGAAAAATGAGTATATTATGCAATCCCTAAAATCCTAATGATGTCCTTTGTAGAACAACAGGAAGAAGAAAAAACTCTAAACTTCATATAGAAGCACTAAAGGCTAAATGATCAAGGCAAGCCTTAGCAGAATGAACAGTGTTGAAAACGTCTCAGTACCTGATCTCAAATTATATCACAAAGCCACTGTAGTAAAATCAGCATGGCATCTGGCATAAAAACAGACCCGCAGACCAATGGGACAGAACAGAGGACAAGGAGGCAAACCTGCTCGGCTACCCCACCTAATTTTTTTTATTTTCTATATTCTATGTTTACATTCCAAAGGCTTTCCCCTTTCCCAGTTCCCACCCACCATAGTTCCCATAGTTCCTCTCCCCCCCAACTATTCCCCAATCATTCCCCCTCCCCCCTCGGTTTCTTTACTAAACTGGATGCAATCTTTACAGGCCCAGGGTCCTCTCCTTTCTTCTTCTTGGGAATCATTTAACTTGCTATTTGTGTCTTGAGTATTTAGGGCTTCTGGGCTCATTAATATCCACTTATCAGTGATTGCATTTCATGTGCATTCTTTTGTGATTGGGTTAATTCACTCAGGATGATTAAAAACTCAAGAGACAACAAGTGCTGGTGAGGATGTGGAGAAAGAGGAACACTCCTCCACTGTTGGTGGGATTGCAAAATGGTAAAACCGCTCTGGAAATCAGTTTGGCGCTTCCTCAGAAAATTGGGCATGTCACTTCCAGAGGACCCTGGCATACCACTCCTGGGCATATAACCAGAGGATTCCCCTGCATGCAATAAAGACACATGCTCCACTATGTTTATAGCAGCCTTGTTTATAATAGCCAGAAATTGGAAGGAGCCCAAATATCCCTCAAAGGAGAAATGGATACAGAAAATGTGGTATATTTATACAATGGAATACTACTCAGCAATTACCCCACCTAATTTTTGACACATGACAAAGCATGCCTCTTTCTAAATAATGCTGCTTAAAAGTTTGGATTTCCACCTATAACAATGACTCTGGATGCTTAACTAAAACCCTACACAACAATCAGTTCAAAGGTGATCAGAGATCTTAAGCATAAGCCTGACTCTTTAAAACTGCTAGATGGAAGACAACCCAAGCAAGGAAAGGCCAATATCTCTCTGTACTCATTCATAGGCATGACCTAAGTTTAAAGCTATGGGCATATGTGTTGCATAGACATGTGAATGTCTGTGTGTAGGCATGTGTGCATGAGTGTATACATGCATGTGTGCAAGTGTGTATGCATGTGTATGTGCATGTGTTAGTGCATGCAGTGTGCATGTGTATGCATGCATCTGTGTGTGCACATGTGTGTGCATGTGTATGCATGCAGGTGTGCATGTTTAAGTGTATGCATGTGTATATGTGTGCGTGCATGTGTGAGTATATATGTGTGTGTGTGTGTGTATGTGTGTGTGTGTGTGTGTATGTGTGTATGCATGTATGCATGCATGGAAACTAGAAAGGGGATCATGAGAATGAAGAAAAGGGCCCTAGGGGAGAGAGAAAGCAAGGGTTACAGAATACAGCTGACATGAAAACAAAACAGGGAATTGTCTGGGAGGATTGAGGCAAACAGACAGTGTGCCCTTGAGCACAGGGGAAGGTAGCAGTGGAGCAGGATGGATGAGAGCAGAGTGTACTGAAGATGCCATAATACCACTTTGTTAGCTTCTATGCTAACTTTTAAAAGTAAAAAAAAAGAAAAAAAGAAAAAAAAGAAAACAAGTATTCAATCTTTATTTTTTTTAAATCATGGCATATTCCCAAAATGAACATTTTGTACCACTAAAAAGAATAAACAGACCTGGATAGTCAAAGTATGCATATTAACTGCCAAAACCACAGGGCTAAGGACATAGCTCACTGGTGAGGTGCTTGCCAAGCAAGCCTGAGGCTCAAAGTGCAGGTAAGTGATTTGTCCATTTAGCATGAGCACTGTGGGTGTGTGGTATATTCATAAACATCCACAAAGGACGCGTAGCTTTAACTTTCCCTTTTGTTTCTGTTTCTTACATAAACACAGCAAACTATTGGCAATGGTTACATATTTCACAAAATACTTTATTTGATACTTAATGTAAACGAGGATGTGGTAGAAAATTTATTTCTACCTTAGTGCCTGTCTGTATTTGCCTTTTTTTAACCATATACTCATTTTCAAAAATATAAATAAATGTCTTTAAAATTCTACTTACAAATGCATAGAAGATCAGCAAATGAAAAACCCAGCACCCAGCCAGGCGGTGGTGGCTAACACCTTTAATCCCAGCACTCAGGAAGCAGAGGCAGGGGGATCTCTGAGTTCAAGGCCAGCCTGGTCTACAGAGCATGTTCTAGGACAACCAGCAGGCTACACAGACAAATTCTGTCTTAAGAAGAAGAAAAGAAGGAGGAAGAAGAGGATGGGGAAGAGGAGGAAGAGGGGAAGGGGAGGAGGAAAGACAGACCAAATTTCAAGTGTAGAATATGGTGCTCAAATTTTTTGATTAAGACTATCCCAAACATGCAACCTGCCCCCCCCAAAAAAAATCCAGCCTCTTTTCCTTGTTCTTGATTATCTGTCAGAACTGATAGAAATACCCCACTCCTCATAACACCACACATTTTGGGCACAGGACATCAAGATATTACTTTAGTAACAACCAAAGAACTTCCTGCTGACTACCTACATAGTACTTGGTAGTACTCTATCGGTGGCTGGGATGGGAAAGCCCTCAAAACCCTGTAAATATCAATAACCAGGGTAGCAAAATAGATCCATGGATACAATAGTGGCCTAAATTTTAACTAACTGCTTCCTGGTTGGGTTTCAGACCTACCAAGGAGACACATACCTGTAAATTTAATCAATAACCTATGGTTGGGGAGCTCACGGGACCCAGAAGTGAATCAGCTACCATTTTTCTGATAAATTCTTAGAATATCAATCTGCTCTCTATGTTCAATTCTCTCTGCCCATAAGTAAGATCAGCTCTCAGACCTCATCTGAGAAGTTTCTCTGTGCAGTAGGCCATGGTTTATGTAGAAACTCACAACTGGTCACAACGTAGAGAATTTGAGTGTGTGTGGAAATCTCAGCCAATAATGAGGAAAAAAATCATCCATCACAGGGGACTTCAGGATGCTCCGTCCACCTCAAGTTTCCACTCAGGCATAAAGTTGTTACGAGGAACCAGCCTGGGCCAGAGTAGTAGTGTGATAATCACTACACCTTCCAGGTTGTTGTGTGTGTGATTCCACTATGCTTCCACTTTTCAAGTGTGATTAACACTGAAATCAGTAGATAGTGATGAAAAGCAATGATCTAGGTAGGGGTCACTCAAAACCCTGGGACCCCTGAGAGGCCTACTGAGAAAGAAGTCTGTCCCCTCAACAGACCTTGGACTCATGCTTCCAGTATCACCTCTTACCAGGGCCTCTAGCCCGCCCTTCAGATTTCTTACAGTGATCACAGTGATTGCTTGAGTCAAGTCCTTGAAATCATTTTCTACATGGGTTTTGAGATAGACAGACAGATGGGTAGAAGGATGGACAGACATCCTGTTAGCAGTGCTTCTCTGAAGACCTCTGATAAAACCTCTGGTGTCAATAATCTCCATACTTTTTCTTAATAATGTCCACTCTGCCTATATCTTTGTAAAAAACAAACAAAAAAGGCAATGCTCTGTGTTAAATAACTCTAGAACAAAAAGGGCAAGTACCATGTGTCCTTCAAAGAAGTTGAAACTAGAACAGTCATTGCCTGAGCCCGGAAAGACGGGCGTGAAGAACAGTGGTTAGAGCAGCTGATGCCTGGGGGGTTAAGTAACATCAGGGTGCTTTGGAACAAGCTCTGAGGCAGCACTGCACTCAGGCTCTCTACAGAAAAGGAGATAGATGTTCCAAAGATTGGAGAAAATGGAGATGGAAAGTTTTACCCCAACAAGACAACCAATGGGAAAAGGGAGGCTGGCCCAGTTGGTAAACTGCCTGCCTTAAAACCACAAGAACCCAGACAAAGGCTGTGTGTGGTGCAAAGGCTTCTAGTTCCAGTAAGAGTGGCAAGGGAGGTGGCAAGGGCGGATGCCTGGAGCTCACTGGTCAGCTAGCTGACCCTACCTGGTGAAATTCCAGACCGATGAGAGACCCTGTCCATAAATAAGAATGTCCCCCACATGCTCAAAGATTTGAATGTTTGGTCATTGGGGAGTGACACTACTTAATATGGATTAGGATGTGGCTTTGTTGCAGGAACAGTGTCACTAAGGATAGGCTCTAGATTTTAATTGCTCAAACCAGGCCTCTCCTCCTCCTCCTCCTCCTCCTCCTTCCTCCTTCCTCCTCTTCCTCTTCTTCCTCCTCCTCCTCTTCCTCTTCCTCCTCTTCCTCTTCTTCCTCCTCTTCTTTCCCATTTTCTTCTTCCTCCTCCTCCTCTTCCTCCTCTTCCTGCTGCTCCTTTTCCTCCTCCTCTTTCCCATCTTCTTCTTCCTCCTCTTCTTCCTCCTCCTCTTCCTCTTCCTCCTCACATTCTCTCTCTCTCTCCTTCCCTCTCTCTCTCTCTCTCTCTCTCTCTCTCTCTCTCTCTCTCTCTCTCTCCCCTTGCTGCCTATGGATCCAGTTGTAGAATTCTCAGCTACTTCCAGCACTATGCCTGCCTGCACGCCACCGTGCTTTCCTCCGTGATGACAATGGACTAAGCCTCTGGACTATAGCAAGCCCCAGTTAAGTTTCTTGTATAAGAGTTGCCATGTCCATGGTATCTCTTCACAGAAATAGAATAACTGACTGAGATACTGTCTCAAGCAAAATCTGGGGGCAGGAGTGTCTAAGGAAAACACCTAAAGTTGTCATCTGGCACACCTGCACACGTTAACATCATTAATATTGACATCGAGGGGTTCTGCATGTGAAACAAAAAATGTCTGAGAAGGAAGATATGTTTAACTTGACCTGGACAATAAACAGTGCTAAAACAACATGATACAATATATAATTTTTATATTTTAATATATCAGTTCAAAAGTAAAGCAAGAAAAAATAAGGTTGCCTTCTAAAATATATCAGACTTTAATGGCATATATACTCTAGAATAATATGCTTAAGATTCAACCATGTGTGAATAGTTTTGAGTGTCTGGGAGCATCCCTCAGGTATAGATGAAGCAGTGGGGTCACTACGGGGCATTTAAGCAGTGATCAGCAGCTGGCAGGACAGATCCAGAGGCTGACACATCTTACCATGCGTCCGTCCTGATTCGTGTGCTCTGTGGACTCCATGCTGAGCTTCCTCTTCCGGTTAGGCTGTCTCATCTCCTCTTCAGAGCTCCTTGGCAGTGTTTTCTGCAAAACAGTGGCATGTTAAACACTGGAGGGAGTTCTCCCCTTCTCAAGTACAGGAGCAAAGAAACCGCATGCTGCTGAGTAGCTTGGGTTTGCGCCGTGAGTGTTTGTGGGTAGGAGGGGCCTTTGAAAGCACAGCTGGCCAGTTCCACTTGAGCCGCGGGCCTCGAGAAGGGTTCACACAGTTCTAGAGAGTTGTCATGCAAAGGACTGGCCACCCCGGCTTCTGGTCCTGTTCTGAGGTCTCTGGCTCCCTGAATCATCCCAACACTATGTTGCTGCCTGTCCTGAGAGCTGCTTTAAAGCCAAGCTGATGCCAGACCATGCCCTCGAATCCCAGAACTGTAAGGTCAAAAAGCCTTTAGATCAAGATAGGAACTCCACAGGAAGACCAACAGAGTCTCAACTAGCTTGGACCCTTGCAGGCTCCCATAGACTGAATCACCAACCAAAGCACATGCACGGACTGGACCTAGGTCCCCACCTACCAAACATGTGTAGCAGATGTGCAGGTTGGCCTTCAAACGGGTACCCCAACAACTGAAGCAAGGGCTGTCCCTAACTCTATGCCTGCCTCTGGATCCTGTTCCTCGAACTGGGCTGCCTTGTCTAGCCTCAGTGGGAAAGGATGTGTCAGGGGGGGTTAGTACCTGGTGGGGGGACTTCCCCTTTCTCAGAGGAGAAAAGGGAGGGAGGAGTGATTGTGGGGGAGGACTGGGAGGAGAGAGGGACTGTGATCAGGATGTAAAGAGAATAAATAAATGAATATATAGATGGGAAAAGCATTCCAGCTTCAGGTTTTTTTAATATAGAACAAAGAATCCAACTAATGCAAAGACTTACAATTATATTTTCTATAATTAGCTGCTGATGAAATTATACTATTGGTTTCAAAGTCTTTAATACAATGACGTAATAATGGAAAGGGTGCTAGATTTCATTTCCTATTTAGAATTTAGATATATAAATATCCTACATAGAACATAAGAAAATAGTTATTGTTGTGTTTGGCCTTACTTGTGACAAATGCTTTTGTTCATTTGTTTGCTTAGATGGCCAATGAGGATTATTGTTTTCTCGGTAGCCTCTGTACTCAAAGAGTCTGATTATGTACGAGCATGGCAGAGGGATATGAGACACAGCTCAGCACTCTAAAATAGAGGACTCAAGACTAATGTGGTAACAATTCAATTATCAGGACAGTCCTTCGCCATATTAGCATAAAGCAGACAACATGCTTTGAAGAATTATTTGAAATGAGATTTTTTTTTAAACCTAGAACAGGCAACTGTCTGAGAAGCGAGCTCCTGTTTTACACATATACCACAGAAGGTGCCATTCTAAAATCTACTTACTGATATTTAACACATGACATACAGTATTGAGGAAGTGGCCAGTCCTAAGACAAATTTACATGTTGTTGACAAACTTAGCATGCAGCCAAGCTCATTTCCCCCTCCAGAGCTCTCATGTCTCCTCTTCCCAAATCTGCCCTCACAGCTTGTATGCTGTGCACTGCCAGCCAGCAGCAGGCCAGCCTGCAGAGGCTGGGATCCAGCTGCGCTCAGCACACACTGTCACCATGCCCCCTGCATTTGACCCACACAGAAGAAAACACGTCCTTTCCGACTACGCCATGCTTGGGGCTCACAGTCTTGCCTGAGCCATAGATTAGCACGCATTATTGTTTCTTCCCTTAGTCCACAATTTCCAGGTTGGGCTGTCTTAATCCAGTGAATGTTTCTTGTATGATCATCTTGTATGTGAACACTGTCCAGCTTTAATTTGATGTTCGCCTCAATGGAATGATTTCACAATTCTTCCCAACAGTGTGCACTTCCTCTGTCCCACCTTTTGCTGATTCCTGTCCTCTGGACACCTCCCACCTCCCCCACATATTGCCTTTTTCAATCTGCCAATATTTACCCTTCTTTCATAAGTCAACTAAGGAGACTTCATATCTTTTACTTTAAAAAAAAAGCCTTCCTTGATTACTTCCTGTCTCAAATGGCTCTTGCATGGTTTGCCTATACTTCATGGTTTGTGTGCATGCCTTTGACACAGCATGTAATACTTTGGGCTACATTTTTTTATTTCCTTCCTTTTGAGCCTATAAGCAACCTGATAGCAGGAAAGGAGACCTGCCCATCCTTATTTTCCTTTACCCACATTATACCTGGCTGGTAGGAGACTCTGAATATGTTTTTGTTAGCTCTAACTGAATGTATGTATCCCTGCAGTAGAGCAGAGCCTCACAGTCCTTACTCCAATGGCTGTCAGTCTCAGATGCAAGTATTACTTCTTCTAGAATCCTGTATGACTAAAGTAAGTATCATTTAAAACTCAACTCCTGTCCCTTTTCCTTAATGTACACACACGCGCGCGCACACACACACACACACACACACACACGCACGTGTGCACGTGTGCATGTGCACGCGCACACGCCAAAACAAAACAACCAAAAGCAAACAAAGGAACTCACTTCTGAAATCCTTTTGCTGTTAGCCATTGTGCTCTTAAGACAGGCACTCACCTAGTAAATTCAATATCATTTCTTTCATTTGGTAAGATGTTAATATAATTCATCGTACCTAGCTCCAGGTAATATTGTGAACATCTATGCAAATGAACAGCTAGATGGAGTGCCTTTAGCAGATTATTACTACAGCATGCTTAAGCCTTGGCAAGGCTGGCTTGTCTTTTATTGTGAATAACACCCACAGCTTGTCAAACAGAAATCATCTACTGCTGACATCTCCCCTTATAAACAAGGTGATCTGCCTTGCTAATCCCTGGTAATTATCTCAGTAGCCCTGATTTGTGTAAAATGTAGAAGTCTGAATTTTTATTACATGTCAGGGACAAAAATAAAAGCTTTTATACCAAGCCTTTTCAAAATAAAACTTGACAATAAATTGAATTCCCTTTAAACTTAGAAATAATATAGCATTAATATATGACGTACCTAAGAACCCATATATTTTGTTCCAAAGAGTAAAAGGACACAGACCTACAGAGACGGTCTACATACCCATTTAGAAACCCAAGTCTCAAACTTGGCCAAGTCAAAAAAAAAAAAAAAAAAAAAGGAAGAAGAACATTCCTTTTGACAGAACCTAACTTGATGTTCTTAGCACAGCACCTAACTATTTGGATCATTCTGATTACCCCTGATAATAGTCTACCCCTTATGGGTCCAAAATAGCACACTAGCCATTGTGCACATAGCCAGAATCTTCTTGATTGGTTTTAAAGAAATAGAAACTTGTTAGAAGTCAATAAAGAGTGATATAAAATTCTCAAAAGGAAGAAATGACAAGCAATGTCCAAGCTGAGCTACTCGGTGAATGTGGAATTGTTCTAAAGCCAAGCACTATCTCTACCACACAAGGGGATTTATTGGGATTTTGCTTGAAAAACATTATAAGTAATATTTTGCATTTTAAAAAGTGAGAAAGGTAAGTTTCTATATTCTGAAGGAAAACTGGAAGTGGCAGTTAATATCCCAGTTGGTCATCAGTACCTTCACCTCACATTGGAAGCTTCTAGCTACACACTGGAGACACTCATCTTCCTAACCTTTCTACTTAGGAGGACAAATCAGGATTTCACTGAGAAGGCATCTTGACCTTTCCAGCTCTTCAGATTAGATCAATATCCATGTGTGGGTGCTGCTAGACTCAGTGGTCATCATTCCTATGGTCAGGGGCACTTTATGGAACATAGGAGTGATTCCTCAAAAATCCCAGAAGGGTGATGCGTGTGGTACTACTTGCCTGGAATAACCCATATTATCCCGGGGATGCTGCATGCAACACACACCTGGGATCCCATGTCAAGGCCCATTTCCTGCCTCACATCATGATGTTAAATAGTAATGCCACCACTTTCTGATCCCCCCAAATATCCAAGTTTAAACAAAATCCTACATGGTAGTCCATGAGTAAGAAATGCAGTGCTCATCAATTAAAAATCATGACACATTCTGAGTTGGCAGTTCTCAGGAGGGACTCTATCTATATCCAGCAAGACGGACAGAGAAGGAACATTGCAGCTGCGTCTAAGATATTGTACAGAACTGAAGGTGAACTTATCATTTAAATATCGAATGCAAATACACAGTCTGTTCCCTGATATCTTAGCAGTTCCAAGTTGTTACTCAAGCTAAGGTTCATTCATCCAACCAGTAGTGTTAATGAAGCAAAATGGTTGGTGTTTATAAGTAAATGAAAAGGTGGCTATACTTGAATGATGCTGACAACTTATGCATGAATTCTTAACACTTCATTATATCAATAGCAATAGCAAATATTGTCTAAGTACTCATGATGAGGCAAGTCTATAATAGGCACTTCCTTTTGACACATAGGACAAATGAGGACAAGCACAGAAAACAAAAAGCCAGAAAGTGGGGCTCACGTGATGTGAGCACAAATCCTTGGTTCCGAGTGCTCTGCAAACAAATTTGGAGGATCCTGAGACCAACACCAGGCAAAGAATTCTGCCCTCTCAGGAAGTTCGGGTGCTCAAAAGGGCAAGTGGCTGGGAAAATCCTGACAAGTAAATAATAATTTCCATTATCAATTTGATTTGAAGACTTGAAAGACTTAAGATCCTCAATAAACTCTGAAACCAGCAGCGTATAAAAGGCTGCAAACCACGAGAAGCAACACAAGGCAAATACTCAGCAACTAAGAGACCAGAGGACAGAAGACCAGACTTCAGAGCCATCTCAGCTGGCAAAAGCCAAGACAAACCAGTGGCCTGGAACAAGGCAAGAAACATACAGCCATTAAAGGGACCTTCCCAGGCTGAGAAAACACTTCTTTATCCATCCATAACTAAAGTCTTACTAAATGGAGAGAGTTAAATGCTCATTCTAAGTTCGCCATCAAGGACACGAACCTCCTTTCAACATTACACCACACAGGAGGCTGTGACTAGGGAGATTTGTCAAGAATAAGACATTGAAAGCATTTGGGTAGGAAAGGAAGAAGAAAATTCTACTCACAGTTACGTTGTGTAAAGTTTCAAATATCTTATAGAATTTGCAAAAATTGCTAGAAATCACAAGTGAGCATGTGAAGGTGCAGAAAGCTAGTACAGTTTATAAAAATCGGGGGTCTTTCTGCACACAAGTGTTAACAAGAAATAAAAATAAATCTCAAACATATTCCCTTTGTGATATGTCCAAACAAAAAATGTTTGCTCAAAAATAACACAGTAAGAAGTACATGACTTATAAACTCTGAACCTGATGCTGTCAAATGAAATTAGTGAAGGAGTTAGATATGACTTTTTCATGGGTTACAAGACTGAATGACTCTGGGTTACTTCTATTCTCCATGTTATCTCACAGATTCCGTACAACCACTCATAAAAGCCCAGCCGGATTCCTGTGCATAGTAATGAAATGAATCTAGAATCTGTGTGGAAATGCAAAGGCTCAAGACAGCCAAAATAATCTTGAAAAAGTAGAAGACAGTAGGAGGATTTATGATTCCTGACTCCCCAACTTTCTTCAAAGTTACAGTAGGCAGGACAGTTTGGTCTTGGCATAAAGATAGACACAGACGAAATAAATAGAAGGAGACTCAAAAATCCAACAATCCATTTATGAGAAATTAATTTTCTGCAGTATAAAATCTATTCTTGGGGAGATTTCAGTCTTTTCAATAAATATGCTAAGACAAACATGCGTCCTGTACTATTGAGTATTTAGACAGAATTAGCTTGGCGGCCCCAGACCTAACTGCAAGAGCTGAAGGCATTTAAACCTTGGAGCAGACGGAGGAGTAAGCCCTTATGGACGTGGGCTGGGTTGCAAGAAACAAATAGAAAGTAAAATAGGCCATTTGGACTAAATCCAAACTAAAACCTTCTGCACTTCAAATTATATTCAGTAAAGAGAAAGGACAGCCTAGAGTGGGAAAAATGATAAGTGCCAACGTGTCTGAAGAACCCATGTTAGACCATTAAAAAAAAACCTCTTACAACTCAGTAAATGAGAGATGAGGACTGAAAAGTCAACAAATCTGAGCAAACATTTCTATAACACAGATGTGCAAAGGACTAATAACCATACAAAATGATCATTGTTATTCACTGTGAGAAGATGGAAGTAAAAGCCAAGAGATACACCAGATAAGTATTTGTAATAAAAGAATGTAGACAGCAAATGTGGAAAGACTCATATACATTGCTGGTGAACAAAATAATAACAAAATGATATGATAATTAATAATAATAATAATAATAATAATAATAATGGTCTTACTGTCAAAAAGTCAGTTTCTTTAAAAGAACATTAAAGTGATTCAGTAGCCTCCCTCCAGCCAAACTCAAGAAAGGGAAACACAAGTGCACATGGACTCTTGCCCTTGAGTGTTTGACAGTGTTCATGGCATCCTCACTCACAATACCCCAAAGTAAAAACAACCAAAGGTCCAAAACTAAAATGTAATAAAAAACAAGAAACAATACATTGGAACATCACACACTGTGAGCACTGAGACGCTGAGTCACAGAGAAGCCATAAAAAGACTCCACACTGCAACAATGATTGCATTTACCTGCAATGTCTGGAAGTGAAAAACTGTAGAAACAGAAAAGAGAATGCTGGCTCCAGGGAGAGAAATGAGGGGATGGGAATGAGAGAAAGAGGGACCGTGGCTAGTGGGCATAGTGAATCCTCAGAGAGAATAAAATGCCATAGGATTAGACCTCAGAGATGGCCGCCCAGCCCAGTAAAGATGCTAAGCAGCATTAAATTGTATGCCACAGATGTGCGGATCATTTCACTTCAAAAACAGATTTGTAATTTACCAAGGAGCATATAAAAAAAAAACTCCTCAAAGGTCCTAATTATCAGTAACATGCAAACAAAGCTGAAACTAAATATAATCTTATATCCCTGTGAGAAGGACTATTTTACCAGGGACAGAACCAAATAGAACCTAGCAAGGATGCAGCCAATGTGAAATGTATAGAAGTCCAACCATTACAGGAAATGAGGCAAAGGCTCCTCAAAACAAACAAAATGGAGACAGAACGATAGAACTGCGACTTGATCTAGTGATCTCCAACACCAGAAAGACAGACAGAGGGAGGAAACTGGTTTACAGAAAAAGTATTTATGCTCCTACTTTGATACAATCTTCACAATAAACAAACTATGGAATTCACTGATAAATAAATAAAAGATAATATGGAATGTATGCGCAACAGAATATTATTTTGTTGTCAAAAATAAAATCCAGATATTGCAACCAGGACACAGCTGGAAAGGCCCAGGCTCTGCGGGACTTCCCCCCACCCTCTGGCCGTGAACCGAGGCAGCGGTCTGCAACCCGCTCGCCGGCCCCTGGACCAGCGATAGTGGCGGGCCTCCATATTGCAACCAGGACACAGCTGGAAAAGCCCAGGCTCTGTGGGTCTTCCCCGTGCCCTCTGGCCGTGCACTGAGGCAGCGGTTTGCAACCAGCTTGCCGGCCCCTGGACCAGCGATAGCAGCAGGCCTCCTTATTGCAACCAGGACACAGCCAGAAAGGCCCAGGTAGACACTCCTTCCAGGGCTACCCTCACGGTGGGGGATCTGCTAGGCTCTCGCCGCCAAGCAGGCCGAGTTCCGCCTAGGCTCTGCGGGACTTCCCCGCGCCCTCTGGCCATGAACCGAGGCAGTGGGCAGCAACCAGCTTGCCAGCCCCTGGACCAGCGATAGCGGCGGGCCTCCATATTGCAACCAGGACACAGCTGGAGAAGCCCAGGTAGACAGACTCCATCAGGGGCTACAATCGCATGGGTGGCAGCCAGCTTATGATCCCTTAAAGCAGTAGTCACGCATATTCACCAGTAGAGAAACAACAGGTGAGCCCAGCCTCACGGGAGATTCAAACACCAGCCACTGACAACTAGGCCAACTAACACCAGAAATAACCAGATAGCAAAAGGAAAATGAAGGAACGTTAATAACAGAAATCAAGGCAACATGACAGCATCTGAACCCAGTTCTCCAACAACAGGAAGCCCTGGATACCCCAAAACACCAGAAAAACAAGACTTGGATATAAAATCACTGGTCAGGATGCTGGTAGCTGAACACATAGAAAAATCTCGTAAAGAAATAGAGGAGAAAATGGATCAAAAGTTAGAAGCCTTTACGAGGCAAATACAAAAATCACTTCAAGAAATTCAGGAGAAGATGGATCAAAAAGAAGAAGACAATAAGGAAGAAAGACAAAAATCACTTAAAGAACTACAGAAGAACGTGGGCCAACAAGTAGAAGCTATGAAAGAGGAAACACAAAAATCTATTAAAGAAATACATGAAAACACAATCAAGCAAGCGAAAGATCTGAGCACATCCATCCAGATACTAAAAACAGAAGTAGAAACAACTAAGAAATCACAGAGGGAGACAACATTGGAGATAGAAAAGCTTGGGAAATCAGGGGCCATAGATGCAAGTATCAACAATAGAATACAAGAGATAGAAGACAGAATCTCAGAAGACGAAGATACCATAGGAACCATTGATTCAACAGTCAAAGAAAATACTAAATGCAAAAAGGTGGTAACCCAAAACATCCAGGAAATCCAAGACACTATGAGAAGACCAAACCTAAGGATTATAGGTATAGACGAGAGGGCCAGCAAATATCTTCTACAAAATTATGGAAGAAAACTTCCCCAACCTAAAGAGAGAGATGCCCATGAATATACAAGAAGCCTATACAACCCCAAACAGACTGGACCAGAACAGAAATACATCCTGTCACATAATAATCAAAACTCCAAATGTAATAAACAAAGAAAGAATACTAAAGGCAGCAAGAGAAAAAGGCCAAGTAACATATAAAGGAAGACCTATCAGAATAACACCAGACTTCTCACCTGAGACCATGAAAGCTAGAACATCCTGGGCAGATATCATGCAAACTCTAAGAGAACACAAACTTCAGCCAAAACTACTTTACCCAGCAAAACTCTCAATCGCCATTGATGGAGACATCAAGGTATTCCATGACAAAACCAAATTTGCATGATATCTTTCCACAAATCCAGCCCTACAAAGGATAATAGGGGGAAAACACCAAGACAAGGATGGAAACTACACCCGGGAAGAAGCAAGATAGAAACCTCCTCTCATCAAACCCAAAAGAAGATAACCTCTCAAATATAAAAAAATAAATAAATAAAAATAATTTCAAAAATGTCTGGAGGAAATAATTACCATTCCTTAATATCTCTTAACATCAATGGACTCAATTCCCCAATAAAAAGACATAGATTAACAGACTGGATACGGAAACAGGACCCTACATTTTGCTACATACAGGAAACACATCTCAGTGTTAAAGACAAACACTGCCTTAGAGTAAAAGGATGGAAGACAATTTTACAAGCAAATGGTCTCAGGAAACAAGCGGGGGTAGCCATTCTAATATCAGATAAAATAGACTTCCAACCTAAAATCATCAAAAGAGACTCAGAAGGTCACTTCTTGCTGGCCAAAGGGAAAATCCACCAAGAAGAGCTCTCAATACTGAACATTTATGCTCCAGATACAAGGGCACCCTCCTTCATAAAAGAAACCTTACTAAAGCTAAAAGCACACATTACACCTAACACAATAATTGTGGGTGACCTCAACACTCCACTCTCCTCAATGGACCGATCAGGAAAGCAGAAACTAAACAGGGACATAGTGAAACTAATTGAAACTCTGGACCAATTGGATTTAACAGATATATATAGAACATTTCATCCTAAAACTAAAGAATATACTTTTTTCTCAGCACTGCATGGTACCTTCTCCAAAATTGATCATATAATTGGTCACAAGACAGATGTCAACAAATACAAGAAGATCAAGCTAATCCCTTGCCTCCTATCAGACCACCATGGAGTAAGAGTGGTCTTCAATAGCAACAAAAACAACAGAAAGCCCACATACACATGGAAACTGAACAATACTCTACTCAATGACACCTTGGTCAAGGAAGAAATAAAAAAAGAAATCAAAGACTTTTTAGAATTCAATGAAAATGAAGATACAACCTACCCAAATCTATGGGACACAATGAAAGCAGTGCTAAGAGGAAAACTCATAGCCCTAAGTGCATCCAAAAAGAAACTGGAGAGAGCATACACTAGCAACTTAACGGCACACCTAAAAGCCCTGGAAGAAAAAGAAGTTAATTCACCCAGGAGGAATAGAAGACAAGAAATCACCAAACTCAGGGCTGAAATCAATCAAGTAGAAACAAAGAGAACCATACAAAGAATCAACAAGACCAGGAGATGGTTCTTTGAGAAAATCAACAAGATAGATAAACCCTTAGCCAGACTAACCAAAGGACACAGAGACAGTATCCAAATTAACAAAATTAGAAATGAAAAGGGAGACATAACAAAAGAAACTGAGGAAATTCAAAAGATCATCAGATCCTACTACAAAGGTCTATACTCAAAACAACTGGAGAATCTGGAGGAAATGGACAATTTCCTAGACAGATATCAAATACCAAAATTAAATCAGCATCAAGTAGATCAGCTAAATAGTCCCATAACCCCTAAAGAAATAGAAGGGGTTATAGAAAGCCTCCCACCCAAAAAAAGTATGGGACCAGATGGTTTTAGTGCAGAATTCTACCAGACCTTCAAAGAAGACAACACCAATACTCTTCAAACTATTCCACAAAATAGAGACAGAAGGGACACTGCCCAATTCATTCTTCAAAGCCACAATTACACTAATACCTAAACCACAAAAAGATCCAACAAAGAAAGAGAACTACAGGCCACTTTCTCTTATGAATATAGATGCAAAAATACTAAATAAAATTCTTGCTAACCGAATCCAAGAGCAAATCAAAACGATCATTCACCATGATCAAGTAGGCTTCATCCCAGGGATGCAGGGATGGTTCAATATACGGAAATCCATCAATGTAATCCACTACATAAACAAACTGAAAGAAAAAAAAATCACATGGTCATCTTATTACATGCTGATAAAGCATTTGACAAAATTCAGCATCCTTTCATGCTAAAAGTCTTGGAAAGAGCAGGAATTCAAGGCCCACACCTAAACGTAGTGAAAGCAATCTACAGCAAACCAGTAGCCAACATCAAAATAAATGGAGAGAAACTTGAAGCAATCCCACTAAAATCAGGGACTAGACAAGGCTGTCCTCTCTCTCCATATCTTTTCAATATAGTACTTGAAGTCCTAGTGAGAGCAATTAGACAACATAAGGAAGTCAAAGGGATACAAATTGGAAAGGAAGAAGTCAAACTATCATATTTGCAGACGATATGATAGTTTACCTAAGCGACCCAAAAAACTCCACCAGAGAAATTCTACAGCTGATAAACAACTTCAGTAAAGTGGCTGGTTATAAAATTAACTCAAGCAAGTCAGTGGCCTTCTTGTACTCAAAGGATAAGCCAGCTGAGAAAGAAATTAGGGAAATAACACCCTTCACAATAGCCACAAACAACATAAAGTATCTTGGCATAACTCTAACCAAACAAGCGAAAGATCTGTACGACAGGAACTTCAAGTCCTTGAAGAAAGAAATAGAAGAAGACCTCAGAAGATGGAAAAATATCTCTTTCTCATGGATTGACAGGATCAATATAGTAAAAATGGCCATCTTGCCAAAAGCAATATACAGATTCAATGCGATCCCCATCAAAATCCCAACTCAATTCTTCATAGATCTTGAAAGAGCAATTCTCAAATTCATCTGGAGCAACAAAAAACCCAGGATAGCTAAAACTATTCTCAACAATAAAAGGACTTCTGGGGGAATCAATATCCCTGACCTTAAGCAGTACTACAGAGCAATTGTGTTAAAAACTACATGGTATTGGTATAGCAACAGGCAAGTAGATCAATGGAATAGGATTAAAGACCCAGAAATTAACCCACAGACTTATGGTCACTTGATCTTTGATAAAGGAGCCACAACCATCCAGTGGAATAAAGATAGCCTTTTCAACAAATGGTGCTGGTTCAACTGGAGGTCAACATGCAGAAGAATGCGAATTGACCCACTCTTATCTCTTTGCACTAAGATCAACTCCAAGTGGATCAAGGACCTCCACATAAAACCAGACACACTGAAACTATTAGAAAAGAAACTTGGGAAGACCCTGGAGGACTTGGGCACAGGGGAAAAGTTCCTGAACAGAACACCAATAGCTTACGCACTAAGATCAAGAATCGACAAATGGGACCTCATAAAATTACAAAGTTTCTACAAAGCAAAGGACACTGTCAGAAGGAAAAAACGGCAACCAACAAAGTGGGAAAAGATCTTCATCAACCCCACATCTGACAGAGGGCTAATATCCAATATATACAAAGAACTCAATAAGTTAGACCACAAAGAACCAAATAACCCTATCAAAAAATGGGACACAGAGCTAAACAAAGAATTTTCACCAGAAGAAATTCGGATGGCCGAGAAACACCTTAAAAGATGTTCAACATCATTAGTCATCAGGGAAATGCAAATCAAAACAACCCTGAGATTCCACCTCACACCAGTCAGAATGGCTAAGATTAAAAACTCAAGAGACAACAAGTGCTGGCGAGGATGTAGCGAAAGAAGAACACTCCTCCACTGTTGGTGGGATTGCAAAATGGTAAAACCGCTCTGGAAATCAGTTTGGCGGTTCCTCAGAAAATTGGGCATGTCACTTCCAGAGGACCCTGGCATACCACTCCTGGGCATATACCCAGAAGATTCCCCTGCATACAATAAAGACACATGGTCCACTATGTTTATAGCAGCCTTGTTAATAATAGCCAGAAATTGGAAGGAGCCCAAATATCCCTCAAAGGAGGAATGGATACAGAAAATGTGGTATATTTATACAATGGAATACTACTCGGCAATTAAAAATGATGAATTCATGCAATTTGTAGGTAAATGGTTAGACCTGGAAAATATCATCCTGAGTGAGTTAACCCAATCACAAAAGAATACACATGAAATGCAATCACTGTTAAGTGGATATTAATGAGCCCAGAAGCCCTAAATACTCAAGACACAAATAGCAAGTCAAATGATTCCCAAGAAGAAGAAAGGAGAGGACCCTGGGCCTGTAAAGATTGCATCCAGTTTAGTAAAGAAACCGAGGGGGGAGGGGGAATGATTGGGGAAGAGTTGGGGGGGAGAGGAACTATGGGAAGTATGGTGGGTGGGAACTGGGAAAGGGGAAAGCCTTTGGAATGTAAACATAGAATATAGAAAATAAAAATTAAAAAAAATAGTAAAAAATAAATAAATAAAATCCAGTCATCTGTGGAAATACAGATTGAATGCATTTTGGCAAGCGAAGTCAGTCAGGTACTGAAATGCACATGCCACATGCCTTCACTTATATGTAAAACCAGACACTGGTAAAGACATGGGTGTGTGCTTGCATGGGAACAATACTTTATGTTCTGTGACACAATAGGGTAACTATGGTTTGCTACAATGAATTCACAAATGTGAAATACCCTGCAGAGTGCTGGCGAGATGGTTTGGCAGGTAAAGGCACTTGCTGCCAAGACTGACTACCTGAGTTCAATCGTCCCTGAAACCACATGGTGGAAAAATTGAACCAACTCCTGGGTGGCCTCTAGTACTTACTGCCACATAGGAACTGGAATAGGTGTGCATACACACACATATCAGATAGATAGATTGATAGATAGATAGGTAGATAGATAGATAGATAGATAGATAGATAGATAGATAGATAGATTGATAGTGATAGATAGTAGATAGATAGATAGATAGATAGATAGATAGATAGATAGATGCTCCCAACAAACACACACACACACACACACACACACACACACACATATGAAAGGGAGACAGAGAGACAAAGAGAAAGAGAAAAATAGAGATATAGACAGACAGAGGAAAAAAGACAAAAACAGACAGGATAGTCTGAGGTGATAGATATAGCAGTCAATCCTGAAATGATCATCATCATGTGTACACATGTTGAAAGACTGGCCTGTTTATATGTGTAATTAATTTGCATCAATTTGAAATAAGAGTAGCTAAAAAAGACAGAAAAAATGGGGGGGGCAAAATATAGTTACTGATTATCAGAAAGGAAAACCAGAAAGACATCTGCAGTCTTGCTCCAACCTTAAACAGAAAAGCTTCTCTTTTTGGTGAGGCTGGGGATGAAAAGCCCCAGAACTGCACAGGACACAGAGAGCTCAGACTGGGGCATGGAATTTACCACACCCTCCAGGGACAGGACACACTGGGGAATGAAGACAGAAATGATGCAAGAGCCGGAGCATGGGAGAGGGAGCTGCAAACTAACACCTAAGACTCACAGCAGCAGCGTACACCAACACTGGACCCACAGAAGCTGAGCACTGAACAGTCAGCCATGGGGGCAGAAGGGACTCACAGGGGTCCACTGCACACTCCTGGTGTGTCAACAGGGGTCCACTGCACACTCCTGGTATGTCAACAGGGGTCCACTGCATACTCCTGGTGTGTCAACAGGGGTCCACTGAACACTCCTGGTGTGTCAACAGGGGTCTACTTCACACTCCTGGTGTGTCAACAGGGGTCCACTGCACACTCCTGGTGTGTTGAAGACAGACAGATTCTGGGTGGGGTGGGATGGAGGCATGGTATTTGGTTATGTATCCACTGGTGAGCCCACCAGGCTCTGGTGGTTATTTCCAAACTCAGGACACACAGATGCCTCTGACTAAACTCTGTGAGACACTAAACAAAACCAAGGCGAGGAAATAAAAGTAAGATTTGTAGGGGAGATGAGGAATGCACATGGGGATGCAGAATACGTGCTGTGCATACACGAAACCAGGAGAGAATAGTTTACTAATTAAAAGTCGTTTTCATGACACAATAATGTAAATTTTATATTTTAATTAAAACCTGGGTCATTGGAGAGCTCAAGAAAGAACAGACTGAATTTGTAATTAATAAAAGAAAAAAAAGAAGAAAAGCGGTTTGGAAAAGGGACTGACGACAGCATTGGCCAGTGACATTGTAAGTCAATGTCACTCCAATGAAAAATCCTAACCTAATATTTTCCAAAGAACTTGTCAAGGATTTGGTAGATCACAGAAACAAGAGATGAAAAGCAGCTAAGAATGGCTCTGAGACGGTGCCCCTCTTCTTACTTTATCATACATACAAAGCTTCAGTTGCTAAGGTAGTGTGCTGTTTGTGAGAAAATAGGCCAGCAGATCAATGGAAGGGCCATGGGATATGAAAGAGATGCACAGAAACATGGTTATCTGAACAATAATTACAAATTACCAGACAATAAACACACTAATAAGTGATACAGCCACGGGAAGAGCGACACCCTCAGACTGAAGGTTATTGGAATTTTCCCTGGTTGCGTTATCTCCCACCACACAGGGAAGCTCCTGATGTCCACCCTACACTCAGCGTAGTTCCAATTGCCTGCTGCAGCGGCCCGTGTTCATGATGCATTGTGTCTACCACTTACAAAATTCCACCAATAACTTCCTTCCGTCACCTCACGAGAGGTACAAAGAGACTAAATGAATTACTACATAGAGATGCTAACACAGATGCTGAGTGAACCACCTCATCTGTCTCCCCCTGATTATCAGGCCCCCTTCCCTTCCCCCGAAAAAGTCCATCCTGCTGGCACTGTGCCATCAGAGATCCTGGGGCAGAGAGGCACGCATCAGCCACCCACCCATTAGGAACAGTATAGCACTGGACGTATAGCCCACAGGGGTGGGTTCACACACTCCCCAGCTTGCACCTGAGCATACCAAAGTCATGCTTTTACCTTCCAGAAAATATTCTCCACACGAAGGAATCATGGCTTCCTTCAGGAGATGGAGAATTCCAGAGCTCAGCAAGGGAAAAACAGGAGCAAAGGGAAGATAAATGCATTTCATAGTTCTGTTGTCCTGGTGAGCATTATCATCACTGGTGATGGTATTCAGAGGACCTTATTCAAAGGCAAGCATTAGATATACATTAGTTTACCTCTCACAATAAATAACTGACCCAATGATGCACATATTTGGTTTTGTACAAAGAAAAGTAATTATGAAAGAATACTGGAAAAGCTCAGAGACATAATAACCATATGAAACAAAACTACCAATAGAAGGCCATGTATATTAAAAGAAAATGTCCCACACCAGTATTTAAAAGCAAAGAGAAAAAAGATCAGAGAGGATGGAATCCTACAGTGCTGAAAAAGTGGTGATTGATTGGTCCAGCTACCCCGTGAAGTACTTGGAAATATCTGATAAAGCTGAACCTGGCTGGTGCTCTGGATAAGCAGAATCCATCATGTACTAGATAGGCAGAACAGCTCCAGCATGGGTAAAAAAGAAAAACCTGTGCTGTTCACTAAAGAATTTATTTGGAGTGTAGGAAATGTCACAAGACCCCAAATACCCATCAATAAAAAAACATACATTATTATTTACTTGAAAATGAATATCTCATAGCACTTAGAGTCAATAAAAATTGATATGCATCCCATTACTCTGTTACTCGCAAATCCATAAAATACAGTTGAGCAGAAAGAGTAGGAGGCAGGGGTGTGTGTGGTGGGTAGTGCACAGGCCAAGTCTGATCACCGGCGCATACAAACCTAGAGCAAAACTTTAGCGTGCCGCGTGCCGAGCACTGCTCTGGTCCCAGTGAAGTGCTGTGAGAACTGTTTTAGGTATCATGCATAAGCTAGGGATGGTGCTAACTGCATAGGAGTGTGTGGGTAGGTTATATGCAAACACCAAACCTCCTTATTCAGAGGTTTTGGCAACCATCGATGGCCCTGGAACCATTCCCTCGAACCCATTTATCGCAGCCAGAAGAGCTTGGACCCCTGAGTAATCGGGACTTCTTTGCTCTCATAGCTGCCATGCATCAAGCCTTTCTCAAGCACCACACAGCTCCACAACAGCTCACTGAGGCAGAACCAGCCCAAGTGACAGCATTAAGTAAAGTCCATGTAGAATTTGCCCAGCTCCAGTCTGAACACCTTAACTGTCTCCGTTTCTAAAACAATGTCACTGCTTCTTCAACAAGAGCGTGGAGGCAGGGTTTGAGTTAAATGGATATGAGTACTTTCAGCATGTACTTTTCTCTGAGAGTAGGAATCAGTGCAAACAAATTGCTTACCTACAGTTGCATGGCCAGACAGTGATATTTAAACAATACAAAACTCTGTACCATGTGGAGGACATACTAAACTCACTATAACACACTTTCAACAAATACCATGCTGAGTCCTCTCATAAAAATGAAATCTTCCTGGTATCACTTCACTAAGCACTGCTCAGAGAAACCCTCAGTAAATACACTGGCATTCTGAATCCTGACTCCTGGCTCCTTGGAATGCCATGCCATGCAACTGATGTGAAAACCTGGTTTTTTTGCAGATTTCCAACCATTTGTTTTCTGTGCTTTACTGCTTCAGAACAGCAGCAGATCTTCATGAAAACATCCATCTGAATTCTCGTCAGGCAAACCGAAGCTTGGACTACAAAGACTTCCTCACTCCCACTCTGATAGTGATGGGCAAGGGTCGTCCAGCTGGGGAGACCAATGGGGGTCTCAGGAGCACTGAGACTAAGGTGGACCCCCAGCCTCATAAAGCTACACTTCACAAAACAGACTGTGGAGAAAGGGAAAAGGTGTGTAGAGAAGTTGCCATTCCTTGGCACAAGTATAACATATGTGCAGAATGGTACATGCAAGAACACAGTTGGACATTCATTCATGTATTAAGCACATGTAACAGATACTCAGATCAAGAGACTGAAAGTCTCTAGCAGATTCCTTCCATTGAGCATGCTTGAGGGTCATCCCAATGCTCGAGGGTCATCCCAATGCCATGCCTAACACGATGGAACGCCGCACAGATAGAATTCTGCAGTATGAATTGGTCCTTACCCAGTGCTTGTCTTTGGTAGAAGTGAGTTTGTGACAGTCACCACACTGTTGCATGCACCTGTCCAGTCTTAACCACGCAGAGTATTATAGAGTGTGTAGCACATCTATGTACTTACTTACTGGTATGCATTTGGATCATTTTCAGACTTAGAGCAATAAAAGTGGTAAGTGAACATTGTATTTCTTTGCTAAATTGTATGTTTAGTCCAGTTTTCTCTAGGGTCATAACTAGAATGAATTCCCAAGTCATAAACTACATGTACTGGTTTCCTACCAATGTTATAATAAATAACTACAGACTTAGAGGTTTAAAGCAACATAGATGTTTTGTCTCACAGTAATAGGGGCCAGAAGTTCTATGTAGGTCTCATTCGGCTAAAATCAGGGCTTCAATAGAACTGCATTTCTTTCTGCAGGCTACAAGGGAAGAAAGAGTTTTCTTTTTGCCTTTCCAGATTGTAGGCACTGTCAAAGGTCCTTGGCCTCATGATCACAAACTTTATCTTCTAAATTTGGTCAAGTCTCTCTAAAGAGAACACTCAGTGATTGACTCCCCTCCCAATGTTTAAAGAAACCATGTGACTATACGAGTCAACTTGAAAAATTAGACTTATTCCCTGTTTTAAGATTAGCTAATTAACATCAATTCTAACTGTCACCTCAATTCTGATGTTCCCTGGAACTTAGGGAGAGCAGGTAGATGTCTCTGTGAGCTACAATTCTTCCTCCCAGAGTATGAGTTATTTTGAAAGTGTTTTTAAAATTTATTTGACAAACTCTGACATTGCCATAAACTCTTTTCCTCCTTTTCTTGCATAAGCTCTCATTTTTTTTCTGTTAGTCCTATGATTCTTGTTAATTAGTTAAAAAATATAAAAATTATGTTTTGAGAGTGAAAATAAAATTTTAAGTGTGTATGTCTATATAAACTAATACAGATTTTGTTGTTGTTGTTGTTACACAATGTCCTAGTACCTAGAAAAATACAAAATAGCTAGCTGGTTTGGGGCAAATTTTAAACAGTGGTGAAAAGCAAACTAAAATAAAAATAGCAAAAACACTGTATGTGCTTTTTTTTTTTGCTATGTGAGTAAGTTCTAGATTAGTAAAAGACAGAAATCTGAAAAAATAAGAGAAAGTTGAGATGAGAAAATCAGCCCTACATACTCGAATCTGTTTATTTTCATAGAAACAATGTTGCTTTGTTAAAATGCTAAGTTTATTCCACACATTTACTTTCTTCTCCCAACCATTGTCTTGTCTGACCACACTACTTTGTCCTGTCTTAGTATTACATGTATTACACAGCTACTTAAAAGAAAGTGAAGGGTGAGTCGCCATCCTTGAAAATTAAATATTCATTACACACATCTTCTTGGCAATGAAACCTGGGCAAGGGTCTGGAGTGTTAAATGTTTGTCTATGATTGGAAACAAGTTGTGTGTTGCATGTATGGTTTGGAGTTAAAAACTGTTTTTTAATGGACAAGAACTACTGGAAGGTAACTACCTTGATTAAGAACTGGGATGCTTCCACTTACTGTCTTGGGCACAGGAAAGGACAACTCTATTGAAATACTGAAGAAAACAATCACACAAAAGTCAAAGCTCAGACTTTACTACGAACAGATAAGAAGACCCATCTCACTCTACATAGTAACACAGAGATCCCAAAATCACAGCAAAAAAACTGGTCCATAGCAGTGCATCAACACCTCAAAATGTACTCAAAATCTTCACTAAAAATAAAGAAGCTAATCACTAAGAATAAATGAGCTCAAAAATTTTGTAATCAGAAAATTCACGAGGCAGTCTTTTGTCATAAAAGTCGGAAAGGGCAGGCTGCAAAGGATGGACGATGGATGTCTCAGAGATCTTCATAATCAAAATGGCAAAGAAAAGCCAGGTGTGATAGCACATGCCTCTAGTTCCAGCACTCAGGAGGCAGAGGCAGGATGATCTCTATGAGTTCGAAGCCATCTTGATCTACCGAGAGAGTTCAGGAACCAGAATAGGCGAAGAGGACTCTAAAAGTAAGTGGGCTGTGCTGCCCTGAGCATGCCCCACCTCTTTGAAGTTAGAAAACAGCACGTATAAGCTCCGGAAGAAATAGATGAAAAGAGAAAGTCCTTGAAAGGGACAAACAAACGAACAGAAAAACGGCATTCTTCAAATCCTTCTATAAAAGTAAAAATTGAAAAAAAAATAGAAAAATAGTTAAACAGCATGAAATACATACAGATATAAAAATATTCTGTTTAGAACTGAAAACTGTCAACTGGAGTTCAGAGATGACACAGTCAACCAAAATAGCCCAGAAGATGTGGCACTAAAAATTATGATAGATAAGACACTTGGAGGATAAACTGTGATGTCACTGCACACACCTAGCAGGGAAGTTTACAGGTCCAGACCAAGGCAAGGATGGGAAGTTCCTAAAGCAAGCCCACGCCCTGCTTGCCAGGGACACATGATCCAGAAGAATGCTCACTGACAAGTATGGTCACACGTGGAACTCTTGACACCCAGCCGGAACCTGTCACACCATCAACTTCTCATCCTTCCAATTTGAACAGGGATAGCTTCTCATCATACTGACTGTCGCTGTGGCGGCCAGTGAGAGTCAGGCCAAGTGTCGGCATCTGCTTCCCTTGATTTCCTTTCTGACTAACCACTATGATTTTTACTTCCCCTTGTTTGTGCATCAGAAACAAAACCAGGCTTCTACTTAAAGATCTCAGGAGATTTAAGCAGCCCGAGGACACCTTCTATATACAATTGCTTGATTTTAAGAGAACCATAGTTAGGAATCCACGCAGGTTCCGGGGAGAGAAGCAACCAGAAAGGGCTAGTTCAATGAAACCCATCCTTGTGGCCACAGAAATTGGTTCGGAGATGGACACAGAAGCAAACCAAAACCAACCAACCTTAGGACTCTTGGTAGAGAAAATAAACAAAGGGTTTTGTTTCCAGAACTGTTAGTTTGTTGGATATAAGCCTCTGTCTGCATCGGCCCTCAAGTAAATGAAGACGCAGGGAGAGCAAAGACCCTAGAGGAAGGCAGACCCAGGCGCCTGGGATGAGGAGGCCATAGATGCAGCCACAGATGATCCAGTACCTGCCTCAGGCTCTGCAGCTTTTGAGCTAATAATTTCTCTTCCTGCTTAAGCTGGTCTGAGCTGTGTTTCTATCTTTGTAACCAAAAGAGTCAAGTCTAATAAAAAGTTTAAACGCTAAAAAGTACCAGAGACAAGAGCCATCGCAAGTGCACAGTCACTCTCTGTTTCTCAGTAAAACACTGAAGGTTATTTGGATTCTAAGCCTGATATTACTTAACTCATTAACCCTGTGCAACTCTGTAAGCCTAATCTCCATTTTATAATGGCCTAGAGATCTTCTAACCATACTAAATGATCTCTCAAAATTACAAGCTGTTCAAAACAAAATGATTTTTAATTTGTTTATTTGAAATAAATTAATCGACGTGCAAGGAAATAGACATTTAGAATATGTGGGCAATCAAAAGATGCCCCACACTAAACGTGTCAGGTGACCCAGGCGTGGCCACAGGCTCACAGCTCGAGTGTCCGAAAGGCTGAGACAGGAAGACTCTCCAAGCTTATGCATTTGACGGCACCCTGCACAGACCAGAGAGTGCTCAAATCAAAGGAAAATAGAAAAGTACAGTAGAGGTGTCCATTGAAGTGTAAAAATAAAAATGGATAATAAGGATAACAAATGAGTTTTGAAAGATGCATAGGCAAAAGAAGTCAGATGTCGGTACCAAAGCAGCAATGATTGGTGAGGAAAGATCTCATGTGGGATGGGTGAAGAACACTCACATATGTAGGTCATGTGGAGGAACACTCACATACACAGATCATGTGGAGGATGGGGGTGCTCACATACATAGATCATGTGGAGGATGGGGGAGGGAAACACATACATAGGTCATGTGGAGGACATGAAACACTCACATGCATAGATCATGTGGAGGACATGGAACACTCACACACATAGGTCATGTTAAAGTGGGGAGGAGCACTCACATACATAGATCATGTGGAGGACATGGAACACTCATGTGCATAGATCATGTGTAGGATGGGGGAGGAGGAACGCTCACATATGTGCTTTTATAACTTGCAGTACAGTAGCAGTTATGAGAGGCTAGTGGTGAAAACAGGACATCCCTGTGCCTATCCTCCTTCAGAGGCTCTTTGTCTGTGCTCCAAATCACTCAATAATGCTCCAATAATCTCCCCATAACCCCCGAGTGTCAAGAATTAATATCAAATATTGCATTAAAATAGCATTTTCTCTACATTCTATCTGCAAGAAGGCACATATTACCTGTGGATAGAAATACAAAACATGTCATGCATTGAAAAGCCAGGTGTCAAGTAGGCCCTAATATAATCCAAAGTCTACTGCATTTGCTGAACAGCAAAGCACATTCTGTGCATTCAAATGCATCCCAAATCAGAAGGGTCTCGGGCCACAGTCAGCCTGAGAGTAACCCTTCTGCGACCATTGCTCTGTGGGTGCTGACTCTGCTCTGTGCCTGGTGACTGAAGAGAACAGCCCTAATCCCAGGCTGCTCTGGTCTGCACGCCATTACCAGGCCATTTGAAGAAAGGATAGAAGATATCCTAGCCATCGTCAGACAAACATCCGAAAGCATCATCCGAAAGCATCATCCAAATGTGCAGACGCAGTAAATAATAGCACCCCGGAACAAAAGCCCGGGGACACTCTTAAAACACCCCTTTAAGAAGTGTTCAATATTGATATCCTCGGGGACATAGGGGCTGAAGGGTGTGCAAAGGGTGTGGAAGACTAAGGAAGATTCTTTTTTAAAATACACATTCTTGGAATAAGAAAATATAAATATTTAATTGGCATTATCTTTATGTTTTATATGATATATTTTATATCTCAGTAGTGCTTAAAAGAATGGCGTGTCTTACAAGTAGCAATGAGCGGAAAGCAGGCCCATGTACGGAGCAGTCAAGGGCAGCACATCTACCCTTTACTTTGTAGAAGGGCTGATTTGTTTGGGGCAAGGCATTCCTTCTTCATATTTTTTTTCATCCCTTCACGATTTGACATTTCTAGAATGAATGCTGGCCCATGTACACGCCATGTCACTCTCTCATCCCTCCCTCAGAGCCTGCTTCCCTACAAGAACCTCCTGCTGCCCTGTCTTCTCCTAACATGTGACCCCCTCTGCTCAGACTTTTGACCAGGGGTGGGTGGGGACAAGGATGGTGTCTCTGTGGCTGCATCACCTATGAAAATGTCACCTTGCCTCCCAATAACCTTTAATAATGGTTCAGGGAGGGCGCAGCCTCGCTGGCCCCTCTCCGATCCTGATAAAATGTTGATAGGATTTCTCTGTGACTTCCAGAAATATGTAAGTGGGTTTTCCTATAATGGAGTTTTATTCAGTCACTAAAATGAAATGAAATTATGACATTTTTAGGGAGATGAGCATAACTAGAGATCATGTTACACCACACTATACACACTATACATACACACTACACACACTATAAACACACCACACCACACCACACACACACACATACACACACACACACACACACACACACACACCAATCATGTGAGAAAAAGGAGTAGGGGCTTTGAACAGAAAGCAAGACCTCTAAATGGAAGAGGAACAGGAATGGATAGTGTGGAGAAAGACGCTTTGTACATACGACATGAAAGCAGAAAAGATACTTACTGTTTGGGCAGAGGACTTGAAGCAGGGGATGGGGAAGGGAAGGAACTGGGGCATGAGTATCATTAACCAAGTGCAATTATAGAAATTGTGAAGATGCCACGTTATTTACTTCCGTGGTAGCCCTTTGCACATGGGGAAACTGTGGACTCTGAACCTGGAGACACAGTAAAAGGACACATACAACTGTTCCCTGAACCATGAACATTTTACTTTTCAAAATTTGTCTTTCTAAGGAAATCAAGTCTCTCTGAAAATAATTGCCATTTAAGATAAAAGTAATGATTTCTCATACACAGATGACGAAGACAGTACAGTTCATCGATTGCTCCAAAATCAACAGGAATCTGAACGATAGAGTGATTCCACTTCTTAAGAATTAATAACATGTCTTCAGAAGCACTTAGAGTGGGGCTGGAGTGATGGGCAAGTGGTTAGAGCACTGCCCCCCCCCCTGCAGAGGACCAGGGTTTGATTCCAAGCACTCACAGGGCAGCTCACAATCATCTGCGTCTCCAGTATATGCCGCCCTCTTCTGGCCTATGCAGGTATTGCATATACATGGTACACTGACACATGGAGACAATTAAAAAAAAAAAAAAAAACTTTAACCACTTAGCAAGGGTAAGTTATTCTGCTTTTGGCCATGTATGGTCACATGCACACATGCTCCATAGTTCCTGGTGATGTGTATTCATCCATTAGATCACACCTGATGACTGTATGCTTGAAAGAAATGTAATTTCATTAATTTCACAGGCCTAATCTATGACATCACGTGAATCTTCTAAAAACCATTTAGGCTTTTCAACTGAACATTTGTGAGGGATGTCTGATTATGGGCAATATTTTATGGCAATCCTATTGAAGCGGTAAAGACCACAGCATGCATCCACAGGAGCATCACAAGCGTGCTAACACACAAAAGCCATCAGCAAGAACACGCACCTTCAGTGACAGGAAAAGTTAAATTAAGTTCCAAACTGACAAAGGCACCAGAAAGGTATGAAAGCAATGAAGACAACTAGATATGGTTACCTTTTGGTTTCCAAAGAGTGGAACCTCAGAGAGACAAATTTGCTCATTTACCTCATTTCCTAGTTACATTTGGGCAAAGCAAAGATCGTGATGGAAATGGGCAATATTGCGAGGTGCCAGGACCAAAAATGGAGCCCTTAGCCCTGAACATATAATCATTTATTAGATTAAACCCAGTGGCTGAAAGCGGTAATGAAATAATTACGGAGGTCAATGGCTGGATGTTTCTGTTTTGCCAAGGAGACAGAAAGCCTTCTCTAGGGGAATATAGCAATTTCTAAAATGCACAGCTGCCACCATTGTCAGGCACAATCTCTTTAGCCAGTCACAAATACCGGCTGTAAGTATAAGGTAATATGACCTAAAACCAAAATATACTATCCTTAATGTGTATGTTTGAGCTAATAGCCAAAAACATTACAATGGGAGAATTTCTCATGAGCTGTTTGGAGTGTGCACGGAGAATCAAATGGAAATCCCAGAAGTGGGGAAAAGAAAGCTGAAACCAGCAGCAGCTGAGCACAAGAGAAGATCAGGGCTTCTGTCCTCGCAGTGGCAGGCCATTACATGCTTTGAATAATAAAGTGCTCAGTAAGAGAAGACTGGGTCTATTACAGGACACTTATCCAGCGGGAGGAGCGACAGTGTGCAGCAGCAACGGCAGCGTCCTTAGTAAGCAGCAGCACGAACGTCGCAGCCACGCTGACAGAAGGAAGTGTGCTTCCGCAGGAACCACAGCGAACGCTCCAGTCCCTTCATACCAAGTTCGTGATAGCCATGGAAGATGGGAGAGTTGTCGTTGGATCTTGGCGGTGCCTGAGAGACACACTCTTCTATGTATGGAGCTGTTATGGGCCGTGCTGGGCTCCAGGGTTCTGGTTTGCATGAGTCATTACCAACTGTGCTGGCTTGGGCTTTGGTGATGTAGCTGTTCGTAAGCACCTCTACTCCCGTAAGTAGCCCCTCACCCCTGGGTTCACCGAGTCAGACTCTGTGGCATCCATATTCTGACCTGTCATCAGTTCCCTATCTGGGTGACTAGATGATCGTTTGTGGCTTCAATGGAACAAGGCTACACATTATGGCGACTGCTACGAGTTGCAATTTTGCTGGGCAATTTTGCTGGGTTAAACAAGGCCTATAACAGAGACAGCATGGTATTGCCCGGGGGTAATGATCAAGATGGCCTCAGCACCATGGCTGGGCTTTCAGGATACAGGGACTGTGTACCAAAACCCTCATAAGATGGCACAAAAGAGAAATAAATCAGGAGTCTCCATAAAAGGTCTGAGGTGGCCCCAGATCCTGTGAATAGGCACACTGGAAGAGATCTTCCTCTGCGGAAGCCAGTCGGAACAGACGAGATGGAGTGGCTAGATTCCAAATGCAAAGAGGTAATGTCTCCCCAGGGAGACAGCACACGACCAAGAAACAATAAATCGTTAGCCACTGACCCTAAAGAAACAGCAAGGGGGCTGGGGACAGGGCTCCAGGCACAAGAAGGCTTGCTGTGTCGGCATGAGGATCTTTGGCTTGCTGACCTCCCGCTTAGCTACGTATGGACAGGTCATACATAGACCCTGTCTCAAGGGAGTAAGGAGAATGGTGAAGAAAATCACCTGAAGTCCTCCTCTGGCATCTCACACAGGTACCAGACCATCCCTTCTTTTGAAAAAATTTTAAATGCCCAGGTACATATAAGACCCGCACAGGTTCAAGCCAGATGGGGTCTCATTGAAAGAAATAGACATAATCATCTACCCAAGAATCTACCTCCTACTGATACCCTCTAACAAAGGTAAAATCAAACAGTTTTCTCCAAGAGAGTGTTAACCCTGTGCCATTTTTATAAATCCTGTCACAAAAGCCTACCTTAACTTCATATATTAAAAACTAGGCAATATAGCAAGCAGAGATATAGAACTCATGAGAAGGGCTGTGTGACATACACATTTCTGGCTGTATGTGCAAAGGAAATGAAATGAGCATTCCAAAGAGACAACCGCCTTTCAGCGCTTCTCACTGAAGCACATCACAGTTAAAAGGCAGCATCAGCCGCACCCATCAAGGAATGGTCAAGACAAATGTGTCACAGAAACACAAGGAGAAGAAGTACATTCCAGGTCTGGAGAGATGGCCCAGCGGTTAAGAGCACTGTCTGCTCTTCCAGAGGTCCTGAGTTCAATTCCCAGCAACCACATGGTGGTTCACTACCATCTGTAGTGGAATCCGATGCCCTCTTCTGGTGTGTCTGAAGACAGTAACAGTGTACTCAGATACATTAAATGAATAAATAAATCTCTTATTTAAAAAAGAAGTACATTTCAACATTTGTATCAAAATCAATAACACTGGAGGATGGTGTGAGAAGAGAAGGCAGAGTCACTTGAGGTCTGGAAGAACGTGAGAACGAGTAGATGAAGAGAGGCTCCTCTTACCAGATCAGGGTGCGCCATGTCCATGCTGGGAAGAACCCCACCACCACCACCAAGAACCATCAATTAGTGCACACTGGGAAGAACCCTGTAAGAACCATCAATTAATATGTACAACTAATGGAGTCTAACCAAAGCATTTTAAGTCACAAGTTGTGATGTCAGTAACACAAAATGGGACTGGAGGGAGACGGAGTGTCATAGATTTTATTTTCTTATGAGATCGGAGTTGTTGCCGCTCAAAATAAGTTACAAGTCACATAGTATTTTGTGTGAGAGTCACAGCAATGGCAAAGAAAACATTGTTGTTGGTAAGAGGGGACAGGAATCAAATCAGGCCATCGAACTGGAAGAGAAGGTGGTGAGAGGAGGGAAGGACTGATGGACAGTGAGAAAGAATAACTGAAATGGCCCCACTAAGTCCTCACCAGCTGGTCATTATTTTAAACATCTACACTGGGGAACCTTGGCACTCCTTACTCCTCTGTAGTTCTTGTGTAGGGCTGAAGTGTCCGAGGCTTTCCCCACCTTCTTGGGCATGTCTATGGGTGACACCCCTGTCCGGCTCATGATTGCTTATGTAGCTGTGTTGGTTATAGTTTATGCTCTAGTCTCAGACATTCCTAGGAGAGATGATCTCATAGCAAATTCCTTGTATGAAGTAATTGAAGTCAGAGGAATTTAGTGTATTTACAAAGCGAATTCCAACTATAGAATCTGATGAAACTCACAGTACCTTAAAGGTCACATGGAGTTTGAAGACAAAGGGATTCTGAGTGGGTGGTAACTGAAAAGGAGGGGAAAAGAGACTTTAGGTCAAAGACTACTGCAAGTTGTAAAGAGAGCCATTAGGACTCATTGAGAGGACATAGCAAAATCAGAGTTGTACATGTGAATAATCCCAGTACCAAGGAAGCTGAGGCAGGGGATACACTACCAGTTCAGGGCTAGCTTGGGCTACATGGAAGCAAGAAAGGACAGCAATGCAATAGTAACAGTCCAATTTGATACGAGGTATAATCTAGACAGAAAACCAGGGAAACAGCAAAGCTTAGCAGGATCAGCCAGAAATACCAGATATGCATAAAACATCATATCTAACAGGCTCAGAGTCTACACTGTGCTAAAGCACACAGGACATTCACCAGGGCACATGCTCACATGTGCACACACACATATATGCACACACATGCACATTCACACAAGCACACATGCACACACATAGATACACACATGCACACATGTGCATACACACACACACACATACAAACACAGGATGTGTGCATGTCAGGCTGTCAAACAAGTCTTAATAACATAAGAAGATGGAAATCAAGTCATTGCTCCAATTGCAACATCAGCAACTAGGGGTGGGGGCTGGGGGGAGGAAACAACTGCAAAGTTTATATAGGTGAAAGAAGAAACCGCCAACATATATCTTCATATAAACGGATGTGGAAGCATAATACCCAAACCTCTGAGATACAAGCGAAGCAGGCAAGGAAGACAACAGACAGCAATAAATACCTTCATTAATACACACACACACACACACACACACACACACACATACACACACAAGAAACTGATTACATACAATGCAGAGCTTACAAAGAGAACTAAGCCCAATTTTGTAATAAGAAGGAAATAATAAAGATTAAATCGAAAATAAACAAAAGACACTAGGAAAACAAAGAATAAAGCTAAGAGTTAATGTGTGCAAATAATAGACAGAATGATAACCACCAATAAAATTAACCTTGACAACTGGAGCCACAGTAAATCACAATTAAAAAAGGCTCACACCAGACTACAATTACCTACTGCACAAGCGGCTGAGCTCATGTAAATGGCTGACTTTACAGAATTGCACAACGGATGAACACTAACCATAGACACTGAATCCTCACAGAGCTATAGCAAGATCTAGTCAGTAATCAAATCTCAACCTTTGTGGCACTGAGGCAGAAGAGTTGCTAAGAGATTGAGGCCAAGTTGTCCTACAAATGGATATCAACAGAACTAAGCAAAGTTATAGAAATCAGGGACAAAAGTGACAAATCTTCAGTCAGATTTGAATATGGGGTTAGGGACCCTCCCAACAATGAAAGATCCAGAATCAAATATGTTCAAGGATGAACTCTACAAAAACAAAAATCAACAAAACAAATAAAAAACTAATGGAATTAAAGCTCACACTGCTGGACATCTTTCAAAATGCAGAAGAGGAAACTCTTCACAAGACCATTATCCTGATACCAAAGCCAGACCAGACTACCATACAAGAAAGAAAATCATGGTCCAATAGCCTTGATAGACGTGAACATAAAACCCTCAGCAAAGAATAAGCAAACTGAGCCTAAAGCATGTTAAAGAGATCATATGGGATCAACTCTTCTGCCTCGGTGCTACAGAGGTTGAGATTTGATTACTGACTAGATCTTGCTATAGCTCTATAAGGATTCAGTGTCGATGGTTAGTGTTCATCCGTTGTGCAATTCTGTAAAGTCAGCCATTTACATGAGCTTAGCCGCTTGTGCAGTAGGTAATTGTAGTCTGGTAAAGGGATCAATGGTAATTGAAGCCCTGATCACGTGGGACTTATCACACGGATGTACAAACTTCAACAGTTGAAGGTCAACACATTCCCAGCACCACTTTGATCAGATAAAGTTTTATAAATGGTATACCCAAGCGACCGTGGCTGAACACACAGCAAATGGCAGCATTCCCAGGGCTGAGGAAGCATCACAAGTTCAAGACCAGCCCAGGCTGCCAAAAGAGCCCCAGGATCAAAACAAAACCATGAGACATGCTTAATAGATGTACAAATCTAATTTCAATAATTTATACTCTTTCACTGTAAGAGCAAAATTCTCAACAAATTATATTAAGAAGGACTAGAACTTGCCTGAATAAGCTAGTGCATAGCAAATGTCACCTAGGTGGTGAATAGTTGGGGCTTTTTCAGAGTTAGACAACGATCTCACTCTTTGCCAAACAGCCACTTTCATTCCTTGTATCACTGGAAGTCCCAACCAGGGTAATACATCAAGATAAAGAATCTTCACCCATATTGGAAAGAAAGGAGTAAAATTATCTCTCATTGTAGGTGTGACTGTATGTATAGAAACCACTCAAGATGCCACCGAAACACTTTCACAACCAATAAACAAATTCAGTAAAGCTGTGTAATACAAAGTCCACACAGAAAGTTGGTATTGGAAGGGGAGCTCAGACAAGTTAGCCTGGGAGCAAGAAGAGGACTTGTGGGGCGTGGCAGTGCTCCGTGCTTTCACCTGGGTCTAGTTTCCCAGGTGAGTGTACTTCCCAGACCAGTGAAGCTTATTCTCACTCAGACAGGTACCCAGGCTTGAAAAGATCATACACTTAATAAGACCCATGTTCTCTAGAATACAGCCTGACCCTTCTGAGTTCTCACAGTCTCAAGAACACCCTCAGAACAAGGTGGCTTACACCCTCTGACTGTTTGAAAACTCAACCCAGAGGAAGCAGCATCTTCCTATACGAGAAGATAAGACCCACTCATAACTACGTTGCTGCAAGCTTATGGTTCATGCTGCCTCTTGGCTGCTCTCCAGGAGCGTGTATGCCAGGAATACAACCTTGGACTATCTTCCAACAGGGTCTGCGAATGCACTAGGGGTATATTGAGTAATCCACATGAATGGAGATGCTCGAAGAGGCCAGAAGAGGACATTAAATCCCTAGAACTAGAAGTACACGCTAGCCTTTGTGGGCTGCCATATGGGAAGCAAACCCAGGTCCCTCCCAAAACCAGTAAGTACTTTTATTCACTGAACCATCTCTCCAGCTTTTCTCTACCTTTTTTTTTTTTTTGATACTTGGTATCTTAATCAATTCCATCTCAAATGTTCTATGGTAACCATTTGTTGCACCTTGCTCTAAGCCTCTGGCTAATTCCCATGCAGTGGGTTCTGTCTGCTTTCCCTAGGCAGTAGCAAGAAAACCCCACACCAGACGCTCATGCAAGTTGAACGTAAGCAGCATGTCCCAGCAAAAGGGAGAGAGGGTCCTCAGCTCAGCCAGTGTGGTTTCTCCATTCTTCACTGTCTTTTCTATATGCTGAGAACATTGAAAAAAAGAAAGGACCAGTAGACTCCAATCTGGAGAAAAATTAAAACTGATGTTTCTGGGAGAACTTTAAAGTGTCAGAGATATTTTTCCTGGCTCCAACTTCCCTTAAATCACAATGTATATATTCCTATATATTTACAGTTAGCTATTGTAAGGAATTAATACAAATTCACATATTAAGCTCCAAACATCTCCTGTGACTTCCTAAAGTAAGACAAATGAGCAAACTCAGTGTTCAGTCAAGTGAGCCAAACATTTGTGAGTTACAACTCAGCACAAGTCAGTGCAGGACTGGAGTCTTCTTAGAAGGACACGCACGTTCTGTCTCACAAGCTTTGTACACATTGTGCATCTGTCTAGGATACACTGGAACAATCTAAAGACAAATCTGCTGGTCTGCTGCCCCTATGTCACTCAGCAGGATCAGCCCCGCTCGCTCACAGTGTGTGGTAACTGCCAAGCAGCAGCTCTCGAAGGAGACTGTGGTTAAAGCTGAAGTGTGTACACACGCCTTTCCTACTAGTCATGTACACCCCATCCTTGATACTTTCAGGGAGCATGCTTACTACCGAATTTTCACATGTGTGACAAGGCAAGAATCTTACGGAGCAGCATTGCATGGGTAATCCTTGCGATAATGTGATAAGAAAAATGATGCAAAGACCTTAGTGATGTCTCCAAAATGGAGACTGGAGAACACAGGAAAGACAGTTCTTGAAATACTTTTAATAAATTAACTCTCTACTTACAATGTCATAACCATAGGGTGAGGCAAGAATATTTGTTGGTTGTGAGCTGGCTTTGCTTTGTTGGTTTCTTTAGAAAGAAAGAAAAGAAAGAGAGAGAGAGGGGGGGAGGGAAGGGAAGGGAAGGGAAGGGAAGGGAAGGGAAGGGAAGGGAAAGGGAAGGGAAGGGAAGGGAAGGAAAGGAAAGGAAAGGAAAGGAAAGGAAAGGAAAGGAAAGGAAAGGAAAGGAAAGGAAAGGAAAGGAAAGGAAAGGAAAGGGAAAGGGAAAGGGAAAGAAAAGAAAAATGAAACCCAAAACCCTGAGAATTGATAACCTCCCGGTTTGTCTATTAAACACTTTGGAACCCAAACACAACAGACAGCAACTCCTAACAGCTCTTATCAATAGGAACAGCCCACAAACCAAAAACAACTATCTATAAATAAAAGGCTAGAAAAAGAGAGTTATCCCAAAAGGTATTATGTAATTTCGTTCAACACTCACCTTAGTGACTTAAATTTTGTCAAGTTTATATGCCAATCATTTGAAATATTAAAAATACATGAGCTGAGCATGTATGACTGGGTAAAATGATGTTAGGAGCTAAGGAGATAGCGTTGTGGATGAAGCACTGGGCACAGTGCTCCTGAGTTTCAGTCTCGAGACCCACATAGATGCCAAGAGCAGTAATGCACGGGCAATCCTTGGACTCTGAGGGCAAGGTCAGAAGTAGAGAAGTAGAATCCCCAGGAGCCCATGGGCCAACCGGCCTGGCCATCACAGCAGTGAGGAGCAGAATGTCCCTAACAAGGTAAGAGGTGATGGTATTCAAGTGAAGACAGACGCTCGAGGCTACCCTCTGACCTCTCTACCTCGAGGCTACCCTCTGACCTCTACCCACGCACTGCTGCTTGTCTGAACCAACACATACACACACACATGTTCATACCCATTAAAAAAAAAGACAACCAGGTTTGAGACCTCCAGTTACAAGTAACTCTTAAACATCCTCTCTGTTACCGCCCCATGGTGCTGTTCACACCACACTCTCTGTCTCTACAAATGAAAGCCCTGTGAGTAAACCAGACTTTCTGTGCCCACATACTCTTTTTTTTTTGCTGTCTACTTTCTTTTTTTATTATTTATTCTATATTCTTTGTTTACATTCCAAAGGCTTTCCCCTTTCCCAGTTCCCACCTCACCATATGTCCCATAAGTCCTCTCCCCTGCCACCTATTCCCCAATCACTCTCCCACCATTTCTCTGTTCTGGTACTCTCCTACAAAACTGGATCCAGTCTTTTCAGGCCCAGGGTCCTCTCCTTCCTTCTTCTTGGGAATCTTTTGACTTGCTAACTGTGCCTTGGGTATTTAGAGCTTCTGGGCTCATTAATATCCACTTATCAGTGATTACATTTCATATGTATTCTCTTGTGATTGGGTTAACTTGCTTATGGTGATATTTTCCAGATCCAACCATTTGCCTACAAATTGCACAAATTCATTATTTTTAATTGCTGAGTAGTATTCCATTGTATAAATATACCACATTTTCTGTATCCATTCCTCCTTTGAGGGACATCTGGGCTCCTTGCAACTTCTGGCTATTACAAACAAGGCTGCTATGAACATAGTGGAGCATGTGTCTTTATTGTATGCAGGGGAATCCTCTGGGTATATGCCCAGGAGTGGTATGGCCGGGTCCTCTGGAAGTGTCATGCCCAATTTTCTGAGGAACTGCCAGACTGATACCCATCTTGCAATCCCACCAACCGTCGAGGAGTGTTCCTCTTTCTCCACATCCTCACCAGCACCTGTTGTCTCCTGAGTTTTTAATCTTAGCCACTCTGACTGGTGTGAGGTGGAATCTCAGGGTTGTTTTGATTTGCACTTCCCTGATGACTAATGATGTTGAACATCTCTTAAGGTGTTTCTCAGCCATCTGAATTTCTTCTGGTGACAATTCTTTGGTTACCTCCACATAAAACCAGACACATTGAAAGTAATAGAAAAGAAACTGGGGAAGACCCTGGAGGACATGGGCACAGGGGGAGAGTTTCTGAACAGAACGCCAATAGCTTATGCTCTAAGATCAAGAATTGACAAATGGGACCTCATAAAATTACAAAGTTTCTGTAAGGCAAAAGACACTCTCAGAAGGACAAAACGACAACCAACAAAGTGGGAAAAGATCTTCACCAACCCCACATCCGACAGAGGGCTAATATCCAATATATACAAAGAACTGAAGAAGTTAGACCCCAAAGAACCAAATAACCCTATTAAAAAATGGGGTACAGAGCCCACATACTCTTAAATCCCGAAGAGTTCTGTAATGTCTTCTGTGGCAAGACAAAGCCAGTAAGCCACTCTGTTGCAAGTTTACATTTGTGCTGTGAGGGGCAAGCAGAGAAAACGGTCCCCACTGATGGAAAACCACACCCAGATCTCAGAGAGAAGAAAGGGCCACTGGTGGATGCCTGAGACGCAGTGAGACTGCTTCATGACCATAGCTTCACTTTGCTGTGTCCTCCTTAAAGGGGGACATCTTTCCTGATCTCTCACATTACCAGATTTGTGGTTTTTGCTCTAAATGATCCAAGGTGCTGGGATCTTTGCTCCCACATCAAGCCTTCTACTGACCTGTTGAGATTTACAATAAATAAATAAAATAAAAAAATAAAACCATGCAATTCAGAAGCAGTGCCTGTCTCTAAAAGAAATGGCAAGGGCTGGCTGAAGTCACCCATACTGCTGCGTGTTTTCTCTAGTGCATGTTTTCTCTGTTGCTTTTTCTCACCAAACCTTGGAACAGTCCTGAAATCCCTAAGCCTTACCTGGAAGGAAAATCATGAGAGAACATTGAGAAGTAATGTGAAATAGAAACTTCTTATCAGTGGGATAACTAGAATCTTCTTCCCCTCTGCTGTTTTAGCCTCCTTTTGTGGAACCAGCTTCCTCCATGACTCCCAACCAATGCTCTCATTCCAGGTACTGGGAATGTGAGAGGAAGACAGACTGCTGTTGTTCTTAGTGGGAATACAGGAGTTCTCCACATGCTGATTGCCTGATTTCAAATTGCCCTATCAAATTGCTGCATATACATAAGCAATTGTGAATATTTCTTTAGATGTCTGGGTCCCAATTAGAAACAATCAGGACTTTTGGAAAAAAAATCTTCAGAGGAAAGTCAAACCAGTGTTTTCTGGTCATTTGATGGATAAATCAGTGCCTGAGAGCAGCAGATTATGTAAAATGCATGAATTGCAATACAGCCATCAAACCGGAATCACTTACGCAGCCATCCATTAAAATTGTCTTCGAGCTGACTCCATTTAGGCCTCAAAGTTCAGAACATAATCTCATTATCACAGTGTTCTCTTTCTTTCCCGTGGGAAGACACAAACTAGAGCCACTAAAAAGTTTCCTCAACCAAGTCAAGGTTAGATAAAGAAAAAAGTCCTGAGAGACTTTCATGAAAGGTATATGTGCTCCCTCCACATCTCACCTACCTCCCCCTGGTGTGTGCTCCCTCCGTATCTCACCTGCCTCCCTCTGGTGTGTGCTCCCTCTGGATCTCCCCTGCCTCCCCCTGGTGTGTGCTCCCTCCAGATCTCACCTGCCTCCCCCTGGTGTGTGCTCCCACCAGATCTCTCCTCCCTCCCCCTGGTGTGTGCTCCCTCCAGATCTCACCTGCCTCCCCCTGGTGTGTGCTCCCTCCAGATCTCACCTGCCTCCCCCTGGTGTGTGCTCCCTCCAGATCTCACCTGCCTCCCCCTGGTGTGTGCTCCCTCCAGATCTCACCTGCCTCCCCCTGGTGTGTGCTCCCTCCAGATCTCACCTGCCTCCCCCCGGTGTGTGCTCCCTCCAGATCTCACCTGCCTCCCCCCGGTGTGTGCTCCCTCCAGATCTCACCTGCCTCCCCCTGGTGTGAGCTCCCTCCAGATCTCACCTGCCTCCCCCTGGTGTGTGCTCCCTCCAGATCTCACCTGCCTCCCTCTGGTGTGTGCTCCCTCCAGATCTCACCTGCCTCCCCTTGGTGTGTGCTCCCTCCAGATCTCTCCTGCCTCCCCCTGGTGTGTGCTCCCTCCAGATCTCACCTGCCTCCCCCTGGTGTGTGCTCCCTCCAGATCTCACCTGCCTCCCCCTGGTGTGTGCTCCCTCCAGATCTCTCCTCCCTCCCCCTGGTGTGTGCTCCCTCCAGATCTCTCCTCCCTCCCCCTGGTGTGTGCTCCCTCCAGATCTCTCCTGCCTCTCCCTGGTGTGTGCTCCCTCCAGATCTCACCTGCCTCCCCTTGGTGTGTGCTCCCTCCAGATCTCTCCTCCCTCCCACTGGTGTGTGCTCCCTCCAGATCTCTCCTGCCTCTCCCTGGTGTGAGCTCCCTTCAGGTCCCATTTGCCTTCCCTCTGGAGAAAACAGTCTCTGCCGTTAAATCTGAAGCTTTAAGCAAGTGCTTGCTGCTCTCTTTGCTAGTCAGTCACTGAGTTTGTAACATCAATGGGCTGTACTTCCTGAGAGATGGTTTTAAGGCTTCTGCCATGTCTTCTTTACCCTGTCTAAGTTTTTACTGACATGCATGTCTAGGAAACATGGTTTTTAAAACAGGGATTCGGCTCTTTCTGACCTCCTTCCTTTGCAGCAAAAGAAAACTGAAACTCCAGTCACTGAGTCAAGGCCTTGTAGCTAGCTGGGCTGGGACTCCTCCTTCTCACCAGAAACCGTGTAAAATGTCTCCCTCCGTGGTTCAAAAAGATGTTACCACCTTCGAATCAGATTCCTCACAAGCAGACAAAGTTTTAGAGCAGAATCAAACGGAAGAGACATATACCAAGAAGGATGCAAAATTCCCATGCTTTTACGATCCAGCCAGCCATGTGGGTTCCAAGGTTTTGTTTCTAACTTGTTAGAGATCCCAGTTGATAGCCTTGATACTTACTATCTAGTTAAGAAAGTCTGGCAAAGACCAGCATCCGGGCTTTCCACACTTCCTGATTACCCTTTCACCTGCTCCCCGCCTCAGCTTCCACTGCTCTTCAGACTAAATCCATGACCTTCCAGGATCTGACCCCACCCCACCTCATGAAGCATGCGTCCTGTGTGTTTAGCATGTCCTCACACAGCATACCTGACTCTTCAAACACATTAGCTGCTCTTTTTGCACACAAAGAGGCCAGTCCCTTGTCACTGAGGAGAGGGAGGTGGGGGGTGTAGATTTCCCTGGAGACTCTCACTGTGCAGCAGAAGGTGGGAGACTGGTCATGTGAGTTCCAAGGTTTTGTTTCTAGCTTGTTAGATACAAAGCCCAGTTGAAAGCCTTGATACTTAGTTTCCAGTTGTGAAGGTCGGGCAAAGACCAGCATCTGGGCTTTCCACATTTCCTGATTAAAATGTAACATTTCTCGTTAGTGCCGGTTAACTTGTACATCCTAGGCTTCAAACAGTCATGGCAGATGTGCTTGAGTCTTCAAAATAAAAGAATTATGTCAGACATAGTGGAATATGTCTGTGATTCTGAATCTAAGGCAGAAATACTGTGAATCCTGGGCTAGCTTAGGGCAGATGCAGACGCAGACAGACAGACAGACAGACAGACAGACAGACACACACACACACACACACACACACACACACACACACTTTCCTAAAACAGTCTAAGCAAGGTTGTCCTAGGGACTTTTAACAGAAATCGTATGTTGAATCCATTTTAACCCTTTAAATAAGAGCCACGGAGCAAGAGAGAATGAACCCAACATGGCTGGAGCCAGGACAGACGAGGGAGCGCTGAGGACTAAGCAAGGCTGTGTCCGCGCATCGCGGATTCGCATCGTATGGCGCCATCTCTGTGTCTTCCCCTCGCATGGCTAACAGAAGATGCATAAAGTGTGTGTGAGTGAGGAACTCAAGATCTTTCTCCCTCTCCCCAGTGTGGGTTGATAATTCCAAACTACCACGTGACATATTAACAAGTTGAGAAGTAGAAGGTAGTTCGGTCATATACAAATATGAGGCATGTGTATATTTTAGCAATGTATATGACTATGTATCAATGTACTAATAGTATATATTAAGAATGTGTATTAGTATGTGTTCATATGCATGCATTAATAATGCATACATGGTCATCATGTATATTAATAATAGATACATTGTTATAATGCATATTAGTAATGAATATTATTGATGTGGAACAAGAACAAGAGTGTATAAACAGGCAAGTACATCAGTTGCTTTCTCTCTAGAGTCTTCCATTGTTCAAGGCTCTTATGCAGCAAACAATAAAAAATTTTGCAATATTAATTCAGACAAAGGCTTGCTTAGTTTAATGCCACAAAGTAAGCGGGACACTGAGATCAGTCTGCTATTGAGAACAATGCTCCCAACTCCTGCAGTCCAAAGTACCAGAGCCAAGACCCAACAGACATCCTCACAGGAAGAGTATCTCTCTCCAGCACACTTAGTGCGAGCCATCTACCAGACCTGCCCAACACCCTTGTCTGCATGGGGAGTGGCTCCCTCTCCCTGCTGGTCTCCTATGGGGAGCCATTGCCCTCCACGCACATAGGAAGCTGCTCTGTGTGCATGTGACTCCAGAGCTGTCCCTACAGAAGGGGCAGAACAGACTTTAGACTCAAGCTGGCCAAATCAGACTCCTATCTGAGAACTGTGTACAGAAGTACCTCAGAGCAGAGGAATCCTCTTAGTACTTGGGCTAGGCATCATGGGAGCATCTATTTTAAGCATGTGGAAATGCAGCAAATCCCATGCAGTGAGGAAAGATAATGACAGACAATTGTAAAGAGACACACAGGCAGAGTCCTAGCTGTACACAATCCTGAGTTCAGTCCTGAGATTGGGTTCGGTTCCGACCTAGGATTTCCTCAGCGCCCTCAAGACTGTTCTGGTCTGTAACACCTTTCACCTGAGGCTACCTCTGCTAGATCTCTACTCTGAGTAAATGATTGAAGTTGAAGATTTTCACATATAGAAAATTCCCTGTGCCAATGCAGGGACAAGTCACAAGAAGCAGAAATTAGGGGTATGGAACAGTTATTGAAAGAGATTGTGAGAGCTAATCTCAGTTGTCAAATCGACTGGATTTGGAATATTCTCAGAAACTCACCTCTGGTCTAATCTGCAAAGGAATTTCTAGAAGGAGTAAGTAAAGAAAGAAGGCCACCCCAGAGGCCCCCAGAAGGCAGCAGCACTGGTGTAGCCCAGATACAAGACCAAAGGGAAATACACTTCTGCTATTTCCGGCCCACCTCCAATTCTACCCTGTTTCTCCTGCCCTTCCCTGATGTCACACCCAGCTTCCTCAGTCTTCTGACATGGATGGAAGACCAGCAGCTCCCAAGCAACGCTCCAGACCTTCAAAGCCAGAGACTGCTCAGACCTCCAGATCTTAATGGCTGCCGGGTTCTGAGCAGGCAGATGGCCACTGCCGGGCTTCCTAGCCGCATCCTTAACAGCAACTGGTTGGACGGTATTTCCTGACCACTTTCTACACACACCCTTAGAAGTCAGTGACAAAAGAAACATGGTAGAAAATATGAGGAAACATTACAATATTCATCACCAATAATTAAATCACAATCCCTAAGCAATACCAGGCTCTGAAGGGAAAGGAAAGGAAGGGAAGGGGAGGGAGAGGGGAAGGGAGGGGAGGTGTGTTTTCTTTCTGGAAAACCAGGAAAGTCACCACTCTGCTGCCCATGAACCCTGGAGGAACAGCCTATTCTAAAACACTTTTCCTGTGATTTCTGTGAAAATAAAGAAGTTGTTTTTGATGAAGTCTTACAGAGATAATGGCCTAGAACAAATGTCAGGGACAAAGTTAAATGTTAGACACAGACATTTTATCCTTAGTGCAAAAACAAGTAAGAGAAAAATCACCAAAAACCCATCAAGTCTCCATTTTCACAGCTGGTAAATTGTGGCCGTTAACAGCAAGTGGATTCTGCACTTTGTTTAACCTTGGAAGCCTTTTCCTCCAACAAAATTGTGTATAGACACCCGCAGCTGAAACATCTCCACACAGACCCCGTCCACTCAGCTCCTGCTTCCCAGGTGTGCTTCCGGAGCCCGTATCTTCTCACACCGCCACCACCATGCTCTGACATGAATTCGGGCCATCAAGGAAAGGACACCAAAGACTGTATCACACAGCAAACTGAGAGCATGTGACTAAGCAAGGGCAAGCCTGCAGAGCTGCTCTCGGAACCCAGAGATACCAAGAGGACAATGGCCGCCTGCTCAGTGCTTACTATACGGCAGGCTGTAAAACTTTTATATGAATTAGTTTGTATGGATTATCTTGCTCGCTCACTAGTCCAAGAAACAGGGGCTACTGCTAGCCCACAGGGAAGAATAGGCTGAAACTGAGAAAGACCACAGAATGGCCTAATGTGACAACGTTTAGGCCACTAGGGCTGTAAGTAAGCAAAGAGGCTTGGCATCCAGGCAGTCTGGGACTCCTGTGCCACCTGGCTGATATGCTAATGTGGATCCCAGAGCAAATGGTTTTCATAGTTGTTGGGAGGAAACCACACAGACATCAAGAGGAGCTGACCTAACTCCAGGGAGTTTACAAGGCTTCTCTTTGTCACCATAGTCATCCATCTCTCCTTCCTTCCTTCCTTCCTTCCTTCCTTCCTTCCTTCCTTCCTTTCTTCTTTCATTGTATATTCTCTTTATTTACATTTCGAATGTTATCCTCTTTCCCCTGTCTCCCCTTCAGAAACCCCCTATCCCACCTCCTCTCCCCTTGCTTCTGTGAGAGTGCTTCCCCACCTACCCACCCACTCCTGCCTCCCCACCCTGTCTGCAGTCCCCTTCAATGGGGCATGGAGCCTTCACAGGACCAAGGGCCTCTCCTCCCATAAGGGGTAGGGGTGGGCAAAGGATGCCTTTGTGGCTTCACAGCAACACCTTAAAAAGGACTGTCCACTTGTGCTCTGGCATGTGCTCTCTCTGACCTTGAAGGGGTCCCAGGCTCTCCCCAATGCCCCATCATCCAAGCCTGTCTAAAATGAAACTGTACCTCAATGAGCACCAAACACTACCTACTGAATGCAGAAGCAGACCCACAAAGCAGCTCTCCTCTATGAGGCCACACATCAAAGTATTTGAAAAGGAGTTTCACTTCAGAAAATACTGAGCTAACTCTCTTAGATCACATGGTGCACATTGTTATTTGTATCTTAATTGCTAATGAAGTATCTACTTGTAGAAATGTATCCCACTTTTCTCATGCATACCTTTGAGGACCTCGCCAACTTTCAATGTCTAGGGCCAAATCCTTCAGAATGTCTGCTGCTTCTCAAAAGTAATAGTTTCTTCGGAGTTGAGTAGGCATATTTTCTTTTCACCTTGTTCTCCATGAAGAGTTAAACCGATAAAATTAGATGATCTTTTAAAGTTAGGCCTAACATAAATTTATACTGTAGCATGATAAAATACAGTATTTATATGGTATCTTTTAGATTAAGTGGGATTAATTCTAATTATTCAAAGTTTGTTTCTCTGTAATACCCAATAGCTTCATAACTCCAATCTTCGGACTTCGGTAGCTAAGTCTTTAAGAACCGAACAGCGGAGGTTGATAACATATATTTCAAATGCAGTGACACAAATGTCACAGTTAACATCCTCGGAATTAAAAAAAAATGATAACACGGCACTAATATGAGATTAGCTTTTTAAATATAGTATGGCAAACAAGCATAAGTATCATGTAGTTTCCAAAATGTTCATTCTTGTGGCTTCTACTATGTGTGTTTGTGACCTTCTACAAAATAGGCATCAATATTTGTACCCAGGGTCAATGTAATCATCATTATCATCAAAAGTATCTGTTAGAAACTGAGATGATAGCATGATGATGTAAGGTTACATGTGATAAACACTACTTCCCACAGAGAAAGTATTAAAGATTTAAAAATGCAAAGGTGCAAAGTATGGAAACGCTTTGCTCTGCTCCATACAGGCAAAAGGGGAGACAAACTGAGAGAGGACTGTGCTGCCAGCAGCAGTCGAGAGGGTTGCTGTTTTCCTTTGTCATCATGACTTAAAAAATACTGAAAAGAACATTACACACATTAATCACAAGTGTACTAGATCAGCGTTTACACTGATGTGAACTGACTTTACTCTGTCTGCTTGCTTCTCCAGAAGAAAGAGGAGGAAATTTCTATACACAACTTTCCATTTGAAATTAAACATCTTAACTGTGGTTTTAAAAATTGCACAGATTTCTCTTACAATGATAAGGCAGTGACCACAGTGTGCTTTGAATTGTCTGATTCTAGATAAAGGAGAATAAAAAAGACCCACAAAGCAAGAACAGCGCATAAAGTCAAAGAAATAATAAAATCCAGCCTACCATCTCCCAGCATAAATTGGCTCATCTGTTCCTTTCTCCTCATAAAAAAATTTAAGTCATCTCTTTAAAAAGCACTTGAAGTGCTGTTCTTTTTTGAGGAAGAGAATCTCCAAATTATCACCACTTCTCCCAGAAACACCAGATTTTCTGCCTTTAGTCCCCATGTACTCAGAATTCCCTAAGCTGAATTAAGTCCAGTAAGTTTGCTCGCCTGAATTAAATCAAGAAGAAGCTAAGCATGTGCTTTCAAACTTTGGAAAAGACCACACAGCCTCTGCCAAGGTCAGTGCCCCAGGGTCACAGCAAGTGGGCTGCGTTTCTTTATTCAAAGATGGGAAGAGTAACCATCACGTCCTTTGGTAAATCCAGCCAGCTACATGTGGGCTAGCCGACAGAATGCAACTTTAACTTTTAATTCTGCACTAAGTTAAAATTTACATATAAACTTCGGATTCCTTTGTACAGATAAAGTAATAGAGGGACGGATGACTTGGCATCACAGGGTCTCTGAGGGTGTAACCTGTCACGGGGAAGGCATGTTGGAACTGCTCAGATGTGCCTTCTGAATCCTGTCACAGTCTCTATTCCTGTCACAGCAGACCAGAGACCACAAAGAGAGATGGGCAGATTCAACAGGCCAGGCTTCTCTCCACTGATTTACTTCCTCCAACTGGACCCTGTCCTCAGCTTTCAGAACATCCTAAAATAGCCAGTAACCAGGACCAAGTGTTCAAAATGAGAGAATGTCAGGAACCATCCATTCTACACCCCTAACAACATTCATCTCCTGATATAATAATAAATGGACATCTCTGTTCACATAAGGTTAGCACCGTCTTCATTAAACACCCATTAAGTACTACCCTCCCTAATAAAGAATACCAGTAAATGTCATAATAGATAAAGACCATGGTGTCAAAAATATCTGTTTGAAGGTCATCTTCCCGCATCTGAAAGTGTTAGGTGTGTCACTGAATAATGAAAACAAAAAGGTTAACATTTTTAAATTAATGTTATCTTCAGAATATCAATAATAAAAAGAAACACATAAAACAGGACCCACAGAAATTTTTATAAATAAATACATAAACATATATGTATCTGTGTGTTCACGATGCTAATTAATATTCATATAGCTAATTAACACCATAAAGCAAAACTGTGACAACTTCAAATGGCTGCTAGAATCTAACTGAATAGAGATTGCCAAGACATTTGTACGACGTGAGGATCTGCCTTGTTCTAAGAGCCAGGCACTCCAAAGGAACCCATGAGTCTCTATTTATCCACAGATCTTCTACTCCAGCCTCAGAAGCCATACTCTGTACTACACTCAAATGATCTCTCATGCCAAAGGAAGAAACAGCAGAACCTGTCAGAAAACATTCTCCAAGCCCCAGTGAGGCAGAAAACACCACCTCCTCCTCTTCTTCCTCTTCCTCTTCCTCTTCCTCTTCTTCTTCCTCTTCTATGTGAACAGAGTTTGCCAAGACATTGGTGCCCACCACAGGCACCAGAGGGAAAAGCCAGAAAACCAAGACCCCAGTGTTTAGTGTTTACCCCAGAAACTACCCTTCCTTATGGGTCCTTAGCCTAGAAGCCATCTTTCCAGGGTGGCCAAAACATCACCCTCACGATTACCCAGAATAATCCTCGGCCCCCAGTAAACAAAAACACAGTGATCCAGCACAGTCACTTACCCAGAAGCAGTCAATCTGTGAAGACCAAGAGGGGACTCACAGGCCTCCAGCCACCATCACAAACTTAAGTGGACTCTGAGGAAACTCTCTCCCAAAGTCCTCCCTGCTCAAACAGCCTGTTCTTCCTGGAAACTCTGAGCTGGAGCCGGGAACAGGCTTGTGGCACTCTGCAGAAAGCCGACAGCGTCTGCTTTGCTCACGCCGGCTCTCTCCTCTGGCCCCCAGGAAGACTGCTAGTTCCTTCACATGGCTTTTGCAACTAAATGAGACAATCTTGCTAAAGTTTCTTGAAGGCTGAATACAAGAGAGTCCCCAGCGTGTTCTTATCTCACTCTCTACCCGGTAGCAACAGCATGTGCCAGTTCCTTAGAATGTTCTGGAAGCGACTTGCCTGAAGGCAGACTGTTCCCAGATAAAGCACTTTGAGGTAAGGCCACTGTCGGATTCCCACCATCTCTAGAATAAAAACGATGTAAAGCAGATTTCTTCCTCACGGTTTTCCACACCCTCCCAGCTTAGGCCAACAAGCTACAAGCATGGCACTTCTGTGTCTGTTCTCACCCCATCCCCCTGTATACAGTACCCGAAAGCCTACAATGTATAGGGTAACCACACAGCTACAAAACAGGAGGGTGTGAATTCAAAACCAAGTGTTGAGAGGAATTATTTGGAAGAAGATTTTATTGAAAGAAAAAGGCTAAGTTTTAAGCAACTCAAGTGATACCATGTCAGCATAATATCTTGAGACTTCAAAAGTAAATCGTATAAAGGGAAGAAAATACTCCACCTCATCTTTATGGTTCTGTGATGAAACAACCAAGACAGGCCACTTTACTAAAAGCAGAGGGTTCTTTAGCTAAGACATTAGCTGAGTACAGGATTGGAGAGGGACTGGTTTGGTCTACTGTGAGGATAAAGGTGTCAAAGCATGGCTGAAAGACATGTGGGAGAAATTATATGCCAAACAGAGGAGACTGGTAAGTCATGCAACCCTTTTTGAGAACACATCTCCAAGACCCAAGACCTTTTAGGTCACCTTTTTATTAATTATTTTTATACACTCCATATTTTATTCCCCACTTGGCCAACCCCTGTCCACCCTCCTATTGTTCCATATCCCATACCTCCTCCCCTCCCCCTGTCTCCACATGGATGTCCCTACCACCCACCCCACCTGACCTCTAACCTCCCTGGGGCCACCAGTCTCCTGAGGATTAGGTGCATCATCTCTGGATGAACACAGACCAGCAGTTCTCTGCTGTATGTGTGCTGGGGCCTGCTATCAGCTGGTGTATGCTGCCTGTTTGGTGGTCCAGTGTTTGAGAGATCCCCGGGGTCCAGATTGAGACTGCTGGCCCTTCTACAGGGTCACCCTCAGCTTCATTCAGCCTTCGCTAACTCAACAGCAGGGATGGACGCAACAATCCCCAATAGTGCTACTCTGGGAATCACACCACTAACATACTGAGCTTAGGAAAATGACTCTCTTCCATCACATACATCCACTAATTATAAGCTTTCTACCGTCCTTCTATGATTAAGAGTTAGCCTTAGGTTAGCAGTCCAGTCTCTGAGAGCCCTAAGGATCTAGGTTAGTTGACACTCTTGGTCCTCCTGTGGGGTACCCATCCCCTCCAGGGCCCCCAATCCTTCCTCCAACTCTTCCGTAAGACTTCCAGAACTCCATCCGATGTTTGGCTGTTTCTGCATGTTTCAGTTAGCTGCTGGGTGGCGCTTCTGGGAGGACAGTTAGGCTCCTGTCTCCAAGCATAACAGAGTCCTGTTTATAGTGTCAGGGATTGTTGCTTGCCCCTTGGATGGGTCTGAAGTTTGGTCTGTTACTGGTCAGTCATTCCATCAGTCTTTGCTCTTATCTTTGTCCCTGCATTCCTTGTAGACAGGACAAATTTTGAGTCAAAAGTCTTGTGAGTGGGTGGGTGTCCTTATCCCTGTACTGAGGGCTATTATGCCTGGTCTCAGGAGATGGCCTCTTCAGGAGGGCTGTCCCTAAAGCTGTGACCTGGCTGTGGAATCCAGTCCCCTAACTGTCCTGCCCTGTCTGGCTTCAGCAGGAGAGGATGCCCCTATCCCTGCAGAGACTTGATGTGCTAGGGTGGAGAGATACCCAGGAGTGGTCTCTACTCTCAGAGGAGAAGAAAATGGGGGCAACAATCGGGATGTAAAATGAATTAATACATTAATTAGTTGATTAATTAATTAATTGGAAAAAGTTATAGTTAGTATTAACTTTTACTGCTTTCCACAGCAAAAGTTACCAGAGGGTAAACACCAGGCCACCATTGCTCAAAACTTCTCAAGCTCCCATTCCAGTAATTTCCATATGAGGGTACGAATGATGTGGTCACCCACGGGGTTACCGCTGTCCTGGAGATCGCACCTGTTAGAGAATAGCAGCTGCGGCTAAACAGCCTCTCGTCACGTGACTCCCAGCAGCCAGCAGCTTCTGGGTCCTTGGAGCGGTTTGACTTTGTGAAAGCCAAAGCAAGGTCAGGGAGAGAGCTCGGCAAGTAAACGGCTTTGCAAGGACGCGGAATAGCCGGGAATTTGACTAGCAGCACTTGACCGTAGTGTAGAAAGCGAGAGTGGCACCTGGAGAGCATGGAAGGTAATAAAGGGAGTTGAAAGGGAAAGAACCGGCCCAGCCTGCCTATGGACAGGTGCTGTCTGTTCGGCCTCTGGCACACTCAGGACAATGGCTAGCAGAAGGCATGCTGGCAGAGGAACAATACAGGAAGCACAGCACAATGGATTTGATGTCACGTGGTCCCTGGGTTCTCAGCCTCTCAGGACAAAGGAAAAGCTTATACACAGTGAGAACTTGGAAAATGGCGACTAACCTCTAAAGGGGTCATGTAGTGCTGACGATTCTCCCCCCACACCAAATGGAATGTCTGGCCTTTGTCAGGGTGACTGTAGGAAATGCAGCCTCCCATCCAGCCCTGCATGGTATGCAGGTATACAGGCAAAAGGCAAGAGCAAAGGTGTTTCCTCCCAGGTCAGACACCCAGTGAAGGCAGACTAGCAGCCCTGGTTGTAGCTGAAAGGGATGCAGTCATGGGGGTTTGTATGTGACACCAAGCATCTGAATTGCTGAAGAGCCAGGGACTAAGGAATATAGAAAATGAGAGACAGAGAGAGAGAGAGAGAGAGAGAGAGAGAGAGAGAGAGAGAGAGAGGTGTACCTGGCTGAGGATAGGAGTTTTGTCGTCAGCCTCTCACTGCTCATCATCAAATGTACATTAATTTCTTTTCTATTGTACTTATATATTTTGAATCAACAACTAGTATGCTAAATATACCATAATGATATTTTCAAACAAAGTACATTTTTGTGGCTACCCTTCCCTTATCCTACCCCCATGGCTTCCCCATCTTTCCTTTCTAAACTCCTCCAGCTCCTGATTCTGTTCTCCTTCCGTGTCCCTTGTGTCCTTCTGTCCATCTCCACCCTCCCTTATAACCTAACACTACCTTTTCTTTGTCTCATTTCTAGATTTATAGACCCACACTTATACCATTGCACATATATTGCATATGTACACTTTATTTTTATTTGTTTAGGGGTGATGTTTTGCTTGCTTGTTTGTGGTTTTGTTTTGTTTGAGACAGGGACCTCACTATGTAGCCTTGGTTGTTCTGGTCACTCTGTAGACCAGGCTAGTCTCAAAATCAAAAACATCTGCCTGTCTCAGCCTCCTGAATGCTGGAATTAAATCTTAAGAAAAATGGAATAATAAAAATTCTCAGGCAGATGAGTTGGTTTGCAATGTATAATTAAGTGAGGTAAGAGGGAATGTTGCCTCTGCCTCTCCTAGGATGAGATTGAAGGTGTATGTCATTGTGCCAGAAGAGACAGTCATCTTCAGGCTTAAAGAGCCATGTAGGATTCTGTAGTGCTGCTTCACCCTGTCACTAGTGTGATCAGAGTAAAAACCAACAAACCAATGTGTGTGGTGGTGTGTCAGTGTGCTGGTGAATATATATTTACAAAAACATGAGTCATAACACATTGGCCATTTGACTTTAGTTTGCCAGCCCTGGCTTACTGTTACTTAACTGATGAGCTGAAATATAATCAATCCAAGTATGCAAAAGACCATCTAGAACAGATGTATTTAGTCAGGGTTCTCTAGAGTCACAGAACATATGGGTGGTCTCTATATAGTTAGGGAATTTGTTGATGACTTACAGTCTGTAGTCCAACTCCTCAGCAATGGTCAGTAGTGGCTGTGGATGGAAGTCCAAGGATCTAGCAGGTGCTCAGTCCCACAAGGCAAGCAGGCAAAGAAGAGTAGGTGAGCCTTCCTTCTTCCAATGTCCTTATTTAGGTCACCAAGCCTTTAATCCCAGATGACCTTGAACTCAGACCAAGATCTCCCTGTCTTAATCTTCTGGAATTCATAGCCACTATGCTTCAAGATCTCCATGCCAAGATCCAGGTCAGAAACTTGTATCTCTGAGTCTCCATATTAGGATTACAGGTGAGCCTTCCAATTCTGGATTGTAGTTCATTCCAGATGTAGTCAAGTGGACAACCAGGAATAGCCACTACAGCAGAGTTCTGAAAACGTAAGTGAAAGCAAGTACAAAGGAAGTGTGGGGTTGAGAAATTGCCAGCCAAACCAAGCACACAGAGTTTATTGAACACACACTTTAATACTGGACTTCCAGAACCGCTTAAAGGACTTGGGAGCTCACTCTTCTTCGCCTGCTTGCACTTGTTTACTGCCAGCACATTGGTTGGAATCTCCTTCTTCAGGACTTCAGCTTATACCGAAGACCAGCTGAAACCCCCAGCCTCGTGGGTCTGATCAACTACTAGACTCTTGGACATCCTGTCCACAGCTGCCCATTGTTGAGTTAGTTGGACTGCAGACAGTAAGTCATCACAATAAATTCCCTTAATAAAAAGAGACATCCCACAAGTTCTGTGATTCTAGAGAACCCTGACTAATCTACCTCTCTTCTTCTCCTACCTACCATCACAGCAGATTTTGGCTGGTGATGTGGCTGAGTTGACAAATATGAAGAAAAGAAGTTCGGATGGCTGAGAAACACCTTAAAAATGCTCAACATCATTAGTCATTAGAGAAATGCAAATCAAAACAACCCTGAGATTCCACCTCACACCAGTCAGAATGGCTAAGATCAAAAGCTCAGGAAACAGCAGGTGTTGGAGAGGATGTGGAGAAAGAGGAACACTCCTCCACTGCTGGTGGGACTGCACGCTGGTACAACCACTCTGGAAATCAGTCTGGCGGTTACTCAGGAAACTGGACATGATACTTCCAGAGGACCCAGCCATACCACTCCTGGGAATATACCCAGAAGATTCCCCAGTATGCAATAAGGATACATGTTCCACTATGTTCATAGCAGCCTTATTTATAATAGCCCGAAGCTGGAAAGAACCCAGATGTCCCTCAATGGAGGAATGGATACAAAAAATGTGGTATATATACACAATGGAGTACTATTCAGCCATCAGAAACAATGAATTCATGAAATTCTTAGAGAAATGGACGGAGCTGGAGAACATCATGCTAAGTGAGCTAACCCAGTCTCAAAAGAATACCCATGGTATGCAGTCACTGATAAGTGGATATTAGCCTAGAATCTTGGGACACCAAAGACACAATCCATATACCAAATGATGTCTGACAAGAAGGAAGGAGTGGACCCTGGTTCTGGAAAGGCTCAAAGCATCAGTGTAGGGGAATACCAGAACAGGGAAGTGGGAAGGGGTGGATGGGGGAACAGGGGGAGGGAAAAGGGCATGTGGGACCTTTAGGGGGCAGGGAACCAGGAAAGGGGAATGAAATGTAAATATAGAATGTATCCAATAAAAAAATTTAAATAAAAGAAACAATGTATATCCCCGAGTGTATCTATTCCCAGAGAAGACTCTCCTATGGGCCAACACACTCAGTGGCAAACACCAGCCTTGAGTACAGGAATGGAAGGAAGAACAGAGGAGCATGCACAGGCTGGGGCCTTTCTGCATGATGCATTTTATGGCCGCTATTATCCATGGTTAGTGACTTTGTACAAGTAGCTCTCCATGGATGATATCCTGGAACTGAGACTGCATCATTCCCTTCTTTTTTTGTTCTGAGGTTTCTTTGGCTGAGAAGATACTCCCTTTCCACCTCTATAGGGACCACACACAGCTATGGTAGGAAATTTAGCCATTGATCATATGAGTAAAACTAGTAAATTCCTTCTAACATCTATCTATCTATCTACTATATCTCTCTCTCTCTCTCTCTCTCTATATATATATATATATATATATATATATATATACACACACACACACACACACACACACACATATATATACATACATACATATGTTTATGTGTGTATATGCATGGAGGCTTGTCTATGTATGTTTTATTAGTTTGGTTTTTCTGGAAAACCAAGACCTATTTGATTTTTGTTACTATGTTAAACACTGGAGGGCAAAAGCAGCAGAGGATAAACTCTGGTCAAGAACAACTTGGGAGATGTAGCTTAGATGCTATAATCTGTCAGTGGGAGGAGGCACATGAAGAGTAGGAAAGCAGAGGTGAGGAAGGATGTGCTTTCTGGCTGACTCCCTCTGTCTCATGCTCATCCAGTTCTCTGACATAGTCTAGGTCAGCTTGCCAAGGAGCGCTCTTCCCACAGTGGGCAGAAGCCTCCCACGTCAATCATCAAGCAAGACCGTTTCCAGCAGTCATAGCCACAGATGAATCTGATCTGGAAAACCCCTCAATCGAGACTCTTTCTTCTCAAGTGACTCTAAGTTGTGTCCAGTTGTCAATAAATATCAGCCAGGAAAAAATGTGACAATCATTAAGTCCCTGCTACATGCTGGGATAGTGGTAGAGGCCCGTCATTCAAGGATGAGGCAAAAAAATCACACAGAGACAGCTCAGTTCTGCCTTGTACATGCATGGGTGCCTGTGGGACAGAAGGAAGTCACATAATGCTCTCATTTCTGGTTTGCTCTGAGTTCCTCTTTGTGGACATCATGTTTTCTGCCAGCTTTCCTAAAACATTAACCACCTAATGCATTAATCTGTTAGTACTTTGAAAAGTTAATTATATAGGCAGGACCAATTCATTTCAATTTTAAATAGATTTTGCAGGTTTTTATGCTTTCTCTACAACATCAACAAGTTAGGGCTTTTTGTTTTGTTGTTTTGTTTTGTTTTCTTTTTTATACTATTGGTGGTTTGCACAAGACAACCTCATTTTACATCTTCTAACTTACTGTTCCATACCAGTATCAAAGTATAATGCCATATACATTAAGTTATAATCATTCTAATTAGAAGCCAGTAGACAGATACATAATTGTGAAAATATGTATATTGTTTCAATGTTTAGTCTGATTGTTTTTGTTTGTTTGTTTTTAAAAATAAAGGAAAAGAGAAAGTACCACCTAGCTTCAATTTTTTTCACTTAAAACCTATTTCCTACTAAGAATGTTACCTAAGATAATTGTATTTTGTAAATAATGGAAACAAGGTTTTAAATTCAATAACCTCTCCAAGGAAGATGACACTCAATAGCCATTAAGTGCTTTATTGTTACAAGGCACACTTAAACATGCATTATTTTTCCTTTTAGCACAGCATCATTCAGGAGAATCTTGAGAATAACATCCCAATCTGGTCTTTCATCGTGTCTGCATTTAAGAACTGTTCCCTCCATCCTCACAAGACTCTCAAGTGTGGAAACCTCCGAGGGAAATAATGAGGGTACACCACACTTGTGACTACGGAATCTGGGAAGACATCCAGTTTGCACATCCTTATTTCTGCAACCCTATCCACACTGAGAACTGAACAGCTTGTCTCAAATGCAGCAAAGAAACAGCTCTTGCTGAAGCAGCATGAACATTCTCCAGCAGGTTTGAGGTCTTTTCCACACCTATTTCCATACAAATAATGTCAACTACTCAACTCTCAGCCACTCAACCTTCCACACACAGAACCAGCTTAAAGATTTGACAAAGTATAAACAGAAGTCCCTCTACCCAGATTGCAATGATCTTTAACACAAGGATCTAGGCCAGAGTAAGGCAATCTAGAACTATATTAAACAGAGCCAACCATTGGGACCCCGTGAAGGAGTTAGAGAAAGGACTGAAGGAGCTGAGTGGGTTTTCGACCCCATAGGAAGAACAACAATATCAACTGACCAGAACCCTCCCCCAGAGCTCCCAGGGACTAAACTACCAACCAAAGAGTACACATGGAGGGACCCATGGCTCCAGCCACATAAGTAACAGAGGATGGTCTTGTCGGGCATAAATGGGAGGAGAGTCCCTTGGTCCTGTGAAGGCTTGATGCCCCCGTGTATGGGAATACCAGGGTGGGGAAGCAGGAATGGGTAGGTGCGTGAGGGAACACCCTCATAGAAGCAGGGGGAGGATGGATTGGATAGGGGGTTTCCAGAGGGGAGACCTGGAAAGGGAACTAACATTTGAAATGTAAGTAAAGAGAATATCCAATAAAAAATTTTTAAAAAATACAAAGAGCTGCCTTAATTAAAATGCAGGTGACCTTGCCTATAATTTCATTTAAAACTACAGTGGTTGTAGATAAATTCAAACCTGAAGGGTAGTGAGTTGAGAGTAGGCACTAAGTGGTATTCCCTTCCTCAGTCACTCCTACTCCCAGTGGAAAGCTATAATCTACACCCCATCTCTGCCATGACCTCCTCTCACATAATAAGGATGCCATTTCCCATTAAGCCCCTCTCATACCTCCTACCATCAGTTCTTTCAGTTATTGGTTCTTATTGCCAATATTAAAACACAACGCCAAATGGAATTTATAAAGAAGAATGAACTCTATGAAAATATAGTCAGACATAAGGCTTTCAAGTAATTCAATATTAAATGAGATTCATACCCAACCAATTCCATAAAGTCTTCATGTGCTCAAAAAAGAATTCTAGTGAAGTTTTACCAATGGGAGTATAGGTAACCCAAAGGAGGCACACTGTGAGGTTTTCATGCAGGATGGAAGATGGCTTCCCAAGAACTGATAAAAAAAAAACAGAGCCCCCTCTCTGTCTTCAACAGTCGATAAATTCTAGTGCCCCCTTGCAAGCACAAGGCCACATGCAATTCAGGCAGAATGCAACAAATGACTAGGAGCAGTGGCTGGCTACTCGGGTGAGGGTCCCAATGGCCCTCTCCACCCTATTTTTGTAAAGGGGAATTTCAACAGTCATGGGCTTGACTGTGGTGGCACAGCTGATTTCATGACTATGGTGGCCCTGAGGCTGAAAGGATGGTACTTTGCAAAGACCAGCCATCCTTACCTCCATGAACTTAATAGCTTCCCAGGATAGCACCATCATCTGGGCTGCATAGGGTCAAATCAGAAGCCCTGGGATATTTCAGATGCAAAACTTAACACTAACTGTCTTAGTACCCTATTGCTATGAAGAGATACCATGACCATGGCAACTCTTATAAAGGAGGGTATTTAACTGTGGCTTGCTTAAAGTTCAGAGGGTTTTTTTGATATCTTTTTTATTTTCTATATTTTTTGTTTACATTCCAAAGGCTTTCCCCTTTCCCAGTTCCCCCCTCACCATATATCCCATAAGTCCTCTTCCCTCCAGCCATTCTCCAATCACCACCCCACCCCCCATTTCTCTGTTCTGATACTCTCCCACAAAACTGGATCCAGTCCTTTCAGGACCAGGGTCCTTTCCTTCCTTCTTCTTGGGAATCTTTTGATTTGCTAATTGTGCCTTGAGTATTCAGAGCTTTTGGGCTCATTAATATCCACTTATCAGTGATTGCATTTCATGTGTATTCTTTTGTGATTGGGTTAACTCATTTAGGATGATATTTTCCAGATCCAACCATTTGCCTACAAATTGCATGAATTCATCATTTTTAATTGCTAAGTAGTATTCCATTATATAAATATACCACATTTTCTATATCCATTCCTCCTTTGAGGGACATCTGGGCTCCTTCCAACTTCTGGCTATTATAAATAAGGCTGCTATGAACATAGTGGAGCATGTGTCATTATTGTATGCAGGGGAATTCGCTGGGTATATGCCCAGGAGTGGTATGACAGGGTCCTCTGGAAGTGTCATGCCCAATTTTCTGAGGAACGGCCAGACTGATTTCCAGAGCAGTTGTACCATCTTGCAATCCCACCAACAGTGGAGGAGTGTTCCTCTTTCTCCACATCCTTGCCAGCACCTGTTGTCCCTTGAGTTTTTAATCTTAGCCATTCTGGCTGTTGTGAGGTGGAATCTCAGGGTTGTTTTGATTTGCATTTCCCTGATGACTAATGATGTTGAACATCTCTTAAGGTGTTTCTCGGCCATCCGAATTTCTTCTGGTGAAAATTCTTTGTTTAGCTCTGTACCCCATTTTTTGATAGGGTTATTTAGTTCTTGGGGGTCTAGCTTCTTGAGTTCTTTGTATATATTGGATCTTAGCCCTCTGTTAGATGTGGGGTTGGTGAAGATCTTTTCCCAATTGGGAAAGTTTAGAGATTTAATCCATTGTCATTATGGTGGGAATCACTGTGGCATGCAGGCAGTCACGGTGCTAGAGAAGTAGCTTGAGAGTTCTGTATATGGATTGGTAGGTTTGAACATTTGAAGCCCCAAAGCCTGCTCTCAGTGACACACTTCCTCCAACAAGGCCACACCTCCTAATTCCTGTCAAGCAGTGCGACTTCCTAATGATCAAGCATTCAAATATTTGATCCTGTGGGGGTCTCTCTTACTCAAACCACCAGTCATCTTTAACCACAGCCAAATGGTATTCAAAACTACCTGCTGACTCTCTTCTTACTCCCTGTGACATCCAGCCTCCAACACTGGCCCGTCAGATCTTAAACATTACTTTCTAGGAAGCATTTCGGGGTTTCCTACTCCCTTCCCAGGAAGATTAAGGAATACATTCATATACAAAATTACCCCTCACGGTGGTATTTGGCACATCATCATAACTGCTTTATTTATCTATTGCGGTTAATACATCGTAAATAGGATCAGTGCTTAAGCACTTGGAGTAATGCCCAAATCATAGGAGGTAGTCAAAATATATTGATTTCCATAATGAGATTGTGACATAAAGTTGAAGAAGCAGAAAGTATAGAAGAGAACCTGGTAAAACCAAGCAGGACTGTGAGGAAGAAGAGACGGGAGCAGTGACCTTCACCAAAAAGCAGGCAGATGTAACAAATTCAGGGAACAATGGTAGTCTATGTGTAGGCAATGAAGGTTCAAAGGCATCTATTGCCAAGATCTAGGTCCGACTGAGAACTCACCATTGTCACACTCTGGGAATCAAAAGCTCATCCATACATTAAGTAAAACCCCAAAAACATCACTAAGGTGCACATAGATCTATATTCCTAGGTCCTGCCAAGGTCTCAAATCTCACTGTGTACATGTTTGCCTCTGGATCATTTCACCAGCCACAATGAATTTACACTGCCCAGAAAAATGTCCTCACCATCCCTTGACCTGACAGAAAACTCAGAAGCTCATGGACCTCCTGATTCTCATCAATATCATCCCATTTTCACATGGACAATTTCCGTCAGTCACTTAACTGGGGCTGGCTTACAGTTTCAGAGGTTCACTACATTATCATCATGGAGGGAAGCATGGTGGTATCCAGGCAGACATGGTATACTGGGGAAGGTGCTGAGAATTCTACATCTTGATCCAAAGGCAGCAGAAGGAGACTGTCCTCTTCAGTCAGCTAGGAGGAAGCTCTCCTTCCACATAGAAGATAGGGGCCTCAAAGCCTAGCCCCTCAGTGATGCATTCCCTCTAACAAGGTCATACCTATTCCAACAAGGCCACACTTCCTATAGTGCTACTCCCTCCCTGGACTCAGCATAGTCAAAGTACCACAGATGGGATTTGACCACATCTCCCTTTGCATTAGAGTAGCTGTGTATATTAACTACTTTTTTATTGCCTTTATAAGCACTATGACCAATGTAACTTATAGAGAGATTATTTAGGACACACAGCTTCAGAGGATTAGAGTTCATGACTATCATAACTAGAAGCACAGCAGCAGTCAGGTATGACACTGGAAAAGTAGGTGACAGCTTACATATTGACCCACAAGGATGAGGCATAAACAGACTTTGAAACTTCAAAGTCCATCCCCAGTGACACACCTTCTCCAATAAGACCACACCTCCTAAGCTCTCCCAAATAGTTCCAGCAACTGGGAACTAAGTCTTCAAGTCCATGCATCCACGGAGCCATTCTCTCTGAGACCACACTGTGAAAATGCAGGATGTGATACAAAGTGCAGAAACATAAGGAAATTAGTTGCACTGACAGCTCATCTCAGTCTCTAGGGAGAAGGTCTAAGTGGAAGCAAACACAGCACCTGAGAAAGTCACAGAGGTAGAACAGAGAGAGGAGACAAGATGGGATGGAGTTTTGCTACGAGCTGAGCATCTCTGACTAAAAATCATGAAATGTGATTTAAATGTCTAACATTTAAAATTTTGTGAGAAGAAAATGTTACATAAGCCATTCATAGAATTATTTAAACTGTTGTGTAAGGTCATCAATTTATTACCTAGCTTTCTCTTCACTGACAAAGTACCTGAGAGAAAATGAGAAAATTTTTATTCTCTTTCATGATCTCAGAGAGTTTAATTCTTGGCTGCTTGGTTGTGTTTAAATGTCACAGCAGCCGGTGTATGTAGAAACGGGAACTTCCCGTCCCTGGAAGATGGGAAACAGGGATGTGATAGGAAGAAACCAGAGGCAGTGTGACCCCCAGTGCCTGGTCCCTTTCTCTAGACCTCCTTACTTTCTCATAACTTCCCAAGATAGCATGATGAGCTGGAAACCAAGCCCCAACACGTAAGGCTTTAGCAGAACACTAGATACCCAACCAAAACAGTTTCCCACGCCCCACAAAACTCTTCCGTGCATCTCACGATGAGTGAGGGATTTAACTTTAAAATTCTTCATAGTCTTCATGGTCCCAATGGCGTTCAAAAGCCCAAACTCAAAGTCTCTCCTGAGAACAAGTCAAACGTTTAGCCGTGAATCCTTGCAGAGTAAAAGGGAAAATAATTCTAAGTATAATGGCTGGAAGTAAACATTCCTACTCCCAAAGGAGATAATGGAGGTATAGAAAAGAGAGAGCAAAGCCAAGACCACAACATAGCGGAAAACTGTAAATACTGGAGCACACTAGCTGGCATTAGGGCACATGATAACATGATCTGAGCTCCAAAACCCTTGAACAGCCTACTTCCTATGGCTTTGCTATCTGCACTCCACACTGGCCTCTCTTCGGTGCCTCTACTCACTGCCTGCAGACTTCCTCAGCAAGCATTCCACATTTCTGACACCTTCAACATTCCTAAAGTCTCCACCAGAGGCTTGGCTTCACCCTCATAGCTGCAGGCATTTCCCTCTGAGGGGCCGCCTGCAGGGACTCCAATCCTATCCACAATCGTAGTTCTCCAGATGTTTCTCTAAAATCATAAGGGAAGTCTCTAAGATGCTACAACTCCTACACACTCTACTGCCTCCAAACCCAGCACCAGGCGCATACCACCAAGTTGTGCATGCAATTCCAAAAGCCTCATTGGGCTGTGCACGGAGCTGCTTCTCCATTCCTATGAGTCACGGCCCACACACTTCCCAAGGCAACCCTACGCAAGCAGGGCAGCCCAGCAATAATAATGACCACTACAAAGTCCAGACACATCGCCCTCTATCCAGCTCCTATCAGGAACACCCTTTCATGCCAATGTACACAGGGGGTCTTTACAATGGCTGCTGAGCAGACAGGGTCTCTTCTCCTTTACCCCCTTCTTCCTCTCTCTGAGCTCCCAGCCTTCTCCTCTCTCCTTGCTCACAATGTCTCCTTATGACCCTCCTAACAAGCTCCACCCTCTGTCCTACTCCTGTTAAGTCCTGTCTTCATAGCTAGTCCTTCTGCCTAGAATTCACTTCTCCTCACAGAGGTCAATCTGCTTTACCTGCCTCTTCTCGGCAAGTTCTACAGCCAGCTACTGAGATGCCAGATGCTACCAATAGATCAGCACATCTGTACTTTCTACTCTCCATTCCCTTTCACCTTTATTTCCCCATCATATATTTTATCGTTCAAACCACAAAAGAATCTACCTATGTATTATTTGCCACTTATTGGGCTCTCCCCAACTCCATCTATATAGGATCTACACCCATTTGGTTTGCTGGTTGTCTAATGCCCAAATAGTACCTTCAATAATATAAGCACACAGAAGTTACTGTGTGGAAGCAAAAAACTATGTATTACATATTTACTTATTGAAGTTGAAGCTGTTTTATATCCAACAATTCACTTAGTATTTTAACTTTCTAAATGGACTGGGGCAAGGTGGACTGGAACCCTGAGAGGAATAAAAAGAATTTACTCTACAACCAAAAACACATAGGTTCTAAATCTCTCCTCTACACAATGTTTTAAGTCTCTTCAGCTCAACTCTGTGAGGTTCTATGACGTGAAAGGGAAGACATTTGCTTACAGCATTTATAAATGCAACCTTAGAAAAAATAATGCCCATTCTTCAATAGACTGAACATAGCTCATTTGTTAGAAAATTAATTATTCTCAATAGCATGACATAATTGTGGATCTTTCTAGTGCCTGTCCCTTGCTTTGTAAAACATTGTGAAACTCCGACTCTGACTCCGACTTGTGTCAGTTAATCAATTGAAGGTGACCTCAGAACATCGAAATGCACCTGTGTCACATTAAAGAAAGAAATCACAGTCATCTTCTTGGGATAGCTTCGACTAAAGGGGAGCCTAAGTGTGGATCCTCTGCTTCTAGCCCCAGGCCTTCTGTCTCTCCCTCAGAAAGAGCTTTATTATATATTTATCTCAACAGTAGAAAGCATCACAGGGGGGAAGGAAGGAATGATATTTTATTGTAATCTTTAACAAGTTTTACTAGGGATTAAAGAGATGACCCCAGTTGACCCAGATAACAAACATAGCTTTTTCATCAAGCAGTACTTGCATGTTGCTTGTAGTACTTATGATGGATATGTATGTCTTTCAACTTGCCTGCTGTTTTCAGAAAATTGTCATTATATCATGCATACACACAGAGAATCGAATTGGTCTCTAGCCAGGGAGCATGGAAGAATACGTAAGCTATCTAAGTTACGTAAGATTCACTTAAAGCCATGCATTCATTGGCTCAGGTTGCAAAACTGACTACATGGGAAATGCAAGGCAAATAAGCTTACTAGTTACTCTGTTCTTAAAGGCGAGTTAATCAGGCTGAATGCACAGCAGGATGCCAGTCATAAGTGAAAGGCTACACTCCTGTAGTATTCACTCATCTGAGGGACCCAGCACATGTTCGAGACTCTTAGAATGCAAGAGATATTTTTTGTCTTCCTAAAAAGCACATGAACACGCTTACTCCTTGGATCGCTTTGGACCCTGACAAATGATCTTATCCCTGGTCTTATTCACAGCCTCCATTGCAGGACTCAGCAGGTGAGCTGACTATATTTTATTCCTATTCACCATCTGCTCCCTATATATTGCATCAAAAACTTCTTGGCAAAGATAAACAATATAGTCACCCTGCTGTTAGTGACATTGGGGGAGGGTGGAGAAGCTATAAACCCTTTACATCAAGAGATGTAGAAAGAAAGTGCCTCATCGCAGGGTCAGAGTATGTTCTCTTTTATTTTAAGAAGTATTGTTATTAAAATGATGTTTTGACACAAACTTGTGATATATGTGCCTACACAACCAATTTACTGTTCCTGGGGTTAAAAATACACACTGCAATGTGTTTGATGTATTAATATAATCATGGCCTCAAGAATACATGTAGTAGCATCTCCCAAGAGGATAAAATAATTCTCACTTTTGGTTGAGGAAAATCACAATTAAACAAGAAAAATCAAGGTGGGATAATCATTTCTGAAGAACAGCTAAATATATTACCATATTATATGGGTATTCTGCGTTCAGGTTTCTTTTTGTTGCTTTTATAATTAACCTCCAGGGATGTTATCTACAATAAAGGAGCAGAAAATAACATCGATTATAAAAGTGTTTCTTTCCCAATCACTGAACAAGAGCAAGATGAGAACCCAGCCACCTAAAGTATTAATGCTGGTATGTGCATGATGTATAAAAATTTCTGACTTTTCCTCAGGGTTAAAATTGTCACGTCCAAATTCTGGCAGTAAGACTAAAGGCAACATTTCTCAGGAAATCATGAAGCCACTTCCCCTCTACCAAAGGAGCCATTTCTATATCACTGGCAGAAGGGACATATGACTGTCATATCTATTCGCATATCAAAGCATATGCTGGCCTCTGGCACCCTCTGTATCATAAGTCCCTGTTATATGGTCGGGGTCTGCTGGCACCCTGGCTCCTCTTCTCACCTGCTCCTCCTTACTCTATCTCCACCATGGAATGCGCTCTCTCCCTCCCCCTCCTCTCCCTCTCCCTCCTCCCTTCCCCCTCCTCCTTCCTCTCCCCTTACCTCATCCCCTCTCTGCTTCTTCTTCTGTCTCATCTTAGTTCCCTGACCTGCCCCTCTCTCTTGGTCATCTCTGACTTTTCCTCTCTTGCTCTGCTCTCCTCTCTCTCTCCTCTCATGGCCAAGTCCAGTCTACTAAACATGTCCAATATACTACTTTCTCTCCCTGCTCTAGATTTTTCTAGATGGATCTGGTGGTTCTCTCTCTCTCCTCTCATATTTATCACTAAACCTTACACTTAATCATACCTTGGAGCCCCCCCCCAATGTCATTATCAGTTTATATAAAAACAACAACCCAGTACTTATGAAATGACAAAATAACAATGTTCTTCTGAATGAGAGTAATTCGCATTCTAAAGAGACTTTGGAGTGTTTAAGTATTTGAGAGATCCTATCTCCAAACCGTTCAAACTGAAAAAGACTGTGTTTTTATGAACAAATCATTCATTGAGTATTGAGGTGATTTGTGAATGCCACTACACAGAAAATCAGGAGTCTCATGGAGAGTCCGTCAGACGGGTCAGTATGGATCCCTCTCCACACAGCAGCATTTCGCTGATCACCCAAGACCTGAGGCTGTGAGATGGGGCAGCTGACTTAGCTGTGTCCCCCTAGGGTGATGCAGTGCCTACTGTGACATTGACACCCCCAGTTGCCACTATCCAACATGGTGGCTGGACCTTGGTTAGTACTGAGAGCCTCTCAGTTCACCCAGCACGATCCAAATTTCCCTCAATCAGAAATATACAGCTTTCATGTACATCTTCTAGGAAGTACCAAGAGATCTAGAGAGCATGCGAGGTGGTGTGAGGAGCACTTCTGAGGTGTAGACAAGTAAAGGTGCTCCCTAAGAACAGAATGTGTCTGCCAGGGCCTGACAAATACAGAGGCGATGCTCTCAGCCAGCCATTGAACTGAGCACAGGGCCCCCAATGGAGGAGCTAGAGAAAGGACCCAAGGAGCTGAAGGGGTTTCTAGCCCCATAGGATGAGCAACAATATGAACCCACCCAGTCCCCCCAGAGCTCCCAGGGACTTAATCTCCAACCAAAGAGTACACATGGAGGGACCCATGGCTCTAGCTGCATGGGTAGCAGAGGATGGCCTTGTTGGACGTGAATGAGAGGAAACCCTTGGTCCTGTGAAGGCTCATTGCCCCAGTATAGGGGAATGCAAGGACAGGGAAGCTGGAGTGGATGGATTAGTGCGCAGGGGGAGGGGGGATAGGATAGGGGGTTTTCGGAGGGGAAACATAGAAAGAGGATAACATTTGAAGTGTAAATAAAGAAAATGCCTAATTAAAAAAAAAAGAATAGAATGTGTGTCTCCTCATGCCTCCCTGTTTGGAATAAACACATAATTCCTTTAATAGCAAACATATCGCCCATTCAGAGAAATATTATAATACATAAAAGTACTTGTAATAACCTGCAAGCCGTTGCCAACAGTTATCTAAATAGTGGCAGTCTTTGTAGCATGTGCTAAATGTTTTGTGCTTACATGCCATTTAATATTGACAGCAACCCTGCTGCTGCCTTGATTTTACATCTGAAAATCCTCTGGCTACACAAAGCCAACCCAGGGTCCAAGGCCAGGCAGCACATTTTAAAATATTTGTTTACTCAACCAAAGATACGGATGTTTTAAATATAAAAATGGATGTTGGAAATTTTGAAAAGCAAAATAAAAATGCAAAATAACATATGAGCAGGGCAACAAAAGTGATTTAAAAAAAACTAAATTTAGATCACAAGAGAAAGGAAAGGCAGGAATAAAAAAGCAGCCAGCAGCAGGCCTGAACACAGATTATATATATTAGTAACACGGCGTCACCAAGAATGAATCGGTCACATCAAGGAAAGGAATAAACGCGCTTCCTCTTAGAGTCACTCGGTCAACAACGAGCCCAGATTTTAACTCTCTACTTTCTCCTGCTCCCTGTGTCCTGTCCTTTGTCTGTGGTATGAGTGAATCTGTGCCTATCTGAAGGCTGTCCTGTGAATCTGTCCCTGTGTCTGTTTCTCTGTCTCGTCGTGTGTCTGGGTATGTCTGTTTGTATGCACACTGTCTGTTGCTAACAGAGGGTTTTGCCCTGTGCATATTAAACGGTATAGACATAATGAGATGGGTATGGGATGGGACATTTTTATAGAACTTTAACAGAGTTCTACAATGGATTAAGTCACTGGCTCTAAAAGACCCAAATGACCCAGACAACAAACATCATTATCAACCAATATCCATACATGGCTGCTTCCAATCTTTATGGTGGATTTAGGACCTTGCTTTCAACTTCTGTATTTGCTACTTCCAGTAAATGATATTCTTTGGGTGAGGTCCTAGGGAAGGTAACATTGTAACTGTGCATTAGCTTGGCTGTAAAGGTTGATTACATGGGAAATTCAGGCAAAGGAGCTTGGTTGTTACTTTGTTCTCTTAAAAGCAGGTTAAACAAAGAGTTTGAGTCTTATGTAACTTCAAAGTATATTATTAACGTTGGCTTCGAGGTCCAGCAAAGATTCCATTCTCTTAGAATGTAAGAGATATTTTCATATTGCATCAACGCAGGCTGGCTCAGAGGGACGGCAGTGGCTAGGTCCTCGCCAACCCGTGAGCAGGATGATGAGGGACCACACAGTTCTCCACACTCAGAGAGGCAAGCTGGTAATAAAAGCAGACCAGAGCAGTGTCTGAGAAAACAACTCAGGCCAACAAGCAGTCTGTGACACACCAGAGCAAGAACGTGAGCAGACTGAAGCTGACTCTTGTTGCATGTGGCCAGCTTCTTTCTAACAGCTCTGAGAACAACGCAAGAGTTAGAACAATTGGGAGTCTCATCTTTACCTCTTTGGCAGGGTCCAAAGAGTCGCAAAGTAAAAGCAACAAAAAACAAACAAACAAAACAAAAAAGCAAATCTCCCAAACAGACTTAAAGTATCTCCTTGGTTTCAGCCTTTGAGCAGCACAGGCCATAGTAAGAGTGGTGGGGGCTGGGGGTGTCCAAGGGAATGACTAAAAAAGGACAGAACCCCAAGAACACCGAGGCCGCAGAGAGCAGTGTCTGCCGAGGACCCGTCCTGTGCACGCTGCCATGCGGAGCCTGCTATACCAAGAGGGATCTGAGAACTTCGCCCTTCACCCCAGCACAGCAATGGCAGCCCCACCCCCACCCCTCCATCAGCCGCTGCTGTTCTCAACCCTGGGAGCAGTTACTGTTGAGATCAATAACTTGTCAAAGTGCCAGGACCAAGTGACTGCTGAGTTCTCAACCCCTGAGCGAGACATCTTTATCACGGCCTTCTAAGCCCAGGGGTCATCAAGGAAAAGAGGCCAGAAAGGACACCAGAGCCAGAGAAGGTGGAAGAGCAGCTCTGGGAGACGCAGTCTTCTGAACCAGCCATGGCCTCTGCACTTGTGAACGCGCTGCAGTTACGGTCACCTTCAGGAGACCAAGCCAGTAAGAACAGTCAGCCGCCCAGCAACAAGCACTGACCAGACACAGTGGATTACAAACTAAAAAAGAAACAAAGAAACAGAGAAAGGACATGACTGTTCGGGGGAGGTGTTGGGGAGGTGTGCAGATGGGAAGGAGTTAGGAGTAGAGACATCAACGTAAATTTTCAAAAAATAAATTTGAAATAAAGAAAACAATAGCTTCCAGAGCTCTGCCACTAAAACCCTTTACAAACAAGAACCAAAGCATCTTGTGTCTGAGAAAACTATGCAGTAATTCCTCTTGTGTCTGTTTGCTACACCCATCCTTTCCAGAACCAACTCCATTTATTTTTCTGAGACAGTCTCCCCCTACACAGATGACTAAGATAATCTCCTTAGGGGAGGCTAATGTGTGGTCCTTAGTTTGGGCTTCATGTGCATATGGGAAATTGAAAGTTGGCAAATCTCTCCAAACTCATTTGCAACTTTCCTAGTAGCCAGAAGGTCCCCAAACTGAGGCCTCTCCTTTGAGTTCCATATTGCTATTGTGTCTCTCTAACACACCCCCCCCTTGGGTGTCTAGGCAGAGTCTCCACATAAGCCACTTCTGGGAAGTGGCAGGACCCCAGTGAGTGGGTCTGGTGGATGGTCCTGTGGATGGGAATGTCCTTGGCATGCAGCCCCACCCTGCCCTGCTCTTACGCAGCCAGCTGATGATGTAATTACATGTTCCACCAAGCACGCCCTGACATCGCTCCCAGCTGGGCCCTGCCAGCGTCCTGAGCCACGCAGGTCCTCGACCATGGACTGGGAGATTCCTGAAACCATAAGCCAAAATAAACCTCCTCTTCCTAGGGTAATGACAGAAGGGAAAATATGAATAGCACATTAATATTAGTCACCCATAGGACAGAAAAGAGAGGGGTGGCCCACTGTGGAGGCTGGAAATCATCCTTGTCTACAAGAAGCTGTTTGCCCTGTTTTTCTTCCTTCCAGCAGGTGCTAAGTAGAGCCTCATACCCTACCTTCAGGCTAGAAACACCAGCAACAGGGACCTTTAGAATGCCTGGGGTCATGGCAGCGTTTCAGAATGTTCATGGTGCTTACCACAAATGATAACTTACACAATAAAAACACTAAGAACTAGGGGTTTGTTCTGAACTTTCTACCATCATCCTTTGCTCTGCCTGATATAAACTAAAGTTCCTTTAAAAAAAATTCCTCTGGTTAAAGTTTCTGTTGGAACATTGCAGTCCCAACCCCATATTAACTTGGGCTACGTTAAGAAGTGCCTGAGTACCTACCTATTGCCTGCTTCTGTATGTAACATAAGGTCTTCCTATAGGTAAATCCATAGGGAATGAGTAGCTAGAGCCATAGCTTCTGCTAACCAGAAAGTTAAGAATGTCATCAGACAATAAAAGCCCTCTAGCTCTGCTGCAGCCTACTTACATATTTGAAAGCATGTCTCCATTGGTGTCTCCCCATTGTTTTTTTTTTACTGTAAGAACTCAATGAAAGCATTACCAGGTTGGAACATGGTATTTGGGGTAGCCTGAATCTGTGTTCCGGGGCCGCTTACACAGGGCTCCAGAATAAACGACTTCCCACTCCCTTGGAGAGAGGGCTGTGTTTGGTGTGGACACTGACTTCTTTCCTGTCCTAAGCTTGGTAAGTGCATTTGCCAGAAGGCTCTGCCTGGTGACCCCTACCTCACCCCACACCCTGTGCAGCCTTCAGAAGGTAAAAACCTCACTTAGCCTCCAATTTTAAAACCTGGAAACCTGGCTCAGCAGGTAAGGGCACTTAGTGTCAAACCTGATGATCCACAGGACCCCATATAGGATGAGAGTCAAAGATGGATTCCTAAAATCCTTTAACCTCCACAGCTCCACAGGCTTGGTTGTTTTTCTCTCTGTGTGTCTCTGTCTCTGTCTCTGTCTTTCTCTCTCTCTCTCTCTCTCTCTCTCTCTCTCTCTCTCTCTCTCTCCTTCACACACACACACACACACACACACACACACACACACACACAACATTAAAAGGCAAAACAGGAAACCAGACATGCATTTTTCAACTAGATTATAGGCTTCTATGGGGAGCCTAATATAAGGAGAGAAGAAAACCGGGAAAGAGGATCTCAAGATTTACAAACAGCCCTGATCTACTGCAGAGCCCCACTAATGTGAACCCTTGGGAGTCTAAGCTCACCTGACCCTCCTGCCTTAAACATCCAGGCCACCATACCAGCCCAGGGCCCAGGGCACTTGTTCCTGACAGCATCAGAGCTGGTGACATTTGAAGCCTGCCCCTGAGCAACCCCAGAAAGAACTCCTCTGTGTGTTCAGAAACCATCAAGCAGCCGCTCTCCCTTCTGCTAGGGAACTGGAAGGAGAAAGCATCACCTGGGAGAAAGGGTGAGCTTTGCCTCCAGCACCTTCCAGTGCAACCCCTCCTGCTTGTTTTTAATCCGACTACAGCTGAAAGAAGCCCTCGTGGAGCCTCTTCATATTTTAATTACATTTAGCCAAACCTTTGAGAGGAAAAGGGAAACAGTGCCACCTAACTGCCCAAGGAGCTCTGTTCTGGAGGCTGGTTCCCCCCTTTCTTACCGCATCTTAATTACCAGCCACAGCAGGTGCCCCACTCCCTGCAACTCACTGCTACCTCAGCTGAGGATAATTCCACGGGGAGTAGCCACAGCAGCCATGTTCTCAAGAGCAAGTGGCACTTTCCCTGGGCTTGCACTTAAAGCAGTGCACGCTGGCCTTGGGGGTAGCCCCAGGAATGCTGCATTAACGATATGGCTTATACAGTTACCCTTAACAATCCTCTGGCGAATTTCCTTTATGAAACACTGATCTATCCAAAATATCAATACTCTTGGTCCTTTCCCAAACAAGTTTTCTATGATAAACATTCTAAGCAGTTGGCCACTAATAAAGCACGTTTATTATTTTTTTTAAAAAATTCAATTTATAATCAGAACATTTAAAAAAAAGAATAACTGAAGTGCATGTTAACACGTTTCAAAGTATAAAGTATTCTGAAAATGTGAAACTTTAAAAATATACATAATTCAATTGGGTCTGTGGGTGTAATTGTCTCAAGTTAGGGCATTATGCTTTGTGGCCTCCAAAGCTTCTTCACATCCTCAAATCTGCCAAAGACCAAACAGTGATGAAACGCAGAGGGAACCTGGAGGAACTCCATATGCCAGCTCTCTCCCCTTCCTCAGTCTGAGTTAGTGCTGAGGAAGGTCCATGCTCTCTCCTCAACCATAAATGGCTCCTCCCCTGGGCCTTCTATACAGACCTTGCGGTTACAGACTGATGTAATACAAGCACCAAGAGCCCAAAGGATGGACAGAAATTCCTGATGTGGCTGGCTCAGAGGAAGAAAGAAGAGTGTGTGAGCCTGGTCTTCGCAACCCTTTAGGTAAGCCTCCCTACAGCTCTCTACTCAAAGCAATGATAAATACATAAATAAAGAGATGAATGAATGAATGAATGAATGAGAGATAAATAAATAAATAAATCAAACAGCTGACTGGTGGACTCCAAAGTGAATGCACCCTTTCTGAGAAATAGACTCTACAGACAGATTCAGAAAGAGATGGGGCACCACCCCCCCACCCCCAGTCTATTACAGACACTGGATCTGAGTAAGAACGGACCCCATAGGCCTCTATATGTAAATGTTTGGTCTCCAGTTGGTAGAACTCTTGGGAAAGGATTAGAAGAGCTGGCCTTGTTGGAAGAGGCTTCAAAATCCCATACCATCCCAGTTATTCACTCCTGTCCATCTCCCCCTCACCCTGTGGCCTGGTGCTTAAGGACTAAGATGTATGTATGCTCACAACGCATACCCCGGGATTATGCCTACCCACTGCCCTCCTCCCTGCTGTGTTAGTCAAGCCTCATCTTCTAAATCTGTAAAGCACAAATAAACTCTGCTAAAGTTTCCTTGATTGTGGTATCTTATCACAATGACAAATATGTAACCAAGCAATGCCTTTATAAATGGATATCAATAATAATCTCAAAAATCATCACATCCAAGTTTGGGTGGTTGTGGCTGTGGACTATTCATACATAGCACATTAATTTCTAGCCCCTATAAGCATTATGTATAGATAACATTATTTCCTATATGTTTCATAATCTCAATTTTGAATAGCTGTCAAACACCATTAAAATGTTACATTCAGAGTTGGAGAGATGGCTCAACCGATAAAGACAAAGAGAAGCGCACTCTGTAGGAAGCATTTATTGCTTCTTGTAGCATATTCAAACTGAAAGAATACTGTGTAACCTAATCCCACTCCACTCTCATCCACCTGTCCTGGGCAAGAACATGGCTTATAAAATGTTCAGGACCTTAGAAATGAGCACACGAGGGAGAAATAGCATGGTGGGACTTGTGTGTCACAGCCGAACTACAGGTAGATAGGACCTCGGACTACACAGTACAGCCAAACTACTGGCAGATAGATCCACAGACTACAAGCTACAGCCGAACTACATCCATATAGGCCCACGGACTACACATAAGTTGCTCCTTCAGTTCACACTCTGAAAGAATAGGCTAGGGTACGTCAAAGACCCTCACTATTCAAAGCTAAGAGTCTCAAGGAAAGTGTGGCCCCAGCACACACAGGGAAGAACTAGGCTTCAGAAAGCTTTTCCAAGCTGCATGCCTATACCCTCAGCACCATCCAAAAGGACTGGAAACAAAAAACAAACAAATGATCAGGAAATAGAAGTGTACACAAAGATGCTGAAAGAGCCCCAGAAGGAACTCCTTGACAGGGGAAAGGGGACATGCCCCTGCCTCAACCCAAATCTCAGCAGAAAGAAGCTTTGAGATCAGGAAAGGTGAAACATAGCTCTCAAGATTGACATCTCTAAACCATGATTTCAAGTGTCAGGGCAGCCAGGGCTAGGAGACACAATTTTCTGTGTCCAGTCTTCTTGTGTTGGCCTAGAAGTGTACAAACAATATCTTTAAATAAAATTCCAAGGTTTACATATTTAAATTATTTTCATCTCCTCAAATGCTTACTATCTATTTATTCAAATAGGTTTTTTTTCCTGTTACTTATTTTTTTTTAAATCCCAAGCACAGTCTACTTGACCATCTGCCAGGGATCCTGCGAAATAGGCCTATATCATCTCTAATGTTAGAACAGGACACTGCCAGTTTTAATGTTTTCTCACTTTCTAAGAAAACCAAGAATATGTGATAGAATAATAAAATAGTCTAATTTGGAATCAAGTGATGCACTCAGCTGCCTTCGCACATATATGCATGAATTTGCAGCTGTGCACACACATATAACCAAATACAACATGACTGTAAGTGCAGTCCCGCTGACAGCTGATTGGTCAGATGCAGTTAGTAGACAGCCTGCTCGCTCACTCCAACCTCAGACCATTCGGTCATTTTAAGCTAATACACGCAATGAAGTTATGCACAGTCTAACCTCTGGTGCTACCCAAACCAAGACTTTATCATAAAACAGACAACTGGAAATATAATCGATCATATATACAAACAATGCCTGGACCACAAATTAACACACAGTGACTGACTGAGGACTAACAGCAACAGTCATATTTTCATTATCACCTTTAAATTTTGAAAAGATGAAGATGACTCTGAAAATATAAAAATTCACTTGAAATAGAGCTCATTTATATAAAAGAATAGTCCTGAAAGAAAACACAGCTGATATTCCTAAACTCTAAGCAAGAGTACTTTGCCTTTTAGAAAATGATTTCTTGTCTTTATCATTGCAAGTAGCTGAATAAATGTCTTTAAAATGACCCAAAGCACTGGGCAACAACCTAGAATGAAGTGCACTTGGCTTGTTTGTTTAATTTTGCATGGTGCCTCAGGAGTGGCACACCAAGGCCTACAGCCTGGGACCGACCATTGCAGCACAATCCCCGTGCCTTCGCAGAGACGGATCGTCACACTTCATGTTCACATCAGCTAAAACCCTTTTTTATAGCTCCTCTGAACTGTGAGCTCCACTCCATTCCGCATGAGTCCAGAAATTGTTTAGCATTGTTCCAGTGTCCCATGCCTTTCTCACACAAATGCAGCTCCAGCTAAACTGAGAAGAAATGTGTACTTTGTATATAAAATTTCCCAAATATTTTTTTATGCTTTGGGGAATGATGTCCCTGCTCAAAGAGTCTCCTTCCCAAGGGTTGGAGAGACGGCTCAGTGGTTAAGAGCACTGACTGCTCTTCCAGAAGTCCTGAGTTTAATTCCCAGCAACCACATGGTGGCTCACAACCATCTGTAATGGGATCAGATGCCCTCTTCTGGTGTGTCTGAAGATAGTGACAGTGTACTCACATTAATAAAATAAATAAATCTTTTTTTTAATAAAAAAAGATTCTCCTTCCCAGATATGACCCACCTCAACAAGTGTTTTCATTGGCCCCTTCCAGTGTGAATCTAGATATAGGAATGAGTATCAACTTTTACTCTCTAGGCTAATAAGCTGACTGGGCAGGCCAACACACCCCTATAATCTTAGCACTTAGGGATGAGGCAAAACAGCTCTCAGGTTCAAGTGAAGTTCAGGCCAAGTAGGGAGAGCTTGTCTCAAACACGAAAACAAGCAGATATTCACAACCTATTAATGTCTCCACTTTACTGTATGTGTACATGTGTTGACTCCTTTGAGAATTCCCCCATACGAAAGAAGTTATTTTTCTACTAATTACACTTTAGGATTCCAAGGAAGACAAATATTCTGTCAGAGTCTGACAGGGTTAAAATCTCACATAAGCAGATTCAGGAATAGCTGTCCACATCAGTTCAAACATTTCCAGGGAAGTGGGGCATGCTGACTTCAATCCCAGCACTTGGGGCAGGGGGGCTAAGGCAGGAGGGGGGCAAGCTCTAGGTCAGCCTGAGCTACACTGTGAGACCCTGTCTTGAAAAACATCATGATGTACCAAGTGAAATCGAAGCACAGGGGCCCTGTGCACCTCAAGCCGCCACCACCACGGTGTGCCTGACAGGAGTGGTCACCTCAAACTGCCACCATGTACCTGACAGGAAAAGTAAGGTGCAAATCCCAGGGACCCAAAACCACGGGCTCAATTTCCAGCAACTTCTTTTAACGACATTTTTACTTTTTCAGTTCCAGAAGAAATATGCTGGGCACATGTGCACCATTTGACTGTGACAGCCTCCATGACAGAAATTTCAAATGGCATGGGTCGAGAGAGGCAGGGGCCGAGGCGACCAAAAGAGGCAGAGGGTGAAAGAGGGGGAGAGAATGTGAACGGATAAAATTACCTGTACAAATAATTTAAGCTGCTTCTTTTTACTTCTGGTCTCAAGTAACATTTTTAAATATGTAGGAGGAAGAAAATCTGAAGAAATGTTTACTGCTCGCACACAAAGTCATTACTATTGTTGAATTTACTACCTCTGTGACCCCAAAACTCATGGGGAACCTTTGAAAGCACAGTGTTTGCAATTTCCATAGAATGAGGCAGATCTTCCTTCTTTTGGGCCATAGACCAATAGGGGCCTTGGAACAATACAGAAATGCCACAAGCAGGGAAGGTGTCCCCCATCTCCACACAGGGTTGATTAAACCTCACACTTCTTCTCTCCATATACAGGGTCCCCAGAGGCAGCACTGCAGGATCCAGATGGCCAAGAGCAGAGCTGGTGTGACAGGGACAGGCTCAGCCACTATGCCACCTTCCATGGGTAGCCCTTGAGGGGCCAGCTGTGGGTCAGATGGAGTTTCTCAATTAGGGACCTGACAAGGATGTCCTAAATCTCACTTGCACTCTCTACCCTACCCCTTGAAAAATAAGGTCTTGACTCCTCTCCTAGAGGGAGAGGGTCCCAGATGCAACAGCTGACCCTCCCAAAGGAACTCCAAATGCCAGGGGTGTTCCCTGAGCAGAAAGGAAAGCCTCATGCTGAGAGCCTGCACATCAATGGCACTCAGAAACACTAACCCCAGATATGCATGAGTCAGGTCATTGAGTCAGTCACAAGAACATCCCGTCCCACAAAGTGAAGATGCCTCAGGGGATGCCTGTGTTCCTGTGAGTTGCTCGAAGAAAGATCAGAATCTAGGTATGTCTTCAGCTCCTCGGATCCCTACAACCCCAAGGCCTAGCACAACCTTCGCCAACGTTAATAATAAACATTTATGGCATGAATGAACATACTCTCACTTGGCAAATACAGTGTAAGTATCATGATTCAACTAGACAAACACATACGAAAATATCACTCTGTAACAGGGTCCACAAAGCTATTGAATATAACTTCGCTAAAAAACTTGGCTATGAAAATGTGGTATATTTATACAATTGAATACTACTCAGCAATTAAAAATAATGAATTCATGCAATTTGTAGGCAAATGGTTAGATCTGGAAAATATCATCCTAAGCAAGTTAACCCAATCACAAAAGAATACACATGAAATGCAATCACTGATAAGTGGATATTAATGAGCCCAGAAGCTCTGAATACTCAAGGCACAATTAGCAAGTCAAAAGATTCCCAAGAAGAAGGAAGGAGAGGACCCTGGTCCTGAAAAGATTGGATCCAGTTTTGTAGGAGAGTACCAGAACAGAGAAATGGGGGGGGGGTGATTGGGGAATAGGTGGGGGGGAGAGGACTTATGGGACATATGGTGAGGGGGGAACTGGGAAAAGGGAAAGCCTTTGGAATGTAAACAAAGAATATAGAATAAATAATAATAATAATAATAATAATAATAAATTAATTCTACAAGTAAAAAAAATGATTGTCAATCTGATACAAACAAAAAACAAAACTTCATGAATCTGGTCCCTACCACTAAAAGACAAACGGCTAAATAGACAGATGACAGATGGGTATTACACACATACATGTGCATCTGTACATAGAAAAGTTCCAGGGACTGAAGACCAAATCAGCCTTTACTCAGTTGTATAACTTTGGGTAAGTAAGTTCTTAAGCTGGTATAAATTATCCAGGTCTTTCCCATGGTGTGACACTTCCTATCTGACAACTCATCAGCAACACATCTCCTACCACATAGACTTTTTTTTTTAGCCAGAGAATGTGAACTTTGGCATACTAAGAAGTTCTTTTAACTCAGGTAACTGTTTCTGGGGCTCTGCTGACATCCTGTCTTCATCTAGCTTGGAATATAAGCAAGTAACAGGCCAGCCAGCAATATGCAGCAAGATCCTAAATCAACCACACCCAACCATACCTCCACGCCACCACACCACACCACCCTAAAACAGGTCGTTTCAGTCAGTCACAACTAAGACACCATCCTGGTTCCCATTAATTGTCAGTATGAACCAGCCCAGACAGAACTGAGAGAAGCTTCATTGTATAATAACTTATATCCCATTATAGTAACATATCCCATTAGGCTGTAGACATGTCAATAGGGGGTTATACTGATATTAATTATCTTGTTAATTAGTACAGGTGGGCCCAGCCCACTATAGGTAGCACCATCCCTGGGCTCTGGGCAGTAAGAGCCTATGCCGTCTCCTCCACGGCTTCTGCTAATGTGGGACAACAGAAGTGTCTCCATCAGCTAACCAAGGTATGTGACAGAACTTTAGCTACTCTTTTGAAAGTTCTAGAAACTATACCACACACACATACCAATGGGCTCTGTCTTAAACACGGATGTAAGCCAGTTTTGGTAGACTGACTATGATAATTGCCTCACAAGACAAAATGCACTATTGATGATCTCCCATGATAGAGTAGATATCACCATTCACACAGACAAGACCTTGACAACCCCTAGAAGCGGATATGTGCCCTCAAATCCATAGTCTGTTAACCTTAACTCCTTCTAAGCTAAAGTGTTATATACACGCCCTGAAAACATTCAAGTGACTTCTGGGAGTAAAACCCGAGACTACACTGCTGGACTCAAGAAAGGGAAAAGACTCTTGGTTCTGACCATCCACAGAAACTCAGTGAATGAACTGCAGACTTTGGGTATCGAGCTGGCATCTCTAATAATTCACCTTTATGGTGGTAATGACCAGGCTAACAGGGTGCAATGACATGGAATTAAAGAATATTCTCTGTCATAAAGCCAAGGGGGTAAATTGAATTCCTCTTTGATATCTGGCTATAATAGTAACAAGATGTAGGGCTAGAGGTCAGTCCTTACATTTTCAATCAACCCAAATTTTTGTCAGTCACGCACAAAATCCCTAGCTGAGAGGAAGCTTGTGGACCTGTGTGGTATCACTATACTGACTCAAAGCCATTGCCATCTTATTAGCAGGGTATCTGATGTCTCAGGAAGTTGTTAACCTTTGGAAGTGCGTAGTAACAGACCCATGCTTAACCCAAAATGCTTCCTGGAGGGAGGAGCAAAGGAGAGATCTGAGCCTCACTCACAGCAGTCACTGCAGGGATGTGTGTGGAAAGGTCTTGTCTCTGTGTTGGTGAGTGCAGAAACAACTAAGGATGAGTCAGGAGAAAGGCAGCTCCCCATATGCAAAAGCTCACCAGGCAGAAGGATGCTACCCCCCAAAATCACCCCAAAGCACCGTGTGAAGGCCACTGCCGTGCACATGCATGTGCTTAGAGAGTGGAAGGACTGGGCTCAGCTTCCAGATTGTAGCTCTCAGATTTAATATGGCCACTTCAAAGGGCAGGAATCGATGGACAAGGAAGGGTGTGTTGTTCTGTTTTTGTAATTGGTGGTGGTAGGTTGCTCTTTTTTGTTTGTTTGTTTTTTGGTTTGGGGAGAGGTTGGATTTTTGAGTTTTAATGTTTTGGTTTTGAAAGTTTTTGTGGTTTTTCTGTTTTTTAATTATATATATTATATATATAATTTATATATAATGATAATATGTATATATGTATATATATGTATGTATATATATGTGTATATATATTTATATATATATATATATATATATATATATATATATATATCATGATGAATAAGAAGAGCACCATGGTAAGTTAAAAAGAAAAGAAAAGTCAATCAAAAGTAGAGAGCTGGAGGATGCCTCAGATTGTAGACTGCTCGCCTCTTTCAAACATGGAATGCCAGGTACAGGTGTGCATGCCTGAATCTTTCAATCTTTGACTGAAGAGAATCACAAGGGCTTGGTGGTCAGAGAGCCTAGCTAAATGAGGAAGCTACACCTTCAGTTGGGAGACCCTGTCTCTAAATATAAAATAGAGAACAAGTGAAGAAAACAGCCAGTGTGGACATCTGTGTACACAGGAGCACATATTCTATTCATTTACATAACACAGGAGCACATATTTCATTTACATAACTACACACATATATACATATATGTAGACATAGACATATATACACACATACACACACCTTGGGTGCAGACCTTGAAAAGATGAGGCAGAAGGATTGTAAACACAAACCTAGTCCCGCCTCTGTATTTAGTTCAAGTCTAGCCTGAGCTGCACAGAGACACTGTGATTCAAGTTTAAAAAAAGAATAGAAAGAAAGAGAGAAAAAGAAAAACAAAAGTCAAAGGAAGAAAACATACATGCAGCTAATTATTCAGCTGAACATACCAGCAAGAAGCTATAAACAGCAGACCACAAACAACAGAAGGCATCCGGTCAGTAGAATCTGCTGTTTATCTTAGCAGCATCCTAAATACACAACTAAGGTTTTAAGTACAGTGATTTCACATTTTCCTGAAGTGCAGATTTCTATCTAACTTTTTATATTAGTGACTGATCTTTTAGATCAGGTAAAACCCATTTTACCCAAGCCTCTAGTCTCTCTGATGTCTCCACGGCTCTGCGTGACAAATGTCACAAGTCAAGCATCTACTGAAACCATCCCATCCCTCTGACTGGGAAATGGCCAAAGCCAAGGAGCCAGTGACCAGGTGGCCTTGCCCTGTCCTCTTTAACAACCCCTCAGCTTCTCGGGCTGGAGATCTGGGGAGAGGAGCCCTGGTTCCTTTGCTTTTCCTTGTTCTCTAACGCAGAGGCAATTTAGTCCCACCCTACCTCAGGAATACCCTGGAGTCCCCCCATTTCTAACCACCTCCACCCCCACCTTCCTGCTCCAAGGAACACTGACTCCCACCTGGACATACACCATGGGGTCTTACTTATACCTACCTAAGTCCTGCGGGTGACGGCCAGGGGTGCTTTGAATGGTATAAAAGAGGCCATGCCACTCCTGCGGACTCCTCAAGGCCTCTTGTCTGATTTGTCTGCCCGACTAGCTTGTGGATATCCTCAGAGACCTTTACTGCACCACAGAGCATATTAGGTCTGCCTGCTGGACTTTCTCACCATCAGCTTCAAGTCTGACTTGCACGTACCATTTTTTTTCCTGCGACCAGTGGTTATCTCTCCCTGAACTACACTAGGAATGCCATGGAAGCCAGGTTCCTGTCAATGGGAGTGCTCTCAGCACATAGCAAACAACCGATACATTGTAAGTGCCAGATAAAATGTCTCAGGTCATCCATCCTCAAGAAAGTGGGGAGATTGTTCAGTAGGTAAAAGTGCTTTGTATGCATGCGTGAGGACCAGAGTTTGGGTCTCCAGCACCCATGTGGAAGCTGAGCACACACAACACTATAATCCCATCAGTGGGGTTAAAATGGGACAGAGAAGAGATGGGGATGGGATGGAGGATGGGCAGATTCCTGGAGCTCAGTGACTGGCCAGCCTAGCCCTAACATTTTCAACATCCTTCTTGTTCAGAACCAGATTCATCCTCCACAATGCCTGGCTTCACTGAGTGAACCATTCACGTGTGAGCTCAGATCAACATGAAGGAAAGAAAAAAGCCTGTGCGGGTGTCAATGAGTGATAAGAGACATCCAAGATGCTGTGAGCAAAGCAGTGACAGCCCATGGGGCTTTGGGAGTCAAGGCTTTGCATTTTCCAATGTATACACACACACACACACACACACACACACACACAAATCACTCAGACTTGCAAAATGAAAAAAAAGGATAAATTCTGCTCATATGCCATTCTAAAAATCAAAACAATGCAAATGCATACACAAAAGATCATTTTTTGTGGGTGAATGAACTAAGGATTTTCTTTTCTCCCCCCCCCCAAATCTTCAAATTCACTACCTTGCTGATGAAGACGTCACCTTTTAGAGAATGTGTTAGTCACACTGGGCCTCAGTGATTTTCTTTATTGGATGTTCCCACAATATACTAGATTCAAAATACTGTTGCCCGAGCTCAAAGATGGAGATTTTGCTTTGCCAGCTATGAAATACTGAGTCAGAGGGATGGCCATATTCTTAAACAGGAAGTGGAATAGTCCCATGTTTCACACTGAAGCACTGGGAACACTAAGATGTACCAAGCTCACTGTGCCCGCTCGAGTTTCTCATTACCAACTGAGTGGAACTGCGGTTCACTCTGCTGGTTGGCCACTGGCTTTCCTGTTTTAGGGACATCTGCTTGGCCTCTGTGACTGGTCAAAACGCTGCTTTCTCTCGCTGAATCCGTCCTTGGGTGCCACCAGCAGACACTCCTCATTCAGCCGTCTGGATTTTTGTTTTGTTGTTTTATTTATTTTGTTGTGCCACCCTGACACACAATGTCTGAGTATTCCCTACCTCTCCTTGTTGATGCCAGTTCCCTTTCTGATGAAGGTGATTTCGGTGTCTCTTCTAATATCTTATAAACTAAACTGATCTGTGGTCGCCCTAGTCCCAAACCTAGATCTGGCTCTCCTGACTCTCCCAATTCACCAACAGCAACATTCTTCCCTGATTAAAACAACTGACTAAAGAACAGACAGTGATGTCAAGGTCTGCCCCACCTCTCCTTAGCTCTGCAGAAGGGGAGACACAATAAGAGAGAGAATGGGGGGGTGAGAACTGGGGTCCTTCCGACTAGAGCGGAGCTGCTGCTGGGATCCTAAGCCGCCTTGCTCGCCATGGCTCCTCCTGGTAAGAACTTCCTACCCGTGGCGCGCTCTGCACAGTCGCGCGCTCTTTGGATGCCTGTGTCCCTGCCGCCTGGCCACATTCAGTTTCCAATCTTTTTTTTTAAGTGAATAGATACTTAGTCACATGCAGTGCCACAGCAGGCGCTGCAGGCTGCCTCTCGGGCGCTGAAGATGTAGGTGAGTCAGATGGTTAAGGTTCCCGGCACTCGGGTGCTGCAAGGAGGCGGACGGTAGTGCTCGGGCCTTAGAAGCTCGTGCTCAGCCAGCTGTAAACCCTGCAGCCCCGTGTCCCTTTGTGGGGGAAGTTTAGTCAGTTTCTCACCTCAGTTCTGCCTTCAGATCACCTCCCCAGCAGTGCTCATGGGAAACGGTTTGAGAGTTCATTTAAGCGTCGAATTGAGGTTAATATCATCCAGCGAAGTATGAATGCAGCGATTCCATAGTCTAGCCCTACATGAAATGCAAACTCCCCGCAGCCTCACACCACACATTAATCAGTATAGTTTCCTCAGCCCATCTGGCAGTTCAAAACTCTCTCTCCTCTTTGAACCTTTATCAAAATCCCGTAGTTAACGCGAGGAATAATAAATGAAGCTGGAAGTCTCAGCATCTTACAAGATTGAGCACCAAGAACAGACATCGCACCAACCCCACCCCACCCCACCCCACCCGCGTGCTACTTCACCCTCGGATTAGAAAACACCAGGATATCCCCAACACCAGGATATCCCACTACACCAGGGTATCCACAACACCAGGATATCCCACTACACCAGGGTATCCCACTACACCAGGATATCCACAACACCAGGGTATCCCACTACACCATTCAGCCAAAACCTGAAGCCCAGACCTGCAATAGGGGTCTTCTAGAAAGAACAGTGAACACACAGGAGAAGCGGCTGGCAAGTCTGGGTGAAGAACAAACAGGCCTGAAGCAGAGCGGGATGTACTGAGCAGTCTCAGAGGTCACGCCGACCACCTGAAGGGTCTCCGGGCATCTGTGCATAGGGACGCTCTTGGACCCAGCACTTGGGAGGTGGAGCCAAACTGTCAGGGCTGTAAGGCTATCCTCTACTACTGACAAGTTTGGGGATAACTGGGTTTCATGAGACACTGTCTCCGGAGAATAAATGAATGAGTGAATAAATGAATGAATAAAAACAACGGAAGTGAACAGAGGTACACATAATAAGAACAGTGTGAAGATGTTAACCATTGTCAGATCAAAGGCTACGGAAGAAATACTCAGGTAGCTGCCCCCCCCCCCAACCTCCAGAGAACTCTCACCAACCTGGCATTTAGCTGCTCTGTCGCCCATCCACGTGTGTCCTCACCCCTGACAAGCTAAGCCAGCTGGCTGGGGAGCAGACAGAGTGGGGGAGACCGGGCGACAGAGGCCAGCGTGGTCTACCCACACACCAGGCATGGTAGTTACAGAGTCTGACACTGCAAGGTGTCCGCACCGCACTGCACCCCTTCCTGGCTCCGAGCTCCTAGGGCAATGAGGCAGGGAGAAGACAGGACCCCTGGTGGCCGGTCAAGGTGGAGGAGACAAGACTTCCATCCCAGAGGAGAGGAACGCAAAAGCTAAACACTCCCCCAAGTGCAAGTGCTGGGGAAGGCTGGGGGTGTGGGGACACCTCTGGTCCGGCCACACCCCAACAGTTGAGGAGCAAAGACATGCAAAGTGGGCGACAAGTGGGGTACACCTCGTTCCCGCAACAAGAGAGAAGCAAGGAGCCCAAGCCGCCGCCCCTTGCCCCGCAGCGCTGCCCCCACCCACTCCAGCGTGCACCCTGCTTACCCTAGTGCCCCGCAGCAGCTGACACCGGTGAGGTGCACTGGCCCGGGGCGCGGGGAAACGCCCCCGCCGCGCACGCGCGCATGCTCCTGCCGCACCTGCCTGGCTCTGCGCCCCACCGCGTGGCAAGCAGTCCGGGCTTCCCCCGGTGATGCCGCCATCCCCCCCACCCCAACCCCTCACTGTCTCCTCATGGACTCCTGGGATGCGAGCCTGCACGCCTGAGCCACTCCCCTGCCAGCCTTTCCCTGCAGCCAGTCCCAGGCGCTCTCCTGACTACACCTCCTTCACCCTGGCAGACGCTGAAACCTCTAGACGATGCTGGCTTTTAACTTCGCCACACACGTGTACTTAGAAACCTACCGACAGAGATAAAGGGATGCTCTTCACACACGGAAAGGGGGTGGGTGAGGGGAGGCCACCAACCCGGCCCTAGCTGTGTGGGCTGAGCTTCCCATCTCTGGGAACTTAGGAGTCCTACTCACTAACTTTGGCCTTTCGCTTGCCAAAGTCACTGATTTGATGAGGACCTTGTTTAAATCCCTTTGTGTTTGATAGCTGATAATTGAAGGCTGTGTTTTGTGACTCTGGAGTGAAATTTTCTTTCTTGTATGTGTTTAAGTTCAAATACGCAAACAATAGCTATCCAGTGGGTAGAAATTAAGTACTAGGTTTTTGCTTTAAGTAAAAAGGACATTAACGTGATCAACATCCAGAATCTTCCTTTTGGTTTGCTATTGATTACTATACACTGAGGATTGGAAACATGTAGGCAAGGCTGGTCCTTTGCTAAATCATAACGTGTGGATGTTGAGAAAAATATCAAACTGTTTGCTAATGCACTTTTATCAGTTATTTTGTTTACATTTATATTGTTGTCCCCCTTACCACTAATGCAGTTTTTAACTAGAAATGATGAAAATAGGAACTTGTGTCAATGTACATTCAACTGGTCCCTCGTACTCTAATTAGTTAAGAGAGAGAGAGAGAGAGAGAGAGAGAGAGAGAGAAAGAGAGGAAGAGAGAGAGAGAGAGAGAGAGAGAGGCCAACAACAGTAAGGAGAGGAAACATGGCTAAAACAAATCCTACTGAAGCAGTGTGCTCATTCCTATCTTGTTTAAGTACGATTGTGCTAAGACCTACGGAGGTGGTGATGCATTTCCTTAACACGAGTAAAGAATTAGAACGACCGACAGAAAAAGGCCAACAAGCTCAGAAATCTTCAAAAGTCGAAGAGCGCCTGAGTTAACCTGGCTACTGTCTTAGGAAGCATGAAAAATTGGCTGGATCCTTGTGTGCCTGACCACATGAAATCAGAGGGGAACCCATGGAGGAAAGGGTGACCAGAGTCCTCCTGCGCTGCCACTCACGAGGACACAGTCCAACATAAGCAGCAAATGGCTGAGGAGACGGTCACCATCACCTCTTCCTGATGACGGTCTAGAGCGTCAATAGCCGCAATGTAGTCCTGGCCCTTCCCAGTAGTGTTTCCCATTAAAGAACCTAAATCCCGGTCGTAGAAACATCAGAACCATTTCAGCACAGAGTCAAGAGTGCTTCTAGTTCCCCCTGCTCCTCGGCAAACCTTGATCACTGTTGTACACGAAGAAAGCTGAGTGGAATCCAAGTAGGCAGAATTTATGTTGCCTTTATAACCTACCTTCACTAATTTTTAAACAGAAATAATAACATGTTTATTAATGGTATTTGGGTGAAAATTATGAAAGCCCAGACACTCTTTTCACGAACTAGATTTCCCCCCAAAGGGCACACAAATGAGTCAGTGAACAATATAGAATGTCCTCTCGTGGCTGCGTCAAGGTGTTTGCTTTCCTGAGGAGAGCTGACAAACAAGGAGCAGACTCAAAGAAGCCGGTGTGTGCTTCCCAAAACACACTGCCACTTCAATTTTATGGAAACCCACACAGGAAGGAATTAGCACACTTCTTACAGAACTTTTAGACTGTTATAGTTCAGCCCTTTTTATTTGAATAGCTGCAGATTAAAATGAGATTAAAGTACCACACTGTTGAGTATTGTAACCTAACCAACGGACCCTATGAGCAAAGCGATTTTAATAACACGGGCTTGTTAGATATTTTCCTTCTTTTATTAGGTTAACTCCAACATTCTCTGAACACAGCATGACTAGCGATGCAACAGCCCAACTCCTCCAAGTGGAGCCGAATCATGGCCATTAGACTTGTATCTGTTTATGCTTGGTGAAATCCAGCCCTTCCTGCTTGCTGAGATGGTAATCACAGTAACTCACGGCATTCTTCGATTTTCACTGAGTTTCTGTCTGGGCGGTTATATTTCTTTTCTAAACTGGGTTAAGTTGCATTCTTTACTGATGGATCAATAGTAGCATTGGCGGGTGATAGAGGTGTTTTGAAAGAGTCACAGTTGCTTCTTGCATTTGTTTTGAAAATGAGCTTGGCGTGAATACCTACCCCTGCTCTGGCATGACTGACTCTGGGCCCGAGCTGAGCCCAGCAGCACGCACACCAGTTCCTTGCTCACTGTCTTCAGTCTTCAATCAAGTGTATTTCCACATTAGCTCCACTGTTAATCATTTCTCTATTATGGATTCTCTCAGAACAATGTGTTTCTAAGCAGATTAGCTAATAGTAAATTTTACTTAATGGGCTGTACTGTAAATAATTTAGAGTTCTATTTAAATGTAAATATTGGTTCAGAGAGACATGTCAATTATATTGAATAATTTAAACAACTTTTTAAAAGCGATATCACAGAGCTTCATGACCAAGCTAATATACATATTATGCATTTTGAATAAATGATTTTAAACCTATGTAAAAATCTGTTCGGCTTCTATATTTCTAGTTATCATCCTTTTTAGTAGAACAAAGCTACAGTAAAGTCCCTGGTGGCTTCATGGCACAGACCTGTAATCCTTCTACCCAAGAGATGAAAGCAGAATAACCCCAAGTTAAGGCTAGCTTTGGCAAGCTTCAGTCTAACCTGGGCAATTTAGCAAGGCTCTGTCTCAAAATATAATATAAAGGGGGGCAGGTGCTATAACTCTCCTGTGAAATGCTTGTCTGACATATATGAAGCTTTAGGGTCAATGGAGTGTCACTTCACCCCCTTATATTCTGGAATTTAAACTCCAATTTAAGCCCAATATTGCCGACAAGAGTCAATCTGTATCAGCTGAACAGGACAAGGATGCTCCAATCAACATACACACTTCACTTTCCAATGCATGTGGTGCTGAAGAAACTAAGTGGGGGTTGTGGAAAGAAAAGGAAATTCCAGAAGGAAATGTGTCGGCTCTCACACCTGATTGAGCTTAGCCATGCTCAATCCTAAATAGAAGATCGAGAAAATTAAAAAAATAAAATAAAAAGGAAGATTAAATCCTAAGGAAGTCATACTTTCTTACGTTAGCGATATGCCTCCCTGAAGCTGCAGCAGGTCACTTGCAGAAGAGCGCTGTATAGAACCGAACGCATGCGAGGAGCTGGGGGAGTGCTTCTACTCCCGCCTCTGCTGTTGACCAACATGATAGAAATCAGCTGGCTCCAGTGGGTGTGTGTCATCACACAGAACTTACCTTAGAGATCACTACATCCAATAACAAGATCTAGTGAGGAGCAGGAAATCTACAGCAACCGACTCTGTTTGTTCTCTAACGGGTGGTAAGGCTAAAGCAGCAGCTTGAACAAGACTAGCAATTAGCCTGACAGACATAAATGCCCCGGAGATCACTGTTCCTTAGCCAGCTCACTCCCAATACTGCCATCTACATAGCAAGGCAAATGGTGTTCAAAGATTGACTGGTGACCATGAAATCAGAACACGCAGGGCTGGCTGCTCTTAATGGACAGTGCTAACAAGTGTCAACTGGATGACACTGCACCCTCATGGAGGGACCCAGCATCCTCATAGAGGGAGGGACCCAGAATTCTCATAGAGAGAATCCAGCATCCTCATAGAGGGACTTAGCATTCTCATAGAGGAATCCAGCATCCTCATAGAGGGACCCAGCATCCTCATAGAAGGACCCAATGTCCTCAGAGAGGGCACCCAGTATCCTCATAGAAGGAGGACCCAGCATCCTCGTAGAGGAATCCAGCATCCTCATAGAGGGATCCAGCATCCTCATAGAAGGAGGACCCAGCATCCTCGTAGAGGAATCCAGCATCCTCATAGAGGGATCCAGCATCCTCACAGAAGGACCCAGGGTCCTCATAGAGGGCACCAGCATCCCATAGAGGGCACCAGCATCCTCATAGAGGGTCTGGGCCTCCTCATAAAGGAAAGTGTATAGTGAAGAGAATGAAAGGGAGTTGGTGGTGGGAAGACCCATCCACATCAGCTGCAGGAGCTATGAAGGAGTCCCAGTTTTCTCTTGCATTCTTAACCTCGGACACTCCCTGGTCACCACCTTAATGGAGCCCATATATTTAAGATATTCCACCAGCAACAACACCCAATAATCTCTTAGAGAAGTTATAGAATATGCCATAGAATAATAAGGCATTTATTCTCCTTCTTAGTGAATGTTTTCTTAACTTCCCAAGTATCCAAAAATAACTTACCGGCATCCCTTATGTACCATCAGCTTGCAGCTAAATTTGTTTGAATTAGATCTGGTTTAGACTTAATTTTCTCTATTTATTAAAACATTATCCAAAGTAAAATAAAACAAAACAAAAAAAAAACATGGTTTTACCTTAATACATTCCTATTATTTCATTAAAACCAATGTTCATTTTTTTTTTCTGCATGGAATATGCGTGCATCTGTTCTTTTCCATTTTGGTGCTGAAATTGTAAAAATTCTCACAAGATTAATTTCTAATTTTAGAACGTGTGTTGGTCTAAAGCTGTTTCAGCATCTCCATGAAAAAGTGTGATGTCTTCCCCTTAACGGGACTGTCCAAACGCCTGTGCCTTTCTTTAGGCCCTAGATTACAAGGTTTGCCGTGAATGCCTTGAACATAAATATTGAACTATTGAATAGCTCCCTAATTTTGGAATGAGTGCTATTATTAATTATCAAACTATTGATACTACCCAGAAAATAAAATGTATTCATTTATTTGTGTGTCTATTTATAATAAATGATTTTAGACTTTGGCTCCTGACACAGGTTTCATAAAAACAGAATATTCCAAGCAATACAGTATCTCTTATTATTTCCCATGAGCCCCTTGATATCATCCTCACATTTATGCTAATAACTTGACTCAAGATAGTGCATTGTGGTAGGATCAGAATGGAACTGGTCAACAGAGGAGCCCAAATGTCAGATAGTGGAAACTCTCAGCACTATCCTTTATAGGGAAAAATGGCAAAGGGCCAGAGACTATGATCAAGACTATTACAAAATGACCACAGGCTTTAAGGAACTTTGCTTCTAACAGGCAGGTTTCTTGCCAAGGTGAGTTTTTAATTCAGCAATAGCAAACCAGCCACAAAGTTGATTTATTGGTACACTTAAGTAACATTGTTTCCGTTTTTAGTAACTAGCTAGGTGTTACCTTCTCAGAAGCTGCAACTTTGTACAATTTTCTCCTGATGCCAGAGATAAAGTTGCAGGGAGTGGGGCTAAAGCCAGCCATGGTGGTATAGGCCTGTGATCTAACCACTTGGGTCATTGAAGCAGGACCATTGCCGTGAGTTTGTGGCCAGCCTGGGCTATGTATCAAAATCCTGTCTCAAAAACAAAACAAGAGCAGAGGGTGTTGCTTAGTGGCAGTCCTTGCCTGGCATCCAGAAAGGCCTGGGTTTAATTTCATTTGCAACAGGCGATCTTTTAAAGTGAATTTAATTGTCCTGGGGAAATGATTCAGTAGGTATAGTGCTTTCTGTGTGAGCAAGAAAGCCGGCGTTCAGATCCTTTTACCATGTAAAGAACAAAGCACAATGTTTCTTACCTTGAACCCAGCACTGAGACAGAGAGCGTAGGATCCCTGGGATCCACTAGCCAGCTAAACTAGCTGAACCAATGAGCACCAACTGCAGTAAGAGACCCTGTCTCGAAACTTAGGTTACAGAGTCATTAAAGAAGACATGACATTGACCTCTGACCTCCACATGTGTACAAACACACACAAATGTGCCTACAAACAAGGTTTCTTTAAGCCTGCCTTGCCCCTAAATGTAGGACAGCATATAATATTGTTACTAATGTAATCCCAGTATCCAAGTGATATAGTAGTGCCCATACACAGACACCATACTCCATGAATGCTCCATTCACACACACATACACACACACACACACACACACACATATATGTATATATATATATATTTGTATATATATATTTGTATACACACACACACACACACACACACACACACAAGCTGTTTTCATAACCTAGCTGACAATGGCAAAACCTCCTTTCCAGGATCTGTTGACTGTGATCTGTCTTTAGCAATTTAGAATGTGCCCACCTGGATCCTTTAAAGTGGCCCTGTAGTTTCATATCTACAGTTTAATTCCAAGAAGCCTCTTAACTGCCCTCTGCACTCTGGGATTCATCCTTTTGAGCCTCGTCAATGTCTTCAGGTCTCTAAATTCATCACTTTGTGCCAATATCTACTTTCCTGGCCCCTTCAAAGCCTCTGACAATCGATACTGAGTCCAACCTTCAAATTCTGTCACTGGCTTTAAGCTTAAGAGGTCATTCAGAGAAAAGATGACTTCACCAGACTAATCAGGGGTGTTTTCAAAGCACGTTTTGAGTGAGGTCTTTCCTTCGGTCTCTATAAGGTAGACATAATTCAGAAACATCTCCCTTTTTCTACAAATTAGTACAGTGATCAAAAAGACAGCCTTAACCATGATGCTTAGACTAGACATCAAGTATAAACCACCACCGTCTGCCAAGTCAAAGTTCCACCCGCATCTCCAACCTCTGCCTGTGTTCTCACTGTCCCAGGTCTCAGCTCTATGGGCTGCGTGAATCCTCTTAGCTCTCAGTCCAAATCTTATTCTCAGAAAAGTGACCATGCTTCTCCCTAGTCACAGTGCTGGTTTCTAACCCTTCAAGGTCACCCCCAACTCACTCCCACTGCATCACTATTTGACAAGATACTTCCTGGGCTCAGCAGAGTTGCAAGTTTGATCCAGTTTCCCAAGCAGCCTTATCAGGGAGTGTTCCTCCCTCTGGGAGTACTCCTTCTCAAGGCCTTTTCTGAATATGAAAATGTGGCAGGGCTTTGAGCAGTCACAGCTACTGGAGTCCGCCATCTTGTCTCCGTGCTTTCGGTTTCGTCCTTCAGGATCCCAGTGCATCTCTGCTCTCACAACTGCATCCCCATTACTTTGATTTTATTGTGACAACATATTTGGTTAAATGAATCTGTCATGAGTCTACTGTTTTTATTAAGAGGATCAATATCTTTCAAGTTATTTACATTTTAAAGAATCTGTGGACTTTACCTGTGCTTTTGCTCCTTTTTAAACTATCCTCTTAAAATGCAGGAAGTGATGTGTTAAACAGACAGCCCTATGATCACTCAGCTGGAGTACTTATTAATACTCCTGCAAGTTGGCCATTTTTTTCAGTGAGTCAGAACACTGATTTTCCTCCTTTAAAAGGGGAAAGACTCCACTAGGGATTGGGTGCAGTGTTTGACTTTAATCTTTTGTCTTTATGGTCTCTGGGTCTTGTGTCTCTTAGGGAAGCTCACACAAGATCATGGTGGTCCTTAAATGTCATTTAATCTTACTGTGTTACATGACATTTTTGCACATATTGAATGGGAGAATGTTCTGGGGCATTTACTTTTCTTATGACGTTATTGTGGATTTTTCTGAAGTCACCATGTTTACCGTGGGCTCTTGGAGATGGCCTTTTTCAGGTTAAAGGAATCTCATAACCTTTTTTAGTCTTTCATGTTTCTGTTTTACACATAAATAAACATGGGACATAGCAGTTGCTCTCTCAACTTTTATTCAACTAGGGGTTTTGTTTGCTTGGTTTTTTTTTTTCTTTTCTTTTTATAATGATTTGCTTCATAGACTCCATTCCCTTATTTCTAAATCTGTAAACACACTTGCACTTTTCTGTTTTACTGCCAGTAAATTCTCCTTCCAATTTTGGTGTGTTGACTGTTTTTCCCTGATGCTAATTGCTGAGGGTGGGCAGCTTTGAGTGGGAGTCTGCTTCCTCTCCTCTGCCCTCCTCTCCTCCACTGCTACACTCCCTCCCACTTTGCTTACTCACAACCCTCATCTTCTTATTTAGATTCAGGCCTCTCCTGGTGCCCTGGTCTTCCACCCTGATGGTAGTGAAGGCAACAGAGACATAACCACTAGGACACTGAGGACTTGGCATGGTCTCAAGTCTTTCTGTCCTGCAAGAACAGAGCCTTGCAGAAGCTGTAGCCCTGGCAGAGAGCAGCTCTTTGCAGATTCTTTACAGAATGTTGTGAGGAACACCCACAGCAATCTGGCAGGACCTGAACAGTCACTCAGCTCTGGCATTTCAATGCCCCAAACTCCTAGGAGCATAGTTTCAGCCCCTGAATTCCACCATGTGCTTGTGTTTGTAAAATATAAAGCTTGACTTTTCATTTTAATGTGTTCTAGAGGCTCTGTTTACACGCCACAACTTTTCTAAGGTCTGGTTTTTTATTTGACTTTTGTATTCTCTTAGAACTTTGTGTGGCTCTTTATATATGTATGACAGGTGCTTTAAGAAGTTTCTGGAGTCAGAATGATTTCATTATCTCAAAGGAGAAACTGAGTAAGGACTTACCAGAAGTATAATATAAAGAAGGGGTAAGGGTGTGGCTCAGAGGTAAAGTACTTACTTAGCACAGGAAAGGCCATGGGTTTTACTCTTAGTACTCCCAAGCTGCTCCATGTTCCCCCCACAAATGGTCAAGGTTACCAGAACCACAGTCCTACTTCTCTGTACCAAGGTTTCTGCATTGTTGTTAACTGTTTCTTTAACCATATACCCAACAAGAATCAAATTAAAGAAGAATGTGTATATATATGCATGTACATGTGTATGTATATATGTATATGATGTATATGTATATGATGTATAAGTATATGATGTGTACATATATGATGTGTACATATATGATATACATGTATATGATGTACATATATGATGTGTATGTATATGTGTACATATATGATATATATGTACATGATGTACATGATGTATGTATATGATTTATATGTGATGTATATGTATATGATGTATATGATGTGTACATATATGATGTATATGTATATGATATATATGATATGTGCATATGATGTATATGTATATAATGCACATATATGATGTATGTGTATATGATGTATATGTATATGATATATACATATATGATGCATATGTATATGATGCACATATATGATGCATATTATATGATATATGTGTAGTGTATATGTATATACATTACTCTAATATAATATACAATCTATTACTGAAACATATCATCTATAATATATGTTACTGTAACATAATGTATAACATATTGTTATAATACCATGTTTTATTATATAATAATAAATATATTGTAAAAATATTATTATTTTATATAATAATATTATATACACATACCCTGTAAAAGGAAATCAGTTCCTGTTAATCTAACCTGATACCTGCATGAACTGTAATTCTTCCTTTATGGAGGCTCCCAAGACTCCATTCCTCTCAATGTGTACAGGGTATTTCTGAAGGGAAGTGATATGTTCAAATTGTTTCCAGGACAATGACCAAGTGCTCAAGAATTAATTGGTAATAATAAGGATAGCATACAATTCAAACCCTAAGGAATCCATTTAATACTCCTTTTGTGTATGTTCACTCTTGTGGCCTAAGCTTTTCTCTTCACCATCTGTTTTCACTAGCTATTGTGCTGGTGAAATGTTTGCAAATGAGTAATCTATCCACCCTGGATTATACATAGTCCCTTTTCCAATAGTCCTGCTAGAGGCTAGAACTCATGGATCTCAGGTGGGTAAATTAAGTTCACAGCCTTCCCACCTTTGATTTAATTTTCTCCTTTTAGATTTTATCCACACTGAGTACCAGATCTTTGGTCTCTGGATGGTTAGTGTCCCAGAAGCAACTAAATAGAGTTCTAGTTATACGACTAAATAACTTCCCTAATCTGAAACAACATGATTGATCTTTTAGAATCTTAAATAATCCTACTGTATCGGTTGTTTTCTCTCTGTGACCACATACCTAGCAAGAAGCAATATGATGAAGGAGAGGTTATTTTGGCTCATGGTTAAGGAGGTACACTCCACCCCAGTGAGGAAGGCAGACCAATGTAGGTATAGCAGTGTGCGCTAGCTCATGTCTGATAGGTTCAGGGAGCAGAGGGAGATACATGCCACTGTAGGTCAGATTTTCTCTATCTTTCCCCTTTAAAAACTGTCTAGAACCCCAGTGCATGGGGTGTTACTGTGTACATTCAGTTAAAACTGTCTGGAAATGGTTCCAGAGTCAGTGAAGCATCAAACATTCACCCCTTAGGATTTCTCTAAGCTGGAGCCTTAAATGGCTGGGGAATCTCCCTTTGGATACAGAGTATCTTTCCTGTCAGAACGCAAACGTGGAAGATTCTGACCGCCAAATGGTTTCACAGTCCCAGCCACCCTGTATGCTCCATCCTTCATGTCTGAAACATGAGCCACATTATGTTGTTTTCCTTACCAAATTATACAGTTCTGTATCATCTTCCCTTTAGATTTCAGTAAACACAGAGAGCAGATGTGGTGGCACTCAGGCTGAAGTGTTGTGGTCTCTTGATACTGCCTCTGTCAAACAACTGAGATGATTTTTTTTTTAAATTTTGGATTATTCAAGTTCTCAGGACTCAAGGAAAAAGCAGCTAGTTTTTCCACTATAACATCGAAGCCCTTTAATCCAAAAACCCGTGGAGTTCTTTGCCTTCTGATGCCTAACGGCCGGTTAGGCTCCACTTGTAACCTTTCAGGGCTTTTATAGCCACAAGTTGTTCCACCATTCTCCCACAAATGGTCGGGGTTACTACTTCTTGGTAACAAGGTTTTTTTTATTTATTGTTTCCTGTTTCTTTAACCATGTACCAAACAAAGAAATTAAAGAAGAAAGTAGGGATTGGGAGTATTGTCTCAAAACTCATTGGCTAATTAGGATATAGTCCATTAAACGAGGGATGGCTCAGTGTCAGGAGGCACCAGTAGCTGCGCGGTGAGGCTTGCTTGCACTTGGCCACGTCAGGAGACAGAGAAGATTGCTAGAGCTCAAGTGGCATTTTGCTTTTCCCCTTATTATTATTCAGTCTGGAACCTCGTTCCACGGGAGGGTACCTCTCTGCTGCCTGTGCCCTGGACTACTCTCCCACCCAACCTCACCTGTCCTTGGAGATTGGAAGTGAGGTGGCTCCAGGTCAAGGATACAGAATCCGGGCCCAGGAGCAGGTGTGGAAAACTCCAGCAAGCTCCTCTGAGCCAGTGCTGCGAGCTCCTTCAATACCCTGCATCTGAGCCTCCATTGGTCCCAAGAAGCATCTGTTCTACACAGCAGTTCCCGACTGGGTGTCATCTTCTGTCAGGCATCCTTGGTCATCCGGCAGTCCTCAATTATGTCCTCCTGCAAGAGAGGCCTCTGAGACTGCAAGAGAGGCCTCTGCGACTGCAAGAGAGGCCTCTGCGACTGCGCAGCACCCGTGGTTATGTACAGGTGGACACTGCTGTTCCTCCGATACCTCTTAAAGTTAGGGTAGGTCTTCGCTCCTCAGTTAAACCTCTCTGGGTATGCCTTCAAAGTCATAACTAGGGGTGTGCCTCCTAATTCTAAATCCAGTCAACAGTGGGATTAACCATCGTTCCACCTCGACACTTAATTCCTGATTCTGGCATCACTATTATTAAGTCCCTAGTCACAGACAACCCCCAGAGCTCATGTTTCTTCCACAGCCTCTGAATTAAAGCTGAAAATGAGCCACTGCCAATACAAGTAGAAAGGAATCCAAAGGTGAACTTCGTACTTAGTCACTAACATCCTTAACTATCTGAATAGCGTACATGTACTTGTTATAAAATACTGGATTATCATGCACTCATCTGTCTTTCTTGAACTCTTCTATCGACCTCAGTGTACAGATAAAGATTCAGACTCTAATTGTATTTTGCTAGACTTAGACTGCATTTGAACAAGACTGAATTTTTTCCTGAAATAACCATCTTCACAGAGCCACAACCAGTGACTATTCCTTCTCATGTTTATGTTCTACTTCAAGCTCTGAGAGACATTTTAACCAACACAACAAAAGTGAACCACATGAGCCTTTAATCACATTTTATTTTTCCTATTTCATACCTACTCACACCACATGACAGCATTACTTTTTAGTTTCTAAGTAGAAAATATTTTATATTGTCTACAATGTTTCACTAATTTAGGGCAATGTTTACAACATTATCTTAAGTAACCATACACCTGAAGCTAAAGCACATAGTAGCATCAAATATCTGGTTATTTAAGATAGAAAGCTTTCTGCTAACTATAACAAATAGGCAAGATTACACCAATTCCAAAAGAGAAAAGGGGGACTAGAAGAATGGCTCTGTGAATGAAGTATTTGCTGTGCAAACATAAAGACCCAAGTCTGGATCCTTAGCACCCACATAAAGAGCTGGGCATGGCAGTGCATGCCTACAGTCCCAGTGCTGGGGGGAAGAGACCAGAGGATCTTGGAGGCTCCTAACCACTTCAGGTTACATGAGAAACACTATCTTTAAAAATAAGGTGGAGTCATCCTTATGGTAAAACTGAAGATAACTATTACTTACATCACTGGACATAGAGAAGCCAACCTGGTGCCTGAATAGACTCTTCACCATCCTGTTTATGGTACCAGAAGTCACTACTAGAGAAAGGTAAATATCAATATCATTCAGCTATAAACTCTGCAATCCACAACAGTGAGCTTCCTGGTGTAGTAGTGGGACACACATTATGGGACTAACAAACTACATTCTGGTTGGATTTAAAGACCACTCTGTGAGGTAGAGCCCAAGCCTGTCACTGATAAAGTGGTCAAGCCCATGAGACTAGATACATCATGGGCCTAGTGAAAAAGTCACTACTATTATTTCTGTTAAAGAAACATAGCCATAAAATGACTCCTGATGACATACTGTTATATCCATTGATCAGTGTCTTACTCAACCCTCAATAGATAAACTTCTTGCAGCAGATGGGGTTAACACAATGAACCACAACTGGACAATATACAGAAAGTGAGAGACTTTGGAGCCCTCAGTCTTCATTGGGAGGTTTTCATCAAATCCTTACCTCAAGTCTCAGGGCTCTATAAGGAAGAGAAATTAGGAAGATTGTAAGAGTCTGAGCTGATGGATGACTCCAAGAAACGGTGTCTTACAGACATAACAAAATTGATATAAATAAGTAGTCATAGAAACTGTGGCCTCCTACACAAGGGCTTCATATGTTCAAATGAGATGGAGTATTATCACTGAGAGGGGAAGTGAGCACAGGGTCCAAGCCCTAACCAAGAAGCTATCTATAATTGACACATGGTAGCCAAGAAAAAAATCAGTTTTCTCCAATGAAATCTCACTGGGTCTATCAAGCACACTCTAGGGTAGGCACCATGCCCAGAAATGGCTGCCAATACAGAATGAACTCATTGGTAATTTTGTAGTTTGTTTGTTTGCTTTTGTTTAATTGGTCTTTCACCAATTAATTTGTTTTGAGTTTTTGTTTTTTGAGTTTTTTGATTTTGTGGGGTTTCTTTCTTGTTCTATGTTTTTGTTTCATTCTTTGAAAGAGAACATAAACTTGAGTGGGTGTGAAGCTAGGGAAAATAATGGAGGAACTGAGGGAGAGGAAAAAGATGACCAAAATATATTGTTTGAAAATTTTCAGTAAAAAGGGAAAATGAAAAATACTTAAAGTAGAGAGCATAAAGATACTTGACATCAACCTCTGGACTCACAGGTATATATATAGGTATGTGTGTATGTGTATATATACATACATACATACATACATACATGCAACATACATGTGGATGCATTTTATATATGCATATATGTATATGTATGGTATACATACATACATACACACACAATAGATGAATACATCTTTTAAAGAAAAGTCACCTTTAGCTCATAGTTTTAGAAGCAAACGTGTTATCGTTGCTCTGGATGTATCATGAGCATGTTATAGTCATGGTACAATGGATGAACAAAACTACTCAGCTCTTGGTTGGAAAACAAAAGAGAGAAAAGTAAGAAGACACATTCCCCAATGACCTAAACCTTCTACTAGCCCCATTCTTCAACATCCCACAACTCTCCAGGCATTCAGTGGCCTCAAATCAATAGATGTGTTTTGAAGTGTATGACGATTAATTTTAAATACCATCTTGATACAACCCAAAATCACATGGGAAGAGTCTTGGTGATTATTTAGATCAGGTTGGCCTGCAGGAATGTCTGTGGATGCTTCTCATGATTGATGTGAAAAGACTCATCCTGAATGTGGGTGGCATCATGCCATGAACTGAGTCCTGAACAGTGGAGGAGGTAGGCTGAGACGTAAGCCAGCCTGCCCAGTGCCATGTCATGGCTGAGTCCTCCACAGCAGAGGGAAAGGTGAGCTGTGTGGCAAGCATGTTTGTGTTTGTTCCCTCTCCTCTGAATTGTGATTGTGACTGTGACTTCCCTCACATGATGGACTGTGACCTGGAATCATAAGCTAAATGAACACTTTCATCACTATGAGGCTGTCTGTCAGCAATGTTTCTTCTGCTACAGAAATGGAAGTAAGACAGTCGTGTTTCAAATTCAAAGGACAGCAGCAGCACCTTTATTTCTCATGAGTTCATATCATTTATTGCTTTTCATAATGTGTAAGCCCATATGACCACTATTACTGCTTGTCAACATGGCTAACCTGGAATAAACTACAATCCAGAAATGGAAACCACACCTATGACCAAGATCTTGAAGCTGGAAGACACAGGCTTCTGACCCAGATCTTGACATGGATATCTTGAGGCATAATGTCCATGAAAAGTTTAGGCCTGGGCAAAGTAGTCCATGCATTTAACCCTAGAAGACTAAGGCAAGCAGATCGCTGAGTTTGGGGTCAACCTGGGACAAAGCAAGTTCCAGATCCAGGCATGGGGGTAGACACCTTTAATCTGAGCCACCTCAGGTTAGCCTTCTGTTGGAGGCCTACATAGGACATTAGAAGAAAGAAGATCCACTTTTTTGCAACTGCCTTGCCAGCACATCTGTTGGAACCTACTTCTACAGAAGACTAGCCGAAACAACTAGCCTGGTGGGACTGAAGAACTACTAGATTCTCGGTCTTCCTATTCACAGCTGCCCATTTGTTGGGTTAGTGAACTGCAGACTGTAAGTCATTCCAGTAATTTACCTTAATATATATGACATTCCATAAGTTCTGTGACTTTAGAGAACCCTGACTAGTACAGCCCAACTCAACATCTGGAAAATAATTTATAAACAATATCTGATCATTAATATAGATCTCTGTCAACTTTGAAGACATCTACTCATTTTGCTTTCTTTTGAAAAAAATTATGTTTAAAAGCAATCTTTGAGGCAAAGCAGATATCAGTTCTCTCTTCATCTGTCAGGTCCTCAGAAGTACTAGTCAAATTTTCACTGCAGAAAACTCCCCAAGGAGACGACATAATTTTGTCCCAGGAGTGGGTGTCAGTGACCCGAAACAATAGAAACTCGTGGGCATTGTTCTAGAACATCTGTTTATCTCTTGATTCTTTATGGTTACCTTATTAAATTAACACAAGTCATAGGATAGAATTATGTGAGATGTTTCAGTACATGTATTTGTATAGTAGTCCAAACAGAGTGAACATGTCTATCTCTTAAAGTCCTTGGCTTTTAGAAGTTAAAACAGGTAAAACCTTCTCTAATTCTTATAATGGCATGCATTCCACTTCTCTGTGGTCATGTGACCAGGAAACAGCTTCCCAGAATTTACCCCTGTGTCCCTGGTCAAATCTTCCTCATTCCTCCCTCCAGTGTCTGGGAGACCAGTCTCCTCTCAGCTCCTGCTTGTCATTCTCCAGCTTTGGCATGCAGGACAAATAACCATTTAACCAATGATTAACAACATTTTCTATAAAAATAGTTGCAGATATGTTATGAAATACAGGCATAATTTGCCAGGGTTTTAAGATAAGGCAAGAGACTTTGAAAATAATTGTGCTTTGGGTTTTTTTTTTTAATATCTACATCTCCTCTATGCCTCAAAAGCCTATTCTATTTTTCTAATATTTCTTTTGCAATACTTCTACCTCACTTATAACTGTATTCATATTCAACAGAGGCTTCGTGGCTGACAGAACGAGCCTGATTGCTGTCCGTGGCTTTATTGATTCCTTTGCCTCATATATTGTGATCCAGGTGGAAAACTGACATCTGCCGTGGTATGGAATGATCTGAGGAGCTGTTTGCCCACAGAGTTATCCTTTCTAGATAATGGCCGTCTGCCTGTTTTAAATGATCCAAGCTGATATGATACGTATTGGTTTAATAGTTTAGTCTCCCGTAGTGATATTCTTTCTGAACCCATATCATCATTACCATCGGGATGGGGGTGGGGAATAACAAGGTTCACACATTGCTGGAACACGTTTTGAGGGAAAACATTCTTCCCCAGGTTGCCCTGGGTTCACTACTTGCAGAAGGAACAGTGTTTGGGAAGAAGGGGAACGCATACTGATTGTGCTACCGGGGCTCTGATGTATCTGCTTGACCATAAAGCCACGATCCTGCCTGCCGATCCAATCACGATCTTCTGTGGTACTGAAAAGCCTCTATCAGTTTAGACAACCTTAAAGGGGAGAATATGACCTGGACACAACTAATTTGATCTCCTCATTTCCTCTCAAACGCTCTCCTTGTTTCCCCAATTATTATTTTCACATAGTGGAATGCTCTGCTTTTCCGAATTAATTTTAGTTTATGATTCCATGTGTGTCTGCGCGGTTTTCAAAGCTGCCGTTTTATAGCTCTACTTTATGAAATTAATTTTACTGGGCATTTTCACGCAGCAGCATGAACCGCGCGGGTGACATTTTTATAGCTCTGCGGTAAGTTTGGGTTAGGCCATATTTTACTCAGCCGTCTCCTATTTTTACACATTTGGGCCTTCCCTGCTGTGTTTTTGTTTTTGACATAGCAAATAGCATTACTATAAATATTTTTAAGTAAATAATTTTCTAAACTGCCTATTTCCTTCCAGAATGTTCCAAAGAGAATTACCGTGCTAAATCATAGCCAATATTTTCACGGCTTGTCACATACAGTTCCAAGAAAAGCTAAAAACAATTGGTAATATGATTGGATATATTTTGGTCATCCTCAGATCCAACAGCATTTTGTAATTCATATTTACTATATTATATACTGACATCTGAGTGTTAATAAAAATTTAGACTCATTAAATAAAGCATTGGAAGATGAATAAATCTGCAGTAACATACATTTGTGATTCCCAATTATCCATTCATTTCCTTTAATGAATTAACCAATAGGATAGGTGGGTTGGCTTTTGTAAACTTTTAAAATTTCCTTGCAAATTTCAGAAAACAAACTGCTTAACAAGAATGATCAGAAGCCATACAGGAAACTGTCACTGCAGAGACAGGAAAATATAAGCAATAATACAAAATACATCCAAGAGAGGTAGTTATAGATCTCTAAGGTTAGCACTCAGTGGTATTTCTGTTTTGGTTTTCTCTTCTTCTGATACTTTGTGTGTGGATAGGACAGGATGAGAGAGCATTTAGTGAATGTGAAACTCCTAGTTCCATTCCCTGCTACCCCAAAGCCTATACCTACTCACAATGCTGTTTGTTTTGACAGTGCACTGCTGATATTTCTGAATATATGTAAAATTTTAAATATATCACAAGATTAGCATAAATTCCAAATAGTATGAAAATGACATTTTCTATCCATTCCATTCTGTAATTTTTATTTATATGTTAAAAATATGTTGTTTAAATTTTACTCAAATTGAAATATGTAGGTCTAGTGTGTTTATTTTAGTGGCTACATGCTATTCCAAGTTTTTTGTCATTTTCTAATGGAAAATTATTAGCTTTCAGATTATTTTCAGTCTACATAGATGCATCTCTTCTCTTTCACACACTTTAAATTATGAAATAATTTCTTTCTATTTACACCTTCCTCAAAAAATATCATAAATGCATTTCCCCATGTGTTAAGACCTAAGGATTGTACCTGAGGAACACCTTTTGTTCATGCCCTATGAGATAGTGATACATGTTTTCCCGTTACAGATAATCAGTTGTGCTCAAAGCACTTGTGATTCCTCTATTTCTACACTAAGTTTTCCTGTCCCATGTCTAAGTTTTACATAGATTTAGTTGTACTTTGCATTTCTTTCTAATTATTATTTACTCTTTTACCAAACTCACTTGTTGCAAGTTCAATGTCTGGTATAAACACTGCAATTGTTGCTCTTTAGGAATATTTGTGTCAACCCTGTTCTTCACAAAGTGGGCATTGCCCAGCTTTGGCATGCACACTGAGAACATCATTGCTGGTCAGCTCCATTGTGTGAGCTTCATAACATGTGCATACACACACAGGAATTCTTTAACTCAATCCTTCCTTCTTGATATAGTTAGGAAACACATAAACATGGCATAAAAGGTAGGCTGTGACAAGTGCTGGGACATAGCACATTTTTCTCACAGTTTTTTGATTTGGGTTTGTTTTGTGTTGTTGTTTTCTTAAATAAGTCTAACATCTATACTCTAAAATAAGCTAAAAATGTGAGTAATGTGTATCAACCAGTAATATAGCTCTGTTTTGTTACTTGTTTTAATTTTTAAAAGGCATTTGTCATGTTTGTTTTGTTTTCTTTTGTTTCCTTTGTTAGAAACAATGTATCTAAGTTGGCCTTGAACTCACAGCTGTCCACCTCAGCCTCCACACTTATGATTCCACACCTAGGGCAACATAGATTTTTATTGACAATCATGGTGTACTGTTGTCTTAGGATTTTTACGGCTGTTGTGAAACACTATGACCAAAAGGAACCTGGGGAGAAAGGGCTTATATTCCCATACTGCTCATTGTCAGAGGAAGTCAGGACAGGCACTTAAAGCAGGAACCTGAAGGCAAGAACTGATACAAAGGCCATGAAAGGATGCTGCTTATTGGCTTTCTCTTCCTGGTTTGTTCAGCTTGCTTTCTTATAGAACCCAGGGCCACTAACCCAGGGACGGCCCCATGCACAATGGGCCAGTAATTACATCAATTGCTAATTAAGAAAATGTTGGATATTATGATGGCATGTTTTCAATAGAGGTTCCCTGTCTTTAGATGTCTTTAGGTTGTATCAAGTTGACATAAAACGAGCCAGTGTAATTCTATAAAACTACCTTGTTATATGCACTTTGATACTAACAAACATGTGGTCACATAGCAACAATGTCATCATGACATTGCTGCTAAGCACAGGGATTTAGCCCCATTAACAATCACTCTATACCACTGTTACATGTGTAGTCTGTTCTGAATCAAACAATATCAGAAAGCATTTTCATGATTGTTCACCCAAAATATGAATCTGAAATTTGTAACCATATACTTTCGATGAGTGATGATGTATTTGGGCCTCCCTAGTCAGGAAGAAACTTAAGAAAGAAGATGGACCATCTTTTCTACGTATATCCCCTAGGACATATTGAAAAATAAACCACCTGAAGATGCAGAATACACCTGGCTTGGGTCCAATTCTAATACCAAAGCAAGCACACCAAGGCCCTTTGATGGGTCCAGACTGCTTTGCAGGCTATTCTATCATTTAGGCCATATGACTCTGATTGTAGCAAGATGTCAGTGACAGATGGGGATGCTGTTTGGAATCTTTGGCAGGCTCCCAGAGAGGTGAATCACATGGAAGGGAAGGCCTTGCAAATCTGAAACATACTTCTACCATTATCTTAAGTCAACTATTCTTCCGTTGAGAGATAAGTCTTGATCTGTTATCAAGCCTTAGAGAAAACTGAACTTTTGACAAGGAGCCAAGTTACTATGTGACATGAGCTCCTCCACCCTCATCTCAAGGGTAGGACCTCACCATAAGCTGGGGAGTTATCTAGCCCATTGAACCACAACATTGAAAATCCATAACAGTCATCCATCAGCACATAGAAGCAGTCAGTACATATGTGATTGGTCCAGAGCAGGTCCTGTGGGCTCAAGTAAGCTACATAAAGAATCTGTACAAATGTGACAGTTTGTATGCCTATGACAATGCTTTCTGTTCCCAAGCATGGTCCTGGAACCTCATGGGGTGTGTGTTCTGAGATCAGTAGACTGAAGAAGAGAAACCTAGAGCCAGTTTGCTGCTGATTCTGCATGCTCTACAGAAACACTGTAGAAGAGGGCAGCCCCATCCTGAGAAAACTATGCAGAATACTAGTGGAGAGAAATATTCACAGTGGGGGAGCACTTTGGGTAATGTTTGTGGTTGTTTGAAAAGATAAGTGGCCAGATTTGCAAAGAGCTTCAGCCAAAGCTTTAATAGATTGGGAAGAAACACACATGTAAAATTAGTTAAGAATTATAAATCTATACTATCATATGTTTGGGGAATTAAAAGACTGAGCATTCTTCTATGGAGTGTGGGGAAAGAGAGTATGTCTGTGTTTGTGCATAGGATGGTTATATCGTGTTAGGCAAACTTACTACCTTATTGTTTTCATCAATTAAACATGACATAAGGAGATGTGATTGTAGGTTGGCAAGGGGTGATCTTGTGACACTTAATCTTGGTTGTTTACTTGACTAGATCTGGAGTCAACTAGAGGGTAAGCAAATTGGGCATACTTGTGAAAAGTTTTCTCAATTAAGTTATTTAAAGTGCCAAGACTCACCCTAAATTTGGCTGGTAACTTCTGGTGATAGCCCTGACAAAAAGGAAGTCTAAGAAAAAAACTTTGCTTTTTGCTTCTTTGTTCTTGCAATATGCTGATAAATACATTTACTGTGTTGCTGTTGTAGCCATTACTTTGGTGATATCAGAATACAGTTTTTTTAGATGTCCAATGTTGTCTGAATGTGTACCTCCAGGAATTCCAGGCTTTCAGTTTCAGCTTGCGACTGCTAAGATGCCTAGTCTCACAGTCTAAGCAGCTGCTGAATTCTCAGCTTCTCCAGGATGAGACTGATATTGTTGAAGTACTCTAAACACATCTTGTAAGCCAGTGTAATGAGTCCCCTTTTAATAGATACTCATGCCTATTATGCTTATCTACAGAGAGTGACTAATTCGAGCAGACTTAGTGGACCTAGACATAACTGACAATCTTTAATCAGGGAGATTTAGTAATGGAAGTGAATTAAGATTCAGAAAAATTTCTGGGAAGATAAGGTCAAACAAAACCAAATCACAAATTACAAGACTGGAATAAATGCCTATTCCTCCAATACATCATCACACAGCAGCAAATGTCACAAACTTTCAGATAATGGTGACCTCAAACTAATCATTAATCAAAATTGCAGGTGCCAGAAACCAAAATAGCAACCAGAGTGGGCAAAGTCTTGGGTGAAGGATCTAAAACAGCTGCCTTAGGACAATTCAATCAGATGCAAGGTGACACAGAGGAATGGCTCTCTAACAGAGGATCTTTGTAGAGAAATTTTAATCTAGCAACATGGCTACTCTGCCAAGGGATCAAATTCAGAGATATGAACCTGCTGGGATGCAGATATGACACTGAATTACAATATGATATCTGGCTGGAATGCAGACATGCTCTTAGTGCACATCTTTAATCCCAAAGAAAGGTGCGTTCATAGAAGGAAGCAGAGATGTTTGAAAGTAATGTCTAATTGGAGGGCAGTTGAGTGGGTGGAGTTGAGAAGATTCAGTTGAGAATCAGGGCAGTGAGTACAGCACAGTGGAGTTGAATTTGTTCATGAATTTATGCAGGTCAGTGCAGGTCAGCAGAGATGGATGAAGCCAGAGAATAAAAGGGAGCCAGAAGATTAGAAGAAATCGCTAGAGTTAGGTTAGAATGAAGCAGAACAATTCAGTGAGAAGCCGAGAGAAGCCAGATTGAATCAGCTTGAAGAGGAGTTTGAGCCAGAACAGCTGAGTTGAACCTGCCAGCCAAAGTCCAGAAAGAGCAGGAAAGGGTGAGCATATTCAGCAGTAAGTCTCCAAGGTGAGAATTATGCCAGGCAAATAAAAGCTACTTTCACAGAACCTATCACAAATTGAAGCAATTAAAAAAAATCAAACAAATCTTTGAGCTGAATAATGTACTAACAAAAGTTAGAATCGTGTAGTTCCAACATCAGAGGAAGAAGACACCCCCAGTTTTTGTGGGCACCTGAACTCACATGGTGCACACACATGCATGCACACATGCACATGTACAAATAAAAAATACTAAAAACTTTACTAAACACTCTGCAATGAGCAGGTGACAAGGATCCTCAGAGGACTCATCACCTAAAAGAATAATGTGTACGATATTGGCATAGCTATGTGGATATGGCAGTGTTGATATGGCTGTGATGACATGGCCATGTGAATATGACTATGTGGACATGGGTGTGTTTACATGGTTGTGTGGACATGGCTGTGTGGATATGGTAGTATACACATAAGAAGTAAAAACAATAGAACAGAATGGGTGAGTTAGGTTTATATTCCTGGGGGCAAGAAGCACGATGGTTAGGTGTTTAGACTGTGGAGTAAACCTGTTTAATAAAGCTCTGCCTCCACAGAGCATGTACCACTTGAATTTAGAAACACCATCTCATATCTCCTTGATTTATTTTCTTCTCTTGGTGGGGGCTGGAAATGTTGCTTGTTTGTATAGCTTGTGATAAGGAGTAATAACAAGTGTCTACTGAAGGTCTATATGTGTCCTGGAGTTACAGCTTGGGGGCACGTGCCTGCCTAGCTGAGTTCAGCCTCCAAGTTCTTGGCAGGAAGAGTGTTCAGTGACCCATGGGCAAAGGCTTGATTCCCCATTGTGTTTCTGCCGCAGGTGGCAGAGACCTTCTAAGCTGTGGCTTATGGGGAGTCTCTAGATTGCTCACAGGGAAAGGGCAGGTTCCCAGCTGGCCATCCTTCCTCTCTTTTTGCTTCCTTCCTTGACATGTGATTGTTCACTCTGACATGTGATTGTCCAGGATGAACTGCTCTTACAACAGGCCCAAATCAACTCTGAACTGCCTGACTTTCAACTCAATCTTCTAGAAGCATCTCCCAAAGTAAACTTCACTCTGCTTCCTACTTTTTCTGCATTCTGATATGATAATGAGATGCTGACAAATACACATTATCAACTCAACCTGACACCTCATTTTAGAAAAAACTCACTCAGGAAATATTTGCTATTGTTCCTATAATAATTGTCTCAGAAAAAGCACCATTCTTAACATGTTAATTTTTCTGTGATAAATGCAACAAAATTAATATTTTTATAATTTTTCCTGCCCAAACAACAATGTTATCAAGTCAATGCAGGCAAAGAGAAAGGAGCATTGTAAAGCCACAAGAGCACTGATGCTAGGAGAAAGGATTCATGGGGATGTGTGTTCCATGCGGCTATGACTGCAGTTGTTTAAAGCTTAGAGTTGGGGGGGATCTATGTGGGCAAACACACAGGAACATGTGGAGCTCAGAGGATGCTGGGTATGTACCTGTGTGGAGAGAAAATTAAGGCCTTATGGTTACTTTCTCCTGTGGCTGAATTGTACATCGTTCAGAATAACACACGTAGGAGATAATTTCCTATGCAGTTTTCAAACTTTAACCACAGACCCTGTCTTCATGTGAAAGTCATTCTATAAACCAGATAAAGGGCAGAGCTTTCTGCCTGAAGCTATTGCTCTCCTTGTAGTCTCACTGTCCTTCATCCACTGTGCCTAGAAATGAATGTTGTAAGGGGAAAAAAAACCTCTGCACATGACATCCATGTGCCTTTAAAGGCACATGTTTTTATTCTTGTTTCTATCAGGATCTCCAGGAACTAATGAGCATAGTGTTCTGTCTCTCTGTCTTTCTGTCTCTCTCTGTCTTTCTCTCTCTCTCTTGCTCTCCTCTTCTTCTCCCTCTTCCTTCTACTACTGCTATTCTGGACTATCTCTTCTCACTAGTCCTTCTAGCTCAGCTCCAGCAGACAGACTTGGGACCTTCTCCGGGCCTCTGCCCTGCCTCTGCTGAGCTCACAAGCTTTGGCTGCTCACTTGAGTGAATGGGATGGAACAGAATAGGATGGAATAGAGAAACGCTCTTTAGTTGAGAAATCATCTTTGTTTTTTGTACGTGTTAAAAGATATTTTGATTTATTTCTATTTTCCCATTATGCTGCTATCATTCTAACTAGGCAGTTCCCAAAACATGTATCTGGGAAGTGGAAGAAGAGGGGAAGAGGGACTAAGAGGGACACACACACACACACACAAACACACACACACACACACACACACACACAGAGAGAGAGAGAGAGAGAGAGAGAGAGAGAGAGAGAAAGAGAGAGAGAGAGAGAGAGAGATGTGTGTGAGAGAGAATATGTGTCTGTGTGTGAGAGTGTGTATGTATCTCTCTGTGTGTGTGTCTGTCTGTGAGAGAGAGGCAGAAATAGAGACAGACAGACAGAAAGACAGACAGAGAAAGGTGTAGAATAGAAATATGAGGGAATACTTTAACTGTTTAATGGAGTCACATGGAACACAGGATATGCAGTGAGAGCCACCATATTCAAGTCTTTGGTGGTATGATGCTTTAACCATATGGAACTTATGCTCCTTTCTCTGGATGTCCTAAATGCCCACATGTCCGCATCACACCTCTCCCAGGGGACTACATACTACCTCCTACCTCTGCCAACACTTCCACCTAAAGATGCTTCTTTGTTCTTAGGCACTTTCTGTGAGGACACTGGCCACTAGTCAAGACTCTTTGTATACTTGAAAACACTCGAATGACCGTTCTGCCCACTTCTCCCTGGGTCATTGATTGCTGGGGCTTGGCTGGTGGACTGGCCACTAGAGAGACAGAAGCCAAGGTTAAATCACCCCTCTGTTCTTTCCCATCCTGGCAAATTTGAGCAAATGGCTTCATGCTGTGTCATAATCACCACACCGTGGGGGGTGATGGAGAGGGTGTGCGAGTTAATGCAGGAGGGACATGCAGAGTAGTGGCTTGCCCAAACTATTCATCCAAAATCCTACTTCCCCATTGATATTGCTGTTGCCATTCCTGCTATTACTTTTCAAGCATGATGCAATCAAAATAAGCTTAAAATATAGTAAGCTACTAGAGGAGCAAGCTCTGCTGAGAAGAGAATCAGAAATGTAGATATAAAGAGGTCTGTAGGGGACTTAAAGATTCTTCTGTGTTTCATTAACTAAGTCGAGATTTTTGTTATCAAGTCTGGTGCCTGGTTCTGACTAGAAATTTTTCTTTGGACAGATGGACCCAAGGTGACCTCTCACTGCTTACACAACCTCTCTGTCATCAAGCAACTTTTATTAAACTTCTTAAATGACCATGGAGCAAACTAAATGTCTTCCAGAAAAACTTCCTGAGACAGCTTTCTCCCTGACACAGCACTTTCCAAGAAGTTTGGGGGTAGTCTACAGTAGTGAAAGCATACAGCCCAGCCTGCATCCACCAGGGTCAAAGGCACTAACACCTTCTGTAAATGACAAATATTTCTACAGATGCTCAGGGCACAGCCCTCCCAGGCTCACAGTTTACAAGAAGCTTAATGCCACATGACCATCGATTGTAACATCGATGGCTGCAGACAGCAAGAACAGAAGATTGAAGAATGATCGTTTGTCACCGACCTGAAGTTTATCATTGAATACCTTTGAAGCTTCAGTTTCACAAGCAAGATGTCAAGACTACCGCTTTGCTTTGCTGTCCTCAGGTATGGCTTCAGTGGAGTGTGGCCATGACAGGTGGCTGATAGGACATCTTGAATGAGTCAGAGGTCCCTTGGAGCCCCTTACAGCAGAGAGTCCTTAGCACAGTGGATTTCAACCTGTGGGTTATGCCACTGGACATATTTCCAATGGTCTTAGAAACTGAGACACCACTCAGTGGTCAAGTTAGTTATGAAGTAGAAACTAAAATATATTTATGGTTGAGGGTTCCTAAGGTCATCAGAAATATGCGTTTCCTAGTGGTTGTGACCCACAGGTTGAGAGCTATTGCCTTAGCACAATGAACGTGTCCTTCATTTTTTAAATTCAGTGCTTGGCCTACCAGATTAAAGTTCTACACAGAACTTAATTAATAAGCTGTTTAATTTCTTTAGCTATAACTTTCAGTACTATATTGAATGGATATCAGGAGAGTGGGCATCCTTGTCTTATCTCTGATTTTAGTGGGATTGCTTCAAGTATCTTTCCATTTAATTTAACATTGGCTGTTAGTTTGCTGTTCAAAATCATGCTTTTTCAAACAAATAGACAAAAATCCTATAGCACTAGTATAGATGTAAACACCTGAGCCTATGCCCCCCAGAGCTATATTATCAGTTTCTGCTCAGTGTTAAGGCAGGACTATGTCCTGAATGCTCCCTACTGCTCATCTTAGAAACTCGATGTCATGGAAGTTCTGATCAATCAACCAATCAATGTTGTCATAGTATGTTGTCATTATAAATAATGAACATGAATGTGCACCCTCTCTCCAAGTCACCCCTTCTGCCATGCTAGGATTCTGAAAGAAAGTCCTCCCTGGATGTGTTTATCCCTGAACTTCACAGTCTTGAGGTCCATGAATCAAAGAAATTCCTGTTGTTTTTAAATCACTCAGTATATACTAGTCTATTATAGCAACAGCAGCAGAAGACTGACTAACACTGAAGATGGTACTGATACTTCAATATTAGTAACTTGATGCTTTCCAATTGATTGACTTTTTAAAGCATAACCTAAATTGATTTTTTTAGAAAATACTTTGATCACTGTCAAAAAAATACACTGATAAGTGTGAACTGCCCACTGTTCCTCATAAAATAATGAATAAGATGGGAACATAAGGTGCTTTTCCACAGTGCAAAGCATGTACACACACACACACACACACACACACACACACACACTTTTTTGAAAGACAAGCCATTGAGCATTAGAAAAGAATGGGTGGGATGATACAAACAGATACACTGCCTCTGGGTGCCTGAAGCAGTTGTCACAAGAGCAGGAAGGATGAGGGGACCAACTGGCTTTCCCCATCAGTGGGGCTGGATCACTCCAGATTCCAGGAGATATTCTGTGTGCTTGAACGTCTGGTGTCAGCACTCTCTCCAGGGCCTTGGTGGTGTTTGGTTTCTCTGCCAATCAATTTCCTGAGTCTCTTCCCAATTTATTCCACACCAGCCTGCTGCCTCACTGAGCCCCAACTTGCGTTAGAAGGGTGTGGTTCCCACCCCACACATTGTCCCACTCTGTTTAGTTTCTAGAGCCTCACCCTGCATGCCTTAGAATGGCTGCGCAGCTCCTGCCCCACACATTTCCTCCCCTTAGTCTTATCAGCCTGGAGCACACCACCGGAAGTTGCCACACGCTGGCTATCTTCCCCTCTTGCGACTGTAGTCTCCCCAGGAGTGAATGTTTGCACTTCATCGTATTGGCAACGCAAGAAAACATCCATTAATTGAAAGTGTAGTGAACCGCCCACAGGGAAATGGTATTTGTGGGATGGTAATGTCGGGATGACTAGTTTTCCTTTCCCAAACTTTTTATACCTTACATTATTACTTTTATTTATTAAAATGCATACAGATTTTTAAAAGGATTGTATTTGAGCTACTTCGTTTACCTAATTGTTTGTTAGGTATAAAAAGGTATAATGATGGGAACAGACAGGCTCATTATTATTCAGATTGACAACTCAAAGAAGCTAACAATCCATTTTCATTTCCCACTTGCTTTGGCTTCACTGAGCAACATCAAGTTGGATGTTCTTAAACCATTTGATCTTCACCTGTTAATTACCTGCTCTTTTTTTTCCCCAACTAGATGAGGCAAACATTTTCGATCCCCAATCAAATACTCTCAGCTATTCTCACACTGAGTGAGATTAATTACATTTAGTATAAATGTTCTCATGTGTATTATCCTTTATTTCAAATTCAATCCATCCCTAATTACATTAATGCTTATGAATTTTCTATTTTGGTTTTGTCACAATGCCTGATACATTTGATTTAAGAAGTTGACATGCATGTTTGGACCATTTTAAATAAAAGACTTAAAATACTTATATTCTGAACTGGAGAAAGGACTCGATGGTTAAGAGTACTTCCTGTTCATACAGAGAACCCAGGTTTAGTTCCCATCACCCATGTGGCAGCTAAGAAACTTCTCCATCTCCGGCCAGAGGCGCGAATGCCCTCTCTGATCTCTGTAAACACCAAGCATGCCCGTTGGTACACATACACATGTGCAAGGAAAATGCCCATACACACAAAAAATAAAATTAAATACTGTGTTTATTAGGCCTTTTCTCCAAGGAGCTTCTTTGGGGAACTCAACTGGACAGGATGGGGGAAGGTGGTTACTTGAGACTCTTGGAAAAGAAGTGCCTCATTCAGTCTGTGTGGGGGGGGGGGTTCAGAACTGTGTCCCCCAGTTGCACGGAGGCTTCTTGCATGGCTGTGACTCTAGCACCCTTCTTTTTAACATGGTCTAGTCCCATGAGGGGGCATGGGGCCGTATTCCCAGTTGCCCTCTTTCTGCAGCATATACTAAGACATTCCCCCCAAGAGGGAAAATAGTATTTACACTGTAGTTTTCATGAAATACCTGGAGAGCCAGATTAAGATTTTCATTAGAACCTGCCATTATAGAATGCAAATAAATATTCCTGTGATAACTGCTCTTGATTTCTTTGATGGGTCTACGGCACATTCTTGCTATAGTTCAGCTGTTGCTTACAACACATACCCAGTGGGGCCACAGCACTAGGTAATCCCTCAGCCTTCTCGAAAGCACTCTGTCACCTTTCAGAAGCACCAAATGTTCCCACTCAAGCAAAAATGAAACTGGCAGCCTCCTGCCTGCTTTTTACATAGTTCAAGTCACAGAAAACCCCTGAAGCAATCATTTCCTTGACAACTGTTCATATATTCTATTCAGTGACCTGGAAAAGCTCTATCTGGGCCACTCTGTGACATCCCCATTCCTTTCTCTATTCTCATGGATCCTATAAGGCCATGATGAAATTATCTAGCAAAACAGACTTGCCAAAAGCTGTTTGTTGGCTACATTGCCAACAGCAAAGTGATCATGCATACATACCAAAGCAACATCAAACACCCAAGATAGAAATATCACTTAATGAATTAAAGTGTTCTGTATAAATGGACTGTACCTTTAAAACAGAAATCCATTACTAAACTCTATGACCAGACTGTACCTCTTGGGTCTACCTGTCCTAGGTTGCATAGATGAAGACAACACAAATAAAGGGAACCCCCGAGCCAAGGGAAGCTCATGGCCGAAGCATCGTTCATGGAGAACCCAGTCAACGCAGGTGTGTTAGCCAGCTGCCTCTTACTATAATCAAAGATCTCAGACTATTAGCTCATGAAGACAAAGGATTCTTTTGGCTCATTGTTCTAGACATTCCTGTCACAGGTCATACAGAGCAATCGCTCTGGGCCTCTGGAAACCAAGTACACTGGTGCAAACATGTTAGACTCTACTGCTCATCACAAACCAGAAGGAAAACAGACATACTAGGGTGTCCTGTAACACACTTTAAACAACCTAAGGACTTCACACAACTTCCAGAAAGTACCACTTAGGGGACCAAGTATTCAACATATACATCTTTAGGAGGAAACTCAAGTGTAAACCTTTGCAGAAGTGGAATCTGTATTAGAGACTCCTACTCTGCTGATTCCAATATGTTCTTTGAAATTTAAGTTAAGTCTATGGCTACTGTGATTGTCAACTCAACATAATCTAGACTCGCCTAGGATATATGTCTCTGGGGTTGCCTGTGATGGGTTATCTTGGTAGCCTTAACTGATATGAGAAGAAGTGTCTTGACTATGGGCAGGGCTGTTCCCAAGATCGAGGATCCTAGGCTGTCTAAAAGGGAGGCAATGAGGCGTGCATTAAGCATTAATTTCTCTGTTTCTTGACTAGATGTGATTCCAGCTTCCAGAAGTCCCTGCTGCCTTGAATTCCTAGATATGGTTGACTGAACTCAAGAACTATGAGCCAGAATGAATCTTTTCTCTTTTATGTTGCTCTTGTTAGAATATTTTATTATAGCAACAGGAAAACAAAACAAAACTCTATGATAGAAACTCAAGAAAAGACTAAATGTCCTATTTTACTTCTAACTTTGTGTAGACTTGCATCTGAACTAAAAGTGATACAAGAACCTTCTGTCTCTAAAGGAAAGACAGAAGTATTTCACTTTAAGTTTTTCTTCCCACATTGGCTAGAGATTAGACAGAAACAGTAGCAGTGTCATAGATCATAAGCTAGATGCCATGCTGTGATCTAGGCACCATGCTGTTAGGAGAGCAAAAATAACAAGCTAAGGACCTAGCTACCCAAGATTTCCAAGGTATCTCTGCCTTGGTTGCACCTACACTGCCATTTAAGGCATAGTCTTCTGTGGTCACACTGTCATGTAAGGCATAATCTGTGTTTACATTGTTGTGTAAGGTGTAGTCCTTGGAGCCACTGGAATTTCCTCTTTGTTATTTCTGTTAGGCTTAATAGTACAGTTAAAACAAATCAAAGGCTGAGACTACGAAGGATGAATGTCTCAATCTGTTTCCTGCTGTTATAATGAGTATCACCAACTGAGTAATTCATAAACAATAGACATTTGCTTAACTTGTGGTTCTGGAGATGGAGAAATTCAAGCTCATGATGGTAGTATCCAGTAAGTGCCTTCATGTTAAATCATACCATGGTAACTGTGCAAGCTTATAGTCAAGAAAAGAGCACTGAGGCAAATAAATTCTTTGTATCCTGAGACAATTACTTGGATTGCTGAAAATGCCATTAATCTGTTCCCAAGAGCAGAAGCCTCAACACCTAATAGGTTCCCTAAGGAATCACCTTGTTATGCTCTTTCAATGACAACCTATTTTCACCCAGTTTTCTATGAGACATCAAACCACAGCTTGGTTTTATCAGATTGTTTTAGTTATAAACAAGAGAACAGAACATAAATTAAGGTTAAGAAATAGTAATTACACACCCCTAGAAGCATGGCAGTTATGGCTGCTGTGTCACATGTACATCAGTAGGTGGCAGCGAGGAGAGAGACTATGTCTATGATCAGTGTTCTGACCTGCAAGCATCTGAATGATTAGTAACCTAACATTCCCTGAAAAAAAAGGCAAAAGAGCAAGAGCCTGAGATGACCAACAGTCAGGCACTATGCAGGATGGAGAGTAGGCCATGCCTGAGATGACCCTTGCCTAGAGTCATAGCACTCCTGATACCATTTCTGGGTAGACCCCAAATACTCAGACAGCCCCAGGTACCACCAGAAGAGCAACTAAGTGGTAGAGAAATGGAAGAGAAAGAGAAACAGAAGGATGAGGACACAGTAAAGAGAGGCAGGACTAAAGACTCAGAGTAGTAAGGAACAGTCTGGTGTTAGTAGTTGGTGATGCCACTTGGGACCATGGTGGAATCCTGGCCTGTGCTTCCACTGTGGCCACATCTGGATCTATGGACCTGCAGTAGCAGGTAATAGGATCTATTACCACCAAAGGCCAAGCAGTTGTCCCTGGTCTGGGTTGCTGCCTGATGACATGTTGATGTCTGAGGGCTGTGCAGAATTGGCCTCACCCCTAACCTGGCCATCGTGGGAGAGCTGGCTCTGGGACATGAGAGCAGGAGAGCTAACCCTGAGACCTGGCCATGTCACTTGTCTCCTGCATGATGGCATGGATGAGGGAGAGAAACCTTCCTATCCCTTACTCACTCCCCAACTGTGGCAGGCAGGAGACCTGGCCCTGAAATCATGAGAGCAGGAGAGCTGTCCCTGCCCCTCACTGGCTACAGTACTTGGGAGAGTGACCCTGGCTGTGGGGCACCTGGGCAACACAGCAGAGTTGACCCTGGCTGTGGGGACAGGTACAAGCCAACCCACGGCCATGAGCATGGGAAAAATGGCCCCACCACTTGTCTGCCATGCTGTGACATGGGCAAGGGACAGATGACCTCCCCTCTTGCCCCTTGTCACCTACAGCAGACAGGAGCTAGCTCTGAGACTCACCTGCTACAGCACTTGGGAGAGCAGACCCTGCACCTCACCTAGGCAGCACAGAGAGCTGTCTCTGGATATAGGGTTCAAGGGTTGGCTGGCCCCTAGGGCATGAGAGTAGAAGAGTTGGTCCTGCCTCTTGTCTCCTGGGCAGCAGCACGGATGAGGGAGAGATGCCATCCTTACCTCCCTCATCCCTTGCTATCTTTGACAGGCAGAAGAGCTGGCCCTGGGGTCATGACACTTAGAGAACTGGCCATGTCTCTCACCAGCTGCAATACTCAGAACAGTAGGCCCTGCACCTCTTGTGGGCAGCAGGGTAGAGCTGGCTCTGGTAGTGGGTGTTACTGGTGGGATTGCCAGGCCAGAGGGCATGTGAGTGGAAGAGCTGGTGGGCTGACCAGCTCAGAGACCCCTCAGGTCTAGACCCAGGGATTTGAGTTGACTCACCCTATCAGTGAACTGCTGGAGTGCATGAAGGAGTTGGTCCTACAGACCTAAAACTCCAGGGTCTTCATAACACAGGGCATCAACAGACTATCTGAAAAGAGTCCCAGTGAGGGTCCAGTACTGGTGGAGTAGCAGAAGCCAGAGGCCTCATACTAGACCAACAAGTCATTGTGATAAACATCTCCAAGCAAAGAAATGTGAACAAGGGTAAACAGTGAGACACACTGTGGCACATTACAGCTTCCACAGCTTCCACAGTGAGATTTATTTTTCTCTGTTGGGGGAGAGGTAGCAAGGATGGAGGGTGGATAGAAGGGAAGGGAAAAGTGTATGAGATCGGGGTTCATGATATAAATTCACAAAAAAAAAACAATAAAGCAATAAGAAGTTTTAAAAGGGTAATAGAAAAAGTGGCAGATGGGGGCTGGAGAGATGGCTCAGTTAGTTAAGAGCACCAACTGCTCTTCCACAGGTCCTGAGTTCAAATCCCAGCAACCACATGGTGGCTGACAACCATCTGTAAAAAGTGGCAGAGGATGAGAATAAAATGAAATTTTCTGAGATAATTTTGTGAGCATGGAAGTTCCCGTGTGCCAGCCAGTTCAGGGTTCTCCTTTGCCTCGGCTTCTACTTCATAGAATAGGACTTAAGATTGAAATTTTGGAATAAGCTGAAATTCTTTTCTCTGTCCTGTGAAAGGGTGGATGAACAAAAGTATAGTTACTTGACTTGTAATGAAATAAAAACCTAGTTTTCTAAATGACTGGTTACTGTTAAGTGAAGAAGTGAGGATGACTTTGAGTCTAGAATATGGACCCTCAGTTTCACATGTCCTACAGAATATATATTCTTACTGTAGTGAACTACTTACAATAGTGTACTACTTATAATAGTATACTACTTATAGTAGTAGTATACTACTTATGATAGTGAACTACTTACAATATTGCACTCCTTACAATAGTGAGCTACTTACAATAATGAACTAATAGTGAGCTACCTACAATAGTACACTGTCTATCATAGTGAACTATCTACTACAATAGTGAACTACTTCTATTAGTGCACTACTTACAATAGTGTACTACTTATAGTAGTGAACTACCATTCAACTTTTGTACGTTTTTTTTTTTACAATCAGATCAAAAAATATAATCAATGATTAGGGAATTCTAAATAACAGTTACAATAGCAAAGAAGAGCTATTTTAATCTGTTTTTATGTTGATAGTGATTTTTTAAATTATCTTTAGAAAGATAACTAGTTTAAGGATTAAATCTTGCATGGGATCTCCAGAGCGTCTCCAGAGCTTTGCTCTGAGAATCCTGCGGGGTATTTTTGTGACCCACATGAAGACTTTGGCATCCAAAGGAAAATGTTAATGACAAAATTAATTTGTGACAAAATCTGTGTTCCTGCTAGAACTGAGTCAAGATGCTCATCTTTGTGATTATTAAAACCCAAGATATTATCTGGAAATAGCTTCCTGATAATCAGAAGGCTGAAGTAAGCCTCAACGTCGCATCATTAAAAGTGTGTGCTATGGTTTTAGTTTTTCTCTGTGTAAAGGATTTCCATTGTTTGTTTGTTTTTGTTTGTTTTTATTAAAAAGACTTTCTATTCTAATTCCATTGTTATATAGGTGACATGTGTGATCATTGTTTTGGTTTCAAATAGTTTTACTGGTCTCTGATTAAAGTCCCTTACTTCTAATCCATAAACTTTTAGAAACTAGAAAGAGCTTTAAATTTTATATTCAATTTATATGTGTGATGTGTGTGCTTGTTAGTATGTGTTTGCATGTGTATGTTCCTGTGTGTGTGTGTGTGTGTGTGTGTGTGTGTGTGTGTGTGTGTGTGTGGTACAAATGCCAGAGGTTGATATAATGTGTCTTTCTTTGATTACTCTCCACATTAGGGATTTTTGGTTTGGTTTTATGTTTTTGTTTGCTTGTTTTGTTTTGTGTTTTGTTTTGTTTTGTTTTGTTTTGTTTTGTTTTGTTTTTGACAGGATCTGTCACTGAACCTCAACCTTATCATTTTACTAAGACTGGCTGGCCAGTGAGGTTCAGAAATCATCAGGGCTCGGGGGCTACTGCTTTTTATGTGGGCTCTGGGGACCCAAACTTAGGCTCTGAAGTTTACATAGCAGGCACTTTACTCTCTCCAGGCCTAGAAACTACTTCACGTTGTCTCACCAAAATGTAGTTATGTTAGACACACATTTGTAATTTTTGCCTTATATGTTATAAAAATAAAGACTAAAGTGTGTAATATCTTATTTTAGCTTTAAAGTACAAAACAGAAAACATAAATTACAGAAATTAAAAAAACAAAAACATTGGAAGGCTCCATGCCCAACACACACACACACACACACACACACACACACATAAATTCATGCACTATTAAAGCATGATTATGCACTCCAAGTAACACTTTTCAGGGAGTCTAGGATTGGATAAAAGCCTCCATGAATGGCCAAAAAATCAGCAAACTTCAAGAAATAGTATTGAGAATTGAAAGTTTAATTTCCATAGTCAAGACGTGTACAAGAAATACAGGAGCTATGAGAGACTATCGGACAGACAGAAGGCAGAGGAATCTTCCATGTCAGATCTGAACCGATCGAGGCAACACGGAGATAAATGCGAGACCCATCTTTACATGAGCAAGCCGTCCTTCGACCTGAGCAGCAAAGGGCGGCCAAGAGGCCCTCCGTCCAGCGGCCTTGGCTAAGAGGCCCTCCGTCCAGCGGCCTTGGCTAAGAGGCCCTCCATCCAGCTGCCTTGGCTAAGAGGCCCTCCGTCCAGCGGCCTTGGCTCTGGGTCCTTAAGATTGCCCAGAGTAACAAGAAGAGAGTCAAGTTGGATGACTTTGTCAGAGGTCACACAGGCCACCTGAACTAGCACTGTTACAAATTTGGGGACACAGACCTCTCCAAATGCTTCCAAGATGGCCAAAAGAAGCAGCATAGAAAGGGGTCGCAGCTAGATGCCTCAGAGGCCGGCTGCTCTAGGAGCCATGATAAAACTTAGCAGATGCCAAAGGTCCAGAGTGTAAACCAGCCATATAAGGACATCCTCAGAGTGTGTAATGCAAGTGAGGTTACATCTGTGATCTATACAGAAACTGAGACTCCTCTTGCTATTGCAATTTTTACTGAGGGTGCAGTTAAGTTGGAGCAGTTTTTGCACTCATTAGAAGAAGAAAACCATCTAAAGAACCCTTCAGGCTTTGTTGTGTTTGCTAACAAGACAAATGATGTTTGTCACTGTCATCAAACACAACATATGTGGCCTTGGTTTGGTAGAAGAGCTTCAAACAGTGTCTTATGGGCCAGCATAAATTCAGAATCAGTCATCAGATCTCCCTATTGAAACCTATAAGGGAAAGTTAAAAGACAAAGTTAATAAGGAAAAAAATAACGTGGTGATTAACCTAAGTCTGTTTGTTTAGTAGGGCGTAGGGTAACTCTAAGAGGAGAAGGTAACTGTGTAATGTCCGTTTTCTGTATCAGACTCCAGAGTAAGGAACGAGCATCTGGAAACTTCCTTAGGAGTCGGTTAAAGTCAGCATTTAACTGGCAGTTTAAAGGAGAAATAGAATCCTGTTGGACCCTTTTATAGGACTGTCTAGCAGTATCCCAAGGACACACTTAGATAGCCTGGATAATTTCCCAACCCTGTGTGTGTGATGACAGAGTGCCTGGCAGCTTCCCTTAGCCAGGGGATGTGGATGCTTAGGGTTCTGGAGCACACAGGCCTCTGTGAGAAGTGCTCCGCAGTGAGCGAAGGCGGCTTTCAGATTTGCCCTCCTCTTTTAAGAAGATGGCCTATTTTTCTCAGGTATGGACAGACATTATAGTGCTGAGATAATCCATGGTCTGGTCCTATATCTGGGTGATGTATACACACAAAAAAAGAATCATTAGTGGGAAATAGATTTTTAAATAATATTTTATATAGTTAAGTGTAACATCCGAGGACTGTGGTTCACTGAACTTTTCAGAAACACACTGATCATTTTAATGTTGGCTTGTGTTAAAGACCATGCAGGTACTCAAAAGGAATTTCTGTTTTATGGAGTTAAGGCCGATTGAGGATCCTTGGGGGTCATAATCCTTGGGGCTTGTGAGGAATCTGGGGCTCCTGGAAACTTCCTTTACTAGCTGTCTGCCTATGTGAGGATAGTTCAAAGTCCTTGCCTGGCCTGAGGGCGGCTTTTCCTGATCCTTTATATAGACTGAATGCTGGTTAGAATTCATCAGGTGGTGCCTCCTTGAACAGGTGACTTCCCCCTGTTACAGGGAATTTCTAAAAATGGCCCACAGTTTGTGGGTGGTAAGGGGGTAAGTATTTTCACTTTTAGTGAAACATTTTAATAAAAAACATGTTTTCAGTCTCTCTGAACATATGAGAATAGCCTCCAAGTACAGTTATTAAACACACAGATAGGCAGCTACACCAGTCTGATACTTTTTAACAACTGCATATAACCAATATTTTATATTTCAATACTTCAATAACCAAAATTTTAAATAAATGGTTAGAAATACATTTCAGCCAGTTCTTGTAACTGTTGATCTTTGACCCTAAAAATTATAATACCATATATATCTCTAAATCTCATTCTCGCTTATCTTTAAAAAAAAAAAAAACTTAGAACTTTATAACTTGTATAAGTCAGGAGCCATCGTAGGACAAAACTTATAATAGCAGGTAATCTTCCTGAGATGGTCTGTCTCAGATTAAACTAATTCATGACAGATTTGCTCCTGTGGTCAAGGCTCAGGAGAAAATCATTTTAGGAAAGATTCCTGCTATTAATATTCTTTCCTGTTGTCATTATTAAACATATATGACAATCACTAGGTATTAGCCCACCCTTTTGAGCAGTTCTACAAAGTACAGTGTGACTGCTATTAGATCCTTTTCTGATAGTCAAAACTGCAATGAGAACTCTGCCAGTCTCCCATGTGTCACCACTTAATTGCCTCTTAGATAAAGTAACCAAATTTTCTACCACTCAGAGCACAGAAGTTATAAAACCATTAACCAAAGGTCATAAAAGGGGAACTAAAGATTTATTATAGGTTCTAGGACAGAAGATAAAATATTGACCAGGTTTACTTATACAGAACTTCTCTAATAACTTAGTTATGGTTTTTTAACTCCTGATGAACCTGTGGAGCTGAGACAGGGGATGAATGCTTAGCCAGATAATTACTCCTAATGGATGTGCACATAAACATTCTTTGTTATAAACTTCTATTTCAATTTATGGTTTGATTTTATGTGTGAACTTGTGATGAACTTTTTATCATGTGATCATGTATTCTGAGAGATGTATATATGCTGAGGACAAAGAAAAGAGACAGAATTGAGCTAAGGAGAAATTTTTAGAACAGAACTGAGGATAAATTTTAGTCAGGACACAAGAGAACTTTTGGGACAGAACTGAACTCAAGAACTTAGAAGTAACGGCATAGCATTGGGAGAAAAGGCATTGAACATAAGCATTATTGCAACATCAGAGCAGGAGGAGAGAGCAAGATTAGAAGAAGAATGCAGAGCAGAATAATGTAGAAACTATAGGTAACGTAAAAAACTAAGAGAGCAGTGTGCAGAATGAAGACAGAAAGAGGAAATAAGAAGATGCTGCAGAGAGCAGGCCGGCTTCTCCTTGCCATGGGACAGAGCGGGCCCTTTCTTAATTACAAGGCAGGCTTAGTCTTATTAAAGGAACAAAGCTTTATTCTTACAAACTTGGGTTTAATTCATTTAGTATTAAAAGGATAGAAGCTCTCTCTTTCTCTATGCAACAAAGATTTGAGCTCATTTTTCATCCAGAATGAATGAGTTTTTTCTGCACTGGCACTTGGTCTTTTGCTCCATATACATATGTGTGTGGATGTGTGTAAGTATGTAATTGTGAAAATGTGTGCGAGCTGGGCCCAATTGGTTTGAATGGAAATGTATAAATATGTGTACATGAATCTATATGTGAATATATGTGAGTCTATGCATGTTTGCTTATGTAAAAGCTTTTCATTCTTCGAGTGTTATTCTCTTCTCCTGGTTCAATAGACGTTTATTGCTCCACACTTCCCCCAGTCTGACAAGCAAGAGGCATCTGGACAAAAGGGAAAAGGCTCTAGCAATTAATCCTTTACTTAATCTCCTGCTGTTTTAGGATGAGGTGCTAAATGCCAGAGACTTGCAGTTTCTGGCCTCAGAGGGACACAGAAAGCTTGTCAGCTACAGTAGCAAAGTAACTGAGACTTCGATAAGTAAACTTTTTATTATTATACAGCAATCCTAAATATCTTGTAAAACAAGATGGTGTGTGTGTGTGTGTTTGCTCACACACATGTGTATATGCATGTGTGCCTGTGTATGTGTACATATGTATGAGTGCATGTGTATATGTGTATGTGAATGTGTGTATAAATATGTGTATTGTGTAAATGTGTACATGTGTGTGAGAGAGAGGGTTGTCCTTGGACTCAAATCCTCCTGCCTCTGTCTCCTGAGTGCTAGGATTTGTGCACACAGGGCCATGTTTAAATATTCCACAGTAAACCTTAAATAGTTTATCTTCTTGGTCTCTTCTCAGTAAAACGTATTTTATTGTGGTAAGAACACTTGCCATGACATTTACCTTTTAAGAATGCTTAAAGTGTACAGGAGAGAATTAATCATTATAGAGACATCACTGTACAGCAGACTTCTGTTTACAAGGATGTGGGAAAGTGTTGGTAGAAACACAAAATGGTGCCACGGTGTCAGATACCTGGGTTAAACAGTGAGTTTGAGTCTCCTCTTATATACACAGGAAGACACTATCTCAGAACAAAATCCACAACAAATTGTGGTTCCAAAACTAAAATTGTGATTCCTAAAAACATTAAAAATGTGTTCATTATGTAGAATAGAAATGCAATGGAAATGTAAGTATTTATCCAAAAGAATTGAGGGAAATGCCTCAAAGATTCAACAGTATTCTAATATGCATTGCTCCACTACTTACAGTGTGAAGATATGGAAGCAACCTGGATTACAAACAGAGAGGGAAATATAATACCTGTGCACATATTTGTATATCTACACATGAAATATTAATCTCTTAAAGGGATTCCTATGATATGTGATATTAGCCTTACTTATGACATGTTAAATGGTGTCTTAGGGTTTCATTGCTGTGAAGAGATACCATGACCACAGCAATTCTTATCAAAAGATAACATTCTGTTGGGGCTGGCTTACAGTTTCAGAGGTTTAGACCATTAGTGGGAAGCATGGCAGCTTCCAGGCAGACATGGTGCTGTAGAAGGAGCTGGGCGTTCTACATCTTGATCTGCAGGAAGCAGAGGGGGACTGTCTTCCATGATGAGCATAGCTTGAGTATATACATGAGACCTCAAAGCCTTCCTCCACAGTGATACGCTCCCTCCAGCAAATCCACACCTACTCCAAGGCCACACTTCCTACTAGTGCCACTTCCTAATGGCCAAGCATTCTCACCTATGAATCTATGGGAGGCATATCTACTACAAATGGCATGAGCAAGTCAGAAAGATAAACCACCCAAGATTCCATTTAGATATCTGAAATGGTCACTTAGTCACAATAATGCTTAGCCTTGGGGGATACAACAGTATCTGCCTTCCTTGTCAAAGCTCAGAGACGACCTTGCAGAAGATAAAAAGTATGCAAGCAAAGGAGGAGGACAGGGAGGAGTGCTCGCTCTCTTGGACATGCCTGTTAACACAGAGGCAGTCGCAGCAGCTGAGGCTACCTGCCTAATACCCGGAGAAGATGGAGCCAGTTACCAGTCAGTCCCAGCATGCATGGAGGAGGGGCTACTGAGTCAAACCAAAGCTGGGGATCCATTGGCAGCTGATGGCTGCTGGAGGGGATTCATTTGTCTGTGGGACGGCAGGGAGCAGTTACTAGTACCCTGCTCATGCTCCAGAAGAGTAATAGGCAGAACTAATTGAATAAGTAAGTTTTAAATGAGTAAATAAATAAAAGACATGCTGTGGGGAGGGAGGTGTGGGGGGGGCTGCTCCTGCAAAGGGAAGGGGGGCTACTTTGGGCTTTCTTAGCCTTTCCATAAAGACCCCATCCCCACTGCTTACTGCCAGATGGTGGGCATCTTTCTATGCCCAAAAGTAAGCAAAATAATAATAATAATAATGATAGTAATAATAATAATAATAATAATAATAATAAATTTTAAAAAGAAAAAAGAAAGAAAGAAAGAAAGAAAGAAAGCCGTTCGTGGATCCTAATCTCATTAAGTCCATTCTTGAACTCTTTTGTTAAAGAGGGGGCCCTATTTTCTCTGTGTCGCCCCCATATTGAAGAATGATTGGGTACAGCTCCCCAGAGGGACAGATGGACATTTTAGAAATTTGTCAGTTCAAGTCTATTGCAGAGTAAGAGCCTACCGTGAGTGATGACCAGACTCCCTCTGAATTATTAGGTCCTCTTCATCACCATGCTTTGCCTAAGAGCCCAGGCTGCAGAACAAAGCAGGTTTGTGGTCACAGACCAGACTGAGCCTGAAACTCAGCACAACTCCTCAAAGGAGCCTGGGTGGACTCATAAGTCACGACATCCCCAGCACCAAACACATCCTGCTGCACACCACTAGGGAAGGTGGGCTTCACGTTTGTTTGATGGTTGCTATCAAGCATGCCCGTCCGAGCACTCCAGCTAATGATGCAGTATGCATGACCCTGCCCTCAGCCTGGGCCTCCCTTGAAGACCTTTCCCCCTCTAGCTATTGGAACTGAGGTTACTTAAAGAGTAGAACCCCTCAGGACATCTGCCTTCTCCAGCCCTCTCCCCCTGTATGCCCTGTTCATCACCCCTTCCTGCTGTGGGTGCTCAGCCCCCCACCCCACCCCTACCCCCACCCTCTCACTCCCCCGACCCCCTCATCTCCCATGGTTGTCCTGGTCTTCTAAAGTCTCACTCGTGGGTCAGCAAATTCTTGCACCCACTCCAAACCTTCCTCCTACCACTTTCCCTTAATTGAAACTTCTCTGACCTCAGTGGGCAGCAAACCACTTCAGCTGTCTCAAACACAGGCTACTATGTGTACTTTCAAGATCCATTTATCAAAATTGGGAGGCAGAAGAACCTCTCCTCCTCCCAGGTCACTCGCTGACCATGATCTCCATCCTCCCCGGTCCCAGGTTCATAAAACTCATCTTTAAATAGAAAAGGTGTACAAGTATTTAGCCCAAACTCAAATCAAATACACTGGAAATATCCAGCCATTGTGTACGTGTGGTATGTGTGTGTGTAGTATGTGTGTATGTGTGTGTGTGTGTGTGTGTGTGTGTGTGTCCTGCATAGGTATCTGTTCACACATTCATACACATAAATGGACTCCTAGCAGCATCTTATATGACCACATACAAATACATACATATGCTTACAAAATTAAAAAATTAGAAAACATATAGGTTTGTTCGCATGCATTTTTGTTATTATAAAATAATATACTTTTCACATTCCTTTATAAAAGCTTCTGATATAGTGGTACATAGAGCAAAGTTCACAAAGTGGATTTGTGAGTTATTACGGTGTCAATACAGAATTCACTTCAGACTCAGTGTATCCAATGGGTTCGATAAAGGCCTGACTGGATGAATGCACTGAACGAGTCCTACACCTTCCTGTGCATTTCATTATTCAGTTAGAAATCCTTGGGTTCACTGCCCTGTTTCTTTGCTATGTGATGAGGATACCACCGTATGTCCTTCTCCAGTCTGTCAGCAGTCATTAGGAGACTGTAGCTTACTGACTGTACATCTGTCTCATGGCCTTGCTGGTTTGAGACCTACTGTTCTCATTAATACCAATCAGCACAGCTCTGACCCTCCTCTCTCCTTGTCATTCTGCCTCCAGGGCAGCCCTGTGGGGAGCTGGTGCAGCCTCTTTGAGCCGAGCTGGTTATTTTATTGGGCGGAGTATCATTGGGACCCTCCTGTGGAATACTGTCCTCTGGAGGTCTTCTGGCTTGAAGCACTATGAACATTCTTCATACCACTTTCCTCAGCCCTTAGGTTTCTTCTTCTCCCTCCTGGCCAAACATCAGTCATTTCCACTGCCGATAAATGATTGTTGACCTTCACGGTCTCCAAGCTTCCAAGAAGATATCTGGAGGCTAGCTTGTTCACCTCTTGGGATTAGTATTGCCAGATTTAGAGAATAAAATTACATGACGCAGCTAATACCAGTCCTAGGCATGTAACTGTATGGCTCTGTGTCCTACCACAGAGATACAAGTATATCATGTTTATTGCTGCATTAGTCCCAGTAGCAAGAAAGATGGGACAGTCTCAATATTCATGAACAGAGTACTACGTAATGAAAATGTGGTATATCTACACAGTAGTATTTTGTTTGGCTGTTAAAGAAAAATGAAATTAACAAGAAGATGAGTGAATTTGGAAAGATTTATCTTAACCAAAGATAAGACCCAGAAAGACTAATATTGCATGTTCTCTCTCATAGGTGGGCTCTGGTCTTTAATGACCACATATGTGTGTATATGGGGATTAGTGCAAACACGGGTCATGAAATTAGAACGACCACAGGGAGAACAAGAGTGGTGTGAAGGGTGTGGAAGATGGCAAGAGAACCATTTGACATCAACGTGGAAAGGAGGCCGTTGGGGGTTAAAGGGCACAGGACAGGGCTGGGGTTGGAGGACAAGCCTTTGGACTCACTCTCCCTCGCTCTGATACACAGAGAAAGAGACACACACACACATGCACCATCCGGTTAAACTTGAGTTGTAGATGAACAACTACTCTCAGCCTAATTACACTGCAAATAAGATATAGTATTATTCTATCTCTTGGCCTTCTATGGAGTCCACAGGATACAAAATTCTCTAACCCCAGAAAGCGTTTCCAACTCACTTTAGTCTTATTTACTCATTTTATATTCTTTTCTTGGTACCAAATAACCTCAAAATGCCCGCACTGGGGATCTCCCACCTCAGGCCTGAGCTTGCTCGTAATGAGTGCAGCTCCTGCCCCGTGTATCTCTCTCGCTTCCATTATGAGCTCCAGACAAAATTCCAGGCAAACTGTGCTGGGATTTAAGCCTCATTATTGGTTTGGAATCCAGGAAGGTGACAGTGGCTTCTACTGCTCTACAGAGAGACTTCTACTGCATCACTGAACACGAGGGAACCCATATCTTCTTGCTGGAGGTGGAAATACTCTGGACGTTCTGTGAGACTGCATGAGTCCACCGAGCCAGCACCCTTTAGAATTTGCATTTTGTGCCCAATCTGATACTTGGATGCCAAGCTGTCCCAACCAGGGTACTGAGTAGTGGTAGCCTACCAAGTGTAAAAAATCAAAACAAAACAAAAAACTCTCTGATAAGGGGGTCATATTATTCATATCCTTTCTTGATTCCCAGCATAGTCGTCTACCACTGATGATTATTTCAAGGTACCAGGATGGTGCCATTAAATGTAAAACTGAAGAGATACTAATGGTTAGTTAGCTCTTATGAGGCAGGAAGAAGAATGCCCAGAACACCACCAGCTAAGTCTTTAGCTGGGCATGTGAATGTCTTGGGATGGTATGACTCTAAATATCAGGCCCATATCTCTAGTACAGTGGCACCCACTAAGCTGTTGCAGGAGAAAGTGGCTCTTTGGAAAACTACAAAGAGAATGTCTGCCTCACATCCTTCTCTCATGATCAGTCCACAGGGCAACAAAACTGCTTAGCAAATACCAGTGAACTCCGCCATGTTTGCAGGCTTTGTTCCCTTGCGCATTTTAAATGCACAAATAATTTCACCTGCCAAGGTGGTCTCCTTCTCCACCATTTCCCAGGTACCATCAGTAAAATAGTTAGCTATTTTGGACCAGATGACACTTCAGCTGTTCTGATCTTGAACTGAGTAGAGTGTGGGGCACAAAAACACCCCTATCCCATCCCCTCTACCCCCTGCTCATCAACCCACCCACTCCTGCTTTCGTGTCCTGGCGTTCCCCTATACTGGGGCATCGAGCCTTCTCAGGGCCAAGGGCCTGTCCTCCCTTTGATGTCCAACAAGGCTTTTCTCTACTCCAAATGCAGCTGGAGCCATGAGTCCCTCCATGTGTACTCTTTGGTTGGTAGTTTAGTCCCTGGGAGCTCTGGGGGTACTGGTTGGTTCATATTGTTGTTCCTCCTATCCTTCAGCTCCTTGGGTCCTTTCTCTAGGTCCTCCATTGGGGACCCTGGGCTCGGTCTAATGGTTGGAGATAGCAGAAGGCCAGAGGCCATACTTTAGGTGGCATGTTCTTTCAAAGCACAGGAGGAGGAAGGGCTAAGCTGCTGGCTCAAAACAAAGAGGCAAAGGAAAGGCTGGAGAAGGGCCAGAGAATGAAAGACCAGATGAGGCAAGTGCATCCCCCCGACATCACGTTACTTCAGAGATCTTTATATGCCCTGGAGAGCATGGAACACAGGGCACGAGGGCCAATATGCAATTTAGCATGTTTAGACAATAGTAAAAACAGAGCCTTTTCTAATGGAAATCTTTTCATATAAGCCAGGCTGTGGCGTGTCCCATGAAAGGAAGGGCTAGCATGGTTCCAAAACTGAGACAAAAAGGCCAGTAATTATAGAAAAGCCAAATAGGCCTTCAGGCAAATAGAAACCCTACTCACAATGAGGATCCTGGAGCACAGCCATCCATGGCTCCTCATTCCTGAAGTATGGATGTTTTTAGAACAGCATGTCCTCAGCCAGCAACCTAGATTTCCAACACCACCACCGTCACCACCACCACCTCGAAAATTACAGGTCTCTATGATAGCTACCCTTGAAATGTTGGCTATTCTCCACGACTGTTTTTTATATTTTGCATTTTGGTTTCTTTTCTTTAAAATTGAGACCCTAGACCGAGAGATGATTCAGTCAAGCACTGTGCATAGCTGAGCATCCAAGTTTGGATCTTAGTGTCTGTGTGAAAACTCAGGAGCAAGGGCTGAAACCTATAACCCCAGCACTGGACAAACAGGAACACAGAGATCCCAAGAACTTACTGGTCAGCCAATGGAGCCAATTTGTGACCTCTGGGAACAGGGAGAGACACTGCCTCAAAAAAATAAGTTGGAAACTAGTAGAGGAAGACACTTGAAATTGACCTTTGGTCTCTGTACTAATAAACATGTGCATGCATATCTGCATGTGTATAAGCACATGCAAACACGCACTAACACTACACAGATGCACATAGATACACAATTTTTAAATTGGGGCTTTTATACTGCATTAAGGTTATCCAGCTGACATACTCAGCACTCTTAAACTGTCTTGGCCATTGTCATTCTGCACTGTAAAGACACCCAAGTTAGGGTTTCAGATGTGGCTCAATGATAAAGAGTTTGCCAGTAGACAGGGTGTCCTGGGCTTGATCCCCTGCGTGACAAGGTCAATGAATTAGTTAAAAAATATTTAGACAAATGCATAGAGAAATTAAAAAGCAGCTAAAGATATATGTTCCAAGACTGCAGGATCAACATCAGTATAAATGAATCTGACAGAAACGTCTCCATCTCTGGTTGGCCTCGGGTTGCACCCAGTAGGCTCAGAAAGTAGAGAACTCAGAGGAAGGTGCTCTAACGCATTGATTTTGTGGTTTGGGATTTTATTATTTTGTCCTCTGTGCTTCCCTGGTTTTCACGTTTTTCTCCCAGTCTTGTAATTTGTGTGGGTGGTTTTCTTCATTATGCAGATTTTTCTTTCCTATCTCCATCTTTCTAATATTCCTCTTTCCTCTTCCTATTTATTTTTAAAATTCTACCATAACTCTTTACTTTTTTCTTTTCCTTGAATCTTCTTTTATTTCATGCAGTTAATGTCTCTAATTTGACACTAAGTAATTTTTAATTCTACATTGTCATCACCCCTGTAGTCATTGTTGTTGTCTTCCATGTCATTAATTGGCTTAAACTGTCTCTCTGCCCATGGTTTAATTTGGTGCTGCAGCTGGTTTCTCTTTGTCCTCTCTGAGAGGTACAAGGGATTGAGCCTTTAACTGAGGGCTACTTACTATTTAAGAGTCCCAAATTGTTGCTTGTGCCCTGGACTACTTGCTGACTGGCCCTACCTGCCCTTGGGGATTAGAGGTGAGATGGCGCAGATTCAATGACACAGACTCTGGGAGCCAGTGAGAAATGTTGCAGCGAGCACATCTGAACACTGTTGTAAGTGCCTTCAATAACCTCTACCCACGTCCCACTGGTCCCAAGAAACCATCTCTTCTAAAGAGCAGTTCCCAATTGGCTTACACTGTGCCAGCAATCCTTGGTCTCTCAGTGTGATGGTTTGTATATGATTGGCACAGGAAGTGAACCTATTAGGAGGTGCGGCCTTGTTGGAGTAGGTGTGTCACTGTGGGTGTGGGCTTAAGACCCTCTTCCTGGCTGCCTAGAAGTCAGTCTTCCACTATCTGCCTTCATATGAAGAGAGAAATCTCAGCTCTTCCTGCACCATATCTGCCTGGATGCTGCCATGTTTCTGCCTTGATGACAATGGACTGAACCTCTGAGCCTATAAGCCAGCCCCAATTAAATGTTGTCTTTTATAAAACTTGCATTGGTCATGCAGTCTGTTCATGGCAGTGAAACCCAAACTAATACAGAAGTTGGTACCAGGAGTACCAACCACAGGTATTGCTGTGATAGGCCTGACCATGCTTTTGTTTGGAAGAATGTGGATTTTGGGACTTTGGATTTGGAAAGCCATGGAATGTTTTAAGTGGGGCTTAATGGGCCAGCCTAGTAGGAATATGGAAGACAGTGGTGCTGAGGGTCATTTGAACTGTTTAGGCCTGCTGGCCCAAGAGGTTTCAGTGGAGAAGCACTTTATTATGTGGCCAAGAGACTGGTTTTGTGATGTTTTGGTGAAGAATATAGCTGTTTTTTGCCATTGTCTGAAGAGACTGCCTAGGTCTAAGGTAAAGAGATTTATATTAATTGCATATGCAAAGGAAGTCTCAAAAAGAGTCCAACAAAGATTTTGTTCTCTGGTTAAGTCTGGTGAAGAGAATTTTGAATAAACATAGCAAGATGAAAAAGGAAAAGTACAAAATATATAGTTTGAGTATTAAAGGGACTCCAGTAAATGAAATGGAACTGAATTTAAGAATATTAAATTGAATTAAGGGAGTGGTGATATGGGGGAAAGATTCTACTCAGCTAAATTTAGGTCCAAGCTTGATAGTACAAGTCTTTAATCCCAGGAGGCAAAGATAAGCAGATCTCTGAGTTCAAGGCCAGCCTAGAACAGAGCAAATTCTAGGTGAAGAAAAACTTAAATCCAGGCTTGGTGGACCACACCTTTAATCCCAGTGCTTAGGAGGCAGACAGGCAGATCTCTGAATTCAAAGTCAGTCTATGGAGCAAGATTCAGAACAGCCAACTTAGGCAGTGAAGAAGCTGGGAAAAAGGAAGCCAGTGATAATGTAATAGAACAAGGGGGCCAATGTTCCAGCTCCTGCAAGCAGCAGAACTCAGCAGCTTTGGCCATGTGTCTCTGGCTTTATATTCAAAAGAAAGAAACTACTGGGACAATTGATGCTGGTTAGCTGGAGCTAAGAAATTGGTGGTGATTAAGAAAAGACCAGTGAGGTGAAATCCTCTGGGAAGTGTTTTCTGAGAGCACAAAGAAGCTGTATTCCAAAGACAGCCAAGGTTGTACCTCATGTTGCAGCTGTACTTAGTAACGTGTAAGAATCATCCATGTGGTACTGGTTTTGAAGGCATGAAGGCATCATGAAGAACAGCTGAGGCTTGGTACTGTGAGAAGCCATAGAAGGCCATTGGTGAAAGTCTACCCTCAGTTGTAATTGACAGCCCAAGATTGAAGGGGTCATGCAAAGGAGTTTAGGCTTGGTACAATGAGTAGAGACTATGAGAGGTTTTGGTGAAGCATAGTTACAGTGGAAGACCCTAGTATATTGGAGATGCCAGTACCATGGGATGACCACCAAGAACAGCAGTGGCAGCGGAGTGGATCAATCTGAACTTAGAGCGCGACAGAGGGCAGAGCTGGAGAAGTGACACCAGCTCTTTGGAGATACACAGAAGATCATGTGTGGATCTCAGACATTGGAACAAGAAGCTGTGAAGCTGAAATTAACTTGGGGTACCCAAGATGTTGAAGATGCCAGAGCCACAGGATGCCTGCCAAGGAAAGCTGCTAACAGGGAGTGGAACAAGCCCAGGAGAAAGAACCTTGTTGAAGTCAACAAAGATGAAAAAGGAGTTGGATATCTGAAAACTGCTTTGCCATCAGACATAGAGATGCAGAGTTTGGACTTTTCCCAGCTGGTTTTCTGTCTTGCTTGGGGGGATTACAGTTATGTGATTGGATGAATCTCAAAAGAGACCTTGAACTCTGAACTTTTAACACTGTTGAGACTGCTATAGTCTACAGGGACTTTTGAAGTTGGACTAAATGTATTTTGCATTATGCTATGTTTAAGTATGGCTCCCATAGACTCATGTTTGAACAAGCCTATGGGGGCCAGGGAGTGGAATGTGATGGTTTGTATATGATTGGCCCAGGAAGTGAACCTATTAAGAAGTGTGGCCTTGTTGGAGTAGGTGTGTCACTGTGGGTGTTGACTTAAGACCCTCCCCCTGACTGCCTGGAAGTCAGTCTTCCACTATCTGCCTTCAGATGAAGAGATAGAACTCTCAGCTCCTCCTGCACCATATCTGCCTGGATGCTGCCATGTTTCTGCCTTGATGACAACGGACTGAACCTCTGAGCATATAAGTCAGCCCCAATTAAATGTTGTCTTTTATAAAACTTGCATTGGTCATGGGGTCTGTTCACAGCAGTGAAACCCTAACTAATACACTCAGCCAGTCCTCAATTAGGTCCTCCTGTAGGAGATGCTGTTGAGGCTGTGAGGCCCCAGTGTTTACACAGAGGTAGCCCCACCATTCGAACTACACCAAATAAAACCTGAAGATATATCCATTTCCACAGATGTATGATCACACGATTGAAACACAAGGGCATAAAAAGCAAAGCAAAATGATTCTTCCAACACCTGATGACTCCTCGGTAACAAAACTCAATGATATGGAAATAGTTAAAATGTTAGATGAAGAATTCAAATTTTTACTCGTAAAAGTATGGGCAGCGCCATTCCACTCCCTGGGCCACAGTCCAGCCTGCCTCCCAGGAGGCCTGCTACCATCCAGGACAAACATGTGAAATACCCAGACACAGATTCCCTGCCTACCGGGACCCAGCAAGCCCATCAAGCATAAGATTTGTACCATCCTCTCTGTGGCACATCTTCTGGTCCAGACCTCTCCCTACCATCTTCCATCTGCACTTCTCTCCAGGCCACAGCTCTGCCTGCCTCCCCGGAGGCCTGGGGCCACTGAAGACAACCAGAGCCTGTTTGCATTAGGGATTATCATGCAGTCCCAGAGGCCTGATACCACCAGGGACTGCCAGGCCAGCCAACACCGCAGACAACCACATGGCTAAAGGCCAGTGTAAGAGCAGAACCAACAACATCCGGGCAGCATGGCACCTCGGAACCCAGCTCTCATCCTACAGGAAGTCCTGGTTATCCTAATACACCCAAAGAGCAAGAGAATGACCTTACACTTCATCTTATGAAGATGATAATGGCCTTCAAAGAGGAAATAAGTAAATATCTCAAAGAAATACAGGAAAATCCAATCAATCAGATAGAGGCCTCTAAAGAGGAAATGAATAAATGCATAGAATTATAAGAAAATATAATCAAACAGATGAAGGAAATGATCAAAACTGTTCAAGATCTGACAGTGGAAATAGAAACAATAAACAAAAGAAAACAGAGGCAATCCTAGTGATGGAAAAACCTAGGGAAGAGAACAGGAACTACAGACGTAAGTATCACCAACAGAAAGAAGGGAAAGGGGAAGGGGAAGAGAACGGAAAAGGAAAGAAAAGGGGGAAAGGAAAGGATAATGGAAAGGAAAAGAGAAAAGAAAAAGAAAAAAAGAAAGGAAAGGGAAAGGAAAAAGGAAAAGAAAAAGAAAAAAGGAAAGGAAAAATGGAAAAGGAAAGGAAAGGGGAGGGGAGGAAAGGAAAGGAAAGGAAAGGAAAGGAAAGGAAAGGAAAGGAAAGGAAAGGAAAGGAAAGGAAAGGAAAGGAAAGGAAAGGAAAGGAAAGGAAAGATGCCTTGGATTAAAGTTAACTAGCCATGTGGCAAATATTAAAGCAATGAAGACAGGAATTAAAGACACGAGAAGATGAAAACCTCCCGAGTTCAGGGATAGGCAGGATCAACATCATGAAAATGGCTGTATTACCTACAGTAGCCTGCAGACAGAGCAAATTTGCAAGCATATTGCATTACATGAGACAATATTAGTTGGCCTTAGAGAAGAAGTTATGGCATTTGCCACAACATGAATAAGCCTAAAAGACATTATGCTGAGTCAATAAGCCAGATGCAAAAGAAAATTAGTGCATAATCCACTTACAGACAGAGAGTAAACAATGGTGACTAGACGCAAAGCTGAAAAGGAAGGAAGAAATGGGGAGACGGGGAGCAAAGCAGCAGTGCACTGTCCTAGTTATTAACATTGCAGGGATGAAACACCATGACCAAAAGCAACTTGGGCAGGAAAAGGGTTTATTTCACTCATGGTTCCATAGATCAGTTCATCACCAAAAGCAGCGAGGGCCGGAACTCAAGCGGAGCAGGAACCTGTAGGCAGGAGCTGATGCAGAGTCCATGGAGGGGTGCTGCTTACTGGCTTGCTCCTCACAGCTTGCTCAGCCTGCTTTCTTACAGAACCCAGGACCACTGGGATAAGGATGGCACCGCCCACAATGGGCTGGGCCCGCCCTATCAATCACTGATTAAAAAAATGCCTTGCAGGCTTGCATACAGCACGATCTTACGGAGGCATTTTTTAAAGTGAGGTTTCCCTCCTTTCAGATGACTTTAGCTTGTGCTGAACTGGCATAAAACTACTTCGCACATGCATTAAATCTAGGATCCAATGTACAACATGAGAACACAATGTATTAAGTACAAAATACTTTGTGTAGATACTAGCTGCTCTTGTCATAACCAAGTAGCTGTGCGATTATAGATATATTAATTTGCTTCACCGTGCTAATCAATGTACTGTCTTCCTGAATCCCATTATATGTCATAAATCTCAAATGCACGCTGTGAAATGCATTTTAAAATAATACGTGGAGGTCAGTCAGGTGGCTCAGCAGACAAAAGTGCTTGCAGCCAAGCCTACTGACCTGAGTTCAATCCCAGGGACCCACATGATGGAAAGAGAGGACTGACTCCTGACAGGTGTCCCCTGACTTATAGGCATACACACACACACACACACACACACACACACACACTCAGGGGAGAGGGGAGAGAGAGAGATCACACATAGAGTGGGGCACAGAGATACACATATACGCAGACACAAACAGAGACAGACACACACAAACAAATAAAACCACAAAGCTTTTCTTAACATAACAAATGAAAAAGATTAACATTAAACCTTAGAAAACTAAGTGAAGAGTAAATTGTGATGTAAATCGTAGCATTCTTATACTTAATAATTAGAAGAAACAAAAGAAGAAGAAGAACCTCACAGACCTGGAAGTTGTTTATCAAGAGCCCCACAACACAGTCTCGGCTTCAGACCAGGAACTGGTCATCGAACCCACGGCTCACAGGCCAGGACCTGGTCTGTGTCAGGTCCTATTGCTTCAGTGTCACAGGCCATTGTCCTGCACAGCGCAGAGCAGAGCGATGGTTATTGTGGGTATGGCCCCGGGTTATTGTGGGTATGGCCCAAGGTTATAGTGAGTATGACCCTGTGTACCTGTGAGTAAAGCGGAAATGGGTCTTAGAGACAGACGTGAGCAAGACCAAGACAGTTCAGAGAATGGCACAGATACAACAGGGGCCGCGATTCAGCAAAACACAAGCCACTGAGAACGAGAACCAACCCCAGGAAGGCAGCTGGTGCTGCTCACTGCTACAGAAGACAGTGCTGTCTACCATGGCCCGCCCACCCAGAACCAAGCATGCAGTGCATAAGACAAAATTCAGTTCCCTGGCAATCATTGGCAAAAAAAAAAAAAAAAAAAAAAAAAATCGCTTAGGACATGATGTTCCTGACATGAAAAACATGCCACGTTCAGGAGAGCCACCCCTTCAAAATAACTACCATTTTATAAAATGACCTTTCAGGCCTCTAGAGCAACACCTAGACCTTGTGCTTATTAAGCAAGCACCTTGCCTAGAAACCACACCCTGTAAGATCTCCTCTTAATTAAGTGCACCTATTGTGGGATGCTTTATCTTTGCAGTCAGAATCAAAAATCTCATTTATTTTGTCAAATTGCTTTGATGTTACAAAACGAAGGCAAACTTGTAAAGTTTGAAGTTCTAAATCTATGCCTGAGAGTAACGCTGGGTGTGAATGGGTCCCCTAAACACCAGAATTATCCTTTGCCCAATTATGTCTAACCAGGAAGCTAGCATGTGTAATAAGAATCCAATAAACATTTTACCACACCAGGGGATTAATTGAATAATTAAAAGCTTTTTCTACTTAGCATGAAAAATTAAGAAATCTAAAGGAAATACAGGCTGAATTTTCAACAAAAGTTTCAGAGGCCAATACCAACTGTGCGTTAAAGGCTGTATTTGATGCATCAGGTTGTGGGATATTTAGTACCTTACAGAACTTTTTTGGGGGGGTCTTGTTATAACAAAGAGGATAAACAGATGATAGATAGATAGATAGATAGATAGATAGATAGATAGATAGATAGATAGATAGATAGATAGGCAGACATACAGGCAGATACATAGATAGATGCATAGACAGACAGACAGACAGGCAGGCAGACAGACAGACAGACAGACAGACAGACAGACAGACAGACAGACAGACAAGCACTTTGTAGAATCCATAGTCAGATAGGCAGAGTGACAAGCTCAGCTTGGGGAAGCCTGGGTTCGAGTGCCCAGCCTGCCGAAGGCTGCTTTGGACAGGAAGCTCCCTCACTCTGTGTGCCTTGGCTTGGCCATCTGGAAGTCCACATAGAGCTTACCCCGAGTGTCAGACCTGGTGCCTGGCACAGGGACATGTTTAGGATGAGGTCTCTGGAGTCATGAGTTACCTAAGACCTGAAACTGTCTTGAACTTGCAAGATGAATAAAGATCATCGAGAAGTGAGTTCGAGTCAGATTACCTGGAGATTTCATGTGCGGAGTGTTGAGGGCTGCCAATTCTCCCAGTGACTCCCCCTTACCATGCCAACAGAGCTTCCTCCGCGGGGCCAAGGTCTTCAGGATTCCATCCCCTGCTTCCCCGGCACTGCCCTCCAGCTCCCAGGAAGAGTGGACCGTGGCTACTGCTGCAGGATGTCCATCCAGCCCAACCCTGGTATGCAGTCTTTGGGGGAATGCTACTAGGAGATGGGGCAGAAATCTTCCTCCGGGTTTAGAGAATTGAAAGGGTTAATCACTGCTTAGCGCACAGCTGCCCTAGCTTTCGGTCCCTTATGACACTACCTTGGGAGTGTTTTGGAAGGAGGTACACCAGACCCATTTTTCAGTCATTTGTAGTGTGGGGACATCCTGGATTGGGTGCGAAGTAAACACCAGATCCCCTGTGGTCCCCGGTATCCATACCTTGGCAGGAGCCCAATCCTATTTGCCAGGAGCATGTAGGACCAAAGGACCAGACCTGCCCTTGCCCATTTTCTGGTTCGTAGGATAGTTTATTAGTTCTGTTCCAGATCATGTGTTAGCTCAGTGATTTCCTCTCTGGATTGTATCTATTTTGGCTTTGAAGGGAAAATGATATATTTGTTCTGGTTTAAAAGACATAAACCAAATAGTGTTCGGCTGGCTGGGTTCCTGCAAAATCATGTCCTGACACAAAGGCTTGTGTCAGAGTCCTTTGCTGCAGGAGGGGTGGGACGTGGGAGGGGGGATTGTAAAGCAAAAACACAACCCAGGGGAGGAGGTGGGGCTGATAAAACAGGTGCTGTCCCGTCTGTAAGTGATAGGTGCAGCCTGGGTATTCCAAAAAGAGGCGACCATAATTCTCAGCGGAGTCTTCACCAAGGAACAGAGGGCTGACTCCACACGTCTCCCTTGTGCTAGACAGGGTAAATACAAAACAGGCTTCTGCCAGCACTCAACAGGAGGTCTTTCAGAGAGGAAGGAAGAGGCCACACGAGTCTGCAGTGGTGTGTACAGGTGTGGGAGCTCACCTTTCCAGCCTCTAACAGGCCACCTTAGAGGACCATGATGTACTAATAGGCAAGATGTCCCCCCAGCTGGCATGCTCCTGTTTGGTGTATTTACTCGGGATATAGCATTTGCACATGGCATCAGTGGGTCATATCTATTTCCTGAGTTATTACAACATTATTGATCAATTGCTGGGTGGGTGGGCGTTATAGAAGCTCTCCTGAATCCAAAAGCAATGAGGGTGGGCGTGGCTTCCAGCTTGGCGAGGTCATCCCACGTTAGCTTGCTGTGATCGGTGCCCAGCTGGAGCATAACTTCTGAAATTTTGTTACAATTAATAATTCACTCAGAATCTATGCTCAAGAGTAACGCTGTGTATGAATGGGTCCCCTAAAACCCAGAATTATCATTTGCCCAATTATGTCTAACCAGGAAGCTAACATGTGTAATAAGAATCCAATAAACATTTTACCACACCGGGGGATTAATTGAATAATTAAAAGCTTCTTCCATTTAGCATGAATAATTAAGAAATCTAAAGGAAATACAAGCTGAATTTTCAACAAAAGTTTCAGAGGCCAATACCAACTGTGCACTAAAAGCTGTATTTGATGCACCAGGCTGTGGGAGATTCAGTCCCTAATTGACCTTTCTTTTGGGTCTTGTTATAGCATGTTTTGCTACTGAAGAATAAACAATATATAGATTTTTTTTTCAAAACTTTCAGGAAAGATGCCCTCTTGCTATTTGTTTCTTGTCCAAGTAGACAAGGGGTGTGATCCAAAAGCCAATTAATGGCGTTGTTATCAGCGTGATGTTTGGCAGGGAAGGAGCGCTGGAGCCCTTAGCACTGGTTTTAAATGCAAATAGGGCGTTTTACGTACAAGATACACCGGAACCCATTTATAATGAACATCATTCCCTGTACAAATTCATTTCCACGGCTTATCATCCAAAATTTGTCCCTATGAGGGGATTTTGAGGTTCTGCAACTGCACCACTCTAACCTTCTGAACTCAGACAAGATTTTCACTCAGGGGAGCCCCGCCCCCTCTGCAAAAGCTCCCTGTCCCTGCTGCAGTCAGCAAGTTTCTTGTGGACTGAATTATGAGGAGTGACTGGGCTGAAGCTCAAATGAAAACCGAGGTTTCTCCCCGATCACCTGTCGGGATAATGAAAATAGCCCCTTGATTATAAGTGCAACATTTCCTGCCCACGTGACTGTCTATAGCTCAAAATCCGTGTCTTAGATTTGATGTGGGTATTTATGGCCTCATTCTTCAGGGAATCTTTCAGTCACCTCTGTCACAGGGGGAAAGAAATGTTCTAAAGCAGAGAAGCCCAACCCAGGAGTCGAGCAGGGCCGGAGGGTGCAGAAACTGAGATTTCAAAAGACATAAAGCTCTACTCCACTCCCACACTCTTTACCCTTCCCCCACCCCCACCCCGACGCCTACCCCTGCCCCCACCCCTACCCCCATCCCCTACACCCTTCTGGAGTGCTGCAGGGATTCCAGGCCGGGTAAACTCTTGCAAGACTCCATGTCAGCTGTTTGCTTTTTCTACACCTTTCTCCTTTCCATCCTTCCCGGTCACACATATTGATTAGCTACCAGTAGCTAGGCAGAGCTACCAGTTACCCACTTCTTGAGCTGTTCATTGGTCTCTTCTGTTCTCCCAAGTGACATCTTGAGGCCTCAAAGCTTTCTCTGTTCTTCAGTTCTAGGCACTTGGTAGGATCCACAAATATTGCCCGAGTAAATAACCGCTCAGATGGGCAAACATTCCAGCGAGGACAAATAAACAGACAAGGCTTCACGTCCAACAAATGAATGGATAAACCGGATAATTACAGGGTGTAACAAGTGGTGAGTGAAGAGAAAATAGGTAATTAGGGAGAGAGAAATCTCCCGGGCCCGGGGCGGGGACCGAAGTGGGGAGTGTGGGGCCCTGCAAGAAGAACCTGAAAGTCCCAGAGTCCGGAAGAGATGGCAGTGAGCAGGAGACCAGCAGTGACCATCATTCCTTTTGAGCAGAACGGAGAGGAAGCGAGGAAGATTAGAAGGAGCTCCTGGGCAGCCCTGATGTTTGCACTGCTCATGTAAAACAATAGAAATGTCACTGAAGGACTGATCAATAAGTACCCTGAAAACCGCAGGCTCGGAGACGTCCCCACCACCCCTCCAGGGAAGTGTAGCCACCTGACACACCCTGGTCCAAGGCAGAATCTGGTACCCATCTCACTAATCCTCAAGTATTAAGATTCCCCCTTTCTTCCTTTATGGCTTCAAAGAGAGAAAGCCTTAGCAACACATCCCAGGCCTTAGCAACAGCCCCCAGGCTCTTGTATGGCTCTAGGCTCTGTGGTTTCATATTGAATCCAAGCCCTGGGAGCCTCCCTTATCTCGGACTTGGTGGGAGCAGGGGGAATGTTCCATTATTAAGATCTCAATCTCTCTCGCCCTCCCTCCCTGCTCCTTCACTCTCTCCCTCTCTGTCCCTGATCTCCTACTTTCAAGTGACTAATTCCTAGCTAGTCTGAAAAGCAACACGACTCGCTTCGTTTTCTGCACTTTCTAGACACTCACTGTCACTATCACAAAGACAGTCTGGACACCGAACACAATCTTGTTCCTCCCTAAGGAGAAGGTGCATTTATGCCTTGTCCTCACACTTTGGGACAACCCACTACCTGGCATTACAGAGGTCCCCACCACCATCACTCCCACCGGCACCACACACACACTGTTGGCATCCCCCAGGGAACAGGCATAATATAAGGGCAACTAATTCTTCATACTGCCCTGGCCCAGAGCTCTCCAGACAGACTTTTGCAAGGAAGACCTGGGCTTTATTCTGCAGATGCAAGCACACATACTTCTTAGCGAGAATTTGCTGCTGCGAAGGATTCACCCTCACAGACAAACCCTACCAGTCACCCTCGAGAGTCTAGTGACACTAACTTGGAGATGTGAACAAAAACTCCTCAAAAAGAAGCTGTCTGGCTGGGACAGTAGGAAGAAGCTTCTGGAAGGAAGCTGTGTCGGCAGAAACCCATTCACTGACTCTAATCTCCGGACAGAGGCTTGTTACAATGTTGCAGGTCTAGAGACTAAGTACATTATCTTGAGCTGAGGTCTGGTCCTCCTAAACCAACATTCCCCGCCCACCTTTGTGTCAGAACTTATATCTTTCAACCATAGATTAAAAAAAAAAACAAAACTTTTAGAATCTATTAACTTATCAGGTAAGTAGCTTCTACCAACCCAAAAGCTAAGAGTGGCATCAGTTAGCACACGGAGCCTGCAGAAATGCTTCCTTCATCTTCCTATACTGTCTCTCTGATGGACCCGTCAATGCATTTTTAAAATTGTCCTGATTTATAACTGTTTTAAAATATTTCATTTTTTTTATTTGCTTTCTGTGTGTGATGGCTTGTGCTTGCGGAAGCCTGACTAGCACTATTGGATTCCCTGGAGCTCCTGTGAGAGTGCTGGAAATTGAACATTGGTCTTCTAGAAGAGCAGCCAGTGCTCTTAACAGCTGAGCCATCTCTTCATCCTGACTTAGGACTTTCTTCATTCTGTAAAACTATAAAAACTTCATGGAACTCATTCTATGTTGGATCATGGAATTGGGGTGACCCAAGTCTGTTCCCACTGGGCTATTATTGTCTGTCAAAATGGCTCCAGAATAAACTGCCTCTTGTTCCCCTTAAAATGAGAGCTGTGGTTTTTCCACTGACAAAGAATCAGACAAGAAAAGATGGCAAAGTTTGTCTTCCCTTCTGAGAGCCTTTTTTGTCCAGTGTCCTGGAGATGTGTGAAGAGTTCCTCCCTTTCCCAGTGAGGAAAACAAATATCAGGTTTTTGGTGTAAGTAGAGGAAAAATGAGTTGACCTCTCCTGTAAACTTCATGGCCATTTATATTATAGTGAGACTTCGAAGATTTGGAACCCAATGGAATGCTGCAAGTCAGACACCTGGAATAAGCCGTGCCTTGGCGAAGTACTCGGACACAGTACTTCAGTCATAATTACCTTGTTTTTGAGGTTGAATTTTGCCTATCCTAGATTCCTGAACTCCTGAACCTTCTGCCTAAATATTGGGATTATAGGACTATGGCATCATACCCAGCTTCCATTGTCTTTATATATATACATTATAAGGGGGTGGGGCGGCGGCATGGCTCTGTGTGCCTGTGAGTGCAGGTGCCTACGGGATCCATTTGTTCCCTAGGAGGGGGAGTCACAGGCGATTGTGAACTGTCTGATGTGGGTGCTGGGAAGCAAATTAGTTCCATATGCTTTCTTCTGAGCCTTCTCTCCACCCTCGACCCCACCCCCACCCTTACTGCCATTCCATCCTAGTTTGGTGAAAGAGTTCCACCTCCATCTTCCACCTCCAGATGCCTCTAAAGTATTCTACAGCTGGAGCAGTGGGGGCTGATCCCTGACATTCTTGTTGACTAACTCTGCTCATGTGCTCACGTCTGAAAAATAACCCTATTCAGGTCTAAGGGAATCACATGTCCAGAGAGGAAGACAGACATTCAGAGGACAAGGTGCTGTTACCAAAGGAGAAGCAGCATCAGTCAAACAGTTGGTACTACACTGCAGTGTCCAGAGAACCAACTCAGGAACCACCAGCATTTTTAATGAGTACCCACTACACGCCAGGCACGTGTAACTCTGAAAAGAAACATTTTCCCAATATTCAAATATTTAGGTCACTGCCTACTTGACCTAAAAGTTTCCTTAATTCAAAAGACGATAAGGAAGCAAAGAACATTTAGAGCCATGAATTCCTTCCTTATATCAAGCAACCAAATGATTGTCCCTGCTGAGGAAAGGGTTCCTTGCCAAGTCCCCGAGGAAACACTCTAGGCTGAATGTCCACATTATGGGTCTATGAGATGGTATGTGCTTATTCTTTATGCAGGAGAAATTCCACAGTGGAATGACCACGAGGCGCTGTCCTTTGTCTCCTCTGAGGGCTCGATTGAATGCGCTCACAGTCTGAAGCCACCTTGCCCAAATCCAGACAACCTTGTTACTCCCAGGTCCCTTAGGATATTTCCCCTCCGATATCATTGTGCTCGTCTTTAAAATGGGAGGGGTCACTTCTGCTCTCAATTCTGTAAAAACTAAGTCTTAATTGAATCAACTGAGGAAAAAAATATGCAGTTTACCCTCCACTTAGTAAGTGCTCAACACGAACTCAATGACTGTCACTTGTGTTGTGGAGAACCCAGGAAGCTGATTTCTGAAGACTGGAGATAATTAAGGTGATCGAAGGACAGCGATAGCCAGAAGCCAAATATTCTAGACTCCTTGTGTCCTTTATTTGTTCTTCCCATTGCTTATTCCTGAGATCGTGATTTAATTACATTACCCCTGTAGGAGGAATGAGTCAGCAAACCCTGAGCAGGTGGAGCACAGCGGCCCACACATGCACAGCAGTAGCTTCCAAGCCCGCTAACCTCTAACGCCTGCCTGACACCTGGAGACAAATGAAGACAATGGCAGAACAACCAATCAGATGGTGCCATCTACCTGGAGTGAGCAGTCATTGGCCAATGGTGCCCAGGTGGAAGTTATAAAGGCTTGCCCAGTTCCTGCAACAAATGAGTCTGCTTTTGCCGCTTGCCTGACTCCTGGAGTCGGTCTGTGTCATTGACTCTGAGCCTTCTTACCCAAGCCCCAGAGCCTTCTTTCCCTAGTCCCCCAGGGTCTTGGTGCGGGCCTCACGCAACATTCGCCCTTCTCTTCCCACCTTCCAAACCTTCCCTCTCCACTCTTTACTTCAGGGCCTCTTGTTTCATTGTTATTTCATGTGTACGTGTATTCGCATATGCATATGTATTCCTAATATGACCTGTTGAATCTGTATGATGTTACATGTATGTATGTATGTTTTCAGGGCTGACAGTTTGGCCCTAAACAATGAAAAGAATGCTCTGCGCTGGAGAGGACCATCTCTCTCTCCTTCTCCCAGAGTTACCCGGTTGTCTATAGCCCTTTGTGTGGGTTTTGAGGCCTTGTGAGCTTTTCCCCATCCTGTGTGATGTTCATTGGTGCCTTTCCTGTTCAAGCTCACATTTGGGAAGCCATAGTTTCTGGGACTCCTCGGAGACACAATCTCACAGCAAATTCCCTGATCCTCTGGCTCTTACAATCTTTCCAATCCTCAACATTTCTGAGCATTCGGTATGGGAGTATTTTGTTTTGTTTCTGTCTTAAAATGGTGTCTAACCTAATTTTTTCTATGCCTCTAGTTCTATATCTAGAAAATACAGATGAGCCAGGCAGTGGTGGAGCACACTTTTAATCCCAGCACTTGGGAGGCAGAGGCAGGTGGATTTCTGAGTTTGAGGCCAGACTGGTCTACAGATTGAATTCCGGGATAGCCAGGGCTGCACAGAGAAACCCTGTCTCAAAAAACCAAATCAAAACAAAACAAAACAAAATAAAATAAAATAAAATAAAATAAAATAAAATAAAATAAAATAAAATGCAGGTAATACCCCCTTTATCTGTATCATTCACAGGTCTACTCTTCATCGACAAAGAAACATGAAATAAGAAAACAGACTGCTAAGCAACTGTTACTCATTAAGATTTGATTTTTCTTCAAAAAATAAAAAGGATGTCTGCCCTATAGCAATTTAAATATAAGGAAATTATCTTTCCTATGTTAAAAAAAATTCTCCACATGAGCAGCTCAAAGGTATTAAGAAGGTAGGACTCTGGACATGTCAGCCCCTGGAGTCCTGGTGTTGTGCCCAGGGCCCTTATCTTTATATGTGGGAAATATCCCAGCACTCTGGTACCTGCATCCTGTTCAACAATGCAGGACCGGACACTACTCCAGTGGCTGGATGGCACCATGCCCAGTCAGCGATGGAAGCTCCCTAGTGAGGGGAGGAACAGGGCGTGCTGTGAGAAGCTGGCGGCCTCGGCCACAGCAGCCCCTGGTCCCGGTGTCTTCACCATCACTCTTGCACTGAGGGAAGTTTTCCTTCAGTGCTTAGCCCTCGCTGTGAGGTCTGTGTCTTTGTTTCTGCTGCTGCTCCACCTCCTGTCCCCTCTTTAAAAGAAAAACCCGATTACCTTGCAGATATAAGTTGGTTGTTCAATGTTAGGCTTATAACTAAAGCTGCAATCTGAGTTTTAGAATCATTTCCTGGCGAGAACACAATGATTCCTGTCAGGATTGATATATGGTTTAACTTGACTCTAGATATACTTTAAAACATTTTCTAGATTCTATTTTACTACTTTCTGTGAAGGGTGGTTTGCCTGCGGGCTTGTCTAGCACAAATGCATGCATGCCCTCAGAAGGCCAGAAGAGGATGTCAAATCCTCTGGGACTAGATTTAGAGATGGTTAGCCTAGGCCTGATGTGGGTCCTGGGGTCTCAAACTGGGTCCTCTGGAAGAGCTAAACCACTGCTCAAGCACATAAAATAAAGAATTTTAATTTATGTAGAATTATCCTTTAAGGAAATATCAAACATTATGGAAGCAGTTTAGGGATGCCAATTTCAAATCATTCTCTAAACAACTACAACAAGAAAATAACAAAACTCAACAACTCATTTTCTTCATTGTACCTGGGACTAGAAGAATAAAGTTAATCAGTCCAAAACCCTCACTGTTATGAATTTGGGTCATATGCCACTGCCCCACCACCACACACAGGCTCACGCTTTGAACCCTAATTCCTCAGCTGTAGATGGAAGTAGGTCATGGGGGCCTTCAGTTCTGACACTTTCCGTGCTTCCTGGGGTAGAGCCTTGTGGACAGCTCCTCCAAGTGTTCCTACACCACACTGTCCCCGCCATGGCAGACCGAAATCCTCTGAGACCGTGACCTGAAATACACCTTTGCTCCTTAGATTGTTTCTGTTAGACACTTTGGATGCAAACAATGTACAAGAAATGATTGCTTAAAAGGTGTGTGTTAGAATGGAATTCCACAGAGGGCAGCCCTGACAGGAATCAGGGACACAGGGTTGTGGAACAGACTCCTTACACTGAACATGCTAGAGAATTCACAAGGACATATTTATTGGAGGTTTTGTTGTGTGATGTTTAAGCTAATTTTTAATGAAGGGTAATCTAGTGACCTTAATATAATGAAATGCAAGTATTTATAATGAGCTTTTTATCAAAATTTAATTGGATGATCTAAGGGATGGGGACAGTTTCAAGTTGAATCCTTCTGTTTCCCAGATACACAAATGAATGGATATTCACTTTAATCACAAACAGTCCTGCAAAAACTATTTTAATACTGATGCCTGCGACAGGGTGCAGGCTTCCTGGTGAGATATCTTCATCTTGTTATTACCTCAGGGTCTGCATAACTGTTCTGATTGCTGTGACCAAGCAATGTAAAAGAAGAAAGAAGGGTTTGGGGTAACAATTTGAGAGAATATGGTCAGTGGAGCCCAGGATGGCATAGCCACGGGAGTTCGAAACAGGAGGTCATACGGTTCCTCTCCCCCCCACCCCCCTCCCCGCCCGGAAGCAAAGAGAAATAAATGAATCTCTGCGGCTCGCTTTCTTTTGCATATGGTCTTCCACCCCAACTGTGGGGTGTACTACCCTTATTTATGATGAGTCCTCCCACCTCAAGCAAACTGATCTAGGAAATCCTCCCTGACACACCCAGAGGTGTGTCTCCACAGTGAGTCTAATTCCAATCAAGTTCACAATAAAGACTAGTGACCACACTTAGCAGCATCTTCCCTTTCTGAGGGGTCTTGTCTGTTACTCTAATATGCAACAGAAGATCGCAGGGGTGGTACTCAGCAGAGTTTAACTGGTTTAAAACTGTTCTCTCAGTGAAGATGTGATTGGTTTAGCAGATTAACCTGACCAGAGAAAGCTCCCAGCATCCCTGTTTAACAATGGTATACAGTCTTTGGTTACAGTGACCGACTATTACATGAGGACAGTTAAATAGGCATATTTATAAATTCATTGGCAAAGTATGGAAACAATCATTTCTGTCTTGTGAGGTCATTATGACAATCATTTGGTTTGGTTGATGTTAAAAATGATAGCAATATTCTTGCCAGAAACAACTCTATATGATGTTCAGCCTTCCTAAAGTGTGTGATGTGGCTTGGTAATTGAAGAGGTCATATATATGCACGTGTGTGTGTGTGTGTGTGTGTGTGTGTGTGTGTGTGAGAGAGAGAGAGAGAGAGAGAGAGAGAGAGAGAGAGAGAGAGAGAGAGAGAGACCTTAGGTATAGAAGGAGAAGTCTAGGACTTTTCCTGTGATATACATTGGCAGAGATGAGGACAAATGTCCTACCTAAGTCTAATACTTTGAAATGTTAAGTAGACAAACCCAAAATAAACTTATCCCTGACCCAAGAAATTTGTCTACCTCTAATCTTGATGCACTCCCATGTTTTATAACTATAAACAATATTCTGTGGGTTTCACCCTGAATTTATAGTACTGAGTATGTTCTACAAACCTGAAACTGGGAGCTTAAGTTCTAGTGACCCAAATTTAAGTGTTCCATGATTGAGAAAGAAGACAGGCAACCAGCAGATAGAAGTATAAGCCCCTAGAGGCAGGCACTTCTATCTACTCTTCAAAAGACTTCAGAGACCAAGTCCTGAAAAACTGACACCCATTTTAAAGTAATCACCATGTGCCTATAGATATGTACAAATACAGATGCACAAACCAATAACTCCCAAGGTCACAAGTCATTGATGCAATCAAAGCCATAGTGACTGCCAAGAAAATTGACATAGAAAACAAAGTATCTTTACAAATGACACTAAAATGAAAATAATTTTAAAATGTAGAAGACATATTAGTATTTATAATACTGTGTGTATTAGAAAGACAGAGTTCAAACTCAAACTTTAATCCCAATCCAGCACCTCTAAACTCACTCTGGCCCCTTTCCCAGTTCTCTCATTGGGAACTTCATTCTTTGATAGTAAGAAACTTGACTCTCTTAATAATACATATTCTATTGACTTATATTTTCAACCCTAATATATATATATATATATATATATATATATGTATGTATATATATATACATATATATAATGGCTTTATAATCTCTAAACAGCACCTCTGTGAAAAAAATACTGTCTATAATATAAGATTTTAGTTAAAAAAAACTATAGTTTCATAGCATATAGTCAAATGGCTATTGTCTAGTTTGGGACACAATTCTATTTTTATTTGCCTCCTTCAGTATGTTCATATTATCTATTTGTGTCATCATTGGGATCCATTTTCTGCTGTCTTCTATTTCAGCCTCTCTATGAGCCAGCCAATGGTTGGTCTTCATTTTTCATTTCTGAGATACAGGTGACATTACTGTAGATGTCCTTCCTTTACAATAACTATGTGGGGAGAATGGGAGAATTGGGGGACATAATCAGGATACACTGTATTAAAAATGTCTGTTTTCAATAAAAATAATGATAAAAATCAAATAAAAGTGAGATGAAGTCTATAATCATCTTTTTTTACATCATATTTCCAGATACTAGCTAATACAGTAAAGCTATAAAATTTTCATAAGCTGTAAAGGAGAAAGTTTCCTGTTGTTTAAGAACAATAAAATTGTCTATCTAGAGAATGTAAGAGGATCTACAGGTATGTTTCTACAGACTGTAAGAGACTTACTAGTCAAAAGCAATATAAATAATGCAAACACACACACACACATATATTTCAGTGTCAGATATAAAATGTTTGAAACCATTGAACTATCAGAAATATAGAAGAATATCTTTGAAGAATATGAAAGAACTCTATAAAACTCAAGAGGTGATAGTAATCAGGACAATCATTTTATGCTCCAACTTTGATGTTTTTGACAACATACGCAGGTCTCCTCAGAATAATTTAAACATCTGATGCTTTCCAGCCAAAGTCACAACAAATTTGTTTTCTCTTTTGGTAATTTTTTAATGATTCTAAAACAGACAATAAACAACGTACTCCTAAGAGTTGGAAGAATAAGACATGGGATTTGACCCCTGGGTATTCAGACCTAAATCTACAAATCTTAAAGCAGGGGAGTGTTTGCATAGCAGACACCATGAACAGACTAAAACATAACCAGAACCTGTGAGACAGTGAGTTATGGCAGGGCTGGTTTTGCAAACCACTGTAAAAATAATGGCTTCCACAGTGCATGGAGCAGTGTCAAGTGATTACCCATATGGAAACAATGCAAATTGAGTCTTATTTCCATCAGACAGAAAAGAAAGACTCTACGTAAATTAAATCTTAAATGTGAGAGGAAAACCCATAAACTCATTGGAGGCAAAAGAACAGTCCTCTATGACCCCTAGGGAGAAGAGTTCTTAAAACAAAAGTGTATCGAAACAAATATATCAAAAAAAAAGAAAGGCTGATACAATATATTAAAACTAAAAGCCATTTTCATAAGATATTAAAAGAAAGTAAATTGAAAAACTGAAGTAGAAAATATATCTGTTGGGGCTGGAGAGATGGCTCAGTGGATAAGAGCACTGACTGTTCTTACAGAGGTCCTGAGTTCAATTCCCAGCAACCACATGGTGGCTCACAACCATCTGTAATGGGATCCGATGCTCTCTTCCTGTGTGTCTGAAGATAGTGATAGTATACTCATATAAATAAAAAAAAAATCTTTAAAAAAAGAAAATATATCTGCTAGCAGTGTAGTCAACAAAGGGCTGTATGGTGGTTACATAAAGGATCTACAAATATAGGCATGTGTACTATATCAAGCACAAACAGACATAAAAACTTGAAATCTGCTACCACTCAAGCACTGGTCAGGATATGATGGAATTGGACCCTCACATCCTGCTAATAGAGGAAAATCTATATAATCTCCCTATGAAACAACCTAGCATCATCTCCTACATTGAACACCTACATGCCCTTTGGCCAGGCCAACTCTAGTTCCCAAGATCAATTTGTCAAGGGATGTGTACAAGAGGAAAAATGGCAAAATATCTTAGTGTTTCATTGCTGTGAACAGACACTATGACTAAGGCAGCTCTTATAAAGGACATTACTTGGGTCTAGCTTACAGGCTCAGAAGTTCAGTCCATTTTCATCATAGTAGGAAGCACAGCAGTGTCTAGACAGGCATGGCATTGGAGGAACCAAGCATTCTATATCTTCACCCAAAGGAAGCCAGGAGCAGACTGTTCTCAGAGGGTTTCAAAGCTCACCCCCACAGTGACACACTTCCTCTAACAAGGCCACGCCTCCTAATAGTGCCACTCCTTGAGTCAAGCATATTCAAACCACCAGTCAGAATTAGAAGTGATCAATCAAGACAGTGATGGAGTATAAACGTTGGTAGTGGTTGCCTCACTCAATGGGTCATCCCTGAACAGTGGAGAAAGGAAGAGCTACAGCTACACAAACAGAATCCATATTAACCCAGACTCGATTCTCTTTACAAAGTGAATGTCAAAATCTCCGCAGCATCCTGCTGGGATGTAACACACATGGAGTACCTTTAAAGGATGACAGCAGCATCTAGTGAGATGACATCATGGGCTTCAGTTCTTTCAGTATGTTTATATGGCGGATTATGTTTATAGATTTTCATATATTAAACTAACCCTGCATCCCTGGGATAAAGAATGCTTGATCATAGTGGATAATGTCTTTGATGTATTCTTGGATTCAGTTTGTTAGTATTTTATTGAATATTTTTGCATCAATGTTCAAAAGGGAAATTGGTTTGAAATTCTCTTTCTTTGTTGAGGTTTTGTGTGGTTTAGATACCAGGGTGACTGTGGTCTCATAGAGTGAGTTTGGCAGTGTTCCTTCTGTTTCTATTTTGTAGAATAGCTTGAGGAGTGTTGACATTAGCTCTTTTTTGAAAATCTGGTACGATTCGGCACTAAAACCATCTAGCCCCAAAAAAGAATTTTGACAAAATCCAACACCCCTTCATGTTAAAAGTCCTGGAGAGGGCAAGGATACACGTAGTATACCTAAACATGATAAAGGCACTATACACCAAGCCAACAGCCAACATCAAATTAAATGGAAACTTAAAGCATTTCCACTAAAATCAGGGACAAGACAAAGCTGTCCACTTTCCCAATATCTGTTCAATATAGTACATGAAGTTCTAGCTAGAGCAGTAAGAGAACTAAAAGAAATAAAGAGGATACAAGTTGGGAAGGGAGAAGTCAAAGTATCATTATTTACAGATGATATGACAGTATACATAAGTGTCCCCAAAAATTCTACCAGAGAACCCCTATATCTGATAAACACCTTCACCAAAGTGGCTGGATACAAAATTAACTCAAAATCAGTGGCCTTTCTTCATACAAGTGATAAACAGGCTGAGAAAGAAATTAGCGAAACAATACCTTTCACAATAGCCACAAATAACATGAAATTCCTTGATGTGACTCTAAGCAAGCAAGTAAAAGACCTGTATGACAAGAACTTCCACTCTCTGAAGAAGGAAACTGGGGAAGATATCAGAAGGTAGAAAGATCTTCCTCGCTTATGGATCTGTAGAATTAACCTAGTGAAGATGGCCATCTTACCAAAAGCAATCTACAGAGTCTATGCAATTCCCATAAAAATTCCAACACAATTCTTCACAGATCTTGAAAGAACAATTCTCAACTTCATATGGAAAAACAGAATACCCCAGGGTAGCTAAAATGATCATGAACAATAAAAGAACATCTGAAGTTATCAATTCCTGTGACTTCAAGCTATTCTAAGAGCAATAGTAATAAGAACTGCATGGTATTGGAATAGAAACAGACAGGTGGATCAATGCAATTGAATCAGGGCCTAGAAATAAACCTGCATACCTACAGACACTTGATTTTTAACAAAGAAGCCAAAACCATACAATAAAAAATGGATAACAACTTCAACAAATGGTGTTTGTCTAACTGGGTGTCTATACATAGAAGGATGCAAATAGATCCATATTTATCACCCTGCACAAAACTGAAGTCCAAGTGGATCAAAGACTGACATAAAATCAGATACACTAAATGTAATAGAAAAGCAAGTCAGAAATAGCTTTGTATCATTGGTACAGGAGACAGCTTCCTGACCAGAACACCAATGGCTCAGGCACTAAAGTCAAAAATTAATAAATGGGACCACATCAAACCACTATCAACATATATATCAACTATCATCAGGACAAAATGACAGCCTACAGAGTGAGAAAAGATCTTCACTAACCCTACATCTGACAGAGGGCTAATATCCAAAATATATAAAGAACTCAAGAAGCTAAACACCAACAAACCAAATAACCCAATGAAAAATGGGACACAGAGCTAAACAGAATTCTCAACAAAGGAAATGTGAATGACTGAGAAGCACCTAAAGAAATGTTCACTGTCCTTAGTTATCATGAAAATGCAAATCAAAATGACTCTGAGACTCTACTTCACATCAGTCAGAATGGCTAAAACCAAAAACTCAAACCACAGCACATGTTGGTGAGGATGTGGAGCAAGGGGAACACCCCTCCATTGCTGGTGGGGGTGCAAACTTGTACAACCACTCTGGAAATCAATTTGGCAGTTTCTCAGAAGATTGGGAATAGTTCCACCTCAAGGCCTAGCTATACCACCCCTGGGCATATACCCAAAAGACGCTCTGCCATCCCACAAGGAAGTTTGCTCAACTGTGTTCATAGCAGATTTATTCGTAATAGCCAGAAACTAGAAGCAACGTAGATGTCTCTCAACTAAAGAGTGGATACAAAAATGTGGTATATCTACAACTGGAATACCTCAGAGCTATGAAAAACAAAGACATCATGGATTTCACTGACAAATGGATGGAACTAGAAAATATCCTGAGTGAGGTGAGCAAGGCCCAAAGGACATGAATGGTATGCACTCACTTATAAGTGAATATTAGCCATAAAGTGCAGGATACCCATGCTATAATCAACAGACCCAAAGAAGCCAAATAACAAGGAGGGCCAAAGGGAGGGTGTTTGAATCTTTCTAAGAAGGGGAAACAGATATCAGAGATCAATAGAAGGAGGAGGTTGGGGAGAAGAGGGGATACGGAAGCGAACAGGATGGGTAAGGGGAGATCGTATGTAGGGAAAGCAGGGGAGAAAGGGGAGATCAGGTGGAAGAGCCAACCAGAGTTGCCGGGATAGGGAGAGTCCCCAGACAGTCTAAGGGGAAACTGCAGCTGAGATTCCTAGCAGTAGGGGATAGAGATCTGAAGTGGTCACTTCCTGTAGCCACTGGCAGGACTCCCAGTGGAAGGATAAGAACAGAAACCCACCCACAAAGCCTCTGACCCAAAATGTGTCCTGCCTACAAGATGTATAGGGACAAAGATAGAGCAGAGTCTGAGGCAAAAGCCAACTAATGACTGGCCCAAATTGAGACCCATCCCATGGACAAGAACCAGTCCCTGACACTCTTAATGATACTCTGTTATGCTTTAGACAGAAACCTGAGAGGCTCCACCCAGTAGCCAATGGAAAGAGATGCAGAAACTCATAACCACATATTAGATGCAGCTCAGGGAGTCTTATGAAAGAGTTGGGAGAAACATGACAGGACCCAAAGAGGATAGGGACTCCACAGGAAGACCAATAGACCCTTGGGGGGTCCCAGTGACTGAATGAATCACCAGCCAAAGAACAAGCACAGGCCGGTCCTAGACCCCCTGCACATATGTAATAGATGAGCAGCTTGGTCTTCATGCAGGTCCCCAACAACTGGAGCAGAGACTGTCTCTAAGCCTTTGGCCGGCTTGCCTGCCTGCGGATCCCATTTCCCTAAATGGACAGCCTTGTGTGGTCTCAGTGGAAGAACAGAAGGGGAGAATGCGGGTAGGACTGGCTCGAGGGGGCACTGGAAGGAGACAAAGAACTGCTATTGGGTTGTAAAGGCAATAAATAGTAAAATAATGGAAACCGTTATAAATTAATAATAAAAAATGGAAACTGTTCATAGGATCAAGGAGGGAGGGGAAATGGGGGTACAGCAAAGGAAGTGTTTGGCTTTCATGTCAACGTTTGTAAACTGGGGTTGGGTATATAGCCCCTTGTTGTCCGCAGCACCTTATGAATGAAATACACTGGAGCAATCTGTTTCTACTTGTTATTTCAGTAAAATGTAAAGGCATTTTGAAAGCCAGTTTGAGAGGAACACACATAGTGCAAGAACACCCTTTCTGTGGACACGGGGATCAGCACACATCCGTGAGGACGAACTATCTATCCCAGGTGGAGGTTTGAAAGGTCGCTCAGTCACTGAGGACGTTTGTGGGGGGAGAGGGAGGACATGGTGACAGGCATCCTTGTGTAGTGTGGCTGGAGCACACTATAACACACACTGGATGGACACAGAGAAGTCATTGCTCCTCCTTCTGCTTCTGCAAGATGAGCCCCAGGGCGCTGCATCTGTTGAGGGCCTCGGTTTCCATCTTCCCATGGAAGAAGAGAGGGGGCATGGCAGAGGGTGGGCCTGAACTAGAAATAGCAGACTCCTGTAGAATTGTTGCTAACCCAACCATCTCTTAGAGCACCCACTGTCGAAGGCTATTGAACTGGGGATTCTGTTTTTTAAAACATGTCTGGGGACAGCATGTTTAAACCATAGCAATAGGAGTCAAGAAAAAGTTAGATACGGTTTTATTTCTGAATTTTCTACAATGAGGATCTATTTGCATATGGGTTGTATAGTTAGAATTTTATAACCTGGGGGGAAAAAGATTTGGAGATCAATAGTTGCTTTCGGGGAAGAGTCTCACTATGCAGACAATCATCCTGGAACCTTCTGTGTAGATCAGAGATTAGGTTGACCTTGAAGTCACAGGGATGTGCCTGCCTCTGCCTCCTGCATGCTGAGATTAAAGTGGGGTACCACTGTGCCTGTCCCAGTCTGTAGGAGAGGGAGTAGGGCAGTGGGAGGGAGGGCAGAGAATAAAGAGGAGATGGAGGGAGAGGGTAAGAAGGGAGGAAGAGAGGAGTTAGGAAGGAGGAAGAAAGGGAAAGGAAAGAAGGAGAAGGTGGAGAAATGGGAGGGGCAAAAAGAAAGGGAAGAGGAAGGGGAGGGGATGAAAATGAGAGGGAGAGAGGGGGAAGGAGGGACCAGAGAGAAGAAAGGCGGGAAGGAGGGAGGGAGGGAGGAGGGAGGGATGAACAGGCCAAGTCTTCAGTGTCTGTAGGGTGGGCTGAGGTGTAGCAAGGCTGGGGAGATGCTCTGCTCTGCTCCGCTGCCCTCACAGGTCAATACTTGGGAAATGCAGCCCTGTCTCCTGCAAGCCCTCTCAGGCTTACCTGCAGGGAGGAAGCTTCTGGCTGCTCTCTGCAGGGCTGACCTTCTCTGCTTCGAGGGGGTGTAAGAGTGAGTGACTCACAGCTCTCTGCATCCGAGGAAAGGAAAGAACCTGCCTGTGGGTTCTCAGAGGAGACTCCGAAGTTTTGCTTCCAGGGAGTTTCTTCAGAAAGTATGCTAATCAGCTGCCCTGGTTAGAAGGGACTTGGACGCCTCACCTCCTCATCAATTATTCATAGCATAATTTTTTCAGAACACTGAGTCCTTAAACGCAGATTCTGGTTTTTTCTAAAACAGGTTTAAAATTCTAATATTTTCCTATGACACGACTCGTCCTAGCTGAAGATTAGGCTCTCTCTTTTGTGATTCCTGCCCACTGGCAAATACCCCCTCCACCAAGGATAGTAATCAAATTCACAAATACAGTTTTTAAATGCACTGCATTTAAATAGATAATATGCCACTGTCTCCTCTCTGTCCTCTAAGCAGTGCTTAGGTTCCAAGGCAGGTGGAGCATTAATATTGGAGGGACACTAATGTGATAAATAGAGAGAAGAGTTTTAAAAGGGCAGGGGATGCACTGGCCTTTTCCACGGCGGTTTGTAAATTCAGTATTATTTATGGCATGCAGATTTGGAACTGGGAGAGTTTCTAACCTTGAAGACTATATATCCTGGAGCTGTGTTCCATTTGGGTGACTTTAAGACACCAGGCTGAAGGGCGGGAGACAGTCCCCTTTATCTCACTGTTTGGGGTAGTCCGTCACATCTGTTAGGGTATTGTGGCCACTAATGCATTACCGTGAAGCGTCTGTTTGTAATTTTAATAAATCATACATCTAAAGGCTGTTATAATCAAAGTAATGTGTGGTAGGCATTTTCAGATTGGAATGCAAAGAGAGAACAGAAAGAGATGAGCTATAAAGGACACATATTTAAAAGTGTACATCCTGGTTAATTTTAATCCAGTCTACATGTGTGAAATTAGTTTTGGGGGTGGGTTCTTTTTTCTTTCCTTTTTTGTCGATTCTGATAAGCACCACAGACAGACATTCTAGCATTTGCTCCCCAGCTTGCCATTCTCTTGAAAATAAAACTAAGTAGGTACTTCTTGGAAATTCTGTGTCATCCATCCCTCATCAGCACTGCGGCTTCTTTTCCTGACTCATTCATTCATTCATTCATTCATTTGTTCACTAAATGTTTAAGTAAGCACTTTTGATGTGCCCCCTGTACAGGGTCCCAGACACGTCGCTGATGGTCAGGCTGTTCACAGGGAGCCACTGCTGTGGAGAATGCTGTCCCCCTCCAGTGTCACCTCTTCTTGTAAGAAGAGCTTGCACTTGGCACCCCCTCACCGACACTTACCTCTGTCCAGATCTCCACTCATGTTCACGTAACCCATCCCTGGTCTCTTTATCTCAGAAACTCTAATTTAGGCACAGCGCGAAGAAGAAGGTCTCCCTATAGGGATGAAAACTTCCAAGGGCACAGAAGGCGGTGAGGACAGCTACTAGGGTGGCCAACTGCTCATCCACAGATGGAGCAGAAGGATCACCAGTGGAGGAACCTGTGTGATCAAGACCGGCAAAGCCATGTAGTGAGAAACACAGCTACGACTCCGTTAAAAGTCGCCTGGGTGACTTTTTTTTAGAGGCAGACAGAGAACAGAGACAAACAAGAGAATCCAAGGCAGCTGTCAGGATTCTTGAGGTTTTATTTTTTTACTTTTTTAGTAGCTGTCACTGAAATCCCTCAGAGTATGGCTTAAAAGGTTACTTTAAGCTCATATCTCCAGAGTTTTGATGCATAGTCCTTGGCTCTGACGATTCTGTGTCTTTGTGAGGCACAGCATAGTGGTAAAGGAAGCTTCTGTCTGAGAGCATCATGGTACAGGAAGCTTCTGTGTGAGAGAATCATGGTACAGGAAGCTTATGCCGGTGTGAAACAGAGCATCATGGTACAGGAAGCTTCTGTCTGTGTGAGGGAGAGAATCATGGTACAGGAAGCTTCTATCTATGCGAAGCAGAGCATCATGGGACTGGTAACCATGGCAGTGTAAGGCAGAGCATCATGGGACTGGAAGAGGTTGCAATGTGAAAGCAGAGCATCATGGTACAAGAAGCTGTGGCAGAGAGTGATTATCCCCATGAACTGGATGCACACACTCTCAAAGCCACGCCTGAAGGAGCTAGGCTCCTCCTGAAGTTTCCACCGTCTTCTAAAATAGTGCCACCAGTTGGTGACTAGCTAGTCAGCACGCGAGCCAGTGAGGACATTTCACATTTCAGTCCTAACAGTTTCTACCACGTTTAGTCACGCTGGTCAAAGTGGGGCACCAGCATAGTCTATTAGTCATTCTGCCTAAGGGCATGGGTTCTCATTAGAGCCTAGATGTATTCATTCCAAGCAACTCCCTTTCCCGTTCCCATGAAGTCGCAAATTGAAAGGACTTTTCTGGCCATTATACATCAGAACTTGGTGGCACCTTTTACCTACTGGAGCCAGAGTTCTGATGCTGAGACTAAGCAACGCCGGGCAGCGACCTCCCGCATGTGTTTCCGAGTGTGCAGTGGATGCTACCCGCAGAAGCCTCCACCGGAGACCTTGGGTTCTAGTCACTTGCCACCCCTCTGGTGGGCATCCCTGTGCTGGTGTTGACTTTCCTCTCTGGTACCTTAATAAGACAGTAAGGATGCCCAGTGCCTAGAGCTAACACTGGATGCCTAGCGTTTCGAGTGATTACACATATTAACCCCCTTTATCTGGATGACAAGCTTACAAGCTGGGAGCAAAGATTATCCCCATTTTTCAGATAAGGAAACAGACAACGGAGAGATTGCATAGAGGATCTATTTCAATAGTTACTACACTGAATTATATTTTGCTTATTTACAAGAGGCTCTCTGACATGACTGAAATCTTATTCTAATATACCTGATAATGTTGCTCTTTTTCTTTCTGTTTGGTGCATTTGAGACTTAGTGTTCTCCACAGTGTTTATCTAATGGCGGTCCTATAATGGTTTCAAAACAATATGAAACATGCTTCTGATACTATTTGTTGACTGCTTCTAATGCATTAGTGATTTAAGCTTATTATAATTAATAACAAAACCCACTTTTGCTTTCACACACTCCATGTACCTCTACCCCGTGCCAGGTGGTAACCGCATTTGAAGAAAATACTGGAACCTTGTCTCTGACCACTTTCTCTCCTTCTCAGACACTGGGGCTGCAGAGTCACTGCTGTTATAATGGTCTCTCTCACAGGATGACTGCAGCTCACAGAAACCTGCTCCATATTTGATGAAGAGCTGAAGGAGAAGAACTCAAAGTCTCTCGGAACACAAAGAAATGCTAATTAGCCTGGTTTGATTGGCACACGTTGATGTCACACGCCCCTTAAATAGGAACAATTATTAATTGTTAATGAAAAAAGAAGGAGCAGGAAAGTCAAAGGAAAATTGTCTCCTTCTGTTGGCCTTGAATGTCAGCTTGAGGTGGACTCTTGGGATCACTGTGAAGGTGACAGTCAGTTTAGGCACCTCAGGAATTTAAGGATGTCACAGAGTTGGCTATCACAAAATAATTGGGGTGTATGTGTACATGTGTGTGTGTGTGTGTGTATGAATGTGTATGCGTGTGTGCATATGTGCTTGTGTATATGTGTATGTGCATATGTGCTTGTGTATGTGTATGTATATGTGTGCTAATTCATCTCTGCCATTGTGATTTCTCTGTTTAACGCAATTTTTAAAGGATAAGACATTTCATCCCATATACTTAGCCTATTTTCAGAAAGTTTAGGTATTTCTTTGTGTTACAGCTACATAAAGCTGTTTTTCAAATGTTTTCCCCTGTACCTAGGATAAAATGCAGAAATATCACATCAGCAGCAGTCTCTTTATACAGCTGAGTTATGATTCTACAGTTCAAATGTCCTTATTTCAAACCGGCCTGAGGGAAGTCTGGCTAAAATCAAGACTTTTGGGAGACATGTAACTTGACACTAAACAAATTCTGAGGCTCACTGTTTATCTTTCTTTCCATATTGGATCCCAGATGTGTACTTTTTTCTAGGCTGTCTGGAACCAAGCTGATGATTTTTTTTCTTTCCTTCCAGGATCCTCTGTGAGGACAGCAATTGGTGACAGGAGCCATCAGAGCAAAGGGGCAGGCTGACAGGAGTGAGGGCAAAGCCAGCCCAAAGGAGCTCATTAGCTCAGCGCTCTTCATCATGGCTGGAGGCCTTGATCTTTGCTAGAAAATTCCATATGGTCTCAAGTGCTGAGCAAAATCGACCAGTTCCATTTCTAGGAAGTAAATTATGAAGAAAATATCTTAATAAAAAGGTAATTATAAGTAGTCACCTTTATCATTTTTTTTAAACATCCACAGATGGCATGGTCAAGAGAGATAGCTTTATGATGGTTTCAAACGAAGATTATTTTTTCAGAGATACCACTTGTGACCCATATATGTACCAAAAAGACTTTCTAGATCAGAAAGTACAACATGTGAAGGCAGGGTAGACATTTTAAAACTGACAGTGGATTTTAAAATGTTCATCCCCTCAGAAGTGGAGCTCCAGACAAGGATTTGAGTGCAAATTCCTTATTTGCATAGGGCACAGCAGTAGTTAGTCAGGGAAGAGAGCTCTGAAGCGTTAAGCCACCAGGGGGCAGTATAGAGGCATTGCCCCTGTTGTTACATACCGTCTAGTTTTGGTTCCAGGATTTTATCTTCCCAGTATTTCCCTATTACCTTGTGACAGGTCTAAGAGCTGAACATGTCCTTGACTGTCCGTATTACTATGTACAAAATGGAAGCTGTTGACCTCCTTCCTGGAGACCTGTCACTTCTATATCCGACCCGCGGAAAAGAGCGACGACACAGCGTTCTTCTCAAAGCAGTTTATTCAGGATCCTTACAGCATGAATGTAGGAAAAAGCTTCCTCTTTTCTCCGCCCCCCAAGCACAGTCCTTTTATCTCCTCTAACTCCACCCCATCAGTCCACTTTACTGGTCTCTGTGGATAGGTCCACGTAACATGGCCTGATACTGCATCATCAGGTGCGCCTGCGCAGTTCATCTGGAAAGGTGTGGCAAACTCGAGAGCAGGAGGAAATCAGGTGTTAGTCATGAGACTTAGCCGGAGTCCCAAGCACCATCTTGGAACTGCTGCCACACCCGCTCTCCACAGAGACCTTTCCCTCACAGATTCCCCTTAGATGTCAAGCATAGCCACATATCCCTTCCGCCATGTCTAATGTTTGTGAGTCTAAACTGAGATACTGGATAAACAAATAAACGAACTGAGATGTGTCCATGAGCTGAGACAGCTCACCTTTGTCTCCATGATTTTTCCCTACTTCATTTCATGTACGACTCAGTGAAACCTCTTTGACTCATTTCAGCTCCTAGAATGATGAGCATTTCAAAGCTCTCCATCCTCTTCTCCTGTAATGATGGCAGACATCACACTTACAGAAATGACATCAAGTCACATTAGCAGTGCACAATTGAGTTCAGGAGATGTCAGGCATCTGGGGGAGTAAGCAGGCTTTTTGGTGTCAGACTCAGACCTCCTGCGAATTCCTACCAACAACAAACTCTATGCAGAACATGTTCCAGGCACATTGTGTGAACAGAGAAGGGAGCTGTTCTCAAGGCCATGCTCCCTGCGGCTGTGGGAAATTCTAAGGACAGGCAGTGCTCAGTTTGTCCTTCACAAGATTTTTTTGATTTAGTGCCATTAGGCAGGGCATGTTGACCTGGGTTGACCAGTTGTCTATTTCCCAAAGCAGGACAGGAACCCAGGGCTTCAAACAGCTGTGTTTGTACTCTGCATCCTCCAGCTGTCTGTATTCCCAGAGGCTAATAGACAGCTTTATGGTGTCTGGATGGACCATCTTCCCTTAAGTATCTTTCTGTGATGGAAATGAACCCCAGGAAAAGTAGTAGAGGAGTGGTGAGGGCCTGGTACAGAGAGCTCCTCACCCAAGTTTGTAGAACTGCCTACATGCATCATGATCCTGGTTTCATCATTCCCCTCTATCTTACAACTACCTCAGCCTCCTCCCGACAGACTACACTCAGTTGTCTCCCAGCCCCTTGTTACTGAAGCTCTCACTTTTCCTCGTGCTAAAGTTTAAAACTCAATGGCCTTTGTTTCACTATTGTTGGGAAACAGACCTCACCCCCATCTTGTTCTCTACCTGCCAAACAGGTGGCTTTCAATCAAAAGCCTTCATTTCAGGATTTTAATATCTGTTAGTTTAACAGGTTACGAAGCTGGAAGTAACAGGCAGCAGATGGGGAGTGGTAGTAATTTCAGACCAAGCTTGTTTCACTTCAGTCTGGTTTTAGCACTGGGGGTGTAAAGAGATGTAAATGGTGGATATACAAGGCACAGGATACAAGATGAGAATGCATTATGACCCTTACCTAAAAGTAGCTTAGTGCCAGGCACAGCAATGACCAGAGTCACAGCAGAGAGCACTGCATTTGCTCTTGCAATAAGGAAGAGTTTGTTCCACTCTGGAAACTTTCCATCCAGGAAAAGTTCATGCCAGAATTTGTTTAAGCATCTTTTACTTCCAAAGGGTGCAGAATCCTGAAGATGGTCCCACTGGGTGGCCAGACCCTGGGAATGCCATGCACAACTTTGAGAAAGCAACCCAAATGACACACACTAGAGCCTAAGCCCAGAAATTGACTACCTTTATCACAAACTAATTGAGTCTCCACAGAAAGTACCCTTCTTGGCAGCCCTTGTTGACTTGGGTTGACCAGTTGTCTATTTCCCAAAGTAGGACAAAAACCCAGGGTTTTATTCCTGGAGACACCGTGAAAGAAAAATAAGTACATTAAGTTCAATGTATACAAGGTACAGAAACCCTTCCACTCCTTTCAACAATCACAGGAGAAAGTCTCCCTACCAATCAGAAGAAATGAAAGTGACTATTTCATATGTTGGACTAAGGCAGTATCTGCATTGGCCTCTTGTACTGGTTTAAGTAAGAAAGGCACCTGCAGGTTTGTAGATTTGAGTATTTGGTCATGGGGGATGAGGTGACACTATTTACAAAGATTAGGAAGTGTGGCCTTGCAGGAATGTCACTGGGGGATGGGTTTTGAGGTTTCAAAAGCCAATTGTAAGCCTGGAATCTCTCTCTACCTGCATCCTGCAGATCTGGACGTACAACTCTCAGCTTCTTCTCCAGCACAGTGTCTGTCTGCATGCTGCCTTCCTCCTTGACACAATGATAATGGACTAAACCTCTGAAACCGTAAGGCAGCCTTGGTTAAATGCTTTCCTTTATAAGAGTTTCTGTGGTCATGGTGTCCCTTTACAGCAGTAGAATGCTGACTCAGACACTTCCTGGTCATAGCTGTTAACAGCAGCCCAATTTACAGAGATGGTTACTGTGGACAAAAATGCCAACTCCTGTAGGCAGCTGCCACCTACTGTTAAGAAGCTGGGGGAGGGGGGAGGGAATTGTTCCAGAGACATTCATCACACATCTGCAGATGTCTGGCAGTCCCACGTCCCCTGAGATGCTGTATTGCTTATACAGTCACCAGAGTGAAGGTGTTAGAGCCATTTGCTAGTCCCTCTCAAGTGACATCTGCTTTTGCTTTGTTTATGCACACAAGACATCCAGAATTCACATGACACATCATCTAAATCCCCTAGAAGTTGATAAAAGCATAAAGAGACTGAAGGTCAGGATCTAACTGGGAAGCCAATAACAGTGATGTTCCCAGAATGTAGGAACTGAGGGTACCATGGAGAGCCAACTGGGCCAGTTGAAATTGAGTTAAACATGGAGGTGCCTATGCAAACATATGTTCTTCACTATGAGCTTTCAAATGAGAAACTATAAACCATACCTGATTCTTCGAAAGCATCCTATTGCTTTGGGTTATTTATTACCCTGATAAAGTATTTATTGTGTTGAATTTACCACCTTGATTCTTGGAGGTGTGTATCCAAAGCTTGAAGTTGGCTGCTATGGAGAGATGTCTTGTGAACTTGTTCCTCATCCAGAATGTAACCTCTGCTTCTTCTAGATAAAGAAGCCACCATTTCTCCCTCCATTCTGCACCAAACACCAAAACCATGCTCTCTGAACCTAGGAATTTGGCCACTCTATGTTTCATTCTCAGTGTGAAACCATCTGTGGTTTTCTCTTTGGGTCTGATCTGGTTCTCTTAGCAGATTTTCCTGAAGATTCACTCATATTGTACCAACAGACATGTGAGTTGTCTGCCTCTTGGCTAGAGTGAATAGTCGAGCAATGAATTGGGAGAGCCAGCACTTCTTGAAGATACTTCAGACTCAATATATATTCAGAAATGAGATTCTCGAATTGTGTGACATCTCTGTCTTTAGTTTGGGAGCAGGTATCATACTGAATTCTATGACAGTTGCTCACAAAATAACATCACAGAACGTGGTGAATCCCATTTCTCCACATCACTAACACCTTTTTAAGATTTATTTCAATTTGAATAATGTGTACATGGAGTTAGTTCCTACATCTGAATGCAAGAGCCTACAAAGACCAGAGGCATCAGCTGTCTCTGAAGTTTGAGTTACAGGTGATTGTGGGGCATCTGAATTCAGGTGCTAGGAACCAAACTCAAGTCCTCTACAAGGGTGGTGCATGCTTCCTAACTGTCCAAGCTCTCCAGCACTTACTTTTTAAAATGATAGACTTTCTAATGAAAGGGAAATGGCTTCTTATTGTGGTTTTGAATCCAGCATGCTAGGTAGAACACTATTCAGTTACAGTCTCACAGTATATAATCCTGGTCAATACTTTTGCATCAATATCCATCCAGGATATTGGCCCACCATTTTCCTTGCTTTGGTGATGCCGTCAGCTTTGCTGGTAGGGGAGAGTTGGTCTCAGAGTGAGTTTAAAAGCATCCTTCCTCTTAAGTGTTTTAAAAAACATTTTTGGAACCAGAATTAATTCCTTAGTGTTCAGTGGAATTCTCTCTCAAGTGAAGCCATCTGGTCCAGGGCTTTGCTTTGCTGGGGAGTTTTTCATTCTCTGCTGATTATTAGCCTATTCAGATTCTCTACTTGAGCTCCATTCGAGCCAGGTGTCACATTTCTAGAATGCATTCACATCTCTGGATTGTCGATGTCTCAGTACACCACGGTGCATCGTCTTCTCCCTCATCCCTTCCCCTCGGGGCGCAGTGACAACCTCCCTGCCACTTCTAGTCCATCCACTCTGTGTACTTGCCCCACCCAACCACGTGCCCATTATATCAATCCAGAAAAACAAATTTCATTTTCTCGTGGGTTTTTCCCCTATTGTTTTATCATTATTTCTATGAGCTCTGCTGTAATTTTTTTTTATTTTTTATTTTTTTAGAGTTTGAATTGTCTTGTTCTCTGTTGCTTGCTGTGTAGTTAGCTTGTCCATTTGGTAATCTCAGAAAGAATGAAGAGGATACTAGTTCATGCTGCATCTTTGTCTGTGTTTTCATTTGTTTTAAGATATTTGGGGATTCAAAGGATTCCTTCGCTACTGATCTATAATCTCATCCCATTATGATGAGAAAATATACTTTGCATGACATCAGCATCCATGAACTTGTAAAGACTTGTTTTGAGCCTCTTGTGTGGGCTGTGCTAAGAACACTTCCTGCATCTATCTGATTCTCCTGGCATGGGTAACTCTGTCTGATAAATCCAGTTATCCAATGGTGTTGTTCAAGCCTTCATATCTTTAGTGACTTCTAGTCTGGTTGCTCTAATTATTATTAAAACAAGGTATGGACATCTCTTCCTATTACCATGTTGCTCTTTCTTTCTTTCTTTCTTTCTTTCTTTCTTTCTTCCTTCCTTCCTTCCTTTCTGTTTTCTTTTTCTTTCCTTCTTTTTTCTTTCTCTCTCTCTTACTTTCTTTCTTTCTTCCTTTCTTTCTTTTTTCTCTCTGACCTTGCCAAAAATTCTTTCACATATGTAGGCACTTTGAAGTTCAGTGCATAATTCCTGTACCTTCTCATGAACTCACCTTTTTATGATTACCTAGTGTCCTTCGCATCTTAAAACAGATCCTACTCATACTCTGATTGAGTGTGTATTCTTAGCATAGGCATCTTGCTCTCCTGTCTGATATGAGCATGGAGTGTTACTTTCCATTTCTATACTTCCCTCTGCATCTGTACTTCTAAAACAACTCTCTCAGATATATACCCCTTAGTTTTACTGTCAAATTGGAACAATCTAGAGTTACCTCGGACAGGGGAACCTAAACTGAAGAAGTGCCTCAATCAAATTGCTTTGTGGTTGGGTCCTTGAGAAACTGTGTTGATTGATGTGAGGAAGCCAGTCCACTGTGTGCGGCACAGTCCCGAGGTGGTAGCCCTCCGCTGTATAAGAAAGCTTGCAAAGACCAAGCCAGAGAGTGAGCAGTAAAGAGCATCTCTTTGGTTACCTTGTCAGTTCCTGCTCTCCTTTCCCTCAGCGCTGGACCATAGCCCGGAAGTATAGGCAGACATGGACCACTGACTCCCATCAGCACATTTTGGTCTGCGTTTTATCTACAGCAATGGAAATCAAACTGAACAGGTAGTAAATAGTTGCAGCCTATGCTTTTATCCATTCAATGATACTGCACATTCTGATTGGGAAATAAATCCACTTGCATGAAACAGTTACCAGTGAGGCTGGAGAGACGGTTCAGGAGTTAAGCTCACCAGTTGCCTTTTCGGAGGACCCAGCTTCTATTCCCAGCCCCCTATATGGCGGCTCACAACCATCATTTTTAACTCCAGTTCCTTGGTTCAGGCTAAACTACCTATGAAATAAGTAAGTCTTCAAAAATTAAAAATGACAGTCATGGATTGGGAAGGATTATTCTACTCATTTTAGGTTTTGTGGTTTGTTTTTTTGTTGTTGTTTTTTGTTTGTTTTTATATTTCACCCTTTTTGCCTCCCTTCCCTCTCCCAGCACTTTTGTTTGTAGTCCATTATTTTCCAGTTTGGGGATTTTGATTGACAGGGCAGTATATTATTTCACTTTGGATGTATGTAACACCACAATCACAGGAAACAAAGTTGCAGCATTCTATTAAGTATCAATACAATTACACATAGAACTTAAAAGTAACAATAGCCTAATTTCAACCAAATACAAACTCTCTGCTCTGCTTGTAGCTCATGGTTTTAATATCTATAAGTATTATATCCATTAAGAGACTTATAGTTGATTTTTTTCACATACATATTATATAGACTCAAGTTAAAATACAGGTTGCCATATTTGCCCATATGAGTATTTTTTATCTGAGTTTGTGCTTCTTTCTGTATCCTCCTGGTCCAACCTGAAGGACTCCTTTTCCTCCTTTAATGGAGGCAGGGTTTTCTCGTGTTTTCTCGAACATTCTGCTCCCATAAGCGTTCACTCCCAATAGCTGTCTCAGTTAGGGTTTCTATCGCTGTGGTCAAATACCATGACTAAAAGCAACTCGGTAAACCTCACTCCGATATACACTTCCGCATCACGGTCCATTATAGAAGGAAGCCCAGGGCATGGCCTGAAGCAGAGCGGCCCCCCATCCCATACCCACCCCCCATTTTCTTTTTTAAGTCCTGCAAAACCAAAATGAGAACTGGGTTGCAGTCTTTACGCCATCCTATCTTGTGCATTAGCCGGAGATAGAGGTTCCAGAGCTTCTGAGCTCTTGCTCCCCCTCGTGCCCACCTGGGGAATTGCATCCCTAAAGTGAGGCTCCCCTTCGGTTTTCAGGGGTCCCTGAAGTCACCCCAGTGGATTAGTGATCCCAGATGAGGAGAGCCGGGCCATCTATAAGATTGAAGGTGTGGCTCACTCTGGTGTCAGTCCCACTGGAGGATTTCCTGTGGTTTGTGCAAGGTTAGGGAAGAGGAAAGGCCAGGTATGCAAAAATGCCACAAAGTCTTGTATCTGCTCCAGTCTCTCCTCGGTTTTACCTTGGCCAGAGTGCTGTAGTTTCTCAGCTCATCTCCAGGCTCCTCACAGAGGTAGACTCTGTCAGGTGGTTAATAACGTGCCTGTTCAGGGCAGAGGGGCAGGAGCTTTCTAGTTTCTCTTAAATGTTTTTTGTTTCTTTAAAAAAAAAAAAAACAAACAAACTGCAACAATCTCCTTGCCAAACTCTTCCTTCAGTGATGGAAGAAACAACACCTGAAAGATATAGCTGCTGGCTCCACTTACCTAAGTGCAGGCAGCGTGGAACTGCCTAGTAAGCAGTTCCTCTTTCTGCCTTCAGACAAACACACTACCAAAAAACAAAAGAAAAAGAAAAAACAAACACACAACAAAACCCCATATTGTTTCCATACACGTAGCAAAAGGAGCAAAGAGGTCAGATGGCCAGCGAGTTAGAACAGAGGCATTTATTCAAATGTGTGTGTACATATAAATTCTGTGAATTAGGATTTTTTTTTTTTTTTTTTACAAATCCTTATTTCCAACCATATGGACTGTTCTAGGCAAAACTCAGAATGCTTTCTTTTTCTTGTTCTTCCACAGCCGTGTCTTTCTTCCATGGCTCCAGTCATTTCATACTTGCCGTGTGCCTCAGGTCTGGGGAGCCCTGCAAATGTCCCTTAGAGCTCTGCTTTGGATGATGAGATCACAGTAACACCGGGGATGTCATCTGAATGTGCAGGAGGGAAGGGATGGGACCACTTCTGGAAAGAGTTCTAAGCAACGCTGTTGAATCAGGACCCAGAAGAGACTGAGTCTGGTGTCAGGGGTGTTGGTAATCGGTGCCTACCACAGTCACCTGGTGAGATGCTGCCTACCACTGCCCACAGGTTGGGAAGAGGGACTGTCCCAGAGAGGAATTGGATTCTGCCAGCTGTGGGCTTATGAATCTACGCAGCCACGGAGGGGATCTCTTTAGAGCCGACCAGCATCAAGGAGTAATTGCCATTTTACTGCACTGCTTCAGTTCCCTGCCCTGGCATTTCAGCCCTGGAAAGGGATCTACACAGAAGTGGTATACGTTAAACACTCCCTCACCTTGGCAGCCCAGCTAACCATGATTTAATACACGAAAAGCCATTAAGTCCTAATTATTGCCCCTCAAGAATCACAGAGCAATAGATACACATTAGGGTTTTTTTTTTCCCAAAATGGATCTATAAATTACCTTTTCGGTTGATGCTCTGCTAGAATTATCACCCTGTGACATTAAATAGCCTTCTGTAACACAGTCTCCTTGCGTGTAGCTTGTTTTATTGATGACCAAGTTTTGAAGGAAGAAGCTGATTATGTCATTCAAGAAGTGGTGTAGAAGTTGAGAGCAGCGGCTCGGTGGCCAAGGGCTTACTGCTCGACCCTGAGGACCAGAGCTTGGATCCCGGCACCCAGTCAGGCGCTCTGTAAAGAACTGTCACTCCATCTCTGAGGAATATGACACTCTCTTTTGGCCTCCAGGGATGCAGACATTGCACATCTATCCAATACGCACGTGCAGACACATGTGCACACTCATGTATACACACAGACACACACATGAACAAATACATAATTTTTTGAAAAGCATGTTCTTTTATTGAGAAAAGAAGTAAAAACATTTTAAAATAAAATTGAAGATTTACATGGAAAATATTTCTGATAAAATAGAAGAGATAAGATAGCGGCAGGCCTCCATATTGCAACCAGGACACAGCTGGAAAGGTGCAGGTACACAGACTCCATCTGGGGCTACCACACAGGGAGATCTGCTAGGCTCTCGCACCCAGGCAGGCCCAGAGGTGCCCGCCTAGGCTCTGCTGCACTTCCCAGCGACCTTAGGCTGTGCACCCAGGCAGCCGGAGGCAACCAGTTCCCAGGACCTTGGACCAGCGATAGTGGCAGGCCTCCATATTGCAACCAGGACACAGCTGGAAAGGCACAGGTAGACAGATTCCATCAGGGGCTACCATGTGGGAGGATCTGCTAGGCTCTCGCTACTAGGCAGGCCAAGCGGCACCCGCCGAGGCTCTGCTGCACTCCCCCGCACTTCCCCGAGACCTCAGGCCGTGCACAAAGTCAGCGGGTAGCAGCCAGCTCGCGATCCCGTTGAGCAGCAATCACAAATAACCACCAGTAGAGAAACAACAGGTAAGCCCAGCCTCACAGGAGATTCAAACACCAGCCAGTGACAACAAGGTCAACTAACACCAGAAATAACCAGATGGCAAAAGGTAAACGAAGGAACGTCACCAACAGAAATCAAGGCAACATGACAGCATCTGAACCCAGTTCGCCAACAACAGGAAGCCCTGGATACCCCAAAACACCAGAAAAACAAGACTTGGATATAAAATCACTGGTCAGGATGCTGGTAGCTGAACACATAGAAAAATCTCGTAAAGAACTAGAGGAGAAAATGGATCAAAAGTTAGAAGCCTTTACAAGGCAAATACAAAAATCACTTCAAGAAATGCAGGAGAAGATGGATCAAAAAGAAGAAGACAATAAGGAAGAAAGACAAAAATCACTTAAAGAAATACAGAAGAACGTGGGCCAACAAGTAGAAGCAATGAAAGAGGAACCACAAAAATCTATTAAAGAAATACACGAAAACACAATCAAGCAAGCGAAAGATCTAAGCATATCCATCCAGGTACTAAAAACAGAAGTAGAAACAACTAAGAAATCGCAGAGGGAGACAACATTGGAGATAGAAAACCTTGGGAAGAAATCAGGGGCCATAGATGCAAATATCAACAATAGAATACAAGAGATAGAAGACAGGATATCAGAAGCTGAAGATACCATAGGAACCATTGATTCAACAGTGAAAGAAAATACTAAATGCAAAAAGGCTGTAACCCAAAACATCCAGGAAATCCAGGACACAATGAGAAGACCAAAACTAAGGATTATAGGTATAGAGGAGAGTGAAGATGTACAAGTTAAAGGGCCAGCAAATATCTTCTACAAAATTATGGAAGAAAACTTCCCCAACCTAAAGAGAGAGATGTCCATGAATATACAAGAAGCATATAGAACCCCAAACAGACTGGATCAGAACAGAAATACATCCCGTCACATAATAATCAAAACTCCAAATGTACTAAACAAAGAAAGAATATTAAAGGCAGCAAGAGAAAAAGGCCAAGTAACTTATAAAGGAAGACCTATTAGAATAACACCAGACTTCTCACCTGAGACCATGAAAGCTAGAAGATCCTGGGCAGATATAATGCAAACTCTAAGAGAACACAAACTTCAGCCAAAACTACTTTACCCAGCAAAGCTCTCAATCACCATAGATGGAGACATCAAGGTATTCCATGACAAAACCAAATTTGTACAATATCTTTCCACAAATCCAGCCCTACAAAGGATAATAGGGGGAAAACACCAAGACAAGAACGGAAACTACACCCGGGAAGAAGCAAGATAGAAACCTCCTCTCATCAAACCCAAAAGAAGGTAACCTCTCGAATATAAAAAATAAATAAAATAAATAAATATAATTTCAAAAATGTCTGGAGGTAATAATTACTATTCCTTAATATCTCTTAACATCAATGGACTCAATTCCCCAATAAAAAGACATAGATTAACAGACTGGATATGGAAACAGGACCCTACATTTTGCTGCATACAGGAAACACATCGCAGTGTTAAAGACAAACACTGCCTTAGAGTAAAAGCCTGGAAGACAATTTTACAAGCAAATGGTCTCAGGAAACAAGCTGGAGTAGCCATTCTAATATCAGATAAAATTGACTTTCAACCTAAAATCATCAAAAGAGACTCAGAAGGTCACTTCTTGCTGGCCAAAGGGAAAATCCACCAAGAAGAGCTCTCAATACTGAACATCTATGCTCCAAATGCAAGGGCACCCTCATTCATAAAAGAAACCTTACTAAAGCTTAAAGCACACATTACACCTAACACAATAATTGTGGGTGACTTCAACACCCCACTCTCCTCAATGGACCGATCAGGAAAGCAGAAACTAAACAGGGACACAGTGAAACTAATTGAAACTCTGGACCAATTGGATTTAACAGATATATATAGAACATTTCATCCTAAAGCTAAAGAATATACCTTTTTCTCAGCACCACATGGTACCTTCTCCAAAATAGACCATATAATTGGTCACAAGACAGATGTCAACAAATACAAGAAGATCGAGCTAATCCCATGCCTCCTATCAGATCACCATGGAGTAAGAGTGGTCTTCAATAGCAACAAAAACAACAGAAAGCCCACATACACATGGAAACTGAACAATACTCTACTCAACGACACCTTGGTCAAGGAAGAAATAAAAAAAGAAATCAAAGACTTTTTAGAATTCAATGAAAATGAAGGTACAACCTACGCAAATCTATGGGACACAATGAAAGCAGTGCTAAGAGGAAAACTCATAGCTCTAAGTGCATCCAAAAAGAAACTGGAGAGAGCATACACTAGCAGCTTAACGGCACACCTTAAAGCCCTAGAAGAAAAACAAGTTAATTCACCCAGGAGGAGTAGAAGACAAGAAATCATCAAACTCAGGGCTGAAATCAATCAAATAGAAACAAAGAAACCATACAAAGAATCAACAAGACCAGGAGCTGGTTCTTTGAGAAAATCAACAAGATAGATAAACCCCTAGCCAGACTGACCAAAGGACACAGAGACAGTATCCAAATTAACAAAATTAGAAATGAAAAGGGAGACATAACAACAGAAGCTGAGGAAATTCAAAAGATCATCAGATCCTACTACAAAGGTCTATACTCAAAACAACTGGAGAATCTAGAAGAAATGGACAATTTCCTAGACAGATACCAAATACCAAAATTAAATCAGCATCAAATAGATCAGCTAAATAGTCCCATAACCCCTAAAGAAATAGAAGGGGTTATAGAAAGCCTCCCAACCAAGAAAAGTACGGGACCAGATGGTTTTAGTGCAGAATTCTACCAGACCTTCAAAGAAGACTTAACACCAATACTTTTCAAACTATTCTACAAAATAGAGACAGAAGGGATACTGCCCAAATCATTCTTTGAAGCCACAATTACGCTAATACCTAAACCACAAAAAGATCCAACAAAGAAAGAGAACTACAGGCCAATTTCTCTTATGAATTTCCATGCAAAAATACTAAATAAAATTCTTGCCAACCGAATCCAAGAGCACATCAGAACGTTCATTCACCATGATCAAGTAGGCTTCATCCCAGGGATGCAGGGATGGTTTAACATACGGAAATCCATCAATGTAATCCACTACATAAACAAACTAAAAGAAAAAAACCACATGGTCATCTCAGTAGATGCTGAAAAAGCATTCGACAAAATTCAGCATCCTTTCATGCTAAAAGTCTTGGAAAGAGCAGGAATTCAAGGCCCATACCTAAACATAGTAAAAGCAATCTACAGCAAACCAGTAGCCAACATCAAAATAAATGGAGAGAAACTTGAAGCAATCCCACTAAAATCAGGGACTAGACAAGGCTGCCCTCTCTCTCCATATCTTTTCAATATAGTACTTGAAGTTCTAGCGAGAGCAATAGACAACATAAGGAAGTCAAAGGGATACAAATTGGAAAGGAAGAAGTCAAACTATCATTATTTGCAGATGATATGATAGTTTACTTAAGTGACCCAAAAAACTCCACCAGAGAACTTCTACAGCTGATAAACAACTTCAGCAAAGTGGCTGGTTATAAAATTAACTCAAGCAAATCAGTAGCCTTCTTGTACTCAAAGGACAAGCAGGCTGAGAAAGAAGTTAGGGAAATAACACCCTTCACAATAGCCACAAACAACATAAAGTACCTTGGCGTAACTCTAACCAAACAAGCGAAAGATCTGTACGACAGGAACTTCAAGTCCTTGAAGAAAGAAATCGAAGAAGACCTCAGAAGATGGAAAAATATTTCTTGCTCCTGGATTGGCAGGATCAATATAGTAAAAATGGCCATCTTACCAAAAGCAATATACAGATTCAATGTGATCCCCATCAAAATCCCAACTCAATTCTTTATAGATCTAGAAAGAGCAATTCTCAAATTCATCTGGAGCAACAAAAAACCCAGGATAGCTAAAACTATTCTCAACAATAAAAGGACTTCTGGGGGAATCAATTCCCTGACCTTAAACAGTACTACAGAGCAATTGTGTTAAAAACTGCATGGTATTGGTATAGCAACAGGCAAGTGGATCAATGGAATAGGATTGAAGACCCAGAAATTAACCCACAGACTTATGGTCACTTGATCTTTGATAAAGGAGCCACAACCATCCAGTGGAAAAAAGATAGTCTTTTCAACAAATGGTGCTGGTTCAACTGGAGGTCAACATGCAGAAGAATGGGAATTGACCCACTCTTATCTCCTTGCACTAAGATCAACTCCAAGTGGATCAAGGACCTCCACATAAAACCAGACACATTGAAACTATTAGGAAAGAAACTTGGGAAGACCCTGGAGGACATAGGCACAGGGGGAAAGTTCCTGAACAGAACACCAATAGCTTATGCACTAAGATCAAGAATTGACAAATGGGACCTCATAAAATTACAAAGTTTCTGCAAGGCAAAGGACACTGTCAGAAGGACAAAACGACATCCAACAAAGTGGGAAAAGATCTTCACCAACCCCACATCCGACAGAGGGCTAATATCCAATATATACAAAGAACTCAAGAAGTTAGACCCCAAAGAACCAAATAACCCTATCAAAAAACGGGGTACAGAGCTAAACAAAGAATTTTCACCAGAAGAAATTCGGATGGCTGAGAAACACCTTAAGAGATGTTCAACATCATTAATCATCAGAGAAATGCAAATCAAAACAACCCTGAGATTCCACCTCACACCAGTCAGAATGGCTAAGATTAAAAACTCAAGAGACAACAAATGCTGGCGAGGATGTGGAGAAAGAGGAACACTCCTCCACTGTTGGTGGGATTGCAAAATGGTAAAAACCACTCTGGAAATCAGTGTGGTGGTTCCTCAGAAAATTGGGCATGTCCCTTCCAGAGGACCCTGGCATACCACTCATGGGCATATACCCAGAGGATTCCCCTGCATACAATAAAGACACATGCTCCACTATGTTTATAGCAGCCTTGTTTATAATAGCCAGAAATTGGAAGGAGCCCAAATATCCCTCAAAGGAGGAATGGATACAGAAAATGTGGTATATTTATACAATGGAATACTACTCAGCAATTAAAAATAATGAATTCATGCAATTTGTAGTTAAATGGTTAGACCTGGAAAATATCATCCTGAGTGAGCTAACCTAATCACAAAAGAATACACATGAAATGCAATCACTGATAAGTGGATATTAATGAGCCTAGAAGCCCTAAATACTCAAGGCACAATTAGCAAGTCAAATGATTCCCAAGAAGAAGAAAGGAGAGGACCCTGGGCCTGGAAAGATTGGATCCAGTTTTGTAGAGAAACTGTGGGGGGAGGGGGAATGATTGGGGAATAGTTGGGGGGGAGAGGAACTATGGGACATAGGGAGGGGGGAACTGGGAAAGGGGAAAGCCTTTGGAATGTAAACATTGAATATAGAAAATAAAAATTAAAAAAAAAGAAAAAAATAGAAGAGATAAATGGAAAAACACATTAAAATTGACAATTTTCATGGAAAATTAAAGAGTAAAGTGGTAGACATAAAAAAATTGCTAAATTAATTGAAAAAGAAAGTAGAAATATTTTATTATAGAATTGAAGATTTACATGGAAAATATTTCTGATAAAATTGTAGAAAAATATAGAAAAACATGTTAAAATTAAAGATTATCATGGAAAATTTTATATAGACACAATAATGATAGGCATAAAAGTATTCCTAAGTTGATTGAAAGTGGAATTATAAACATTTTCAGGTAAAATTGCAGACTTACATAAAAAATATTTCTGATAAAATTTCAAGAAATATATAGAAAAACACATTAAAATAGACTATTTCGTGGAAAATTATACAGATAAAATGGTAGACTTAAAAAAACCTTTCTAAACTAATTGAAGGTGGAATTAAAAACATTTTGAGATAAAATCGGAGATTTATGTGGAAACATTTCTGATAAAATAAAAAAATATATAGAAAAACATGTTAAAATTGGCAACAATCACTATTTCTTAATATCTCTTAACATCAATGGACTCAATTCCCCAATAAAAAGACATAGACTAACAGAAATATTTTTCATGTAAATCTTCAATTTTATCAGAAAATGTTTGTAATTTCTCTCTCAATTAATTTAGTAACTTTTTTATGTCTACCATTTTATCTGTAGTATTGTTCATATTTTTTTACATGAAGAAGTAGAATAAGAAAAAGAGGAGGAGGAGGATGAAGAGAAGCGGCGTAGAGAAGCGAGCTCTATCCAGAGGAATCTACATGGACAGGAACAGATGGACTATATTAAAAGAGTGGGACATGGTGACACATTTGAACCCACATTTGTCGGGACCCACAGTTCAAACTGTCTTTCATACACAGACCACGAATCACATTTCAGATCAACTTTCAGATATGATTAGTGTCATCATACACCCACTTGTGCATTCAGATTCACAAATATTTGCTAAGGCTTACAATAGGCTAAACTCCATCTTAGGCACAAACACAAAAAGAAAAAAAATGCTGTTATCATGGGATTTATTGTCTTATGAGCCAAGACCTATAGAGGCACAAAATACAAGTAAAACCCATAGAAAACCCAAACTTAAATGTACAAGATGAGTCTACCAAGAGTTTAGGAAAGCAAACCTGTTATTACAGTACTGGAGAGACGACAGCTCACAGGTTAAAATCACTGCCGCTCTTGCAGACCACCTGGATATGGTTCCCAGCACCCACAGTTTTCCTTATAACTATATGAAACCCAAGTTCCAGGGGATCTGATGCCCTCTCCTGACTTCCATAGGTTCCTGCATTACACGTGTGTAGTGTACATACATACAACCAGGCACACAAACTAAATAAATATGTAAAGTACTGTTAAGCAGCATGTATGGGAGGTCAGAGCTGTAGGCTACACTCATGCTCTGGTGGCCAGTAGAGCAAACCCAGCTATAATAGACGCCCCAGTGCTGAGTGACACACGGAACCAAACTTTGAAACAGGCCAGTTGTCCAGATACAGGAGACTCAGAAGAGTAGATCAGGAGAAAAGCAGTTCACCTGGCCACCACACCACTGAAGAGTGACCTCATGGTTTCTTTTACATAGAAAGTAACTTTGACACAATTTCTTATCCCCAGCTCTGCCTTCATCGACATCTTTCAGTCTACATAGAGAGCTGTCCCTACTCAGCTTACCAGACTACACTGTACCATGTAGAAGGAGCTGTTCCCCATCTCTACAGTGACAAAATAACAACGTTCCACACATAACGATGAGAAGGCTCACTAGGCAAAACCTAATGCTACTGGAAGTTATGAGTTAGGGACAAGCCATGTGATCCGTCCTGGCGTGTTCTATTTTAAATCCACTCTGTCTGTCCCATTCTGTGTTGGTCAGACTGTTGAAACGAATGCACAGTCTAAGGTTTAGAGCAAGTGCTGGAATCCACCTTCTAACTGGCTTAAGCTCCTTTCAACTTACCCTTGCTTCTTTCTGAGCAACACTCTATGGGGAGGACTTTGTTCAGCCCGTTCGGAGCAGAGCAGTTTACAGACATTTGGGGAAAGGACTCGGGAATATTTTGTTTTGTACACTGTGCTCAGAAGCCTCAGGGCCACTCAGACAGCACTTGTCGGTGAGTGGCAGTGTTACTGCCATCTCTGTTGTGTTCATGAGTTCAAAGCCAGCCAAGGGACCATCTAAAGGGGCAGTGAAACAAATGAAAGTCGATGAGACACTCATTCTTCTTATGATACTGTTTGCTCCGTGAGCTACTCACCTGCCCTCACCCTCTTAATGTGAGTCTTTGGCATTTCAGCACGGTAAATTGACATTTCAAAACGAGCGGGTGGTTAATATTGTCATGATTTCCTGTGTGCAGAATATTAATTTCCTCATGGTAAAATAGTTAAGAATCACATACATATAAGGAGGTGAAAAGAGAGATACGCTAATTATTAATATTAACATACTAATATTGAAAACGTAGCCTAATCGTTTGCATACAAAACCCCCCAGCTAATGCACTCCATAATTAAAATCACATGCATTTATTGAGGGAAATCATTTAACTGAGCGAGTGAAGAACCGAATACAGGAAAAAAGTGAGAGCAGCCTGCTCAAGCTGCATAGATCTAAGGTTAAAAGAAACGCACTCAGCTTGGGGTTTTCTTCCTTCTTCCTCCCTTTGGAATCTATTTAAAGGCAAGGATATTTACCCAGCTGAAGTGTGCTGTGGTGTGAATGTGTAATCACAATTACCATGAACTTTACAGAAGAAGAAGGTGTCTTTAGAATGATAATGTCACTCAGCTACCTTTGTGCTTGGCCCGGAATCATCTAATAAGGTTGGCTGGTGATAACAGCGTTGCCTATGAATTCTTATCTTAGAGAGGAGGCCAAACATTCTCATTTAAATAGAGTTTAATTTGGAAATGCTATGATGTTAGACCTGAGTTAACAGGGCTATTCTGATCTGTAATTCCGTCATCTTAGGTCGGCTGCTCTGAGTGACAGGCATGAAGATTTGCTTGCTCCATCCGCAACAGAAGATGATGTCCAGGAGCGAGCACCCTAAACTTCCACTTCCTGTAAGACTGCTAAGATGCTGAAGGCCCGTGGCATGTGAAAATAGGTCTTCATCCACGTGGGCTGGTGCTGCTGGACCCCCAGCCAGTAAAGCTAAAGTCCGTTTGCCAGGGAATGATGTATCAGTCTCCCACGAACCAGAGCTGATGTGTTTATCATATGACTGGAGCAGGGACTCCATCATTTGGAAATGGGCCCTTGAGACAGAGGAGCAACACCCCTATCAGGAATGGGAATGGAGCATGTTTGGAGACTCAGTGAATGCCGAGTATAGAATTCTCCAACACCACGGTTCCAGAAGCCAGGCATCCAACGTCAGGGTGTCAGCGTGGGCGTACTCTCTCTGAGGTACCCTGGAGAACACTCTCTGCCTTGTCCATCTCAGACTCGGTTCCCTGTGGCTTGGGGCTTCCTGGCTCCTTCTCTGCTTAACAATCATTTGTTTTCTATCTGGGTGCCCACTTCCCTTTTGTCTCTAATAAGGAAATACACCTTATTTCCTTATCGGATGATCCAAAGAGACCTCATGGTCAGACTCCTAACTTATGTAAACAAAACCTCATCTCCAAAGAACGTCACACTCACAAGTGTCTGAACATGCACATAACTCTTGGGTCCACACTTAACAGGTGGCAGAGCTCGAAGCATGGGTAAAACTCTTGGGTCCACACAGGTGGCAAGGCTTGGAGCATGCGTATAACTCTTGGGTCCATCCTGCTCACAGTGGGTAGAGGTCTCAGCTAAGAAGCCAGAAGCCTCTTCCCTACTAGGAAGTAAGGTGTTCTTTGCTTCAGAGTTCACGGTTCCCTGATGCTTTCTGAATCTTGAGCACCACATCCTTGTCCACAAAAGGAGGAACAAAAAGCCCATTAGGGGCAAACAGCCCCCAATCATTCCATAAATCCTCTCTAGGGAGTCTTGCCCACACTTGTGACTGGGAGTCCTAGATACCAAACATTCTGTCTTCCCAGTGTGTGATAGAAGAAAACAAGGAACGAAGCAGCCTGAGTGACTTCCTGTGGCCAGTCCTTAGCATCCACGGGACCTGATCACAGGGAACCATGACATTGGCTCCAGAAGACCCTGTAGGGTCAATTTAAATGTTACGCCACCTCAATGCTCCATTTCCTGCCAATGCTACTTGTTTTGCCTGATATTACATAGCTATGTGATCCTTTGTGAGTCTTGATAACACATGGCTTACATATCGACGAAATTAAGGGCGATCAATAGGACTGCCTGACTAGCAAGCAAAATAGGCCACTCGGTTAAATTTTAATTCCAGATGCATAACAAATAAATTTATAATAAAAGAATGTCCAAAAGAGCTGGGCAAGTGGCTCGGTGGTAAAAGCACAAGCAAGAACACTGGGGTTGGGACCCTGAATACATGTGCCACATTAGCAGAACACAGATACGGAAGATACCCAGAGCCAACCAGCTAGAGACCAGCTGTATGGGCGAGCTCTGGGTTCGACTGGAAGATCCTGAAGCAAGAATACAATGAAAGAGATTATCAAGGTAGAATGCCAACGCTGCTCTTGGTCCTCCACATTTGTGTGCCTGTGTGCATATCATACATACGTGTGAATATACATGCACATATGCACCATACACATATACACACAAATGTAAGAAAGAGGCCATCCTAAATGTCCCACAGCAGTAAACAATTGTTTCTTTTCTGAAGTGAAAAAGTAGTTCGGAAACTGTCAGCAGTAAACAGCACTGTGCCCTGTACCAGAGCGCTTAGCCAATGTAAAGCTCTCTCGGCAGCAGGAATAGTGAATATTCCTTTCATTATCAAAGGCAGTGTTTATGGTTGTTAATGTTGACCATGATAAGCAAAGACTCATGTTTGCTAAGGAAGGGACAACAACCCTCTGAATACAGAGATCTGCGGAGTTAGGAGGTACTCCTTTTAAGCATTAGCCTGGTCTTTTGACAAATAATTTTGACCCACTCTTAAAAACAGAACATATTCTCTGATAAGCAATATGTTTGCCCATGACTATTTAAATGCCCTCTGTTTGTGTGCTTCTGGTCTGGTTACCTAGTATGTGGGTGCTAAGGACTCTGAGAACAGACCACTGTAGTTAATCTGTTCTAACTCTGCAGCAGCTCTACAAAGCTTCTACTGGGCATGAGGGCGCAGCCTTCAGGATTAAAAGTCACGCAGAACAGCAGGCAGGAGCCGAGACCCTCAGACTTGTTTTCTCTAAAGCACATTATTGGCATTTGTGACACTTTCCCACTAAGGGAGAACTTGAACTCTGGCAGAGACGTCTCCGGATAAGTATTCACTAAACCCAGCTGCTGTGAGGTTCATTTAGCAAATGAGCTGCCCCCGCTCTCCTCTCCCGTGGGACATGGCACAGCCAAGTAAGAAAAAAAATGGGACAATCAATACCATGGGCAGAACAAAGAACATACACAAACTCGAACAAGGCTATGGCCTCAGTAATTGGTGGGATACACTGGAAAAGGAGTGATAATTGCTCATTGGTCTTAGAAAGCAGCCACAGTTAATTTTCAAGCTGGCTAGACTCCAGAGGAAGAGTCACTTGCCTTAAAATTGAACTTAAAAGTTAAAGCTAGGAAGCAGTCACCACATGCCCATGGGCTAGCAAGCAGGCATCATGTAATATAAAGAAAACAGAGACCTAGTTTTGCACATGAGAAGGTCAAGGAAAAGCATCATCTCCAGGACTGGAGAGATGGCTCTGCAGGTAAGAATTCACACTGCTCTTGCAGAGCTGCTGAGTTCAATTCCTAACACCTACAGCAGGGTGGCTCACAACCACCTATATGTTCACCTCCAAGAAACCCGACACCCTTGTCCAGCCTCCTCAGGTGCTGGCACACAGGAGCCTATACCTTCCCACACACCACTTATATATAAATAGTAAAACTGAAATAAACATTAGAACAAGTACTGGTTGCACAGAACTAACAGTGTCTAGAAGAGACCCTTTATTCTTTACGTTCATGGTTGTCCCAGGAAACAATTAAGGCTGCCACGACTGCTGAGCGAGCTCCCTGAACTAAGCCATATCCCCAGCCTAGGAAAGGAACAGTGGTTTGAATGAAATGGCTCCCATAGACTCACAGGGAGTGGCAGTGTTGGGAGGTGAGGCCTTGCAGGAGGAAGCGTGCCAGCAGGGGTGGGCTTTGAGATTTCAGATGCTCAAGCTACACCCACCGTCACTCTCTCTTCCTGCTGTCTGCTGATCCACATGTAGAACTCTTGGCTGCTTCTCCAGCACCATGTCTGCCTACATGCTGCCATGATAATGGACTAGACCTCTGAACTGTAAGCCAGCCCCAGTTAAATGTCTCCCTACATAAGAGTTGCTGTGGTCATGGTGTCTCTTCACAGCAATGCAAATACTAAGACAATAGGCAACTCTCTGCTTCAGAGTGCATACACAGTGAAGGCATGGTTTTTCCCATTGCTGTTTTTCAAACAATTTTATTCATATCAAATCTTATTTAACCAAGATAAGACTCTCCAAATCTCGTTCCCAGTTTATGTATGTCTTCCCAATAATAATGTGCTTGAAGAAGCTTCGACCAAATGTCAATGCAGCGTAATCCATCTGTCACTGCTGGCCAGAGCTCTCAGGTCTCCGTGTGGTCCACCCACCAGAGTCATTGGCTTTAAAAGAAGAAAAAGAAATCCTCTCCGGTGACTACTGAAAGTGTCACAGCTGTACAAACTTCAGGCTTTTGCACCATGGTGAAGAAATGAATAAGAAACATCAATGCAGCTTATTTAAAATAAACTTTCAGGTGTCAGACACAATCCAAAATGAGCATCATTGGCTCTGATAAGGGACATCTTTGTTTTTTCATCTTAAAATATAGTTACAAATTTTATTTAATTCACATGAAGTTTCGGGGCGGGGTGCTGGAGGGGTGTGGCTCATGTGGCTCTGGAGGTAAACAGAACATCATAGGAAAATAGAAACGTGAAAGATTTTTGAAGGTTCACATCTCATGCGCTTTCTAAGGATGAAGCTCCCAAGAACTAGTCAGTAAGAGGCCCATCCAGTGGACCACAGCTAGGGGAACCTCCTTCATTCTCAGTCTCAAATGTCTCTGCAATACATGAAAAAGTTACCAAGACATTTTCTTCATTTTCCAGTGTCAGCCACTGCTGGTGTCTTAGAATGGGCAACAGTAGAAAGGCCTGCCAGTCGGAAGCTCGGTTAGAGTCAGGAAAAGCTCACAGAAAAAAACAACCCTTAGAGCAGAACCAAGGAAGGCCATGATTACCTGACTGACTTAGTGCTCTGAGAGAGGCCCTGCTTAAACCAGGGCTCAGTTGTGCCGTGAAGTTCACCGAGTCAGACGTGCTCCCCAGCCCCTCCGCTTCTGGGCATGGAATACAGAAGAGAAGATGGCAGACTCTACAGAGGAACCAGAGGCGAGTGAGGTAACTAACTATTTGCTATAAAAGGGTTCCAGCTGAGTTAACACCTTCAGTGTTTCTTCTTTGGTTTCCTCCCCACCACTTTCCAGAGCAGTCTCCCTCAGAGTGTAGTAATACTGAAAGTGCCTTCGTGGTATGTAGTATGACTTTTCAACCTCATCAACTGTATGTATTCAGGAAGGCTATAGAAATAAGATGTAAATTGTACTTTGTAGACCTCAGTTGAGATAGGAGTTGCTTTGTTGTTGGTTTTTTTTTTAACTTTATTCAACAAGTATTGCCGAGTATCAAAAGCTAATTTGTTATAAGGCTAACTAAGAGTCATTTCTCATGGTTTCTTACTTGCACAGGCCCCCTGAAAAGGCTTTATCCATATATCCACTTGATCAGACGATTCTGTAAATTTGGAACAAGGTCTTTCTTTCCACCATCCTCAGTGAAGAGCACTGTCTCCTTCGCTCAGACTTCCCCTGCTCTTTCTGGTGATGGAGGGGTTTGGGCACTTCTAAGCTTTTGAAATCGGGAAGCTCACTGAAGAATGAGTATGGGCTTCTTGGGTATCTACATGTGTGTGGCTGCCCAGCAGCCATGGGGAACTGGGTACTGAAAAGGAGGCTGGGAATGAAAAAGGACAGGCAGGCCTAGAGAAGAATAAAGCCAAGACAAAAGTTTCTGATCAGGGCTCAACGTTTAATTTTCAGCTCTGCTGTTTATATAGGGGAAACCCACAGTCCCATCATTTGTTTCAGCTGCATTATATTGTGTTTCAGCTGGATTCTGTTGCAAAGCAAGCTCAGCGGGGAGTCTGCTCCTGCAGGAAACTGCAGGAGCAGCGGGGCAGAAGACTTACACCTGGGTGGTAAGACTCTACCCTAGGTGGGCTAGGTCTGTGGAAGACTGTGGCAAACAATTAAGGTCTCTTGAGCCTGCTCAAGGATGAGGGAAGGACACGTGACCCATGAAAACTTCCATGTGTGGTCAAACACACAGGCTGGGACAGGAGATTGGGAAGGGTTCCAGTAAAGATCCTTCTGCCTGATGCCTTGATCTACCAAATCTTTTGACTTGCGATTACAGAGTGAAGACCTACTGGTCTTGAATGTTTCCCACAGTGCTTGGTGCCACAAGCCTCAGACAGCAGAGGAGAAACCAACCAGAGGAAGGCATTGGAACCCTCTTCCAGTCATCAATCAAATAAAACAGAAAGGCGATTCATTTCACCCTGACTTCTAATCAATTAAACATTTTTTCTAGTTATCAATATACTAAAATGTGGCAGATACAACGAACTATAAATACATAAAAGAATGGTTTTTGATGTTAATTGTATGAAAGATACTTTTTATATCCCCTGTGTGTGCACACATGCATCTGTGTGTGGGTGTGTGTGTATATATGTGTGTGTGTGTGTGTGTGTGTGTGTGTGTGTAGCACAAAGCCATAAGCAGTCATGAACCACTTAAAAATAGATAGGCTCTGAAAAATGCACCATTAGGTGACCTTCGTATGAACGCCATACTGTACTAGCCTACACTGTAATAGACCTTCTGGGGAAGACAACCAGGCTACATGGTGTAGACAACTCTTCTAGGCTGCAGACCTACCTGACTGTTACCGCGGTAAACTGAGTAGGCAACTATAACACGGCATATTTGTGTGTCCGGATGTATTTTAGCATAAAAAAAAATGTGGTAAAAACACAATGCAAAGTGCACCTGTGTCCAGCACGGATCCTGAACAAGTGGCAGAACTGTAAGCTGCCCGGGGAGCCAAGGGGAGAGACGAGAAGTGTGGACACGCCACAGACTCTCGATGCTTAGCGCATGCTAAGCTCACAGTGTCTTCTCCTCATTAATAACATTAAGTTATTGTAACTCCTTGTGTTAGGGGCAGTGGGGAGTGAGACAAGGTCTTGTTATGTAGCCCAGGCTGACCCCACTTATACCCCCTTAGCCCTGGGAATATCCTACGGTGAAGAGAAGCAATGGACTGGCAAGATGGTCAGTGGGTAAAGGCCCTTGCCGCATAAGCCTAGTGACTTGGGTACTGAGCTGGATTCCCACCTAAGGCTGAAGGGGAGAACTGGCTGCATAAGGCTGTGCTCCAACTTCCACAAGTCCACTGTGGCCCGTGGGCCCGCGCACACAGCACGCAGGCAACGGCTAAGGAGGGACTCGCACAGGGTGAGAACGCGTGAGCCTGCTCCAGTTCAGTGTCCAGAGCCCACGGAGTCGAGGGATGAGGGCAGAGCCCAGCAGGGCAGGACCCACAGTGCTGTCGTCAGCAATGGGCAGGCCAGCTTTCCTGAGAGGGAAGGGGAATCCTGGGAAGGCTTGGGAACGTAGGCATGACATGATCTGCCTCACATTGCCTCTGAATCACTGTAACCGGTGCATGGAAAACTTCACAGAGCACACAAGTGAGGGGGCTCGGGGGCTGGTGGAGGCCTGTGGTGGTGAAGCCTTCCTCATAGGTCTCTGTAGAGCTGGGAGGAAGTGAATGGATTCTAGGAAGAGCTTGCCAGCCAGGAAGATACCTGCTGGTGTATCAGAGCTGGAGAGAGACAGAGAGAGAGAGAGACAGAGGCGGGGCGGGGAATCAAGAATGATTGCAAGTCTCAGTGCCTGCACAATTGGAGGATGGGAGAGTAAGGAGGCAGCAATGGAAGGTTGCTGCTGGATTCAGCGGGGCACACCCCAATTCCTAGTAGTTGGGAGGCTGAGGTAAGAGGATTGCCAGTTTGGACCCAGCCTGAGTCCTTGTCTCCAAGTAAACAGGTATCTTACAGTTCAACTGTAGAGGATTTTCCTAGTATAAGCCAGACTGGGAGCCTTTCCCAGCAATGGCATTAACAAGTCATTAAGAATATTAATAAGCAAACACAATACACATGGTTTGGTGAATCCACACCTGCAGGCTGATTAAATAAATGACCACAACCTCACTCTGACCTGCAACCTTACCGGGAAATAGTAGGCAGGGTTCTCTGTTCCAGCGACATAGGTCCACTCTGATGGCGAGGGTCTATGTGAGCTAGGGAGAGATATGGGCTGCTGGTGGGATCTCTTATGTATGAGAAACTAGGCAGGTGTACTGGCTGGTTTTGGGTGTCAACCTGACACAAGCTGGAGTTATCACAGAGAAAGGAGCCTCCCTTGCGGAAATGCCTCCATGAGATCCAGCTGTAAGGCATTTTTTCAATTAGTGATCAACTGGGGAGGGCCCCTTGTGGGTGGTGTCATCCCTGGGCTGGCAGTCCTCGGTTCTATAAGAAAGCAAGCTGAGCAAGCCAGAGGAAGCAAGCCAGTAAGAAACATCCCTCCATGGCCTCTACATCAGCTCCTGATTTCTGACCTTCTTGAGTTCCAGTCCTGACTTCCTTTGGTGATGAACAGCAGTGTGGAAGTGTAAGCTGAATAAACCCTTTCCTCCCCAACTTGCTTCTTGGTCATGATGTTTTGTGCAGGAATAGAAACCCTGACTAAGATGGCAGGGCTCTCATGTGGGTGAGAAGCCGTGTACTGTAGTATTTATCTCAAAGGTTGAAGAGGATGAACAAGGTGGAAAAAGCTAAGTAGAACACTAAAGTTTAGTTTCTTCCGTTTTTCTAGCAATCACCAAAGTTCTGAATATTTTACAACTCCACCAGCATGCTCTCTACGCAATTATCCCTCTGTGTAGACTTTCCTGAGTTTCCAGTAAACCACTGAGATATTAGTCTCCCTCACATGTCGCTACCTTTACGAGTTCAAATGATTTTCCAATACTTACTGTGCCTGGAACTCCACAGAAGCCCAAATATGAAACTAGAGTTTTCTTCATTGAATTTTCTTTGTTATTCCTTTCCCTCTATATAGCAAATGTTTTTCTTGCACAGTGGGTGAGTGCTGTCATACACTATTTTTACTGAAAACTTAATACTGAATCCCTAGCAGGCTCGTGACCCGGATCTTCAACCCGTTGGCTGTCTTTGGAGAGCTCCGTGTTAGGCTGATTGCTGCTTTACTCCCAAGGAAATCCATGGCAAGAAACTGATGCACAGGAAAATTTCCAAAAGATAAGAAACATTTCTTCTTTTATGTCTTTCAAGGAGCCTTCTCCAGACAGCTAGACAGGCCCCAGAACCAACTCAGGCGTGTCTCATTCCACAGCCCAACCCCCAGGGTACGCCATGCAGTCATTTATTTTGAAAATTATGTTTTCCACGATGACACTGGGCCCTTGCATCCCAGACAACTGCTCTATCACTCTGCTACCTGGTGACATTGCAAACTTTGACAAGTGTCTTACATTTAAGGGAGCAGATGATGTTGAAAGATGTCTTAGGCAACATAAAAATCATTATGGTTATTTTATTGTTTTAATTTTCCAGAACAGAGGTAAACCCCACACTGGTCTTGCAGAATGGATGTATGTCTTTTGGAAGGGGATTTGAATTGGTTTCAAAAGGCAAGGGTATAGTGGGTCTTCATTAAGAACTGACTGGTTGGAAGTGCCCCCTGTTCTGAAGGTCAGCTACACTGAAGACTTTGAGCAGTGAGCCTACGCCCCTACCCCAACCCCACCCCCACCCCCACCCCCACCCCAACGCCTTCCTAATGCAAATCAAATCATCAAGGGCTCTGCTGAGTATCCAGTCTACCCTTCTATGGGCTAGCTATCTCTGAGCTATCACACACTCAGGTGCAGAGATCAAGAAGCTCCTGAGGAGCCTCATCTTCACTGGGATTCTCATGAAAGGAAACCAGAGAGCAAGGCCCCAGCTCATCTGCTTGACCCCACTGGGATTAAGAACTCAGAGGCCTGAGTACAACCCTGATAGAAAGCAGAGCAGTTCCACTGTGAAGATGTATGAAGCATTGCTCTTTCCAAAGAGTCCTTGACCAAGGAAACCAGGAAGCTAGCGAGCATCTGCAGGATGTTAATTTTGGAGGATCCATCTCCAAATACACTCTCTCGATCATTTAAATCCAACTCTGTATTTCAACCACCTCGATAAACTTGTCAATTTCTCCAGGTTCCAAGTTAAAAAAAAACAAAAAAGTTTATTTTTTTAACCTACTCCTGGCCTTCCAGAAATCCAAGGAATATTCAACTAAAATATATAAAATAAGCACCATGCCTAAAAACCGATCTTTTAATGAGAAATACTGTGATTTCCTTTTTCCAGTTTCAGATTTATAAATCGCATCATTACTGTCAAGGATTCCAAAGATGAATGAGAACTGTCTCTAGCCTGGAAAGGAATGTATCTAAATGTGGACATGAATAGCTTTTTAATTTCATAAAGAGGATGTATATTGCACTCAGCAATTTGCATTGCAAATATAATTAGGACAAAGACCATCCCTGTCCATTGCTGAAGAAAGGCAGGGGAAGCCTTTTCAAAGGAAGTTTTTCTTTCCCTAAACTGTTCACAGGGTGTTGTCGCTTGATCTTTACTGCAGTTTTATGGCCAGACGATGTGCAAGGCCTGAGCTAAGCCATCTACCTTGCTGGACTTACACCTGAAGAATGGTGGTGGTGGTGGTGGGGGTAACAAGTGTATCTCACTATATGTATATGCACTTAGGTGAGAGGGTTTTTTGTTTTGTTTTTGTTTTTTTTTTTTAATGAAATTTTCTTTCTATATAAATTCAAAATGTCCCATCATAATAGAAATGGGCTATGTCCTCCTAGTATTTTATGCAAAACAGACATTAACATAACCACTAGATGGCAGTGAACTGGCAGAAAAACGCAGATCCAGTGAGAAGTTGACTTTGTCTAAAGAACAGAGGTGAGGAGTGGAGTCCCCCTGGACTCTCTGTACCTGTCTCCTTCTTGGCCTTGAAGGACCATGGAAGCCACTGCTCACCTCCCCGGCCGGGGCTCTACGGGATGCTGAAGGCCACAGAAGCAGAAAGCAGCAGGCAAGCCTCGGAGTGAGCCTCCTTGTGTTCTGGAATCCCACCAGCCCAACTGGGACTCTTGGTTGTATTTCTAATTACTTGCAGGATCTCAGGGAACTTTCTGTGCCAGACCTCAGTTTCCCTGTCATCTCTGTCAACACATCGAGTGCTCTTCCTCCTCACAGCGACCAGTTCTCTGAAGAGCCTATTATAGGTAGGAGGGACTTACTGACTTATATAAAATTTTCCCCAAGTTTTCAGGACTTTTTTCAAACGCTTTAATGATAAAGCCTCAGTTGTTTTTCAAGATCGAGGCTGGGCCACGAGGCTCTCTATTCTCCAACATGCTCCTATGGCTGTATCCATACAGCTCATAGTAAAATAAAATAAGCAATATATGCAAAAAAAAAAAAAAAAAAGAAAAAAAAGAAAAGAAAAATCTGATCAAGGTTTTCCTCCCAATGAATAAGAATAGTTCTTAACGTTCAAAGTTTTGGGAAGATTATAATTGCGAATGTGACACCATGGGTCCCAGCAGACAGTTCTACCTGGTCCTATGCTGTGCTTGCTATCATGAACACACAACAGGGGGTGGGGTGGGGTGGGGGTGGGGGGGACTGCAGGGGGGTGGAGTCACTGGGAGGAGGTAGCTATTTGCTCTGCTTTCTCTTTACACAATGGTTTTCACTATCCGATTTTGCTTTCAGAACTCACACTTGGCAAAACAGCTTCACAAAACAAAGCAGGAGAAAGATAAGTGATTTCTGCACTCAAGCACGGGAACTCTCCATAAGGAAAGAGGCTTCCGTTAGAGCAGGCACCGGGGCTCTCAGAGTTGGAAGATGATGTTTAAAATTTTCCTTTCCTGGTGAACGTTATCATCTTCAAAGCACAAAGTCACCATGGCATGTTCCAGGAAAGATAATTACCAACGTGACACTGAAGTGCTGTGAGTGGGAGGCTGTCCTGATGATGTCACGCTCAAGTTTCTCCTTCTTGGCAACAAGCTTTGGATCACGTCCCTGTGACTCTGCAGCCTCTCCTAGACTGTCAACCCTCCGGGTCAGGGGCCACACTTTCTCCTGTTTCGTTTTGTTTTCTTCTTTCCTCGTAATCTCCAGGAAACTTATAGCTGTACAATACTCTCTTTGAAGACATTAGACAAGCTCAGGGCTTTTAGCTTTATGTTGGAAAACTTCTGGCATGCCAGTTAAGATATTTTCAGAGTTAGACACATCTGGGAGCTACATGGACTCTTTCCGCAAACACTTCATTATGTATGACTCAGAGAAGGAAATTGAGCCTGAGCATCTGAAGGGGTTGGAGGCAGAGCTCATCCAGTGAGAGAGGCTGAGTATGACTGGGAGGTGGGTTTCTCCTCTGCTTTTGCACACATGCATTAATAAAAAAAGCCATCTACACATAGTAGGTTAAGTTAAAAGCAACTCCAGCTGTGTTGTTTTAATCAGAATTCCTAGCATAAGGGCTCCTTAGTGAAGAGCCATTGATCCCCTGAGCCTGCGGACAAGCCGGCTTCCTCAGCAAGACAATCCTGGCTTTGGGCTGTCTCTTCTCCCTTCGCTCCTTCGGCCAAGATTCACATCCAAGTGAGCTTGGGCTCTCTGCCCAATGCCTTCGGATTTCCTGACCCTCCACACTTCATGTCCCAGTGAAAGTTACTCATCCCCAGGGTCCAACAGGCAGGGCTGCCACCCTCTGAAGGCATCTCCACTGTCACGGCACGCCTTCTGGAAAAAGACTTTGATAACTGTGTTTTGTGTTTGTTCCTTCAAGAACCCTGATGGGTTTGAGGGACTAGAGACTTCTGAGTCGATCCTACTTCCTGTGTGTAGACATTTCGTGTCACCTGGGGGTAGGCAAGGTCTAGCTGACTATAGGAAAGTCTGTGGTGAGCACTTAAAGAGAAGCAGCAAGGACTTCCCTTTGTCACCTGGCCTGTCCCCACCTGGAGTCCTACACCTGTAGAGTGCCACAGATGGGGTGGGGAACCGGCCAAAGCTGGCATGCTACGAACCATAGATCATTCATCTGGTGTGATTTCCGTAGTTTGACCCCCAGCGTGTATGAAGGCCTACTCCATTTCATCTGATACGTCACCATTGTGCATGGGGCCACTTAACGGGTCTCCAAATAACTACGTGTATAAAAGAAAATTATTTTTTCTTGTAACTGGTAAATCAATACTCTGCTCCCAGAGGCATTATTTGGTCGTATGGAAGACTGATTTAGGGATGGTTGGATTGCTAAACCTCGTGGATCCAGGGAAGACTATTTTGAGGTTTTTGGCAGTGTAAGCTTCACAAAATCCTAAGGGTCATTTAACAGGAGGTCTGCAGGCTTAGGAAGGATGGCTGAATCAATGAATTCCTTGTATCTTCAGAAATGCAAAAGCTTCCGCTGACTCTAAGAATCCATTTGTGCCAGGGGTTTATATGTAAGTTCTTTTGTGTTTTCCCCATTCATTTCAAAGGAAACTGTATGAATAAATGTTTTCCAATGTCTGAACACAAAACTATAACACAAGCTGTCACATCTGTTCTCCATGTGAGTGACGAGGTTAGTTCTCCAGCATGCGTTCGGCCACAGCGGGGATTATGTATCACAGTCAGGCATGTATAACTTGGTAAAAGTCCAGCTTCATAATTTGTCATAATTTTTGGCCTATTCAACTCTCCAGTTTCTTGGAGAGAATTTTTCTAAATGACTTTTTCAAAAGCTCAGCCAACAGACTCACAGCTAACATGAACAAAAGTTCCATTGTCTTCGTGGGATGAACTTGGTTCGCCATGTGGTCTATCTGCTTGAAAACCTCTCTCCTGAGAAGCGAGTTTTCCTACTGCAGGGTTATCCCTCGGTTGGCTGTTAGTGATCGTTTCCTTGGAGGGTGCTTGCTTGTGTCTGTTTGTTATGATACACAGGTTATTTTTTTTTTATTATGGAGAATCCTGAGTATGATGAAGAGCAGAGAGAAGGTAAAGCGGCGTGCTCAGCCCCTGGTTTGACCCTCGCCAGCTCATAAGCCATAGTCCTCCTTCTATACGGCCTCTCAGTCCTTCCCACTCTCTGGATTACTTTTAAGCAACTTAAAATGTCATATTGACTCTGAATATTAGATAAATATCTGTGTACTACATGCACATCCAAGTCTTTTTTTTTTTTAAGAAATGAGACTTTTACACAATAAATAAGCAGGCACCTTCCTTCCACATAATTCTGCACAGTTGTTGGATAGGATATGCGATCATCCTCGAAGTCGTTAAACAGGAGCAGACACTAGCTGTATCAACACTTAAGCAGGGGTATTATTATTCTCACTGGTGCTGATACTGTCCTGTGTTTAGCCCGTGGGAGCTTATTTAACACATATCAATTCTGTTTGGTGGAATCTAAGGGATGCTTGATACTCTCTTTTACACCTGGTTTGAGAAGATGTCTTAAGACCTCTGCATCCTCTGGCGAGACAGCACTAGGAGAAACCCCGTGGGTTGTATGCCGACTGCTATTCCATCAGCCTGTGCTGCTGGGCCTTCCATTATCTAGAATTGGGAAGTACATACTGCTTTGTAAAGGTGAATCACGCCGGGGATTCAGGCTGCCGCTTCTCCTTTGAGTTCAACAAGGAACAACTCTCTTTCTCTTACACTCAAAACGAGTGCTGGAGAGAATTCTGTACTTACTGCACATGGCATCAACAACATATCAATAATAGTAAAACCATCACTCGCACCAACAGCATGGCTGCCTGAAAGCACTCCTTGCCTGCCGCCCTTAGCCGTCCCCCTTTTCCTTGTGGCCTAGCAGCACCGATCTGCCTCACGGTAAGTCACTACATGGGGCTCCCTGGATGCTGCACCAACGCCCAGATTTGTATAAACCCGTCTGCCTAAGCATTGTGAGAAAGTGTAGGGCTCATAGTTTTGTTTTTATTAAGTTCTGTGAAATATTATGTTTCCCCTCCTTAGTTTCAAGGCATAGTTAGAGAAATTAGCTTTTACCATGGTCCTCTTCGCCATATCTTCCCTCTCCTCTGATGAACAGTTTCATTATTTTTTATTTGCATGTTAATCTTTCCATTTGTTTCAAATACAAACAAAATACTTGTGTACTTATATTTCAAAGGGAAGTGTATGTGTATAATATGTGTGTACGTGTATGTATGTGCATGTATGTGTGTATTGTGGTATGTGTGTGGTATGTGTATGTGTATGGGTGGTGTCTGTGTGTATGTGTGTGTATGTATGTGCATGTATGTGTGTATATGTGTATGTGTGTATGTGTATTTGTGGTATATGTGTGGTATGTGTGTGTATATGTGTGTGGTGTGTGTGTGTGTGTGTATATGTGTGTGTATTATGTCTTATTTGCCTGCTCCATTAGGCATATTTAGGGATATTTAGGAGCCCAACCCTTGCCTCTATCTCTGGCTTCCTTTTCTTTGATCTCTTCAGTTAGGAACTTGCCAGACTAAAACCAACTATGCTATCCAACCTTGAGCTTCATGTTTTCAAAACAACGAGCTAAATATGCACCTCTTCTTTATAATGTCAGTCTTCCTCAAACCTTTCCTTATGGAGACAGAAACGTAGACAATGACACATGAAACGGATGTACTAGCCGATGGACTTAGCTCCAGCGTTACTCTACATTTTCAAAAAAGGCTGTCTTTGATTTTTAGCCTCCATTTTCATGTTGGTAAATTCTTAGTAAGGTGTGTCCCCGGACTCTTATGGTGGTCATATTAACAGTTTCTAATTATTACAGGGTTACCGCATGCTTTTCAGAAATAATGCATTATCCCCTAAGACGGTCTGGATGGCCTCCTCCAGGCAAGCCTTCCTATCATCCTGATTTCCTATCATCCTGATGACATACATGTTTGCTCACAGCAGAAAGGACAGGAGCCACCTGCTGTTTCATCTCCATATTGCTGAGGATTAAGGGAAAGCTAGACATCATGGAAAGAGAACCTGGATCAAAAGAAGAGCCGTCCAACTATTTTATCTGACAGAATAGTCACTGGCACATTTTTCTATTCATCGACTAAAAAAAAAAAAGTGTCATTTTTGGATTCTGGAGTGTTCCTTTCCTTTTTAAAAATTTAGCTACTATCTTAGGCACTGTTCTAGTGCTGTGAAGAGACACCATGACCAAGGCAACTTTTATAAAAGAAAGCACTTAGTTGAGGTCTTACTTACGGTTCCAGAGGTTGGTCTATTACCATTATAGTGGTAAGCGTGGGTGGCAGCCGGTGTGTCCCCTGGTGACCAGGCATTCAAATACGTGAGCCTGTGGGGGCAGTCATCGCCAAACCACCACACCTCTTAGTTTCATAATTTACAAATTCTGTGTGTGTGTGTGTGTGTGTGTGTGTGTGTGTGTGTGACAGAGCCTTTATTCAGTTCATGCACATGTATACAAGAGGTGTACGCATTGCTAGATGAATGAGTATTGTCTGGCCAGACTGAGCACTGAGCATAATATATTCTGACTCCAAGTTTTCCAGGTTTTTTTGTTTTTTGTTTTCTCCCCACATACTATTTTTATTGGTTATTTGGGAATTTCACATAATGCACCCTTGTCACACCCACTTCCCAGTGCCTCCCAGGTCTGTCCTTCACACTTGTGACTACCCTACCCCGACCTCCCACCTCTTGTTTGCCCATATACTCACTGGATCATGGTCAAACTCCCATTTTTTTATATTAATAAAGTGGGCTACATGGAGTCCAAGATTTTCAATAAATTAAAGATCTGTGCTCTTCAGGGCCAGAGAAACCACTGGAGAGTAACGCTGGAGCTAAGTCCATCAGCTAGTACATCCGCTTCACGTGTCATTGTCTACGTTTCTGTCTCCATAAGGAAAGGTTTGAGGAAGACTGACATTATAAAGAAGAGGTGCATACTTAGCTCGTTGTTTTGAAAACATGAAGCTCAAGGTTGGATGGCATGGTTGGTTTTAGTCTGGCAAGTTCCTAACTGAAGAGACCAAAGAAAAGGAAGCCAGAGATAGAGGCAAGGGTTGGCTCCTGTTTTTATAATTTAGTCTTGCACAAACTGAGTCTGAGCTTCCATAGAATTACCTAAATTCTTCCCAAGGGAACTTAACAATGATGTCAGTGATGTAGTGATGCCCCACTGGGACCCACCTCCTAACATCACCACACTGAGCAAGTGTGAGAACCCTGGAGAACCGAGCTACACCTGAGCCTTTTTATTATGTTTTATTGAAGTTTTCTTTCATATGCACATTTTAAAATCGCAATAAGAATATTACAAAAATCCACAGAGTGTTACAGATATTTCTAATGTTTTTAATAATCACTGCCCATATTTTATCTTAGGATCTATCGACTAAGGCTGGTTTCTTATCCTACATGACAGGTATGTGGCTACAGAGTCCCCAGGGAGAATGTCAGCGTCTGACTCTGAGTTCCCTAGTCACAGCTTCCTATTTCCCGTGTCCTGGCCTGTGATGAGGAAATGTGAGATTTCAAAGGTCTCATCTTTCTTACGTGGGAGATTCATTTTCCTATGTTCCCTAGTCATCACAGAACCTACCAACCTGACTGAAAAGCCCTGTCTTTGTGGTACTTTTATGGAGTTCCTAGGAGGTCTTTTGGGAACTGAATGGGTCCATTTCTAGTTTTTATCATTGAAGGGCTGAATTAGGATTTATGGGCTATCACGGCGAATGTTAGTATGTGCTAATGGTTACTGCGTGTATCTGATTTTTTAACATGTTCCTGGACTCTAATGTGTAAATGGAACACCAGTGGGTTTGTTTGTTTGGTATTTGTTTTGATAATTGTAAACCTGGAATTACTTTTATGTATAGTTACTAAGTATTCTTCTTGTCATTTTACTCTACAATTAAAACTTCAAGTATGCAAGGGAAAATGGTTTTGTTTAGAATTTACTGACCAAGCCAGACGGTGGTGGCGCACGCCTGTAATCCCACCACTTGGGAGGCAGAGGCAGACGGATTTCTGAGTTTGAGGCCAGCCTGATCTACAGAGTGAGTTCCAGGACAGCCAGAGCTACACAGAGAAACCCTGTCTCAAAAAAAAACCAAATAAATAAATAAATAAATAAATAAATAAATAAATAGAATTTACTGACCTACTGACTCAAAACAGGTAGGAAAATGTCACTCACAGTAGTTAAGTCCCTGGGGCATTTGTAGTGTTAAATCAGGATTTGGCATTTATGTGTGGATGCTCCTGAAGGTGTGTGTGGGGGGGGGGGTGAGTAAGAAATTAAGGTCTTTTTTCAACTTAATGCTTATATGTTTGAAAAATAGTTTGGGGAAAGATAGTTTTAAAGTATACTTCATGGAAACAAGAAATTATTCTTTAATTCACTGAAATAATTCTTTACTCATAATTTCACTGCAATATATATTAGTTTCGAATGCCAGCAAAGAATTTTCTGAATGATATTCTGTCTCTCTCTCTCTCTGTTTCTGTGTGTGTGTTGCATGTGTGTGTCCATGTGTCTTTGGGGTGTGTGTGTGTGTGTGTGTGCATGTGCATGCTTGTGGGTGTGTGATTCACATATGTACATGCTCAAACAATTGCTGATCATGATTCAGAAGCAGGTGGCTAGCTTGGGGCAGGGACTCAGGTGCAGCTGTTTAAAGACATATGGAGAACTGGAGGAAAGAGGGGGCCCAGGCCGAGCCATTAGCATCGCTGTGGCCCCAGTGTCTTGCTCCCAGAGTCTACCCTGGCATGCGGGTTCCAGCCTTTGGTGCAGGTCCTGGCCTAAGGTTTCCACCAGCTGAAGCCATCCTTCCTGAATGAGGGCTTTTGTGTTGATCAGAGTGGCACTGCCTGAGCTTTCCTGCCTCTATAACGGAATGTGAATAACTCAGAGAGGCCCCCAGTCCCTCGTGGCATCCTTCAGAGCTGAGGGGGAGCCACCCCACGAGTAGGATCCCAGTGTAGATGGACTGGTTTCCTCCTCCTCTCCTCCTCTAGGGAGGCTTCCTGCTGGAGACCTTCCAGTGTGCGGTGGGACACCATTCAACTCCCGGCTTCTGGTGACGTATGCTGCTAGATTTAGGGTGAGCCAGGCTGCTTTTCAGAACTGGGTGAAGCAGGCCAATTGCAAACAGTCCTAAGTCATCTGGCAGGCTTTTTGGCCTGGTCCTGTCTCCCACACTGTATGGGGCCAGGATGAGTTTATGCTTGGCTCCCATGGGCCAGGAATGGCTTGCTTCAGCATAACTGGAGGAAAGATTCTGTTGGCTTCTTCCCGAACACCCCCAGCCCCGCCCCGGTTGTTCAGCTGCTGACTCTGTTACTTGCTCTGAATTAAGAGGCCTGCGTGGTTTTTACATGTCCTCTATTTGGCTATGTCCTGCTGACAAACGCAGCTTCAGACGAATGCCTTTTGCCGATGCTGTGTCTCTGTGACCAGTGTGCAAGGGCGGCCTGGATCCACTTCGACACGTGGCCTCCACAACCTCGCCGCTAGCAGGGTGGTCGATGCTCAGCATAAAGAGAAAAGGTCTGCTGACCCCGTTTACTTGCATCTAGTGAACCTCTCTGCTTGATTCAGAACACAAGGGTCTGAACAAAGACCCCTCTGAATGCTGGCTCTGGCCAGAGAGCGCTTTACAGCAGCAGGAGGAGAGTTCCCAGTCCAGCTTCACAGATCCCCCCTGGGGTTCAGGAAGTCTTCGAGTCTCTCTAGTTTTGCTTTAGTTCCAGGATAACGACAGAGACTCACGAAGCTAAAGACCAGGATGCGGATGCAGCACGCGGAGTAGGCAGGAGGCAGACATTCTCCGCAGGGCTCCATCACGTTGCAAGTCTGTGATAGCCCCATAGGTCTATTTCCAACCACTTATAGCAGTATTTCCTCCGTACTCATGGATAACCTTTCTGTGATTTCAGTTGCCTGCGATCAACTGTGGCGCAACAATTAAATGGAAAAACCTAGAAATAAACCATTCCTAAGATTTAAATTGCACATTCTTCTCTGTAGCCTTTCGAGGTGCTGTCCTGTCCAGAATGTGTACCTGCGTGTTTTCTAGAGTGTTCTGGCTGCATATGTTACTCAGTCATTATTTTCAGCTAGCAGGCTGGCTTCTCTTGGGGGTCCAGGTAACCCCCTACTTTATCTACTACAGCTTCAAAGGTGACAACAATCGCAGTTCCATTAGGGAAAAGATGAAGTGGAAATTTCTGGTTTCTTTGGAAACTCACTTGTGATGTGCTTCTGGAAGCCATCTCGGGAGAGGATGTTTTGCTGAAGCAGACACATGAGAGGGCACGTGATGTTTGGAGAGAGTATAAAATACAAGCCCACAGACAGTGAGGGCTCTCTCACATTGCTGTGCCTTGCAGAGCTTTGCTGATCTCACCTCTTCGCTGGTCTTCACTGGTCTTTGCTGGTCTTCACGGGTGTTTACTTCATAGAGAGAAATGCACCAGACAACGATTCGTGGCATCCCGACTGATTCTTGCCACTTCTGTTGACTCGTGTGATGCGGTAGTATGTTAATCCGCTCTAAAGGACCCTCCGGGAGCACACATCCTCCTTGCTACCCAGCCAAATGTTTCTGGATTCAAGGATGAATGATACACATGTGGCCGTATTTTTAATATGCCCTAAGAAGCTCAACAGCTGGGCACTTCCAAACCTCCCCTCGGCTAGCATACTCTCTCCTCCAATATTCTGGAATTATTACTTACTAAAACCTATTTTAATCCTGGCTGCCAAGGATCCAGGCCTGCATACCTCATGGGCCACAACCCCAGACTTCTTATCTCTCTCTCTCTCTCTCTCTCTCTCTCTCTCTCTCTCTCTCTCTCTCTCCTCCTCCTCCTCCTCCTCCTCTCTCCCCTCTCTCTCTCTCCTACACTTCTCAGGCCTCTTCCTTCTCCACACCCTCCCTACTCCCCCCCCCACTCCCCCCAATGGTGATTCTCCTCTCTCAGGTTCCATGCCTAGGAACCTCCCCGACCCCACCCCAGTCTGTCTCCATGCCCAGCCATGGCTGCCAGCAACTTTAATTACCAATTAGATCCAGCTGGGGGCAGGGACTGTCAGTATCTCTCACACACAGATATTCCTGTTCCCTTGTAATCTGGGAATCCAATTAACATAAGCAATAAACTACATCCATAAGATGCCAATTCAGTAGAGCCTTGCAGTTTCTGCTGGATAGAACCGCTGTTACTGATTTGTGTTTGGTGTTCCATATTGGACTAGACAGCTAATATCCTAACCACAAAGATTGGAATTGCCCCCAAAGAACTACTTCTAAACATATCCACAGCCCTTTCTTCCTATTAACCTTTCCCAGCTCCCTCTGGTCGGTGGGCTGGAAGGGAGGTCGAAGCATTTAAGGACCCTAATTAAAGTAGGTTTTGAAAAACCTAAGCCTACGAAGAGATGTGGTTTCCTTTAAGTAACAATGTTAAATTTCTCAATAAGGAAAGAAAGTCATGCAGTAACATTGCTAAGATCAGTGGTATGCAATATGTAAAGAGGAAGAGACCACATTTACCATATGACTTTTCTCACAGCATGTTGGACTAATTGATCTGCTTCATAATAATAGTTGTCAGTTTTTCCCTGGGTCTAAGTTATAGATCAAGCCTTATGATAAGCACACATATACAAAGACAACACCATGTGTACAGAGTTTAACTCTGCTGACTGTTTTAGGGATCTTGGATTATATTCCCCCAAAGGATAGCGGGACAACCACTGATCTCATACACCACACTGCCTAAGTTCTCAAATCATTCAAAGATGAAGGAGTGGTTCAGATACTCGGGTCTGTGTGAAAACATCTTGTGGACCACTTCTTTCCTCGTCATGAATCCCAGTGTTTTTCTCCCACACGTATCTCCTTCAGGAAGTGTGCAGAGACCCCGCCTCAGAGAGTGTGTCAAGTGATAGTGTGCACCTGCTGGGAAAAAGTCTGGCACGAGCCGACTCTGCACAAGGCTGCTGCGCTGACGTGAGATCGGCTACCCCAGTAAGCATCTTGTTTTTCTAAAAGCTTTGTCTTCTGTGGTAAAAACAGAGGAAAATAGAACATTTTATCCAACCTTTGCTTCCTGAGAAAATAATCACTGCCCTCCACATCTGCCAGCAACAAGCGATGGCCCCGTTTGTAGCAGCAGCCAGGGATTCTGTGGGAAAACAGCTGACCTACTTTCATGTGTGCCTGGGTGCTGATGGCAAAGGTGGATGCACCCAGGTGTGTGTGTGTGTGTGTGTGTGTGTGTGTGTGTGAGGGGGGGGGAGACGGTTTACGATGACAGCGTGGTCCATGTGGAAGTTGTTGCAGCTGTTTCTAGAGCGTGGTTTCTTCATTCGTGATCCCTAGACCCGTCTTCATTTCATGTTGTCGTTTGACACTAAAGAATTAACTTATCAAGCCGGGCGTGGTGGCACACGCCTGTAATCCCTGCACTTGGGAGGCAGAGGCAGGCGAATTTCTGATTTCGAGGCCAGCCTGGTCTACAAAGTGAGTTCCAGGACAGCCAGGACTAGACAGAGAAACCCTGTCTCGAAAAAACCAAAAAAAAAAAAAAAAAAAAAAAAAAAAAAAAGAATTAACTTATCATTATAATTATTAGAAGTTGTTAATTAGGAAGGCTGACTACCTGCATTAAACAGCTTATCTCAAGCCAGTCATGTGCCCACAACTCTCTCAAGAGTAGATTTGCCTCTTTTTAAGGCCGGGATTGCTTTGAGTTACTTAGTTCATCTGTTCAGAACAAATGAGGGAAAAGGGAGGAGAGGGAAGCCTACCAGAGAGTGTGCAGCTTTCAAATGAAAGACCACGGCCTGCAAAACTGCAGCAGGGCTGCCGCTGGTCCCCTGTGATTGCTGAGGGTGCTCTGTGGGCAGTTTTCTAATGGAACATTTTCTCGCTATCACAGGGAAACAGCACAGGGCTGGGTGGGTTCTGCTTTCTGTGGCTAAAATCTTTATCTCCTATTAACACAAGCAGAAAGCACAAATGGACTTCCAAGTCCACCAGGCTGGAAATTCAACCGGAAAAAAAAATTGTGCATAAAAGCAAATATGTGGGCCCATACACACACATATACACATATTGCATACACATGGACACACACATGGACACACATAGCACACACACATTATGTACACATCACATGCACATTACACACATGCATCACACATATTACATACACATACACATGTACACACATTACACACATGTGTCACACACATTACACACATGCATCATGTACACATATTACATATACATACACACATGCACTCATATTACACACATACTATATACATGAATGTACACACATATTACATACACATACACACACGTACAAATACATGCACACACATTACACACATTCACACATGTACACGCATATACACATATATACCACACATATTACACACACATTGCACACACATACACACACATACACATATGCCAGCAAGGCTGTGGAAATCTGAATATCAATGGTTTATATTCATGTCCACTTCCTGGTTGTGATTATACCATAAAATAGTCATAAAATATTAACAATGGGGGGAAATATGTAAAAATATGCCAGAGAGTTCTTTCCTTTCTTATCACTGCATCTTAACTTGCATTTATCTCAAAGTAAAACTGTTTTTGTTTTAAAAAATATAAAAATATAAAGAGAAAACAATACATGCTGAATTGTATGATTTTTTTAATTTCTAAATTATTGGCATGTTTTCAGAGCAAATAAAAAATGAAAGCACCAGGGGTTCTAGTTGCTTCCTTGTTACTGTAATTAATCACCGACAGAGCAAAGGAAGGGAGGGAGGACTCCACCTCATTTTTCACTTCTGATGACAGTCTGCTGTTATGGGAAGGCAGGGCAGGAGCCTGCGGGCAGTCACTGATGCAGAGACCACAGAGGAATGCAGCTCTCCGGCTTTACCCTCATGGTTTGCCCAGTTTGCTTTCTTCTACAAGCCAGGCATATTCACAGCAGGCCAGTCCATCTCACATCAATCATTCATTTTTAAAAATGTACCCCAGGCTTGCCCCAGGCCAGTCTGATGGAGGTAATTCCTCAAGTGAGGGTCCCACATCCCAGATGACTGTAGATTGGACAAAAACCAACCAGCCACAGGTATAGCACGCTTTGCTTTGTAAGGTCAGTGGCTGTGCTGTGTACACTAAACCGGTTACCTAATTTACAGTGAGCTAAGATATGATAGCCAGGTTTTTAGTTATTTTGTGTAAATCAGATGAAGAAGCACTTTATCTTGATTGGGAGAAACCAGATAACACTAAAGCTTTTATAACTATGCTTGGGAAAAACAATGAAATTAGATAAATCAAGTATCCTTTATAGTTATCATAAAAAACTTACTGACATGAAGAATATAAACATGTTTGTGGCTCATGAATATAAAATGGGGGATCCAGGAATAACTTAATATTTCCAAACACAGTATGGGATAACAGTATTGGATTTGAAGTACATGAAGAGAAGCTCTGTTGTCTGTCTCCACCATCTGCCTATGTGTCAGGTACCTATCATCTCTCCTACTTATCATCTATGTACTATATGATCTATGGCATTACTCAGAGGACATGTTTTGACCTCTTTGAGATCATTGAATTAGGACTGGAGAGGTGGCTCAGCAGTTAAGAGCACTGGCTGTTCTTCCTGAGTTCAATTCCCAGCAACCAGATGTAATGGGATCGGATGCCCTCTTCTGGTGTGTCTGAAGAGAGATCATTGAATTAGTTTCTATATATACTATTACATTAGACATTGAAAACAGTAACACCCAGAGGGCTTCCGTAGCTACAGCACACTGTTATGACCAAGAAATGGACACAGATAAAATCCACTAGCCTGGCAAATGATTTGTTAGAAAAAAAAAAAAAAAACCCTAATTTGGGAGTCATTGTATGAACAGTTAGCCACCAGAGTGCATGAAGCATACTGGAAACTGGAAACAACCCAATCTTGGGTTCCTTCCAACAAGAGAAGTAGAGTTCCTTTTCTGTTCTCACTTGGTCCTGTTTCTCTTTGGCTCAGTGGCCACTGCAGATCGGGGAATGGCTTCAGATGCTTTCTGAGGCACGTACAGGACATTACAAGACTGTGTGATAGATAACTTGCAGTAAAATAATTCTGAGCCAGGCTTTGGACACAGGGTAATTAAACCTTGTGTAAGGACATTTATTACTCACCAACCTGTCAGAGTCCCTGAGACGTAGTAAATTCTTGCCTTGGCACAGCCAAGTTACACAGACAACTGAACTCAAGGGATGGCGTCATAGTCACTTGTTGCTGTGATAAAACACCACAACCAAGGAAACTCATAAAACAAAGAGTTGGGTTGGGGTTACAGTTCTAAAAGGCTAGCCTCCAAGATGGCACAGTGAAGGCACGATTTGAACCACAAACAGGAAACAGACAGTCTAACTCAAAATGACTGGCATCCTTTGAAAGCTCAGAGTCCACCCCAGTGACTCCACTTCCTCCAGCAAGGCCACACCTCCTAATCCTCCTCAAACATCCACCAATCCGGGACCAAGGGTTCATGTGTTCAAATGCTGTGGCATCATAATACAAAATGCATTTTGTCTAACCTCACAAACCCCATAGGATTTCATGATCTCAGTGCTGTTTTAAGTCCAATATCTCTTCTGAGACTCAAGGGAATCTCTTAAGAGAACCCCTGTAAACTAAAAGAACAAACTGCCTGCTTTCCACACACAGTGAACGTACATGACTGTTCCAAAGCAGAGCAGGGACTGGGGGAAATGGGGGCTCAGTGAGGAAATGCTGAACCAAACCAAGACAGAAATGCCGCAGGGCAAACTCCAAAACCTGCAGCTCCCAGGGCCCTGCCAAAGGCTGAGCTGGTTCCACCCTCAGCTTTGCTACCTTCTCTCCCAGCTCCTTCTACTCCCTGATACAAAGCTCTCCTTGGCAGATATCCCACAGCTGTGGTACCCTCAGCCTCTCCGAGTCTCTAACACAATCCAGGTTTCACTTTCATGGCGCTGCACAACCAATCAGTTTGCCTGTGAAACCCTGAAAGCAAAGAGAACTTTCTATAAAATGCCTTCCTCAGGGAGCAGCACAGAGCAGGTGACTTGTCCTTCCCTCTAATTCAAACCGAATTTGTATTGCCTGAGGATCAGCTTAGAGGCAGGGCCACAGCCTAGAGGCGGGGCCACAGCCTAGAAGGGAGAGAAGTCAAGGGAAAAGGCTGGGTCAGCTGTGGAATCTAGGAGAGTGGCTAGGAATGTAGGAGCTGTGCTGCAGGCACACGAGGAGTGATGAGGGTCGAGGTGAATGGAGCCTACTGGCGACTTAGCATCAACTTAGCACAGGCAGTTTATGCCGGATGAGAATAAAGTCAGACTAGAGTGTGTGTGGTAGGGCAACTTCACTGCCTTTGAAAAGATGGAGGGGAAACTCTCCCTCCAGGCGGTTCTGGTTGTCATTTAAATAAGAAGCCCTGCACCTGTGGCTATTTCGTTTGAAATTCTAGTGCACACAGTGAAATTCTGTGTGCCCACACTCTGGTTGTCGGAGAACTGATCACCTTTGCCCCACTTTCTAAAATGTTTGTATGGTAGACAGTCCTGGAAAATGCAACCCACTGACTGTGGAGTATGACCTGTAGCTAATAAAGCTCTGCGTCCTCTCGTTAGCGCTTCTCCGCTTGTTCCGAGCCTGCTGAGGTTGCAGGACTCACCTCTGCATTGTCCCGTGAGAACTGTGGCTCGCACATCAACCCCGGTTGTTGTGATCATAAAAAGAGAAAAAGGCGTAAGAATATGTTCTACAGCGGTGTGGGGGAAGGGCGTGCCTCATTGGGCCCATGCAGAGGCATCCCGTCCCCCTGAGGGACCAGACACAGGACAGTATAGTTTAGAATAGAGTTTAGTCAGGGCATGGGGAGGGGAGTAAGAGGGTAGTAGAGGCAGAGAAAGGCAGAGAGAGGGAGAGAGTAGAGAAGTAGAGGCCAACCATGACCACGTGGAGAGACTGGGGAGGGGAAGGTGGAAAGGAGGAGAACCCAAGAGGGGTCAAGAGAGAGGCTAAGAGAGTAAGAGGTAAGAGAATCAGGAGAGAGAGGAGGGGCAAGCGGCCTCCTTTTATAGTGGGCCAGACCTAACTGGCTGTTGCCAGGTAACTGTGGGGTGGAGTTTAGACAGAATCCCAACCCGGTACTCTGGCTACTGCTGTGAAGAATAAATGATCATTTGTCTCTAAAGAGGGTGCTCCCCTCAGTCAGCACATGTAAAACTGCAGCGGATAAATCCCCGTGCCATCCGAATAGGCGCAAGCTTTTCAAGGGGAAGTAGATGGTGGCAGATATCTCTAGACAGTGTGGTGGCTCCGAAATGCGTTGAAATTCTCAGAGGACGCGGTTTGCACTAGACTCTTTCATAAGGCCCCAGTAGACCACACTAAAATCAACGTGGAATCACTCATGGGAGCAGCCCACGGTGCTGAACCAAAAAATAAGTGGTTAGTGTCTGACCTTCCGAGGAACCCAGGGGAAGAAAGAAAGTAGCCAAATTTCCCAAGCAGAACAGTTTTCGACCACCGTGGTAATGAAGCACACTCTGGAGAGTGACTTGCACGAACCCGGCATTACCCAGGCAGTTTCCTCTCTATGGTTCTGCCTCCCCACCCCGCCTCAGGAAAAAATGACTTTCGAGTGACAAATCTGTGCTTTTTTTCATTGATTGCTGCGTGTTTGTTTGCTTGCTTGCATATTTGTTGGGGGGGGGTGTTCAATCTGTCTGTAAAAAACCAACCTCTTCCACTAAGTTAATCACAAACATTGCATTTCATCAATAAAATACTCCTGGCTGCTAGAATCACAGATAAAGTCAATTAAGATCTTTAAGGTAATTTAGTTTAGTCTTGCTTTGGTCTTTTGACACAGGGTAAACAGGGATGGGCTTGGGGCGGATCAATGACCATCCTGGGTTCATTGTACAAACCCTTCTCCTGCCTACCTGCTTTATGAAGACCATGGACCAATTGCTCACCCAGCTCTTACTTTCATGAGCGAGATACTCATTTCCTAGCTGATGAAAGTTTTGGAGCTGAGGGTGTCCATCAAGGTCCCTCTCCTGAACTGTTTCGGGCATATTTCTGGGGTCAGGGTTGAGAGGTCAGGGGTGAAGGGAGCAGAATGGTAGGGACAGGACAAGGCAGAAGAAATGGATACTGTTCCACTGCCCTTCAGGGTAAGACAGACCTGAACCAGGCTTCAGAGCTTCTAAGAAACAGACTCAAGTATTACACCGTAAGTTCAATTCCTTCCTCTCATGCAGCATCCAGTCCACGGGCCCACAATATATTTCTAACACATCATCTCAGTGCACACGCATAGAGAGATGTTTCCTGAGAAACTGAGCTATGGCAGCTCTCTCATAAACCATGATATAAAGCGAAAGTTCATTTAGAAAGTGTGCTTCCAACGCCTTACGGTGCTTTAACCCAAGGTTATCTGTAGGTTTAACAGCTCTTTCCAAATTACCTGTAAGCTCGACAAAACTCTATAGCTGATTCTGATATTGATGATTATGAAAGACTGTGTGTTAATATTTCCCAGATTTAGTTCTGAGGCCAAAGAGGAAAGGAATAAAGAGAACAAAGGGGCAGCCAATATTTTAATCTGTGACCTCCAAGGTCATCTAGGATGAGGAAGCAACAAAATTCCTACGAAGCTTCACAGTAAACCAACCACAAACTTGAACATCCTCCTCAGACGGACCCCAGAGGCCAAAATCAGAGAAGACAGTAATGATGCACAGCTCCTAAATTAGGAGTTAATCTAATTTCTAGACATCTTACTAACACTAGGTCCACCTTAGTCTATGCTTTGCCAAAAACCTTCATGGTCACAAAACTCCATCCAAGACATTTTATTCTCCTCTCAAAACTAAGTCATCTGCTTTGGAGTAAAGACAATTTGAAACTTCCTCTGTTATTACTGAAAAAAAAATCTTTATTTTGTCGTATTTGACTCAGGTCTTCTTTTTCTCCTCTTGGGAGTCTGAGACTCCAGAGAATACACCCCCCATCCCCTTCCCCTGAGGGTATAACCGGCAGCTGATAAACATGAATTGATATCTCCAAATCCATTTATCTTTATTCTATCCTGACTCATGGGACTTCCAGGAAAATAAACAATAAAATAGAACTTTCCACCCTGCCTTAGGTAGGGTCACTATTGTTGTAATGAAATGCAAGGACCAAAACAGCATAGGGAGAGAAAGTGTTGATTCGACTTACATTTCCATATCGCTGTTCACCACTGAAGGAAGAAGTCAGGACAGGAACTCCAGCCGGGTAGGAACCTGGAGACACGGGTTGACGTGGAGGCCATGGAGGGATGCTGCTTATTGGCTTGCTCCTCGTGGCTTGCTTGCTCCTCATGGCTTGCTCAGTTTAGTTTTTATAGAACTAGGACCACCAGCCCAATGATGGCCCCACCCACAATGGAAAGGGCCTTCCCCTCTCAATCACTAATTTAAAAAATGCTCTACAGGCTTGCGTATAGCCCAATCTGATGTCAGCATTTTCTTAATTGAGATTCCCTCCTCTCAGATGACTTCAGCTGCATCTGGTTGATATAAAGCTGCCTGGCACATGCTCCTATCCCTGTAAAGTCATAACAGACTCTTGCCTCCCTGCTTTCTTTCCAATCAGTAGAATGTTTTCTTCATGACAGGTCCACTGCTCTGCCAATTTCTTCTAATCGATACTTCGATGGGTGTGGCCACCATAGCCCCTTATCCCTCTAGGATTTTTTTTTATGTTGTTTGAGCTTTCAGTGTCTGCTTCTTTCGATGGCTGGTCATGTCTACTTCTTCCAGAACTCAACAGATTAGGCTTCAAAGGGTTATAGAAAGATACAGGCCAATCTCTCCTGACCAAATTCCAAAATGTCACAATGTGCACTGAATCGAATGTGACAACTTGTCTATGGGGCCTTCCAGTCAACAATACCCACCTTTAGACCAACTCCGTATCCACACCCCATCGAGGCAGATGAGAACAATGCTGGACCTGAGGAATCCAGTGACTCCAGTTACAGTATTGCACTGATGGGTTCCAACCCACTTCATCTGAACCACACCATACACCCTAAAAATAAACCAGCCTGTGTTTACCTCAAGTCCATCTGAGAGACGTCGATGGACCCTGGTCATACTAACAATATAGGGCCAGAAGACTGTCCAACTGGGCTCAAAGAAACTACTGAAGAAGAGATCTTCATCCCAGTATTTATATTGTTGATCAGTCAGAAGGAAATATGGATGCCTTGTTAGGATTCTGAGCTATTTCTGACTCAGGGCAAGGCTATCATTGACTCTGGGCCTGACTGTTGTTGACCACAGTAAATTCAACTGCACTTGTCCCAGGGTACTGTGATGTTGAACATGGCCTGACTGTCTGTGTAACTCCCTGCCAAGCTGTGTGGAAACATCTCTTTTACAATACCTTCGCTCTCTATTGTCTGCCAGGGCAGGTGTACTGCAATGTGTCTAATCTACTTTCTAACTTTTTTAGAGTTGGTGAATTCTTTGTCAGTGTGTGTGTGTATGTGTGTGTGTGTGTGTGTGTGTGTGTGGTATGTGTGTGTATACATGATCATGTGGGCATACATAGTATATTCAAATGTGCATGCACATGTGTGGATGCCCATGTGGTGGTCAAGGGTCAACCTTAGGTGTACTATCTCAAGAGATATACACGTTTGTTTTGCCCTGTTTTGTTTTTCTGTTTGTTTGGTTGCTTGTTTGTTTTTTGGCAGGGTCTTTCATTGATCATGAGCTTGCCAGATAAATGAGACTGGCTGCCAGCAAGCTTTAGGAATTATCTGTATCTACCCCCCTGGCCTTGTAATCACAGGCTCAGGTCTTCACATCCTGCTTTAATCTCGGTTCTTGGGATCTAACCCAAGTCCTTGTTTACACTAAGCTATCTCCCCGTTCTGGTCTTAGTGAGTTCTTTTGTTATCAGTATCACCACTGACTCGTGCATGACAGCAAGCTCATGGAAGCACTTTTTTCAAAGTCATATTAATAAGTAAAAACAAAAGCAACAGAAAAATCATTAGCTTAAATGCCCTGATGGAAATTTTACTGTGACTGAGTTTCAGTTTTCCCTTGAAATATAAATATGGAGACTGTTTCACTGGTTATGCAAATGAACAACAAAATTGCTAGTCACACTATTTAACATGTCCAAGAAAACTATATTAATTCTCTGTTTTATAAAGAGGGGCAAAAAAACCATATGCTACATTGGCATGGGAACACTTGTGTGTTACACAACTTGTAAAGAATAGGTGTGAGGGAGACATGGTAATAATGAGCATAGTTGGTAGATTCACTACCCTGTCTTCAACAGTAGTCTGAAAACAACAGAAAATTCTAGAAATGGCACTTCATTTTTCTAACCAGCACACCCTTCTGAAGTAGAAGGAGATGTCTCATCATCCAGCTCTCTTCTGCCCAGGCTAATGCATGTCCTTTGTCACTATCCCAGCCTACACATGCGGTCTGCTCCCTTCCCTCTTAGCACTAGTCTGGATGGCCCGATCAGGTAAGAGGCATCACAGTATTGTGCTCAGACAACTCTGACATTAGCATTAAAGTGGAAGAAGACCATGATGGTTTTGAATGGTGAACTTGGCTAGATTAAAGAACACCTAGAACATTAGTGATGTATGGACACTTGGGTATGTTTTGAGTGTGTTTCCAGAGACTAAAGAGGAAAGGTGTGTCCTGAGTGTAAATGGAGCCATCCAAGAAGTTAGGAGCCTGTATTAGCCCTTCCCTTTCTCTGCTTCCTGGTTGGTGCTGTGGACCAAGCTGCTCCCACCCTTATACTTTCCCCACCAGGAAGGACTGTGAACCTCTGAACTGTGAGACAAAATAGGCCCTTCCTTACTTAAGTAGCATTTGTTTGATGACAGCCATGAAGAAGGTGACAAATACAAGAGGTGATGCTGATAACTCAGATGAGTCAAAGTAAAACCATGATAAGTCAAATGCAAGGAGAAAGGCAAATATCCGCTGCCTGATAAGAAAATAAACATAATCATGAGCTGAGGCTGCTGTGAGCGATACGAAGAACCAGAAAGCAAACTTGGTAGAAGCTGAGAGAGCTCAGCAGTGATTCTCTGGGAGTCCTGAGATGCCTCTGCAGAAAGACAGAAAGGATTCTGTATACTCCAGCGACTCCCAGATTGAGGGCAATAAAATGATGAGAACTGGAAAAGGATGGTGGGTAGATAGGCAGTACAGGTTGATGCTATACCGTAGATAGTAAGGAACTGAAGCCATCTATTCTAATGTTGCTACCAGCTTTATGCTAACTGCTCAAGTGAGTCTAAAATCAGTCTCCTGACTTCCCTGATGGTATCCAATGCTTGTTGTTTCTAATTTCAACACATGGTGGCAAAATAGAATAGCTCTCTATGGTTGATTTACAGTGTTTTTCAATGAAATCATGCGTATTTAATCATGTTGAGGGGATACATTTTTATACTGTATTGAAGAAAGAAAATATTCTTTATTATGAAAAAATTAAAAGAAACACTATAGGGATTATTTTAAGGCCTCAGCCATATTGCTTTACACAAGAAATTCATCTTTTTCAAGAATGTCTGCCTTGACTTTAAAAGTTTCACTCCAGTTGAGTGAACTTTAAAATTTTCTACAGCTGTATTACAAGTCTCATTAAACTAAATCCATTCCAGTCAGCCAGCCAGCCAGGCTCAGCTTCTATCTATAGGAATGTGGGTTGAGACCTTGAGATGTCTTATTCTGATTACTCTCTCATTTGTACACACACACACACACACACACACACACACACACGTACATGACTTTGCCTGTGAGTTAAATGCTGATCTCAAGATAAATGTTCTTCCTTTTACCACCCAAATTTTCAAAGGCTTTAACTTTTGCTTCCTGTTTTGCCTGGTGAACCAGTGGGACCAGTCGCTGTTAATCAAGACTCTTACACAAGTTCTAAACATCCAACTGCCCCATGTGATCAAAGGCAAACCAAATGTGTCAGGGTCTATTGAACACTTAGCATGGCTACCAATCCTTAGGTTGAAGAGAAGTCTCAGAGATAAGAAGTACTGATAGCACAAGCACAAAGTTGTGTTTGTTTAAAAACTGCATACTTTCTCATTGTTGTGTGCAACAAACAGAATTGAATTGTTTTTTAAACAGTCAATGAGTTGCTTCATGTTCTTGCTATCTTACTAATCTCCTCAGAGTCTCAAAGTGGTGAGTCCAAGAGTTGATGAAATAAAGAATACTAATAAATCTTAGCTCAGCATTTAAGTCACAGGCAAAGTCAAGTGCTTAACGTGTCTCTCTCTCTCTCTCTCTCTCTCTCTCTCTCTCTCTCTCTCTCTCTGTGTGTGTGTGTGTGTGTGTCTGTGTGTCTGTGTGTGTGTGTGTGTGTGTGTGTGTGTGTGTGTGTAAATGATAGAAGGATCAGAATAAGAAGAGATCTCAAGATCTTAATCCATGTTCATATAGATAGAAGCAGATCCTGGCTGGCTGGCTGGAATGGATTTGATTTAATGAGACTTGCAATGTAGGTACAAATTTTTCCAAGAAGCCAAGTATGCTGGCATCTACCTGTAGTTCTGGCTACTCGCTGAGACTTGCTTGAGACCAGGAGTATAGGGACAAGTTGGGCAGCATAAGTTAGAGCTTATCTAAAAAAAAAAAAAAAAGTAAGAGGGGAGAGTAGGAGGGAATAACTGGGCAAACAATACTCTCATCAAAGTTGTTCCATGTCCAACAACCATGCCAAGCAGCACAGGGAACATCCCAAGAGTCATCAAACCTACACAAAGAACTACAGGCAACTGAGGGAAGCTGAGGGCAGAGGGATGGTCCTTCTCAAAGACGTTCATACCTATTAGCTGTCCAGTGTCAAACAGGCAGTCCTGAGAACATACATACAGGCAACAGTGCATGGAATGAACAGGTTCTACTTAGGAACTCTATGTACATACATATATGCATGTGATAAAAAAACAATGAAAAAAAAAGAGTCCATACACTTGAAAGAGAGCAGAGAGGGATGTCTAGGAGAACTGGGAGGAAAGTACAGGAAATTTCATATTCAGGTTATAATCTCAAAAAACTATACTAAAAGTTCTCTGGTGTCAGAGAAATACTCTTCATACTGTTATGGACTGTGCTCATAGATCCTTTTAAAAACTCAGCAGAATCCTCCCAAAGTATGAAAGATTCAAAATAATATTATAGGAAATATTAGGAGATAAAATAATATAGGCAAACATATCGAAGAATAGGTGTAGACCCCTTCCATGTAAGCAACACGAGACAAACATGAAGATCTACAGATTGGTTTTATCAGAACTCACGTCTCCACAACACATGCCTAACTCTCAGCTTCGGAAAACAATGTTCTGGGTGTGTGAATGTGCCCTATTCTTGCACTTCCATGGAGTCCTTCCTCCAGGGCTTCCCATTCCGAAACAATGGAGATCTCAAATGAGATAGGACTAAGCCACAGACATCCCAGCAGGTGTCATCAGTTAAGCCTCTTTTCAGCATGTTCATGCAGGCTCTTCTGTTCCCATGAGGAGCTGAAGGAGCCACCGAGACACTGGTGACTGTTTCAGTCTTGGACCAGATAAGTCTCAGTATCAATATTGCATTTGTCTTGTGGCTGAATGGAATGTGGTTTCCATTATATTTTTCATTCTGTTTTGAAAGCTCTGATTTCTTTCTGTCAGTGATACCAAATGTGAGTGACTCACAGGCACTTGGGTTCTGGCTTGGCTTCCAGTGTTGTCATGAGAGCCTAGTAGGTGTCAAGAACAGAGTTAGGCTTAACTGATCAAGAAAAGAAACACTTCTGGAGAGTGAAGAAAGAAAGAAAGAAAGAAAGAAAGAAAGAAAGAAAGAAAGAAAGAGGGAGGGAGGGGGAGGGAGGGAGGGGAGGGGAGGGGAGGGGAGGGGAGGGGAGAGGAGAGGAGAGGAGAGGAGAGGAGAAGAGAAGAGAAGAGAAGAGAAGAGAAGAGAAGAGAAGAGAAGAGAAGAGAACAGAAGAGAACAGAAGAGAACAGAAGAGAACAGAAGAAAAGAAAAGAAAAGAAAAGAAAAGAAAAGAAAAGAAAAGAAAAGAAAAGAAAAGAAAAGAAAAGAAAAGAAAAGAAAAGAAAAAGCTTTTAGGTTGCTCACCTTTGTATTGTTTCATTGTGGCTACTGAAAATAAATTTCTGACACTAAAATTCCATGACCTGATCTAACCCACACAGCAGCCAATCTATGTAACATGAATTTAGTCACAAAATAAAGAGAGGCCAAGGGATCTCACTAATCTGTATGAAGAGGTAATGATAAGTTGATATATCTCAAAACTCTAGACAAATATCCTTCAGATTAATTTAAAGATTTAGAAATGTTCTGCTCTGTACTTTATTGAATCCAGAAAATGAAATAATGAAGAGGAATTTGCTACAACAAAAGATATGTACACACACACACACACACACACACACACACACACACCTTGATAACAACACAGATTATATCACACATTGAGGTAGAAGATTTTATGTGTTTATGTGTAGTCATACAAAAATTCATTCTTTATGAATAAAGAATTTGAGATGAAAAGTCAAACTTCCAAAAACTGCACCCCCCCCAAGAGATATCTTGTGCTGTCTATACCTGCTTTCACTCCAGCTCAACTCTGGATAAACACCGTGCCATTAATCATCACTGGTTTGCTACACCCACTTACAGAAACTCAGGTTCTTTCTCTTCTGTTTCTTCCCTGTATTTCTTTCTGTCTTTTGCTTGGGAGAAATTCTGCCCAGCTTCCATGTATCCCAAATGATCATGCAAATCCTCATTCTGAGACAGGATATTCCAGTGTGTCGCTGAAGACACGTGACAGCAGCAGGCCTTGACTATCACATAATCAGACATCAAAGAACTCTGCTGGGGATGTTCTACAGCTGCACTGGAAGCCCGAACAGCAAATCCATGTAGACAACCAGATGTGTGGGGATCCTAAGTTGTATGCATAGCTGTATACTGGGCAGTGGGGCATTTCCATTCTGTGGCTTTTGCACTGTCTTCTTGGACATTCCTCAAGTGATTGGCATAGCAATTTAGCAGATAAGGTAAAACTATTATTCCTGTTTTCAGAGAGCTGAGATGCAAGACACAAAAACCTTTGCCCTTAATCCCAAATGCATTACTCACATGGAGCATTATCATCCTTGTGTAGAGAAATAGTCAAGAAAGTCAAGAGACAATTGAATTGAGATGACTCAGTAGATGCCCAGTTCCCATCACCAGCAACACACAATCCAGACTTTTGCATTACAGAGGCAATTTTTTCAGAACATTTTAAAAGTTAAAATTATACACAGTTTATTATTGTCAAAAAGATTTTTTTCTGATGGTAAAGCATTTAAAGGAATATGTTCAAAGGTCAAGTTGGTGACGCACACAGCACTTGGAAGACTGAAGGAGAAGGATCCAGTTCTAGGCTGTGTAGGAAGACAATGTTTAAAAATAAAAGGGGGGGGGCAAAAGAAAAGAAGGATGGAAGAGAGAGAAGACAGAAGAAGGGCGAGGAAAATGGGAGAAAGAACACACACACACACACACACACACACACACACACGCACGCACGCTGTGAAGGGCAAGCTTCCCATAGCCTGAGCCGTCCTCCAGCATGCTCACGGATGACAAACAAGCTTCCGTCTGTGTGTCTAACTCCAGCAGGCACTTGATTACACTGAAACAAATCCCAAGTCATTTTGCTCCATTTGCTTGTCTATGGTTGGGCAGGAATCCTCTGCAGGTGGATCATAGCTGGTCGGGGAGACATGATGGAAGACAGGATGAAGAACACCCAGTCCTGGAGATGAAGACTGGCTTTCTCTGAAAGCATTTTAAAGGGGGAGGGGGGCATGGTGACAGGCAGAGGGAAGCAGTCATATATTTATTATCTTATTTAATTCTGTCATGGTCAGACAGAATTAAAGACCTGAAGAAAGAGGAGTTTGGGAAAGGGGGCTGAGTCCTGCCTAGTGCTTGGGGACATAAGTTGGGTCACAGCTTGCTCACTTAAACCCCCGGGGTGCCTCCCTGTGTTTTTAAAAGCCATGTTTGCTGGAACCTTCCAAATATCTTTATGAATTATTACATAAATTATTTTGGCTGAATACTTTTGCTAAATTTATTAAAAAACAGAACCTTTAAAACCTTGGTCATTCGACTGGATTTGGGTATGCTGCTGCTTCCTCTTCCTTACCCTCCACAGAAAGCTTGGTGCGCACGCATTTGCAGGAAATGTAATATTTTAGATTATTAAGGCACATACACATGAGAGTCAAAATTCATGCACATAACAGTCCATAAGAGAATCTGATTCAGAAACACGATTTGAAAAGATTTCTAATCTCTTAGGGAAAATCAGCTTTAATTTGGGTGAGGCTTACTGAATATGAGCTGATGAAACTGCATATTTATTAGTTCCCTTTTGTCTTTCAGAATACTGTCAGTCACCAGCTCCTGATTCCTTAGCTTTTCTGAGTTGGAAGGCAAGGGAACCTTGAATTATCTGAGAGATAACATACCAAGGTATGATTCTATCGTCATGGACATGTTTTAACCACAGGGAATCCACAGCTGTTGCAGGCTGGACAACCTCATCTGAGTAAGGTAAAGGTCCTGAATTTCTTTTGCCACAGACATTCTTAAACTCCCACCAGCTCTGTTATCTGACTACCTGTACACAGGTCATGTTTGACTTTTTTTAAAATTTTTTATTCAATATATTAATTTACATTGCATATGATTTCCCCCTTTCCAGGCTCCCCTCTCCCTGCAAGTCCCATAAGCCCCCTTCCCTCCCCCTGTTCCCCCATTCACCCCTTCCCTCTTCCCTGTTCTGGTATTTCCCTACACTGCTGCATTAAGCCTTTCCAGAGTCAGGGGCCCTTCCTTCCTTCTTCTTGGACATCATTTGAGATACGGATTGTGCCTTAGGTATTCCAGTCTTCTAGGCTAATGTCTGCTTATCAGTGAGTGCATACCTTGAGTGTTCTTTTGAGATTGACTTCTAACGGACAGGCTGCAGATACCTGAAGAATGAGTCTTGTAATGTAAGTATACAAGGCCCAAGACAGGTACACAGAGGTCCCTTCTTAAGGGTGACTTCAATTTCTAAAATTTGCATTACCCATAGTCATATACTCTGGGGACAAGAGGCCACGGAAAGGGCTCAGGTCAGAGGGCCATCTGAAGATGGGGAAGCTGTGCCTTCTCCAAGGCCCCACTGCTGTGCTTTCCTGTGGTCATTTCTCAAGAACTTTCCCTTAGAGAAGAACAGAGAACTGAGGACACGCCTACAAAATCCAATGCCAACCAAAGTCCGTGGGCTACAGAATACTAATACAATAAGAACTTCATTACGGGCAAAAGAACTTTGCTATGTGCTGTATTATTCAAACTATACTTTACATTTTTTATTATTAGCTGTTTTGTAATGTATAATGGTGCTTCACCTACATGTAAATATGGGTACAAATGCATCCCTGGTGCCTAAAGAGGCCAGAAGAGGGCATTTGATCTCATAGACCTGGAGTTGTAGACACCGTGAGCCACAGTGTGGGTGCTGGGAATCAAACTTGGGTCCTCTGGAAAAGTACTCAGTGCAACAACTTTTGAGCCATTTCCTCAGCCTCATAAGCTACGCTTTAAGAAACAAAAAACACACTGAGTTTTGTGGTTTTTCTTCTTTTTAAAATGCTAACTTATTACACACATTAGGAGTAAAATGTAGTTTCAAGGAAAATTGCAGATTTTCAATTTGAAAATAAATATCAATAGAACTATGTGTTATAGTGCCGAGGTTGGTCCTTGCCGCTTCAGTCACAAGTGCGCACCAATATGCTCAGCTTAGATTCTGGGCCTTGGCTGGCTATAGGTAACTCAATTTCAGATATTAAAACCACCCTTAAGAAGGGACCTCTGTGGATGTGTCTTGAGCCTGGTATACTTACATTACAACCTCCTTGTGAGGTGGCTTCCAGAACCTCTAAACACTGGGTCACATACAATGGGAACTCTAGATACTATACATACTTAGCCTGAATTTCTTGATCTCTTCTTTGTGGCAAAGAGCTAAGGAAGAACACCCTCCCCCTTGGGTGTGGAGAGTAAGACTGATCTATCAACTCAACCTGCATCCTATATAAGGGGCAGGATATCAAAGAAATAGTTTGGGTACCACCTTACATTTCTAAGATCTTAGTCAAGAGCTCATAGTTCACAAAATTCCCTAAAATATTGAGTGTTTTCTGGATTTGAAAGTTTTCATGAGACATTTACTGCAGAAAGATTGATGATGATGATGATGATGATGATGATGATGATGATGATGATAGGTAAGTAGGTAGGTAGGTAGGTGGATAGATAGATGATTGACAGATAGATGATAGATAGATAGATAGATAGATAGATAAACAGAAGACAGATAATAGATAGATGATAGATGGATAATAGATAGATGATAGATAGTTGGATAGATAAATAGATAATAGATAGATAAATACATAGATAAAAGATAGATAGATGATAAATAAACACATAGATAGATTATAAATAAACACATAGATAAATAGATAGATAGATAGATAGATAGATAGATGGATAGATAGACAGTAGATAGATGATAGGTGATAGATGGATAATAGATAGACAGATGATAGATGATAGTTGAATAAATAGATAATAGATAGATAGATAGATAGATAGATAGATAGATAGATAGATAGATAGACAGTAGATAGATAATAGATAGATGATAGATGGGTAGTAGACAGATGGATAATAGACAGATGATAGATGATAGTTGGATAGATAATAGATAAATAGAGAGAGAGAGAGACAGTAGATAAATAATAGATGATAGATAGGTGGTAGACAGATGGATAATAGATAGATGATAGATAGTTGGATAGGTATATTATAGATAAATAGGTAGATAGATGATTGATAGATAGATAGATAGATAGATAGATAGATAGATAGATAGATAGATAGACAGACAGACAAGCAGACAGACAGGCAAGCAGGCAGGCAGACAGACAAGAATTTGGTCATGTGTTTTCTGCTGAACAGACATGTGCTCCCTGTCTCCTCTGGTTCTCACCCTGGACTGCTGATTCTTATGCTTGGTCATTCAAACTTTCCCTCTCTAAACATCCTTTAGGCCTTCTCATTGTCACCACTGCTTAAGGGACTGTTTTATGTAGACAGTGGCTAGCCATAGAGCATCCCTGTGTCTCTGGCTCCTGCCTTGGGACTTCTCTGTAGCTGCCTTTGGGAAATCTCTCGGGAGGTATGAGGAGTTGCCAGGGCACACGAGCAGCAGAGCAGAACTACTTCCCCTCTGTGAGGATAGTCCACCAGCACATTTTGGGAGGGTCTTCTGATGGGCCACAGGTTAATTCTGTAGGCATCTGTGGTTCTTTCCTCATTCCTCTCTGAGTCAGACTACCCCTTGGGGGTGTAGCAGCAAAAAGGCACCACTTCCTAGGTGACAGTCTAAAACTGAAGGCGCATGGTAAGTGTTCGCAAAAATGAGCAGAACACACTTCTGTAGACTTCAGCAAACTCAGGTCTTCGATTTTTGTGCAAGAGCCAAATTCCCTATTAGCTGCAGCGTTCTAAGAAGCACATCTCCGCCCAAACACTTCGTCCTGAGTCACTCGTTCACGTACACAACCAGAGAGATAAGGACTGCAGAGAAGGTGGAAGTGGGAGTAGAGGAGAAGCCAGGCTGGAGGAACAACTGAAGTGTGGGAAAGGCAAACTCGTGCCAGGCGGAGCAGTGTTAGGGAGTGCTGAAGCCGGAAGGCCTGAGGACTTAGTCCTGGGGACGCCTGGCCTTGTTCTCCGGCCTGCCCACCCATGACAGAGACTCTCTGAGGATTAGAGCAGACACTATGTTATGTGTGGACACTCTAGAAATAACCTAGGGCAGCAGGGAGGTTTGGCCCTGATCGTGGGAGACACTGTCCTATAAGCTGATAACCTAGAATAAGTTCATATAACAGAATTTTAAACATCCTGGAATCTAGGGGAATCCTGTTCTCACCCCTGTCTGTTCTACAAGCCCATTCCCTTCAGAAAACACCATTTTAGATTTTAGATTTCCTATTCTAGATACCTATTTTAGATTTCCCATATTCTCTCAATATCAGCCTGCAGGGACGGTGTAGAAACCTTAATCACCTGAGCCTTCCTGCATTGTGTTTTGTGACTCTCATGCGCAAGTCCACACAGTCCACACAGGAGCCCTTTTCTCCTGTCAACCTGCTGTCTGTTGTTCTCTTCCCACAGACTCGATGGCTGGGCTTTCAGAGAGTAAGTTAGAACGTCCCCTTATTAAGCCTTCTTATCTCGTTGTCCTAGAGATCTTCTTGTTCCCCAAAGTTAAAATCTGCCAGCCGTTTTACCCTCCAGTCAACAGTACTGCACTTGAAGCCAGACAAGCCGTATGAAGATCAAACCCTTAGCTGGCACTGCAGGTTCAGCAAGCTGAGTTTCCTTGTTTTCTTCATCAAAGAAAACTGATGAGGAAATTCAAGCTGCAGGAGAGAACAGAAAAGCCAGGAAACCAAGGCCAAACTGCTTCTTCAGAGGGAAGTCGTTCAGGCAGATGTTCCAGAGGCACAGTTCTATGCCAGTGCCTGCTGGGAAACATGTCCCTGTGCAGTGCTGGAGGCTTCAGCCCCTACATTTAAGGGTACACCGCCCCACTCCGTGGGCTAATCTTATCTCCATTCAAAGTGCCTGCTACCTGCCAACTCTGCCTCCCTGCTGAAGAAGATATTTAAGCCTCAACGATCTTGCTCACTTTGTAGTTTTAGTGTGAGTATGTATGTATGTGTGAGTCTGTGTGTATGTGTGTGAGTGTGTGTGTGAGTATGTGAATGTGAATGTGTGTATGTGTGTGTGAGTGTATGTGAGGGTGTATATATGTGTATGTGTGTGAGAGTATGTGTGTGTGAGTGTGTGTATGTGTATGAGTGTGTGTGTGAGAGTATGTGTGTGAGTATGTGTGTGAGTGCATGTATGTGAGTGTATGTGTGGGTGGGTGTGAGAATATGTGTATGAGTGTGAGTGTGTGTGATTGTGAGAGTGTATATGAGTATGTGTGTGTGAGTGTGTATATATGTATGTGAGTATATGTGTGAGTGTGTGTGAGAGTGTATATGAGTATGTGTGTGTGAGTGTGTGTATGTGTATGTGAGAATATGTGTGAGTGTGTGAGTATGTGTGTATGAGTGTTTATGATTGTGTGTGAGGGTATATGTGTGTGAGTGACTGTGTGTGTGTATGTGAGTGTATATGTGAATGTGTGTGAGAATGTGTGTATGAGTGTGAGTATGTGTGAGTGTGTGTGTGTGTGTGTGTGTGTTGTGTGTGTTCCACCTACCAACACTCTCTTCAGAGAGGCAAGGGTGACAAGAGACCCCAAGGTGACACTGGGTGTTATTGCATGCTTTTTTTTAATAAATAAATAAATATATATATATATATATATATATATATATATATATATATATATATGTAGTTCTTGTTTTGTTTTACAACACCTTTATTTCCATCCAATCTGGAGGCAGATCAAAAAGACTCAACTGATTACCTTTTCTTTTGTCCCTCAGCTTAGGGTCAGAAGAACCTTCTGACCATAAAAGGCGCCCATCCATGACTCTTCCAGTTCAGCAAACTTGTGTCCAGGGTTTGCATTTACAGTGCTCAATATTACATGCTACATGTTACTGTCTTCCGATGCCAGAGATCTAGCAGACATGACTAGTAACGCCTTAACTACTGAATTCACACACATAGGAGAGAGCTACTCTGTCTTCCCTGTAGGGAAAATATTTGCTCCTCATCCGCGCATGCTTCTTGAGGTCTGCGGGGCCCATTCATTTGTTTTCAAAGCCTCTTTCTGATTGCACATTTCTATTAAGTGGAAAAAGCAGGCATTCCAGGCATATGGAAAAGCTCCTTTATCTTGAGCGGTCTTTCATGGAAATCAAAGTGTGCCCATAATCTTCAGCAACAAAAAGCAATCATGAGCCACAGAGATAACATCAAACTTCAGCTCTGTTGTCCAAAGCCTGATGTCTCTTGTTCTGAAGTCTTGGTAGGAAATGCCAGCTCAGAAATACTCCAAGAGGAAGTCCTGGCCCGGATCGCTACTTCCATCATTCAAACAGATGCTCCTGACGTCACTGTTTTGTTCTGTTTCTTTTTCACTCTTCTCTCAGGTAAGTTAAGGATTGGAGGAGCAGAGTGAGGTGAAGGTGGTTCTGAGCTGTCTCCTTAGATACCCTACCCTACTCACCTGGCACCATGTCTCTCCCATCGACGGCAGACACCCAGCCTTCCCTCCCTGAATAAAGCTGAGGGAGAAATTCTCTGTGGAGCCTTCTGTCCTCTGTGAACATTCTTTGGTTTCTGCCTTGTTCTACCTTTACTTGCCCATAACTTCTACCTATAAGTGCCTGGGCAGCCTGGAGTGCATCTCAGAGCACAGTGTTACAATGTCCTAATGCTCTCTAGACCTTAGTCAAGATAGCTTTCATTAAGTGTGTGTGTGTGTGTGTGTGTGTGTGTGTGTGTGTGTACTTGAGTTTATATGAACCACATGCAAGCAGAAGCCCATGGAGACCAGAAGAGGACATTGGGTGCCTAGAACTGGACTCATAAACGCCCGTGAGCTGCCATGTGGGTGATGGGAACTAAACTCAGGTCCTTTGCAAGAGCAGTGAGCATCCTTAACAGCTGAGCCATCTTCCCAGCACCTCCTATCAACTTTAAAATGTTATTACGATGACATTTTAATGCTAGCTCGTGGGTCATGAGGAACCGCAGATACATGCAGTTAACATTTACTGTGTCAAGGCTGTCCTAAGCACCTACCAAAGATTGTCAAATTTGTTTTTCATAACTTCGGAGTTATTATTATCCAATAGCAAGGAAAATAAACTTAGCTATAAACACTCAGCAAGTAAATGCTGGGGGTGGGGTAGAACCAGGCCTGCCCTTATAATCAAAAGAATCCTGTCATGAAATAACGTCCATTATAATTGGTAGCAGAATATGTAACTTAAATTGTTGTTCACTGAGTTGACGGTTGTCAACAGCCGTACCCTATTCTTTTGAATAATAGCCAGGCAGCAAGAATGGGAATCCACCTGGACACTACTCTGTGCTTCTTGTTACTCTCATAGGCTGTGGCAGGCCCAAGAGTGGGTAAAGTCTTCTCAGGTAACTCTAGTTTGCCATCTCTCTCACCATCACTGAAGTCCAGTCAGGGTTTAGGTAGACAGGCATCACTCTGCCCTGAAGTCCAGCCATCTAACACATTTGAAGAATTCAGCAGACATCTGATGATCAAAGAGGCACACACACGTCTGCAGAGATGCAGCAGCTAGCTCTCTCCCTTAGATCTTCTCTCTCTGGCAATTGGCTTCCCCCCATTTCTCTTTGAAGTGAGCCCCTGCCTGAGCATTTCTCTGGAATCATCTTCTGGAGACCAATAGGAAATACACTTGACAGAGGCCCAACACTGTTTTTTGTCGTGGTTTCTTTGCTTTGTTTTGTGTTTTTCTAACCAACCACCAACTACTCAACATTTAACTGGCAGAGATTTCCACCTTTTCCTCTTTTGTTTAAAATGACAATAGATAACCCAATGAACTTTTTCACAATGCTAATAGCAGCAAAAATTATTCCCTCTTTAATCATGTCATCTAAAATTCATGTAATCTAAAACAGGATGAATTCCTGTCCATGTTCCATGTTGCTCTGTGCTTCCGGGCGATGGGAGATTGGCTTTCTGACGTGCTTTGCAGTTCCCAGGACGGGTTCTCTCATTTTCTAACTAGAGGCTCATTTTGCAATTTACCTTACAAAGATCTGGGACACTGTAAGTCTCTGGCAGATAGAGTGGAGCTTCTTTCTGTTTCCCTGAGACAATTCTGAGGTGTGCATAACTTCAGAGCTGTATTAGAATCAGCCACCCGAATTCCAGTGAGAATAAAACAGAAAAAGCATTACAACTTCTGATTTCACTTAATTCTTTTGAAATCCTATCTCACTGTGTACTTTAAGGTACTCATAATGAATTCAGAGAATGATATGTTTTTATAGCCTATGACTATAATAAATACTCAGAGTGATGGTTCATATGTGATTGACCTAGGGAGTGACCCTATTAGGACATGTGGCCTTGTTGGAGTAGGCGTGTCACTGTGGGTGTGGGCTTAAGACCCTCACCCTAGTTGCCTGGAAGTCAGTCTTCTACTAGCAGCCTTCAGATGAAGATGTAGAACTCTCAGCAGGAGGCTGCACCATATCTACCTGGATGCTGTCATGTTTCTGCCTTGATGACAATGAACTGAACCTCTGAGCCTGTAAGCCAGACCCAATTAAATGTCTTTTATAAAACTTGCATTGGGCACTCCCCACTCCCCGCGGCCACCGCCGGCATCTTTACAGCTGTCTGGACTAAGGGAGCTGGACCAGGTACTCGTGATATCCAGAATTTGGGATCTCTGGGGACTCAAGACCACCAGACAGAGCAGCGGTTCCTGGGCTCCAACCAGGCGTGGGCTCTGTGCCCTGAGGGGAACCTTGCACTCCACTCAACCTTGGCCATCTTGGTGGCAGCTGCTTGGATTGAGCAGGCAGAACCAGATACCCGAGATATCGCAAGCTTAAGATCTCTGGGGATTCAAACTGCCAGCCAGTCATCTAAGAACAGGAGGGTTCTCTGCCTCATGGGAAACCCCGCACTCCACACTCCACACTCCCCACGGTCGCCACCAGCATCCTTGCTGCTGACTGGACTAAGCAATCAGAACCAGAGAAGACAAGCAGCATCAGGTCCACAGAGATAACCAAATATAACATAGCTTGTAGCAAGATACACCGGGGCCCAACAGCACCCAAGAGGAGAACAACACATAATCAATCTGTGCCAGGGGAAACCCAGTCATCCAGTGGTGGGGAAATAGGCTTACTAGCCTACAGGAGGTTCAAGCACCAGCTAGTGACTACAGGACCAACTAAGGCCAGCGATAACCAGATGACAAAAGGCAAACGTAGGAACGTTACTAACAGAAATCAAGGCAATTTGGCAGCATCTGAACCCAGTTCCCTGACAGCAGTAAGTCCTGGATACACCAGAAAAACAAGATTTGGATCTAAAAACACTGGTCAGGATGCTGATAGCTGAACACATAGATAAGTCTCTTAAAGAAATACAGGAGAAAATGGATCAAAAATTTGAAGCCCTTACGAGGCAAACACAAAAATCACTTAAAGAAATTCAGGAGTATATGGATCAAAAAATAGAAGCCAAGAAGGACGAATTACAAAAATCACTTAAAGAAATACAGGAGAACATGGGTCAACAAGTAGAAGTCATGAAAGAGGAAACACAAAAATCCCTTAAAGAAATACATGAAAATAGAAACAAGTAAGCAGAAGATCTGAGCAAAACCATCCAGGATCTAAAAACAGAAGTAGAAACAACTAAGAAATCTCAAAGGGAGACAAATTTGGAGATAGAAAATCTTGAGAAGAAATCAGGGGCCATAGATGCAAATATCAACAATAGAATACAAGAGATAGAAGAATCTCAGATGCCGAAGATACCATAGAAACCATTGATTCAACAGTCCAAGAAAATGCAAAATGCAAAAAGCTTGTAACCCAAAACATCCAGGATATCCAGGACACAATGAGAAGACCAAACCTAAGGGTTATAGGCATAGATGAGAGGGAAGATATACAACTTAAAGGGCCAGCAAATATCTTCTACAAAATTAAGGAAGAAAACTCCCCCAACCTAAATAGAGATGCCCATGAATATACAAGAAGCCTACAGAACTCCAAACAGACTAGATCAGAACAGAAATACCTCCCGTCACATAATAATCAAAACCTCAAATGTACTAAACAAAGAAAGAATACTAAAGGCAATAAGAGAAAAAGGCCAAGTAACATATAAAGGAAGACCTATCAGGATTACTCCAGACTTCTCACCTGAGACCATAAAAGCTAGAAGATCCTGGGCAGATATCATGCAAACTCTAAGAGCACACAAATTTCAGCCAAAACTACTTTACCCAGCAAAACTCTCGATCGTCATAGATGGAGAAACTAAGGTATTCCATGATAAAAACAAATTTGCACATTATCTTTCCACAAACCCAGCCCTACAAAGGATAATAGGGGGAAAACACCAACACAAGGAGGGAAACCATACCCCAGAAGAAGCAAGATAGAAACCCCCTCTCATCAAACACAAAAGAAGATAACCACTCAAATATAAAAAAAAAATAACGTCAAAAATGTCAGGAAGTAATAATTACTATTCCTTAATATCTCTTAACATCAATGGACTCAATTCCCCAATAAAAAGACATAGACTAACGGACTGGATATGGAAAGAGGACCCTACATTTTTGCTGTATACAGGAAACACATCTCAGTGTCAAAGACAAACACTACCTTAGAGTAAAAGGCTGGAAGACAATTTTACAAGCAAATGGTCACAGGAAACAAGCCGGAGTAGCCACTCTAATATTAGATAAAATTGACTTTCAACCTAAAGTCATCAAAAGAGACACAGAAGGTCACTGCTTGCTGATCAAAGGAAAAATTCACCAAGAAGAACTCTCAATACTGAACATCTATGCTCCAAATGCAAGAGCACCCTCATTCATAAAAGAAACTCTACCAGAGCTTAAAGCACACATTACACCTAACACAATAATTGTGGGTGACTTCAACACTCCACTCTCCTCAATGGACCACTGATCAGGACACCAGAAACTAAACAGGGACACAGTGAAACTAATTGAAGCTTTGGACCAATTGGAATTAACAGATATATATAGAACATTTCATCCCAAAGCAAAAGAATATACCTTTCTCTCAGCACCGCATGGTGCCTTCTCCAAAATAGATCATATAATTGGTCACAAGACAGATGTCAACAAATACAAGAAGATTGAACTAATCCCATGCCTCCTATCAGATCACTGTGGAGTAAAAGTGGTCTTCAATAGCAAGAAAAACAACAGAAAGCCCACACATGGAAACTGAACAATACTCTACTCAATGATACCTTGGTCAAGGAAGAAATAAAGAAAGAAATCAAAGACTTTAGAATTCAATGAAAATGAAGGTACAACCTATCCAAATCTATGGGACACAATGAAAGCAGTGCTAAGAGGAAAACTCATAGCTCTGAGTGCCTCCAAAAAAGAAACAGGAGAGAGCATACACTAGCAGCTTAACCGCACACCTGAAAGCCCTGGAGCAAAAAGAAGCAAATTCACCCAGGAGGAATAGAAGACAGGAAAGCATCAAACTAAGGGCTGAAATCAATCAAGTAGAAACAAAGTGAACCATACAAAGAAGGAGCTGGTTCTTTGAGAAAATCAACCAGATAGATAAACCCTTAGCCGAACTAACCAATGGGCACAGAGATAGTATCCAAATTAACAAAATTAGAAAGGAAAAGGGGAATATAACAACAGAAACTGAGGAAATTCAAATAATCATCAGATTCTACTATAAAAGCTTATACTCAACACAACTGGAGAATCTGGAGGAAATGGACAATTTCCTAGACAGATACCAAATACCAAAATTAAATCAGGATCAATTAGATCAACTAAACAGTCCCATAACCCCTAGAGAAATAGAAGGGATTATAGAAAGTCTCCCAACCAAAAAAAGTACAAGAACAGATGGTTTTAGTGCAGAATTTTATCAGACTTTCAAAGAAGATCTAACACCAATACTCTTCAAACTATTCCACAAAATAGAAACAGAAGGAACACTGCCCAACTCATTCTACAAAACCAAAATTATGCTGGTACCAAAACCAAACAAAGATCCAACAAAGAAAGAGAACTATAGGCCAACTTCCCTTATGAATATCAATGTAAAAATACTAAATAAAGTCCTTGCCAACCGAACCCAAGAGCACATCAAAACGATCATTCACCATAATCAAGTAGGCTTCATCCCAGGGATGCAGGATGGTTCAATATACGGAAATCCATCAATGTAATCCACCACATAAACAAACTAAAAGAAAAAAACCACATGGTCATCTCATTAGATGCTGAAAAAGCATTTGACAAAATTCAGCATCCTTTCATGTTAAAAGTCCTGGAAAGATCAGGAATTCAAGGCCCATACCTAAACATAATAAAAGCGATATACAGCAAACCAGTAGCCAACATCAAAATAAATGGAGAGAAACTTGAAGCAATCCCACTAAAATCAGGGACTAGACAAGGCTGCCCTCTCTCTCCATATCTTTTCAATATAGTACTTGAAGTTCTAGCGAGAGCAATTAGACAACATAAGGAAGTCAAAGGGATACAAATTGGAAAGGAAAGGAAGAAGTCAAACTATCATTATTTGCAGATGATATGATAGTATACTTAAGCGACCCAAAAAACTCCACCAGTGAACTCCTGCAACTGATAAACAACTTCAGCAAAGTGGCTGGTTATAAAATCAACTCAAGCAAATCAGTAGCCTTCCTATACTCAAAGGACAAGCAGGCTGAGAAAGAAGTTAGGGAACTAACACCCTTCACAATAGCCACTAACAATATAAAGTATCTTGGCGTGACTCTAACCAAACAAGTGAAAGATCTATATGACAACAACTTCAAGTCTTTGAAGAAAGAAATGAAAGAAGACCTTATAAGATGGGAAAATATTTCTTGCTCTTGGATTGGCAGGATCAATATAGTAAAAATGGCCATCTTGCCAAAAGCAATCTATAGATTCAATGCAATCCCCATCAAAATCCCAAATCAATTCTTCATAGGTCTAGAAAGAGCAATTCTTAAATTCATCTGGAGTAACAAAAAACCCAGGATAGCTAAAACTATTCTCAACAATGAAAGGACTTCTAGGGGAATCAATATCCCTGACCTCAAGCAGTACTACAGAGCAACTGTGTTAAAAACTGCATGGTTATCGCTTCTCGGCCTTTTGGCTAAGATCAAGTGTAAAAACTGCATGGTATTGGTACAGCGACAAGCAAGTAGATCAATGGAATAGAATTGAAGACCCAGATATGAACCCACAGAGTTATGGTCACTTGATCTATGATAAAAGAGCTACAACCATCCAGTGGAATAAAGATAGCCTTTTCAACAAATGGTGTTGGTTCAACTGGAGGTCACCAAGCAGAAAAATGCAAATTGACCCACTCTTATCACCTTGTACTAAGATCAACTCCAAGTGGATCAAGGACCTCCACATAAAGCCAGACACACTGATACTAATAGAAAAGAAACTGGGGAAGACCCTGGAGGACATGGGCACAGGGGGAAAGTTCCTGAACAGAACGCCAATAGCTTATGCTCTAAGATCAAGAATTGACAAATGGGACCTCATAAAATTACAAAGTTTCTGTAAGGCAAAGGACATTGTCAGAAGGACAAAACGTCAACCAACAAATTGGGAAAATATCTTCACCAACCCCACATCCGACAGAGGGCTAATATCCAATATATACAAAGAACTCAAGAAGTTAGACCCCAAAGAACCAAATAACACTATTAAAAAATGGAGTACAGAGTTAAGCAAAGAATTTTCACCAGAAGAAATTTGGATGGCTGAGAAGCACATGAAGAGTTGTTCAACATCATTAGTCATCAGGGAAATGCAAATCAAAACAACCCTGAGATTCCACCTCACACCAGTCAGAATGGCTAAGATTAAAAACTCAAGGGACAACAGGTGCTGGCAAGGATGTGGAGAAAAAGGAACACTCCTACCCTGTTGGTGGGATTGCAAGATGGTACAACCGCTCTGGAAATCAGTCTGGCGGTTCCTCAGAAAATTGGGCATGACACTTCCAGAGGACCCTTGTCATACCACTCCTGAGCATATACCCAGAGGATTCCCCTGCATACAATAAAGACACCTGCTCCGCTATGTTCATCGCAGCCTTATTTATAATAGCCAGAAGCTGGAAGGAGCCCAGATGTCCCTCAAAGGAGGAATGGATACAGAAAATGTGGTATATTTATACAATGGAATACTACTCAGCAATTAAAAATATTGAATTCATGCAATTTGTAGGCAAATGGTTGGATCTGAAAAATATCATCCTAAGTGAGTTAACCCAATCGCAAAAGAATACACATAAAATGCAATCACTGATAAGTGGATATTAATGTGCCCAGAAGCTCTGAATACTCAAGGCACAATTAGCAAATCAAAAGATTCCCAAGAAGAAGGAAGGAGAGGACACTGGTCCTGAAAAGACTGGTTCCAATTTTGCAGGAGAATACCAGAACAGAGAAAGGGTTGGGAGGCGATTGAGGAATGGGTGGGGGTGGAGAGGACTTATGGGACACATGGTGAGAGGGGGAACTGGGAAAGGGGAAAGCCTTTGGAATGTAAACAAAGAATATAGAAAATTAATTAAAAAATTTTTAAAAAGATTATGCAGAATAAAAAAATAAATAAATAAAACTTTCATTGGTTATGGTGTCTGTTCATAGCAGTAAAACCCTAACTAAGACACTCGGATAGACTGAAGAGAGATAGTTCGGTGATTAATAGAGTACTGTTTTTTCAGAGGAGTTGAGTTCATTTCCCAAGACCCACACTGGCCTACTCAAAACCACTTGTAACTCCATTTCCCTTTTATGACACCCTTTCTGAACTCTGAGGGCATCTGCATGCATCAGCACATGCCTGTGTATTGTTGTATACATATACATATACACATATACATATGCATACATATACACATACATATACATAAGACTGAAAGAAAGAAAATGTTTAAAATAAATAAGCATGTATTGGAGATGATCTAAAGAATGATATATTCACCCAATAGGAACAAGGTAAGTTTCAAGGGATGAAGGACTTTGGGTAGGCTAGTGGGTGGTCTGATTCACCACGAGTACCATTGGTAATTTTTTTTCCCGTCTGGGAAGAATGGACTGCAGGACTCTTGTAAGCAGAACCTCTGGGTGTGATGGGAAGCGGCTGTGTGGGGAGCACAGAGGACCCTCGTCAAGGTGCATGGCCCCCACCCAAGCCTAGCCTTCCTGCAAGGGAATTCTGCTGCGACTTCACGTCTTTGAAAAGATGGGAGGTTTCCTTGGGAAATCGCAGCAGGTTATCTGTGGAAAGAGCAAATGTCTATTTTGAGTTCTGAAACAGCTCAAATTCACCAGCTTAATCTTTCCAGAAAAATCTCTCAATGTTGTCATTATATAGAAGAACATGCTGGAGACAGCAAGGGAAAAACTGGAGAAACCAAACCCTTAGGTAATGGTTTTCAGACTCTATCTCCATCTCATCCTGTGGAGAGGAGAGCTGATGCTCCCGCTCCCTGGACGTTTAGGGAGATGAAGCTACAACCTGGTGCATGCTTCCTGGCTGCATCACATACCTGGAGGCCTGTTTCTCACCTTCCTGCGTTTATGGGGTAGGGAGGTGGGGAACAAGCTCTGCCCTAGAGAGTGGGAGGAACTACCAGAACAGAATGGCAGTGGACAGGTGGGTCTCCCACCTTCCCTAAAAAACAATAGGCTGGAAAAATCAGTTCATTGAAACATCATTATTTTTCCCTTGAGACTCAAACTTGTAACAATTTATAGATTGTCTTGATTTTTGGCAGTCACTTACCTTAGCTGAAATTCCATTATTGAGGCAAAAGTTATCAAATAAAAATCTTTATTTGATCTGTATTGTTTAAGCAAAACAAGCAACATCAAAGCAATTTTACTCATTCATTCATTCATTCATTCAACTATAACAAAAGATTTCTTCTATCCCAGTCAGATGTGCCTAACATCTATGACCTGGCTTTTTACTTTAAACACTAAAAGGATGGCTCAGTGTCCAAAGGCCAGATATTTAAGCCTGGCTTCCAGAATGGTGCAGGAAGGAGAAGTGTAGATCAATGCCCCCACCCCCACCCTGCCCCTGCCCCACAAGAGTCACATCATGAGTACAAGCTCAGTGTTTGAATTGTGTCCGGAGCTTAAATGATGCATATTCTGTAACAAATCAATAATCACTAGGAAAGAAATGAGAGATAGGACCTGACCTAGATGGGAGGGCAATTTCAGCCCGAGCTGTTGGGCTACCGACTGTGACGTAATCAGAGTCCAACTTAGGAGCCAGTGCTGCAGCTTTGTATGTGGTGAAGTCTATCTTGAGATAATACCCTGCAAAGAAAAACTCAGAAAGACTGGTGTCTTCAAGGAGTAGATGAAGAGGGAGATGTTAATGAGGAAGCTGGGAGGTTACCTTTGTGTTTACTGAGCCTTCTTCTTGGCTTGAAAAGGGTGAAGTTATGGTTGTGATCATAAAAAGAGAGAGCAGCGTAAGAATATGTTCTATGGGTGTGTGGGGGAAGAGGGTGCCTCAGCGGGCCCATGCCCAGGCATCCCTTCCCCCTGAGGGACCACACACACACACACACACACACACACACACACACACACACGACTGTATAGCATAGAACAGAGTTCAATAGGGCATGGGGAGGAGAGGTAAGTGTGTAGTAGAGACAGAGAGAGGAGAGAAGTAGAGGCTGGCCATGACCATGTAGCAAGAGGGCAAGAGAGAACAAGAAGATAAGAGGATAAAAGAGTAAGAGAGAGAGGAAGGGCAAGCAGCCCCTTTTATAGTGGGCCAGGCCTACCTGACTATTACCAGGTAACTATGGGGAGGGGCATACATGGCTGTTGCCAGGTAACTGTGGTACAGAGCTTAGACAGAATCCTAACATTCCCCCATTCTGGTTTAATTTTAAAAATTTTTAGAAAGAGGTGATGGGGAAGCAGGAATAGGGTCGTCTTGATATTTGGCTGCTTCATGCTGACATTGGGGATGACGTGTCTCTGGGGAACCTAGAGGAATGGGTATGGGGGATGTTTGTCCAGTGTCAGGAGAGTTGGCTGTTCCCTTGCTGTCCAGGGTCTGTGGAACCATCTGAGGATAGGTCAGAAGAACAGGTCCATTAGAAGCTGTGTCCAAATAAAAACAAAATTTATTGCAAAGATTCTGATTAGCAGCTTTGAAATAAACTGGAAAACCCTGTTTTATCTGTTCGATTTTCCTCAAACCCCAGGAACAAGATAAGTCAAAAATAAAAGTCCAGTGTTCGTGGCTTGTTATGGCCATTCATAAGGAGGCAGAAACAGTTTAAGCCTGTAACCCAGACAGGCTCCTTCAGAGTGTTGGAAGCTTGAGGCCATGTGGAGAATTGCCTAGACAGGCTTCTCTCAGAAGCCTCCCCAGTGGGGCTGAAGGGGTTCAGACAGGCTTGCATTGAACACTCTATTTCACCTTCCGCCCTTCCCCAAGGCTTTGATCTTCCCTTTCCTCCCCAGGAAAGCCTTTTGGTATGTGCTGGCAGAGCAGCTCCTCACAGAAAGAGTTTCCATCTTCAGAAGTCAGCGTGGAATGCCCAAATAGGACAGGGACTCATCATGAAAAGGTGGCGCTCTTAGCCATATTAAAGGCCACGTGCCTACTCCAGGAAGCAAGGTCGATGCTAGAGTCAGAAGCCGTGTTGAAAACTAACTCGCCTTCTACCCTGAGTTAGAAGACCCCATTATTTGGGACGTTAGAAGTAGTGTTTTGCTTTTTTTAATTGCTTTGTTTTGTTTTGCTTTTTTGTCCCTGTGCCACAAACATTCAGCAGAAAGGACCTTATGGAATGGCTGCAGTGTACAGCTCCGGTACACGAGAGAGCCAGGAGCACTGAGGGGAACCAAGTCCCGCCAGCTCTTTCAGCATTCTGTTTCCATCTACAAAGCAGTCTGTCTGCTGAGAAGCTCAGGGACATGGACCTCCCTGCCTCCCAGGCCATCAGTGATTCTTCTTTCTCCCTCACCAAAAGAGAGGATGTTAAGTGTGGGGACTGGCCTGGTGCTGCTGTGTATTCAAATGCTAAACTCTGTACCCCCAAGATCTGGTGGCCCCCAAGATGAGCATATTCTATGCATACTGACTTTTGTTGTGTAACTCTTGCTCCCCAATTTAAAACTATTGGTTAAATAAAAATAGCTACAGCCAGTTATTGGGAAGACTAGAAAGAGGGTTTGCGTTAGCAGGCTGTGGGTCACAGGGAGGGATCACAAAATGTAGGAGAAGGAGGGGGAGGAGGAGGAGGAGGAGGAGAAGGAAGAGGGAGAGGGGAAGAGGAGGAACACAGAGGAGGAGGGGGAGGAAGAGGAGAAGGAGGAAGAGGAGGAGGAAAGAGAGAAGTGGAGGTCTCTACTAGATGCGATGAAGCAAGAGCACATACCAGAGTGAAATGTCCCCCCAGAACAGACTGCTAGAGCAGAAATAACCGGGGAGATGAAAATAGCAAGTACTGGGGGAGCACAGTTGGGGAAGCAGCCAATCTAGCTTTAGAAAATTAGATTGGGGTAACCCCCAGTAAGTATACAAAGCATAATAAATAAGTCCTAGTCTGAGTCTCACTCATTTGAAGCTAGATGGGGACAGAAACCCTAATGTTATTTACAGTTAAGGGCATACTACCTGAAATGTTCATAAAAAGATAGCGAGGTATAAGCTATGTTCTATGGGGTGTGGTGGGGTGTGGGGGAAGGGACCAGCCACAGGATGGTATAGTCTAGAATAGAGTTTATTCAGGGCATCGGGAGGGGAGTTAATAGGGTAGTGGAGGCAGAGAGAGAGAGAGAAAGAGAGAGAGAGAGAGAGAGAGAGAGAGAGAGAGAGAATAGAGAAGTAGAGGCTGGCCATGGCTATGAGCAGGTGGAGAGAAGGGGAAGGGAAGGGAATGGAGAAAGGGAGAGCAAGAACAGGAGAGAAGCCAGAGAGCAAGAGAGAAAGCAGGGGCCAGGAAGTCCCTTTTATAGTGGGCCAGGCCTACCTGGATGTTTCCAGGTAACTGTGGGGACAAGCATACCTAGCTGTTGCTAGGTAATTGTGGGGTGGAGTTCAGACAGAATGCTAACACTACCGACCAAGCAATGGGCCAGTCGTGGGAAAGGCCTCATGTCCAGGTATCAGATGGATGGGCTCTCACTTCTGTCTACCCGGATTGGCACCGTGCACTGGATCATGGGAGGGGATGGGATGCATCTGTCTGTGATTACATAGGACACAGTCACAGCTGTATTCCTGAAGCCACAGAGTGTGTTCTGTCCCCTCCTTACACCAATGCAATCTGTTCCCCAAGCACTGTAAGCATTAAACTTGATAAATCTCTTTTCTTTATAAAGTTCTCATGTTAAGGTATTTCATTGGGATAACAGAAAACAGATAAATGCATCTCCATCTTACTGAATCCATAAAATATCTCAGTATTTCCAAACCAATCTCTCCTCCTTCCTGTTGTATTACAAATGCTAATCACGTTCCCCAAAATATTGTTTTCCAGAGATGGTCTGCAGATAACTGCTGGAACCCTGCCCCCAGTTGGTTCTGATTGGTTAATAAAGAGGCCAGCAGCCAATAGCTAGGGATGACAGACGGAAGCAGGATTTTAGGATTTCCCAGGCTTGGGACAACAAAGAGGAAGAGGAGGGGGAGAACTTCCATGATTTAGGAGAGTGTGGAAAGAGAAGAGACACAGAGGCCGCAGCAGGGTAGAAAAGCAAGGAGAGCACCTTGGGCTCTAGGCCAAGAAAGCCCTGCCTAGAGGGCTGCTCATCTGGGTCTGGAGCAGCCAAGATGGAATATAGAAATTAGTAACTCAAAAATATTGGTGGGAGGGAGAGTCTAGCAGGAGAGAGGTTAGGCAGTCGCCCAGCTGTTGTACTGCTTAAGGCATATTAAAATATGAAGATGGTGTGTCTTTCACTTGGAAACATAAACATCACTGAGGCAGATAACAACCCCACACAGGGATTTATTAATCAATAACTAATGCTAAAGTCTCCTTCTACATATGTGTACAACTGCTATAGCAATATCACACTGGTCTTGGTAAGGGGCTTCTCTTTTCTGCCATCTTAGTGTGAACCAACTAGTCTAGTAACATCCAAGAGTCACCCTGAGAGTCACTACCCTGTGTCATTTTCTTAAATCCCATTCAGCTTTCTCTCTCGCATGTATCTCTTGGTTTCTATTCCAGCCACATGTCATCTGAAAAGCCTTCCAATGGCCTCTTTTTTTTTCTTTTCTTTTTGTAAATTGGACATTTTCTTTATTTACATTGCAAATGTTATCCCCTTTCCCAGTTTCCACCCCCACCTCCCAGAAGCCCCCCATTCCATCCCACCACCCCCTGCTTCTATGAGAGTGTTCCTCTACCTACCCCACTACCACCTACCTCCCCCCACCCTTGATTTCCCTATGCTGGAGCATCTATCGAGCCTTCATAGGACCAACCACCTCTCCTCCCATTGATGCCTGACAAAGCATTCCTCTGCTACAAATGCAGCTAGAGCCATGTGTACTCTTGGTTGATAGCTTAGTCCCTGGGAGCTCTGTCTGGTTGGTTGATATTGTTGTTCTTCCTATAAGACTGAAAACCCCTTCAGCTCCTTTAGTCCTCTCTCTAAGTCCTCCACTGGGGACCCTGTGCTCAGTCTGATGGTTGGCTGTGAGCATCCACCTCTATTTGTAAGGCTCTGGCAGGGCCTCTCAGGAGACAGCTTCCAATGGCTTCTTCAGCACCCTAGCATTGCATCTGTGTGGCCTCCAATCTCCAAGAAACCTTTGTGCTGATACTTTGTGCACGAAACTACAATGTATCTTACATCACTGTCTCCCCATCAGCCAGGGACAGAGCTCCAGTTACAATTATGTGCAACTTAGCTCTACACCACAGTAGCAACTGGTAGCTGAAGATCACAGTAGGCTGACCCATCCTTTGCAACTGCATGGGCATGCGCGATCATATAAAAATCGTCAATGGCACATTTCCCGAGAAGGTAGCTTTTCTATTTTAGCACTGCAGATGTCGCATGGGTTTGGGCTCCAATACAAATGTATTTACAATAAGATTTGGTGAAAAAAAGACAACAACATGAATAAAGACCTTTAGAATCTCATCGCATGACCTGCTCAGTTTACTGAAATTGAATCAAAACAATGAACAGAAGGGAAACTGAGTGCCCAGAGTAAATATCCTGCTATGATTAGTAGATATCCTACTACGCCGCTGCTGCTGCTGCTGTAAACTCACTGAACATGCCTTTGCTACTACTATTTCCTACACGATACAGTGCGACAGCTACTTACACAGCATTAGGCACTGCAGCCACGTAGATATGGTTGAGTACATAAGGAGGCCTGCACAGTTGCCATGCAGACTCCGCATCCGTTTCTATGAGAAAGATGACGTCAGAAAATCTGATGTTTGTGGAGACTCCTGGAGCCAATTTTCAGTACCACCAAGAAGAGTCTGGCAGTTCTTTCTCTAAAACCCTGGTCAGACAGCTGTTGCTAGTGTCAGCAGCTCCATCTGCAGCTGAAGCCTTGCAAGTTCCCAAGGTTTAAACAACTTGATGAACACGCGCCCCATGGCAGAGAGAGTACAGACATGTGCTACACAGTGACACTCACAGTCAGTGGAGGACCCGCCTGGGTGTCTGTGGTCCCTTGAGAGCGTGCCTAACGGAGCTAGAGGATGCTGGAGCTGTCACCCTGTGATGTTTGTACCACACTGCTCACTTCACAGACCTCCTTCATTGCTCTGAAAATGCCCCGTTGAGTGACACAGGCTGTGCTCCATCCATTAGGGTGGGTTTGACACCGAACTCCATCTTCTTCACTCTGACAACAGGAAGAAAAAATGACTTCGGAAGCATTCTATGTGCACTCTAACCTGTAGCAATTCAGACTTCTAATTCCACCCCAGCGTGCTGGAGGAGGCGCCCATGAGGTCCCAGCCCCGAATCTCCAGTCAAGTACCTGGTGCACAGACCAGTTTCTTTCTGATTTTCCCCAAAGGCTCAGAGTCAACAGAGCACCAACAACCGTTTTCCCATTTACCCTTCTCAGTAACCCCATGAGGGAGCAGCCTTTGTGCCCACCTTCCCTTATAACAGAAAGAGCTGACGTGCCAAGGGTCCAGACAGACTTCGACTCTACACCGTGGGCTTGTCTGTGAAACTTCACTTGCTTGACAATAGGTCAAAGGTTTCATGTCTTCCACACTCCATGTAGCATTTACACTGCATTTTAATTAAAACAAATCAGGGCATCATACATTTAATTATTCTTTTTTAATCATTTGATCTCCACCCATCTCTTCCTTCTTTCCTTCCGTCAGCGTTCCTGCACTGGGTTTAAGCAGGCTTATGCCTTGTAAGGATTTGAAAATATAGAAGGACTAAATTCCAAGCTGAAAAAAAAATCATTAATAGTCCATTAGTCCATTTCCGGGTAAATAGGTACCCCCTGGGAATGCCACCATTGTGAAATCTACTTCTGTACTAATGAAATATGCAAAAATGAGTCCTTAAAAGCAGTGTTGGCCCGGAACCTACAGAGAAAAGATAATGGGGTGTCAATGCAAAAATGTTCTTGAAACTATCAAAGTCTGATACTGTAGCATAGACATTGCTTCATAAGCCAGAAAAACAACAACAAAAAGAAAGGTGGATCTCAACAGGCAGCACATAGAAGGCCTTCAGACAGGAAGGAGAATGTGCTGTGTTTTATACATGTGAAGGTTTGTGAGAAACAGGGTTTGCTGTAAATATTTAAGACCTAGCAGAATGACAAGGGTTTTTTTTCTTCTTCTTCTTCCAATTGAAGAGCTCAAATGAACTCAACTGGAACTAGATAATAGACTGATACCTTCATCGCAAAGGATCACTTGTACTACACGTGCCCTCTTACAGTCTTAGCGAGAAATGTTATCAAGACACAAAGATCACTCTTCATTGTGTGACTCGTTTTGTCCCGGTCCCAAACCATTGAACTCATAAGTGCCAATCTTTATGTCCCCATTATATAGGAGCCCAGGTGATGAGTTACTGATAATTTCTCTCCCTCTCTTGGCTGGCATTCTCTCAAAGCCAACGGTGTGCCCACTCTGAACAGAGCGCTCTGCAGCGTCTGCTTCACATGCACAAGTACACATGAGGAATGGGGTGTCATGAGAATCCACAGAAAGACTAGTTCTTCCCAATAGGGTACCCCTGCTGCTCATGGAAAGTGGGGGCCCAAGGGATGATGAAGGACAAGATAATGCACCCTGGCATGATTGTTTAGAGGTCTCATCTAGGATGATTTCTCTATATGGCAGGTATGCCATCAACACTGAAGTCTGTGTACTCCCTACCAAATGCTAGGCTATCCCTTCTTGTAAAATTAATTGTTTGTGCTGGGGTTTATTAGTTTCTTTCTTTCAGGTGTTTTCTTAATGGACAGTGAATTTGCACTCTTCCTTGTTCAGCAAACAAGCTTTGGGAACTGGAAACAATGTGTCCAAGCAGCCCATTGTTGCTCTGTGTGTGTGTGTGTGTGTGTGTGTGTGTGTGTGTGAATGTGTGTGAGTGTGTGTGAATGTGTGTGAGTGTGTGTGTGTGTTGGTGTCTGTGTATGTATGGCATGTGTATTTGTGAGAATGTGAGTATATGTGTGTATATATGAAAGTGTGTGAGTATGTGTGCACATGTATGTGCATGCATGGCAGGTGTATATTGCACATACAAACAAAGGAGTGTACTGATACAACTTTCAATCAACTAAGGAGCAGCTCCCTCAAATTAACTTCACGGAAGTGGGTTTTCTCGGAAAATGAGAACAAAAACAGATGTAAACTCCAGAGCTGCATATGCCAAGGGTGAGAAGCAGCAAGTTGGTTAATGCAACCAATCACCTTGGGCTCCCGTTTCCTGAGGAATGTGTGCTCCGGAAGAGAAAACACTAGCATCTGGTCACTCAAAGCGGAGAGTACATTGTCTTATCCCTTCCCTGAAAGCTTTAGGAATTTGCGTTACATCCTGTGGAAATGGCAACATCCTCCAAAAATAATCAGCTGCGTATCTGACACTCTATCTTGTCAACCAAAAGCTCTTTAGGTATATGCTTGTATCAGTGAAGGGATCTTTATTTGCTGGAAATTGGCTGTGTGCCCTCTGCTGACATAGCCTCTTCTGCTTTACTATGATAGCCGGAATCTACCCCCTTCCATGTTCCTGTCATCAACCTGGATTTCTTACCTGGATTTCTTCTAAATGCCTGGCCAGTTATATAGTCTCAGAGCCGATGCCTTAACGGGATACACGGTATTTCAGGTCAACTAATGGGCACATCTCAAGATGGTTATATGGAATTCTCTATTTTGTGCAGACCAAACAGAGCATATATGTTAGCAGGTCAGGGCTTAGGAAAGCTAGTGTGAGGGTTACAGACTGTAGTCAGAGAAGAGCTGGTCATTGAGAGACAGAAAAGTGTGGAACTCACACACTGTTGTCAACAGGGCTGTGGAGTTGGGAGCAGAAGCTGGGATCAATGTGAGAGAGAACAAGGCAGAACTAACCTGGGAGAGAAGGACTGGAGTGTGGATATGGACTGCTTCCCTCCATTTGTAATGATCCCGAGGATCCTTGTTAGCAAGGTCATTCACAAGAGACCACGGGTTTCCAAGCAAGCCACTCCCTTTAAATCACCTGCCTTGGTTCCTTTGCACTACTGTAACAAAACACTTGAAACTTGGTAAGGCACAAATGATAGCCTAATCCTCTCCTTCCTAGAGGCTGGGACATCCAAGACCAAGCCTCCCATGTAGTCAGGATCTGCAAATGGGTCTCCACGGAGCCTTCTGACTGGGTCCTCACCTGTGGGGAGGAGCAGGAGGCGCGCAAGCGGCACGTTTGTCTCTCAGACGTTTCTGAAGAAGGACAGACCTGCCGTCCAGGACTCTGCACTCAGGGCTTAGCCACCTCCGGAATGTTCACCTGGTAATAATGCCAAATTGGATCGTAGGCTAGGACATGGACGGCCGGGGGTGGGGAGTGGGGATGACATATTCAAACTATAGCAGTAGCCATTTGAAGAGTTTAGTATCGAGGATAAGTTTACTCTCAAATCTTAGGAAAAGCACCTCAGTAAGCTACTGGAAGTCTCAGTGTTTCTGCTGTTTAAGATTAGATGTCTGAGGTAAACGGACCTAAGCACATTATTTTAATATAACATGTGTGTTTAAAAAAAAAACACATAAGTTTATGAAGCCTGACTTTCAAAACAGTAGTCATGTTCACTCCTGTGACGGCTGAATATGGCCTGCAATATTTGGCAGTACCTGCTTTGCGGCAGTCCAGTGTTTTCTTTGTAAACAGGAGTACACGACATGATTTTTCCATTGCTGTAAGTGTGGCTTTGCCCTGGGTCTATGAAACCCTAGCAGGTTCATTTGCATCTGTAACTGCAGCTACACCTGCCTGAGTGCCAAACCTCTACAGTCTGTCTCTCTCCATCATCTCTCTCGGTCTTAACTCCCTGGCTCCAGCAGCTACCCATGGCCAATAACTGTATGGAGCAAGCTCACCTCAGGTGAGAGGTTACCCTGGTACAGGACCAGTGCCATGAGGCAACAGAGACTTGCATTCTAATATTCAAAAAACTAAGACAGTTGCCCTGAGGGCAGGGCCTGAGGCAGGTGCTCTGGCCCTAGGCTCCGTGATAAACTGTCTTGCACAATAAGACCACCACTGGCAACCTCTTCTTTCATGTCCCTTTCAAAATTGGCATTCCAGAATATGTGTGTGTGTGTGTGTGTGTGTGTATGTGTGTGTGTGTGTGTGTGTGTGTGTGTAGTGTAGTGTTATCCCCAAGTCGCAGAGACCCCAAAGACCACCAATGAGCTAACTCTGATGTAAATGCACGAAGGTCTTTATTACAAGCTCACAAGTAAGGACTCTGGCTGTCACTATCACAATGAGTCAGAGTGATAGCCTCAAGTTTAGGTGTGTAGGGTATTTATTGTGGTTACAACAAGCTTGGGGAAATGTCCATATGGATCAGCAAGTTAATATTTTGAAACCTATGTTTCTGGAGTAACCTGCAGGAACCAAACACAGGGGCAAAACTACCTGGCAAATGGGATGGCAAGGTTATCTCTTTTCTGTAGAATATCCTAGGTTATCTATATTGTTGTACCTGCTATTGTTGTAGCCTGACTAGCTGTTGCTAAGGGATTGGAGGAGGTCTTACCATAGGCTGTTTGTTCAAGTGGACTTTATGGTTTCCTTTCTGGAATTGGAGTATAGCCCCTGTTCACGACCCAAGCTTCTTAAAAACAGAGTTGGTTGGGTTTTACATTATTCAGGGCATCCAATGGTTATGCTGACTAATCAACTTGACAATGTAAAGTGTCACCAAGGAGAAGAGCCTCTAGGCATTTCTGTGAGAGGTTTTCAATGTTAGGTTATTTCTGGAGGGAAGACCCTCCCTAGATGTGAACTTTGCCATTCCATGGTTCAAGGTCCTAAACTGCATTAAGAAGGCAAATGGTCTTTTGCCCTGTTTACTCTTTTGGCCCCTACATTTTGAACTGCTTGGTCGCTATTGTTAACAAACTCATAGTGCAGTACAGCTAATGATCTTAAAGCAGAGATACAAAGAACTAGATACCGAAGACCAGGAGTATGAGCTATCAGAATTCCAGCAATTGCTTCAGAATGCACAAAGCAAAAGGGAGGAAAGACCAGGTCAGCTCAGGAACTTTGGGAAAATTCCACAGAAACCCTCCCCTCTGGAACGGAAAAGCTAATTAACATTCCTCAGACCAGGGTGGGGGCAGGGACCTACCATTAGCTACCTACAGAGGAAGTCCCTGCCACCTCATTCCCTAAAGACCAATCAGTTTAAAACTCATACTGTTCTGCCAATGACATTGTGCCTAATGGCAGCTGCCCTGAGAACTGTATAAAGACTCGCTAGACAGTCATTCTCTCCCCATGTGCAGGGTGACCCCAGCATGCTAGACTAAATAAAATTCCTCTTGCTCTTGCATCAAATAAATAAATAAAAAGGCAAATGGTAGGGCTGGAGAAATAGCTGGGTTTGGAGGAGTAGCTCAGTGCTTCCCTACCATTCTTGAGTAAGAACTGGATTTGGTTTTCAGTAACCACATTAGGCTGCTTTGCCCAGCCTCGTGGACCATACTCTCAAGCTGTGAGCCAAGTTCCTTTTGTCAGATTGTCACCCCAACAATAGAAAATAACTGATTAAAAAAAAGACCTGTGAGACTCTCACAGTTCTAATCAACCATACCATAGCTTAGGCCTGCTTGGGAAGAAGTTGAAGGATCATTTTTCTTTTCATCAGATTAGCCTAAGGCCATGTCTGTGGGACAGTTTATTAATTGCTAATTTATGTAGGAGAGCCCAGCCTAGCATGGGTGATACCATCCCTGGGCAGGTAGGGCCTAGACTGTATAAGAAAGGCTGTTGCTCAATCCAGAAGAGCAAGCCAGTAATCAGGGTTCCAGCATGGATTTTTGCCTCAATTTCTTACCTTGAGTTCATGCTTTGGAGTTCATGTAGGATGGTTTGTAACCTGAAAACTAAATAAACCCTTTATCCCCCACCCCAAATTGCTTTTGGTCTTGTGTTTATCAAAACAACAGAAATCAAAAGAGAACAGGAACCAATGAAGTAAGAGCCCTGATCTGATTTACAGTGAGCAGTGCCTATAACATTTGTGGGGCGTAGTACAAAATGAAACATGACTGAGCGAATTGCAGTCCTGTGTGAAGCAAGGTGGATCCATCCCAAAGTGTAGGAGTCAGGTACTCAAGAGAAGCACAGCGTAACTAGAGACCAATTCCTAGGAAGAAGGCTGGAGTCTCATTGGTGTACAGACAGGAACTCCAGGAACTCAGAGTAGCAAAAAAGAAAAGATCTTCAGGAGAGATGCCTCCAGTGACAGAGGAGTTTCTTCTAAGATAATAGTTTGGTGGGTTTTTTTGTTTGTTTTGTTTTGTTTTGTTTTGTTTTGTTTTGTTTTTTGTTTTGTTTTGTTTTGTTTTGTTGCCTAGGGTAATGGCATAGAGACCAATAGTGCTGCTGCACAAGCAGGCTCTAATCCCCAACATTAGTGTAAGATCCCAGTGAAGCCATTTATGTTTCAAACTCCAGTTTGGATGGTGGAGACAGGTGGATTCAGAGAGCTCACAGGAAAGGTGATCTTCAGGTTCAGTGTGTTGGGATGAACCACAAAGATAGTATTTTCTAGCTAAGAAAAAGTGTGTCCTTGTGTTTTCTATTTTTAATTGGGGCTGAAGGCCAGTACTAGCAGGATATGTAAATATAACTTCCTCATCTGCTTGTAAATGAAAGGCAAGCTGTGACGAAGGTGACCTTCCCCACAGAGCACCCAAAACCAACCAACCAAAACCAACCAACCAAAACCAACCAGTTGAGTAAGGAATGTGGCTTTTTGCATAATAAAGAGATGGGACAAGAAGAACCTGCTGAAAGTAGGGGCACCGGCAGACCCAGACAGAGACAGAAGGAAAATAGGCAGTCAGAACCACTGGGGAGACTCATGTGGAGCCATGGAGTTAAGATAGCGGTGAGTAACCCCAGCAAAATGCCAACAGCCTTAAACTATGTAGATGTCTCCATGTCTTAATTACTAAACCTTAAGTGGATCCCCAAAAGCCCCAAAATACAGTGAAATACAGTGAGAGAACCCATTATTAAGGGAACAAGACAGAGCAAAAAAGAACAATAACCAACCCCAAGTCTTCCTCAGACCTTAGGACACACACACATTACACACACATGTACTGCCTACTACACACACACACACACATACACACACACACACACATACACACAAATTTAATTTCAGGTAGACAAGAAGAACATACATACATAGACAATAAATTTGTTAACAATGCAAAATGGGCCTCTTCTCCAGGTGAGAGAATTCACTTGACTCTCCATCTGGTCAAGAAATTACCAAGATCTTTTTTTTTTTTTTTTTTTTTTTTTTTTTTTTTGGTTTTTTTTGAGACAGGGTTTCTCTGTGTAGCCCTGGCTGTCCTGAAACTCACTCTGTAGACCAGGCTGGCCTCGAACTCAGAAATCCGCCTGCCTCTGCCTCCCAAGTGCTGGGATTACAGGCGTGCGCAACCACTGCCTGGCTAACTAGAATCTTTAAGAACAAAAATTGTTAGGATTATTTTTGTTTGTTGTTGGTTTTTTTGTTTTTTTGTTTTTTTTTGTTATCATTATTTTGTTGGGCACTTTTGCTCACTTGTTCTTTCAATTCAATGGTGTTATAATAAGCTTTGTGAGGGATGATAATGGAGACACAGGCAGGACTAGCTAATCTCAGTGTATTTTTGCATACAATGAAAGGTTTACACAGCAGCCAGCTGGTCTGAATGTTTACACTCATGTTGAGATTTTCTTCCCCATTAAGAGGTATTACGAGGAAGGGTCTTAAAGATTTGATTAGGCCCTGAAGCCTCTGCCTTAAAAACCAATTAGTCAACCATAGATTAACAGATTCATGGCTATTGGGTTCTCTCAAGAATGAGTCTGCTCTGCTCTGCTCTATGTATTTTATATGTGGGCTCTTGCCATATAATGACCGTTTTCCTCTTGCAAATCCCTATGGTTCCCATTACCAAGAAAACCTGTGGCAGAATTTTCCCTCCCAACTACATTAAAATATTAGTGCAGCAGGAGGCCTGTGACTGGACAGGGAAAAGGAAGGCAAAGTGAAGAGTTACAGGGAGAGAGAGCCTCTCAGAAGAGAGGAGGAGAAACCAAGATGGAGGCGGATGGACAGGAGGAAGATCCTGATCCCAAGGGGTTTTAAATAGCCACTGGTAGTTATGAATATCATATAGGGATAGAATAATTGGGATAACTTTTCTGATCTAGGTGGGCAGCTTGTAGCATTATCAGTTGTCTCTGAAATCATTGTGTGGGCATCTTGTGAATTGAGAATTTATTGATATATAAATCTGACTTGTTAATTATAAACTTCTAGAGTTTTGTTTCTACCAGGTTACTGGGAGTTGTGGCAGCTGACCTCGGGGTGGATGGTCGTTGTGTGGGGCTGGCATGGTAGCAAAGGTAACTTGGGAGCTCCAGCCCTGCCGGAGAGTTGGCGGGCAGAGAGTAGCTGGATGTGAAAGGATGAGGGTTGCAGGCTGGGAATCCCCCATGCCTGAGTCTTGGGTGACCCCAAAGGAGCAGAGGTTTGGCCCACTCTTTGTTGGCCAGGGAGTGCGTGTGTCACACCCGCCTCCAGGGTCCAGCTGCAAACCACAGGCTGGGAAGGTCCCTGGTGTCCTTTCCCATCTCGCCTCTGCAGGGCGGCTGGGGAGAGGGCGGGCGCAGCTGGCAGGCTGCGGGGCTCGTGTCTGGTGGGCGCTCAGGTCCCCAGCACCTACTACTAGTTGGGGGACCTTTGAATATGTAATCCTGGCCCCGTAACAGGAAGTACATATGTCACCCTGGCCCCATAACAGGAAATGTGTAACAGGAAACGCCTATGTGACCCTGGCGTGACCCTGTGCGTGATGACCACTTAAGCGGAAATGACCTAACTAGTTTATCCGGCTTCTATAGGAAACTGATTGGTTCTCAGAGAGCGTGGGCTTGGATGATTTAAACTGATTGGCTTGGAAGCTATGGAGTGGCTTGTGTTAGGCAGGCTTTGCTGTAAATATATAAAAGCGGTCCTGTTTCTGCACTCAGGGTTTACAGTCTCCTACCCCACGTGGGGAATGGCTGTGACCCCAGAGCTCTGGAATAAAAATCCTCCTGCAGTTGCATCAAGACTGTTTCTCGTGAGTGATTGGGGTGATGCCTTCCAAGGCGTGGGGTGCTGGGGTGCCCCCGTTTTTCTTTCGGGTCTTACAGATGGAGCTAAGGAACTTGGCCATTCTATTTTAATATTTCTTGCAACAAAACCCCTCACCAGATAGATGCTTTATTTTGTGTCCTAAATATCCCCAGAGATGTCCATGTCAAAGCCTTGAGTCCTCAAATAATGGTCTTGGAAGATGATAAGAATGTAAAAAGGTGTAGCCTTGTGGAAATAGGATGTCTTTGCATCAGCGAGGGTCTGCCCTTGAAGGGTAAGTGGAGCCTAGATTTTATTCCCTTTTTCTGTATCCCTTCCCTACCTGAGATGAATAGTCTTGCTCTATCATGGGCTTCCATCATTGCAATGAGTGTAGCAAAAATGCCTTTAGACATAGAGAAATAGCTTAGTCAGGAACCCCATTACACTCAAGGCTACACCTGATAACTTGAACTTAGTGATATCACTCACTCAAAAAAGCCAGACAAAGAACTAGAATCCCATGGTGCCCACTGGATAGTATATAAGCAGAAGCCAAGAGCAACGCTTTGCTCTGCATATCTGGAGAGCCACCAACTGGGTCTACCCTATGACTACAGAGACTTCCCAGGGAGCCTATCCCTTAAGTCAGGGAATACTGTTAGACCAGATCTGACCTTCAGCTAAGATACATCCAACAAATGAGAAGCCTTGAAGAGATAGACTTAGGACCATAGTTGGGAACTTAGAGTGTGAACTTTGTATAATGACCCTCGGTGTAATAAAATATGACTATTGTTATAGTATCTATGCATATCTACCTTCTTGCTCATAACAATCATGATGAGCTGTCTTCAGAGCCACCATAGTTGGACCTGGTAATGGACCAGAATCTCCAAAGCTCAGAACAGAACAAATCTTTTCTCTTTTGACATAGATTGCCTTAGCTTTCCATTATAGTAATGGAAGGTTAACATCTCACATGGTGCTCATTAACCTTGAGTTTCTAACCCACAGAACTGTAAGAAATGCCTTTTGCTATAAAGTAAACAGTCCTGAACATTTTGTTGAGCCATAAAAACCAGTGTACGCCACCTGACAACCTTTTATGCGCATGTCTCCGTGCACTTTTTCAGAGCGCCTACATAGGACCAATGGGCAAGGGGAGCTGAAAAGAAAGGGGCATGTAGAGTTCTTCCGGGCATGAAGAAGGAGGGAGGGCTCAGAGGTGGGTTTGGCGGCTGGCGATGCCTCTTGCTAGCCTGTCTTTCAGTACCAGCTTCCATAAGGGCCCCAAGGCAATGCAGGCCATTTTTTTTTAGGGTTTTAAGTAAAGAGAGGCAAAATTTCCTGTTAAGAGGTCCAACCAGCCTTGGACTATTTAAACACATTAAGCTTTATCACTATTCGCACCTTGCTCAAGGTCAAACAGACTGTGGGGTGCTTTTATCAAAGCCATTTCCTATTTAATAATAGCTCAAGGCAAGACAATGAAAGGGGGTGTTTGATGGGGGAGGGGAGGCACTTCTCAGTATTTATCCACAAGGCCATAGGAAATTCTTTCTCTTTGGTTCTTATAGAGCTTGCAGCTGCCCTATAGCATTACAGCAATAACTCCCTGTTTATGTAGAGGAGGAAACTGAGAGATGAAGTAATTTTCTCCAGGATGGAAATTGGAGAGGCAGGAATTGACCTCTGTGCCCATGTTGGGTCTTGACTAAGTACCATGCTCAGGGTTCTGGGAATGGAGGTAGAGAAAGATGAGGAAGAGTGCCAAGCAGAAGAGTATACATCTGACCTTGGCGTTTAATCAAGGACCTTTATCCTAGGTGGACCACAGGGTGAGTCAGAAGGCCCAGGATCCATTTCTCGACAAGTCCCATCTACAAACAGAGGATAACATTTAAGTTTGCTGATGTCTTTTCTACAGAATGAGGGTGTATAGACTAATGACATGACTGATCCATAGTATGGTTAAGGGGGAGGTGCTTGTTGTAGATATGAGAGAAAGAGGGAACAACCATAGGCATCTGGAAGAGTCTAGAGCAGAGAGGGAAAGAAATTGATTGAACATGGACAGCAGACTGGACCTGGTCAAAGATTTCTGTAAGAGATAGGAGAATAGCAAGGGATAGAGACTAGAGAAAACACAGTGAGAGATATAGGAGCAGAGAGAGACAGAGAGACAGAGAGACAGAGACAGACAGACATATTCACACAGATTCACACAGAGAGATTCACACACACACACACACACACACACACACACACACACAGGGAGGGAGAGAGAGAGAGAGAAGAATAGCTGGGAAAAGGAAGCCCATGAGCTGAAGGGAGTTTGTGGTAGAAGAGGAGGTAAGACAGAGTCAGGCTAGGATGTAGAATGGCCTTTGAAATGATTACCAGGTACTTGTAGTACTGAGGGAGCCTAGAGGCCACATGGGCTTTGATATGGTAATAGTCACCACACATAGCCTTATGTTTCTTCTACCAGAAGTTAAGAGAAATGATTCTTTTGGTAAATGGGAACCAGTTTCACAAGTTCCTGAAACGTGAATGCTGGCTTTTGTCTAACCACCAGAAGTCCATCTAAAGTCCAGGTTTAGCTCCTTGGACTGCCTTTTGGAGTTTGAGGAACTGGAGCTTCCTTTGAATCTAATGGGGGACTCAAGCAAGAATACTTCCCACTGTGGGACAACTATCGCCTTACTGGGTTTAAGAAGCTCACAAGGTAATTAAGAACAGTGATATATGTGCAAAAGTAACTTCTCATAAGCACACAGTAAGTACTGGGAGCAAATTCCATTCAAAGAGGAAATCAGTTCAAGCTGGGGAAGTCTATGGACGCCTGATCAAACATAGGCTTTTTCTGCACACATTTCTACTGCTCAGATACTATCTAAGGCAACATTCTTTTTAGATGCTGTTCTCTGTTGAGACTTCTAAGGACATCTGTGACGTTGGTCATTATGTGAGTGGAAATCAAAAAGGTTAGGTAAGTCCTGTGGATGACATGACCTGAGGGTTATCTGTTTGCTAGCTGTCTCCTCTGGTCCCTGGGACTGTCCACAGGCTCAGCACCATTTGTCCTCTACAGTCACTGTAAGTTTGCTAACATTCTTCACTTTTACTGTTGACGGTGGAGCCTCCGCTGAAGGCTACTGAATGCAAACCTCCAGCTAAGCACCAAGTAAGAGGAAAATCTACCTGGAGCTGGGGAAGTGGTTGAGAATACTGGGACTCCATTTGAACTAGTTCTGAACCACACATCTGAGAGTAAATGTCAACAAGCCAGCCTGACCAACGTCACTCAGTGTCTTATGTTGCAGCCTAAGGGAAGAAATAAGTTATCTAAATCTAGGCAAAAAGGTCACAGGCAGCCAGAGCACAAACTCTGCGTGTCCTGAACTTTTCATCTATTGGACAGAAAGGCTGAAATGCAATGATTAGGAGAGTAGTAGAGAATGAGATGGGACCTGTTGATGTTTGGTCTGTTGCTAAGAACTATAATGCTAAATTCTGTACCCAAAGGCCTACGCCAACAAGTGAATTTTCACATTTACAAGTCTTCATTGTGCAAACCTTGTTCCTTAATTCAAAACTATTGGTTGAATAAAACTGGCTGCAGCCAATTACTGGAGGGATTATAAGTAGGTGGGTTTGAATTATGTGGTTGGAAGTGAAGAAGCAAGAGAAAGAGAGGTGGAGAGAAGAGAAGACCTCATAGGGTAAGTGAATCGTAAGAACTGGCCATGTGGGCTGGCCAGAGTAAGAGCCCGCTCGGAGCATGGCAAATTATAACACAGAGTTACTGAGGGGGAAGTAGACTTAATGGCGTAGAGGGTAAATATCTGCCCAGCTCTAGTTCATTAAAGGTTTATTATAAAATATAAAAGTTGTGTGTCTTTTATCTGGGAACTGAATGATCAAAGGCAGGATAGAAATCCCCGGCTGAGATTAAATAATTACTACAACAGGGACCTACTGAGGCTGAGAGTGTGTGACACTTCTGGAACTCAAGAGTCTACTGATGTCTTGGATCTAACTAAATCAAGAGACCAGCCCACACCCCTGGGTACATTCTCATGCTGCAAAAATCACCAGAAGGAGAAATCCAGGGCTGAAATCCTGTACAGGACACCAGGCTGGACCTGTGTCCAGGAAACTGCATGTGCCTGAACATGAGCAGGTGTTTCCTAATTCATACACCTAGCAGGGAGCCCGTTTCTTTCCAACTGTTATAAAGTTCTCTAATAGGCCTGAAGTCCCCATGTCTGTAGCATTCTTTGAGATATCTGCTCTAAGAAAGTCACAATTTTGCTGAGCACTGTTTTCCTTTGGGACAGGTGTTGTGAAGAGAGAAACTTTGGAAGCTATTTTAGCCTCAACAGCACAGAGCTGAAGTGGCTCACTCAGTCTCTGACTGAGTATCTAGAGCAGGGCCACTTATCTCAGAGTTGGAAACCAAGGAAGGTATTCTTTTCCAGTCAGAGGCCACAGCAGCTTCATGGGTTTCTACCTGCTCCCGTGTCTGTGGGAGGCTGAGCGTCAGGGAAGGAATTTGGCCTGCAGAGCAGTAAATTTCAGGCTCAAACAGCAATGCCAGATCATCTACTCTATTACACTATGGGTGTGCCCATCAGGCCTGGAATGGACAGGGAAGCTGCACAGAGTTGGACCAGATGAGTTAAGAGGGCTGCATGTGGTGAACTTACTGGGCTCAGGGACCAGGAGATGGCCCATTGTAGGTGCCCATTAATTATATGTTAGGTGAAGGTATGAGTGAATAGGTGAGGGGATGTGTGGGTAAAATGTCATTGAATGAATTAATGAATGAGAAGCTGGCCGAATGAATGAATGAAGAGGGAAGAGATTACTAAATGAATAAATGACTGACTGATCAAATATGCAGTCAGCTTCTGGAGCAGGAAACAAATGTTCCCCAGGGATATCTGAATCCCAGAGAATAAGCTGGGAGGAAGCATAGGGAAAGTTAAAAAGGCAATTGAACTGTAAGCGTATAGCAATTCTGCAAGCAGGGCTGGCTTTTATTGTCCTTGTTGTCCCCTCCCCAAACCCTCCGGGTTCTATTGCTTGGAAAGCAGTTGCTACACAAGTAATTAAATGGTTTGGGGCTTTAAAAGTTTGCGCTCTGACTAATTAAACTTTATGTATCTGGCTGTTCAGTAAACATTATTTTAATATTGCTCTCTGAATAAGGCACACTGTGTACCTCTGGCTCCATTAGAATGGCATTAGTACCCGCTGAGGAACGTTTTATGGTGTGTGTGGATAGACTCCCAAGTCAAATGTACCTGAGACATATGTGAGCATCTCGCAAAGTAAACACATGGGAACTTTCTTTTTCTTTTTCTTTTTCTTTTTCTTTTTCTTTTTCTTTTTCTTTTTCTTTTTCTTTTTATCTTTTTCTTTTTCTTTTTTTTTTTTCTTTTCTGGTTTTTTTGTTTGTTTGTTTGGGTTTTTTTTTTTTTTTTTGGTTTTTTGGTTTTTTGGTTTTTTGTTTTTTGTTTTTTTTTTTTTTTTTTTTTTTTTTTTTTTTTTTTGAGACAGGGTTTCTCTATGTGGTCCTGGCTGTCCTGGAACTCACTCTGTAGAACAGGCTGGCCTCGAACTCAGAAATCTGCCTGCCTCTGTCTCCCAAGTGCTGGGATTACAGGCGTGTGCCACCACGCCAGGCTCAGGGAACTTTCATTATGCAAAGTATTCACAGTCACCATTAAAGCACTAATACTTTGTCCAACAAGTAAAACTAGATAAGAAGTTTATAAACAAACAAAAAACAAAAAAACCCCACCCTCTTAAAAAAAATACCATCTGATATGCTAGAATAAAAGAGAGAGATAACTAAATATACAGTGTATGACAATTGAAAGTAAATATATTTTAGAGTTCCAGCTGCAAGATACCCTTGCAGCTGAAAAACCTCCAGTATCAGTTTATCAGTGGCATTTAAAGAGTCTGAGAATCCACATAGATTTAGAGAGCAGATAATCAGCATAAAATGTATGAGAGTCATGATGATTCTATGAAAGGGGACAACAAAGTGTCCTGTGTCCTCTCAAACATCAGCAAGTCCATGAAACACAATGTCGCCTGTGAAACACAATGGCTTCCAAGAACCACAATGGTGCCCATGAAACACTGTGGTGCCCATGAAGCACAATGAAGCCCACGAATCGCAATGGTGTCCATGAATCACAATGGTGCCCATGAAACACAATGGTGCTCACAAAACACAATGACGCCTATCTAAATGTGTCACAGCAAAAGAAACACCCAAGAAAGTCAACTTAAAGGAAGAACATTTATTTTTGTTTTGAGTTTTGAAGGTCTTCATCCACGGACATTGTCTATGGCTCTGGGTCTTTCTTGAAGGTCATAGAGCCTCATGGCAAAGCACATGGTAGTGGGGGGGGGTGTGTGCTTGGGTTATGCATCTGGAAAGCAGAGGAAACTACAGAAAGTATCTGTGGGCATAACGAGTCCCTCAAGGGCACCTTTGCAGTTACCAACTTCCTCCCACTAGTCCTCACATTTTACAGTTTCAACCATCCCCGTATTGCATCATGGATCGAGGCTAAGGCTTTTAACAGATGGACATTTGAATGACAAGCACCCAAGCCATGGCAATCGAAATATGAACCAACGGCCTGCACCTTCAGGACACACTGAGAGCACAGTGGCTTCCTTCTCTGCTAAAGATGGCTGAAACACATGGCCTAGTAGCTTTCTTCTTTCAAACATTCTCTTGGCTTGTCTGTGGCAGGTCACTAAAGAGGAAGTGTGTGGAAGGCCCCACAAGTACTCTCAGCTGCCTTCAGCCCTGGCGCTACATCCCATTCTGGTAGAAGGTTCATTCACTGTTTTCCTGTCCTCTCAAAGTTACTAGGTTTAGGTTGTTGGGCAATAAGAAGTGGCTGTTTTCATACGGCTAGGGTTAACAGGAAACTTTAAATAACCAGATAATAATGCCATTCATAAAGTAAAAGCAAAGGTATCAAACACAAATTACAACATTTTTCAGGAAAAACAATTCGAAGTTGAAGAGGTATCCTTGGAATGAACTATCACCCCCAAGAATGGAGGCGCAACTATTGAAGGTGTATACTAGAGGGTGGTGTGGTGGGGGAGGGGCAGAGTCACCGTGTCCTGCTCACCCGGCTTCATTGCTTTATCCAGCTGTCTGAATCCTGCAGAGTGACCTTTGGTTTTCTGAAAGGAAGATCTAATTTGCAGATTGATGGTCAGGTCTTCAGCTGGAAAGCAGATTTAGGATTATATAAATTACGTGTGGTGGTTTAGTTGGCTAATATCTTGCCATCTTTTCGTTAAAAAGTCATTTTGGAAATAACAGCTCACATGAAAATGAGCAACGCTGGGTAAACACGGCATGCCCACATCTGGGTGACTGGCTTCCCGGAAGCATGGCAACTCTTCTTGGAATCACCCAGTATGCCCTTAATTCACGGCCTTGATTAAGTCAGAGTCATTTGAGGCTTCTGGAAATTTAAACTATTATCATCATCATCATCTCATCATCATCATTATTTCCAATGGCAGAGTAGTAAGTTCCTTCGTAACCAGACACTCAGCATTTTATAAGTGGCCTACCTAGAAAAGCTTGAAAAAGGCAGAGCCCCAAAGAGGTCCCACAGAGAGGAAGGTATTCATCTATACCCTATAAAAAAGAGGCCCAGCTACTGTAGACCTGGCTCCATCTCCGTTTGGCACCTCAGACTGGCCTGTGTGTGTTAGTTTCTACATCACTATGGCAAACACTTGAAGGAAACAGTTGATCTTGGCTCCTGGTTTTCATTTGCTCTATGGTGTCTTGGGTGGTGGCTTAACATCATGGCTTGGAGCTCAGGATGGGAGAATACTTCACCGTCCCTGGGAAGCCAAGAAAGGCACAGGGATAATGTGAGTCCTTTAGAGACACATCTCCACTGCTTCCTCCAGCGGGACCTTACCTCTTCTACTTCCCCCAAATCGCATCAATTATGAACGTGTAGTGGAGCCATTCATTCATTGAGTCAGAGACCCTATAAGCTGATCACCACTCAGTGGTTGAAGACACCTGCGGAAGACACTTGAGAGAGGTTGTTTTCTTGAGAGGTTGAGGGTATACACTTCATATCCAAAATGTAACAGGCAAGACACAAGGTAACAGGTGACAAACAATGTACTCCTTGCATTTCTCCAGGGTTTTGGAGTTTTCCTCGGCTAATTCTGAGCCCTCGGTGTCAGGGAAAGAAATAGTTTTATCTTTTCAATCCTGTTCATCCCTTCAGGCTCAGCAAAGGGGTTTTCCATTTTTACTAATCTTCCTGATGACAGTGGACATTGTAATACAGAATAACTATGCTGGCTTTGTTTCTCATCATCCCACCCCCATCCCCAGAGAGTTCTCTTCTTTGCTACTATCTTTGCTTTCTCTCAGGAAGATTTTGTTACCTAAATATCACCAGGGACCAGCCAAATTTGTGATCTTGTGAGGCTTTTAAAAATGTTTTGAAGATGTTTCAGTGATTTATTCTGAGGGATGTGTTGGAAAAGGGAAGTCGCTCAAAAGCGGAAACTTGAACCGGAATTGTACCTGTGAGAAGAGGCAGTGTTGCCAGGCATGGTCGCTGATAGAGGAATGTACTTACCAGAGATCCCTACCCTCAGCCTCCAGTTGACTGAGATATCTCCATGTCTCTAATCTATACCCAGAGTCACCAAGACAACCAATAGCAAGCAGTCTCAAACCCCACCCCCTCCTCTGTGTGTATGTGTGTGTGAGAAAGAGAGAGGGACAAAGGGAGGGAAGGAGGGAAGGAGGGAGGGGAGAGAGAGAGGGGAGAGAGAGGGGGGAGGGGGGAGGGGAGAGAGAGAGGGGGAGGGAGAGGGAGAGGAGGGGGGAGGGAGAGGGAGGGAGAGAGAGAGAGAGAGAGAGAGAGAGAGAGAGAGAGAGAGAGAGAGAGAGAGAGAGAGAGACTAGAAAAAGGCTACTTAAATACCCAGCATTCCTGTGGGGCCCATGTGCTCTGCTTCCCAGCTCCCACCTGGCACTGAGGCTTCCCGGCAGCCTTTCGCACACAGCTGTTGTGCCTCCTGACAGCTGAGGGCTCAACCAGCCACTGCTTGTTCCTGCTACATCCTGCGGTAACAAGGACAGCTACGTGCAGGGCCAGCACCAAATCCAAACCCGCTGAGAATGGAAGTCATCTCTGAGCAAGGGCCCAGTGGCAAAGCCAAACACAAAGTAGAAACCATGTTTGTGGGAAATCGAAAGTCTCCCCAATACTCCAGAACTCCAGCAGCACATCCTGACACCACAGGGCCTTGTCTTCACTGTTAGCTATGTCTTGGGACATGTGATTGTCTGTTCCGACACATTCTGGGAATCTTGTGGACAGATCACATCTAACAGTTGTTTATTAACTTTTCCCCCTTATGCGAACACTTGTGGTAGACCAGGGACATTATTTGCCCACTAATGAAATAACAGCTAAATTCAGGGCAAACATGAACAGTTTAGAATCAGAGAGGAACTAAATACAGGAATACAAGTTCTATGGGTTTCAAGGAGATTTCAGCAACAACAAAACTGCTCTCAGCCTGGGGTACTGGTTCAGGCATTTCTTAGAGAGGGAAGCAGTTAAGAATTTCAATCTGGATGTAGGTTTATTAGCCAGGATTCTCCAGGGAAACAAAACCAATAAGAGACCTATTATAAGTTATTGACTCAAACACATAATGAGACTGATGTACCTTAATCTACCATAAGCCAGTGGAAAGTAAAGGCCCAGAAGTTCGAAGGCCTAGTAGTCAGAAGGCTTGGGGGTGGGGGTAGGGGTGGGGAAGCTAGCTTGGATTAGAAAACCTGCAGCATGTTAAAAGTATAGCATTCCCTGCCCCAACGGTGTTTGATGTTGGTCCTCAGTGGGTCAGGTGGTGCCAACTCACACTGGGAAGGAAGTTAGCTGCAGGCTTTGCTCTGCCTCATTTAAACATCCACCTTCTAAAAAAAAATCCTTATAGATTCATAGATACAAAGAAACCTAGGAATAATATTGAATCATATCCTGGACATCTTATGATTCAGTCAAGCTGGCACACAACCTTCACATTGGAAGAACCCACAATCCCACTCCAGCTTTGTGCCCATGTGACAAAGAAAAATAAATGATGGACCCTCAAAAGCCTCTCAGCACGCAAAGCCACGAAGGCCGGGGAAGCTTCCACAATCTTGCCAGACTTGCAAACCTAGTTGGAATTTAGTTGAGGCTAAGTCAATCTTCATTTCAATTTGGTTGGATTTGGAATCAACTCTGGGTACGTGTAAGAAAGTATCTCCTGCCAAGTTTAACTTTGGAAGGAAGTGTGAGTGACTGTGAGCATCCCACAGGCTGAAGTCCTTGAACAAATAAAAAGAAAACAAAAAAGAAGCCACCGGATCCGGGTCACCAGCAGCCCCTGCCCCGCTTCCTGACCCACTGAGCAATGGCCAAGGTCCAACTGCCACAGCTGTGGGCACACTGTCCCTGCCATGACAGACTTACCCTCAACCTCCAGCCACAGGAAATCTTTTCCTATAGGTTGCATCTAGCAAGGCATTTTGTCACAGCGACAAGCATGTCACCAACACAGGGTACTTTTTATAAATAGAAAAATAAAACCTAAATTCAACCAATCAGAAGCTGCCAGTTGACATACCCCACCAGGAGCCCCCCAATAAGATAGGGCAAATGAGGTCACTCCAGGAACTGAACCAAACAAATCTGCTCTCCTTGCTTTACCCACGTGTGCACCTTATAAAGGCACACCCCCCTCATGCTCTTAGACAGAGCTCCTAACACTTTCAGGTAGATGCTGTTTGGTTTATGAATTGCTGTTAGCTCAAATAAGCTAAACAAACAAACAAACAAACACATTGTTGTGTTGCAGATTATCTGTTCAGAGTGACTTTCAATACCTCAGCCTCAACTGTGTTCCTCAACGGAAGCCTTAGACATAGTAATCCTCTAAACTCTTCTAGCTAATACTATTTCTCATAGTTTTGAATCATCCAGCATTCACAAATAATACTGTCAACACTGTGACCTTCAAGTGTAGCAACAACACCATGCAAGGGTCAGCTCATGTCTCCAAGGCTTCAGAGCAAAGTAATGGCTGATCTAGGAACAAAGCCCAAGGCTCCAGAGGATGTTGCTAACCATGGCTTCTTTCTTCTTCTTCTTCTTCTTCTTCTTCTTCTTCTTCTTCTTCTTCTTCTTCTTCTTCTTCTTCTTCTTCTTCTTCTTCTTCTTCCTCTTCTTCTTCCTCTTCTTCTTCTTCCTCTTCTTTCTCTTCCTCTTCCTCCTCTTCCTCTTCTTCTCCACCTCCTCCTCCTTCTTCTCCTCCTTCTTCTCTTCTTCATCTTCCTCCTCCCCCTTCTTCTTCCTCTGACTCTTCCTCTTTGCCCTTATTCCTCCTCCTCCCCCTTATTCCCCTCCTCCCCTTTATTCCTCCCCCTCCCCCTCCTCCCCCTTCTTTATCTTCCTCCTCAGCTTCTCACCCTTCTTCCTCCTCCTCCTCCTCCTCCTCCTCCTCCTCCTCCTTCTTCTTCTTCTCTCTCTCTCTCTCTCTCTCTCTCTCTCTCTCTCTCTCTCTCTCTCTGTAACAGCAGAAGGCTACAGAGATGGGGTCCAATAGGATGCTTCATTTAAAAAGAAATGCTATGAAAAGAAAAAGGAGAGCTTCTGTCTCCAGTTGTCTGAGAATATTTTGTAAGACTTGGAATAAGGAATTAAAGAAAGCATGGAATCAGAGATGGAGGAGGGTTGCGGGACAGAAAGTGACTACTGGGAAAAACCGCATGTGATGCAAGCCTAGTACAGGAAAATGGCTTCAGATCTCAGTTTGGGAGCACCAAGTGGCTAGCCATGAGATAGAGCCATAGGCCACTAGAATCTGAAAAACTGGAAATCTGCAGCTGTGGGTCGCATTAGTGTGATTAGGGGTGGACAGGGACATGGCACTCCCCATTTCTTTGGAGAGTATTCCAGATGGGCTGGACCCAAGGGACCAGAAGGTCACACTCTGGCACAAAAGGATGAAAGCAGGCTTTCCTTTTGCCAGTGACAAGTGGCAGAAACCAGCCTGACTTCATGTCTGTGTGATATCAGACAGAGTTCACGGGGAAGCAGGGCTTTGTCAAAGCCTAAGAGAAGCAAGGATTTGTATGTCTGATCATGTGACTATGGCAATACAAGCCATGATAGAGTGATAGAGTATCCCTACAAGAAACATGGCAGCTCCTTGACTTCATTTTCTAATATCTTACAAGCCCCTTCATTTCCATTGGCTATATTAATTTTAGAAGTCATGTAATTCTCTGCTATGTGACAAGTAAGGCTCATAATCATGACCACAATGTAGGAGAGTGGTATAGCCTCATGAGCTGACCTTGAGCCAAAAAGGAACTAAAAACTCACTCCTGATTAACCTATAACTTTTACCAGAAGCGGGGCCACCGCCAGCAAGCTTAGCAGCGCCCTGGGGAGTGAGGCTCGGCAGAAAGCAGAGAATAAGATCAAGAAGAAAACACTGCTGTGTCACTTTGTCAGAACTAAGCACAACCTAAAAACTTCAACCCAGAGCTCGTGTGATAGTGAGCCATCCTCGCCCTCACTAATGACAAAGGAGCAGAGATTCAGTCTGCCACCAGCTGCCCCAGTAAACAAGTTCTGGGTCTGGCTTGTCTCCCATCATCGGAACAAGATTCATCAACAACACAGCTTTAGGGGAGTGAAGCAGATGTCAGGTCTGTGAGAACTGAGGGAGAGTATCCATTACTACAACATGTGGGACACCAGAAACCTTGTAATCCCCCTGTGAAGCAGCCCCAGACTTCCAGCAAAGAAATGCAACTCACTATGCCATGGCTGACAAGGGACAAAACCTATGTGATGTTCCCAACCTTGTTGCACAGGGATAAGTCAACCATGACTGAAACCTCTAAAGAAATGGGTAAAATAAACATGGCCTCTTTATAAGCTTATTTATCTCAGGTATTTATTATAGCAACAAAGGGTACACACATGTGCGCGAGTGTGTGTGTGTGTGTGCGCGCGCACACACACACACACACACACACACACACTTTTGTACCTTTAGAATCTTTGCAAGCACACGCCCCTGCTGCAGACATGAGACAGGAAGTCCTGATGGCAGCTTCTTGGAAAGAAGGCAGAAAAGGAGGAGGTGGGAAGAATGCAAGAGAGGCACTGTGACGTGCTGTCTTCTGGACACGACACAGCTGTGGCTCTCACGAGCCCACCATAGCTGCAGTCACCTGCACAAGAGCTACACAAGCTCAAGCAGCCAAAATACCAGCATGGATGGGGGAGGAGCTTCCTGGCTCCACTCCTTACTGAGGTGCTCTTGGCACGTGATAACCGCTTGGGGAGGGAGAATACTCCACTCTTAGATTTCCCATGTTCCCTGGGCTGGCTCTATACTCATACTTGTGGCCAGCAAAGACTGTATATAGCAGTATGTATGTGTGTATATATATATATATATATATATATATATATATACATATATATACACACATATATATGTATATAATACATATATATGTATGTATAAATACATACATATACATACACATACACCTACCCACATAGATAGGTAGGTAGATAGATAGATAGATAGATAGATAGATAGATAGATAGATAAGATAGGTAGTTGGGATTTGGGAGCAGGACATGTTCAGAGGGAGTTAGAGGAGAGAAAGGAGGTCTATATGCTCATATTTTATTCTATACCTATATGAAATTATCAGAGAATAACAGATTTTTAAAAAATAATAAAATTTATAATAAAGTAAGATTAAAAAAATAGAAGCATCGCAATGGTTCTTCCATCTTTACTTTCCATGTGATTCTGCTCTTCTCTTTAGCATTCAAGAGGAAATAAAATCAAAGTGGACCCATTAAGTCTCTATGGTAGTTTGACTAGGTTAGGCCCCATAGACTCATGTGTTTGAATACTTGGCCCACAGAGAGTGATACTATTAGGAGGTGTGTCCTTGTTGGAGGAAGTGTGTCACTGTGGGCGTGGGATTTGCCAGTCTTCCACTAGCAGCATTCAGATGAAGATGTAGAACTCTCAGCTCCTCCTGCACCATGCCTGCCTGGATTCTGCCATGCTCTCGCCTTGATGATAATAGACTGAACCTCTGAACCTGTAAGCCAGCCCCAATTAAATGTTGTTCTTTATAAGACTTGCCTTGGTCATGGTGTCTGTTCACAGCAGTAAAACCCTAACTAAGACAGTCTCATAGAAATAATTCTCATTATTTACTTTATCACTGGTCTTATTACATCATCTACTAAAAGATTGTGTCATTTTATGTCAAAAGATTTTGGTGACTGTAGTTAACTTTTTTGCCCTATTAATCACTTCTACAGTAAAGACAATAGTTCATTTAGTACAGCAAATAAAAATACCATCATATTATTTCATTCTTCAGTCACAAGGTCATTATTTTGATATATTTGCTCTCTACACAGGCAAATAATGACATCAGGTACATGGCTGGGAGCAATATATTTCAAGGACTTTCCTCGAGCTTTTCATAGAAAATGTTCAATTAGATTTCCAGAGCAAAGGAGAGAATAGGACTCTTGCTATTCAGAATGAAAGCTTTGAACGGTAGTTTCTTTATTACTATTTTTTCCAAGATACTCTATACTTCAGAAAGTCAGGAAATATGCAAATTCCCCAAGAATAAAGAGCATAGCACGAAAACGTCCTTGCAGATGGCGGAAATCTGAGTCAATCTGACCGTTTCCCACGTGCTGCTGATTTAGTGGCTTTCAGTTGACGTCTCTCTGTAGTTCTCCTCTCTGTTCTTCAATTGCTTCTCCAGATTCCTGTGACTCCAACAGAAGCATCTTCGTGAACAAACCACTTCCTCTGTGTGATGGCTATTCCCAGTTGTCACCTTGGGTTCATCTGGAATGAACTACAATCCAAAAATGGAGGACACACCTGTGGTTCAGATCTTGAGACTGGAAGATATTGGCTTTTGATCCAGATCTTGAGGCATAGTGGCCAGGAAAAATTTAGGCCCGGGCAAGGTGGTACATACACCTTTAATCCCAGGAGACGGAGGCAGGAAGATCTCTGAGTCCAAGTCTAGCCTGGGACACAGCAAGTTCCAAGAAAAGAACAGCTTAGGCCCAGGCATTGTGGCGCTTTCCTTTAATCTGGGATATACCTTCTGCTGGAAATGTACATAAGGACAGTGAAAGAAGGAAGACTTCGTTCTTCTCTGCCTGTTTGCATTTACTTGCTAGCATATCTACAGGAACCTACTTCTACAGAAGACCAGCTGAAACACCCAGCCTCATGGGCCTGAGAAACTACTAGATTCTTGGATGGAATTCCCATTCACAGCTTCCCATTGTTGGGTTAGTCGGACTGTATGCTGTCAGTCATTCCAATAATTTCCCTTAATATGTAGAGACATTCCATATATTCTGTGATTCAAAGAGACCCTTTGCTTCAAGAAACCTAGTTCTTACCCTTCCACATCACTGACTCCTACTCATGACCTTCCACCAGAAGCACACTCAATAAACGTGCCTCAAGAATAACAAGGGTGTTATGGTTTGAACGCAAACTCTTCCCCATAAATGCATGTGAACCTATGAACACTTGGTCCCATCTGCAACTGCTGTTCAGGGAAGCTGTAGAAACTCTGGGAAGTATGACCTTCCTGCAGCCCAGAGTTTTAATAAGCCCAGTGACTTTTCTTGTCCCATCTCTGCTGCCTGTTCTGAGGTCAGGTCAGGTGAAGAAGCCCATATGCAGGCTCTCATCACCATGGAGCTGTTTGCTACCATCCCTGTACACTGGAAGTCTAAGGGCAGGGGCATATGTGCGTGACAGGGGCCACAGCAACCACCGTATAGCACTTCCTGGTTTGAGACTTCTGCCCCATGCTTTGTTTATGACCAGACACTAGTGGCAAATACATTTTATTTAGAATGTTAATTTTAATTGGCTTTCTTAAGGGTGATTCTGAGATTACATTTTAAAGTCAGACGGGCAGAAAACCCGTGGTTGATGAGCAATCTGAGCTAAACGAGAACTGGGTGGAGGTGAGGCTGAATATCTTGCTAGGCTGTCGGTTAGCCTGAACCCTGTGTTCAATCCTGAGGACATCCAAATAACATAAAAATGCCAAAGGGGAAGTGGCTACACATCAATGACTGTCTTAGTCTACTTATGTTGTGGTGACAAAATTTCACACCACCTGGCTTTGGGGCATGCTGACTTTTCTCTCACAGGAGCAGAGATGGAGACGCTGAAGAACAAGGTGTCAGCAGGCTTGGCACTGGGTGAGGGCCTGCTCCTCAACAATAGTATCTTATCACAATGTGCTCATGTAAGGGAGGGGTGAGCCCCTTTCAGACAGACACCAATTGTCCTATGACTCAAGCACTCCCTAAGAACCCCACCTCCTAATCCCATAATAGGGGTAGTTAGGTTCCACACCTGAGCTGTGAGGTAGCACAACTCTCAGGTCACTTGCAGGCCTCCCCTTCAAATCAATCATCGCTCTCCTCCAGGGAAGCAGAGGGCCTGGCTTATGGCTTCGTCTTAATTTGAGTGTAATTTCTCATGAGTTCTTTCACACCAGCTGGCTGTAGATAACCATGATAGACATCATGGAGAAAACTGTGTGGGTGGCAAAGAAAATAAATTAGCACAAGTGTCTTAGGTAGGGTTTCTATTCCTGCACAAACATCATAACCAAGAAACAAGTTGTGGAGGAAAGGGTTTATTGAGCTTACACTTCCACACTGCTGTTCATCACCAAAGGAAGTCAGAACTGGAACTCAAGCAGGTCAGGAAGCAGGAGCTGATGCAAAGGCCATGGAGGGGTGTTCCTTACTGGCTTGCTTTCTTGTTGAACCCAAGACTACCAGCCCAGGGAAGGCACCACCCACAAGGGGCCCTCCTCTCTTGACCACTAATTGAGAAAATGCCTTGCAACTGGATCTCATGGAGGCATTTCCTCACTCGAAGCTCCTTTCTCTGTGATAATTCCAGCCTGTGTCAAGTTGACACAGAAAACCAGCCAGTACAAGTAACAAAATTTTGCCATAAAGATTGAATATTCCTTGTTGTCTTTAAAAGTCTAATTTGCATTTACTTAGGAACAACCTTGTGAGCACCTGTCATAGGCCACCATTATGTGCTCTTGGGCAACAAAAATGAGGAAGTGTTCTTAGTCTAGCAAACTAGGGGGAAAGGTTAATAAACATCTTATCAGCATCTCCCAGTGGAGTGTGGCAGTCAGATGCATCTGAGCTTGCCTGAGCCCGCCTCTCACCTGCTGGGTGACAGGAGGCAATTGCTTGGTCCTTCCTGGCATCACTGCCCCAGCTGGCCTTTTCACGGAGCTGCTTTGGAAATGTTATCTGCTGAAGCATCTAAGGAGAGCCCATGCATGCCTCGAAGTGGTGCCCGATGAGGTTTCCACACTGCCTCTGCTCATTGCCTTCTCCGTGAAAGCTCACATCAGGAACATGTCCCTCCACCTTTCCCCTCCTCTGGAAATCAGGCTGCTCACAAAGAAGAGCTGCTGTGGAACTAGGCACTGGGTAAACAATGAAGACTTCTCAAAATGGAAACCAGAAAGCTCCACTGGACAGAGGGCAAGCAGCTCATGTGGCGGAGTGGAGGGCTGTCTAGGGAGCAACAGCCCACTGAACATGACGGTGAAGTAGATGTCATTCTTGCTTTCTTGGGTGCTGGAAATGACCACATATGCTCATCTGAACAACATATATAATCAAAATTTGATCTTACAATTGTGACTCTGGGCTGGCTGAGGGCTCAGCATGGAAGAGCGCTTGTGGCACAAGCTTGAGGACCTAGGGTCAGACTCCCAGCACCCACATAAGATTTGAGGCTTCCTGAAAGCCAGAGAAACCCTATTTCAAGGTGATAAGGTGCAGAGTTATAGAGGGAATACCTAAGTTCTCTTCTGGCATTCAAAGATATACATGAACAAGCATACACACACAATGTGCACATACAGTACACATACACATACACACATATACACACATACACTGTGTACATACACTATACACATGTGCATATATACTACACACATGTGAACATATAGTATATACATGTACACATAAAGTACTCACACATGCACATGCAGTGCACATACATACACATGTGCATATACATTATACATAAATATACACACATGTACACATATACTACACATAAACACACATAAACACACATACTAAACACATGTATATATACTACATATGCACACATATGCACATATATTATACACACATGTACACATACAGTACACACACATATAAACATTTGCACATACACTACATACACATGTAAACATCCAATACATACCAGTGCATATAAACTATACCCACCCACACAAGTACTACACACACAGGTGCACATACAGTACACACATGTACATGTACACTACACACATATGTGCAATAAACATATGTGCACATAAGGTATACACACTTGTACACATACACTACACAATGTGCACATACACTACATACATATACATGTGTACATACAGTACATACACACATGTATATATACTGCACACACATGTGTACACACACATGCACACAAACACACACACACAGTAAAAGTATGGCTCTTGCAGAAGTATAAATGAAAGGGCAAGAATTTCTTGTCCCTCACTCCTTTCTTCCTAAGTTCATCATATACATCCCTGGATCTCAAATAAGAATAAACTGATTCAAGTTTCCAGAGTCTTTGCACTCTGAGTCCATATGCCATGATGTATCCAACACAGTTGGAAGCCACTCTGCACTCCAGGCTAGTTGCGGCCTGGAGCTCAGCCAGCTGGCTGGGGGCAAAATGCCACGTGCACCGTCAATACATGTGGGAGAGTCAGCACTCCACACAAAGTCAGCCGCTGTGTTTCAAACTGGGGGAAACGCTGGGAAGGAACAGGGGTTTGTTCTATACTAATAGGGACCTGGCTCTCCTCTACGTCATGGGTTGGGATAAAATACCTTCTACAGGGTCAGATTGGGTAAGCTGAAACATAAAGACGATGCAGCCAAGCACCTGACGATCCGGCCAGGACAGAGCAGGCCAGCACGGACAAATGACCTTGGGGAAAGAAACAGGCCAGGCAGCAGGGCTGGGCTGAAGCCTTCTCTCCGTGGCTCGCTCACATGCCAACGAGAAAGAATAGCTCATGCTCTACTCACTTCTCAGCAGAGACATTAGTCCTGACTTGGCTGCAGTCCGAACCTGCCTGGGAGAAACCGATATCTGACATAAAGTTTCATCTAATGCCAAAGGAGCATGGGGACCCCACCCACCCAAGGCCAAGATTATCCGTCAAAAGCACGAAGGGTCTGAAGTAAGTGGGTGGACGCATCGTTTGCTGCTTTGCTGGACACGGCTCCCTCACCCATAACCCTTCACTGTTCAACGCTCAGACCCAGGGAAGCACTGTTCATGAGGGTGCCTGGACTATGCCTCTTCTAGATCTTTCCTCCCATCAGTCTGATCTGACCTCAGGAATGACCACACAATGGCAGGAGCAAATGCCTGGGCATTCCTCAACTGTTAAGAGCAACCACAATGAAACTGCCATTGCAGTGCAACGAGTTGTCTCAGCCCTAGATAAGCAGAGCACACGCTTTCCTCCAGGGGCTCCTTGGGGCAAAGCTTTGCCCATGAATCCTTCTCCATGTCTGGTCACACTCTCCCAAAGTCAGTGAATAGGCTGCTGACTGCTTGGGAAACAGCAGGGAAGCTGGAGTTTCAGGATTGGCCTCTCAGTGGAGCACAGAGCAATGCATGGGAAAGAAGCCCAGGCTCATCCCATTGTTTTTATGTTCTCCATCTTACTTACATGGAGAGCAGAGCGGATCGCGATGCTATCAACAAAATGCAGGTTGTCGAAAGGTAGGCTGGTTCACATCAAATGGGAAGGTCTGACTTCCAAAATATGCTCCTTGTCACTTGGCAGGTTCTGAAAAGCCAGGAGAGGAAAGTCGCATTAGCCATTCTGAGCCATAGAACATAAGATCTGTTCAGGTAGTTGGATTTCCCAGGATGATCATGGAAGGTAAGAGATATTGAGGTGAAGGACTGGCGAATTGGTTAAGAGGGAAGAATTGTGGGATGGGGGAGTAAAGGAGAGGAGAGGAGAGGAGAGGAGAGGAGAGGAGAGGAGAGGAGAGGAGAGGAGAGGAGAGGAGAGGAGAGGCAGAGAATAGATCCAAAGGCCTCCTAGAACCATGTGTAGAAGAGGCATGTCTGGAAAACACATTAGAGGAAGCCTTTGGGATCCATGAAGCGTCACCTAAAGCAGACTGCTGAAAAGGAAGGCAGAACTCATGAATATTTTCTTGGTGCGGATGAACTTCAACTGCTATAAAGTTTCTCCAAAGACCATCCTGGGAGAGTTGCAGCCCTCCTATCTAATGTGCAGCTGTCTGCATGGGTAACTCACTTATCTACTAATTCTATGTGTATTTATGTGTAGTCCCGGTGAGCAAGGCATGCCTAGGTCCTAGGGTTATCGCCATGTATGGAGGGGCAGGCATTTGAACACATCTCATTAGTATAAGCCTTCTTTCAGCATGCCTTATCTTTGATTAATCATCTCTCTCCACTGAATATCCTACTCCTTATATTGTCAGAACTTCTTGTGAAATTTTAAAGACTTTTAAAAGACTGGGGCAAATACTAAACTCATCTCATATTGAAATCCTATGTTTATTTCGGTTCTTCCTTTTCTTGCAATTGTGGGGCACATACTCCTCACTTCTGTAGGAATGCAGAGAAGAGGTGAGGTCTAACACTGAGTGAATGTTAATTGGCTAAGTTACTCCAGTTGTGCCTTGCATTACCTCTATTGATTTTACTGTACAGATAAAGAAACTTCAGTCAGAGGGATGAAGAATCTTGCCTAAGGACATAGGACTCATAAGGATTAGAATCAAAACTGGGCCTGAATCTGCCTCAACTACTAGGTCAAGCACTTCCCCTCAACATGAAGAATTCCTCAACACCTTAAACACAGCATTGGAGCCAGTCAACAAGTGTAAAGTTGAAAGACACAAAGTCAACATAAAAAAATCATGGCTATGCTACCCGTGAATGATCCAGAAAAATAACATCTAATGCATCCATTTATAACAGTGACAACACAGAGCAAGGGGCATGGGAAAGGCACGCAGCAAGGATACAAAGTCAACACATGTAGTGGTTAATGATTAAAATAGAGTATCTCCCCGCCAGGCTCCAAGTCCTGGCGGTTCTCTCCCTCCTGCCCAGCACTCAGTCCTTCCAAGTATCCGGCAAAGCATGAGTCTTAAACTTGACTAGTTAACCAAATATATTTATGTGTATGAAACTCCCAATTATATGATGCCAATTTACAATGATAAAGTTTTATTCCAATATTTCTAACCTCTCAGCACACCAGAAACACATCTGACGCCATCTGGATCTGTGTGTCTCCTCCTCTGCTCCCTCCTGCAGCTCCCAGGCTCCCTCTCTCTCCCTCCCTCCTTCTCTTAGCTCCTCCTCCTCTCTCCCCTCCAATCACTGGCCTCTCACTGCCTCCATGTGCATGGATAGGAAATATCTTGCATCAAACATAGTAAACCCAGGAGTACACTAACCATGAATGATACAGAAAAGTAACAACGAGAAAGCCACACCATGAGCATTGCCCAACACTGACGGGAGGGACCAAAGAAGGCATGAGCAAGTGGGAAGGGATCTGGTGGCCGTGGGTGGGAGGAGATTACATTGCTCAAAAGTACACACTACTCCAAATGATTAACAGCCTTGATCTGATCCCTACAGAAAATTCAATTTTTTTTTTCACAGAAAAGGAAAAAGCATTAAGAAGCCTGGTATATAAGAAAGCAATCTTAGCAACAGAACAAAAACCAAATGAAAAACAAAAACAAACACATGCATGCACATACACAAAAACAAAAACAAAAACAAACAAAAAAGTGAAAGTGGAGGCTTCCCACTGAGTTGAGATCTTCTGCAAACAGTTGAAGCAGCATGATGCAGAATTGCAGAAAAGAACCCAGAGCCTGGGTGTTGTGGATGGGCCTGGTGCTGGTCTTGTGGCCCAATCCCCTAATGAATAAAGGAGCCAATCACTGGGCAAGTAGGTAGGACTTCCAGTTAGACAGAAGAAGAGAGGAAACAGAAGAGAGTTAGGTCTCTTTGGAACCAGAACAGCAGAGGGAGAAGATGCAGCTGCTAGAGTTTCCTAGTATCATGGCGGATCCACAAGGATCCATCACCAGAGGGATCAGATTTTAATAAGGCTTACAAGATTAGGTTTTAGTTGTTGCACCCAGAGATTGAGTTACCATTGTTTCTGAACTAAGGCTGTGTTACGTTTTCCTTCACACACCTGCTTGTCTGGGTTCAAGAGAAAAAGGTATGCCAGACAAGCATGGATTTGCCTAAGGTGCTCCGCAAAGGCCATGGGGGATTTAAAGCACAGGGATGGCATGGTAGCCACTCACCAGTGGGAACCTAGCGAGCTGGGTGAAGAGATTGTGGAGTTCAGAGTCAGAATCTCCATGGTCAGCCATTGCCTGCCAGTGCATGCCCAGCCAGGCCTCCTGGGGAGGGGCACAAGTGCAGGAATGTGCAGGTTCTTTTGTTTTTTAATATTTCCCACAACACCTGGGAATAATTAATAAATTCACACATCATGTCAACAATAAGTCAATAACAAGTCTTTTCAATAGGTGGTGCTTGAAAAACTGGACATCTATATGTAGTAGAGTGATTCTGGCACAATACACAAACTGACTGAGAGTGTGGGAAAGGCTTAGACGAAGGACCCATGCTTCTGAAATAACTGTAAGGGAAGCTCAGAGACACCGGGCTGTCAAAGCCTACTTTGGATCTGACCCTGCAATCATGGGTGATATGAACAAAGAAAAAAAAGAGGGAGGGGGATCTCCAAATTAAAGGCCTTGGTAAGCAAAGGAGAAAACAGTGGGATGAAAAGAAAACCTGTGGCATGGGAGGAGATGTTTTCAAAATATACATCTGTTGGGGAACGTTATCCAAAATATGTAAGGACACCATCAAAACAGGTAAAGAACAAACCAGCACTTACAATGTCTGTTATTAAAACTGGAAGTCGGTGGAGAAAAGGGAACCTTTGCATGTTAGTACAGATGTTATGGAAAACTGGATGGGAGATTAAAACCAGAAAAACCATATGACTCGGCAGTCAAATGGAGAGTGTACAAAGAACACAGAGTCAACATGCCCACGACAGACACATTTGTAACCTCATGTTCACTTCAGTGCTATCTAGGACAGCCAAGGTAAGTGCCCATCAATGAACAGGCTCCTAAGACAATGCGCACAGACACAAGAGAAAGCATTTGAAAAGGGAGGAACTTCTGTCAGGCTGGGGTAGAAAGCAAAGGGCAGTATGCTAAGTGGAATAAGTCAAATACAGGAAGACAGATGCTACATGATGTCACTTATGTGTAAATAATAACAGTGTGGAAAAAGTTGGACCCATTTAAAAATTTACAACATAATGTCAAATGAGTCAAAAGAGTTACCAGAGCCTTGGGTGGAAGGCTCAGGAAGATACTGACTAAAGAACACAAAGTTTCACTTACTCAGAACGTAACTTCAAGAGAACTACTGTATACCCTAGTAACTACATTATATAGCAGCATGTTGCATACTTGTAAAATGTTCTAAGAAGCACACGCCTTTAATCCCAGCACTTGGGAGGCAGAGGCAGGCGGATTTCTGAGTTCGAGGCCAGCCTGATCTACAGAGTGAGTTCCAGGACAGCCAGGGCTATACAGAGAAACCCTGTCTCGGGGGGAAAAAAAAGTTCTAAGAAATATTTAAATGTTCTTTAAAAATACCATTAAGTATCAGAGACAATGTTACCTGGTTTGACTGAGCCATTCTATGATATATAAAAATATCGCAACATCCATAAATCATGCCATAAAATCACAATTTTTTTGTTTGTTATTGAAAAGTGAATAAAAATCAAACCAGGCATTGTGGTGGGATTCCTATTATCCCAGCATTTGAGAAGCTGGGGCAGGAAGAGGTTAGGTTTGAGATCAGGCTACAGAGCACGTTCCAGGCAGTACAGCAAGACTGTCTCAAAACAACAACAAAGCAAACAAATAAATAAAAGCATGGTGGATAAGATCATAAATTGTGGGACTGGACAGCATGGACTTAAGTCCACATCTAGCTGAAGAACTTGACCAAGGAGCTCCAGCCCTCTGTGCCTTGCTGGCTCCATTAGAGTGTGTTTTAGGTAGCCACAAACAGTACTTCCCTCAGATAACAGTAGTTTAGTTAATGGATACTAAAATCACTTAGACTACTTAGACTATGTGCCTGTCACAAAGTAGGTGAGACTTAACCATTTTTTAATGGTTAATGGATTGACTAATTATTAACCTCAGGCTTATTAATCAAAGAAAATGGAAATTCACCACAGTTTTCATTTCAAGAGCATTTCTGCTTTCTGCCTTATGTGCCAGCTTTCTGTCACTGTGACAAAATGCCTGAGAGAATGAACTTCAAAGAAAGAAAGGTTTATCTCAACTCATGGTTTCAGAGACTTCAAGTCCATGGTCAGCTGGCCTCCTGGTTCAGGGGTCCAGGGTCACAATAGGGAGCATGTGGTGGGGGAAAGATGCCTATCTCCTGCCAGGCATTAACGAAGGAGAAAGAGGAGGGGACAAAGACACAAGCTCCCCTTCACAGGCGTGTCCTTGATGAGCTGACTCCCCTCCATTGGGTCCTCCCGAAGGTGCTGCTATCTCCCAACAGTGAGATGAGCCTTTAACACATGACATTCCTAAGAACAATAGCTAGGAAGGGACAGACTAAAAGAAAAGACGTGTTCATATTGGTGACTTGGCAATCATGGGTAGAGTTCCCTTTCTTAGTCTATAATGGAATAATTCACTCTCCTGGTGCATTTCAGAGACATGGAAAAATCAGGCAAAACATCCATAGATCATCTGTGATTATCTTAATTTCACATGTGTGTGACAGGAGCCTTCTGTGAACTAAAAGGCTTTGCATGTTCAGGAACCTCACACAGAATGACAAAAGCTTTTAGTAAAAAAAAAAAAAAAAAAAAAATCCTAAATCTCCCCATAAGGAAATAATATTTTCTTAGGATGCCAAGTTGGCCATCTGTGCTAAGAAAACACTAGAGGAGCCAGGAGGAAACTTGAGGAGGCTTGCATTTCCAGGGTGGCAGTGCTTCCAACAGGTAGAAGCTTCGTCAGACTTACAGGAATTCTACCCAAACCAGAGCTCCATCAGGCAGCTGGGTCCCTAGGCAGTTACTGACCTCTACCCTGAAAATCCTGCCCACCGCGGAACCTGCTGGTATTCTGTCTGGACTCTACCACCACAATTACCTGGCAACAGCCAGGTATGCCCCTCTCTACAATTACCAGGCCAGGTAGGTCCACACTAAGAGGGGCTGCTTGGACCCTCCCCTCTCTCTTGCCTCTTGGGCTCTTCCCTTCCCCCTCCCCTTCCCCCCTCTCTCCACGTGGTCACGGCCGGCCTCTATGTCTCCAATCTGTCCTTCTCCCTGCCTTTCTCTGCCTCTGCTAACTCCCCTCCCCATGCCCTAAATAAACTCTATTCTATACTTATACTATTCCGTTGAGTGTCTGGTCCTTCAGGGGGGAGGGGTGCCTCAACACAGGCCCCGCTGAGGTCCCCTCTTCCCCCATACAGCCCTAGAACATACTCTTATGCCCCTTTCTCCTTCATGATCACAACAGAACCATTGTGTGTCTTAATCACAAAAACATCTTGAGCTTCAAGTTACAATGTCTCTTCCCACCCCACACATCCATCCACATTTCTGCAGAAAATTGATACTTTTTAATCTAAGCATCCCTCTCCCAGAGGTCCCACACCAAGGAAGTAACACAGGACTCAGGTGGAAAACTCAGATCGCTGAGTTCAAAGGTCAGAGACTCTGCCTTTGCAGCTGCCCTTAGAGTTAGACTGCTGAGAAAAATAAGTCATGTGTCAATCAATGCCACCCATAATGATGTCACCTGTATCACTCAGATCCTGTGGAATTTCTGTGTGCTCCCTCAGAAATGCAGAGAGGAGTAGAATTAACTCAGTTCCCCCTGTGGTCTCCAGCCCAGCCTCTTTGGGCTCAGACCAAAGGAGGAGCATCATGTTAAGAAAGGGTCATTTAATTACCGGGGAGTTGGCATCCACCCCTCCCGATCCTGGCCATCCTCTCAGAGACTTGGTTTTCTGCCCTGTTTTGTTCTCATCTCGTCCATCCTTGCTATTCCTTTACCTTCTTTATGTGTGAATGGGGATTGTCCACCTAGGGTTAGCCAAGACAAAGGGGAATAATTAGAAGTGGGGTGGGGGGAGATGATATGTCATTCCAGAAGGATGCAGGACTTTGGGCTCCTTCTAAATTTTGAAGCCCTCAGCTTGAGTCACATTTTCTGATGCTGTAAAGGTCTGTTAATGTAGTGCATTTGGTCTGTGGCCGACGATGACCCCTTTGATCCTGTTACCTGTCGGTGGCCATTTGGTGTCATCTATTGCTCTGTTAGTGATGGCACATTTGGTCTGTTGTTGGTGACAGTACATTTGGTCTGTTAGTGATGGTGCATTTGGTCTGTTGGTGACAGTACATTTGGTCTGTTGATGACAGTATATTCAATTTCTGTGTCATCCGTACACACCAGCAGCAAATGTTAACAACTGAAAGAAGTCCCAGTGACTTCCACATTTCCACAACAGAAGGCAGAAGTTGAAGAGTCCCTTGAGGTCAATAGGGCACGAGCTTCTGGAGGGATGGATGTCTACTTAGAGCCCCCCACGGGAGAGCCACGGTCTCGGCTGGAAGATGTAAGGATTTGAAAGATTCTATATTAAGTGAAAATCCTCTACTTAAGATGGAATTAACTGTAGTTGACATTTCAGATCTGCTGTTCAAGCAAAGATAGATGTGTCAAGGCAAGGCTGGGGTGACGTGGGAAACCCTCCCGAGAGTCTGAAACACACTTTCGAAACTTGGAGCAAAAACTGCCAGATTCTTGGAGACACTTCATAAAGAAAATTCTTTTTTCTCTCTCAGCAAGAAATGCTTCATGCTTCTTTGAGAAAATTTAGAAAAATGGTGGGGTGGGGTAAAGACCGACGAGAGAGCCATTTGCATAAGTGGGCAGAGGCTGGCACAAAAAAGAAAAAAGAAAAAGTCCAGATGAAGTCGTGTTCCCTTTAGCAAAGCAGGAGGGAACAAGAAAGAAAGAAGAGAAATTGAACATACGTTATTTTAAAACACAATTCCTACGAGTCAAGCCATTCCCAATCAAAGGACTCCCACAAAGGCTTCCTGCTAAAGCAGCCATTATTAGCAAAGAGGCCAGGTTCCCCTTTTTCTGCCACTCATCAGGATCCTTATCTGTCCAACCAAAATGATTAATTGGTGAGAGATGGAGCGAATGTCTAAGACAACGAGGGGATGAGGAGACAACCGCAGTTTCTGTGCAGTTTTCTGAAGGGCTAGAGAGGGGACTGAACTCCAAATCTCACACCAGTCACTTCGCCTCTGTGTATGAGCGAACACAAGGACCCCAGATAGATACTCTTCCTCCAGAGACTCTTTCCCAAACTTTAGCACTTTTGCTCTTCATCTGCTTGTTTGTTTAGCCTGAGGAGGTAAAGGAAATGGCCAGCAGTTCTCTTTCAAGTTTTCCATTTATGCGGAAGACAGAGTCTGTAGGTTACTTTTGGCCTGGAGCGTATTTCGAGAATGAACTAGAGCAATGGACGTGAAGGCAGCTTTGGAGAAGCCGGCAGATGGCTCTGGGACACGGGTTCACATCGCTCACATCTCCTTACTGCTCTGTGACTTGGCTTCCATATGGAGCTTATTCAACCAGTTTGAATCTGAACCCCAACTGCTCATTAATTGGATCTGGGACGTTTCCAAGTTCTACTGAGTGACTGAGACCACCACACCCTTCCCAGGAGGTATGAACACGGCCATGTCTGCCACCACAGTGGTCTCCCTCTTCCTGCCATGCTCAGCAAACATGCTTTCGCTATTCTTAAACACACATCCACCAAGGGACACGATGGCTCTCTTTCCAGACAGGCATAAAAAGATTTCATTATTTAGCATATAAGTTTCAGGAACATTTAAGGAACCAGCCATCTTTCTGTTTGTGGAGTAAGCTTCCGAGGGCGAGAGGACACAAGAATGTAGGGTTTAATGAGAAGACTGTTTTCCTTTCACTTTCCAGGCACAGGAAATGCTCAGCTCACCCTGGACCTTCCATCTCCACACTGGCTTCCATTTTCTCCAGCCTCTCTCTGTAGTGGGTTTCAGGATAACGGGAATGCGTGCCGAGTGCCCGTGGATGTTAGGCCTTGCAGCCTGGCTTCTAAAACTGCCCTCCCTTGTCCAGTTGGAACAACTACCACACATGTGACATCACTTTAGGCACAGAGTCCAGTTATGTTCAGGGTGTTCTTTCCCACAGGCTAACATACCTGTTAGGTCCTATGAGCCACCAGGAGAGTGAACGTTTATATCATATCAGGTGTTTCATCATCAAATGATTCTTTCAACAAAAGTAGAAACATCAGTCCCAGCCACTAAGGAAGTTCTGGAGCCACATTTTATAAAATACGTATGGAAGTAACAGGGAATTAGAAATTAATAAACACCCAATGTTAAAAAGGAAATTAGACGTTCAGTGGTGTGGTGGTTTGAATAAAAATGGCCCCTATCCACCCAGGTCAGGTCTCAGAAGGTCAAGCCGGTTTACTTCCTGGGCCCACGGATCAAGATGTAGAACTCTCAGCTCCTTCTCCAGCACCTCATATCTACCCTCTGCACTGCCACGCTTCCTGCCATGATGATAATGGACTAAACCTCTGAACTGTGAGCCAGGCCCAAGCAAATGTCCTTTGTAAGTTTCCGCGGTCATGGTGTCTCTTCGCAGCAATGGAAACCGCAACTAAGACAAGCGGCAAGCAAGTTCAATCTTCCAGTTTTATATCTGCAAATGAGAAGCATTTCTGTTGTGATTGTATTTGCAGACCCACACTCACAAGACAGATAAATCGACATCTACCAATCAACCAAGTTACAGTCTAGATAGCTAAGCAGGAGGGGAATAAAAAAGGGACACGTGGTTTTTCTCTGAACTAGAATATATTCACCTTACCCCCTCTTCTCCAAATGTTTCATTTTCTTTGAGATGACACTAACTGCTGTTCAGTTCTAGAACATAAACCCTTCACTAGCACTTTCAAGGTCAAATGGTGACAGAGAACTATGACCCCAAGCTTCATGGCCCTGAAGTAGTGGATGATGGGAAACCTGGCAACAAGGAAGATATCCCGTTGGCAGAGATAAGCTGACTCAGCACAGACCTGCCAGAAGCTTCCGTTTCCCAGGAGACAAGAATGGCTGGATCTAGACAAGGCTTCAGGTGCTACAGAGGCATCTGTAGTTAAATCCATCTGTAGCCTCAGATTTTTTCCACCCATCTACTCTGTTCCCAGAAATAACAACTCTGAGATTTAGTATTTTATGAACAAATGCCTAGGCCAAAGCTTTGCTTGTTCCCTGATTGATTACCCCTTGATTCTGTTCAAAGTCATGCCATGTGCCTGGTCACCTGGTTCTCAGTTTCATGAAGCCCTTTTCTTCTATGTCTGGAGTGAGTCTCTGGCACCTGGCTATCTCCCAGAATCCTCCTCCTTCTCTGTAGGAGATCCCACCATCTCAACCCATTGGTCACAGGCTTATTATTGACAGGTGAAGCTTCCACACAGTTTGTAAAGATTCTCTCTACAGGCATCGACTCCAATTGGTGGTACCAGTCAGTTACAGAGGTATCTGTGCAAGTCACCTGAAAGATCACGAGAGCCGCTCTGTGGCTGGCATTTCTTCACAGCATTGATTCTGAACTTCATCTGGCACAGTCTGAAATAAGGCATTCCTCAGTTTAGAACATTATTACATCACTGAGCCACAGTCAGGGGAGTCATTTGGGAGTTTAGACCAAACTCCATGTTTTTCCTAAGTGATAAAAACGCTCTATTTCCACTCTTTAAGTGCCATTGACTAGAGGCCATAGAAAAGGTGTTCTTTAATTTTAAGTTGTTCATTATGGCTTTACTCTCCACTCCACTCTCTTAGTCAAGGCAGGAGGATCCCAAGGTGTAGGCTAGACAGAGCACAATAGCCCACCCCTCCTCAGATTTCTTTATTGTATGATGATTAAAAAGTGCTGACCTTGAGATCAATTATCCATCCCTATGTGTTTGAGAAAACAGACCCAGTGTTTGTTGTCATTTGGACAGTTTGAATGTCCAGTCCTAACAGGCCTGTGTGTGGTAGGCTGGTGGGCCGCAGGAAGCCCTGTTTTCTTAACCTGTTGGGGAATGTGAAATGGGGTTGGAGGGTCTCAAGCTCCAGGCAATGGAGACTGAAGAACAAGAGCCTTTGAAGCTGCTTTCATCTCAAAGTCTAACTCTATTTTCTGTGCTGCTTAAAAATACTCGAACCAGGCCACAAGCAAGGCAGTAAATTGTCTTTAATCTTGGAAATAATGTCTGATAAATGTATTATTAAGAAGACTGTTCTTATACCCATCCTCAGAGACTTGCAACAGTTTTAACTATTTGTATTCCAATAGGAGAGAGTTTATATCCCATATATGCAGAGAGAATGAGAGAGGAGAGCAGGAGAGACATATGGACAGTGAGAGTTACAGAGAGACACAGAGACATACACACAGATACAGAGACAGTCAGACAGATAAAGACACAGAGAGACACAGAGACACATCCATACAGGTATATACAGAGAAAGAGAGACAAAGAGAGACAGAGATAGACAGAGACACAGAAACACATACACACAGATACAGAGACAGTCAGACAGAGTGAGAAAGACAAAGAGAGGGGCACAGAGAAAGACAAAGAGAGACAGAGATGGACAGAGACACAGAGACACAGATATAGAGTGAAACAAAGACAGAAAGAGACAGAGAGACAGAGACAGAAAAAGAGGCAAAGAGACAAAGAGGGATGATAGACAAAGACAAAAAGACACATACATAGGGACAGACACAGAGACAGAGTGAAACAGACACACACAGAGAGACAGGGACAGAGAAAGACAAAGAAAGACAGAGGTGGACAGAGACACAGAGACACATACACACAGATACAGAGAGAGTGAGACAGAGAGACAGAGAAAGAGACACAGAGAGAGACAGAGATGGAGGGAGACACAGAGGTACATACACATAAACACAGAGGGGCAAAAAGACACAGGGAGATAGAAAGAGAAAAAGAGAGAGGGGGAAAGAGAGAAGAAACGCATCCACCCCAAGTCACTAGTCATGTGCCACCATGATGGAGGCGTGACTCACACTCTTAGCATAACTAAATCCCCCCTCAAACTTCCTTTCATTCTGCCACTGTGTTGATGCTGCAGAAAAAGAATAGCAGAGTTGATAAGACCAGGCTTTACAAATATGTATCTTTTCCATCCACAACTCTGAAGTGCCCTCCACAGTTTCAACCACTACCACTAAAACCCCATTTCTTTTGGTATCACCTCATCTCCAGTTAGTGGTAGAAGTATTTACATCTTCCCTTCAAAGGAAAACCAGGAGAAATGCTTTGTTTTGGTTTGGGGGTCATGGATGCCCTATCTGAGGTTCCCTGGAGCTCATGGAATCCTGCTGTTTCAGCCTCTGGACTGTGGGGATTGCAGGCACCACATCCAGCCAAAGCAACACTCTGACATGGCCAACACAGCAGACACTCCTGTCTCAGCACTGCTCTAGCCCTTCCCCAGAGATGGGAGCTCCATCATCAACAAACAAGAGGGAGACAAGGTTCAAATGTCAGACTTCTCAAGTCCCATTTCCTGGCCTATCCTGTCTTTTACAAGTAGGAGAGAAGGGACTCAAGGCTGAGACGCCAAGATAAACATTAGAGAGCCACCATTTTTCAGAGTAAGACTAGAAGCCTTGAGTCACCTGGGCTTCACAGCACAAGACAAGGAGGTGCTGTCTCCAGAGATTGGTGCTATGAGAAGGTCTGTGAGAAGCTATGCCCTCTGAAGCTCCATGTTTGGGGCTTCTCAGCTCACTAAGTCACCTCACTCTCAGGAGTACTAGTTCATAACACAGGGTCTGTTTCTAACCCCATATGCCCGGGGCAGTTCTTAGTTCTAGGACACAAGACCCTGGTGCCAGCTAATCAGACCACAGCCTGGCACAAAATATGGCTTTCATTTCCTTCTCTTTGTGTCATTGTTTGGACACTAGCCAAACAAATGGTTTCCCTCACACTCTGGGCTAGAAAGCCCCACTTTCTCTGAATCTCCACTCCTCTTCCTTCTACAGCTGCATTCCAGATCTCTGTTGCTGAACATGCCAGCTATTTTGAACTATAACTCAAACAGCCCTGGCTTTCTCTCTTCTTCCTCTGTCTCACAACAGATGCTGATATCTACAGGTTGTGTGTCCTGGTGTTTTTCTCTCAAACTGTGATACAACTCTCCCCAAGTTTCTTTCTTGAGTTCATTCTTAAGGAGATTACGAACCCTAGAGGAAACCCCAAGATCCTGAATCAAAAATTATCGATTACAGGACTTTATACAGTCTGCAAGCTGATGTATGTCCCCGCCAGCACACTCCCATGACTGTTAAGTGCTGCAGAGTGTCTGTGACAAAGGCAGTCATTCTCTAAGACGTGTGAGATATAGTGTCAATGGTGCTGGAATTGCTGACAGTCATACCCAGTAGAAATACCATTTATCTTCAATAATTAAGTCAAACATGGTTTAGGGAAGGTCAAAAGTTTCCCTTGGATGAAACTATTTCTGTCACTCCTTCCAAACAACAAAAACAACAAAACTGCTGAAAATATCTCTTCCCAGATGTCATATTCAGGGTCTGTGTTCCTACACAAGACATCATGACCAAGAAGCAAGTTGAGGAGGAAAGGGTTTATTCAGCTTATATTTCCACATTGCTGTTCATCACCAAAGGAAGTCAGCACAGGAAATCACATATGGCAGGAACTTGGAGTCAAGAGCTGATGGAGAGGCCATGGAGGGATGTTACTTACTGGCTTGCTTCTCCTCGTTTGCTCAGCTTGCTTTCTTATAGAACCCAGGACTGCATGCCCAGGGATGGCACCACACACAATGGGCCCTCCCACCCTTGATCACTAATTGAGAAATTACCTTACAGCTAGATCTAGAAATGGAGGCATTTCTTCAAGGGAGGCTTCTTTCTCTGTCGTAACTCCAGCTTGTGTCAAATTGACAAACAGAACCGGCCAGTATACAGGATTACAAACAGACATATCTGAACTCAGTGATGGTCACCATGCCATGTGGAGCCCCATCTGCTCCCATTCCAGGACTTGATTGAAGAAAGCAAGGGCTCTTGTAACAAGGGGACATATGTTTGGTTTTCCACTCACCCCTCAGCAAGGCTCCTCTGACCCTCTTCATCTGTGGAGATCCCACTTGGAAATGTTCAAGGACAGTGTCAGCTAAATTATTTTGAAGATTATGCAAGTAACACTTCCAGTTGGATGCTTCGAATTTTGATGTCTATTTTTGGATAACTCTGCCTCTGTTAGTTTCACTCACTATTTCCCACGAGAAGAACATGTATGCAATGTTGATATTTAATACCCAATAACACTTCCCATTAGAATAATTCACACCTAGTATGGAAATTTCTAAAAGAACATTTTTTTCAAAATTTATCCAGGATTATTTTATATGCATTTAAGTTTCAGTTTTTTAAAGCAAGCTCCACTCTGCCTTTGAAAAAATAAACAACACCTGCTTTGTCCCCCATCATATGAAACCATCACAATATTATGACCCAGTGTGGTCCCATTTGGTGTCAACAGCAGGCTCCTGAAATTCCCAGGCTCCAGCACCATAAATTTTTGTCTTCGCCCCTTAAAGAAAAATATAAATCATGGAATAATTTTCATTGTTTTGACCAATTCTACTCTAATTCACACTTTTATGCTGAGAGCACATTTTTTCCACATTTTTGTTCTTTATCCTTTTTCCTATATTACTTTGTGTTCAACAAACAATATCTATTTGTATGAAAATGCCCTTAGGTAACCCAGTACCACATACTCAGTGATTTAAAAAAAAATAACACATTGTCAAAGCAAAGAATTTGAAGAAAAAGGGGAATCTTTTAATGTGTTTACATACAATTTGATGCAATTTGCATGTTTCATTACAAATGTTTTGCTTAGGATGTTTACTTGTTTCTTATTATGTTGTTAATTTTCTTTAATGAGTATTTTTATCCCCTCAGAATTTCACACTGTTCTAGTTAAAAACGTGATGCCAGGCTATCTTCTGCTGAGGTAACTCACATGCAATTAAGCAGAAGAGTGTACTCTTGCTCCATATTTGAAACTTCTGGTCAGATCTAGTTTGTTTTGTAATCTTTCAGATTTTTTCTAAGGTGACTTCTCATTTTGGTCGCCATTTTTCCTGTTTTTCTCAGCTGGGGGTTTGTTGAAATCGCATTTCCTTGATCAGTCCTTTATGCCTTTCACCTCTGCACACACTTATCATCTCTGTTTGCTTGTCATAGAAATTTCCAAATTAACAGTATCCTCTTCAATCCAGAAATAAACCCACACACCTATGGACATTTGATTTTTGATAAAGAAGTCAAAACCATACAATGGAAAAAGAAAGCATCTTCAACAAATGGTGCTGGTCTAACTGAATGTCTATATATAGAAGAATGCAAATAGATCCATATTTATCACCCTGCACAAACCTCAAGTCCAAGTGGATCAAGGACATCAACATAAAACCAGATACACTGAATCTCATAGTAGAGAAGGTGGGAAATACCCTTGAATGCATTGCTACAGGAGACAATTTTTTTCTAACAGAATACCAATGGCTAGGGCTCTCAGATCAACAATTGATAAATGGACTTCATGAAACCACAAAGTTTCTGTAAGTCAAAGGATACTGTCAATAAGACAAAACAGCAACTACAGATTTGGAAAGGATCTTCACTCTATATGACAGAGGCCTAATATCCACAATTTATTTTAAAAAAAGTCAAGAAGTTAAACACCAACAACCCAAATAACACAATTAAGAAATGGGGCACAGAGCTAAACAGAGAATTCTCAAGAAAGGATTCAACAGTCTCAAATGGCTGAGAAGCACTTAAACAAGTGTTCAAAATTCCATAATCATCACAGAAATGCAAATCAAAACAACTATGAGATTATATTTTACTTGGGTAGGAATGACTAAGATAAAAAACTCAAGGACAGCTCATGCTGGCAAGGATGTGCAGCAAAGGAACATTCCTCTATTACCGGTGGGAGTGCAAACTTGTACAGTCATTTTGGAAATCATTGTGGCAGTTTCTCAGAAAACTAGGAGTAGCTCTACCTGAACACACAGCTATACCACTCCTGGGCATATACTCAAAAGATGCTGCAGCATCCCTCAAAGAGACCTGCTCAAATATATTCACAGAAGCTTTATTTGGAATAGCCAGAAACTGGAAACAATCTAGATGTCCCTCAGCTGAAGAATGGATAAAGAAGATGTGGTTCATTTAAACAATGGAGTATTACTCAGCTATGAAAAACAATGACATCATGAAATATTTCAGGCAAATGGATAGATCTTTGGAATATCATTCTGAGTGAGGTAACCCAGTCCCGAAAGGATACACACAGTATTCATTCACTTGCAAGTGGATATTAGCCACAAAATATAGGATAGCCATACTACCCTCCACAGAGCCAAGGAGGCTGGACAGGAAGAAGGGCACAAGCAAGAATGCTTGAGTCTCATTGGAAGGGGAAGTGGCATGTGGAATGGTCACAGAAGACAGATGGAGGGAGGGAAGTGGGCGGAAGGGGGATCAAGAGGGGAGTTGAGGTTGGTTCGGGGTTAGGTTTGGAAAGGGATAGGGGCTTGGGGATGGCCAAATGGCCATGAGAATGAATGGAAATCTTCAACTGATGGGGGCAGGTAATGGGCATCTCCAGGAAGAGATGGACACTTGGGATTGGGGAGGCACCCAAGAATCAATGGGGGTGTCCTTACCTGTGACTCACAGCACTGGTAATATGGAGCCTGCTGAAACTGCCTCCTGTGGCCAGGAAGGATCCCTGGCAGAGGGACAGGGAAACTAACCCACCTACAATACTTTCAACCCAAAACGTATCCTAACTACATGAAATTCAGGGACAAGGGATAGAGAAGAGACTGAGGGAACAGCCAATCAATAGCCAGCACAACTTGAGACTCATCCCATGGGCAAGCACCAATCCCTGACACTATTAATGATACTGTTATGCTTGCGGATCGGAATTTAGCGTGGGTGTCCTCTGAGAGGCTCCACCGACCAACTGACACTCATAGTCAAACAGTGGATAGGTCTTGGAAAGTCTTATGGAAGAATAGGAGGAAGGATTGCAGCCCCTAAGAGGATAGGGGCTCCACGGAAGAGCAACAGAATCAACTAACCTGGACCCTTGGGGCTCTCAGAGACTGATTCACCAACCAAAGAGTATATACATAGGCCTCCCCACACATATACAACAGAAGTACAGCTTGGTCTTCATGTGGGTTCAGAACAACTGGGGAGGGGCTATCCCAAAAGCTATTGCCTGCATGCAGGATATGTTCTTCTAGCTAGGCTGCCTTGTCTAGCCACAGTAGGAAGAAGTGCCTCATCTCACAGAGACTTGAAGTACCCAGGTGTGGAGGCACACAGGGTGGCTCCCACCTGCTCAGAGGAGAAGGAGAGGGAGCTGAGGGGAGCATTGTGGGAGGGGGCAGTGAGCGGGATAGAAAGTGGAAAGGTAAAACATTAATTAATAATTAATTAATTAATATATCCTCTTCAACTCTATCCAACTTAATTCACCAGATTCTTGGACGTGCGAGTGAATGTGTATGGTTTCTATATATTTTTAAGTTGTCAACACGTTTTCTGAACATTTTATTCAAACCTTTATTTAATAAGAATCTACTTCTAACCCACTCTATCTATAGTTCACATCTACCTCCTCACTGTCCCTTAGATGCGCTAAACCCTTTTTCCTTATCTCAGCATTTATTTCACAGGAAAAACAGTAAGTTACACCATTTTATTCCTTTGCTTAAAATACCCTAGTGGCTTCCCATATCATTTAGAAATAAACATACAAACCAAAAATAAAACAAACAAAACCAGTCTTTATACAAAGTTTCATTTCATCGAGACCCCCCAAAACTACTGCTATCATCTGCTCTCCACATCTCAGGCCACATTCAGTTCCAAACCCTGTGCCACCCCAGGTCGATTTATGTGCTCCTCTTATACTCTGGATATCATTCTCTAGATAAGTATAAATTATTTAAGTTCATTTGGAGCTCAGAAAATTCTTTCCTGGCCTTCTCTTGTGGATTTGTTCTAATGCTCATATTATGTTAACTCGGTCCCTAAAATTGCCCAAGATGCTGAGGGTCCCTGCCTCTAGTTGGGTTTGATTGGAGCTCTTGCCTGCATGCGGCACTTATATTTTAAAATGCCTTAAACAACTCAGTGGCTGGGCCACTTGTTTTTGTTTGTTTGTTTGTTTGTTTGTTTAGAAACTTTAATAAGCAAACATATCCTTTAGAGTCTGTCAGTGGTGGGGAAGATGTAAACAGATGGCGGCCAGCCAGACCCATGCACTCAGTATTCCTCTCCTTCTGCCTCTGCTTCCACGGAATCCACCCCTACCTCCTCAGAATCCTCGTCCAGCGTTGCCAGCTCCTCCTGGGCCTCTGAGAACTCCCCTTCCTTCATGCCTGGGGTAATGACTTGGCAGGGAGATGAGGCAGGACTTTAGGATTCCCTGGCCAAGAAAGGGACTGAAAGGAGAGAAAGAAGGAGGAGCCACCATGCTGGTAAAGGAGTGAAGACTAGGCCTGAGGGGCACAGAAAAGAATGCATGGCGATCATGTAAGAGTCAGGGATCTGATTGGTCCATTGAGGAGAGTGGAGTGTTGAAGTCACCCACAGTTACTGTGTTAGGTGCAATGTGTGCTTTGAGCTTTAGTAAAGTTTCTTTCATGAATGAGGGTACCCTTGCATTTGGAGCATAGATGTTCAGAATTGAGAGTTCTTCTTGGAGGATTTTTCCTTTTACCAGCAAGAAGTGTCCTTCTGTGTGTCTTTTGATGACTTTAGGTTGAAAGTCAATTTTATCTGATATTAGAATGGCTACTCCAGTTTGTTTCCTGAGACCATTTGCTTGTAAAATTGTCTTCCAGCCTTTTACTCTAAGGTAGTGTTTGTCTTTGACACTGAGGTGTGTTTCCTGTATGCAGCAAAATGTAGGGTTCTGTTTATGTATCCAGTCTGTTAGTCTATGTCTTTTTATTGGAGAATTGAGTCCATTGATGTTAAGAGATATTAAGGAATAGTGATTATTACTTCCTGTCATTTATTATGTTATTTGAATGGTTATCTTCTTTTGAGTTTGATGAAAGAAGGTTACTATCTTGCTTTTTCCAGGGTGTAGTTCCCCTCCTTGTATTGGCGTTTTCTGCCTATTATCCTTTGTAGGGCTGGGTTTGTAGCATCCACAAAAGAACACACATGGAATGCAGTCACTGAAAAGTGGATATTATCCCAGAAGCACAGAATACCCAAAATACAACCCACATATCAAATCATTCCCAAGAAGAAGGAAGGAGAGGGCCCAGGTCTTGGGAAGGCTTGATGCAGCATTGTAGGGGATTGCCAGGACAGAGGAGTGGTGGGGGAGTGATTGGGGAATGGGGGGAGGGAAGAGGGCTTATGGGACTTAGGGGGAGGGGGGAACTGGGAAAAAGAAAATCATTTGGAATGTAAACAAAGAATATAGAAAATAAAAAAAAAGCTTGAAGTAATATTCTTAAAAAAAAAAACTCAAGTGACAGCAGATGCTGGAGAGGATGTGGATAAAGAGGAACACTCCTCCATTGCTGGTGGGATTGCAATCTAGTACAACCACTCTGGAAATCATTCTGATGGTTACTTAGAAAATTGGACACAGTATTGCCTGAGGACACAGCTATACAACTTCTGAACATATAACCTAAAGATTCTCCAACATATAACAAGAACACAGGCTCCACTATGTTTATAGCAGCCTTATTCATAATAGCCAGAAGCTACAAAGAACCCAGATGTCCTTCAACAGAGGAATGGATACTGAAAATGGAGTACTACTCAACTATTAAAAACAATCAATTCATGAAATTCTTAAGCAAATGGATGGCACTAGTAAATATCATCCTAAGTGAGGTAACACAATCACAAAAGAACTCACTCACTGATAAGTGGATATTGGCCCAAAAGCTTGGATTACCCAAGATACAATTCATAGACCACATGAAACTCAAGAAGAAGGAAGACCAAAGTGTGGGAGTTTCGATATTTCTTAGAAATTGGAACAGAATATTCACAAGAGCAAATACAGAAACAAAGTCTAGGACAGAGACTTGAAGGAAAGGCCATCCAGAGTCTGCCCCACCAGAGGATCCATCCCATATAGTCACCAAACCCAGACACTATCATAGATGCCAAGAAGTGCTTGCTGGCAGAAGCTTGATAGAGCTGTCTTCTGAGAGGGTCTGCCAGATCCTGACAAACACAATGCAGATGCTCACAGCCAACAATTGTACTGAGCACAGGGTCCCCAATGGATGAGTTAGAGAAAGGACTGGAAGAGCTGAAAGGGTTAGCCACCCCATAGGAAGAACAACAATATCAACCAGCCAGACCTGCCTCCCCCCACCAAGAGCTCCCAGGCACTAAACCACCAACTAAGGAGTACACATGGAGGGACCCAGGGCTACAGCTGCATATGTAGCAGAGGATGGCCAGGTTGGATATCAATGTGAGGAGAGTCCTTTGGTCCTAGGAAGGCCTGATTCACCCGTGTAGGGGAATTCTAGGGCAGGGAGGCAGGAGTGGGTGGGTGGGTGGGTGGGAGAACATAGACACAGGGGGAGAGGGAGATGGGATAGGGGTTTTCTATGGGTGGGCGGGAACCAGGAAAGGGGATAACATTTGAAATGTAAATAATGAAAATATCCAATACAAAAAAAAAAAAAAAAAAAAACTGAAAATTTAAAAAAAAAAAAAAAAAAAAAAAAGAGTCAGGGATTGTAGCACAGGAGGGCTGAAGGTCCAGGTCCAGGGCAGCCAAGATGGAATATAGGATTTAGTAAGTGATAAGTCAGGAATATCAGAGGGGAGCATATGTTAGCCTCATGAAGGCTAAGAAGTGGCCCAGCGCCGAGGTGCAGCGGGCCGCTCGCATGCCGAGCAATATCACTGCCGTTGCAGCAGCCCGGGCCAGCCTGGACCACAAATTTGACCTCACGTACGCCAAGCAGGCTTTTGTGCATTGGTGCATGGGAGAAGGCATGGAGAAAGGGGAGTTCTCAGAGGCCCGGGAGGAACTGGCAGCGCTGGACAAGGATTATGAGGAGGTGGGGGTGGATTCCATGAAAGCAGAGGCAGAAGTGGGGGGGAATACTGAGCACATGGGTCTGGGTCTGGCTGGCCGCCATCTCTTTACATCTTCCCCACCACCAACAGACGCTGGAGGATATGTATTCTTATTTAAAGTTTCTAAATGGGAAAAAAAAAAAACCAAAAAACAAAACAAAAAACAAGTGGCCTAGCCACTGAGCTGTTTAAGGCATTTTAAAATACAAGGCTGTGTGTGTGTGTGTGTGTGTGTGTGTGTGTGTGTGTGTGTGTGTGTTTCATTTGGGAACCGAGGACATGTGCTGCCACCGCCAGGTTGGGTTGAGTAGAGATAGAGATTAATTGGAAACTGCAACAGCCCTCTGTGTATGACTTTCACCCTTCTGTTCACTTTCTTACTAAGTCTCTACTCCATTTCTCTCCATATTATCTTATTTCTGGATGAAATATCAGATCGTATTGATTATTTGATTAGCATAGTTGATTGTATATATAAGCTCCAAAGGAAGAGGGGGGTTGCTTGTGGCAGTTTCTGATTTATCCCTGATGGCTAATAGCACCTGGCATTGATAACAGGAACTGATAACATTTGTGACACTTTTAAATCAATACCTACTATCCGCCATTGGATCAGAGATGAGATCCTAATCTATTTGGTGAATGGCTCTCTGGGTGTCTGAGAATAGCTTCCAGGATTACTTCTATCACCTGTTCTTGAGCTGTAATGCTCTGTTTTAGCTCTATCCCATCCTGTTGCAGCCTAGAATCCAACTGACTACAAAGGCTTGGTCCCCAGACAGCAGACACAGCGAGTAGTGAAACCTTCGTAGAGGAGATAGAAAGGCAGCGGTTAGGTGGCTGCAGTCATTGGCCTTTAACAGGATGTTGAGGCTCAACCCCTCCCTCCTTTTGGTCTCCATGTGAACAACATTCTCTGCCATGTGCTCGCACGCACGGTCTATGCCTGCACAGGTGCAAAGCTACCAAGGGATTGAAACCTCTAAAACTCTAAACCCAAGTAGACCTTCCATTCTTCAAAGTTGATTATCTCAGGGAGTTTGTCACAGCAACAGAAAGGTGATACACAGCTGCTTCTTTCTTACCAGAATTACACTATTTCTGGGCTACTGAGGGTATGTTGGTGATTGTATGCTTTTCAAACTCTCTTTGGGTAAAGTTTCAAGGAACTCTGGGCAAAACATGGAGGCCTGTGTTCCCCTTCTGCCATTTCCAATGGAAGCCTGATCTATCATGCTTAAATTTGACCAGTTGATTCTCAGTGCTTTGGATTTGCTTACTTGTCTCTTTAACAAAGGAATCCTGAAATAAAAAATACTGTTGAAAGAATGCTGAGAGGTGTGGAGGTTTGAATCTGCTTGGCCTGGGGAGGGGCACCATTAGGAGGTGTGGCCTTATTGGAGGGAGGAAGTGTGTCACTGTGGTGATGGACAGTAAGAGCCTCCTCCTAACCATGTGGAAGCCAGCCTGCTCCTAGTGGCCTTGATATGAAGATGTAGAACTCTCAGCTCCTCCTGCACCATGCCTGCCTGGACACCGCCATGCTCCCACCTTGATGATAATGGACTGAACCTCTGAACCTGTAAGCCAGCCACAATAAAATGTCCTTGTAAGTGTTGCCATGGTCATGGTGTCTGTTCACAGTAGTAAAACCTTAACTAAGACAAGTAGACTCTATTTCCTTCATAAATACCTTCCTTTCTTTCCTGAGCTTTTAGGATGAAACAAAGTCTGGGATGGATGCAGAAAGGGAGGGAGGGGAGACACACAGAGAGAGAACAGACAGATGATTGATAGATAGATGATGAAAGATAGATGCATGATAGATTAGACAGACAGGTAGACAGACAGACAGACTGACAGAGAAGGGGAACGATGCAGTAAAGGTCAGCATTTGATCCCTGTCTGTTCTGAGGCATGTGTTGGCAGCTGTGCCCTCGGCTTGGGGTGAGCAAAATCTTCTGTTATGAAACAGGTGGTGGCATTTTAATTTGAACTAATCGAGTGTGTTTTCCATGATTATCTTACCTTTTCATCTTGAACATGAAAACAACAATGGGTGACACCTGAAAAGAAGCGTGACGAGGTTATAAGAGGAAAATGTGGCACCACTTTGTGGTCATTTCCTTTCTGGTTCCTTCTGATTATCGTTCATTATTCCAGAGTCTTTGAAAGTGGGATTAACCGTGCCCTCTGAACTCTGGGATACCATCCAGAGGAGCTATTTAATTAACCTGCAATCTTTCATAGAATGACATAAATTGAAACTGAACCAGCCAATTCAAAGAGATTTTTTTGGTATCAAGAGTTTTCGGCTCTGCCATTATTCTCAGTTGACAAGTTACATCCCAGCCAGTGAAACCTGAAAATTAGTTATGTGAATTTTTATAACTTCCAAAAATAACAAGGGAAATATGGCCCAGAAAGCAGGTCTAAATCTCAACAAACAATATTTGGAATAATTCTGTCCCTCTTCTGGTGCCTCATGGCCAGAGCTGTGGAAACTCACCCTGGGAGCACACAGGACAGCTGCAGCACAAAGGAAGGCAGTATCGTGAAGAACCCACTTTATCTCCAGCAAGATGTTTTTCTCAGATCACTATAGATGCAAATGAGGGATACACTTGGAATTAAAATGAAGCCACTTTGGATTAAGATCGAATATATAGACACCAGAATTCCTTTATTGCTTTAAGAGATGGCCTGGGTGCAGCGTTCCACCGAAGAGCCACCGTACTGTAGAAACAATGTCCACTCTTCTCTCCTTCGTCTGTGTGAATTCCTGTGAATTCTTTCCGTGCATGAGCATATTACTGCCTAATGAGGACATTACCATGCTTTCTTTTTCACCCACAGGCTGTTAAAAATCAACTGAGCTCTCAATTATTGAGTTAGGAAAAAAACACTCTAATTGGCAAGCACCCATTTCTGCAGGCAACTTAAGAACAGACAGCCCTATAGCTACATTTTTAAGAGAAAGTTACCAAAAGAATTAAAGGTGCTAATTATGCAGTCATATAATTTACATATATTTATGTCTCATTAACATATAAGTCTTCGGTATTTTTTTTTTCAATTGATCCAGCAAACATGGGTGAAGGTGATTACTGGAGTGTTTGAGGATACCCCCAGACCCCCGTGAGCCAGTCAAGCATATCTTTTTTTTTTTTTTAATTTTTAATGTACTCTAGCTTGTTCTAATGGTGTCTGTCTCCAACAAATGTGTTATTAGCTACCATGCACAGATTCAGGGAGTCATTCCTGAATGATAAGAATTGTCAGTCAGGGGATCTGCACTTTCTTGGGAGGCAGTCAGGGATGTATGTGGTTGGGGAGGTACAAAACACAGAGGACTGCTTAGTACTTAACACCCCTAAAACACAGGCGTGCTCACTCTAGGGGAACTCTAGGCCATGTGTCCTTTCAAAGCACCTGGACTTGTTCCAGTGAAGACTCAGGGTGGCATTGAAAGATTGTCTACAGACAGTATATGGCATGCCATTTTAACAACCAGAGAACCCAAGGTAGTAATCGTAATTATAAACATATTTCAGCATAGGCAATATAGTCAGCATGTAAAAAAAATGAGCCTTTTGAAAAACCCAGTACATCTAGAACTGAAGCCAAACTGCTAATCTTCCAAGGGGAGACAGTCCTGCCTGCTGTCTGTGTGATGGAGGAGGGGGACCACATTGAAACGATCTTGTTGCTCGTGTGTATGAACGTTTCACCTACACGTGCATCACATGCCTGTGTGTTGCCTGCAGAACTCAGAAGAGGGCATGCGGTCCCCTGGAACTGGACTTGCAGCTGTGGGTGAGCCACCATGTGTACTGGAAGTTGAGCCCTGGACCTCGGAAAGAGCAACAACTGCTCTTAGCCACTGAGCCCTCTCTCCAGCCTTAGGCCGCGTTTTAAAAAGTAGCTTTTATGTCTATTGTGCAAAATCAAAGCACATTTCCTGTTCTCTTGCTGACTAGGTATGTTCCCACCTTTGTAGACCATGGGGACGTCAGTCCAGCTTTTCAGAACCCGCTCCTGGAGCCCCGGACTGTGGAGCCCACTCCTCCCCGTCCTTCCACCCTCCCCATTGAGCTGGGTCTGTGGTGGTGTACAGTCTGTGTGATGGCTGCCGTCACAATCACAGCACCAACTTCCTGCAGTGATATTTCTTCTATATCCTAATGAATTCTCTCAAATTCAGGGTTTCTCCTGGCTTAGTATTAGGGTAGCTGGGAATTCTGAGTACAATACCAGTTGTCTGAAGCTCTGAACACCAAATTTTGTCTGTTCTCAGTTGGGTTATATAAATTCTGTTGTGGGTAGATGCAAGAAAGAAATGACAGTAAGAGTTTACATTTGAACCCTCATGAAATATTTGTATTCAAATCAATACAACTTCGTTCCTCTACTGACCTCATATATGTGTGTTTTCTAAAGCCACTCATGGGATCTAATTAATCAGTATAATGAATTAACCTTAAAATCAAAAGTACAAATACATGTGCTGGAGAGACGGCATGGTAGTTAAGGGCCCTTGCTTCTCTTTCTGAGGCCAACCGAGTTCAGTCCCCTGCATCCACATGATGCCTCACAGCTGCCTGTAACTCCAGGTCCAAGGGACTCGTGCCTTCTTCTAGCCTGCATGAGTGAACGATCACACACACACACACACACACACACACACACACACACATGATACATGTACAGACAAGCCGGTGCACATACATAAGAATCACGTAAAAGTACAAATACAACTAAATCACAAAGCTGCTTCAAGCACCTCTTAACAGGTTCCATCTCTAATCCCTTCTGTAGAAGGAAGTGTGTGCCCTTCTCATTCAAAAGAATGAAAATGGGGGAGTGGAGCCCAGGATCAGAATATACTATATGAAAAAAATATTCTCAATTAACAAAAAGAAAGATATCCAAAATGCTAGATCAAGCATGGTATCTTGGCTGTGCAGGGGAGACCTTTAGTGTTTAGGCAATGGCTTGGGATAAAAGAGGGTTCTGCCATTCTTTAAGAAACGATGGGCCAGCCAGGCGTGGTGGCACACGCCTGTAATCCCAGCACTTGGGAGGCAGAGGCAGGTGGATTTCTGAGTTCGAGGCCAGCCTGGTCTACAGAGTGAGTTCCAGGAGAGCCAGGACTACACAGAGAAACTCTGTCTCGAAAAACAAAAACAAAAACAAAAGAAAGAAAGGAAGGAAGGAAGGAAGGAAGGAAGGAAGGAAGGAAGAAAGAAAGAAAGAAAGAAAGAAAGAAAGAAAGAAAGAAAGAAAGCATGAGCCAGCCAGGGACACAGTGAGCATGCCTGTCACCCCAGGATTTGGTAGGCAGAGTCAGGAGGATGGGGAATTCAAGGCCAGCTTGGCTGCACAGCAAGACAAGCTATCTCCCAAAGACTATCCTTCTAACACATTACATTTCTTATATATTTTAAGTACAGAAGATAAAAGCCAGGGCCTTCCCCATACTAGGCAAGCACTCAATACTGAGACCAATATTCTTCTAATGGTCCTTGGTTTGACCTTATAGTTATTCCTGGAAATGTTACCTTCAGTATCAGGGGAGAGAGCAAACTAGCTCCATCCTCCCTACGCCGGTCATGGAGCCGGAGTGGCTAATATGTCCTCAGTGGTTTGGCAGTGCCTGACAGCTTTTCTACAGGATCACTTAGGGACCACATTTTGCATCCAAAAATGGATACATTATGAATATAAATTGGAAATTTATACTGTGCAAAATTAACCCTACAAGTGGAAACCACAATTCCATTTGAATGTGTCCCCATACTTTAAGAGATACAAAATTATCAAGTCAATATGAAACGAACATGAAGCCTGTGCTAGCTTATTTTCACCACTTGTGAGACACTAATGCACCTGGGACCTGCTGGATTCCGGAGAGCTACAATCAAACCAACTGCTTTCATTTTCTGCAGCATTTTCTGGTGTGAGTCTCAGGTCGTGTTACAAATTCTTACACGGGAGACAAAAGATAGAGAGGAAAAGTGGAGTCTGATCTGTAGCTTGAAAAACATTGTTTCAGAAGGAACGAATGCAGTGCTGGTTTAACTCTTTCCCTGTGCCTCTATGACTCTAAGACATCTTCAAGCAGTTTCAAAAGTGGTTGACAGCACAGGTGACATGTCAGGTCCAGGGACATGCTCATGTAACTGAGGTACTACACCTTCAAGCTAGTGTTCATTCTCTTCTCTGCTTAGTCAGAGCCAAGCCTCATAATCTATGAGACAATGGGTATGTGCGCCCACAGGGGCTGGGTCTTCAACCAGTTCCCAAGAAGATAAGCCAAAATGATTATAGTGGTGGGAGGTGGGTTGTAGTTTCTCCGTTTTGTGTTTTTGTTTGTTTGGTTAGTTGGTTTGGTTTTTCTTTTTTTATCTGGAGATACAAGCCTCACTTAGACGCAACTCTCAGGACATGGGTATGTCACGCAGGTTGATGAGGTAGATCCGGTCCAGTCTTAGGTGCTCTCCTGGTTTTAATACTCAGCTCATTTGCATTCCTTGTCACCTGTGCCTCTTAATGCACGCACTCTCGGGAACCAGCCACGATGGTGCACATAGGCGAGGTCTGGTGAGAAATTAATTTTCAGGAACCCTTGACTAATTTCTCATTATATCAGCTAAAGGATTTTTCTGGCCCGTTAACCACTCTCATCCACGCCGTGCTCATTTGGTAAGGATGCTCTAATGAAAAACAGACCAAGTGGCTTAAATGACAGAAACCTGCTTTACCACCGTTTCAGAGGCCAGAAGATCCAGGCATTGCTTCAGATGCTTCTTCTGAGCCTTCCTCCCAACTTCCTAGGTGCCCCCTCCTTTACTCCCCGAAGAGCCTGCGCACTGTTCGCTCATCTCTGCCGCCACCCTTGGGTCTGAACACCTTCTTTTAATGATGATAGTACCTCTCGGGGCTTTTAGTTGTTGTTGTTGTTGTTGTTGTTGTTGTTGTTGATGATGATGATGATGATGATGTTGTTGTTGTTGTAGAAAATTTATCTTCTTAATGACTTGGTCACCTTAATGACACAGCCGCCTGTAAAGGTGTTAGAGTTTCGTGCTCCATGAATTACTTGATCACTTTAAGCACCTGAGCCGTGAGGCTAGGCACCTGGTCCAGACTGAAAAAGAACAGCTTGGGCACGTTTTCGCAGGGGTCTGCAGCAGGTCTAGAGGGTAGACTAGCTATTGTCCTTGCTGAGACAAGATTGCCTGCCCACAGCAGAGGAAGAATGATTTGCCTGGGCTGACATATCCAGCATCCATTACGGTGTGGTGGCGGTATGGCTGTAGATGTGTGGGACCTCTGGTCACGTGGTGTGAGGAGGCAGAAAGCAACGACTTCCGGTTTTCAGCTCGCTTTTCTCCCTTGCTCAGTCTCCGCCCTTAGCCAATCCAACCGCGATGCCCTCGTTTAGGGCTGACCTATTTACCTCAACCCAATTCACAAAGTCCCTCATAGATGCTCCCAGAGATTCGTCTCTGAGGATTCCACATGTTGTCAGGTTGACAGTACAAACCATCCCAGTGAGCTTCCGACAGCTTATCTCCAGGTGCACAGCAGCTCCCAAGGTTCAAAGATTAGGTCTGAACTCTTAAAATTCTTGAGGGTTTTGTTGTTTTTCTGTTTTATTTTGTTTTGTCTTGTTTGAGATAGGCTCTCTATATAGTCCTGGCTTTCCTAAAACTCACTAAGTAGAACAAGCTGGCCTCAAACTCACAAAGATCCACCTGCCTCTGCCTCTCTGAAGTGCTGGGATTAAAGGTATATGCTTCTGTGTTGATTCTTTTATTTTATTTCGTCCTGTTACAGAGACTGACAGTAGCAGTGAAGAGTTTGTATTACAAAGTCATTAGGAGTCACCTACCTGATGCAAGCTTACTGCAGGCCCCTCCCTCTCCAGCCACCGCCTCATGCCCACACCGTGCCTCGGTACGTCCCATTAGCTCTCAGTTTTGTCTAATCGTCAAGGCATTTTGATGTTTGTGTGTGTCCTTTGTTGCTGACTGCTCTCTCTGTTATCTCTCCTTAGTCCTTCTGCTGAAACCAGTCAAAGCTAGTTCAGAGAAAGAAGAGGGTTGAGGATGCCCACTCCTGTATCTCTGTCTCAGATGCTCTCATTTAAAAATTTTAACTTAAGAAAATTGTTTTTCTGAATATAAAATGTATGTGTGTTAGATGTATTATTCACGTGTATATTATATGCATGTGTACTATGTGTATGTGTTACATAACTTGTGTGATTACGGCATCTCAACCAGAGGTCATCATGTGACTTGCATGTGAACTATAGAGATGTCAGGTATCAACCAACACGGTAATATTCTCAATTTCCTCAAGGACAGAAAGCTCAAGGGAAGCTGTGGAGGATGCTGGAGATTATCTCCTCCCACGCCTCTGGTCCTCACGAGCCTTGCTAAGGTGTCCTTTCTTGGTGTAAGGTTAATATCCTCTTACATCCAGCCTTTAGCATCGCAGGCTCCATTACTGCGTACCCACTAGGCTAAAACTTCGAGGACAGAAGCTGCACAGAGAGACGATTAGAGAGAAGTACGGGGTGTCCTGGGCACCGTCGAGGAGTCTCGGGCAGGTTTAGCCTTTGGTCCTGTTTCCCAGGGGTCCCACCTCTGTCTTAGCATTCCCTCTCTCATGATGGTCTGCCTGTCTCTCACCTCACTAGACTGTGATGCTCCTCAGAGAAGGTGGGTTTTCTTTTGCTTTTGATGTTTAGAGGCTTTCAGAATGCCTGGCACACAGTAGGTCCTTTGAACAGCTGTTTCAATGATCTCATAAGACTCATAAAGCCCAAGTGTGTCCACAGGGCATCTGGATGCCTTCAGAACATGTCCCCCAGTGTCACCTTTTAATCTTAGTCCCAGCTCACTGCCTCCACAGCTGATGTCTGCCCTCTCCTGATCTCACCACTCCTCCTAGTGAGGTCCTGCACTTCCTAAGCCTCCTTTGAATGCCCTTACTTCCCTGAGCTCTTCCAGAGGACTCCAAGCCAGAATCCATTTAGAAAATAAAAGCCCCATCCCAGCTCTTTGTTCTTTAATATACAGCTTGAGAAAATAAACCGCGGCCAGTCACATGCACAGCCCCCTCTCCTCTGTCAGCTCCTCCGGGAGGGAGGGAGCATGCCTGGGCTGCCAGATAGTCAATAAATATTTGTGGAAGGTTAATACCCAGAACGTTGCTGCTTTGGGTGATGTTTGGATTTCTGTCTGCCACAGCTCCGTGGGGCACCGAAGGTTACTTCTTCCAGGCAAGCTAACAAAGGCAGGGCTGGTGCTAAGTAGGTGGTCCACGCCCGGTGGAGTCACGGACCATTAAACTTTATCCTTTGTGTTCAGTGAGATGTTTAATGAAGCAGGCTCTTGCAGGGAGCTCCTTTTGTTGCTCTCGGTCCCTTGATGTCCCCAACTCAGCCAAGGGATCTGCAACGCACCTCCTTACAAGGGGCTGGGACCTACCCGTTTAACTCCGTATTTCAAGTCCCCCAACTTATTTTCATATTTGCATACTTTCTTTTGTTTTCTTTTCATGGAAGAGGGCTGCAAGGACTTGATTAAGAACTGTAGGCTATTGTGGGTAATTCTTTTCATTTTTTTCTGAATAAAACCTAACACTGCCTTACACAAATAAATAGTTTCTCAGTCTCTGGATGAAATTACTACAAGGCCCCTTTGTCTTTGCATGTGGAGATGATGTGTTTGGAGCCAAATATGGTGAAGGTAGAAGAGAGAGAGACACGGTAAGTCTTTCCTGAGAAAGGGCTTGGGGACACCAAATGGGACAATTGTCTCTAGCTGGATGCCCACTTAGGGACCACAGGGCAAGCAAACAGAACAGTCAACAAGACCGACCTAACTTGGTCCTGGGCTTCTGATTCTCGCGGCCTTTACGTGTCTCCTTCCCTCAGAGCCCCAGTTCTGCACCAAGTTCCCCTTCTCGGGTCTCAGGCATCTCATCCTTTTCACGGGGCTTAGTCCTGTGACACCGCGGGAGAAACAGGTAATCGCGTCCACAGCCTCACAGGCCTACTTATTTCCAGATGAGTCTTTGATCAAATCACCAAAACTACGCATGCACGTCCACACGGGCATCCACGTGCATACACGGAGAGGCTGGCTTCCCATGACACACGGTGCAGGTATGTACTTTGTGCCTCACGCTTTCATTTAAACTTTCAAAAACAATTTTGGAAATGTCAGAGGCTTCAGTGGGAAAAAAAAACCATTAATTTAGAATTACTTTGCACGGTATATGCTAAACTGTGTTGGTTATTGTAAAAGATGAGAAGATATTATGCCCCCACACCTATGTTCACATTACGAACCGAGTCGATGCAGTGTTTGTTTCTTTATAGACTTCAGTTGTACGCAATGGGACAAGGGTCTAGAACCACTCGGGAGCACTGCTTAAGCCCTGCTATTAACAGGTAACCCTGCAGCTCCCCGTAGTGTGTGCAGCGACAGATGTCTCACTTGCTGGATGGTCAGGTAGTAACAATAGGTATGTTTCTCCCACTTTGACAGTAAGGTCACTGTTATATGGCTTAACTTAAATCCTTCTTCAGTAAAACTATATAGGCTTTATTGTTCCTATAGTATGAAAGAAAACCAAGGTTCATGAACCTTTAAGTAATTTTCCCAGGACTGAGCACTAGGAAACAAATTTGCAATTTGGCCTCAGATGTGTCTGATCCAAAACCTATGAAGACACTGCTATATCACAATGCAAAAGCAACTGGTCTCTTGTATTTATCATCTACTAAGTAGTGCCCAGCACTGTACTCCAAAGCCATCACAAGCAGATGGAGAGACTGTCTCAGTTGTGCCGCTGGCTACTTAAGGAGTTCCACGCGCTTTGTAAAATGTGTACTGCTTTTCAGTGGAGAGCCCATTGAGGTGATCTTCAGCAGGAATGTATAAAGTCTGCTTACTTCTGGGGCTGATGTTCGAACCCTCTCTCCATGTCCAGAACTCTTCCTGACATCTCCTGATGGGGTTCTTCTCTTGGTCATGCATCTCCGACCTACTCTCTGGACTTCTGGGAACACTTCCAGCAAGCTCCCCACAAATGCCTGTGGCTCGTATTACAAGGTAAGAGCGGCTGACCCGCTAGTCACTAGACTGTGTTTACAGGATTCCTCTGTACTTGCCTCACACGATCTTAGCCAGAAGGATATACAATTTATCTTTCTGCACGTAATGTAATCACTTTAAGGACTAAGCCTTCAATGTTGAACCCAAAGTAAGCACAAGATAGATAATTACCTCATTCAGAATTTCCCTTGGGGTAGGATAAAATACACTCTGTGGCTGGATCTCCAACTGGGCTTCGCTCAGCCACTCTGTGCACTCCAGAGTGGCTTACAACCCTTCACCACCTCTGGTTGGCTCTCCACCCAGGTCACTCTCCCTCCCTGACTGTGATCCTCAACCCTTCTTCCCTGAAGCCCTAACTCAGACGATCCAATCTCAGCACTCTAGCTTGAATTCAATCCAATTCATCATCCGTAACTTTGCAGATAACAGATCAGTTCTATCACAGCACTCTTGTACAGCTCACACCATGCAGGTCCACCCAACTGACCACCTACCAGGAAACACCAAGCAGGCACATTCTCCAGATATCTGAAGCACAGACAGCTCAGCAGCCACTGACTCTGGGCGAGTTTCCCTGTGGTGTGGTGGGCGGGGCCTCAGAAAGCCGGGCTACGCTGAGCCCACAGGAGCATGAGAATATATGAGAAAAATGTCCACAAGCTCAGACTCGGGGTCCATGTCTAATTCAGTCAGACACAGACAAAAACATTTATCAAATTTACTTTGCATACGGTGACACGGAGCGAGAGACTCTACCCCTGTGAAAGTGCTTCAGCAGTCATAAGCACCACTGGAATATAAGATATATCATCGACTTATGGCCATGGTTTATCTTCCAGATTCAATTACAAGTGGTCTGCCAAGAACTAGAAACATAAAATGGAAATTTCCAGAAATAAACAGTTCATGTTTCCAACTGTATACGTTCTGAAGAGCACAATGAAATCTTACAGCTGCCCGACGGGAATGGGCATCCTTTGTCCAGAGTGTCTACCCTGCAGCTGCTATCTACCCATCGCTAATAGCCATCTTGGCTGTGTGACCGCTATCGGACTGCTGTATGCCACGGAGCCTGTGTTAAGGTAATCTAAGGTATCTAATAAATACAATTATATAATAAAATAACATTCATAATAAAATAAAATAATATTAATAAAATAAAAGTGTGGTGCTGGCACTAAATTTATTCTACTCCACTGACGAAGTTGTTGAATCTTATTGTTAGTTAGCATTGTTTCTCTGCTACTGTGTGAAACTCTGTTTCTTACCCTTTTATTGATTCTTTGTGAATTTCACACCGTGTACCCCAATTCTGTTCATCTCCCCTCCTTCCATATCCACCCTTAGGCCTTACAACCTCCCCACCCCCATCCCATTGCAAAAGAAAATAAAAAATAATCAAGACAACAACCCCAAACTCTCATCGTGAAGCTGCGGTGCGGCCCACACCGCACCCCTCTGTCCACACTTCTTGGAAATATTCAGTGCAGTGAGCCGTTGGTCTGGTTTGAGGCATCTGACTTCTGTTACATTATCAACATTGGATCCTCCCTGGGCCTCTCTCTTGGATCTCTGCTTGCCTGTATCATGGAGATATCCTGCAGCTTCGGATCTGCAGGACCAGCCCCTTCACGCACTCCAGCAGTTCATAATGGTGGATGTTGAGGTTGGTCAACTCCATCTGAGCCTGGGTAGTAGAGGAGTTGGTCAACTCACCAGCTCTTCCCCACCCACGCCACTAGGGCTATCTCTCTAGCACTGCCCAGCTAGCTCAACTGGCAAGGGGCGGGGCCCGAGCTTCTGCTCTCGGCTCCTCTAGGCATGGTCGCCAATACCTGCCTGCCATAGGTGGCCGGGAGGGGGCCCACCTCTCCCTTGTCCACACCACCACATAGCAGATGAGTAGCCGGGCCAGCTCTCCTGTACTCCTGCCTTCAGGGCCAGCTCACCCATGCCCTGACCCCCTCCCCCAAACCTCACCCCGGCCTGGCCCCAACACACAACTCAAGGGTCAGCTTTACTGTGCTGCCCAGGCAAGGGCCTGTTCTCCAGAATGCTGCAGCCAGTGAGAGGCAGGGCCTTCTCTGCACATCCCGGGACATCAACATTGTCCCAAGATGGCAGCCCAGACCAGGGACACCCATGTGGCCGTTGGTGATATGAGCCACAGGCTACTCATTCAGTCTCTTTCTCTCCACCCTAGAGCCTCCAGTTCTGCCTCTCGTCATCATGCCCAAAGCATTCTTCTAGTCTTTCTCCCGCCTCTCCAGTGTACGCTTGCACATTGTACTGGCTCCTGTGTTAAACTGTAAGTCAAGCTTTATCACATGTATATGTATAGGGAACATATATAATGGATCATAAAATCTACACCTGGGAGAATCTGAAATAAATCTTGCTTAGAATGTGTCTGCTGTGGATAAGAAGCCCCAGGCCTTTTTTTTTAATGGTCACATGACTGAGAATGTGGTCACATGACTGAGAATGTGGTCACATGACTGAGAATGTGGTCACATGACTGAGAAGGTGGCCCAGACTGCAGTAGACTTCCAGCTCTGGGATCCTGAGAGATCTTCTAGTGCTGCTCCTTCACTGTTGGGGTTGTCACCTCCTGAGTATTCACAGATCCAGCTAGCTAAAGAAAGCATGGCCTTCTTGAAGTAAAATGGCCACCGCAAAGCGACAGCCTTCCCTTCACCTCACTAGAGTCTGCATCCGGACCTCGCTCAGACCTGTTCCCATGACTGCCTTGAATCTTCTGTCTTTGAAGATTTTCACTGGAATGGTGAGGTGTTCCTGCTGCTCCTAAAACTCTGGGGTGCCCCTTTATTGACTTCCATTCTGACACAGTGATCTCTGCAGGCAACAGGAATGTGAGGGCCAAGACGACTTGGTCGCTGTTGCTGTGAAGAGACACCATGAACAAAGCAATTTTTATAAAAGAAAGAATTTAATGCTGGAAACGTGGCTGAGAATCCTGCATCCAGATCTGCAGGCAGCTGAGGGGGGATGAGCCTCTGAGCCTAGTTTAGTTAGGCTCCTGAAACCTCATAGCCCACCCCCACAGTGACATACTTCCTCCAATAAGGCCACACCCCTACCCCAACAAGGAGACACCTCCTAATCCTTCCATAGGAGCCTATGGGGGCACTCTTATTCAAACACCACACCAGCTGTGTCAGGAGCTTGGCTGCACCTGCTTGAGTAGGTGTAGGGGCCACAGCTACTCCAGCACCAGACTGCCTTGCCTACATCTCTGGAGGAGCCCGCCCCTGGAGGAGCCGCCCCTGGAGGAGCCCACCCCTGGAGGAGCCCGCCCCTGGAAGTTCCCCCAGGGTACTATATTTACATCCCAGAAACACCAAGCAACTGGATCCTCTTGACTTAGTTTTCCTCATGCAAATGTGGGGGAGACCTGTCCATAACATGTAAGGTTTCCTTCTCCCCAGTGATACCAAGGCTGCGAAGCTCATTTTGACCGATTCCCTTTGGGCAGAAACACCAGCTGTGGCTCAGGAAGAAGCCAGGCTGTTGAGCAACGAACCTCCTGGGATTCACTCTCTGCCTTCCACTTCTGCCATCCCTCACCCTTGAGCGCACCATGGATCAGAGCCCTGGCACCAAGCACAGCTATGGCTTCCACGGTCTGCAGACCCTTCACTGAGATCTGCCCAGCACAGAAGCGTCCTGCCTCACACCCTTCATTCATTCCTGGTGGTAGGAGAGCAATGGCTTTTGGCACTTTTCTACAAAGAAGTCTTCATTGCCAAACTTTACTGTCTCATTCTCACACACACTGATTTAGGGGCAAAAATGTAAAAATCAGACTTAAGACTGTAACTCAGTTTAAAAACTGTTCTTGGTATTAGAATGCCCACGGTCACCCATGCATATGTATGTTACACTGCCTGTAGAGAGTGTTGAATGACATGGAACTGGGCTTGTTAGGTCATGTCCAAAAGGTCTCTAAAACATGCAACCATTGTTTCCTGGAATTCGTGCAGAAGCAGTTATGTTTATCAGCATAAAATAATCAAAAGAGAAAATGAGACCAGATCTGTAGGAGGATGGGAAGCAAGAGAGCTGCTGTGGGGACACAGAAATCTCAGTGGGCACCAAGGAGCAAATGTTCCTGAAACAGGAAACAGGATCACAGCGCAGCAGAAAATGGAGAAGTAGCACGTTCTCAGGCAGCCCCGCCCTGGGACTACAACAGACAGTGACTCAGTTCTGAGGTGAGCCAGTTCCAATCAGAGAGCAGAGAGGGTCTCCTTGGGTAAAATACGGCTCCCATGGATGGTCTACTGATCACCATTTAGTAAGAAGAAGCACAATTAAATTGGAGATTTGCATGGCTTTGTGGGAAAGCTTGTGGAGTCTTAGAGGAAACATAGGAATGGCTGACAAAATGACTGTATTTCAAGTTTAAGCACGAGGACATGGCAGTGTGAAGGGCATAGGGACCTGGGCCGAGAGCCTGAAGGGCTGTTTTCAGCAGTCTCTATCCTTTGGTTAAGTGTTGGAGGTTGTGTTAGGCCAGCCCAAGCTGTTTAGCATTGAGAAAGCTGATAATAGATTTAAATAGTTTTCAGATGACATACAATTTATAGCCAGGACATGAGTCAGGTGTAAAATTATAGTCTTTTAAGATAGAATAGATGACAGAGGTTCTGTTTGATTGACAGAGATGATAGACTGGGTGTTAGGTCTATCCTGTACTTTATAAATTACAATATGGTAATAATTGTGCTCAGTTTATGTCTGAGATAAAAAAGTCTTTTAATTGGACAGAAAGGGGGAAGTGTTGTGGATAGCCCTGGGCTTGTATTTTGATGCTAGTTCCACTCCTGGGAGGGGCTGCAGACCAGGAGTTGCCTTGTGAACCTTCTCCTCACCTTAACTTTTCAAATAAAGGCTAGAGCCAATGATTGGGCAGGAGGAAGGAGGAGGAGGAGCTGAGAGTTTGGGAGAGGAGCTATGGAGGATCTATGGGAAGCGGGAGGAGTGATGGGGGGATCATGGAGAGGCTGGAGAGAGAAGTTTGTGGCCTGGAGAAACCACAAGTTATGTGAGATATCAGATGGGAATAGAGTAGTGTAGTGGGAGATCTGCCCAATGTAGGCATACAGCTTGTATTGAGTTGTGATTTCTTTAACTGGGTAATTTGAGATTTACCGCAACACTGCTTATGGAAATCGTGAGCTTGAGCCGGTGAGGAAAAGGGAAGACGACAGGAGGTGAGCAACAACAGTGATGGAACCTTCCGACGGCTGCCAAGCCTTGACAGCTCCTCGGGTCGTGGCGACCCCCAGCCATGCCATTATTTCTGTTACTACTTAATAACTGTGTTTTTGCTTCTGCTACGGTTCATAATGTAAGTATTTCTGGTTTCCCGATGATCTTAGGCACCCCCCCTTGAAAGGGTCATTCAACTTCCAAAGGGGTGGAGCCAGGTTGAGAACCAAGAACTGCCGATCTCATCGATCAATAGATTGCTCACATGGGAAACTTTACAGAAGGAAGCAAGCAGGGCAGGGCTGCTGGGCATGGTCTTTGCAAGCAAGCCATCAATCACAAAGACGCTACCTGCCAGCCTGCCATATTTTCTCATAGTTTAATTCTGCAGCTTCCATGCAAGGCTGCCCTGGATCTTACTCCACATTAGCCCCCTGCCTCAGTTCAAACCACCTTTTACTCACATCTCTACTTTTTGAATATGCCTTTATGGTTTCCTTTAGCCTAATTATATCTGCAAACGCCATAGTTGAAAGGTTTCCACCCTCTTAATATTTTATAATTGGGCCAAGTTTCAACCAAAATTCAACAGGTCCATCTCCTTCCGTGTTTGACTCTTGTAGCTTGTACTATTTTAGTGGGGAGACAATATAAGGTAAATGTTTAAGAGTCTGGCCTCAGAAATCAGATGTGGTTAAAAAAAAGAAAAAAGAAAAAGAAAGCAGCCGAACTTCTGCCTTCTTCCCAGTGACCCTGAACTTGTAATTCCTTACTAAACCTTGATGCTTCTATTTCCTCACTGTGGCTCTTGTCCTCTCTGGACAAGAGTTCAGATTTCTCATCTATGCAAAAGTGTTGACAATATTAAAGCCTTAGAGGAATTAAAAACACTGTGTGGAACACTGTCATGAAGCATTCAACACCTGGTTCACAGGGAGGGTTCAATAGACCGATGATGTCTAGTTCTCTGTTGTTTATGCTTTAGAAGGCAGGATAGAGCAGCTGGGCCTGTGAGAAGTCTAGCAAGACTTTCAATCTGCCCTCGAGCCCTTTAACTTGAGGGCTGTTCTGCCTCTTCCCTGTCTACCACGCTTCCTGTCAGTATTACCTGTCAGAATCGGTGCCTTTGCCATGGAGTCCTCCGAGCTGTTAGCCTCTAGGGAGTACTTTTTTTTTTCCAAAAAAAAAAATAAAATATCTGGTAACTGAGTGTTCAGATTACAGGACTTCGTGCCATGCCCAGTGAGCTGCTGCTTGGGTCTTTCCTGGCTCTAACCACCAGCCTAGCCTGGACTTCACCGAGCCTTGTAATTACAGGCAGAAGCGTCCTCCAATTACACAAGGATGGGCGATGCTGCATTCTGACAAATGGCTCTTCACAGGGCTCCTGCTTCTTGGGATCCCGTGGAAGGAAGCGGTGGGGCTGTGGTGTGTGTGTTAGCCGGTTTGTTTTGGGAAAAGCTGGTGGTAACAGACACATCTGCCATTCCTTCCCCCAAACCACCCTCACCGAGCTGCAGTTACATAGAGGACATTCCCTGGGAAACTCTGCTCACCTGTTTGTTTGGGGTTCCGATAAGGAAATTACTTAGGGAAATTGTAGCACTATCCTATGATGGTCACATTGATACTCCAAATCCAAATGGATTAGAATTTGAGCCAAGATTCAGTGCCCCGAGGGACAAGTGTGGCTGGCCATCTCTCCTTAGGTCACAGTGCCACAAAGTCAGGACCAAATTTGATTTCAGGTAGGGATCATTGTCGACCCATTATACTAAGCTTATATAAAGTGCTTTCTTTGGCTTTGATTATTCACCCTTTATTAAGCTTTTGTTGCATGTCTTTTTCTGTTTTCATTGTCTGATTTCATTCAAAGGAGCGTGTTATGTGACATCACCTGCGGAGATGTGAACAAACCTCTAGACATCTCAGGCACAGAGGCTCCCAACAGACCAAGGTAATGAATATAAGCTATTCTATGATAGAGCTAATTGTAAGCAATTTTAATCTATCTAAAGTCTAGCCCTATAGAAGGTACTAGAAAGAAAAACTCCAACCTAAAGAGGCTATTTATACCCATGAAACCATAAATAATCACAGACCAATATCAAAAGAAAGGACACACACACACACACACACACACACACACACACACACCTAAGTATTTTATTATTCCAAAGTCTTTTCCCACAGTCCTCACCCTTCTGCCCTCATGGAGTACATAAACCATGGGCAATGCTTTTCAACCGTGCATTGGGGCTCAAATGAAATGAGTAGATTGCAAAGGAGGCACTCTGATTGGGCCCAGATGCAGGTATGGAAGAAATAGAACCTAAGCAGGAAGGCCCAGAGGAGAAGGAGGAAGGAGGAGGAGGAGGAAGGAGGAGGAGGAGGCAGGGAGGGAGGAGGAGGAGTGGTTAGGGATGTATGCAAGGCTAATTGTTTCTTAGAAACATAAGCTAAGTATATTTAATCCAGGAAAATATCTCAAGTATTAACTAGTGTTCGCTTAACTCCTGAAGCAGCAGACAGTGAACTCAACCATACAACAGAAATAACATTTGCAAACGTGGGCTTATTGAATCTGGGATAAGTTTGAAACATCAAGAATTTTTAGAGGTACTTTCTTTGCTTGTAAGGGCATTCCTTATTCAGGCTGTTACTCTGAGTGGTGGCCCTCCTGGAGGCATAGGCAAGCAGTTCGCTCCCTCTGTGCCTCTCGGTCCTTCTCCAATCCCTGTCCTTTGTTCCACCGCCAGGGTCCTTCTCCAATCCCTGTCCTTTGTTCCACCGCCAGGGTCCTTCTCCAATCCCTGTCCTTTGTTCCACCGCCAGGGCCCTGGAGGTAGAGTTCACACCTGGAATGAATGCCTGCTTTAACCGGCTGCCCGGCTGGCTGTGTCTAGCCACCTCCGGGGTGGCTCTCTGGGGAGAAAGGGCTTAAGGAGTGGAAGGGAAGGAGGGAGAAGACACACTTCAGTTTTCCTCTGGTGTATTGTAATGGCTGAGAGCCTCACTCAGCACTCGGCTGCAGACTGCTCACCTCAGTTTGTATGGCCTGCTGTAAAAATGTCTCCATGCTGGGAGTATCATGTTTTCATCCAGAACAATGGTAACAATGCAAATACGACCCCAAGCCTTTACACACCCCAGCCTGCTCCTGGGGACCCAATCCCAGGCTTGGGGGCCCAGGACCCCCCTCTTACCTCCGTGGGCCACGTGTTTCCTTGCTTGAATCCAGCGTGATCCAGAACCGCAAGGAATGAGGAAGAGGCTGCTGTAAGAATAGCTCCAGCTTTCTCCCTTGTGGCCGAGGAAAAGGGCAAATGCTGGATGCTTGTATTGTAAAATCTCAAACTTACAGGTACAGTCTAACTTAAACCTTCTATATTTTTCTTGAAAAAAATCAAAAAATAGAAAGACTTTTGCCTCTAAAACTCAAGGACAAATGTCCCTGGTGAGTGCTGGCCAACTTTCTCGAAGCTTCCTTTCCTAATTCCAGGGAGTCTCCGCTGGTTATCTGTGGGCGATGTAAAAGGCAGAGGAGATACTATGCGTGGAGGGCAGAGGAGAGGCAGTGTCACAGACGGTATGTCCGTCTATAGCTTCAAAAACAGGAAACCTTGTTTTAAAAGTCCAAACTAGATTCCTGCTTCATTTCCTGGCCTCTTTTCTACCTTTGTTGATCAGAAAACAAACACACCCTGATACATTTCCCTTAAGTGGAACCGGATAATGAGCAGACAAAATCAGAGTATCATTTGATGAGCTGCATTTAAGAAACAGCTGTGTAAAAGTTTCTTCTAGAGGAGAACCTTGAAATATCTCACGATACAAATAAGCGAACACTTCAGGCAGAACTGAAGAGAAAGTTGGAGAGCTCCAATCTCTGGAAGTTTTTAGTACCAGTTGGCAAAAATGGAAGATTCCACATCTGAGCTCCTGGCACAGAAAGGTCACTTTCCAAAGCATGTGGGCATTAATGTCCCTCCAGGTTATGTGTACAAGGTGTATACAAAACACGAATGAATTCAGACTATGTTTAGACATAGGTTCAGACAAAGGAGCCAATCCTGAAGTTATTTGATTCATGATTTAATTATTCTGTACTGAAATTGTATTCACAATATTCCCATCCTACAGAATCACATAAAAACCCAGCAGTGAGACCATTTCCAGAATAAATGATGGTAAATTACCCTTTTCTCTCTCCCTCTGTCTCTGACTGTCTCTCCCTCCCTCAGTCTCTCCCTCTGCATGTGTGTTGGTGTGTGTGTGTGTGTGTGTGTGTGTGTGTGTGTTTGTGTATGTGTGTGAGTGTGAGAGAGAGACAGACAGACAGACAGAGAGGATGGAGAACAGGTGTGTGTTTACGTGTATGTGTGTGTATGTGCACGCACATGTGCACAGACAATAGTAGTACCTATAGAGGTCAGAGAACAACCTCAGGCTTCAGCCCTCAACTTCCACCCTGTTGGAGGCTGAACCTCTCATATTCCTCCCTCCACGCCACACTAGATGGCATGTCAGCATCCGGAGATCCCCTTCTGCCTCCCATCTCCGAGTGAGGGCATGCTGGGATTACTGACACCTGCCGCTTGCATGGGGGTCCTGAGCCTCTGAGCCCAGACCATCAGTCTTGAATCTGCGAGCTTTTTACCCACTGCGCCATCTCACCAGCCCTCGAAGAGTCTTCCCTTTAGCATCAGCGTCCATGGACTCCAGAGTGGCCAGGGCAATCTACTAGAGCACCATGAGCATCCCAGGAGCACGTGCTTCGGGAGAGCAACAAGTCATTGTGCACTACTGTACTGCATACTCGGCAGTCATAGAGAGCCCACTGACCTTACACGAGAGGACCTCAGACCTCAGTGCTCTGCCTAACGATGCTGTATGGCTGTGCGTGGCTCAGTCATTAAGAGCCCTTTCTGCATCTGTGGCAGCTAATCCAACACGGATTTCCACCAGAATGGTGAGCGAGAACCGTATCCTGTGTTCAGGAACCTCTTTTCAGTATGTGTGTCTTAGTCAGGGTTTCTATTCCTGCACAAACATTATGACCAAGAAGCAAGTTGGGGAGGAAAGGGTTTATTCAGCTTACACTTCCATGCTGCTGTTCATCACCAAAGGAAGTCAGGACTGGAACTCAAGCAGGTCAGGAAGCAGGAGCTGATGCAGAGGCCATGAAGGGATGTTACTTGTTGGCTTGCTTCCCCTGGCTTGCTCAGCCTGTTCTCTTATAGAACCCAAGACCACCAGCCCAGGGATGGTCTTGGTTCTCTCCACGCTTGATCGCTAATTAAGAAAATGCCTTACAACTGGATCTCATGGAGGCATTTCCTCAACTGAAGCTCCTTTCTCTGTGATAACTCCAGCTTGTATCAAGTTGACACACAAAACCAGCCAGTGTACTGAGCCTTGATCTTCAGGGTTGATCTAGAGAGCTGGGCTTTTTCAGATAAACGAGGGGCTAGCTGTGCATGGGGACGTGTTCAAAATGGAAACTTAAGTCTCTAAGAGTATTTCTAAACGTGAAACGTGTTTTCAATTAGGATAATCTGGCTGCCTATATCCCAGGCATTCCAAGGTTGAAATGAATTCCAGCTCTTCTTTGACATGTACTTGACCAAAATCAAATGTTCTTACTATAAAAACACACCCCATATATAGCTTTCTTCTCACTCTGTGCCAGATGGCTATTAACTTATTGCTGCAATCTTTTACAGACCCACATTATAACAATGTGCCTATGAAAACATACAATTCTTCATTTTTCCAACACGTATGAACCTGATTTTAGCTAAAAATAAAACAAAGAAAAAACACAAAGCGTATTTCCAGCTAATGAGCAGAACACCCGAGCACAGACAGAGAACACGTAAACCATCACAGCTGTCCAGTCATCTTGTGATTATGGCAAAATATTTAGAGTCCAAAGCATTTGCTGAACACGTGCCTGGCAGCATCCCCAAAACAAGAGGACAGGATGTCCAAGGGCTTTACATTCTAACCGAATTTCTGCTGCAATTGGAGGATAGACACATGGTGGGGGGGGTGCTAAGCTATCCCATGGTTTCGTTTAGCTTTTATGGCTAATGTGAGTTTTGAAACTTACGGTAGAAACGGCCAGATCAAACTCTACTGCTAGACTTCCTGGGACGAGACACAAGCAAGGCTCTTACCAAGAGCCGCCCGCTCTGCGGAGCTCTCTCCCCGCCTCTCCAGCTCATTTGATCCCGTTAAAGCGAAAGAACTCGTTCAAGTACCCACACAGCTCTTCTCTAATACAAGGGTAATTTTAGCATTTCAACACAGTATGTGCTTAATTCTTTATGGGTTAATGTTGATTAAATCCCCATCACAAAACAATTTTGTGTAAAATGAACCCTGGAAGCAGTTAATAGTCTGAAGAAAGCGAATGGTTTTCCTAACCTGACCACTTGGAGGGAGCCATCTTGGATGTCTAGGGGACGCATCTCTCTGTGTTCTCACATATACAGAAGCATCCAGATTCAAACCATATAGTTGTATGTTATTTAATAATCTGAACTTAAGTCATTATGTCACACAAATCTTTTACCCAGGATCTTTCAGAGAGCTATAGAGTACAGATGTCTGATCCTGACTTCCAATGATTCAATTTAATAATCTTTTTAAATTTTATTAGAAGACCAAGTGTTATTCTTATTATAATAAGCGAATGGCTCAGTGGGTAGAAAGAAGGGTGATCGCTGTGCAGGCAGGAGGGCATAAGTTCAAATCCCCAGCAGTAACAACAACAACAACAACAACAACAACAGGGCCAGACATGGCTGTGCCTGTGATGCCGGTGCTGGTGGGGTAAGGGGACAGATCCCAGGAGCTTATGAGCCTGGTAGCTAGACAAAACAGTGTGCCTCACGTTCACTATCTCAAAAGTTAAGATGAAGGGTAACAGAGACACCCAATGGCCTCCTCTGCATGCCACGACCACCCACGTGCATGTATACAAACCCCCACTACGTTACACGGAGTATGAAGGTACCAAAATGCATACACCTGTGTGACAATTCTGGTTTTCACCCGAGCTACTCAACGCCTCATTGTGAAACGGACTTTGCCTTAGGTGATGCTACCAGCAGGCTGACTGAATTCGGTGAAGCTTGAGTGTGGTTAAGGTGGGTGTGGTGAAGCTGGGATGTTTGTCGGCTTACCTGTAGCGACTGTACTGTCAACTGTGAGAAGATACGGACACAACGTAATGTAAAGTCAATGAACATCGTACGCTAGTATATGCCCAGTTTAGTTGGCTTAAACGCTTTGGGGTAGAATCTAAAAAAAAAGAAAAAAAAATCAATATTGCATGACAGAATGCCGAGGCGGGAATATTGGAAGTTCAAGTCCAGCCTGGGTTATAGAATGAGATTCTGTCTCAAAAATAAGACTAATGCGTCCTAGTGTTTGTTATTTTAACAACAATATTATAGTGCATATTCTCGTCCTTTGTCGGTCTGACTTGTCTTAAGAGCAACTGAGGAGACGCCTAAAGCAGGCTGGAAGACCCGGGCATGCTGGCAACGAGCTCCTTTTTTCTCCTGCAAAGCAGAATTGGCACGCATCGGCTCCCTTCTCAGAGGGCTGATGTGTTCGCCACATCACTGTTCGCTCTCTTTCACTGCCCCTGCCCCGCCCCGGGGGAAGCCCCTTTCCATCCATGTGGACCTAGATTTCCCTTGTGCATGCTGTGATGTTGACCTCAGAAAGAAGAAATGCATTTCATGTGACGCAGCTCGGCTATGCAACGGCCACTTCGAGTGGACTTCCCTCCCTGCAAAACAGGCACAGCCACAGTTTAAGGGTTTATGTTTGAAGTAATAAAGCTATTGTTTATCTTTTTCTCTCATGGAGAAAGCCCCACCCCAGCCCCCTCACCTACCCCCACCCCCGCTGGAATTATCATTAAGAAAAAGTTTAGATTGCTTGGTTTTACTAGGTTTAAAAATGTAGAAAAAATCTAAGGAAAATGTCTCTAAGCTCGTGAGTGGATTTTAAGCCCAAGGCGGAGACTTTTTGCTGCAGGTGAATGTCGCCCCAGTTTCAAGGGGAGAAGTGGGCCAGGGGACTCCCAAGCATGCATCCTGGGTGTCTTATGGTTTCCACTGCTGTGATAAAACACCATGAGCAAAAGGTAAGTTGGGGAGACGTTTATTTGGCTCACCCTTGGCTGATCATCACCAAAGGTAGTTAGAGCAGGGACTCACGAAGGGCAGGAACCTGGAGACAGGAGCAGAGGCCACAGAGAGGTGCTGCTTACTGGCTTGCTCCTCATGGCTTGCTCAGCCTGCTTTCTTATAGAAGTCCGAATCACCTGCCCAGGGCTGGCACCACCCACAATGTGCTGAGCCCTCCCCCACTGATCATTAATTGAGAAAATATAACTGGATCTCATGGAGGCATTTCCTCAACTGACGCTTCCCTCTCTCTGATGACCAGCTTGTGTCAAGTTGACACACAAAACCAGCCAGTACGGTGGGAACATGTATGGCCATTGCTGATGGCTGTGGAAGGCTCCCTCCCTCAGGTCAGCTGAGGATTGTCTGGGGCCCAGGACGGATCACTGCCCTGGAGACCTGAAGGCTAGCCCCTCATGTGAGTACTGTATTTAGTACCAAGAAGCAAATCTACAAGGTGCTTATTCTCCCAGACCTACCATCCCCACAAAAGGCTAAAGACACTCCTGACATCAACCTGCTGCCTCAAAACAAAAGTCAGAAGTTTTCTCCACAGGGAAATAAAAGGGACACACATCACCATAATGTTCTTGCATGACCTGAGGTTTTCCTGGCCATCCCTGTATCTCCAGGGATGGGTCCTTGTTATGTGTTTTCACACTGCTTTGTATGTAAGTTATAGGTCACAATATAGAAAAAAAATTAATTCATCCTTCAGTCTTCAGGTAGGGAGTTTTTTTTTTTTTTTTTTTTTTCTCGAGACAGGGTTTCTCTGTGTAGCCCCAGCTGTCCTGGAACTCACTCTGTAGACCAGGCTGGCCTCGAACTCAGAAATCCGCCTGCCTCTGCCTCCCAAGTGCTGGGATTACAGGCGTGCGCCACCACCGCCCGGCGGGAGGTTTGTTTTTTAATCTATAATTTTTTTACACTCCATATTTTATCCCCCACCCCCACCCCATCTACCCTCCAACTGTTCCGCATCCCATACCTCTTCCCCTCCCCCTGTCTCCACAAGGATGTTCTCCCCCACCCCACCTGACTTCTGAACTCCCTGAGGCCTCCAGTCTCTTGAGGGTTAGGTGCATCATCTCTGAATGAACACAGACCCGGCAGTCCTCTACTGTATGTATGTTGGGGGCTTCGCATCAGCTGGTGTATGCTTCTTGTTTGGTGTCCCAGTGTTTGAGAGATCTCGGGGGTCCAGATTAATTGAGACTGCTGGTCCTCCTACAGGATTGCCCTTCTCCTCAGCTTCTTTCAGCCTTCCCTAATTCAACAGGGCTCATCTGCTTCTGTCCATTGGTTGGGTGCAAATATCTGCATCTGACTTTCAGCTGCTTGTTGGGTCTTCTGGAGTGCAGTCATGCTGGGTCCCTGTTTGTGAGCGTTCCATAGCCTCAGTTATAGTGTCAGGCCTTGGACCTCCTCTTGTGCTGGATCCCACTTTGGGCCTGTCACTGGACCTTCTATTCCTCGGGCTCCTCTCCATTTCCATCCCTGTAATTCTTTCAGACAGGAACAAATATGGGTCAGAGTTGTGACTGTGGGATGGCCGCCCAGGTAGGGAGTTTTTAATCACTCAAAATATCTCTCAAAAGCTATGCAAAATAGGAATATTACTTATCTCTACTAGGAGCTAAAGGGTACATTTTCAAAACTCACTTCCTAGGGGCCCAATGATCTTCTATACAAAACTGGGAGAATACCAAATCCAAGCTGACAATGTTTTTCGTGACATTTTTAATGACAGCGTTAAAGTTCATGCATAGACTGACAAGGAGAGGAATCCCCAGTGTTTGTGCTCCACAACTTTGTACTGTCAGATTTTGATCTCTCTAGCATAGGCTGCGCTGAGCCCTGTCCTAGGAAGGTATTCTCAGATATTTTCCTGCAAATCAAAAGTAATAATGTGTTCCTTTTTGAAATAATCACAAAAGACTTTACTTTTGTAATTATTATGTAAGAATTTTACGTAACTATGTAAGAATTTTATTATTGTAATTTAAAATAATTATGGGAAATAATTAGAAAGAAAAGCTCACATTACTGCATTTAGCAAAAAAAAAAAAAAAAAGTTGGATTGAAACTCTCATTACAGAGAATACAAAGAATCATTTTTGTCATGGGAATAGCTTCGCCCACCATGGCCTACCTTTATTGAACACTTACTGCTTGGTGTTTATAAATGTCTTGCTTGCCGGGCGAATCCTGAGAGTCAGGTTGAAGGATCATCCAACTCCGTACTTGAGAAAACAGGGAGGTGCACACAGCATATATGCACCTTACCCAGTGCGTGCCACTTACTAACCAGGAAAAGTGAGACTCAAGTTTATCCCCCCACGCTGAAGTTTAACACAGACCCACTGCCCTGCACCCAGCACAGCCCTGAGACGACTGCCGCAGACCACAAAAAATTATACTGGCTCCTGTAATGTTAAATTTTTTCAAACCTTATTTTTAATGATGGCTCTTAAATGCTCTAACCTTCCTTCTAGCCCACCACCCACCAGAGGTAGTGGGAAAGAAAGGATACAGGGGAAGTGGACCTGCTTAGAAAGGTTCTTTGGAGCAACTCCTGTCTGCGTTGTCTGGAGATCGGCAGTTCAGTGCACAGGTCAGCGGCAGGGGCTCTCTGGAGGCGAGCGGGGGATGTCAGACATGAGGTGTGTGGTGGTGGTGATAGTGCAGCCCTTCTGTCTTGCTCAGCTCTGTCATTGGGTTAAGGGTGACACTGGCCATTAATGGAGAAGATCAGCTATTTATTCAGGTTCAGGAGGCTAAAAAGAATCCCAGGCTCAACCCAGGATTCAAGATAATCAAATGTGTCAACTCAGAAATCCGTATGGTATGTCACACACTGTCTCTACTGAAGCCCCATCCTGGGTGTCAGGTCCTACAGGATGAGAAGGTTTCAGAGTTTCTGATGACTGTCAGGGATCATCCTCAATTATTTTCTGCTTCAGCTCTTATGTGCCTCCAAGAATTCCTAATGGCTTTCCTACTTAGCATAAATGGATGATCAGTCACTGTAGGGGACAGGATAATGGCTCCTCAAAATGTCTACATCCTGACATCTAAACACAGTGAAATGAAGTTGTTAAAGTTGGGAGAAGTCAACTACTTAGAGACAGGAGATTAGCCTAGATTATGCTAGGGAGACCAGGTATTCTCAAGGGACCCTGAGGAGAAGGAGAACGAAAAGTCAGCATGGCAGCCTGATCCTGAATGGCAGAAGCTGGGGTGAAAGAAATGTGGCTACTTCCTGGAGGCCGTGTGTCCAGAAATGCCCTCAGCCTTGGAGCTGGAGCGAGCACAGAACTGCATGGAATTCTGGGAACTCCCACTGATATTTGATTTGGGCTTACTGATAGAGAACTTACACACACACACACACACACACACACACACACAGAGAGAGAGAGAGAGAGAGAGAGAGAGAGAGAGAGAGAGAGAGAGACTTCCACTTAGAAGCTTTGCTGAATGAAAATGCCGACACAGCTAAATCCTTAAACTCTGCAGCGATATGGGGCAGCGGGCACGTTTAGGAGCAAACAGGCTGAGCAGCATGGAGAACCACAGAAGGCTGAAGGAACTGCAGGGTCTCAGCTTTCATTTCAGTCTCACAGTGCAGTATGTGGCTAAGGATGGCAGTTAGAAACAACCATGCCTCTGCCAATGCTAGCAAACTCCATAAAGGTCAACTATGGTCCTCTTATATGCATGGAAAGAAAAGAAAAGAATAGAATAGAAAAGGAAAAGAAAAGAAGAGAAGAGAAAAGAAAAGAAAAGAAAAAAGAGAAAAGAAAAAGAAAAGAAAAGAAACTTTTTAGAAAGACAGTGTGTGCATGGTACAACTTAATGTTTCCCTCTCTCTTCTCTCTCTCTCTCTCTCTCTCTCTCTCTCTCTCTCTCTCTCTCTCTCTCTCTCAGCAATTTCCAGGGTTTTTTTTTTATTAACAGCTCTTAATTCTGATACCAAGAGCTTTTTATTCTGACTACAAAAATCAATACAGGATCATTTCAAAGACTCTGGGAAGTGTAAGGAAATGCATGTAAGAAATATCTTTCTACCACCCCGGCACCTGCAGAAAAATGACTGTCAACATCTTGGAAGGTCCTATTTCCATTGTTTTCCAAGCTGCTAAATGTGTCTGCATGTGTGTGCATGTGCATGTGTGTTTGTGTGTGTGTGTGTGCATGTTAAAGGTGGTTGTTACTAGCCAGACTATCTTGCTTGCTTTCTTGTATAACTTAACATTATGTAGGGGTCTTCCCAGCTCATCCTTACCTCTCAAAACCTCCTTTGTAACGAAGGCAGGATATCACAATGCACTTCTCTTCAGCAAGACAAGAAGACTGTGCTGATATTATAAATATATAAAAGACCAGCGATGCAATGAATAAGATTGTGTGAAAACCACAGACACATTTCACATTTCAAGTTCCTTTCCTGGGAGAGATGGTGAGAGATGTGGGATGTGAATTACTTTCTTTTTTTAATTCATCAGTCAGATTTATATTAGTAAATTCTCAACCCACAAAATGCCCTCACAATGAACTCAAAACTCAGTTGATATAAACACAAGCTACACACCTAGATGGGTAAATGCACCCAACTTGCTATTTAATCATCTATCTAAGAAGTCCCCAATACTTATGGATCCCAGGACTGAGTGGTTCTGGCTCCTCTTCCTCTCCTGTAGGTTCCCTCTTGCTTCTCCCTCTCCTTCCCTTCTTTTCCTCTCTCTGTCTCTGTCCTTGTCTAGAATTCTCAGCCCGCCTCCCTTTCTTACTGCCAATCACAGTCTCTCACCTTATCTTGTGCCTGCAATCCACATTTCCCCTTTTGTCCAGTTAAAAGACTCTTTCCTCTCAAATATAAATTGAACACAACTATTACCATTTTGTAAATTATAAAGATACACCTAACATCCAGTCCATCATTTTTGTCAATTAAATAGAACACTCTGTTATCTATCCTAACTTTAAAAAAGGCTTATAATTTCATATCTGTTATGTCCTGGCTTTAGCTTATATGCTATCTGAAAACTATCCTCTCAAATATATTATCTCAATGCTAATAGCCTGCGTTGGCTATGAGACTATAACTAGTCTTCAATCCTGTCAGAAATCCGAGAACAACCAATATTATCTGAAAATATAGGAAGCCAAAAACCGAAAAGAAAATTGCCCGTTGAAAGTATAAAACTGAGACATGTTCAAAAAGATCTGCCAGGTATTGGATGGTTTCAGTAGCTTTTGGGAAATGAGCTGAACTTTCCTCATTTCAGATACTATAGGCCTGAGCTTCCTGGGTTTTGTGAAAGAATTCATGTGTGTTACAGGCAGGTGGTCTAAGCCATTTTTCTTTTCCTTGGATCTGAAAGGTGGTAGGCTGGGGGAATGCTCCATGGTGGCATGAGCTATGTATGTGACGGTTGTTTCTAACAGAAGTGGCAGTTCCTGTCAGGAGGCTGGTGCTCCCATCCCCACTGAAGGAGACGTTCCACTCATGTCCCTGAACCTACAATGCTCTCGGGATGAATAGTCACTTTATTATAGGAGCAACCACTAAGCAAAGTGCGGCTCAGTGCCAGGAATGTGGCTGGTCTGTTCCCGTCACCTTACCCTCAGCACAGGATGATCTACACACAAAGACATTCCTTCTGTGCTTTGCCTCGTGGAGGCCATTTTGCTAATACACTCAGAGGAAAGTATTGATGTAGGACAGATGAGACCGTTACCACAGGAAAGGATGGCATGACTTCTTTTCAGAACCTACCCGATCTTCATCTCCAGTCCATTCACCGTCTGTGTATCAGTACGCTTTCTTTCCCTTAGAGAAAATGACTCAAACCACTTTGCAAATACAAACTGAGATGAGAAACAGCTCCTCATTGCAATGTTTCTGAGGAGCTGGACAATCTTAATACACGGTGCGGAAAGATTTGAGACAAATGGCCAGTCTGTACTTAAGATTGAAGCTATATAAAAAATATTTTTACTAGCATGGGGATTACATATTAAGAGGAAGAAATAAGTATTTGTTTACATTTTTGAAATAAAGCAGTAACTAATAGCTATGAATGACTACAGTCTGGAAAATGACAGAAATGCATGTGTGTGCTGATTATTACAAGTGCAGCTGCAAAAATATATTAAACACATGACTTTTGGCTCAGGCAAAAATTATCTCCTTATAAAAACAGGGATGCTAGAATTTAGCATTACGTTCTCAATTACAGTAATGGGCACAATCACTCCTGCGGAAAAAAAGAAATTGGCTTTCTTTTGAAGACAGTGACAGACACGCCAAGTCACTGCAGAGCTCTCTCTCTCTCTCTCTCTCTCTCTCTCTCTCTCTCTCTCTCTCTCTCTCTCTCTGTAGCTAAATCGAGACTCTGTCATTAATCATTCTGGATTTGTTGAAAAGCTTTCTATGTCAGGTTGGTACAGCACTAACCCACTATAGTTAATGTCATGATTCTCCCCCCACCTCTTTTTTTCTCACCCAGATGTTTTTAGAAAAAAAAATCAGAGTAGCTTTTGATGTAGAAGGATGAGTTCATCAGGCTGGTTCTGATAAAAGAGCTTCTTCTCTGAGAGAAGTAAAAGCTTAAAATATCTCCAGGGAGGGAAATTAGTTCCAAATAATGAATGTAAAAAAGAGGGAAAATCGCTCACAATGCTCTCTCTGTTACCAAGTCCTGACGAGTGTGCCGTGACAGTGGCCACCATCAGTGTTCACCCACGAATGCTTCCTAAGAAAGAGAAAGATTAACCCGGCTCATTCAAAGTGACAAGGTCAGATGTTGGACAGGGATCTAGGACCTCTTGAAATCAAAACCCTTGGTGCTGGAAGGCTTGTACCCTCTAATCATGTGAAGGTGTGATGTAGAGCTGTGAGCCAGTTTTGTTGGATCTGAGTACATACACATTTTTTTTTTCAGGCGGGCTCTCACTGTGAATTCTATGTCCTCAAATTCAAGCTACTCTTGGTTGGTCTTGCTGGGATTACAGGTGTGTGTCAACCCCCAGCCCCAAGCTTATAGTGGAACTGATCCCACCAATCGCTCATGTCGTCACAGACCAATCAAACTTTAGAATGGTAGTATTCGGCTTACTTCTCTAAGGTGTATTCCCTCACAAATACATCCAGAATATCAATCAATCATCATAATCCTGTTATCTTCTACCCATAGAAAAGTGAAAGCTCATGACACACCTCGGTCAATTGCGCTAAAGGACGGCCCAGAGCCTAGGACGGTGGAGCTCTCTCGACGAGGCCCTTACTTCTCTGTACTGTGACAACTGTCTTGTATGCAAAGCTGAGAGAAAGCACAGCTAGCATTCCCTTCCACATGGAATTCTACGAACTTGTTAAAAATTCCCACTTGGACTTGCCTCTGAGGTGGCGCTCAGCGAATCCCCCTGTAGTGTCTGATGCTCAGCCATTTTTGATCATTCTTCCTCTGTTAAAAAAGTGTGTGTGTGTGCACTGTGTGTCCTTTTCAGAGGGCTCAGACGAGTACAGCTCACCACTTCTGGAGGGAATGACTCTAGAACTAAATTCCAGGTGGCCTTACCCCAATCACTCCATATAAGTACCTTTTTGAACATGGGTTGCATGCTCAGCCCTATAGCAAGAACTTCCTGTGATCCTTGTTGACTTCCATGACCATTATGCTTTGAATATGAACTGATCCCCCATTCCTGTGACGCCCCCTTCCCCAGGTTCATTCATAAAGGTTTAAGCTCCAATCCCACATTCAGAAGTGGTCTTTGAGAAATGATCTGATTTAATCAACAGGTTGATTCATTCATGACCTAATTCATGCCTGGTATCATCTCAGGGATGTGGGGAGACTGGAGAATGGGGCTTAGATGGGCATAGGCCACTGGTGCTGTGCTTGTGAAGGACACAGCTCGTTCTCCACTCTTCTTTCTGTTTCTTTGATACCATGAGTTGAGTCGTTTCCCTCAACTGTATCCTTGTGCACCATTTTTCCTTTGCCATTAAGAGCAATGGAGTCAGATGAGGGCCGGCGCATTGAAGCCTCTGAAAGCAAGAGCCAGAATCAGATCTTTTCTCCTTCCAGCTGTTTCTCTCAGGTGTTTTGCCACAGCAAAGAAAATGGACGAAGGCAGTCTTTGTCATCCTCATTAAATAGGTTGTCTTGTCTACCAGGAAGTGACAAAGCCAGGATCCACAGTCCATCTTGCTACTCAAACTAAGTACCTTTCCGCTGGTGAGCCATAGACATGCATTCATTCACTAACCCCCGAGTGGTACAGGTGTGGCTCTTTCTTCTGCTGTGCATCTGCTGCCCCTTCTGAGTCTCTTCTAGTTCAGTACTCATCCTTCTGCGTCCACCATTATCTGGACAACATTTAACTGGAGAGGCAGAACCCAGTGACAGTTTTCATCCCCTGAGAGACCTGATATTCTTGGTGTAACATTTCCCTTGTGCAACTGAGCATCTGATAGCAGGCTCCTGTGGCTCACATCAGCCCCCCAGTGCATGCTGGTTCTGCAGGGCAGAGAGTGATAAATTGCCTGTCCCTTTGGCTGCTTGTTTTAAAAGCACGGTCATCCATCCAAGTCCCCCGCTTTCTGTCTCTCTGTCAAGTCTATCTGATAATGTTTGTGGTCCAGTAAAGTGAAAGAGTCTCGAGATGTCAAAATACATATCAGGGCACAGTTTCCTAAGTCTTTCTCATTGCATCCGCAAGTGGAACTGCATAGAAAGACTTGGAGAGCTCTGAACATAACATAGGAATCTATACTCAGTCAAATTCTGAAGAGCATGGAGAACTGGTGAACTTTTGAGAGTCAACAAACTTACCAATAGATTGCCAGCATACAGGATTTACAGCTGTAAATGCCCAAAGATTTTGAAGAAATTTAGGAATACACTTTAGAGATTCTTTATTTTATTTTGTTTTATTTTATTTTATTTTATTTTATTTTATTTTCATATTGTACAAGCAGCTCTGTAGGCAGGCGAAATGCCTCAGCTATTAAAAGTGGGGACACTAATTTGATCCCCAGTATAACCACCTATAACTCCATCTCCAGGGAATCCAATGTCTGGCCCATACATACACACACAGACACACCGACACACAGAAACACACATTCACACATTCACAATTCACACATACAGATATATACACACACTCAAACACACACAAACATACACGTTCACACACACACACACACACACACACACACACACAGAGAGAGAGAGAGAGAGAGAGAGAGAGAGAGAGAGAGAGAGAGAGAGAGATCATCTGCCTCCACCTCCCCAATGCTGGGATTAAAGGCATTCACTACCACTGCCAGGCTCATAAAAGCAAATCTTAAAAACAAAAATTCAGATTCACCATATTTTGCCCCATCCTTAAGTACATTGAAAGGTTTATCATTGACTGATCTGGAATCTAAAAATAATTTGCATTTTTCAATGTGAAAATTATTATTCAAAATGTTAATGGTGCTTTTGATGTAGACCTCCCAGTAAAGATGAACTCTACAAGTAGCCATGGACACATGGAAACATAAGTTGCTATAAATTTATTTATTTTTAAAATAATTTTATTGAAATTATTTTTCATACGATATATTCTGGTTATGATTTTCCCAACTCCTTCCAGATCGTCCCCACCCACTTAAAACTACATCCTTTCTCTCTTTCCTTAGAAAACAAACTAGAGTGTGATAACACAAACATGCAAAAGAAAAATGAGTCAAAGAAAAAGCACAAGAAACATATACAATGCAGAGACATTCACACATAGGAATTCCATAAGACCACAAAGTCACTTATACTATATATAAGTGAAAGACTTATAAGGGGTAAAAACAAAGCCCACACATTATGAGACAGAATCCCTCTAAAAATATCACTGACTTCATCTCGTGTTGATCGTCTAAGTCTGGGCATGGCCTGCCCTTAAGCGTGTTTTGTATAACCAGTGAGACTTCATTGGAAAAAGCTGAAGTTTTCCTTTGTGAGTGGTTGTTAATCAGAAATAGCTTCTTGGTTGGCGATGGGGCTTGTGCTCACTTCCCCCAACAGGCCCGTGCTTGCTGCCACATTCTCCGTGAGTTCATATCTGCCCCTGTTGGGTCTAGAAGGCCTATTTCCTTGGTGTCTTCCATCTCCATAGGCTCTTACAGTCTTTCCATCTCCTCTTTAGGACTGAGTTTTCCCTCCGGGTCTCTCACTCTCTGCACGTTGTCCAGCTCTTGGTCTTTGTATTTGTTCCCATCAACTGCAGGAAGAAGCTGCTCTGATGATGGCCGAGAAAGACACTGACTCGTGAGTGTGGCAGAATGTCACCAGGAGCCGTTGTCTCGCTCTGTCCCTCAGCGTTTAGTCTTCCTCTAGGTCTATGGCTGAACTAGTCTCAGGCTCTCAATCGTCTGGACACCGTCACGCGTGGGTTCCATCTTACACCCTAACCCTCTGGAGAAAGCTTGTCCCCCCCCCCCCCCCGCACATCAGTCAGCAATGGCCAATCCAGATAGTGATTGATTACTTAAGTCAGACCGTGGTTAGTTACTGCCATGACTTCTGTGCCACCATTGCACCAGCATCTAGTGCAGGGAGGTCACCATGTGGTTCACAGGGCTTGCCGCTGGGTGGCTGTTTACCTTGTTCCTAACAGGCTTTCTCTCCCGTTATTTGGTGATTCCATTTCAATTTATTTCTAATATGTTTATGTTTTAAGAAGTTTTTTTAAATAATAGGCTTCCATATGACCTCTCAAATGGCCCTTAATTTTATCTGTCCCTTCTTATAGTCCCTACTTTGCTTCCTCCTTCCCTCTCCATCTCCATGTAGTCCTCCCACTCCATTCCCATGGAGCCATCCCCATTCATTCCCATGGAGTCCTCCTACTCTATTCCCACAGAGTCCTCCCACTCCATCCCATGTAGTCCTCCCACTCCATCCTCATGTACTCCTCCCACTCCACCATGTACTCCTCCCACTCTATCGCTATGGAGTCCTCCCACTTCATCCCCATGGAGTCTTCCCTCTCCATCCCCATGGAGTCCTCCCTCTCTATCCCCATGGAGTCCTCCAACTCCATCTCCCCCATGTTTCTCTCTAATTATATATTTTATTTCCCCTTCCTCAGGCCACTCATTCCTCCCTGCTAGCCCCGACTCTATGCCTAACCTCTGTAGTTACAGGAATCGTAGCCTGCTTGCTAAAGACTTAAAAGCTAACATCCACCAGGCGGTGGTGGTGCACGCCTTTAATCCCAACACTTGGGAGGCAGAGGAAGGTGGATTTCTGAGTCGAGGCCAGCCTGGTCTACAGAGAGAGTTTCAGGATAGCCAGGGCTACACAGAGAAACCCTGTCTCGAAAACAAACAAACAAAAAAAGCTAACATCCACATACATACATATATAGATGCATATCATCCATATAATACAAGCTAATACACACATACAACACATATATAGAATTGCTATAGGTGTAAATGTCACGCTGTGGAGCCAATAAGTGAACAGGTTTTAACACACACATATATGACAAATATCTTCATTTACAGAAAATCATCTGATCTAGGAGGAAGATCAGAGCTATAATTTCTTAATTTGAAGACTAGTCTTGAATTTAGTACCATTTGTTAAGATTGCCTTACTTTGGTATTAATAATAATAATAATAATAATAATAATAATAATAATTTTTTAATGGTGCTAATTTTTAAATCTAGACTGCTGACTGGAAAGCCGATGTTCTGAGGTGGGCGTCTTTCTTCAAAGTCTCAGAGGTGCCCAGTCATGTAAACAGCTGATAGAGCTATTGTTGTGGAGTGTGTGGTCAGTTCTGTGCTGTCACTAGAGGTTCAAATTGCCTTGAAAATCAGGCTCTCAGAGCTGAGTGCTCATCCCGGTAGCCTCATCTGCTTCTTTGAACTTGAAGCTCTTTCCTCTGTTGGTCATTACATCCTCATGATTCCGGTCCCCTTCCCTGCGATGAACAAGGATTTGCCCACAGCTAAAGCTTGGACTTGTGATTTCTAAGTCAAGAGCCGGTAGCTGTGAGTGACAGGAGCTTTCATGTTGTGTGGGATTTCCAGTTCACAGCTCCTGTAGTGGTTGGATGTTCTGTTCAAAGGGCTGTGCAGAGAGGTCCACTGTTCGATATGGATTGCTTTTGGAATCGCTGGGCAGGAGCACTCGGCACCCATTCAGATGCTTGCCCTGGGTGGCCTCAGGAAGTTCCCAGTACTTCCTCGGGAGCTGAGAAGATATGTTGATATTGCCAACAGTTCTCGTCTAACCACAGTCTCTGTTGTCACAACCCAGGCCCTGTGCGTGGTTCTATTCCTGGCCTTGCTCTATTCTCTCTCAAACTATTTCTTCTACGTGCATTTTCTTCTGCCTGTAGTTCTTGCAATTTATTTCACCTTCTCCAAACAGAATTCAAACAGACATATATTCTGGTTGTTACCGGTCAAACCTCGCCTGTAGTAGCCAGCGGTACGCTCCCTGACTCCGAGCGCTTTTGAGACATCCTCCAAGAAGAGCTTGCCACTGGACAGCTGCATCGGGAGCCTAGGCAACATCTCTAGTGTGCAGACTCACAGGACTGTGCGGCTTTGACAATCTGAACTTTGCGTGGATTCTTTTACTGTGTCTAATGAGATGAGAGAACCACAAACGGCTGTACCCGCAGGCCAGAATGTTTCCCACGTAGAGGAAGTCAGGGTAGATCTTGCATCCCTGGGATGCCCAGTGATGGTAGCCACGTTCAAAGCTGACTCGGGTCATTCTTTTCATCGTTCAGAGACCCAGGACAACTTCCATGTTCATCAATCTCCCCAGGCTACATCTCCCTCCACCACCAATTGGGCCAGTCTGCCACTGTGTTTTTAATGGGCTAGACCTTTCAAGAAAGTTGATGCCCAGGCCCACGGTGCATAAAATGAACAGAGCTGCCCTTAGGTCCAGCCATAAATAGAACGAAGATCTGAGAGGCTGGTGAAAATCTAGGCAACCAAGATTTGGAGCAAGAATTGGCGTCTCCCTCAGTTTCAAGAGAAAATCCTGAATTTTTAGTACATTGAGCCTTCTGTGCAGTGGAGAGGGCTGGCAGCGAGGACTAGGAAGCAGTAGAGTGCTGGTCACTGTGCAGGTGTGCAGAAAGCTTCGGGAGTCCTAAGGACAGTTCGATGAAAACTTGGGGCTCAGCACTTAACACGCTCAAAAGTCACCAAGAGCTGGCTTTTATTTTCTATCCATAGCTGATGTCTTAGAAAATGAAACAGTGGAAATTAAAAAACGCCAACCTGATTAAATCAGTTATGAACTGCTTCCTTAGTCAGGGCAGAGGGCCCTGGAGCGCCCTGGACCACCCTCTGCCCTGACTTTACTAGCCCTTGGGGGTTGGGGATAAGCAGGTGAGGAAACAATGGCTGAGAGACTGGGTGCAGGGGAGAACTCTGCAGCAAGCTCACCTATTAATCCTCAGGAAGTGCCCTTTATTGTCTCCACCCAAGTCCCATCGGTCCCAAGCAAACAAGTCTTCTAAGTGGCAGTTCCCGGTTGGCTGGCATGGTCTGTATCACCAATCTTTAGGATCTCGGGCAATTAGATCCTCACCCTGAAACTGCCCCCGCAGCACACCCCAGACCTATTGGAAGGCTTCCGCCGCTCTGTCAGTAAGGCCTGCCGTTCCTCCTACATGAACCCCTTACATGAGAACATTTGAATAAAAAAAAATAGACTTTCAAAAGCAGAGGAAAAGTGTTGTTTGTATTATTTTATTTTTAATTATGTGTACGCCTGTGTGGAGGTGTCAGGTGTAGATATTCCTTCTCGTCCTCTGCAAGAGCAGTAGAAATTTCAATCCCTGAGCCCTGGATACTTTTAAAAACAAATGTATTTTTATTTCATAAGCTGGGAATTGAATCCAGGTCCTCTGGAAGAGCATTCAGTGCTGTTAATTACTGAGGTGTCTGGACGGTTCCCTCCCCCTTCCCACCCCCCTCTAACTGCCTCAGGGAACAGAGAGAGAAAACTGGGACTGACCTGTAGTACTGAAACCTCAAAGTCGGCCGACAGTGATGTACTTTCCAGCAAGACCACAGCCCCTATGCTTCTGCAGACAGTACTACTGACTGAGCACCAGTTAGTCCAGTGTGAGAGCATACAAGGGCGTTCTGATTTGAACCACCTCGGGGCACCACCGCACCTCTTAATGTTAAGAGGGACCTAAAATTGTTCCCTGAAAAAAGCCTTTTTTTTTCTAGACAGGGTTTCTCTGTGTAGCCCTGGCTTTCCTGGAACTCACTCTGTAGACCAGGCTGGCCTCGAAGTCAGAAATCCACCTGCCTCTGACTCCCAAGTGCTGGGATTAAAGGTGTGCACCACCACTGTCTGGCTTCAAAAAGACTTTTTAAAAAGTATCTTTTGTAACAAATTGAAGGCAAAAAGTTCCATTAGGTCAGTTCCAATGCTAAGAGCTACATAGTGTTTGTAAAGCTGGTATTCCCAAAGGCCCACAAAATGCTACTCAAGAATCCAGCACCTGTGTGTCTAATTATCTATTAACCAGATAACATCAGAGGGACACTCTAACTCCCTGGCTTAGTATCCTTATCTGTAAAATGAGGTATCATTACACACAGGTTTTTGTCCACCAAACAGGATCATTACAGCCAATTAAAATAAAGTACGTGAACACACTTTGAACACTGAAAATCTGAGCCTCCATCACTGCTGTAGTGCCTCCCAAGGACAACTCCTGTTACTCTGATGGAAAGATGAAAATGTTTTCCTCTCTTTAAAGCTTGCGTCCTTGCAAGAATTCGTCCAGTAGGAGTAGATGGCCTCCGACCTCATGGCCCGGCCAGGGACCACTTCCCGCAGGTGTCTCCTCACATCCTACCTTTCTTCATTTGCCTCCCACGGCAAGAAAACAACTCATCGGGGACCTCGGCTCTCCAAGCACAAAGTGTGCTCTCCCCTCTCTTTAGAAACAGAGAATCTAAAAACATGAAACTTGAGATGTTTATGATGCTGTGGGATTTCAGATGACCAACAATATTTTTCCTAACAGAAAACGGTGAACGTGAAAATACCTGTGCGGAGCAAAGCCTTTCCCACTTAACTACAAAACACGTAGAGTAAACATACCATGGCTTTCATGCACTTCAGGAGAATCTCCGTTGTTGCTTCACAGTCTGTGTGTGAGTTCAGATGCCAGTCGTGAGAGTCCAAGGGCATTGACCTTCAGCGAGTATCGTGCTCGGTCTCTTCCGCTGTATAAGGAACAAACGAGCAGTTACCCAGACTTTCCCACAGGATGCTTTGCAAAACAGATAAGCTGGGAAAACAATTAGCCCATAGTGAATAGTCAGTAAAGATGACGGCCATCGATATACGCATATTATATATTATACTGTAGTTATGCATTTGTACTAATAGTATATACGTAATCAATGTTAATTAATATAAGCCTATCATTTCATCGTGTTAATTGAGCACACAACTAATATGCCCGTAGCACATTTTCAGTGCCCTGTTGTTGTAGATCAGTGTGCACCTTCATTTCCCACAAGGTTCATGTGCAGAAGTCTGAGGTTCGCTCCCTCAGGATGAGACGTGACCATTGCCAAGGTCATCAGTTAAACAGAAGGTCCATGGGGAGGTCGCTTTCCAGCATTGCTGGTACTGGATGAAACAGGGTTATTTAGAGACTAGCATACACACAGGGAGCTTGTCCTGTGAAGATGAAGGCAAAGACAGGGAGAAGCAGTGGCTCTCGGCCCGATCTACTAGAAACGACATGAAAGGCTTGGGCAGAGTCCCCAGTACAGGTATCAGGAGTTAGCAGCTAGGCTGGGAATTGAACATGGACACTGCTAAATAGTATTAAGCAAATGTTTCTCTTGTCTCCACAACCCAGTCTGTGGCACACCAGTTCCTCTTCCTCCACGTTGCACCATCTTTCCCCTTTAGCTGCCTGTGGCTAACTGTGATCTGAGAACGTGAGAGGGAAAAATTCCAGAAATAAAAATATGGACAGTTTTTCCATCGTGAACTCAGTGAAATGTTGTCCACTGGACATGGGATGGGGATTGTCCATTTGTCCAGCTTCTATGCCATATACGCTATGACCTGTTGTGCTCAGTACTGCCTCCGTGATCAGACATCATCAAGACACCACAGTGCTCAAGCTGTGCTAAGGGTAGCTTAGTGTGTCAGTAATAAGCTTAGCATGCCTAATTTATAAATTAAACTGTATTATGGGTTTGTGTGCACTGTATAGGAGAAAGCATATACATTATTCTAAGTGCAGTATTAAGGCAGATATGCATTCATAAGTGGAGACCTATCTATCTCACAAGAAAATTATTCCTGTGAGTTATGTAAGAATCATTCTAGTTTAACCTGTGTACACATCTGTATCTGGTACCAACTGCTGTTTGAGGCATCCCCAGGAGCTGTTAAAATGTATCCCTCACTAAGAATAGTAGAGGATTGTGGTTCTTAGTTACAGTTAGCCCCAGTGGAAAATAAGTTAAAGGGTCTCTCACTGAATTTTGCTCAGAAGCTCTTGCCTCATCAGCATGGGGAGAGGGAGTGGGAGGGGGAAGAAGAGGGAGAAGGGTAATGGAGAGGTGGTCAGGACTGGGGGGGAGGGGAAAGGGAGAGAAGTGGGGGAGGGGAAGGGAAAAGGAGAAGGAGAGCTGTTTCTCTAGTTCATTCCTTTCTGTTTTCTTGCAGAAGCCATATTGTTCTTTTGATTAATTTTTCTCGTGTCAGCCCTAATAACTTAATGTTTTTTCCATTGAAGTTCCTCACTTGCATGTCTCACCTGCTAGTGCAGACTGCCCTGGGAAAGACAGGTACTAAGTAAATAAAAGTTTGAAGCCAGTTTTCCAAACCCATATTTTATCATCTTCACTACGGAGAGAAGGGACCTGTTGAACAATGGGGAGTCGAAGTTGTCTGGATGACAGGGTGACAGAAAGAGTTGCATTTTGGTTGAGGTTTGTGGGAAGGGAACTTACAATTAGAAGGCAGCCTGGGAACATATGAGAGCTTGGGGTACAGGCCAGGCCGATGACCTAAGTCGCCTGGATTGGGGGGATGGGACTTGACCGACAGCTTTGAGGCCAGGTCAGGATGGCAGTGTGACCTTTCACTGGGCTGGAAAGGGCTGCTGTCACAAGGGGAAGGAAAGTGTGGCTCTAAATCAAAATGTCCCAGAGGCACAGCTTATCTTGGGTCTTGGAAGGAGAAAGGGGTGGAAAAGGGGAAGTGGAGAGATGTTTACATTGTGTACCATGTGGTCAGACCAGAGGAGGGGTGCATGACAGGAGTGAACCCACACATGCCTGTCTATTATAGCGCTACCCACAACAACAAAGTTATGGCCAACAGCTGAACAGATAAACGTGATACATTCACACAATCGAGTCTCACTGAATAATGCTACCTGAAGAAAAATGGTTGGAACTGAAGGCTGCCATGGTAAGCAAGATAAGTCAGGGCTGTTCTCATGCGAAGGGCTTGCCTGTTGCTTTTATCCTTTTAGATGAAATGTCACTTTCCAGTTCACAATCCTCCCACCTTAAGCACCTAAGAAGCTGGTTTACAGTGTGCACTATCACACTTAGCTTTTTTTTTTTTTAACTTTAAATTTGTATGGTGGCACATGCTCTTAACCCCAAAATCAAAGTAGAGGCAGGCAGATCTCTCGGAGTTTGAGGCCATCCTGATCTATGTAGAGAGCTCTAGGCCAGCCTGATCTAAAAAGAGAGTTCTAGGCCAGCCTGATATATTTGGAGTTCTAGGCCAGCCTGATCTATATAGAGTTCTAGGTCAGCCTGATCTATATAGAGAGTTCTAAGCCAATGTGATCTATATTGAGAAGCCTACACCAGCCTGATCTACATACAGAGTTCTAGACCAGCTTGATCTATATAGAGAATTCTAGGCCAGCCTAATCTATATAGAGAATTCTAGGCCAGCCTGATCTATATAATCAGTTCTAGGCCTTTCCTGATCTATATAGAGAGTTCTAGGCCAGCCTGATCTATATGGAGTTCTAGGTCAGCTTGATATATAAAGAGTTCTAGGCCAGCCTGATCTATATGAAGTTCTAGGTCATGAGAGAGAGAAAAAGATAGTATTCTAGGCCAGCGTGATCTATACTGAGAGTTATAGGCCAACCTGAAATATAGATATTTAAATTTGCTTCTTAATTTGAATCTATTGTTAGAAAAGTTTTTATCATTAATAATAGTTTAAATTTTTCTTTAGTTTTCAAATAACTTGAATGGCTTGATTTTTTTTTTATATTTAACAATTGATCCCTTTGGAATTAACATATACCATACAGGTCAGGACCTATTATTTGACCCAATCAGGGAGTGTCAGAGGTATAGTAAAGTGGGCATTTGGGGGGCAATGAAGCTCAAAGCTGTATAAGATACCACTTCTGCATCAAAGTGTTCTTGTGAGAAGAATCAGGATGGTTCTGAAAGACAACTAAGTAATAAACATCATGAATCTGTATGGAAAAATAATCTAACAAAGAATTTAATTCCTCCTGACTGATTTTAATGATCTACTTGAGTACACAAAGATGAATACATACATGCACACATGAACACACATGTACACATACACACACATACAGGGAGAGAGAGAAGGGCAAATCTGACACGTGAGAGAATAACTTTTATAAATGACGAAAAATATCAACAATTATGGCAATATGGTAAGATAACACAAAATCATCTTATAGGATAGTCAGTCGTAAGGAGTCTCAAATGAAGTGATGTCATAAACAGATTTAAAGGATGAGGGAGACTTAATGAAGACGGTAAAGAGGAGGGCATTCCCGCCAAGGGAGCACTACCCTGCACAACAACAATCACCATGGTTTTGAGGACACAGAAGTGCCTCTGGCTGGCCTGTTCATCATGCTGTGTTTCACTAGAGAGGGAGTAAAGAGGGAATGCCCGTCCCGCCTCCTGCGAGATCAAGAACTATTTCTTAGAGGTGCATATCTTAGGCTCAGAGAGCCTAGACTCATCCTCGCAGTTAATCAGTTCTGGACTATGCATTGAGTAGCTGGTGGCAGCCTGCTGCTGGCCCATGAGCTATAGTTTGCCCGCTGCATTAAAGGCATGGTGGGGGAGCAAGGAGGGAGCAAAGTCCAGGAAGTGAAGAGAGGCTGTGCTTCTGGCCATCAGATCGCAGAGACGTCTAGCATGCCCGCTGCCACTCCGTGATTTTACCGAAAGATTTATCGATGTTGGATCGGAATCCTCTGGACCTTTTCATATTGAGGAAACATGAACCATAGGGCACATGAAAGAGTGATGTCATTGCCCCGTGGCTGAGTGGGAGCAGGGAAAGCTAAGAAAGGTGTGTAATAATCTTCCTCCAATTATGAGAGTCTTAGCCAGGGTTTGTATTCCTGCACACACATCATGACCAAGAAGCAAGTTGGGGAGGAAAGGGTTTATTCAGCTTACACTTCCACATTGCTGTTCATCACCAAAGGAAGTCAGAACTGGAACTCTTGTTCTCTCTCTCTCTCTCTCTCTCTCTCTCTCTCTCTCCCTCTCCCTCTCTCTCTCCCTCCCTCCTCCCCCCCCCCATTTTCTGCTTTTCTTTTTCCTTGTTTTTCTTTTGGGGGAGAAATCTTTCTAGGCTGTTCATGCCATCCAAGATTCTTGAACTCTAGCAATGGCCCTACTTCAGTCTCTCTGAGACACCGCTGTGTCCACTGCAGGCTGTTTACTGTACCCCTCTTCCCCTCCCCCCCCCATCACAGAGCAGAGAAGTACAGTTGGGTGTGCCTTCATCTTGGTAGTGGTGAAGGTAATTATTAATGATATATATGGATTTCAAAAAATCTATCATCCTGAGTATAAATCTCATTATGTCACAAAAGTAGTGGCTACTTTCCAACTCATTTGATCTTGAAGATAATACGTTTTAAGGTTACACCCATAAAGCAACAGTCAAGGAGTTGTAAAAGCAAAACTGGTGATCTTCATGTAGGAGCCAGCAGCCGTTTCATGGTGACTGGTTTAGTCAGCAATGCACAATGGCATCTTCATTTTTAGAATCTTCTGGAGACTGGGAGGCATTTTTTGATCAGGATAGTGATTGGGAACATTAGTTAGAAAGCAAACTATCTTTCAACAGGATAAACTTTCATGTTAATTCTATGATTCTCCAGTATGTCCCCAGACATTATGACATATTATTTTCAAAGCATAGAGATTAAAAACTTGGCCATTTACATAATTTTGATCTTCTTTGCTTAATTTTTCAGAGAAGAATGAGGTATAAAATATGTTTGGATTTCCCCCCAGTTACTGCTTGCTCTGTACCTGGGTCTTTTCAGCCCTTTACTAGTCTCAAAAAATGAAGTTTTTCTTACTAATACAGCTGTAACTCTACAGTCCTGTGACTGGGATGAAGGATTTTGGAGAGTGATCCCTTTCCTAGGCTGTTTATTGTTTTTGAGAGTTCAGATCTCACCTCTGACTGCCACTCACAGGTCTATATTGACAGGGGATGTGTTGATGGGTTTGGGGGAGGGGATGGGTTTGGGGGATGAGATGGGTTTGGGGGAGGGGATGGGTTTGGTATAGAGGATGGGTTTGGTATCGGGGATGGGTTCGGTGTAGGGGATTTGGATTTGGTGGAGTTGAGGTGTGAACAAGAGATTGATGCTGACATCATTGACTGGGAGGTCATTTTGTGAGGCAGCTCAGTGCCTGGGTTCCTACTTAAGCAAGCTGGAAACCAGCTGAGGTTGGTTTTTTTCATCTTAATAGGACTTAATAGATGTTTCCCTGGGAAGGTTCCTGCACAAAGGAATCACTATATCTAGTTTTAGAAGTTGCTAGAAGCTTGAGTTCATTCCCAGAAGCCACATGAAAGATGGGCACAGTACTGTGAGCACACATAATCTCCATGCTTAGTCATGGTAACAGCCAGGTCCCTGGGCTTTACTCCTCCACAATCTAGTCTACATGCTAAACTTCAGAACAGTGAGAGATACCTCATAACAGCAGGTGGCAAACAGGAGAGCGCTTGCCTCACACAGGCGAAAGGTGAAGATTGACAGCTGAGGCTGCCCTCTGACTTCCACATGTACACCACGGCAAGAACACACACACACACACACACACACACACACACACGCCGCATACAAAACCACATACACAAAAATCTGTATTTTTATTATTCATTGCAATACAAGAAAAGCTGTTAGTGTTGTTTCCCTTCAGATACTACCAAGTTAAATGTTTCCAAAGGTTAAAATAATCCCAAAGCCATCACAAACAAGTTTTGCACAAATATAATGATTCCAATGAAAACAATAGGTAGACACTGAGCCGGAAGGGCAGGGACCCCACAGCAGCAGGCCTGAGAACATCCCCCCTAGAAGCCGGCAGTACCGGAGAAGAACTCTGTGCTTGCTCCTTTACTTTGGTCTCTTCTCCATGAGAGCCCTGCCTGAAGGCAGTGATTACCTGACAGAGACAGAAGAGGCACCTGGACGGACACCTGGCTGGGACAACCAGCCTGACCAGCCCACCCTCCTCCCCAAACTTCACCTCTGTCTCTACCAGAAGTCCTTTCCAAAGGTCCCACCTAACAACTGGATACTGCCCGACTCCTGAGCCCCTCCCTCTGCACTCTGTTTCCTTCCTTTCTCTGAAACTCCTATAATGAAATCCTCCCTTCTAAAACTTGCCCTCTGTGGTTCATGAATTCCATTCCTCACATTCTTGAGACAAGAATCTGAAATCCACTGACTCAGTGAAAGTTTTATGTGACTATGCGTATGTTCGGCACCCTGACGTCTGAGCCAAGCCCACGCAAGAGTCCCAAGAAGGGCTCTGCTGCTCTCAAAGACACCAGGTATTTCCACAGCATAGTCTAGATTAGCACAGATACTGTAGTCTGTTTTTGTCCCAAAAGACAAAACAAACAAAGAAACAAAACCCACTTAATTATAGAGAGAAAAAGAGATTATTGCCTTCATGTTCCTTGCCTGGCACATTAAACCAAGCTACTTTTTATATAACTGGGAAAGAACAAGGAAGCAGGCAGTAAAGATCTGAAACTGGGAATTTCTTCAACAATAGACAAAGTTCTTTCTAGGAGAAAACAAAACAAAACAGACAAACAGAAAAATGGAATGGATACACCTCTGTTGCTTTCCCTATAAAAATGTTCCCAAGGAGTGCCTACTAATGTTTAATAACTGACTCTCTGGGGGGAAAAATGCATGTGTTACATATGCTTACTTTATATATAAAGTGCACAGAACAAAATTTAAAAATGGGTTCAGGAGGATGGTTGATTATACACTTGCCATACAAGTGTGAAGACTTGAGTTTGGATCCCTGCACCCATGTAAAAAGCCAGGTGTGGTAGGTAGTGTGTGCCTATAGTCTAGCTCTAAGGATGTAGAGATAGGGAGGACCTCTGAGGCTTAGCCTAGCTGGTCAACTACTACCACCAATCAGTGATGCCAATGTCTGTTAAGAGACCCTGTCTCAAATGAACATGGTGGGCAGTTACAGATGATGACACTTGGTGTTGACTTCTGGCCTCCATGTGTATGTGAATACCTGTGAGGGTGCACCTCCTGACACAGGAACATGGATGCCACACATGCACACAAAACTAAATAAAAATACTCTACACCCATATTTGTAAACTCCACATCACAGTGGGTTACCACAAGAAGCTTTTGCTTTCTGTCGAGCCTTTGGCTCTACAGATAACCTACAGCAACAGTGGGTGATGTGTGCTCCCAGCGCGGTTGTTGCTTCACATGTGTCTGTGAACAAATTGCTGTCCGAGACCGTGGGATAACAAAGACACACGTAGGGCATTCCTCACTAGAGACAACACAGGGTAGTGTTTAGTTTTTGCTACCCCCACTTTAAGCTCCAGGCAGGCCACACTACCAGCCCTGCCCAGGTTCTCTCAGATCTGAGAATGAGACATAAATACACATATTAGCTTATTTTTCAACCTGCCTTATTGGCTCAGTTGCTGGGTGCTTCTAATCTCCCACTGCTGGAGTGCCCTTCCCAGTACTCTTAGCTCAGCACCCTAAATCTGCCCTCAACTTTAGTTGCTCAGTTACCTTCTCCTTGTTCAGCAACCCCAAACTGCTCTCCACGTAGATGCATTTCTAATCTCCCACCTGAGGAAACAAGCAGCCTAGGGTCATGCCACCCAAGAGCTCACATGGCTGGCCACCTTTTCTCCCTTAGAAGTATGGCAGAATTTTCCCTTTCCTTAACCTCCTTCAGGGACCCAGAAGTTCCACCTCTTTCCTCCCTCCAAGCAATTGGCTTCTGGCATCTTTATTGATCAATCAAGAACCAATTGAGGAACAGGACCTTAGCATCAGAACCACCCGCTACACTCAAGTTACTTCACTGAGTCATAAATCTGATCTAAACAGAATATTCTCTTATTTTTCTGTTCTATTTAAAATGAAATAGCTACACACACTTTCAGGTTAACTCTAGCTCATGAACAATCCATCAATTTTTGCAAATGTAGATGGTCATCAACTCAGTGGAGAACCTCAATTACAGTGTGTAGCTTGCTACTTTCTTTTATGCAAATGCTCTTATCAAGACTGAAAGAAAGCTATCAGCATGTTGTTCATGAACACAGCCAGGGGTTGAAGGGAGGATATGAGCAGTAGGAGACTACCACACCATATTTCTGTCATATAGGTAAAGGTGCAATATCCTTGAAGGTGTAAGAAATAATACCTTTAAAATGACTAGATAACATTTCTTTCTTTTCTGTATTAGTTATTTCTCTGTTGCTGTAATAAGACACCATGACCAAGGCAACTAATAAAATGAAGCATTTAATTGATTCTGTGTTTCCAGGGGGTTAGAGTCCTTAACAGCAGAGCAAAAGCAGAGTTTCAGGAATAGCTGAGCGCTCACATCTCCAAACATTACAGAAATAACATGCCTTCTCAGTGAGAAATCGCCTCATATACTTAGAAATGAAGGAAAGGTTCTTTAATCATGCTACCCTTGCTCTTGGCTAATGCCCAAGGAAGATCTGGCCTCCAACAAAAGATTCTACTACAGAGATTACAGATACCCCATGCTTATACATTCCACAAACACTGTTATCCTTAAATCTCTTTCAGGTCCCAGCCCCAGATTACACTTCAAACAATTTAAACAGAGACAGGAGACCAACAAGTCTGACCACTTAAACAAATAAGAGAGTCACACAACAAAGATATTAGAATGTTGCCAGAGTTATTTTTAAGTACAGCAGCAGCATCCTTTTTTGAATAGCTGTTACTCAGGATCATTTTGCTCACAAGGTAACGTTATGTTTTCCTGATAAAAGCACAGGGGACTTATGGCAGACCAGAACTTAACAGTGGTTGTGACCTGCAAAGCTCCTCTCCAGCTGCCCCCTTTGTTATAGAAATAGGGTCTAATGGATGGTTTACATCTTAAAGTCCCAAATTTCCCTTTTTTCTAACAGGCCCGATTAGCATATTATTTTGCTTTGGGCATTTTAGAGCCCATTTTAGACATATAAGATAAATTTCATTTTTGTAACTTAATGTCTCCTAAGCAAATCTATTAATAAATTCTTTATAACATTAGTTTAATCACTTTGAGTTGCTTCTACATCAAAACCCACAGAAGGCAAAGAACATAATGGAACTGTCTTGAGGCTTTTGAAACCGGCAAGCCCACCCCCAGTGACACGCCTCTTCTAACAAGGCCATACCTCCTAATCCTTCCCATAAAGTTCCACAAACCTGAGACCAAGTAATCAAGCAGGGCCCATGCTTACTCAAGCCACCATAATTACTTTTAATTTATTTAGTCACAAATTGATAGTGTTCACTTTTTAGTAATACCCATGTTTAACAGTGGAGCTTGCAACATTCCTGGAAATTTAATAACTGGTTCTTAGGAACCAGTACAAACCAGCTTCTGCATATCACTGGCTGTAAATACAGGGAGTTTATTTGCTGACTTACAGAGGAATACTTGGAACATCACACCCCTAGGCCTGGATATGACAGACACGAAGTCCAAAACCACAATGAGATTGCATGCTTGGAAAGACGATAGCAGAAAGGAGCTTCCCAGGAACTAATAAGTATAGTCTAGGTAGCACAATCATCAAGAACTCCTTAGCTAGAACCTTGATTGTAATAACCAGTTAGGATGCATACTAAAAGTGATATTTAACTTGAATTTTAATGGAAGCATCAAAAGTCTATGTCCAGAACTTCTAACCCTGTACTCTGTAATAAGATTTCTGAGTGACTGAGAACATAGGAAATAGGGTGTAAAGTAGCTGGACTGTATTTTACTCAGGCACTTCGTTCTCACTGAGGAACTGATGACAATGCTTTATTCCATGTGACCGAATGACCTTTCTAGCTCTCAATCCCTCTGTGCTACCATGACTCCAATCTACCATGTCCTGAGAGGTCTGCTGATGACTCACGGTCTTGGAGACAAAGTGGGACTTTTTAAAAAAGTATCTATTTGTATCATCATCCCTAATATTATTATTTAAAAATATTCCCAGTTCTCCCGTACTGACAACACAACTAAGATTTTTATGCTGTTCATTTCAGTTATCTCAGGATTGGTGGATAATGGTTAGCTACAGTGTGGTCCTCATTATTATTTTTTAATTGTAATGTGTGTGTGAGGGGAGGAAGAAGGGAGTAGGGAGAGAGGGAGAGGGAAGGTAGGTTGTGCATGTGTATACAGTTATGCTTGCCTACAAAAGGGTATGTGAAAGGCCAGAGGTTGACACTGGGTATCTTCCTAAATTGCTTTTCACCTTCCTTTTGAGATAGTCTCGAAGAACTTGGAGCTTGCCATTTTGGCTGGGTGGAAGCTGCGGGGTAAACCTGTCTCTGTGCTCTGTCTACCCTCAAACACTGCAGTTATAGGTATACAACAACCTAGATTTTTACATGGATTGTGGGGATTTGAACTTAGCTACTCATGCTTAGCAGCAAGCACTTGACCCTTTGAAGTGTCTCTCCTAACTAGATCCTTTCTTGACCACAAACCCATAGTCATCTCTGCATCCTGAAGCTTTTGTGTCTGAGGACTGGACTACGCAAATCAGTAGCTCTCTATGTTGCATTCCCTGGGTCATTGCTTGGGTTTAGCTATCATAATCGGGCTAAAGTGGGACCTCTGTTAGATCCCCATCCCAAGATTATCTTTTCTTCCTTTCCTGTACCAGAAGTGCATACAGAGATGATGAATGGTCATGTTGCAATCACAGAATCTGCTTGCTGTACCTTGAGGGTGAGAAGACATGACACTGAGATGCTGAGGTTTCTACTAGCAAATGTTCACACTGTGCGGGAAGGCGTGTGTCTTCATTACTTTGCTGTCTTTTTTTCTGTCGCTGTGATAAAACACCCTGACAAAAGCAACGTAAGGGAGAATGGGTTCGTTTTAGATCAGGGTTCAAAGGTTGCTGTGCTTCATGCTAGTGAAGTCAACAAGCAGGAGCTTGAGACAGATGCTCACATTTTATCCATGGTCAGACAGAGAGCAGTGACTGACTGTTCTCACTCTCTTTCTCCTTTTTGAGTTGGTCAAGATTCTAAACTAGGGAATGGTGCCACTCACAGTGGGCAGGTCTTCGCACTTTAGTTAACCTAATCAAGGTAACTCCACACAGGCCCAGAGGTTCAACTCCTAGGTGATTCTAGAGACTACCTAGTGGCTACACAACTCAAGAAATGATAACCTCTTCCACAGCAGTCACTAGCAGGCACTAGGGGCTCAGGCAGAGGTGGGATCTCGTGGATACCAGGACTGTTATTTTCATATTCACCAATTCTCAGGGAAAATGGCAGCCCAGAGAGGTTAACTCACCCAAAGGTACAGACCTAGGAAGAAGTTGGGGTGGGATCACACTCAAGTCATCTGACACCTGGGTCCAGGAACTTACACACTGTGACCTCTTAATCATCCAGGATAATCCCTCAAATGTGGTCAAGAACTAAATAAGGAATAAAGGATACCACATTGTGTTCGATGATATACTTGGTATACAGCACTAGTTACAGTATTTGTAATTATAATGTTCTCTCCCATTTTCTCTATTCTAACTAGGTGGAGAAAAGTAAGTTTGTATTTACACCCTGCTTTGAAAGTCTGGATGCAAGATGATGATCGTTTAAAGTCTCAACAGCTTGCTCCCTAAAGACTAGACAGTTTCCCCCCCTTATACAAACAAGATGAACCTCCATTTAGTTCTGATGACATTATCACTTCAGGGAAGCAATGGTCACTTGAGATCTGGTGATTTTTTTTAAAAAAATTTCCAAAGTGACTGAGAAGAGGCTTAAGATGATGATCTATCAGAGAGGGAATTAGGAGGCCTTTCACAGCAACACTTCAGAGAACCCAGAGTCCCTTTGTCCTGTATTCATCTCAGCAGCGGATGGGAGAAAGGCTGCATTTCCTAAATTAGAGAAAGCCTGTTACCTGCAGATTGCAAATCTTGTCCAAAGAAAATAGGACTGTGAAGGTGATTCTACTGGTAGCAATTTTCCAGCAGTCATTTAGATCTCTCAGAAGTTGTTCCTCCTACAGCTGTTTTTCTTTTCTTTTTTTCTTTCCTCCCCCTCCCCTTTTCTCTGTCTCTCTTTCATTTTGACAAAGTCTTGCTTTCTAGCCCAGGGTCAGTCTCTAACTCAAAATCCCCCTGCCTCAGATAGGAAGTCTGGAGACTTCCTTCTTGAGTGGCTTGCTCCTATGGTTCTGATAAAGAAGGCTGTGCTTGGTGGTGCTGGGGCATACCTCGGTAGAGTATCTGGATGGAACCATTGACTGGAGAACCTAATTATCAATCTATAGTATCAGGGTTGAGCAGAAACCTATACAGCTTTCTGTGGTATTTTGCTCATTTATAAACATACTCATTCCTGATTCACTTATTAAACATAAATGTATAAGTTCGCGTCTCGAGATTGCATATGCCAAACACCAATCTAGAGTATGAGGTTGCAACCAGAACAAAATATACTGTGATTACTTTCTCTGTTGTAGTTTTCAACAGGAAATTAAATGTCGAATGGGGGGCTTCATTGTGGATTCTCTAGGGGAACTTCATGAAGAGACCATGTAAGGGAACCACAGGCTCACGGCTCACAGGCTCACAGCTCACAGGCTCAAGGCTCACAGGTGAGGAAGCAGTTGTCCTCTCCTAGACCTGAAGACTCAGTTCTACAGCTATGTTGACATTGAGCATTAAAGTCTGTCTTCAAAGTCCCTCAACCTCATCTCGCTAAGACCAAGGCCACTAGGCAGCACCGTCTATGATGTCTGAGATGCTGGAAGGACTGGCCTTGTGGTCCTGTTTCATAGCAACAACAGCACCTAAGTTATGCTTTTATTGACAGTTTAGAAGTGTATTTGACTGAAACTGATCTACTTTAGTCACTGTGGTACTTGCTCTGTTAGTCTACTCTGTACCAGATGCCGTGCTAATTCCAGAAGCCTCTGAGAACCCCAAGTGCAAATAACAAGTCCGAAATGCCAGCTAAGTGGGGATGTCTCTTAGGGCCATGACCATACCATGGCCACCTGGGCTGGAGGGCAATGAACAGTAACCAGGTCCGTCACTCTGCAGTGTGCCATGTGACAGGCAAGCCTCTGTTTCCTGTTATTTCTTCTTGCTGCTCTATTTCAGAACATGGCTGCTGTTAACGCATTTCACAGTGGAACTATTTAGCCTCTGGAGGACACTGAAACTGAAAACCTCTTATTGTTGGACTCGTGGTGTTTGGGGCTTGTTAAATTCCCCCTGGAATCTTTCTTAGGTATTTCTAACAAAATCAGTTACAAGAATAACTTCTTAGATGTATAACTGTAGTGAAAATGGAAGTGCTTGTTGCACGTTATATATAATGTATGAGAAGGATACTGTTGTCCTTTGTTATAGATAAAAGAGACAACATCACAAAGTCCTTGGTAAAGAAGTAGAGCTCTCTCCTCTGTCTGTCCTTATCCAAGCCTGGGTTCCTTCCACCACATGGCCTTAAATATCCCTTGGAGAAACATGCTTTCAAATTACACTTTTAATTCTCCAGGACCAAGAGACTCCATTCGTACCGTGGAAGTATGACTGAATGGTGTCGTCTGTACCATGCCTGAGGCCCGAGTTAGAAGATATAGATCAGAACTCTCCTTTTCTTATTTTAAAACTCCAGGACCACTTGATTTACAAACACTATCAGGGAATAGCACTTTTACTATTCAGGGCTCCATTCAGACAAAACTTAAAAGTGGGCCTGGGTCTCCCCCCCCTCCTCCCCTGCCTCAGCCCTCCCCACCCCACCCTCACCCCTAACCCCCCCCCCGCCCCCAGCACAAAGCCTTCATCGGAGTTTTTGCAGCTCTCTTCCCACAAAAGAGCCTCTTAGCCAGTGCTGCCAGGCTGATCCTCACTGCCTGAGGCTTCCCAAATCCTGCTCCAGTAAACACAGGCTCTGTGGCACCCAACCCCGGGTCTGTGGAAGCACCAGATGTCCCTCATCTTTCACCATGTGTGTGTGATCTTGGGCCTACCTCACTTGGACAGTAAGCAACTGCCAAGTGGAGGATAAGCATGGGGCCCAAGCGCAGTGTTTATATGACGCAATGTTCTTATTCCCTGTACCCTGAGAAGAAGCCAGGCGAGTTTAGAATTCGTGAATTTTGTAAGAAAGAGCCAGCAAGACTGTATTCTGGCATTGCATTCTTTTCCCCCAGCATCGACCTTCAAGTCTCTGCTATCCCCTGGGTATTTCTGACACATCCTTTTCTGTCTCAATTAGCCAGGTTTCCGTGGCTTCAACACAGGAAATCCCATAATGAGCCTGTGCTTTCTGTTGGCTAACCCTCATGCTGCATCTATCCCGAAGCCACTCCCTCACCCCTCCTACAGCCATATTGCATCTTCTAGGCCAGGATATCTATCACACCCAGGGTTCCTGCTAACCTAGTGGGCAACCGACCTCTTACAATGAGCTAGCAACAGAGAGAGGAACTTCCTAGGTCCCTTTCCCAGCTCCGACTCCAGATGTCTGTATGAATCCTTATTCACATAGTTATGGAAGCTGTGGTCAACAGCTACTCAGTCTCACCACGGTCTTTCTCTCAGGACCGTTTGCTTCTCAGCTTCTGGAGGCTGGCAGTATGCTTTATTCTTTCCCACTCTGCTCTGAAAGAGGGTGGTGTCTTAGTTAGGGTTTTTCTGTTATGACCCGACACCATGACCAACGCAACTCTTATAAGGATGACATTTAATTGGGGCTGGCTTACAGGTGTAGAGGTTCCATCCATTATTATCAAGGCAGGAGCATGGCAGCATCCAGGCAGGCATGGTGCAGGAGGACCTGAGAGTTCTACATCTTCATCTGAAGGCTGCTAGCAGAATACTGGCTTCCAGGCAGCTAGGATAAGGGTCTTAAAGCCCACACCTGCAGTGCCTACTCCAAAAAGGTCACACCTACTCAACAGGGCCATACCTTCTAATAGTGCCACTCCCAGGGCTGAGCATAGGCAAACTTTCACAGGTGGGACACACAGGATCTGTGGGTCAGAGGAGTAAGGATTACATAGAGCACAGGTGGGGAGCACAGGTGGGGAGCACAGGTGGGGAGCACAGGTGGGGAGCACAGGTGGGGAGCACAGGAGTAAGGATTACATAGTGCAAACTCCAGGGGTTGGAGGGTCTATCAAAAGCCAAGTAGATTCTAGTTTGCCCAGTTTGGGAAGCTGGCACGTTTCCTGTCAGGAACTCAGGATAAAGTTTAAAGTTCTTTTTTTTTTCTTTTTTTTCTTTTTCTTTTCTTTTTTTCTTTTTTCTTTTTTTTTCTTTTTTCTTTTTTTTTTTTTCTTCTTTTTTTGGTTTTTTCGAGACAGGGTTTCTCTGTGTAGCCCTGGCTGTCCTGGAACTCACTCTGTAGACCAGGCTGGCCTCGAACTCAGAAATCCACCTGCCTCTGCCTCCCAAGTGCTGGGATTACAGGCGTGTGCCACCACCGCCCGGCTCAGACTGTAAAGCTCTTCCAAGGCTCACATCCACCCCAAGTCAGAAAAAATGCCCATTATTTTAACCTTAATACTCAGCTTTCCACTTGGATTGTCCAGTAAAGCTGCCTTCTTAGATCTTTTCCAGGACCTTTTTCCAGTCTACACTACAGTGTCTTTCTTCTATGTCCCCAGATGCTGATGTCTAATTAACAATTACAAAAGAAAAAAGGGTCATTTATCTTTTAGGATGATTCCTTTCCTTTTTTTTTTTTTTTTTTTTTTTTTTTTGGTTTTTTGAGACAGGGTTTCTCTGTGTAGTCCTGGCTGTCCTGGAACTCACTCTGTAGACCAGGCTGGCCTTGAACTCAGAAATCCACCTACCTCTGCCTCCCAAGTGCTGGGATTACAGGCATGCGCCACCACGTCCGGCTCCTTTTTTTTTTTTTTTTTTAAACAACAACAACAACAACAACAACAAAACTTTATTTATTTAATGTAGGAGTGTTCTGCTGCAGGTACCTGCAGGCCAGAAGAGGGCATCAGATCCCATTACAGATGAATGTGGTTCCTGGGATTTGAACTCAGGACCTCTGGAAGAATAGCCAGTGCTCTTGACCACTGAGCCATCTCTCCAGCCCTGAGGATGATTTCTTAAAGGTTTAATTTTATTTTAAATTTTGCCTTTATATAGGGCTGTGCTCCATGTGCGTGCAGTGTCTGCAGAGGCCAGAAGAGGCCATTAGATGCCCGGAACTGGAGTTACAGATGGTTGTGAGCTACCGTACAGGTGCCGGGGATCTAACTGGGGTTCTATTGAATGGCATATAGTATTCGTAACTGACAGACCATTTCTCTAGATGAAAGCTAAAAATTCCTCCTGTCGGTGATGGTGGTGGTAGTGTGTGTGTGTGTGTGTGTGTGTGTGTGTGTGTGTGTCCTGGTATGTGTGCATGAGAGTGAATATACATGTGTGTGTACATGTATGCAGAGACTAGAGTATCTTCAATCACTATCCACTTCATGGTTTGAGACAGGGTCTCTCACTGAACCCGGGCCTCATCAATTCAGCTAAGTTAACTGGCCACTGAACCAGTTAACTTAATTTTAAAATAAAAGTAAACCTTTAAGAAAGCATCCTAAGGGCTGAAGAGGTCAAGAGCACTGACTGCTCTTCCAGAGGTCCTGAGTTCAATTCCCAGCAACCACATGGTGGCTCACAACCTTCTGTCTCCACAGAATTTGCCTTGAGGAGCTGTGCCACCACACTCAGCCTTTTACATGGATACTGGGAATGCAAAAGCAGGCCTGTCTGCCACTGTGGCATGCTCTCTGTCTTCTGCACCCTCCCCCCAGCCCCAGGAAATGCATTCTTTGATGAGTTATTTCCCTAGCCATGTCTGTGGCGGGTTGGTATTCCCTCCCCCACCAGCCTGGGTCTATTAGCAGTGATTTATTTCCAATCAATAATGATTCAATTTATTTGCAGAAGTCCCTTATGTGACTCAGTTATGCCGGTCATATAAATAACTCATTGTGACCTGGCTGACTGGCTCTCACGGTGATGTAATCTGCTTAACCCAATTACCAGATTGATCATAGAGTCCAGAATGGTTAATGAAGAAAAATAGCTCCAATCTCTCTTTAGAAACAGATGCCCAGGAAGCGATAAAGTCAGTGGTCATAAAATCATGTCGTTGTGAGAACATTCAGAAAAGAAAGTGGTACGATTTGAGTTGTGCCAATCAATGTCTAAAAATATTTAGGAGGAATCATTTAGGATTCATTAGCTTAACAGAGGATGAAGAATTTACACAATGCCTTTCAGACACTTTCAGAAATACTTGTCTTGGGCCGGGGGCGAGGCAGGTAATGTTCTCGTGTTTGCTGAGCATCCATGAAGCACTGGGTTGGACCCCAGCCCCGCATGACTGAGCATGCTGGCACATGCCTGTAATCCTGGCAGCACTCAGGAGGAGGCGGCTAGAGGATCACGAGTTCAGGGTGTGCTTAGCTGAGTTGAAAGTCTCACAGAGCTAGTCTGGGATACCAGATACTGTCTCGAGATCAAAAATAAACAACAAACTCATTTATTAAAGTGTTTCTTCTCCATCTAAACACAGCTGTGGGCTCATCTGTCTCAGTCTTTCCAGAGGATTTGGGGTCACAGTGAGGTGACCCTCTCGCTGCCTTACACCTGGGTCTTCATTTCCTGAAGATCAGGCCACTAGGTGACCTTCCCAGCAGCGCTTCAGTCAGACAGACGTGTGCCACAAGAGGCACTTCCCTTTTGTCCATGTGAAAGTTTCACACCAATGTCTTGTTTTCGTGCTTTTCCTAACAGGATTGGGCACACCAGGTTGTCTCCATACCTTGGAACCATCAGAGCTGAGGCGCCCTGGTGTTCACTGAAGTTTGGACTCCAGAGTTAATTTTGGGAGGGTTGAAAGGGAGAACCCAGTGACTGGAGTAATAAAAGAGAGAGAAGAGAGTGAGCACACGTTTATCAAGCGTGTATGATGCTGTCTTAGGGTTTGTATTGCTGTGAGGAAGCATCACGACAGAGGAGAAAGTTGGGGAGGAAGAACCCTGACTGCTCTTCCAGAGGTCCTGAGTTCAATTCCCAGCAACCACATGGTGGCTCACAACCATCTGTCTCCACAGAATTTGGATTGAGGAGGTGTGCCACCACACCCAGCCTTCACACCCACATTGCTGTTCATCAATAAAGGAAGTCAGAACAGGAACTCAAACAGGGCCGGATCCTGGAGGCAGGAGCGAATGCAGAGGCGTGCAGAAGTGCCACTTACTGGCTCGTCTTATGGATTGCACAGCCTGCTTTCTTACAGAACCCAGGACCGCCAGGGTAGAGACAGTGCCACCCACCGGGGCTGCCCCTTCCCCTTCCGTCACTAAATAAGAAACTGCCCTCTAGCTGGGTCTTACAGAGGCGTTTTCTCCATTGAGGTTCTGTCCTTTCAGATGACTCTACTTTGTGTCGAGCTGACGTCCGACTGGCCAGCACAGTTATGTTCAGTAGGGTGGTAGATGTTTTAAAGATAAGCTCTTTGCTTTTCTACCAATTCTGGGAGGATATTTGGTTGGTTCTCACACTTCAAATTAGGGGTTAGAGCAGTATCTCCAGTAAGTGGCAGTCCCATAATCCAGACCCAGGCTCAGCTCTCTGGCCTTCGTGACTGTTCTCTTCTGTTCATAAAGTAGAGTCTCTTTGCACCCAGGGCCCCCGTATTCTGTAGGTCCCATGTGTTTCTTCCTGCAGAAGCATAAGACAGAGCTGCAATTCATACAAAAACAAAACAAAAAAAAACAAAAAACAAAAAACAAACAAACCTGTTAAACCTCAACACATTCTAAGAGCAGATAATGAGAATAAATTATACACACCCCTATAAAGAAATACTACGCACTGAAAAATCAGTGTAATTACCATGTAATTATTTTTATGCTAGTGGTATTTAACCTTTAACATACTAAATAGGTTTATGAAAAGAAACATAGGTAACACAAAGAAACATAAATTAAGTCCTTGATGTAAAAATTTGTTTACACCAAGTAAGGAAGTGTGCATTTTACATCTCAGGAAACCTTTTATGTCAACACTTAAAGAGCCTGGATTCAGACTGCAGAGAGCCCTGGTCTGAGTTCGAGCCTGGCTACATTCTGGCCTGGTGTCCACAGTCCGGATGTAACTTAGTGCTGCGAACACCTGCTGAAGCATCTGTGGGCTGATGTTTTGACATCGAGAGCAGAGCATAACAGGGTGAACTCCTTTCTTTCAAATGTGCAGAAGCAGGTCTAGAAACCAGCATGTTGCCCAGGACTCCATGTTTTGCTGGTGTTGGCCTGGTGTAGATACCCATGTCTCCTGATTCTAAGACCAGTGCTTGGCACAGGGAACACAAACTGGCTTCCACTTACCCTGACTCCAACAAACAGAAAGTGCTGTTTCAGAAGGAATGCCCATGGTCCACTGACCAGATTACCTTATCTTCCCGAAGGTCCTCATGTGGATTTGCTCCACCACCTGGAGGACTCTCACTGCCTTATGCTGTCATCCCTAGTCTAAAGGTCCTTTTTGTTTTCAACCCTTGTCTCTGCCTCTTCTCTTTCAACCCTGGGGATCAATTAGAATCAAACTCAGGGCCATGAACATGTCAGGCAGGTGTCCCACCATGGAGCCACACCCAGGCCCCCAAATGCTTTTCATAGGGCACATATTGCTAAACCTGTTTAGCCTGGACTTAATTCCCTGACAAAACACCTGTCTGGACAATTCTTTGTCTTTAATGGAAAGCAGGATTGCCCCAGTGCGGCCACATTAGCAGTTTCACTTAAGGGATTCTGCCCCAATCGTGGGGCAGGCCAATGTGCGCTCAGTGTCCTGATGGAAGGAGGTGGACCACTCAGCTCAGGTGATGAAAGCAGCTTAGCAAGAGGGGGACTGTCTCTAAAGTTGTGCCCATAGTAAAGGAAGAAGTCTGGCGTGACTCAGGAGCGCTTAGCCACCGCCACCCCTAGGTCTGTCTACCAAGGAGATTCCAGAGAGAAGAGCATAGGGCGACCATCGAGGTCACGGCTTCAGGGACAAGAATACCCCCCTCCCCTTAGCAAATAAGTCTGAGGACTGGTGCACAGCCTTTCTTCCCATCTCTAGATTTCCTGCTGGTTTCTCTCGTGTTACAGACTGGACACAGCCCTTAGAGACTACAAGTCCCATCAGGTCGGCCGATCTGCAGGGCTACTAGAAGGAGCTTGAACACATTCTGCCATTCAACATGCACAGTCTAGCGTCTTTCTGAAACCTGAAAACTCAAGGATGCTGATCAGAGCTGTACTTTGTAGCTCACACAAAAATGGCACTACACACAGAACTTGTTTTTACTGGCTGATTCTGTGTTACAAAGCAATGTGATTCACCCTTGGCTATCCTGAAAGGTACGAACCACTACCTTGAAGAGTACTATCTACTTCACTTGTATCCCACCTGTCTTAGTTAGGGTTTCACTGCTGTGAACAGACACCATGACCATGCAAGTTTTATAAAAGACAACATTTAATTGGGGTTGGCTTACAGGCTCGGAGGTTCAGTCCATTGTCATCAAGGCAGAAACATGGTGGCATCCAGGCAGATATGGTGCAGGAGGAGCTGAGAGTTCTACATCTTCATCTGAAGGCTGCTAGTGGAAGACTGACTTCCAGGCAGCCAGGATGAGGGTTTTAAGCCCACACCTACAGTGACACACCTACTCCAACAAGGCCACACCTCCTAATGAGGTTACTTCCTGGGCCAATCATATACAAACCATCACACCACCCATTCATTAATTTCTTTCATTCATTCATTCATTCATTCATTCATCACCAAGCCTTCTGTCCTAGTTAGGGTTACTATTGCTGGGACAAAACACCATGAGAAAAACAACTTGGGGGAGAAAAGGGTTTATTTCCCTCATAGTTCCAATAATAGTTCATCAAAAGCAGTGAGGACAGGAACTCAAGCAGGGCAGGAACCTGGAGGCAGGAGGTGATGCAGAGGTCACAGAGGGGTACTGCTTTTTAGCTTGTTCCTCGTGGCTTCTTCAGTCTGTCTTCTTAAGAACCCAGGACCACCATCTCAGTATCAGCACCACCCACAAACAGGCTACCTCCCCCCAGTCACTTGCCTACAGACTGATTTTTATGGAGGCATTTTCTTAATTGAGGCTTTTCCCCCTCAGATGACCTCAGCTTGTGTCAAGTTGATATACAACTATCCAGCACACCTTCCTTTCTGGAGTGTGTGCTATGTGAAACAGGAGGGGCTCTGGGATATAAAAACCAAAAAAAAAAAAAAAAAAAAAAAAAAAAAAAAAGATATCAGCTTTTCCAGCAGCTTGAAGTAGAGTAGGAAGCACCAACTTGCTGGAAAATAGTAATTTGATCTTGAGTTAGCAATGGGTTTTCCCCTTGGGCTTTCTTCTCCTTGGTGTTGCATTCTGAGAAGTTTCCTGGTTCCATCTGGGCTTTGGGGGAAAAAAAGAAAAAGACCACAACCTATTAGCAATCACTCAAATGGATGCCAGAGCAAAGAAACACACTGGACATGGTCTAGAGTGTCTACCGTTGTCAGTACAGAGCAGAATGAAATTATTCCTGCAACAAAGCAAGAGCAATTTCCAGAAAGTGGCAGGGGGAGTAAGAGGTGGGGGAGGGGGCTTTGATTAATGATCTTCAAGAGGTTTCACAGGGGACTCTGGGAGAGAATTTTGAGAACAGTTCCAGCTAGAAACACAATCAGGAGAAAGACTACATTGTACTTTTTGGGTGTGTTATATACACATTGTGTGTGTGTGTGTGTGTGTGTGTGTGTGTGCATGTGTGTGTTCATAGCCTTCTCCCTTAAAAAGCTCTCTGAAAATACCATCCACTGAGCCTGTGGCAATCAGGAGTAGTTTTTCAGACAGTCTGGAAACAGTATCTGTCAGGGATCAGGACTGGGTGGAGGAAAGGGCTGTTAGGAATGAGGTAAGAGTCTGGCTGTTGCAGTCTTGAGCGTGTGGGAAGGAAGCTCAGTCTTGCACGTGCAGAGCGTGGTTTGGGCAGAGGGGAAATCAGATTCTCTGTAACTTATGCTAGCAAACGTCAGTGCCACCCAGTTCTTCAATTTCTGATTCGGATGTTTCCATGAGAGTGTCACATTTTCTCCCTTTCTTCCCCAGAGCACCCATTCCAGACCTAGCCTTTCTCCCCTTGCCTAAGGCATGGTGGTTTCTGTCTCACGTCTGACTGCCAGGCAGGAAATGTTCCTAGCCATGGGATAAGTCTCCCGTTTGAAGGGGGCGAGGAGAAGGTTGAGAAGAGGAAAAGAGAAACAAAGGAAGAAAAACACAAACTTTACTAGAGCAGCTGGCTGGAGCCACAAGCTTCAGGCAGGTTTCCAGTTTCCTAGAAGCAGGGAAACGTGGGCGTGCCCCTCACTGTATGCTAATCTGCCCGCTGTACTCTGTGGGCGTGCCCTCGGTGTATGCTAATCTGTCTGTTGTACTCTGTGGGCGTGGCTCTTAGTTATGCTAATCAATCTGTGCGCCTTGTTTTGTGGGCGTGACCCGCGGTGTATGCTAATCTGCCGCTGTACTCTGTGGGCGTGGCCCTCGGGCGGGCGGGGCCGTCCTAGCCGCGGAGCCTTGGGGCGCCGGACGCTCGGGGCCGCTGACCCGCTCCCGGAGCTGGTCCACGTTGGTCCGGGTCTTTGTTCTGGGTCGGCGCGGGGACGTGCGCCACTGAGGATGGAGGTGGAGGACTCAGGCGGAGTGGTGCTGACCGCCTACCACTCGCACGCGCGCTCGCAACCGCAGGGCGCGGAGCCACGCTGCGCGTCCCGGGCTAGCCATCCGCTCAGCAGGTACGGAGCGGCACCGCGGGCCGCGCGCGCGTCGGGCGGGGCGGGGAGGGGGCAAGTTTTTGTGGAGTTGATAACTGAGACTGCTCTTTGTATAAAGGTCCTGATTGGAGATGAGAAATGGCCTGGGCGAAAGTCTGTGTGTGGCTGGCTGAGGCTAGCAGGGTACTTGTAGTCTTGACGCAACTTTATGAAGAGTTAGATAAACATACCATTTCTGTGGAAGGCTCTCACCACGTACTGGAGACATTTTAAAATATTACCAAAAACCAAACACAAGCCGGATGGGAAAAAAAAAAAAGAAAAAAGTTCTCGGAGATACTCAGGTTAACTTTTTGGAGCTAAAGTTTCTCTCAAAAGGAATTTCAATTCTACTGTAAATATCCTCAATTGTGTAAATATAGTGATGTCATTATTTGATGTCTGCTGGTGCCGATTGTATGCAGCCAAGGCAATTCCTGTTATTTCTTTGGGTGAGCATGTGCATTTAGTAAACTGGGGATCTGGAGTTCATTGCTCTGGCATGTCCATCTGTTCCTCCAAAGACGGATGGACAAAAATATTCCAAATGTGAGATGGCTTGCCCTCTGGCATGTTTAGGGGAAGTTCGTGTGCTATCCACTACAACTATATCAGTGGCTGGTTTTACTTAGTTATTTTGAAGCCTACACTGATGCGTGTTTTGATATCGTCTCCTAATGGCATCTTACATCACTGTTACTTGTTTTTCCTCACACTCTTAACTTTATGTGATTATAATTACTGCTGTTTCCCAATTTAATTGATTTGTGACTATGTCACAGAATATGCTTTGGACGGTATCCATGAGATGAACCAATCTCACTGGCTTAGGAACTACACTGGTCTTAGCTAACAAAGAAATTATTGTTTCTTCCAGAGAGAGCAGGTTGAGTCAAATCTCATTTTAAAACAGACAGTGAGAAATGGACCAGCTTTCTCCGGCAGCCGGAGTCATGCACATCATTAACGCCGCTGCTGAAGATACAAACTCTCCTTTGTACTGAGCGTGCAATTCTTTTAGAAGAAAATACCATCTTGGACCACTATGACTTAACGCTACGAGTGACTAAATAGATTGGGTTGGATGCAAAGCAAGGGCCAGTTTTCTACATTCTTAAGTGACCTGGGTGCAGCTTAAGCTCTGGCAGCTGTCTGTGGGCATCAGCCAGATAGCTGAAAGCAAATTGGAGGGAGATGGTTTTTTTATTAACTCAGCATGTGGTCTTGTGGGATGGTAATGCGTGAGAGTGGGAGAGCTGACGGCTGTCATAGTCTGTCCTTTACCATAAACCGATTGGATCGAAGTTCGCAATGTTGCCGGTTGCCTTGCATTCCATAGGGCCCCTGTTACTCCCTCCGCTGAGGCAGGGGATGGGAGTGCAGCCCTCCTTCCAGCCCTCAAACTGCAGAATTGTGCGGGGATAGCTTAACTCCGTGGCCCTCAGTGGAAGCGCTGAGAATAGAGGTTCCTGTGTTTATGAGGACCCAGAAGACACCACATCATCCATCATGTGTCCGATAACAGAAATTATCAGACCCAGTTATTAACCTTTGACTTACTAGCTACTGATCAATTCCTCCCTTCAAGCCAAGAAGCAAGCCAGTATTGTTCTGCTTTGGAAGAAAGCACCCCTCTCATGAACACGCTTTCCGAAAACCTGCGTATGTAGTTGGAGCCTACTTGTGGAACAGCGAGCGGTCTGGCTCTGGGCAGGTGGCTCTGACTTCCCAAAGCTTGCTGTTCATTAGTGCTTGCTAGCGCAGATGGACATCAAAGCTAAACTTTCTCCTCAGGCCTCTAGCACACCTAGTTTATCTAGTTTTCAGCTTGGGGCCTTATTTTTCCCCCACCAAAATATATCCCCCAATGTTATATTCGAATACCAAAGAAGTGTCTGGTATATTATAATAACTAAATAAATATTTCTTGAGGAAATTAATGGATTCCTGCTGAGGCTTGGCCAAGATAAAATGGCTGGATTTTAAGAAACAACCCAGGCTGTCTGCACAGACTGTGCATTAGTAACCTGCCAAGCACTGGGAAACACAAAGATAAATTGGATGTTCTGGCCACGAAATGTGGGCAGACCAACAGAATTGTCAGGATGAAACAATAGAACCTTTGGAAGAAACACAGTGGCACAATTTCTAATATTAGAATGTTCAGGTATAACTGGATCTCCAACTCCCAGTTAAGAATCGGGGCATAGCCACTGGGGTCCACACTGCAGCCTGCCAACACGATCCGGCGCTGAGGGAGAGTAGTGGCTGCTCACTGTGCCCTGCTTGCCACACTCTTTCTGCTGCTTCTCTGCAGTGAAGTCAGCCGTCCACTTAAATCTCTTTGGGACCTGCCATTTGTTTATTAAAATTTGTTAAAGTAAATAAGAAGCAAAATATGCCTGTCAGACCCGGCTTGGGGAAAGAGTGTCAGACCTTGACTGTCACCTGTATTAATGACCACCCTGTTTCAAGCAGGTGACTTGAGTTGCTCAGAGTACCCACCTACTTGAAAGAGATGGCACAAATACTGATGATGGCCTTGGTGTGAAGTGGACGTCCTTGGTACTTGGTTCTCTCCAGGGGAAAAACTAATCAGGATCCAAACAGCCTTGCCCAAAGCATCAATTACCATTGAAAGGAAAGGGATCCATTTAAATATCTGAGTTTTACAGCTCCCACATCAGACTTTGGAAGGGTTCAGGGAATCGCTTGTTCTTACCTTGTTGGATGGATGGATGGATGGACGGATGGAGAGATAGGTGGAGTACAACTACATATGGCATATCATAAATGAAACTACCCCAATCTCAGAAGTACGTGCACTTTAGTAGGATTTCTGGGTACCTAAGAGACCCTGCATACAGGTTGACTATCTATATGTCTTCTCCAGATTTCAATAACAAAAAATAACAATATTTGATGTAGAGAAGTAGTTTGTGGTATTTAATATATGGACCGTCCTTTGTCCGAGTTGTTCTGAGAAGGTCAGTACACAGAGAGCAAACAGTGTACTGGTGAATAAGACGAGTTCCTGCTTCTTGGAATTTGTCTGAGGTGTTTGGTGCATTTGAAATAGCACTGTATTGCCCATTGAATCCTTCTGTTTCCTTCAGAATTCTCCGTTACTTTCTGTGATCGCTGCCATAACACTGCTCGACTCTTTATTGGGCATAGCCTGGGCAAACTTGATTACAGATTCTCATGATCATTTTCTCACGTAACATTTATCTTCTATGATTTCCTGAGGGATTGGTTTAAACGACCCTACAGTCTTCCTTTGTCCTAACTTCTCAGAAGGCAAGCCCTGGTCTCACAGAATCTCCATCTGTTTTATTGAGGCGAGTAGATGAGATTCTGCAAATGTCTGATCTGTGAAAATAAAACTGTTGAACTTAGCTTCAGAACCATGCTTTTTAGAAAGGCCCAAGTTTCTACTGAAAACCCTGAGAATATTGACAAACATCCAAAATACTTTCATGTATAAAGAAATTAGCCAACCATGATACTTGTTGCCTGAGTTTTCAAGAATTTCCTTTGCCTGAGTTTTCAAGAATTTCCTTGGTTGTATGAAGTAATGATGTGGATGTGTGTGTGTGTGTGTGTGTGTGTGTGTGTAAGTGGGTGGGTGATTATTTCTAGTTGTATATTCAACGTCCTGAGAAACAACAAAAACAGAGTCATAGACCAAACATCTCTTCTTCGTAAGCCAATGGAGCCTGAGCCAGGGTCCCCTTGGACTCTCCTCTGCAGCTCAGGCCAGGCATTTGTGAAGGAGACATTGGATCTCAACATCACAACCACTTATTATAATGAGAACACTTTGATAAAACAGATTTGATGTCAATGACAGTTCAGAAGTAAATATTTTGAGCAAAACTAAACTTAGCTATTGTTAATGGTCTATTTTGGGTGGCAGTGTACTTTTCTGGGTTGAAATTAATTTAAAAGATATATGCTTCAGCAGGTCAACACTTGTTAAAATAACACATGTGTGTAAGCCCATGTAAGCTTATATTTATACAAAGGACAGCAAATTCTGGGAGATGGTGGGCTGCTCATTCTACAAGGCTCAGAAGCAGTAATGGAAATGGAATTCTTAGATGAGGGTGGGTATTTATAGGCCATTTTTTATGTTGTGGTTGAAAGCAGAGCTGAGGTCTCTGGTTTCCTTCACGGACTCCCTGCTGAGTGGAGGTGCCTCCATATGTAGAGCTGTTGCTAAACATCTGGTGTATTTTCTTTGATCCTCGTGTTAGGCTAAACGTTTGTCCAGTTGCTCTATCTACTTTTAACCTACCCTGTTCTCCCTGATCGTTAATCCCCAATGTGAATGAATACAAATACTCAGGAAGTTTGGAGTGACCTGGAAGTATCTCCCCCCTCCCCAAACTTCTAATTTGCATGATGCACAGTTACATCCTGCTTGAACCAGGATTTCCCATGGGCTCTCCTCTGCAGCCAAGTCCAGTACTGACCTTCACCCAGATTCCTTCAATGTTAGCATGTTGCAAAACCAGCCTTGCAATGGTCAAAACTGAAGAAAATGACCAAGGCATACTACAGTTAACTACACTACAGATTAAATTCTTACTTATTTCACTAGTTTCCTTGCGAGCATTAATTTTCTGGTCATATAGTTAAATTCAAGATGCCACAGTAATCTCAACTACATGCCCCAAGGCTCCCCTCAGCTGTGGTAATCTGTCTTTTATGACCTTGGCAGTTATTGTAAGGTTGTTGGTGAGTTTAGAGGAAGTCACTTATAGTGAGTTAGCCCAATGTGTTCTTTTGAATTCAGTGAGGGCATGAGAAAGTTCTGAGGAAGCGACAATGGGCCATCCTGTCAGGTCCGTGACACTAGGACACCCTAATGATGTTGCTGTTGGTCACCTGGCTAAGATGGTGTTACTAGGCTTCCACACCACAAAGTCATTATTTCCCCCTTTGCAATGAGTCTTTGTCCTCCTGGAAATACTTTATGTGAATATCTTTTCTTCCAAAACTATCATGTACTGATTTTAGCATCTGTCTGTGGATCACAGAAGCCAAAATTATTACTGGGATGTTTTGATGATTTTTTTTCTCATTTCATCTTGATTTGACTTAATTTATGTTTCATGAAATAATATATTCATCATTCTCTCCAAATTTCTTACTTTTATGTCCATCACTTCGGAACCCAATATAAATCGGCATCAGTGGTCATTTAATGAAATGATTTAGCTTTACCTGGCTTGATTTCATGAGGATATTAGGAACATTTTCCTAATTTTTCAAGTTCCTTTATTTTTTCTGGATGCAAATTTTTACTGAAGCTTTAAGAGGAAAAAAAAATCATAGGTTGCTAGATTAAATGTTTAGGGAGAGACTGTAGTTATTAAATCTCATCTCTTTATTTCTTAGAAGTGTCTCGATACCTGCTGGGTCTTTCCTGAGATGTTACCTGTGTGCCTGCAAATGCATTTTAACCCATGCAAACATTCCAGATTTACATATAATCAAAATTTCTTTTTACTCTCATCAAGCCAAGCAAATTACTTTTGGAGTAAATGCTACATTCTTATTTCCCAACCATATGGTCTCCAGTGATCTGCTCCAGCTGGGAATAAAAGGCAGATGTTAGGTGTAGACGCAAAATAGGAATGTTTCTTAGAAGGAAGGTTGGCGATTAAATCCTGCCCATTTAAGAAGTTGAATTCATTTTTAAATCTCTTTATATGAAAATACCAAGTCAACCACATCCTTAAATGGTGTGGGAATGAACCTTCTCAAACAAACATACAAAACAGTAACCCAAACCAACCAACAGAACAGACAAAAACAAACAACACAAACAAACAAACAAACAAACAAACAAAATGAGGGCCAGAAAGATTGCTCAGAGAGTGAAGGTGCTGCCAAGGCTAATGACGTCATTCCGTCCCCAGGGGCCTCATGATGAGAAGACAGAAGTGACTCCTGCAGGTTGTCATCTGACCTCTGTATGCATGCAGTGGGATGTGAATGTGAACATGTGCACGAGCGTGCGTGTGTGTATACACACACACACACACACACACACACATACACAAAGTAAAAACAGATAAGTAATTACTGCTGAATGATAAGATGCAACAGTTCCGTGAATGCCTATTAAGGTGTATAAGCTACTAAAAAGTAACCTATATTTGTATAGATTTATTTCTCCTATAATTTAAATAATGATGTTAATAATTGTTATTCTCTAAGACCATGTTTTTCTACGCAGCTTTGGGAAGCCTGGTATGCCCTGTGTAGCCCAGGCTAGTTTTGAAACTCTGCCAAGTGCTAGAATTTTAGGCAGGGACCCCCCCCACACACACACACCAGGCTGAAGTGATTATTTATTGTTCATAGTTTTTCCACATGCCAAAGAGCAAAATTAAATCCATATCTCTCACTCTGCACAAAAATGTATTCAGATGGGATTAAAAACTTTAATGGCGACTAAGAACACTGAGCTTGTTGCCAAAAATAAGGAGGAGGCACATTTGGGTAGAGTTTGTGCAAGACTCCCTGCAGCACAGGCGTTGGTAAGGGTTATCACATGCAATTTCAAAGCTTCAGCACACAAGAAGGGACAGACAGCAGAGTGGACAGGCAGCCTGAAGGATGGGAGCAAACCCTTGCTAGCTGCACCCCAGACAGGGGCGAACAGCTAGAATGCATAAAGAACGGCAGAACTTAAACTCCCAAACTCACAGTCAACGAGCGGGCCGATGAACTGAATAGACAGGTCTCAGAAGAAGAAACACAACTGGCCAGTAACTATTTTAAGGAGTTTAAGATCCCTGGCTATCATGGAAATGAAAATTAAAACCACTTTGCGATTCCATCTCCATCAAGAAAGCATCATAAATGATGACAGGCGCTGGAAAGGAGCCATTATCTTTGTCCCACAATCCCCTAGGAGAGTGACTAGCTCGGCCACTGTGGAAACCAATGTGGGGGCTTCTCTGGAGATGAAAAGGATCACCCTGTGGTGGAGGTCACCTTATAGACAAGAGGGCTTATGTCACTCCTGGACATGTAGCAAAAGAACTCCATGCCCTACCACAGCGACACATGCATGTCTGTGTTTATTACTGTTCTGATCACAATAGCAAGGACATGGATGCAGCCTAGATGGCCATCGACTGGTGAGCAGATACTGAAAACGTGGGATGTAGCCACAACAGAGTTTTGTTCCGTCATAAGGAAAAATGAACTAATGCAATTTTCAGGAAAAGGAATTAAGCTAGAAATGATCATACCCAAGGAGGTGATCCCATGCTCAGAAGGCAAACAGTATGTCTCTCCTATACAGATCCTAGCTGATATGTGCGTGTGTTGTGTGGAATATGGACAGAAGTAAGGAAACTAGAAAGGGCCCATGAGATGGGGGAAAAAATAAGATGGCTTTACTGAGAGGGGTGGGGAGGGCAGCGGCATGCATGTGCTATAAATGTTGATGGGAAAGTGCAGGGCCAGGGTCAAGAAGAGCTGGAGCAGCAATGAAACTAAGTATCTCTGAGAATGCCGGGAGGAAACCTGTTACTTTGTGTGGCACAGAAATCTGATACTTTGTACACTGATTAAAACATAACTTAAAAGGGGCGAGGGTTGTGGCACATCCTTCGGTATGGACACAGTAAAGGACTGTTGCAGATGAACTGTCTAACAGCTGTCGAGTGCCAGGTAATTCCAAGCGTGGGGAATGTCTGCTAAGCCTCATTTAGAGGAACAGCTGGGAGAGTCATGTTACTCTGAAAAACGGAGGAAGCCTGTGCATTCCTTGTAATCCCTCCAATGACTGGACGATGACCGCACACAAACAACTCAGAGGGCAGGAAGGAGAAACTGCAAACCAAAGATAAAGAAGCGGGAGGAATTTTTAAGCTGTCGAGCGAATAGGACTTATCTGAGTCATTTTAGCCCTTGTGGGGCGTGGCACCGCTTATCTTTTATATAGAAAGATAAATCTTTATATCTGCTGTGAACTTTGTGGGGAGTCACAGGATTTTCTTTTTTCTTTCTTGTTTTCTTTTTTTCACATTTGTAATGTATAGGGACAAGAATTCATTTGAAGTTGTTTCTTTGTTACTCATCTATGAAAATGAACACAGAGAACACTAATCAATGCCTCTAAAACAGCTAATGTATCTAAGTTCCTACAAAAGCTATTGATGAAATTGTGTGGTATTCTTCATTGTTTTGTTTCTCCTCCTTGTTCCTTTCCTCTTCCTCCTCCCCTGCCTCCTCCTTCTCCCCTTCCCCTCCTCCTCTCCTTCCTCCTCGCCTGCCTCCTCCTCCCCTCCCCCTCCTCTTCTCTTTCCTCCTCCCCTGCCTCCTCCTTCTCCCCTTCTCCCTCCCCCTCCTCCTTCCCCCATCCTCTTCTCCCTCCTCCTTTCCTTCTCCTCTCCCTCCTCCCCCTCCTCCTTCCTCTCCCACTCCTCATCTTCAAGGCTGGCCTCACTCACAAGCCTCTTAATTCATCCTCATTAGTGCTAGGACTGCAGACTTTTGTCACCATGTGAGAAATCTGACAGATGCTAGAAAAATATTAAACTTTAAAAAATGATAACACGCTAGCATGGTAGTGCTTTTCATTCCAGCACTCTGGAGACAGAACAGTATAATCTCTGAGTTCAAGGCCAGCCTGGTCAACAGAGCAAGTTCCAGCAGTCAGGGCCACACAGTGAGACCTTTTCAAAACAAACAAACAAACAACAAACAAACAAACAAAATATCACAGTAATATGCCCTACCGCCCCGTTTCTGCTAGACTTTAAAAGTTCAAGTTCATGTAGTAGGCCAAGTTACTCTTTTAATAGTTGGAATTAAAGCTATATTTAAGGAGCAATAGATACAAAGGAAAGAAAGCACATGCAAGTAAAGAAATAAAGCCAAACTTATTTTCCGGACGTTTCCTTGATGGTAGTAATTGTAGCAGCTCTTACCACAACCATAACCTGCTGCTCTAATGAGCGGTCTGTGATTAGTTGAGCACCGGCATCTTAGCTCTACTAAGCACTTACTCTGGGGCTAGCACTGAGCTAAGGGCTTGATGTGCAAGTCTCATTTAATCCTCTCGACAGTCCTGTGACACAGCAACTCCGCTACTGAGAAGTCACCTAAGACCACACACACAGCAAGGTTCCACCTCCTCTCTCTCCAAAACCTGTCCCTTCAAACTGTTATTGCAATCCTGTGACACTGATCCATACATTATGCGCATGCCATTTTCAGACTCAATTTGATGGATCACTGAGAGCAGCTTAAAAATGGAAGATGTTATAAATGTTCAGCTTTGATTTAAATGTTCATTTTGGCATGCATTTTAGAGTGTGTGTGTGTGTGTGTGTGTGTGTGTCCGCACGCACAGAATGGGGATGCCTGTGTATATGCTTGTTTGAATGAGTGTGGAGAATGTGTTTGGGTGCAGGTGCCACAGATTATTGTCAGGTGTCCTCTCTGGTGATTCTGCACCTTATAAATTGAGGTGGGGTCTGTCACTTGAAGATTCTAAGCTTGATGATTTGACTAGCCAGCCAGCATACTCAGGGATTCTACCTCTGTCTGCTGAGCCTTGGGATTAAAAGTGGGTCTCTCTCTCTCTCTCTCTCTCTCTCTCTCTCTCTCTCTCTCTCTCTCCTCCCCCTTTCCCTCTCTCCTCACATACACATACTCGCACATATTCTCTCACGGCATACACACACACATGTTGGTCTTAGTGTAGTCATATGTAGGTAGTAATATTTAGGCAAATTTCTCTAAAGAAGTCATTAAAACACTGACCAAGCATGGGCAGCATGGAGTCTTCTGGATTCCCTTCTCTCCCCTTTCCCCAGCGGAAGGAGGGTGAGTGCTTCCTAGTCATTAGGCCTCAGGTGTGCACTCCTAGACCTGGTGTGTGCTCTAGACCTTAGATCTCACCTGCTTTCCTTTTAGTTTGTTAACTAATTGTCTTAATACTAAAATAGGCTCTTGTGGCTAACATTTAAAACAAGGTTTTTGTTTAAGGCTTACAAGAAGTCTTCATGGAGTGGAGAAGTCACACCTGTGCGATATTCCCATCGGATATTGAGTCGGGTTTTCGCCTCTTTCTGACCTAAAGCTATAAAGAAACCTTCACTAGCCTTCCGTCATATCTTCCACCAGACCCTTCACCAGATCCCTCACCAGATTCCCCACCAGATCCCTCACCAGATCTTCCACCAGACACGTCACCAGACCCCCATCAGATCCCTCACCAGACCCTCCACCAGGTCCTCCAGCAGACCCTCTATTGCGGCTTTTGAAGATTTTTTTTCCCTCTTACAACCCCTTTTTCTGGTCAGAAATTTGCATATAATTCTAAGTATATTGATAGATAAACTAGGCATGCCAGTCAAACATAATGAATCATAAAAATATTTTAAAACAATTCTTTGGCATACCAGATTAAAATTAAAAGCAAATTTGCATGCTAATAGGATGAATATGATTATTTTTATATAAATAAGAAGATGTTGGCTGAATAATCGATACGGCTGTATGTGAGCATTGTATTTCAGTCAAATAAAACTTTAACTTTATAATTATGAATTCTGAAAAATACCTCATTTCTTAAATACATAGTATAAAGTGGCAGAACCATGCTTAGGACTATGTCAGAAATTGTTCTAAATTTTGCTAAAAAACAAAATTTATTTACTAATTTTAAATGGCACTTAAATGGCCAACTCAAATAATAACAATTTTATTAATTTTTAAATTGAAAATAGTTTTTATATATTTTGAACATACTTTGCCTCCATCATTCTCCTCCCAGAGAGATTTTGTCCATTTCTTTCTTTCTTTCCTTCTTTCTTTCTTTCTTTCTTTCTTTCTTTCTTTCATTCTCTCTTTCTCTCTCTCTCACTCTCTCTTCCTTCCTTCCTTCCTTCCTTCCTTCCTTCCTTCCTCCCTCCCTCCCTCCCTCCCTTCCTCCCTCCCTCCCTCCCTCCCCCCTCTCTTTCTTTCTTTCTTTCTTTCTTTCTTTCTTTCTTTCTTCCTTGTTATTGGATATTTTCTTTATTTACATTTTACTGTTATTCCCTTTCCAGGTCTCCCATCTGAAAACCCCCCTCCCCTGCCCCTTCCCCCTGCCTCTATGAGGGTGCTCCCTCACCCACCTACCTACTCCTGTCTTCCCACCCAGGCATTCCCCTACACTGGAGCATTGAACACCCTCAGGCCCAAGGATAGCTCCTCCTACTGATGTACAACAAGGCTATCCTCTGCTACATATGTGGCTGGAGCCATGGGTCGCTCCATGTGTACTCTTTGGTTGGTGGTGAAGTCCCCGGAAGCTCAGGGGATCTGGCCTGTTGACTCTGATGCTCCCCCCATGGGACTGCAAACCTCCTCAGCTCCTTCAGTCCCTTCTCCAACGCCTCCATCGGGACCCTGTGCTCAAGCCAATGGTTGACTGTGAGTATCTGCCTCTGTATTTGTCAGGCACTGGCAGAGTCTCTCAGGAGACAGCCATATCAGACTCCTGTCAGCAAGCATTTCTTGGCATCTGCAATAGTATCTGGATTTTATTACTGTATATGGGATGGATTCCCAGGTGGGGCAGTCTCTGGATGGCCTTTCCTTCAGTCTCTGCTCCACAATTTGTCTCTGTATTTCCTCCTGTGAGTATTTTGTTCCCCCTTCTAAGAAGGACTAAAATATCCACACTTTGGTCTTCCTTCTTTTTGAGCTTCATATGGTCTGTGAATTGAATCTAGGGTATTCCAAACTTTTGGGCTAATATCCACTTATCAGTGAGTGTATATAATGTGTGTTCTTTGTGACTGAGTTACTTCACTCAGGATGGTATTTTCAAGTTCCATCCATTTGCCTGTGAGTTTCATGAAGGATTCTCTCCATTTCTACTCCATGCCTCCTCCTCCTCCTCCTCCTTCTACTTTCTCTCTCTCTCTCTCAAACAAAAAACAAACAACAAAATAAAACAAAAAACCAGAATAAAACAAAATGAACAAACTGACAAAAAAGAAAAAGCAGCCAAGAAATACCATGAGAAACAAATACACACTTAGATATACACACTCAGATACATACACTCAGATATACACACTCAGATAGATATACCCACTCAGATATACACACCAGATGTACACACTCAAATAGATATACACACTCGGATATATACACTTAGATATACACACTCAGATATATACACTTAGATATACACACTCAGATATATACACACTCAGATCTACATACTCAGATATGCATACTTGGATATTCACACTCAGATATATACACTCATTACATACTCAGACACACTCAGATATACACAGATATACACACTCAGATATACTCATATACACACTCAGATATACATACTCAGATATACACACTCAGATATAAACACAAACAAAGCCGGGCGGTGGTGGCACACGCCTGTAATCCCAGCACTCTGGGAGGCAGGGGCAGGCGGATTTCTGAGTTCGAGCCCAGCCTGGTCTACAAGAGTGAGTTCCACGACAGCCAGAGCTACACAGAGAAACCCTGTCTCAAAAAAACCCAAATCCAAAAAAAAAAACCAAAAAACAAAAAAAACCACAAACAAAGCCTATAAAACCTCAAAATTGGAAACCATAATATACAAGCAAACAAAACAAAACAAAGGAAGAAAGCAACCCAAAACCCACTGAGGTTAAAAAAAATGCCCACACAGAAATATGACACACAATATTTTGCAGAAATCCTCTTGAGTTCATTTTGTTTGATCATCTGCTGCTGGTCACGGGGCCTGCCCTGAAGTCTGGTTTGTGTAACCAGTGAGACTTGCTTGGGGAAACTCGTTTTCCCCTTCAGAAGTGGTTGCTGATTAGAGACAGTTCCTGGGTTGGGGATGGGAGCTCGTGTCCACTTCCCCTCACAGTGCCAGGGCCTCGGCCACTTTGGACCTGCGCAGGCTCTGCATGCTGCCGCCGTCTCTGAGGTCACGTGTGCATCGGTCTTGGGTCGAGAAGGCCTTGCGTCCTTGGCGGTATCCATCCTCTTTGCCCTTAGAATCTCTCCATCTCTCTAATGCATAGTTCCCTGAGCCCTGAAGGATCAGACTTGATGGAGACATCCCACTTAGGACTGACTTTTGCAAGGTCTCTGACTCTCTGTTAGTTCCCGCCTGCTGCAGGGGAAACTCTCTTTGGCTGAATGAGACTCTGATCCATAGGTATAGCAGGATGTCATCAGGAGTCACTTTATTGCTGTGCTCCTATAGCAGGATGATAGTATTTCGTTTCCTCCTAGGCCCATGGCCTATTTAGTCTTAGATTCTTGTCTATTTAGTCTTAGATTCTTGTCTACCCGAGCAGTGACAGGCATGGGTTTCATCTCATGGAGTGGGCCTATAATTGGATCAGATAGTGGTTAGCCATTCCCACAACGTGAGCACCACTGTTGTACCAGCATATCATACAGACAGGCCCCCATTGTAAAGGGAGGGGTTTGCAGCTGGCTTGCTGTTTAGTTCTCTCCTCTGGCGACGTAATTGGTAAAGATCTTTTCCTATTCTTTAGGCTGCTGTTTGTCCAAGTGATGGTGTCCTTTGTCGCCCAGGAACTTTCAGGTCCCATTTATTGTTTCTCTTTGTGCCTGTGCCATTGCTGTTCTGTTCAGAAAGTCTTCTCCTGAGCCAGTGCATTCATGGCTACTCCCCACTTTCTCTTCTCTCAGGTTCAGTGCATCTGGTTTTATGTTGACTTTTGTGCAGGGTTCTAAGTTTGGGTTGCATTCTTCTACATGCAGACATCCATTCAGGCCAGCACCATGTGTTGAAGGTACTTTCTTTTTTTCAATGTATATTTCTGACTTCTTTACCCCAAAGCAGGTGTCCATAGATGTAGATCTCTGTCTCAGGCTTTGGTTCAATTTCATTGTGAGTGTGTCTGTATTTTATGTCAATACCATCCTGTTTTTTTAAAATATTTATTTATTATATGTAAGTATACTGTAGCTGTCTTCAGATGCATCAGAAGAGGGCATCAGATCTCTTTACGGATAGTTGTGAGCCACCATGTGGGTGCTGGGATTTGAACTCGTGACCTTTGGAAGAGCAGTCGGTGCTCTTACCCACTGAGCCATCTCTCCAGCCCTACCATCCTGTTTTGATTACTCTAGTTCTGTAGTACATTTTGAGATTGGGGATAATGATATCTCGAGCAGTTCTTTTATTATTCAGGATTTGAACAGCAATGTTAAAAAATCAAACATTCTAAAATAACACAGGCCAAAGGTTTGATACATGCTGGAGAATGGTAGTAGGAAAATATTGAGCATTCGCCCTACTTAATTTATTGTTTCTGTATGAGGAGAAAAGTTTACGTGCATAGTAAAAACACTGAAATTCCTGTCCTAAGTCTCAGATCTGAGCCAGGGTGTTTTAGTCGGTGGTCATTGGACCTCACTGCCACAAACACCTGCAGTTGGCTGTGCGTGTGATTTTAAATTAATTATTGGTTAAAGTGTATCCAGAAACATTTTACTATTGCCGGCTTCTTGCCCGTTCAGTTATTCGGCCCCTTGTAGTTTGAGGATCTGGGTTCTCAGGTCTGACTTTAGGAAGCTCTGTAGTGCCTCAGGTCCTTGTGGGCAGTCCCTGTAATTTTAAGAGAATGTCTTGAGTTTCACATACCGGGAAGCTGAAAATCGCTTGAGTCCAGGAATTCGAGGGCAGCCAGGCAACCCAGGAGTGCCTGGTTTACTACAGCAGTGTGTGTGTGTGTGTGTGTGTGTGTGTGTGTGTGTGTGTGTGTGTGCCTGTTTTCCTTCGCTTCCCTGTGCTGCAAGCTTTAAGCACAATGGATATCCATCACTGATCCTTATACATTGAGGATGCTGACCTCAGATGGCCTCCCAAGACTCCCATTTAGAAACCAGAACTCTTGGTCTAGCTTTGAATCTTCTGGGGAAGCCAGATTCAGATCCATCTCCAGGCTCTGGTTGCCTGTGTCTGTTTTCCCAGGCACTGAGTTTGATAACATTTAGTTCTAATGACAGCGAAGGCCCGGTTTGTTAGGTACAGGTAAACAGTGGTGCGGGCTCTCTGCTCACCACCGGCTCCTAGGAGGCGTCATTCCCTGTACTTAGCCTGCCTGGGACTGCAGAGTGTCTTGATGACAGACACTGAGCTTTCTGTGACCCGTCAGGGGTGCCAGGAGCATGCTAGTCAGAACCTCTATGGCTTAAGGCAGGGAAACATGTCTACTTGGGGCTTCTGGGCTCAACAACTCCGTCGTTGAGAGCTTTGTTCTCAAGGTCCTTTGGCTGCTTGCTGGTCAGGTGCTCTACCACCGCAGCATTCATTCAGGCCCCTGACATGGTCTTCAGGGCTCAGTCAGGCCAAGAGCCAGGACCACAAGGAGGGAAAATGGGCTCCTTGCTGGGAAACACCAAGGTTTAAGAAGAGGTAGTATCAGTGACAATGTCATTTCCTCAGTTTCCTCTCCGGTGCCGGGACGACTCCCCGGGCATGCTCTCTCCTCCAGTGTAACTCAGTCGGGAAACAGACTCATGACGGCTCGTTGGCATCTGAAAGAAAAACACTTACTGACCTCAGCAGAACAGCTGAGCAGTTAAGGGGAAAAGGGAGCTGACTGAAAATTTCCACACACGCTGTTTTGAAAACCTGGCCCTGGAATTTCTAACCTAAACTCCGTTCCCCCTACAACTGCACATCTCTGGAATGGCAAGGTCTACTTGGAGACTATTTTCTGTCAAGTCCACATTGTGGTTATTTGCAGAAAGACCCGGACTGGAGGGCGAGCCCTCATCCAGCTGCTGGCAGCCTGTAATTGGAGGGAGCTGGCCATGTACTCTGTGTCCATGTGTTTGAAGCTGTGTCATGCTCCGCGGGGCCCTGCGTCAGGGCCAGCTAAAACAACATGACTCACTGTTTATACGAAGCCCCACTGCAGCAGATTCTGATTAGATCGAGCCTAAACAAACGTGATACTCCCGGATGCCCGTGCTTCAGAACGTTCTTGCTATGCAAGGTGACACTTCAGCACCGGCTCTGCTGGGAGTTCAGGAAAATGCTTTGCTGTTCAGGAATACTAACCTTCAGTTAACCAAATCCTACCCAGGCTGTGCACCCCTTTGTCTCTTTCACTGTCTCCCTACACACACACACACACACACACACACACACACACACATACACACTCTCCTCAAACCAATTTCATTCCTTGTTTTTTTTTTTTCAATCTGGCTTAAAACCAATTGGGTTGAAATCCATAATATTAAAACTGCAATTTCCTGGCTGTTTCTTTTCCTGAAGCCCAGTGAGCTCTCAGCCTCTATTTCTCTAGACTGTAAAGTACAGCTTTAGAGGAGTGAAGAAATGGTAGCTGGGGGATGATGGCGTTCGGGTAGAGATGACCTAACCCGGGTTGTGTGGCTGTGAATTAAGTGGGGACACTGGCAAAGAAGTTTGTATAATTTGGTGACTACACAACGGGCATTAGGAAATGTGACTTGTGTTCTGTCTGGGAGTATCGAGTAAGATTAGACGTTCTGGGTGTAGAACAAATGGTGGTCTGGTCAGAACTGGGTTTCAGAGGCGGCATTCGGTCCTGTAGGCTAGTGAGATGGAGAAGCTTGGACGCCCATGGGACAGTCCAACGCGGGCAGAGGTTTTGGAAAGTTGTGAGAAGCATTTGCTCCTGGGAGAGTCTAGTATCAGGGAGAGTCACATCTGGACTGGGAAGGATTGGGTGGGAGAGAAGAGTCCTAAAGACAGCAGTGGATGGAGCTCGAAGAGTTCTGCTAGCTAAGGGGATGGGAGGAGGTTGGCAGGGCTTGAAAGCCATGGCGGTGACCAGAAGAGCAGGATCGTGTGGACAACAAGGCATTAAAACCAGGGTGAAGTGGCCAGTGATGGTGACAACGAACACTCATTCATGGGCTATTTTTAATGTAACGGTCTTGGCTGCTGTGAGTTTCATGGAGTCATGGAGGCAAAAGCCAGTTCAGTGTGTGTGTGTGTGTGGGGGGGTAGCTGAGAGTACAGTTGTGGGGCGGCAGGCGGCTGGGTCCTGCAGAGGAGCTTTGAGAAGGGCCACTGAGAGGCAGTGGCTTATTTGTTTCCTGTCACTCTTTATTTGTGTATTTACTTCTTCTATGTTAATGTTAGGACTGTTTAATCACACATAGGAATGGGATTCACTGTAGCACTTTACGCACATATTCTTCATTGATCATGTCTACATTTCAACTTCTCTCCTTTCTCTCCTTAATGGAGGGAACTTAAAACAAAAACAAAAATCAAAAACCAAAACCAAACAAAAACAAAAAACAAAAAACAAAAAAAACAAAGAACTGAAAATCTGACAATAGCCAAGGAAGAAACCTAGCATTTCTAAAGTACATTTTTTTTTTTCAATTCAAATCCTTGGAGAACACCTTGTGGTTTGGGTGTAGCTTAAGAAGGAGCACCAAGGTTTATATTTTGGAGGCTTGGTCCCCCTTGGTTGCCCCCAGTGGTAGTGAAAAGAGGAAGATATTTTAGAGGTCAGGCAGGGCCTAGAGGAAGGCCTTGAAGATGCTGCTACAACATTCTCAGGAGGATTGGCGTGGTTCTCAAAGGACTATGGTTCTCTCAGGCCCAAGCTGTTACAGAGCAGGGCTGTTCTCCATGCCTGGCCCCTTCTGTGTGTGGTCAGCTCCCTCTTCTTGGCATTGACGCGCTCTGACACGGCCGTCAAGCCCTCGTGAGCATGCAGACTGACTCCTTGCAATCTGGACTTCCCCTCCCCCAGAAGCATGGGCCCACCAGACCTCTTCAGTGTCCGGAGTAGCCAGCTTCGTTCTGAAGATGTAGCTCCATTGGAGGAGTGCGCACCTGATGTGATTGAAGCTCGGACAGAACCAAGCATGGTGGCGAATGTCAGCCCAGCAACTTGGGAGATAGAGGCGAGAAGACAAACCTTCGCAGACTGAAGCTGTGTTAGCACCAGCACCGTTTATAGCCTTCATCGCTAAATCCTTAACTGTCTCCCTTCTCTAGCATGAGAGTCCGGAACCTCAACCGATGGCTGCTTCATGAGCACAGTGAAAACTGAAGTGTAGAAATCGGGCCTCGTAACGAAACACTCTCAGGGACATCTTCTAAACTCTGAGTATGCCTTCCTTGAGAGTTTCCCCCTGGGAGTCTGCATATTATCCTTTATTTATAGGATTACACAAGGTCTCAATAAAATGCTCGTCAACTGAAGAATAAAGGGTTGAAACCACATTGGTAGCGGTTGTCACCTTGCCCTGAGACAGGGTGCATTATGGGTGGCTTTGTCCTCCAGGTTGCCTATTGTTTACCATTTCATTATACAGTAAAATTTGCCTAAGGGTCTTCTCATTCATTAAAACAAGAAACGTTTTAATTCTGATATTTGCAACATCAAAATGAAATTTAGAAATAATTTTGAGCTTCTGTATGTCACAGATATGCATAAGACATTGGATGTTGGGGCGACACATAATGGTTAAGAACCGCAGGTAAATGAGAACAGATAAACGTGTTGAGGGACAGTTACTGTAGCATCCAGTGTGGGAGCCTTGAGAGGACAGGACTGTTGTTGGAAAGATAAGAGAGTATCCGTATCTTGCCAGCCCACCAGCTGCCCAGCGGTCCACAGAGCTCACGCAGGGCCTCAGGGCTCCTGCCTGGTATATTCTCACTCGGGTCCCCCTGCCCGCCATCTCTCTGGCGGAGTCCCCGAGTTCCTCTCACTTGCACTCATCATCGCCCACACACCCACGATCTGCCACCTCACCACCCAATTACCCGGTAGAAGCATGACTCTTAAAGCCTAATAGTTACCCAATTAGATTTAAGTATCAATAAAATTACAATTTAGATGATGCCAATAAATAATTTCAGAGCCAGTTGATAATGATCAAGCTTTATCCCAATTATTCTAACCTCTTGATCACACGTGCTGGCCTCCATCCCTCCCCTCTCCTCCTGTGACCTCCCTAGTCTTTCTCTAACCCCCTCGCTCTGCCTCCTCTCTCCTGTCCAATCACAGGCCTCCCACTGTCCCAATGCGATTGGACAGGGAAAATCCTACAACACAGGACTTGTCTTTCATTTTAGTATCCTAAGTGGTCAGGCTAATTGCCCCGAGTGGACATTCATGACATTCATTATCAGAACAATGAATGAATGGATGAATGAATGAATGAATGAATGAATGAATGAGAGAATATGTGAGATACTCACAGGGAAGTCCTGACATGAGGGGGATGTGGGGGAGTTTGAGTAGGAAGAGCACTGTGGCAGATGCATTAAAGAATAGGGTACTGGGTTGGTGCACGGAGCCATGGTGGCTGGGAACGCTGGTCCCTGCTATCTGAGATGGGGGAGGGGGGCAAAGGGCAGGAGGCATTTAACCTGTGATCTGAGACAAGGGACAGGGGAGGGCAAGGGGAATTTACTGTGCACTTTGGATAAAGCAGGGTCACAGTTAGGTCAGCACTTGTGCCTCCTGTGGTCCCTGGATAGCGAGAGGTTCCATTAACTGACCCCTGGGTCCCCACTGACACTTACATCCTGTTTCCTTATGATTAGGTCCGGGATTGTGGTAATTAGGTAATTGTAGAATTTTAACCAAAACATGATTGTAGACCTGCACTAATTTTATAATAATACCTTTCTCTCTCCAATTTAGCATTGTCGTTTGCTTATCTGATTGGCCTCTCATGTTCTTACCCAGCAAGTGGTTTATTATGTTCCATGACTCTGACAAAGCTAGGCTGACTTCACTTAAACAGTGGAAGTTGGGGTGCTGTGTCGAAAAGATGCCTGTGCACAAGCTTTCCCCCTAAACACAGCCTATTCAAGAAGCAGGACTGTTTGAGATCTTAATTAGTAAGGAGTGCTGGGTATTGTTTAATGGCATAATACATTTTTTATTATTATTATTATTATTATTATTATTATTATTATTGTTATTGCTCAAGGTTAAGAGAGGATTCACCAATAACCTCTTTTTGAAAGATAAATTATATTAATATTGCCTGTAGTAGTCTTTCAATATTTTATAAAGTATAATTTAATTATATTTAATCTAGTTAAAATTATTTAATTTGCATCCCATTTCGGTAGAAGATTAGAATGAATTTAATGCAATTCACACAGAGATGTCCAAGAACATAAGAGGATATTGTTCAATTATTTCCTCCTTAATATTCTATTAGGATGCTTGAATATGTAATTTATCAAGGAAATCTATTTCACTTCCCCTTCATTTTCTGCCTCTTTTGGTGTCCCCTCCCTATATACTGGGTCTTCATGTTGATATTCGATGGAAGTGTAAGAATATGCCTGTGAAGACAATAGGTAGAGAACCGTGAAAGTAAGTCCCCTCTTCCATGAACCATGACCTGTTTACATCTTCTCTTCTAATCTAAATGAGAGGAAATCATTTACCGAGAATGATCCCAACACCTCCAGGACTTTTGACATAATACCTGGAAACTACACCTTTTGCTTAGTTACATCAGTTTCCCCCCTTTGAAAACGTTATTTATTCTTTGATATTTCTATGCAGTGTATTTAGATCATGATATCTACCTGCCTCTCACCCTCTAACTCTTTCTGGATTGGATTTGGAGCCCATGGGATTGCATCCAAAACACAGCACAGACTACTTTCTCAAGCCTCCATGTTTCTCTCATGTCCCCTTCTATCCCCGCCCCTTGCCTGCTTCTGCTGTCTATCACTGTGGATTAGCTTGGTCTGTTCTTGAGGGTTGTACAGAGGCTATTACATCCTGCATTATGTTGTGTCTGGCTTCCTTTATTCATTGTCAAAGTCTATGAGCCTTGGGCATCATGCTGCGCCAGAGGCTGAAAGTGGTGGTAATAATGTCCAGAAACCATTTGCTCCTGCTTTTATTCAATTATTGTTTCTAACTTTCATCCGGCTAAGGAGGATGGTGTCCAGTAAAGAAGCATGTTTAGGTGAGCACCCACCCCAGGGTCAGAAAATGGAACTCAGGCGCTCTTTCAGGAGGCTGAACCATGAGATTTGCCTCTCCATGGTTAACTGCAGGACATGGGGGGGGATCAACTGTAGGACATAGAAGGTCAACCGCAGGACATAGGGAGGGTCAACTGTTGGACATAGGGGGTCAACAGCAGGACATAGGGTCAACTATAGGACATGGGTCAATCACAGGACATGGGGTCAACAGCAGGACATAGGGAGGGTCAACTATTGGACATAGGGGGTCAACAGCAGGACATAGGGTCAACTATAGGACATGGGGGGTCAACCACAGGACATGGGGTCAATAGCAGAACATAGGTAGGGTCAACTATTGGACATAGGGTGTCAACTATAGGACATAGGGAGTCAACAACAGGACATGGGATGAACTGTAGGACATAGAGGGGTTAACCTCAGGACATAGAAGGGTCAACCTCAGGACATGGGGGGGGTCAACTACAAGATATAGGTGGGGGTCAACCACAGGACATAGGGATCAACCAAGGCATCTTCTGTGAATTTCAGAGTTTACTGATATTTCCATTTTATAGCCATCCTCTTTTCTTGGGGGCTACTTCTCATAAAAATATGGTACCAATGGCAGAAATATGGTTAGATCCATTTGAGATATTGTCAGGAAACCTGTCCTAATCTTTAGCCCAAATTCATCTTACAATTTTAATGAAACTTCATTTTTTTTTCTGACTGCAGATACACAGTGAATTAATGCTTACACAGAGCAGAATGATGGTACAATTTTTTTTTTAAAATCTGTTTTCCTTATTTAAACCATTTCTTTCCATACAGTCAGAAAATAATGTTTGTACAGTAAAGCCATTGCATTTCAGGCCCTCCCCGGGCTGTGTCTGAGCCAAGGTGTCTCTGTTAGTGTTCTTTGGAGTCTCCAGGGCTGATAACACACACAATGAGGAATGTTTCAAGCTCAGAATCTGCGATGCACACAGCTGTGTGCCACAACACAGGCACGCAGCGCAGAGGCATCTCAGGCTCCCCGTTGGCTTTCATTTCAACTGAATCTAGGCTGTCGAGAATTCAGGAACCTTTAACTGTTACCAAGTGCTTTGTGATTCCACATTTACTCATGAGAACCCGCGTGGGCCTGTGACCCACACATAGTTCCAGAACGTGAGTGAAACGTGGTGATTCACCCCTAGCATCCTGGCATCAGATGGAGGCTGAGGCTGGAGGATCTCTGTGAGTTTAAGACCAGTGTGGGTCACACAGTGAGTCAGTGAGCTGTAGGTCAGTCTACACTACAGAGCCTCCAGCTCCCAAGAGAGGTGCAGTTTGTTCACGGTTGGCGAGATTTCCCCCACCCCCTAAAAGACTGAATATTTGGACTTTACTGCCTATGTGGTCTCCAAAGCAATATGAGTATGAAAGCAGCCACTGATGGTAATCAACCTGTCAGCTTGACCGTGCTATATTCGAATTTTATTTACAGAAATGAGTGAGCTACAATGGTTCATTGGCTTAGAATCCAACCTGATTTAGACAGCTTCCTGCAGAGTCGACTCGTGAAGCTCCTGTGGGAAGCCGGGCCTGGAACAAACAAAGTGTTACTCTCTAGAAATAGGAAGGCTGAGTGAGTCCTGAAGGGGCGTCTCTTATAGTTTCCCTTTCTATAAAAGAGTAAACCCATTGTTTTTAATTTGTTACTGCATGATCATCACCATTGTCATTATGTGTGTGCATGCCTGTGTGTGTATATATATGTATGTGTATATGTGTGCACATCTGTGTATGTCTGCATGCATTTGTATGTATGTTTATGTGTGTATGTGTGTATATGTGTATGTCTGTGTATCTACGTGTGTGTCTATGTGTATATGTATTTGTATTTATGTGTGTACATGTATATGTATATATATATGTGTGTATTGTGTATTGTGTATAGTATGAATATGTGTCTATGTGGTATGTATATGTGTGTATATATATGTGTGTATGTATGGGCATACATATGTGTGCATGTGTATACATGTATATATGTGTATGTGTGCATGTGTGCATGCCTGTGCATATATGTGTACATATGTATGTGTGTATATGTGTATGTTTATGTATGTGTATCTATGCATGTATGTGTGTACATGTATATATGTATATATATTTGTGTCTGTGTATACATATGTGTGTGTATACATGTGTATATGTGTATACGTATATGTGTGTATGTGTATGAAGTGTGTATATGTGTTTGTGGTATGCATGTGAAGGTCAGAGGACACTGTCCTGATTTTCTTTTCTCCTTCTACCATGTATATCTCAGAGACCAAACTCAGGTCATCAAGCTAGGTGGCAGCCACTGTTACATGCTGAGCCAGCATGCCCTTCTGCCCCCACTACTGCAGTTTCAGGTGAGAACCCTAACTGAAGCAGTCCTAACTTCTCAGCTACAAGTCAGCGGAAGAGCCATGGTGAAGTGGTTATGTCCTTTTTCTTGCCAAGGAAAGTCACATCAGCCCAGACACATCAGACTGACCTTGTGGGGAGCCCTCTTGGCTCATGCATTTTAATGTAAAATAGAAGAGAAAGTGAGAGGCAGAGGGGGTGTAGAGATTTAGGAGATAGCATTCCGAATGCAAGCAAAGAGCAGCCAAGGATGCTACACATTTAGCAAGGAGCATGGGGGAAAAGCCCAGGATGTCAATCACCTTACGCAACAACTTTGTTAGAATCAGAAGTGGACGAGAAGAACCCAGCTTGTCCATCCATTCTGTCTATCTTTAAAGTTTGTGTCAACATTCGTGGGTTGTCTTGAGAATAACAAAAGATGAGAGCTGAGGAAAGATGCCACTCTCCTGACAGCACATCAGCGTGGGTCCTGGGAACTGTGAGTGACATCCTGCTTGGTTCTGCAGTTTTTGGAGAGAAAGCACCTTTGATTCAGGAGGAAGCGATATTCAGTGGCTTGGATGACCTACTGTGTGAGAGTACATGCCAGTCAGTGTGTGGATAGGGTGGAGGGAGGAAGGAAGGGCCAACCATTTAGGTCAGATATATTAAGGTATTAGGGTGGGAAGCCATGGAAGATTCTGTGGATCTGTCAAGATTTTAATTAAATCCAGAACGCTATTGGCAGAACAGAGAAATTGTCAAAGAAACTTCAAGTAAATAGCCAAACAACACTTAAATAAGCTAATAAAAGGCTGACTCGCCCTTAGTGGCGATGTCCCCAATTCCTCATGGGTGCCATCCCATTTTTAAAAATCAGACTTGATTAAAAAGAATGGAAGAACTTTCATTCTTTTAGAAACTTTGAAGAATTTATCCTCCCCACAAAAACCAAATCATTGGAATGCCAGGATCAGCAACTGTGTTCTAAACTAATCATAAGCACACACAGGAATCCTAGTGGCTCACCCTAAATCCCCGTGTCCAGACTTCATATTCTGCAGAAACAGATGTGACTCTTGCTCTGTGAGTCAGAACGTTTCTGAGTTTGGCTTGGCTTGTGGTTGAGTGACCCACTTGGGTGTTGTGTTTAACAGAGCTTTTGGGTGCTGTATAAAATGGGCCAAGCCAACTCTCCTGGCATCATGATCTCTCCTAAGCATTTTGCCACAAAGGCAAAGGAGACGGCAGAGATCACTTCAGACCTGGCTGTGTGCAATTAAACTTATTGCTAGCTGTGTTATGGAATAAACCCTTCTATGTGCTAGCAAAATGGTGGAAGGGACTCAGTTAGAGGTCTTCTGCATTCCTGGCATGACACCACTCACCGGCATAGAAGTTTGCGATCTCTAGAGTGTGATTGAACTCTAAACTCAGCAAGTGTCCAATCACACAAGCCTTGACCATGTCCCTAGTGTCTCAGTCGGGAGTTCTGTTCCTGCACAAACCTCATGACCAAGAAGCAAGTTGGGGAGGAAAGGGTTTATTCAGCTTACACTTCCACATTGCTGTTCATCACCAAAGCAAGTCAGGACTGGAACTCAAGCAGGACAGGAAGCAGGAGCTGATGCAGAAGCCACGGATGGATGTTTCTCACTGGCTTGCTTCCCCAGGCTTGCTCATCTTGCTTTCTTATAGAACCCAGGACTACCAGGCCAGGAATGGCACCACCCACAATGGACCCTTCCACCTTGATCACTAATAGAGAAAATGCCTTACAGCTGGATCTCATGGAGGCATTTCCTCAACTGAAGCTCCTTTCTGTGTGATAACTCCAGCCTGTGTCAAGTTGACACACAAAACCAACCAGTACACCTATCTATTTTGAGAAACTTATTTAGAATCTAGTGTATCTTTATATTTATAAATGCCATGGCCATATTCTGTACCCAGAGAGACCTCTCCCAGTATTAAGAGTGCTTCTTTAGTACCTAGAGATTAACTTTAACCAAGTGGAGGGCAAGTTCAGTGTAAAAATAGTATGTAACTAAAATAGAGACTGGCTGTTGCCTGCTGGGCTGGAGGCTTCCGTTAGATGCTTTCTCCTATAATCAGAATACTTCTAGACAGTGTGACCCTAATTAGCAACTTCTGTGACTGGGGTGCTATTCTCTGGCCTGTGTCAAAAAAATCGGTAGACCAAAGGCCCCAGAGGACCTGTGCACAAGTAATCCCTGCATAGGTAGTGTGCTTCTGTTCTTTGAAGTAGAAAATGTTAAACACCACCAATGTCGGCACCCAGAAGGGTCCTGATTTCTAGTACTTTCTCAGGGAAGACAGAAGAATGGAAATCTTCTGGTATCCCACACACATGTGACTCAGTCTCTCAATTGTGACCTTGAGGAGGATGAGGGAAAGCAGTGCACGTTAGTCCTTCTCACCCACGGTCAGGCCCATTCTTAAATAGGTGTTTGCTTAGTGGTTCCAATATTTGTGTTGGATACTCAGGGCAGCTGTATGTGCTCTGCATGTGAGATCACCTGTCTCTGCCTTGTGTCCTGGTGTGGAGGAGGAAGTGTGTGTGTGTGTGTGTGTGTGTGTGTGTGTGTGTGATAGAGAGAGAGAGAGAGAGAGAGAGAGAGCGCATATTTTTATTATTTTTTATTTATTAGATATTTTCTTTATTTACATTTCAAATGTTATCCCCTTCCTGGTTTCCCCTCTGGAAACCCCCTATCCCATCCCCACTCCCCCTGCTCACCAACCCATCCACTCCCACTTCCCTGTCCTGGCATTCCCCTACACTGGGGCATCGAGCCTTCCCAGGACCAAGGGCCTCTCCTCTCATTGATGTTCAACAAGGCCATCCTCTGCTGCCTACGTGGCTGGAGCCATGGGTCTTTCCATGTGTACTCATGGTTGGTGGTTTAGTCCCTGGGAGCACAAGGCAGAGACAGGTGATCTCACATGCAGAGCACATACAGCTGCCCTGAGTATCCAGCACAAATATTGGACCCACTAAGCAAACACCTATTTAAGAATGGGCCTGACCGTGGGTGAGTGTGGTCCATTAGCTTGCTGTCTGTCCAGTAGGTCATAGAGGACTGAAAATGCGGACTGAGCAATTGTTAGCAGACATCTCCTGAGTGGTAAGTTAAGAGGCATAGTTTAATAGAAAAGTCAGAAACATACAAACCAGATATTACTTTGTCCTATAAGCATTCCACAGGAATACTGACCGACCACTTCCTGGGCTTCAGACATAATGTCCTCTTACTCAGAGTTCCATGTTTTCCTTCCATCCCAGGAGGACTCTCCATCTGTCATTTCCAGGACACAAGAGCCAGAAGAATTCCTAGAAACCGTATACCAAGTCTCCAGGCAAGGAGACTGAGGCTATACACAACCCGACTCTAAGGACTGAACAGCTCTGTTAGTTCCTGTTCGGTTAGCCAAACAAACAGCTGAGGCCGGCGATCTGTGCGTAATTGCACAGGTTTTCTGTGGCTCCCGGTGTGGGAGGTTTCGGCCTGTGGTCCGCTGGCACCAGGACTTGGGCCTGTGCTGAGTCAGCACAGCCTGGCCGGGTGAGCAAGGCAGAACAAAGCTGGGACCAGAGCCAGGATGTGGAAAGGAAAAGAGAAAGGCTGTCCTTCCGAGTCTGCCCGGAGGGCGCATTCCCCAGGACTCTGCTAGGCTCTGTCACTAAGGTCTGTCACCTCCCCTTAGATCCAGGTTAAAGGCCAACTCTTCCAGGTTAAGGGCCAGCTCGTTAACACCTGGGCGTGTGGGAGACCGTCCAGATACAAACTGCAGCATCTTTTCAATGGGAAGAACTGCTCTCCATGGTTCATGCTGTGGTCTTCATTGCTTCGCTCTGGCCGTGTGGCATTTGAATGTGCTACTCTACAGTGTCAGAGGGCTCATGAACCTCATACAGGTTCCTTGGGTTGAGGTCCCCACTGCCTGGGCATTGGGGATCTGGATGCATTTACAAAGGTGTCACTACCCTGCTTTTGAAAAAGGAGTATTTTGGTGGAAAGGAGTGTTTTAGGTTAGAAATCAAGACATAGTCTTGCATGTTGCTGCAGGCCTGGGATGGGATGGGGCAGGGGGAGACCAAGAGTTTGATCCCAGCCTGGGCCCCATTTCAGAGAACGAAAGTAAAGGCCAGGTGATGTGGATTCTGGCACCAGCCTTGTTTGGTCCCGTACACGAGGCCCTGTGTCCGGCCCCCAGTGCTACAGATTTACTTTAGAACAGTAAACGTTGAGGCACGATGATTTTTACTGATGGATGATTCTCAATTTGGAATGAAAAAGTGAGCGACTTCCAGGATAGATCCTTGCCAAGGACTCCAGAAGTGAAGGAGGTGCCTTCACAGCGCCGCTCCTGATGAACACCAGCTTGGTTCTTCCCTCTGGCTTCCTTCCGTCTATCTACGGACCTTTCTTTTGATAAAGGCGATGGTCCACACCATGCCTTTCCAGGTTCCCTCCATCCTCCCTCCCTTCTTGCGCTGTGAAGTCACGGTCGATGGTCCCACCTGAGCGCTTTTGGCTTCTGAAGCGTGGTGGCCACACGTGCTCTCAGGCCTGCAGCTGCATGGGACCAAATGTACCTATGAGTTCACCCACCACAAACTTGTAAACATACCCAAGGTATGAGGGTTTGTTTGTTTGTTTGTTGTTTTTTGTAACTTGATTTGGAGACTCTTACAAATGGCATTTTGTGGCACCGTCTAAAGGTTCCAAGGGGGTTAGTCCTGTAAGAGAGATACTCCTTTGCATCTTATTTTATAGAACGAGCAACTGAGTCACCAAAGGGGAATCTGTCTGCCTAAAGTATGCTGTTCTCATTCTAAAACTCAGTGCTTCCTGCTAGTTCTTTAAGACTTGTGGCTCAGTGCACACTCCGTAGCAGAACTTGTGCCCTGGGCCTCATGCCTGGTCACCTTTCTATCTGCCCTACTCTATTGGCCCCTGGTCTATACATTCTCAGGTCCCCTTGTCCCCAGGGTGTAGGCCACAGGTTATGTGGTGCAGAAAGCTTCCTCTAATGCTTTCTGCTGCAGTCTTCCCGTGCTGCTCAGTTGATCTTTGCGTTGCTAGTGAACCCGGCCTACAGGAGCCCAAGCCATGGTCCCCACTGCTATCTGAGACATGACCTTTCTGTAGTGGTCCTGCCCTGAGCTGGACTGCTTCTGGGAACAGGAGTTAGGGCTTAGCCCCAGGATCTCTGTACCTAGCAACAGGCCCATTGTTTCTGGAACCTGGGGAGGAGGCTGTGCAGGAACTTTCTTTTCCAACAACATAATTAATTGGCTCTGGTAAAAAGTTACCTTACAAAACTTTTCAAAAATTGGCTTTACATTGAAAAACAGAATTCGAGACACTAAAGAACTATATTCAAATGCTAATCTGGGATCCGTGCCTCTCAACCAGCTAATTATATTTTTACTTTGTCAGATTTTTATCTCCTATAAAGAAAAAAAGTCCCCAGGAAGTGAAAGAGAAAGGAAATTGCTTTTGTTTCTGAGGCTGACTGTGGAGTTTGGGTGACCTCACTGTGGAGTGATGCTGCCTGAGATGATTTGTCTCCTGCCAAAGGGCAACATCTAATTGAGGGCTCTGATTTGGGGTGACTCAAAGAAAATCAGATAATGCAATTTTAAAGACTGGGAAATGAGAGCTAGAGAAGCTGCACAAAAATAAAACTGTCGCTGCTGGAACAGAGGAAAGCACAATGCTCTGTGTCAACCGGGTTAGGGGGAAAAATGTCCTTCAGTCCTTGGGCAAGCACAAACTGGATCCTTAGCAGGTGCTCCAGCTACTCAAGGAGCTTGGGGCCCCGCCCCCACAGCGCTTGTTGCCCGCCCCTGGCTACGTCTTAAATCTCAAAATACAGTAGCGCCGACGACTCCTGTAATTTTGCAAATCACAACATTTGCCCTATAATTTTCTTTTCTGATGTTAGTTTGATTTTCTGTCCTTGAAGTTCCCTAAGGTTATGAACATAACAGCAATTGCTAAGACAAGAAGCAATCTTCTTATTACAAGGAGTAGCAAGCTCCTTCCAGTTCTGAAGTCCTGCCTACATAGAAGAAAGGGAAAAAAGAAAAAGATCCAGGCATCTGGAAAATCCAACTTCATAAATGAGTATTTAATTAGAAAGGAAAGAGAGCTATATTTGGAGAACAGACCAATTTGATTATATTTTATAAGTATTAAACAGATTAATTTTCAGGGTGGCCATTCTTTATTATACGCCTTTCGTTGACATGAGATTGTATTAAGAATTTAATTTTAGCTTGCTCTGCAAATTGGCCGATGCCCATTCACCCTTGGTAGACTAATAACATTTCTGCTCAGCCGTGGTTGTGGTTTGGATTAATCCTCATTGCTACTCTTAGAGAAGGACCATGAGGGTGGCCAGATGGGAGACTCTTCTCCGAGTTACGGGGTCCCAGTGGACGGGGTGGCTTCGGCAGACCTTAGGTAAGGCTGCTGTGAGGCTCGGCGTCTTCGGGGCCACACCCAAGCCGCCAGGGGAACACAGCACTCTGCCCCGCAGATTCCATCACAGGCACCTCACGGACGACAGAGCACTGGCGCTCAGCTCCATCCGTGGTCTGTCAACCTCTTCTCGGCCCTGTTTGTCTCAAGCTTGGTCCCTTAAGGTTGTGGTGCCTAGCCTGTGGCTTTAGGAAAATCGAGACTCATGCAGCGTCACAGAGACCCCTGGCTCGGCAAAAGCAGCACTTGCACAACCCGGTGTGAGCCTCCATATAAGGATTATGGAAAGGGATTCTAGAAATAGGATAGGTTCTAGAGATTTCTCAATATCAGTTCTTGGACTAGAATTGCAGCGTGGTGACATGACAAGACTTTTCCTCTTCTCAGAGAGTGTAGACTCGTAACAAAGAAGTCCTTTGTTCCTCTTAGCCCTGCTGCACGGTCACAGTTCAGGAATGCAGAAGTTAAGCCTGTGAGAAATTAGGTCAGTGTCATAGGACCAGGTGATTTAAAAAAAAAAGAGCTTTATTGGCTCATAGGCATTCTGTTTATTTAGTTTGGGGCTCATTGACAATGCTCGCTTGTTTGTTATAAGACAGGGTCTTGCCATGTAACCCTGACAGGCCTGGGATTCAGTACTTAGACCAGACCGGCCTCAGCCTTCAGATTGGCAGCCTTCACCTCCTGAGTGCTCAGATTAAAGGCGTGGCCACCATGCCCACGACCGATGCAGTTAGGTTATAAGCAACATCTGCAAAGGTTCCAGACGGTGAGACAGGGACTTTTCGATCTCTCCTAAGAGATCAACAGCTTTTGCTCTTAAAGAAATGCCACTGAGTCAGTGCTCCGAGCATGCTCTGGGACTGGGAAGCAGAGCAGAGAAGGGAAGGAGCGAGTTATCTAGACACCCAGTTTGAAGTTGGAAAGAGTCCTTGGGAGAGATCATAAACGACTCTGCTTGCTTTGTATATGATATCACAGTCATAAAGTCTCACACGCGTCCACGAGATGGAGGAGGGCCATTCTTCTTGACTAAAATAGTAAATTCTGTGAAATTGGCCCTTTAAAACACACATTGGGCCTGGCGGTTGTGGACTATTGAGGTCTCCCTGTTTCATCTCAAGCAGGCCGACAGCAAGAACGGGGTTCAGAATGACAGCCAGTCTGTTTGTGTTCATACGTATGATTCGTGCCGTGATGACTGCATATAATTCGGCAAAGTCCCACTGCAGACCACGGTTTGAAGAATGTAGCCTATAACTTCAGTCTGATGTCTGATTTGAGACTGCAGTTTTAAAATTGTTCTTGATGAAATGAATATTCTCTTGTACCTGCTCCCCCCCCCCCCCCCGTTTTCCAGCACAGCGTCTGTGCTGGTCTGAAATGCACAGTCCTCCTGCCTCCGGTTCCCAATGCTAGGGACTACTGCTTATGCCACTATGCCCAGTAAATGGTTAATTTTTGTAAGTTTGGAGAAGTGAGATTAGATTTGTTGGGACTTCTTCTTTTATGGCTTTTTAAAAATATTTGAGTTCTGTGGTTTTTCCCATGAGGATAGTCCGTGTTTTTTAATGCCTGGCAGTTTAGGTCAACCTTCAAATATCTCACCCCAGAGCACACTAATTCTCAACTTGATAAAGCCTGTGCCACAGAAGATGACGAAGCTTCTGAAGATAGGCAGGAGTCAAAGAGAAGCTGACCCCCGTTTTGTGATGAAGATTTGGCCAATTTCTTCTCCGTATTAATGGATTTGCCCTCACGAATTCCCTTGACGATCCTGAAGTAGGCTGCAAGGTAGATTCCCTGGTTGCAATGAGTTTATCTTCGTCCTCAGTATCTGTTTAATTCAGCCATGGCCATTGTGCAGGAGAACAAGATAGCTGGGAAGAAGTGATTTTAAAAAGGTCATTGCAGAGTGGAATGTATTGGTTGTTCCTGGTCACGTGACTCTGAAGCTGTAATTGCTTTTTTAGATTGGTAGTGACACTGTCTTCTTTCTGTTAAATGTGTGTTACAGTCGCACATACATCCTGGTGGCTTTTATAGAGGGCCTACAATGAAATGTCACTGTCACAGTGAGATTAAACCTATCTTTGGATAACTTAGACCATCTAGTGTCACTAAATCATAGTACCTGCGGAGAGGAATTAATGAGGAATGCCATTCTTTGTTGGGTATTAGAATCAGGATGAGGATAAATACTTAAGATCCAGGTAGGAAAGGGAACGTTTTCACGGTGCATCTCACTTGGCCATACAGCGAGGGAGCGGGCCCGTCACTGGGATTCACTACCTGCGTGGACAGTCCTCTGTTAACCTTGTCATCTAGCAGTTCTGGCTTTGTCATAGGGATAGCACAGTGTCCTGAGACTTGCTTCAGGACACCTGTGATCTTCCCTGGAGTAGAGGTAGGCAGGGATCTCTCTCCCTTTCTACTGTGGGCAAGTTTTCCAAAGACATTCATAAGCGACTTGGCGAGGGAGCCCCAGTGGGCTGGAGCCTAGTCGACTCCTAAGTTCCCACATAGGCAGTGCTTCTGGGTGGCTGTTTCATCCAAGGATGTTTGGGAGTTAGGGTCAAAAGAAGGCGGTTTTTCAGAAATTAGAAGAGAGATGAAAGAAATTTAGGTCCTAGTCAGAATGGGAGACACATAAGAATCTGCCTTGTGAGATAGGAGGCCGCTCCGAGGCTCACTTCCAGGAAGCCTCGTTGGAACATTTAAGGTTGTTCAGAATGGGGCACGTTCCAGGTAAAAGGGCGTTGACACTAACAGTTATGCTAGGGCTTCCGGGAAAATGAAAATCCTGACCAAATAGAGAGATATGGTTAGTGTATTGTTGAGTCCTTATATTTTAAAATATATTTCGCCTTCTCTAAAATCAGCATCAATCTTGAACAGCATTTAAATATTTTCTTTATTTACTAATAAACATCAAAATGCCAATCAGTCTTTGTCTCCGTTACTCAGTCGTATGTAGAATGACATATGTAGGATCAGAGCGTTGGCGCAGTAAGTCCCTGCTAATTTCGCTTTCAGCTTCATTGAATCCATTGGAATCGAAACAGAACAACTCACCCACCAACTGGGTATTTGGGGGGAGCTCAGTCTGTCAGGGGCTCCACTCGTTATTAGAAATAACAGTGCCCATCTCAGATTTATCGAGGGTTGGAAACAGCCGTGCAGAGTCCTTGAACCAAGATCTCGGCAAGCACTGGATATCCTTCTTACGACACTCTCAGGACGCGCCATTCTTTTCCTAGCGTGGCCTTTATCACTTCCACCCCCCTCCCTTCTCTCCTCCTGCCCTACCTTGAAGATGTTGCCGTGAGAGCAGGTCTCCCAGTGACTGCCCAGAGAACACTCCAGCCCTTGGTGCAGAACGTGATGCATTTGATATTGTTTACAACTGAAGATAGAATAGAAGAAGGTGGAAACTGACCAATGGGATAAATCTCTTCTTTAATGTGGTGATGTTTAGCTGAAGGCAGAAAGTCCTGCTCATCTTCCTTCAGTGTAGACAGACGGGGAGGTGGGAGCAACAGAGCAAAACTGTGTCTAGAAAATGTGTGTGAGGTGGAGCTCAGCGAAGAGTCCCGCCGGCCTGGCATGTCGGAGCACGTCTGAATGGTACTTGGACAATCGGCGCAAAGCTCGGGTTTGTAATTATCATGAGGTTGCTAATGTGTGCGGAAACAAAATTGCTACACATTTGGAAAAAGAGCACTCAGGTGACACTCTGGCTTCTGTCTGCCTGCCTCGTCTGGTTAAGAAATCGACAAGGATATGGAGTGGAGAGTTTTCTGAAGTGCTGTGACTTCTGTTGTACCTCTGTCCCTCAAACTATCATTCCCAAATCAGTGGGACCCGTGAGCAGAGACGGAGATTGTGCAGTTTTGAGCACCGTTGGTAAACTCGTTAATGACAGGTATTATGAGTCTTGCCAGGACTGCGAATTCATTGAGTTTGGATCTGAACCTCATTTGCAGGATGAGGTGTGAGAATCTTACCTCAGCAGAGGATTCTGGGGGTCACTTTTCATGGGACTAGGCCCTCAGTGGCTCTGTACACAGACTGACCATTTGACTCGAATACTGTTTTATAAATGCCCCCGAGTTGCACTTCACACGTTTACTGCGGAAAGTCCTAGAAAACAAATGATCACCTAGGAATTATAGGTCTAGGAATCTTAGAGATTCTAAGTAAAACATTTCCCAGGGCAAACACAACACAGCTGTAGTGTCAAGTGAGATAAGCCAGGCTTAAATCCTGCAGAGCAACCGGGGTCACTCTTTCCTCCTTTGATTAGGGTGGCCCCTTCTGCCTCTGCTCTTCTCGCTTGGGTAGGAAGGGAAAGGAGGAAAACAAACTCTATTCTGTTTGCTTCCAACCCAGGTGGTCTAAAGACAGACCCAAGGACAGATGTGGACAGACAACCTGACAAGGAGTTTTCATGGCACTGGCAGTGTTTTTTCTTCTGTATTTACTAACTGTTTCGCAGAAGCAAGGGTGTGGCTCTCAGTCAGAGATGATCAAAGGCCAGATTCCTTCTGTATCTGGTAGGGGCAGCATTGTTTTAAAAGAATGTGGATTTTTGTTGCTCCGTTTAGTGGGTTTTTATTAATGAAACTTTTCTTATATAAATGTCAAATTCACCCGGCGAGAGGTATGCTTTTAGAGACTGTCTTAGAGCAGCTTCCGTGGGCTGCCAAGCATGTGTAGGGAGCAGCCTTGCACTGGAGAAGATGATGGTGTTCTTGTGCCCTGTATTCCACTAATAACACTTTACAGTCACTCAGATGGCGGTATATCAGGTGTGTGAGCCAGACTGAGTTCGCAAATGTACATTCTCTGTCTCTGTTTTCTCTGTCTCTGTCTCACCATCTCTCTCTGCCTCTCTCTTGTGTGTGACAGAGTGTGTGTGACAGAGGTGTGTGTATGTGTGGTTATATACACACATGTACACCTGTGAACACAGAGAGCAGAGGAGGACATGAGGTGTCCTGTTCTTTGACTTTTGGTCATATTCAGGGTGCCTCACTGAACCTGGAGCGGCTCCAGCACTCCGGAGTGATTCTCCGATCTCAGTGTCCTATAGTGCTCTGCGTACAGGTGCAGGTGGCTTTCCCCATCGTTTGAAAAGCCATGGGTCCTCAGACTTCACAGCAAGCACCTCTGTTTGTGGAGCCCTCTCCTCAGCCCCTCAGGTCCTTTGGAGACAGCTGCCCGTGGTTGATGAGGGAGTTGTGAGGCAGGCTTGGAGTAAATTGAGCCTTTTGGGAAGGAGAGGCTTAAGTATGAGTAAATCTAGAACACCCAATTACTGGTCAAGAGTAGAGTCAGTGCAGACTGAAGAGCTTTCATTCTGCATCTTTCCTGTGCTGCCTCTGAAGGTGGGATGAGGTCTTTGTCTCTGTGACTCACTAAATTAGTTTTTAAATTGCACAACTTTTTAACATGCTGTAAAAGCATGACTTCTTGATTAAAAATATTTTTTAACCTTTAGTTTTTATATGTACGGATGCTTGTATGTATGTAAGCGTCTGTACCACATGCTTGCAGTACCCATGGGGGCCAGAAGAGGGCATAAGATTCCCCCAGGGAATGGAGTTCTAGATGGTTGTGAGTCACCAAGTGGGTGCTGGGAATGCAAACCCTGTCCTCTGCAAGAGCAGCCAGTATTCTTAAGCACCCACCATCGCTTCCTCCCAGTTAGGTGATTTTATGTGTGTGTGTGTATGTATATATGTCTATATTTGTATATATGCCTGTATTTATATATACAGATAAGTAACATGTATAAATATATATATATATGTGTGTGTGTGCCTAAACATATATACTGATATATGTATATGTGTATGTGTATGTATGTGTGTATGAGTATGTGTGTATGCATATGTGTGTGTGTGTGTGTGTGTGTGTGTGTGTATGAAATGTTCATGGCATATTAGTTTTCAATGATAAAACAAAATGTATAATATAACCTCAGCTGAGGTAGTACGTAATTATACATTACAGTTGCAAACACAGCAGGTCAAAGGTAACTAATGTCTGAGCACTTTCATGGACTGTTTTATCTTGGGGGAAAAAAAAGCAACGAAGGGAAAAAGGAAAGCAGTATTTGAGGAGTTCTAATACAACCAGCTCACGTCTTACCCCGGCTCGTCTGTGTTACCTCTCCCCACTGTGCTTTAAGTCACGGGCAGTTAAACTTCTCTGCAAAGGCAGTTTGTTAAGGTTGGGATCAGAACTTTGGTGGGAGAAGGTCATCCTAGTTGTTGGTGATTTCCTTGGTCAAGGGGCATCAAGATGTAATCAGGAATTTTATAGATTTCCAAGGAATTCCTGGCCGAAAAGCTCACAGGAGGTGCGTCCCACAAAGAATGCCCTCCTGTTGGAATTAGGCCCCAACTGTGCTCACCTAGGTAAACTTAAAGGAAACTAACACAGTACGAAGAGCATATCCAAGGGAACCGATGTGAGTAGAAGTTTTCTCCTTTAGAGACTCTGGGGGACTTCAAAGCTCCTACATGTTTGCAAACATGTTTCCATTTTCTGAACTTTAGAACTTGAGATTTCCTGCTGCGATTGAAAACAAAAGTCCAGTGGTTCATAAGGTGAGAGAGAGAGATTCAAGTTCTTGCCCTCCTCTCCAGGCAACCAGAGAATCCTTTGGCACAGCTAAGAGACACCCAGAATGCAGGAGTACCTCGTGAAGTGTCCCTACACTCATGTGAAAGTTTAAAAAAAAAAGATGTAAAACACTGAACGTTGAATGTATGACCTCTGTGACATGTTTGCTTTAGAAAAATTTCTACTGACTTTATACACACACACACACACACACACACACACACACTCACTCACACACCATATCAAAACCTCTTTCTAAAGTCATTTTCTAAAGGAACTGTTAGGTCTTCCTATTGGAAAGGATTCATTCCTGGGAATGGGGTGTGTCATCTCATAAGGCTTACCTTCCTCTGTAGAGAGATGCTCACTAGTATCTGTGCATGTGTGCCTCTGTGCTCCTGCATGTGTGCTCCTGCATGTGTGCTCCTGCATGTGTGCCTCTGTATGTGTGCCTCTGCATGTGTGCCTCTGTATGTGTGTCTCTGTATGTGTGCCTCTGTATGTGTGCTCCTGCATGTGTGCCTCTGTATGTGTGCCTCTGTATGTGTGCTTCTGTGTGTGTGCTTCTGCATGTGTGCTCCTTCATGGGTACTTTTGTATGTGTGCCTCTGCATGTGTGCTCCTGCATGTATGCCTTTGTATGTATGCTTCTGCATGTGTGCTCCTGCATGTGTGCTTCTGTGTGTGTGTTCCTGCAGAGCTGTCATAACAGAAAGTATTTCAGAAGTGTAGCAGTTCCCGGGTGGCAGTGGTGCCCCGGTGTTTCCATGGATCCTCCGACGTATGCTGTCCAGTTTAGATACTGTCTCCTTCCCTCATTATCCACCCATAGGATAGGAGCATAGGAATGGCTCTCACCCCACCCTGCAGCATCACTGTGACCAGAGCTCATGGCTGCCTTGCTTCTCCCTGACGCACCTTGAGCTGCTCTCGCCATCCGCTCCTCTTCCTGGGCCTCCCAGATGCCCCCCTCCTCCCAGCCCTTCCTTGTCACGCACACAGGGACTTTTCTAAAATTTAAGTCCAATCATGCTACACTTCCATTCTGCTTGAAACTCTACGATAGTTTCCATTTCCCTTAGGTCACTTCCAGCTGCTTAGCATGTCTCCTGTCCTGACCGCCTTACAGGAGACCGTTTGCCTCACTGCCTTTTCTGCCTTCAGCTTGCATTATGTGTGGGTGCAAAGGAGTTTCACGATGGTCAGCTCTGTCGTGCTGTGCCGCCGTCTTGCAGCTACACAGTCCAGTTTTGATATCGTCTCCTTCCCTCCCACCATCTACCCATCTTCCAGTAGCGTTGGACACAGCCCTCTTCCCTGTGGCTTTCCCTGCCTTCCCGTGCGGTCGGATCACCAAAGCAGTCATATGTTGAGACTGTGGTCGCCAGTACCTCCATCAGACTGGCTGTATATAAAGACGGGGGCCTTTGAAGAACTACTGAGGTCAAATCCAATGTTCTCATGAGACGGTAGGACATACTGATGTACAGAAGGAAGGCTGTATGGAGAGCCATAAAAACAGCAACTTGCCAACCAAGGAAAGGGGCCTGCATGAGATGGACCCTTCTGTACGTGCATCTTTGAATTCCAGCTTTCCTGAACTTCAAATAAAAGTTACAGCTTAATCTGCTCAGTCTGTGATGTTTCTCATCACATGCAGCAGGCACCCAAGCCTGAGCCCCACTGAGACCAATGCTGACACTCATAGTGGATTAACGTTCACTCTTCGGTACTGAACTTAGAAGTCGTTTTCTCCCTTAGATCCCTCACTGAGTGAGGCCAAGAGCCCTTCTGAGAGCCAAAGATATTCCAGGCCCTGCGCCTGACACATCCACCATGCTGGTTAACTTACACATTTTATAAAGGAGACGCTTCTCTCATTCTGTTTGCTGATTCTAAGACTGAAGGGATGAAGCAGTCCCAACATGTCATCACAGATGACTCCATCTCTCTCCCTAGAGTCTGGCCTGTCAAGGTAGAATGCTCTCCCGGAAGATCCCGACTGCAGAGAAGCCTGCTGCATTCGGGCCACCGTGTTGCAAAACCTGTTCGCTTTCTTCTCACTCGTCCCTCAGCCCCAGGGGCAAGGTCTGCATGTGGATTTTATTTCCTCTCGCCCGCCAGCCAGTTCTCACCACATGTGGTCTACAGTACTGCTGATGCTTTCCGCCCTAATGCTGAGGCAGGGGCATTAAGGTCCTGCTGCCCGCGTGGGGACGTGAAGTGAGGGGGAGGCGCAGACGGGATTCTCAGCTGAGCGCAGTAGCTCTGTCCGTACTCTCCTGACCTCCCTCCCGTTTCCACAGTTCAGTATAATGCGGGAAGGTCTAAGACTGGAAAGGTATTGAAGCAGAGAGATCATCATCTCCCAATACACCACATTCAGTCTAAATCCCAGTCAGACGGGCCCTCTTTGGCTGTTTTGAAATATAATTTGAAACCTTCAGCGATACGCAGGCATGGCTGATGCCGTTCAGCCCATCACCTTTTCTTTTTAAGATTGATTTTGCTCTTACGTATGTGTATGTGTTGGGGGTGCATGTGTATGCAGGTGTTCAGGAAAACTTCAGAAGAAGAATTGGCTGGAGCTTGACTAACAGGTGGATATGAGCCACTGGATGTGGGTTCAGGAACCAAAGTCAGAACCTCTGCAATAGTAGTTCATGTTCTTAACAGCAGGGCCACCATATGGCTGTCTCCTGACAGGCTCTGCCAGTGCCTGACAAATACAGAGGTGGCTGCTCTCAGCCAACCACTGGGCTGAGCATTCTGGGGCTGTAAAGATGGTTCTACTGTGTGTTTTTTTTTAATTAGATATTTTCTTTATTTACATTTCGAATGTTAATCCCTTTTCCTGGTTTCCCCTCTGAGAATCCACTATCCCTTTCTCCCTCCCCCTGCTCACCAACCCACCCACTCCCACTTCCCCTATCATTCCCCTATACTGAGGCATCGAGCCGTCTCAGGACCTTCCTCTGGTACATATGCAGTCTATCCCCTTTTACGTTAACTTGTCTGTGGAAGGAACCCTCATAGACACGATGGATGGAGGGACCAGTTCCGACTGGTTTCACGTTGGGAGGAAGCATCCCAGGCAGCGTGGCTCCTAGGGTCTCCCAAGTGCTCCTTAGAATCCAAGGCTCCTGGATTTTGGCGCATTAGCCAAGGTTTGTATTCTAGGACTCCAGGGAAAGGTGGGCTGAGCTACGACAGGCGCAGCTATTGAATCCCTCAAATCTGACCCAGAACAAGCCTATCAGTCCTTACATTTCTTCTGTCCGAAATGAGAAAAGCTCAGTCCTACCGTATTCTCTGGGAGAAAGCAGCGCTGGGCTACCCCAGCACCCGCTCTCAGATCCTATCACTAGAAACGCATAGTCCTGGAGCAGAGGCAGACACGAAGAGCAACAGAATAAAGCAGAACACCTAGAAATAAGTCCACAGAGCTACGGCCACCTAGCTTCTGACAAACATGTCAAAACAGTGTGTCGGAAATAACAAAGGCTGTGAGTGTGCCCGGGAAAGCTGGGTTGCCATAGACCTTAGCATAGAACTCGAAACTCTAAAATTGTTACAAACAATAAGCCATATAAAAACATACAAATAAACATATAAACCAAAGTCTTTAAACAAACATAAATAAATGTATAAACCAAAATCTTCAGGATATAGGTATAGACAAAGACTCGCTGTAAAGGATTCCAGTTCATAGCAGTGAAGTTCAAGAAATGGCAAATGGGATTGGTCAATAATGGGAAGTACTTTCAACATCTTTAGTCATCAGGGAAAGCAGTTTTTAAATTCCACCTTATCTCAGAGAGAATGGTTCTTTTCAAGAAAACATGACATTGAATGCTGGGCGAGCATGTGTGGAAAGAGGGCTTCTTACATACTACTGATAGGAATGTAGATTCGTGCAGCCACTATGAAAACGATTATTTTTAAGGTATATAGAGAGGGAACTACCCTATGACCCAGCAGGGTCAGCCTTGGGTATACACCCCAAAGACTCTTACGTCAACTCAACATAGAGATAGATGAACATCCATGACCAGTCACAGTAGCCAGGGAATAAAAGATCCTCGATGTCCAGCAACAGAAGGAGAAGATATGGTTTATACGATGGAATTTTATTCATCCATAAAAAAATTAAATTATGTTAATTGAAACAAACCTAAGAGAAAGACATGCTCCGTCTCCTTTCCTTTCCTTTCCTTTCCTTTCCTTTCCTTTCCTTTCCTTTCCTTTCCTTTCCTTTCCTTTCCTTTCCTTTCCTTTCCTTTCCTTTCCTTTCCTTTCCTTTCCTTTCCTCTCCTCTCCTCTCCTCTCCTCTCCTCTCCTCTCCTCTCCTCTCCTCTCCTCTCCTCTCCTCTTTTCTTTCATTTTTGTTTTTGTTTTGTTTTTTTGAAGACTGGGTTTCTTTGTGTGGCCCTGGCTGACCTGGATTCACTCTGAAGACCAGAGTGGCCTCAAACTCACCTGTCTCTGCTTCCTGAGTGCTGGGATTGAAGGCATATGCCACACAACCAGCTACCACAGGTCTCCTCTTGTACGCAGAACCTAGATCAGTGGCTGCAGCTCAGCTGGCATGGGGCTACTGGCATGCACAAACCCTGGGTTCTATCCCTGCAACCACACAAGCTAGGTGCAGTGTCACCCTCCTGGTGTAGGTGGAGTTGTGGATCAGAAGTTCAAAACCATGTTCAGTTACTTAGTGAATTTAGGGCCAGCCTAGGATACGTGAGACCGTGTCTCAAGAATAAAACTACGTAAGTAAAGTGAATTTACAAAATGTGCACCTGCATACATGTAGTGAGACTAGAAAAAGGGCGCAGGGAGAAGAGGAAGGGATTTTAAGGGAGCCTGAAATGAGGCAGTAGTGGGGTACCTGTGGCCTGAGAGCAGATGAGGGGCTATCTCAAGGAAGTGAAGGAATTGACCCTAGGGTACCTGGGGCCACAGTGGGGAGAGGCATGGGAAGGGAGTGAACCAGAAGAGGACATACTGATGCATGTGTATGTCTGCTGGCTGGTCTTGTGTGTCAACGTGACATAGGCTGGAGTTACCACAGAGAAAGGAGCCTCCCTTGAGGAAATGCCTCCATGAGATCCAACTGTAAGGCATTTTCTCAGTTAGTGATCAAGTGGGGAGGGCCCAGGCCCTTGTAGGTGGTGCCATCCCTGGGCTGGTCGTCCTGGGTTCTCTAAGAAAGCAGGTTGAGCAAGCCAGTTAGTAACATTCCTCCATGGCTTCTGCATTAGCTCTTGCCTCCAGGATCCTACCCTCCGTGAGTTCCTGTCCTGACTTCCTTTGGTAATGAACAGCAATGTGGAAGTGTAAGCTGAATAAACCCTTTCCTCCCCAACTTGCTTCTTGGTCATGATGCTTTGTGCAGGAATACACACCCTAAGACAGTATGAAAATGCCACGTGGAGCCCATTAGTTTGCTAACTGAAGCATTAATAATTTAAAAAAGAACACAGGTGAGCTGCATCTAGTAACCTGCTTATCTAATAACCTGCTTATCTAATAACCTGCTTATCTAAAACCTGCTTACTAATAATCTGTTTATCTAATAACCTGCTTATCTATAAGTGAGCAAGTGAGATTTCATGGGGCTGATAGCATCCTAGTAATGTTTTAAAAGATAACTGAACGAGAGAGAGAGAGAGAGAGAGAGAGAGAGAGAGAGAGAGAATGAATATGAATGTATGTGTGTTGCAGATTGACTTTACAGTCTCGTGCATGCAAAACATGCTTTCTTACCATTGAATGACATCCCAACCCTGAGTTTTTGTTTTTTATTTTTATTTTTTAAATGAAATACTAGAAAACGTTCATGGCCTTTAGATGTAACATATATGGAGGATATCTGTGTGTCCTGCCCAGTGTAGTGCCCAAGTGTATGAACTGCCACACTGAACACATAGGTGGAGACATAAATACTTGCATGTAGAAAGACTGGTATTCCTTATTTCCATTAACACGGTATATATTACTTTAGTATTTTGATATCTGCATCAATAAAATAGGAATGTAGAAGAAGAGAAGTCAAATCTGGGTGTTTCCTCTGGAGGGTGGGGACATGCACCCGTGTTCAGAGCATTTCTGTATACCTTTGCTGAAGCAACTTTTGGTGTCCCTGGTCAGGATGCAGGACATTTGGTTTTTTCCCCTTAGGAAGTTAGGTCTGAAAAATGAAGTCTCAGACTGTTGCTGCTTTAGATGTGACTTGGGTAAAATGTTTCAGGTAGAACGCTAGCTCACTAGTGTGCACTTTGTAAAGGATGCTGTCTTCCTTCTTCCTAAAATCCATGAAAAAAAATATCCAGAAACAACTTCTTCCACTCTCCACGCACACACCTGCAATACTGGAACTCAATTTGTAGTTTAATTGATGTATCTATTCGGTGGCTTCCTAGCAGAGGAACATTTATGTCACACTTACCTTGCCCTGATAGCAATTCTGTTTCCCCAGCATATGTATGTGTGCTACTTTATGCTAACCCACTCGGAACTGAAGTCATGATGTTTAATGTTTTTGTTCACCCACAATTGAACAGACACTTGTTAAGAGGCACTGCTGAGTGTCACACCCTCTTGTCGGTGCTGAGAATAGGGTGGGTGGTGCACAAAGTGAAGGGGACTCAACTGTGATGTGTATATCCCAGAGAAGCGATGGTCACACGAGTACATGGTTAAGTTGTATCTTATGTTTTTATAATAAGCGCTTTAGATTCCCACCCTGGAGGGGCGTGGGGTGAGGGGACCCGGGGTATCAGAGAACTAAGTGAAAGGTTGCCATTATTTAAAACAGAATATTAGGGGTGGGGAGTCATCCCAGAAAGGAAATTGTTACATCTGGAAGAAGTGAGGTGTTGTCCTGAGATTGGATGCAGTAAGGCAGGGGAGAAGGCATGGGGGGGGGGGCAATGGTGCGTCAAGTGGGTCAGCGCTGTGTGTGCCGTCTCCCCGCTTTGTGCTGCAAAGTGAAGATGGGTACACACTCAGCCACTGGGCTCTTTCCAGCCCCAGGCACCTCATACGTGGAATACTCATTGCTCAACCACTGAGGTCTTCCCAGATCCAGGAACATCATGCCAGGCACACACTCTACTACTGAGATGTTCTCACCCCAGGCACCTCATATGTGCTAGGCTCATGGCTCTACCACTGAGCTGTTCCCATATCCATGAACATCATGCTAGGCACACACATGCTACCACTGAGCTGTTCTCAGACCCATGTCCCTCATACATGCTAGGTCCACACACGCTCTACCACTGGGCTGTCCCCAGTTATTCTGGAGCTGGTCAGCACATGTCACATGCTGCATCGACCACTTCTTTCCTATCAGGGATTCTGTGAAGTGCTACATGTACCAAAGGCTTCTAAGTTTGCCTGACAGGCCGTAGTCTCTCAAGTGTCTCTGTCAGTGAGGGGCAGCACACGTGACAGTCACCCTACAAGACAGGCCTCTGGGCTTAGGTGAGTGTACTCTGATGTTCGCGACAGTGACAAAGTCAGCTAGCTACATGCTTCTCAGAGAGTGCGGCTGTCAGCAAGGAGTGAGTGACTGAGACACACTCTGACATTCTTCACATCTCTCTCAGCAGAGCTATGTGTCCCCCAAAGTGCGCCATGGCTAAGTGCCTATGTTGTGTCCTGCTCAAAAATAATAAAGGGGAGTGTATATTGAGCATTATGTGCTAAACAGTCTTATGTACACATCAAGCTACTTAATATGTATAGCATTGTCATGAAGTAGGCATCATTATCCACATGGGGGGAGGAACAGAGACCTGGCAGGGTATAGTAACTTGTCCAAGTTGCACAGAGAATCATCAATGTAACAGGGCTTCAGACTTAGGGAGTTCCTTGACCCAGTCTAGCCTCTCAAAACTAGCTCTTATGAAGATACCCCCATTCTGAGGTGGGAGAGCGGGGCCCCAGGGTGTGAGAGCAGGGACCAGGGTGGGGGAGTGGGGCCCACTGTGAGCAGGTGGTGGAGTCTGCTGAGTCGGAGGTCACACTTTGAAGATTTGCCCGGTGCCTTCTGTCACCTCTTCCATTCTTCCTGTTATCAGAAACAGGGAGGGTGATGCCTCATGGATATGTCGTCAAGACATAGTAACTGGGTGTAGTGGCTATTCCTGCCTGTCAACTTGACTGTATCTGGAATGAAGTACACTCAGATGAGTTCATATGAATTGGAGGACTCACTGTGATCCAGGTCTTAGGCTGGAAGACACAGGTTTCTAACCTGGATCTCGACATGGAGATCTTGAGGCATAGTGGCCATGAAGAGCTTAGGCCCAGGCAAGGTAGTACACACCTTTAATCCCAGGAGACCGAGGCAAGATCATCTCTGAGTTCAAGGTCAGCCTGGGACAAAGCAAGTCCCAGATCCAAACCTGGAGGCACACACCTTTAATCTGGGTCACACCCCCTGCTGTAGACCTACATAAGGACATTGGAAGAAGGAAGGTTCGCTCTTCTTCACCTGCTTGCACTGACTTGCCAGCACATCTACTTCTACAGAAGAGCAGCTGAAACAACCAGCCCCGTGGGTCTGAGCAACTACTAGACTCTTGGATTTCCCGTCCACAGCCGCCCATTGTTGGGTTAGTTGGACCGCAGCCTGTAAGTCATCACAATAAATTCCCTCAATATAGAGAGACATCCCATAAGCTCTGTGACTCTAGAGAACCCTGACTAATAACACTTGGCATGGAAACATCATAGCACAGTGCTTACCCCAGTGTGGGTATTTAATCAATACACGATTCCCCCCCCCCTTTTTTTTCCTGTGGGTCACATCAGTATCATCTAGCGATGATTTTCTTGGCAGATCTACTTAAAGTGATCTTTACTTGAGCAGGTGTGATTTTCCTTGTCTCATGAACTGGGCTTAGAAGCCAAGGTTGTGCATATAGCTTACAGCATCATCTTCTTACCCCCACATTTTATGAGTGTCTGTGTGATTTTATTTTTTAAAAGCGGAATTAATTTCTTTTCTCTCTGGGTGAGGGAAAGCTGGGTGCCCATGCTCCACACAGCTCTGCCTGGATTACTGTTCACTTTCCCAAGGTTCTGTTGCTATGGTGTTTGTAAACCTGTTGTATCCTTGGCAGTATGCTGCTGCATTACTCTCCGATAAGACTTCATCGGACAGGATGGCCGGCTGGTGAAAACCTCACAGAAGTACTACGGTACTGCTTCAGGTGCTTTTTGTTCCCTGAATAGACAAAGACATGAAAATCACGATATGGATATAAAATATCCCCAGAAGGAAAAGACTAAGAGAATGTGATCTCCTGCCCTGCGGAAGCAGGGGTGGCAGTCAGTCCTCAGTATTGCCGGGTGTGTGGGGTGTGTGCAATCGCTGTGCAATCCTGGACAAAGTCCTTAAGCTCTGGGTCTTCTCTTCTTCTTATAAAATAACAGTTGCTAACCTCATAGGGTAGTAATGGATCTAGTGTGTAAAACACTTCTGACACTTAGAACCGTCATCAGCACTTGGCGAGGGTTGGTGGTGGTTGCTATCACTATTTGGTGTGGTTTGACCTGATCGTAGCCCCTAGTCTCGTATGCGAAGCGTCTGGGTCCTAGCTGTTGGTATTGTGTGGGGGGTGGGGGAGTGGGGGGGTGGGGGGTGGAGCCTAGCTAGAGGTAGGTCATGAGGGACGTGTCTTTGAAGTGTGTGTCTTGTCCTGGCCCTTTCTTTTTGTTTCCTGTCCACCATGAGGTGAGGCGCCTCTTTGACATGCCGTGATTCTGCTACCGCAGTGTCCTGCTCACGTACGTGGCGACAAGCGATGGCGAGCTGAACTCTCTGAAGCTCATAGTCCAAGTGCCCCTCCCTCCTCCTCAGCGTTTGTGTCAGGGATTTTTGTCATGAGGGAAATCTGACGACTACATTATTATTTAAGACCTGGAAGCTTCCTTCCTTCCTTTCCTTTCCTTTTTAATTAAGGGATAATGTGTCATGTGCTCTGACTGGCCCGAAACCACCTATGTCGTGAAGTTTGCTCTCTACCTCCTCAGTGTTAGAACACAAGCCCGTGCTACCACACTCAGTTTGTACAGTGCTGGGGATGGAGCCCGGGGCTTCACACACACCGGGCAAGCATTAAGTGAGCTACAAAGCCAGCGTGGGACATCGTGACCGTGTACCTGCCTCTGTGTGGAAATGTAGACATCACTCGGGCTTCCCAGCATGTGAACACGAACACTGCTCAAACAGTTTTGTTTCCCAGTGATCACTAATTGCCTACAGTATTAAAAACCATCGCGTGATGGGTAATTGACTTGCTTGCCTCCCTGTCTGGCGCGGCCCAGCCCGGCCCGGCTTTGTTCTTTGTTCATCTACGGATACGGATGTGACTATGACGATGACTGCTCCTCTCCTTCCCATTGTTCATTCTCAGTGGAGAGTCCACCAAACAAAGTTGCTTCTGAGATAAGCTGTTGAAAGAAGGCAAGGCATTCAGGCCTTCCTAGGAATACAAGGGAGGGAGCTGCCATGCCAAGACTCCATGCCCTCCGCAGGCATGGCGGAATTACTAATCCTTGGCAGGGACCGAGCGGTAGCCATCCTGTCCTTGGCTGTTCACAGCTCTCCCCGTAAACGAGGTCTTCTTGCCAGCCTGTCCAAGGGGCAGGATCCCTTCTCACTTGCTTCTGCTGGCTGTGCTCCCGGCAGCCATTCTGGGACTGCTCAAGTTGCCAAGGAAGCCAGAGCTTCACTTCCAGACTCCTTCCCTCCCGGAGAGAAGACCAACCTGGGTATCAAAGCCTACTTGAACCCTGCCTTTGGCAGGTGATGTCGTGGCTTAGTAAGTGATTGCTTCGTGTGCGTAGGGACCAGGGATTGGCTCCCTAGCACCCATGTAAAAGCAGTGTTCCCTAGCCCCTAGCCCCAGTGCTGGTGAGGCATAGCCGGATCCCTGGAGCTCACTGGCTAGCCGCATCAGTGAGCAGTGGGTTCCGAGAGATCATGCATTTAAGCTTTCTGGACCTGGCTTAGTGTACACAGTCCACTTCTATCAACGTTGTTTCCAAATAAAAGGACCTCTTTCCTTCTTAAAGCTGTGGTAGTCCAGCCTGTGTACTGCCACCTTTTCCCCATCCCCATTCGGTGGGTACTTTGGCTATTTTCATTTTTTGGCTCTTAGGAGTGGCCTCGTAATAAACATAGGGGTTGTGTCTCTTTCCATACAGATCTTACTTCCTCTGGCTGTGTGCCCAGGAGTGGGATTTCTGGGTGATAGGTTAGTTCTGTTTTTGATGTTTTAAGGAGTCGCTATACTGTCTTGCATAATGACTATGCTGATCTTCGGTGCCGCCAACAGCGTGCAAGGGTTCTGTTTCCTCCTTACCCCTGCCAACCCTCGTTATCTTTCAGACAGTCATGTTGATGAGGTCAGGGGACACATACGTCTCTGCGGCCTGCTGCTCCATGACTCTAATGTGTGCCTGGTGTGGTCAAGGTACTCAAAACAATACTTGTTGAGTGAAGGAAGCCTTTCTCATATCTCAGTCTGAGCCTGGGCCAAGATGAAGGGTGCTGCATGCTACAGAGATTGTATTCATGCTTTGAGATGCAGCGAATGTCACACAGCTCCTCCGGCCTCTCCGTGTCCTCTCTCTCCCTAGCCACACCACACCTAGCTTACTGAGTAATTGCCTTGGAGATTGGCTATGCTGCCACAAAAGCCAGGGGGTAGTTAGAAAATACCAAAATCAGGTTATCACTGGATAGTAATACTGCATCAGGTTACCAAGTCAACTGATTTCTCTATTTTCTCGCCTCCCCTATTTCAGAAGATATGAGGCTTACAGAGGTATAAGATTCCCGTTATTATGCATTTGAAACCATCCAGGCCTTTGCTTCTTTGAATGAGATAAGTGTATTACTCTGATATTGAGATCAGACCTTCTGATGTGGAAATCACCTCCAAAGATAAGTCAGATTATTAAATTACTGCGCTCTGCCCTTGTAGACTTCTCGTTTGCATAAGGACATTTAGTTCACGTACAAGAACACAAGAGATGCTGCCGCCTCTCCACCATGGTGCTCAAAGCTATTCGTTTCTTTTTTGCTGTACCTCTTGTACAGAAACTCAAAGTGGCATTTAGGCTTAGCTAGATGCGGACGACTTTTTGAGCTGTGGTCATAGACACATGGGGTCACAAGCATGCCGCGTCACATGTGTGATGATGGTGATGGATGAGGTTCCACCAAGCTTAAGGGTGACTCTTAATCTCTGGCCAGAATTCCAACCTGGCTTTGGGTAAGTTTTTGTTTTGTTTTTTTTTTTCCTGCTGTTTGAGTACAAATACTTTCGTGGCAAGTGCCCAGACAATCTGAGCATTTGGATAATTCTTCAAATTGTACTGGAAGAAAACCCGCTGGACAGAGGAGAGGAAAACAAGGAGAGCTGCTCCCGTCTCTTCCTGCTTGGGAGGTCATGAAGAGCACAGCTGTGTGTGTGTGTGTGTGTGTGTGTGTGTGTGTGTGCGCGCGCGCGCGCACGAGTATGTGTGTGTGGAAAGCCACCCCTGTATGCATCTGTATAGATCCCTTGACTAGAATCTTCTTGTTTCCTGAGTTCCAGAGCACACTGCTTCCATGGTCACTATAGCAGGTAGAAAAGCTTTTCCTTCTCCTATGTGTCGGCTATGCTCAGTTTTGTTGTGTGTTCACCAACACACAAGCAAGCTGGGTTAAAATAGAATAATAAACACATTGAAGAGAGGCTTCCAGCGCTGGTAAGAGTCTACAGGAAAATGATTCTTGCCTCAATAAAAGGCCTCAGCCAGCGACTAACTTGGTCCCGACATTGAGTCTCCTACCTTCAAGACCTCAAGTTTCTTGGACTCCTTGAGGCTGAAATTCAGTGGAGAATGACTTTCTGTTGGCAGTGCGCAAGCTTCGTCAGACTGTGTTTGTAAGCAGCTTGTCTTAGAGTTCAAATCAATAGTTACTTCTGCATCCAGTCAACTGTCTAACCAACTCAAGTCTGAAGATGGTTGTTGGACCTGCCGTGCTACGGTCTGATCTGAGTATTAAAAGTTGTAGATGAGGGAAGATGGCTCTGTAGATAGAGACACTGAGGACCTTAGTTCAATGGTGCAAAGGGAGAACCGACTCCTGTTGTCCTCTGACCTCCACAGGTGACCACGGAGATCACCCTCCCCAATAAAAAGAAATAAATGAATAATACACGTGACAGATTTTCTTTTTATGACCACAGACTTTAGCCACCAGGACCATGTCACAGGCGGGTGCCAGGCCTTTCCTGTGTTTTTATGAATGAGGCCCATCTTTAGGTTCTCCTTCTCATTACCACTTTGTATGGGTTTTCTGAGGTAAACCTGGTTCTATACCAGGAAGCAGCCCTGTGCCAGTGTCTTCGGTGCACATTTGTATTGCGTGTTGCATGGTTTCTGGGAGCAGTGTATCGGTGAAGCCTTCCGGGGCTCGCCTGGAGGTTTCCCTGTGGGAGTGCCCTCCGTTATCAAGTTCAACGTGTTTAAAAATATGAGTAGATTCCATTTCTCCCTGTCAGCTCCAGTAATTCAGCTTGCCAAGAATATATCTCTTTCATATAAACTGGGGATTCTTGGCATACACTGCGCACCAGTTCAGAATATGTTGTTAGCATCTGTTTTCCATTTGTAGGTTTACAGATCTTTTTTTCTCCTTTTCTTTTCTTTTCTTTTCTTTTCTCTTCTCTTCTCTTCTCTTCTCTTCTCTTCTCTTCTCTTCTCTTCTCTTCTCTTCTCTTCTCTTCTCTTCTCTTCTCTTCTCTCCTCTCCTCTCCTCTCCTCTCCTCTCCTCTCCTCTCCTCTCCTCTCCTCTCCTCTCCTCTTCTTTCCTTTTCTTTTTTTCTTTTTGCTTTTCTTTTCTGATACTGATAGTCTTTATCTTTTCTCTACTTTTTCTTTTTCTTAAAAAAGAAATCAAGCCCATGACTGTTCTCAACATGATCTTGGAGCTAGAGCTTGTTGGCCTAGCACCAGCCTTTCTGTGCTAAGCCCCGCCCACCCATGGGGCTGTTTGAGATCAGAGGGGCCCTGTGCAGCAGCTTGAGACTTGAAGTTAGACAGATATCTGAGAAAACAACATGAGCATAGGTGGGGGGCTTGGAAGAGCGGGGAGGGAGGAACTTTTGCTTTGGCTCAAATTTCTGCTCAGGTCATGCCCTGGTACGCCCTGGCCTGTAATAAGGCAGGGCATCGAGGTAAAAGCCATGGACCAATGCTCTAACCATCACAGTGGTCCTGAGGGGTCCAGAAAGGGGTCCAGAGAAGAGAAAAGCCCAACGCATCCTTAGTGACCTATGGCTTCCTACGTTTCCAGTGTGCTTCCAAACCCCACTATCAATGGGGATTAAGACTTCAACGTACGAGTCTGCCGAGGGCATTTCATATCCAAACGGTCATACTTTTACTGCCCAAGTTATCTTCTTCCCTTTCTGCATGTGCAGACCTTCTTCCATGTGTGTCCCTTCTGGCCCTATCTTGGTGCTGCTGGCTCTCCCGTGAGTGTTCTGCCAGTCTCCACTGACCCTGTAACACCTCTACATGTAGGTGACACAGACGTCTACTGCTCTTTATTGAGTGTGATCATCCCAGCATCCTTAGAATTAGCATTTATGTGGTACAGTTTGTCTACACTTTGACTTCCACTGTGTGGTACTTGTGTGTTTAAAGTTACAGTGTGTTTCCTGTGCATAGTAGATGTGTGCGGTGCCTGTGACTTAACAGCTACAGTGTATTTCCTGTGGGTGGTGGATGTGGCTGGTGTCTGTGTTTTATAGTTACAGTGTGTTTTCTGTGGATTTCTGTGGTTTGTGTGGTGCCTGGGTCTTTACAGTCAGTGTGTTTCCTGAGGGTGGTGGGCATGTGCAGCTGTAGTTGCCTCCTGTTTCCTCTTCACACACACACACACCCCATTTTTTTCTGGCTTCTTTTGGATTCTTGAGTATATATTTTTTAAATTCTTTTTTATCTTGTCTTTCATGATATATCTCTTTGTTCAGTGCTTTTATACTTTACACGACCAGACTTCAACTCTCAGTATCATTTTCACGTACAGTCTAAGAACCTGATGTCTTTGTGATTTTGCTTTCTCCATCCTGAACTGTTGCCACACAATGCACTTAGAGTATCCATCACATGCTGTACGATACATTGTTGCTATTTTTGTTTTAAGTCACTCTTACTTTAAAGAAGTAAAAAGCAAGAAAACGGTTTCTTTTTGTGTCTGAACTCTCCCGGCCTGCAACTCCTGCCCCTGAAGCTCTGATTCTCTGGTGTTATTCCAAGTTTCCACTGAGTATCAGTTACCTACACTTAAACTCCAACACTTCTTGGAGGGTAGAGCGGCTGCCTGTGCGTCCTCTGTCCTGGGTATGCCTGAGATTATTTATCCAGTCTGTTTTTGAAGAATGGGTCCACTAGCTGCAGAATTCCAAGCTGAGCAGTTTTTTTTTTCTTTCAACCGTCTAGAGATGTCCTTTTCTGCCTTTTGCTCCTTCTAATGTTGCTTTATGCCCCCTCTTCCCTCCCCCTTGTGGATCTGGTTTCTCTGTTTCTAATCTGTTGCTTCTAGTATTTGTTCTTTATTTGTGTTTCAGTGATGGTATCCTGACACAAGACTTTGATTTTCTTTGCCTTGCCTTTTCTTGGAGTTCATTGAGATTCTTCAACCTGTGATTTATAATTTCCAACAGATTTGGGGTGGGAGATTTCAACCACTGTTTTTTAAAATTGGTTTCCTTCCCCAAGGTCCTATCTAGGGCTCCATAAACAGGTCTGTTAGATTATTCTTTGTCCCACAGGTCACTGGGAAATGCTTCAATTTTTCCAATCTCTGTCCCCCCCACCTTTTCTGTTCCAGTTTGGATTTTTTTTCCGTATTGTTTAGTCTTCAAATGTACTTGACTTCTATTTTGTGGCTATTAATGGACTGATAAGCCTGTCTAATATATTCTTCATTTCAGACACATCTTTCACCTCCCGAGAGTCTCAAGGTTCCTGTCTTCCATCTGTCGCTGCATGTGTTTCCTTTTAGGAGTTTTCAGTCCGAGCATGTTTACACTTGCGCTTCTCTTTGCTGGTGTGCGAGGTCCGCCATCCAGCTGTGTCTAAGTCCCTGTGACCGTCCCTTCTTTCCTTGCATGGGCGTTATGTTTGCTTGAATGTCGGCCTTGTATTCTTCTTGTTGTTTAGTGCAAGATAAGTGGAGGTTTTGTTTTATTTCTATTAAAATGTTTAGGACAGACCTAGAGTAGTCTTTCAGAGATCATCAGGCTTCACCAATGTAGACTTCTGAGGTCATGACCTAATCCCCAGACTCTCTGACAAAGACTTTCTATTCCAAATGGACAAGGCTCACATGTCAGCCAGGCAAAGGGGACTCGGGGGATTGTTTAACTTATAGAAACTCATTTGTTTTTTGCCAGACTCCATAAAGTTGACCCTGAACGTTGTGACCTGATACTCAGCTTCAAACCCAAGGAAATGCCATGTGGATTCTTGAGCTCTTTGTCTGCCCTGCTCCTTCCTGTCTGGCACTTGGTGTTTTCCCTGCAGATTCTCTCTCCCTGAGCCTCCCAGAATGCCCTCTGTGTCCCCAGCTGGAGGGGACTACAGTGTTCTTGAGTTTGGTCTCCCTCTGCAGTTGGAGCCTCCTGTCAGACAGAGAGAAAGCTGGAATTAACTCCCAGGCGGCCCTTCTTGGTCCCTCCTCCCTGGACCTCATCCTGTACTTCCTGTGTCTAAGAGCTGTAAACAGTTTCTTAATCTGGTTTCCTAGTTGTTTATAGTTGAAGGGACAATCTCATCAATTTATGAGGACATGCTGAGTGTCTTCTAGACATTAAGGCACCCGTGGAGACTCTGTACAGAATAGTACCGGTGATCACTGGGTGCAGGATCAGTTGTACTGAGATTGGACCCAAGACTGAGAGTACACGTCCCACACAGGTAAGGGGTATGACGGTTGGGAGGTAAGGGGTGATTTGGGACTCCCACTTTTTCTGAGACCCTTTCCTAAGTCATTTTTCATGTATCAGGAGTGTGGGTTGGGGGGCAGCTTGTGTGTTCAGACTCTTTCAGGTATAAAGAGGAATCTCCTGTTGGAGGGGTTTAAATATTTTCATCCTTCGAGTGTGTGTCTCTTGTTCTTGTTTTCCTGTTTCTGAGCTGTCGATTGAGGGTTTTTAAGAGCACGCTGTTAAGGGTTTTGCACTTATGATTTATTTAATTATTTCCACGACCTAACAAGGTGGTCATTTTCACTCATGAAGAAAGTACAGTTCGAAGAGATTGAGAAGTTTTTTTCTGAGATCATACTGCTGGAAGCGGTATAGTCAGGATTTGAACCCATGTCCTTCTCACTTTGTGCTTGGCATTCTGTTTTGAGACAAAGTTGCATGTATCCCAGGCTGGCCTCCAGTTCACTGTCTAGCTGAGGATGATCTTCTGGTACTCTTGCCTCTGCCTCTCAGGTGCAGTTGGTTACGGACGTGTTCCAGGAGGGCGCCTTTTAGGTGGTTCTGAGGATGGAACCCAGGGCTCACCACTACTAAGCAAGCACTCTTCTAGCTTAGCTACATCCTTAGCCTGTGTGCTTAGCAAGTTTGATATCAGGCTGTCTGTCTGTCCCTCCCTTCTCACACGCTACCTTTGTGCTACTGATTGCTGCCGGTCTTCTTAGCATTTGCATCGGTTGTGGAATCTGAAGGTTAACCTTCCACGCTGTGTCTTCCGAGCACAGCCGAGCCTCTCCGTAGCAAGCTAGGATGGAGAAAAAGAGCAAGAGGTGCCGTCTCTGTTGTCACTTCAAAAACGAAGTAGTCCTGCACTCCGGAATTATTGTACAACCAAAATACTTCTCTCTCAAGAGTAACCCTTCAGTGTGACTTTGTTTTACCTGCTTTATTCCCTACGCAGATTAGTTACTGGAACCAGCTTTAGGAAAGTTTTGCTCACTATAAGGCAGCACACAAGAACAAGGAAAACCACTGAAGTGTGTGTACCTGGGATCTGCCCGGGGCAGGCACGATGTTCTGTGATATTTGTTCCTTTATTGTCAGACCTATAAATTCTCTTCTACAAGACAGATCTTTCTATGTTCTGTCCCGTAGAAAACATTTATTTAGTACCAGCAATGTCAGATGTTCCCCAGCTATTGATAAATTGCATTGAAATGAGACATGCATAATGACAGAAATAGCCTCCCAGAGGCCCTGGCTGACTCCTTGGCGTTACCCTTTTATTTACTGATCAAACGCGGTAGGAGCGGGTCTTGATTAAATGTGTCAGTAAAAGGGCAGTAAAGGATTTCTGCTGCAGCTACCTGGCCGCAGAACAGCATGCCTGGGGAGGAATGCCAGAGCTTCTGAGTGCTTTGCAGAGTCCGGACCTGGCCTCCCCTCCCCCCATCTCCCCTCCCCCAGTCTCCCCTCCTCCAGCCTCCCTTTCCCCAGCCTCCCCTCCCCCAGCCCCAGGCTGAAGTTGCTGTTCTGGAAGGCAGAGTTGGTGCCACTGATCACCGCTTGGAGCTGAATTCACAAATGTAAGCTGAGAAACTCAGGAACTGCTAAGAAATCATTTCAGAAGTCCTTAGACTCTGTAATCATTCAATTAAAAATGCCTCCAGCGGCGTTAGCGATTCTGAGCAAGGGGAGAAAGTGGAGGAGGAAGACCTTTGTTTGAAAAGTGAGGTCAGAGGGACAGGCGAGAGAGCAGGTCCTTGTGGATGACAGAAGTTCAGGCTGCTGCTGCTTGTGTCTGTGGAGGAGGATGTGACAGGAGACAGGTGCTTGCCCCTGCACAGGGGTGAACCTCTGGCTTCAGTGGAGGCTGGTGTTATTACCACCTTCCTCTGTTCCCCCCCCCCACCACCCCCAACCGGGATTTCTTCCTCAGAAGCGGCTGTGCATACTCCAGACACCTGAGATCTACTCTAAGATTTTAGAGCTCAGATTTTTTTAAAAGGCTTTGGGATATTTGTACATCCCCGATCAGAACTTCTGAAACTGGAAGTCCAGACTCAAAGGGATGCTCTAAAGGTTCAAATGTTTGGAGCTGTTCATATTTGGGGTTTTCAGATAGATGCTAGCCTGACCTCGCCTCAGTCAGGTTTACTGTCAGTGGAACACTGCGCCTGGTTTCGTCAGAAATTATGCATTTATCCTCTCATCCACTTAACCGTGATTTACTTACCGTTGACTGACAGGTATTTAAGGATGTCATGTGCCAAAAGCAGTTAATGGCACTGAACTGTTCAATTGGACAGGAAGTGAGTTTTCTACCTCCCCCAAACCTTCATGCTCATGGAGCTATTGCATAGGATATAAACAAAAATACCGTTTTTAATTAAAATATTTTCTTTTCCTGTGCTAAGAATTGAACCTAAGTTCCAGAGCAAGCCGGATAAGTGCTGTACCACTTAGCTCCACCTCTAGCCTGTAGTTCTTGAGAGGAAATATGGTAACTTTTAAAAATCTAGCTGCTGCTGTCTGATCAAAGTCTGTAACAATAGTCAGGAAGCTGCAATCATGCTGCAGTTACAGGATGGTTGCGTGTGTGCATATGTGTGTGTGTATGTTTGTGAGTGTGTTGTGTTAATGTGTATGTGAGTGCATATATGCATGTGTGTGAATGTGTGCTTGTGTTTTGTGAGCACATATGTATGTGTGTGAGTGTGTACTTGTGTGAGTGTAGATGTGTATATGTGCATGTCTGTGCTTGTGTGTCTTGTGTGTATGTGAGTTGTGTGTGTGTGTGTATATGAGTGTATATGTGCATGTGTGTGTGTTTGGTGTGTGTGTTTGTGTTTTGTGAGAATATATGTATATAATGTGAGTGTATATTGCATGTGTGTGTGTTTGTGAGTGTTGTGTGAATGTATATGTGTGTGTATATGTGTGTGCATGTGTGTGAGTGTGTGCTTGTGAGTGTAGTATGAGTGAGTGTGTGTGTGTGTGTGTGTGTGTGTGTGTGTGTTGCTGGGGATGGAACACAGAGCTTTCTCCATGCCAAGCCTCGTCTTCCACTGGTCTGACCTTCAGATGAGCCTAAGCATGACATCTTTTATATTCACTGCTTGAGCTTCTCACAGTGGCTTTGCCAAGTACATGTTATTAGTCCCATGAGTCCAGGTGAAAGACTTGGAGGTCCAGAAAGGACTGGATTGTGTGGAGGTCTTAGAAGCTCTCAGTGGCAAAGCCCTCTGCAATCAAACCCTTACCTTCTGGCCATAGGCACAGCTTGTGTCTGCATTATGGCTCAGCACATATTGAATTAATCAGCCTCAAATTCTTTCCCTTCTACATTTCACATTAAAAGTCTGAAGAGAGAAACACTTCCATATCACAAGATGTCCAGCTTTTGCTGCCTCCGACTCTTACAGAACTTTTAATGGAGCCCGTGTCTACTTAGGGAAAGCATGACTCTAGATCTCGGCCTTCAGCTACCGCCACACTTCTCCAGACCAGCCTTCCGACTGCTAATTGCACTTTGAGAGTAAGTCTTCCTTGGGGAAATGGAAGGAGGTTTGAGCTGAGACACAAACAGGAAGACGGTGAGGCAGTGTTTGTCTGGCAAGCACAACCTCCTTAAGTAGCTGAAGCAAGAAGGAATCGGTTGTCCACAGAGCCCAGATCCTCCAGTCCTTTGTTCCGAGGCCACAGGGCCGAGCCCTACTTGCTTGTCCTGTGGGGACAGGGCAGCAGTTGGTGGTGTGTGGTGGAGGCTGGCTGGAGACGGCTCCCCTTCCTCCAGGCCATGAGGACACAGCATGGTAGAGCCAGACTGTGCCTCTCTCAGTGCTGTCTGTGAGATTTTGCCCTGCTGACCGGTAAGTCCCCAGACGCTTCTTACGGCATCAACTCAGGCTTTGGATTCCTTTCCGAGGCTTTAAAAGAAGGAGCAAAATTGACTGCAAGGGCCATTTGTGAAGTCCAGTTTCCAGTGGATGCTCTGGTAGCCCTGGTGATAATTATCTTTGTATTTTATAGGCACACTGTGTGATGATTGTAAATTGTTTTAAAATTTGGTGTTATTAATGTGATCTGCTAATACTGGGTATGAAAAGAAACAAAGTAAATCTTGTTACTAATATGAAAGACTGGTTTTTAATAGCTGTCTTAGCAATGACTGACTTAAAGGCTCTCTTTTGCAATTCCTGGCTTGAGGTGAGTGGTTTGAAACAAGCTAATCCAATCTTTCCAGGTGGCGGTCTAATTTTAGGAACGGTTACTGAAGTAGTCTTTCTCAGGCCAACTGTTCTACCCCCGAGTGGAAACACTTTCTTCTCTAGTCAGGCTAACAAGCCCTTCAGCCTGACTTCAGTTCTGGGACAAAGGACACCACCCTCCAGGAGTGGCCCTTGCTCTGGTCCTGCAGAAGGTGTGTGGGTAGTACCTTCATTCCCTGCTGCTCCAGCAGACTTCGGCCCCGGGGTTCGGGGCTTGGAGTTTGGATGATCCGTGTCTGTTCCCTGCATCTGCCCTTTCTTTTCCTGGTCGATCGATGCCCTGCTTCCTGTGTGCAGGCTCCTCCAGATTAATTAGCACCCATGTTTAGTGTGACATGAAACCCAGGCCTAAGGAGCTTAAGTGCAGGGGCTTTAGATCCAGAAACAGAGCCGCGGGCTCTCCTCAGCGAACCTTCCACGGTCCTGTCTGTAGTATGAATAGGAGGACATAGGAGTCAGGGGAGGCGGAACAGCTAAGGGTTTCAATTTTATTTCCTTTAAATTACATTTGAATCCTCTGACGGGAGTATTTAAAAAAAAAAACTTAAATATACAAATTATCTTTATATTTTAAGACCTGTATCCACAGTTACTTTGTTTTAAAATTGTCCTAACTTGTGGTTTTTGTAATCCAAAAGTAAAGACCACTTGGACCCCACAGCACTTTCTCTTTGGAGTCTCCCCGAGTGTGGTATGAAGCCCCCCCCCCAAGCCCCCTTGGTGAAATGTTGCTAGTTTTATAACATATGGAGGGTAGGGTAAATTGTGTTAGTGAGTGGTTAAAACTTTTATCTTGGCTTTTGATCATAAACAAAAGCAAACAAGGATTACAGGCCCAGGAGCCATAACATTTCCAAAAGGATGTCCAGAGTGAGAATATTAGCCTGGCTCCCTCATTTTTGAAAATAATAACTAGTTTTATAAATCTGTTAAATGTGATGACTAAAATAATGCAAAAAAAAAAAAAAAAAAAAAAAAAAAGAATCGTGCTCCAGTGGGCATTGCGTAACTGGAGCCCTTCTTTGACTCTTTAAGCAGCAATGAATTTGCTTCACATGGGTTCTTTCTCATAGCCGTGGATCCGTATATAATTACTACTGCCTTCCAGCCGCTACCTTTGGACAGGTGTCGGTCTTCTACAGACAGAATGTCGTGAAGGCCCCTGCTAAAACTCTAAAGGATTCATTGACTAGCAGCTGAGCTAATCCAAAGCAAAATGTGACTCCTGTTTAGACTTGGAAATGTAAGCAAAGGACTTTGTATGCTACTTGTAAAGGAAGAGAATTGTGGGGGTGTGACAAGACCGCCCTTAGCCACCTGGGGCAGGACATCTTTTACAGGTAAAGGACTCCAAAGGCCATGGCACAGTTAACAACAGTAGGGCTTATTTGCCAAGGTTCTGCCTGAATCTTAAAAATAAATAAAATAGCCTGTAAGGCTGCTTAGCTCTCAAAGGTAAGGGACCGACTAAGTCAAGATTTACTGGAAGGCTGAAATTTGAGCGCCTGCAGAATTAGAGCTAGAACTGAGAGGAAGGCAGTCCCCTGCCCCAGAACCCTCTGAAAGTCAAGAGAGAGAAACAGTTCAGCCGAGAACAGTGCAGCCCAGCGAGGGCTCAGGAGTGAGGAGAGGCAGAGCCAAGGTGCTTGGAGCTCTGTGCTCTACGGGTGCGCAGTGCCAAGACCAGTCCGAGAAAGATGATTGTATCCAGGACAATCATCCCTATGCTTATCTAAGCAGAGGAAGGAGAGGCTGAGAAGGGGGGCGTTTCTTAGGGACACAGATGCCTGCAGAGTATTTAAGGAGAAAGGTGAAAGATTTTCTTTAAAAAACAAAAAGCCGCGCTGGAGATTGTTTGGCGAGTTGGTTTAGGCGGACGCTCTTTGTTAAATGACTCCAGTGACGCAAAAACAATGGGCTTGTAAGAACCCATTTCCAAACACATTTCCAGGAGTGGGCAAGTAACTGTGGACCCTGCGGGCTGGGAAGGTTAGCCTGAGCCCTGGGCTGGCAGCTGCCAGATGTGTTGAAGTGAGCACGGTCCTTAGGCATGCTCCTGGCAAAATCGGAGGCTCACAGGTAAGCCTGTCTCCTTCTTAGCTCCACCAGGTCACACCAGAGGAGACATCCCAAGAACCTAAGCCTCATACAGAGTTGCAATTTGGAGCAGAGGCAGCCCGTCGTTTGCTTAGCAGGATAGCAGTAGGGCATGGTTCGGGGCTTCTGTTCACCAAAATGGTGTCAGACTCTCTGAAGCTCAGAGAAGTGGACTGGTTTTCCATCCTAATCAACTCTGGGCAGACTGCCGCTTGGGGAGGGAAGCTGGGGGGAGGGAGGGAAGCTTCAGCCGCACTCTGGAAAGCACTTTACAGTGTGCCCGACTTCCAGAACCCCAGCCATGTGGAGAGAACCACAGTGACCTAGGCAGGCTCTGTAGCAAAGACAGTGGAAGTGGTGGCCCATTTCTTTCTTTTCTTTTTTCTTTTTAATTGAATTTATTCTTTATTTACATATCAAATGTTATTCCCTTTCTCTGTCCCCCCCTCACAGAAAACCCCTAATCCATCCTACCTGCCCCTGCTTCTATGAGGATGTGCCTCCACCCAACCCACTCCCACTTACCCTCCCTCGATTTCCCTGCACTAGGGCATCTATCGAACCTTCATAGGACCAAGGACCTCTCCTCTCATTGATGCCTGACAAGGCCATCCTCTGCTACAAATGCAGCTGGAGCCATGTGTACTCCTTGGTTGATGACTTAGTCCCTGGAAGCTCTGGGGGTCTGGTTGGTTGATATTGTTGTTCTTCCTATGGGGTTGCAAACCCCTTCAGCTCCTTCAGTCCTTTCTCTAACTCCTCCATTGGGGACCCTGTGCTCAGTCCAGTGGTTGGCTTCGAGCATCTGCCTCTGTATTTGGCAGGCTCTGGCAGGGCCTCTCAGGAGACAGCCATATCAGGTTCCTTTCGGCAAGCATTTCTTGGCATCCACAATAGTGTTGGGTTTTGGTGACTGTTTATAGGATGGATCCCCAGGTGGGACAGTCTCTGGGTGGTCTTTCCTGCAGTCTCTGCTCTGCACTTTATCTCCGTAATTGGCCCATTTATTTCTTATTCTCTGTGTATTTATTTCAGTGTTTTCTTTAATCCATTGTTTCTTGCTCCCTTCCTGTTTCTTTCCCTCTCCCCTCCTCTCCCCTCCCCTCCCCTCCCCTTCGTCTCCCCTCCCCTCTCTTCCCCTCCCCTTCCCTTTTTCAATAGGGTTTTGCCAAGCTGACCTTAAACTAGCAATCCTCCTGCTTCAGCCTCCAAGTGCCAGGGTTACAGGTATACACCATTGTCCCTGGCCTCAAAGCTTCTTTTCTTTCATAGTATTTCTGGGACTTGTGCCATTTTTTTCCGTTTCAAACTTTGCCAACCATGAATAATTCAGAAGGAATGAGTCTGCTTGTATGCACTATGAGAACATCACCAGCTTTGTCCTATGATTTCTCCCTGCAAGCAAGCTTCTTTGACAACATTATCCCACCCACCACCTTTTAAGTTACCATGTAGCTATCTCATACCCCCAAGAATTAATGTATTCCCAACTTCATTCAAATCCACAGAACAGAAGCAAGCAGAATGAGCGTCAGGCAAACCCATGGCAGACTGTATGGAGAAACAGTGTAACTTCCCAAGTATTAGAGATCTCTACAGGCCCCAATGACCAAGATGTCTGAATATTCCAGGGTTTATGGTATTGGTAGGGGTGGGTCTTCACAGTCTTAGTGGAAAGGGAAATGTGAGACCTAAAGCTTGGTGCGAAGTGTTTTGCCGGTGGTTTAATTTGCTCTGTTTGCTTGAGTTTGTTAGGGGAGTTTGCTAGTAGGCTGGGCCTGCTTGGAGTTCAGATACCCAGAATGCCCAGGTCACAGGCATGTACCACCCTGCCTCGTGAAGTACACTCAGCCTTGGCGCTGGGAAGTGCTGATTCTGGAGGTGAAAAGGGCAGGCTCAAAAGAGGAGGAGAATCTGAGAGGCATCTGCACTCCGCAGGATTCTAGCCAGAGGAGGAGCCAGAGCCCTTTGCCCTCCTCCTGCTCTCTGTGCTTGCTTCTTTCCATTGCTCTTTGAAAAATAAACAAACAAACCCGCCAAGGTAATCAAGTCCCAAGCAAATGCTACAGTCAGCTGAGCTCTTGGCTTCTTCCTGCTTTTGATCTCCAAGAATCAGATCATTTGGGGTGGGGGTGAGCAGTTCATAACATACCTCTCTCTAGGTGTGTAAGGGAAGTGCCACAAGTATTTTACAAACATAGTTCCATTAATCTCCACACATGGCCCTGAAGAAGGCTTGCAGGCGAGGAACCTGAGCAGCTAAGGGTCCGGCTCAAGTCATAATTTCTAGCATCAGGTCGAGGAGAACCAGAAGTCGTATTCTGGGGTCTGGGTGCCCTTCCACACACCGAGCCGAGGGATGCTCCAGTGTGTTCTCCGTGTTCTGTGGTGTAGAGGCAGGAAAACATGGAGGCTGTGGTGGCTATAGCTGCGGATCTTTCCATTCTCCACTGAGGCTGCTTTCTGGCATTCACGAGTCTCCCGTGGGCCCCATTTTCAGTCCTCATTTTTCAGTGCTTGGAACCCAGGACTTCCTGTGTGCTGTATGTTAGCGATCACACTGCTGCCGAGCCCGGCCCAAGCTCCAGCATGCCTGTTCATTATTTCATTTCTTATCTTGAGAGAGGGTCTGACTATGGAGCCTGTAGTGATCTACAACTTAATTGAAAGACATGGAAGTCTATGTTTAATTCTTTTTTCATATTGCTCTCTCGAAGGACCAGACGATCTATTTTTCTCTCCTTCTGACTCAAAGCTCATGTCTACAATCTATTTTTCTCTCCCTCTGACTCAAAACTCATGTCTGCGGGGCCTGGGGGCAGTGTACGTGCGAAGGAACACGGCTGTGAGAGAGGCCAGCGGAAGGGATCACAATTGTGGCTTCTTTGAGCATTTTCACTGATCTTACAATTCTCCTATTTACTGAAGGCTTGCCCCTCTGACTCCTTCTTGACCTCTGGGTTTATCTGCAGATCCCTCTGTGGAGCCAGGCCCACATTCCTAACCACAGGCCACCTTTGTTACTCTCCTGAAGATTGTAGTGCCTGGGTCTCCATTCACGGTCCTTTCCATGGTCTCTTCCTCAGTGCAGTGTTCTGTTTCCACGGCTAGCCTGCTCACCTGGGCTAGCCTGCTCACCTGCATAGACTAGGAAGGTCTGACCTTCACCTACGGTCCTCGCGCCTTCCCCTGGGTCCTGCTCTTTAACGTGGGATTCCACGGATCTTTCTCCAAGACACTCAGTGCTTCCCTGCAACTTCTGAATTTCTCTAGAGATTTCAGATCTTTTCAAGTTGGCATGGCTTTTCAGCCTCCCCCTGACAGACTGTGCTTCCCTGAAGTAAACTCTTGGCTTCCCGCTTCCCTTGGTATTGCTTGCCTACCCCCCAAAACAGTTTCTTTTAAAAAAGATTTATTTATTGTTATATGTGAGTATACTGTAGCTGTCTTCACACACACACCAGAAGAGGGCATCAGATCCCATTACAGATAGTTGTGAGCCACCATGTGGTTGCTGGGATTTGAACTCAGGACCTCTGGAAGAGCAGTCAGTTCTCTTAATCACTGAGCCATCTCTCCAGTGCCCCCACCCCCAAAGAAACCAGTTTTAACCGAGGTCCTAATGTATTGTCTCAGTGCTGAGATTCTCATTCAGACCAGGCCAGAGCTCTCTCACTGAACCACATTCCCAGCTCATAATTGCTAATTAAGAATATTCATCACGACTCCAAATGACTTCTGTATTTTTATTAGGTCAGCATGTGTTTCTTAGATTGAAAATCATCATCTCTAATGACAGCTACCGGAGGCCACTCAGCGTCACCGCCACTCCTCCTGAGCTGTGGAGGACCTCTGCTTGTGTCCTGGAGTTCCGGTTCATTCTGGGACAGAAACCGCTGAGGGGCTTCAGTTCCTCCTGGCAGGTCACAAAGCCCCAGGATTACCAACCACATTACCAACCAGAATTTCTGGGGGTCTACAGTTTGCCACTTTTTGTGGCAGTTCGTGATACAAAGACAACTGAGACCCAGTATTTTTTAATGTTTTATATCAGGTGCATGTATGAGTACCTTCATGTGTTGACTGTATACCTTGTATGTGCTGAGGGACAACAGAAGATGATGTTAGATCCCTAGAACTGGAGTTACAGGTGGTTGTGAGCCTCCATGTGGGTGCTGGAAAATGAACCTGGATTCTCTAGAAGAACAGTCAGTGCTCTAACCACTGAGCCATCACTGCATCCCCCCAGACACAGGGTTAGGCAGTTAGTGCATTTCCTGTGGGTGTGGTCTTCGACCAAGAGAACCAAGTGAAAATAATTTCACAACACTGACTAGGTCAGAAGAGGCTGCCCAGGGGTTGTGACCTTTGAATTAGGTTATCAAGGACAGATCTGTTACAAGAGACAGGACATTCCTGTAAAAATAAAAATGTGAAAAATGAGAGTTTAGACAAAAGTCGGGAGGTGAGTGTGCTGGCAAGGACCTGTGCAGGGCAGGGACCCTGACCCGACTGAGACATAGATGTGTCAGGGGCCTCAGCCCTTCTCCCGGCACACTTCCTGGCTTTCCTCAGCTTGGTACTGCAAGGTGCTGGCCTGCGCTCCATGAACAGCTCCACACCTTGGAAGTTTAGGCTCAGGGCAGCATGGCGGTTAGCCTGAAGGTACTGGCAATGGAGTGTGGACTGGGACCACAGTCAGGACGGAGAGGGGGCTCAGGCCTAGTGTTCTGACACGTGATCCAGGGCAGGAGGGTAAAGCATTTGAGGCTAGCCTGATTTTTATGTTTTTTTTTTTTTCCTCTGTGTGTGTGTGTGTGTGTGTGTGTGTGTGTGTGTGTGTCCTGATGAGCTGAGTGTGGGTGTACATACACCTATGTGCCCATGCATGTGCAGGCTCAGAGTTGTCAGGTATCTTCCTGATTTTCCCACCTTATTCTTTGAGACAGAGTCTGTCAGTCAAACTCAGACTCCACTGATGTGACTAGTTTTATTAGTCAGTTTCCTCTGAGGATTCTGTCTTTACCTTCTGTGATGGTTTGAATATGCTTGGCCCAGTGCCCGTTTGGAGTAGGCGTGGCCTTGTTGGAGTAGGAGTGTCACTGTGGGTGTGGGCTATAAGACCATCATCTTAGCTGCCTGGAAGCCAGTATTCTGCTAGCAGCCTTCAGATGAAGATGTTGAACTCTCAGCTCCTCCTGCACCATGCCTGCCTGGATGCCGCCATGCTCCCGCCTTAATGATAATGGACTGAACCTCTAAACCTGTAAATTAGCCCCAATTAAATGTTGTCCTTATAAGAGTTTCCTTGGTCATGGTGTCTGTTCACAGATATAAAACCCTGACTAAGACACCTTCCAAGGCTAGAATTTTGGGCAGCCACCATGCCCACCTGGCACTTATGTGGTTCTGGGGATCTTGGGTGGCACGGGCTTTAACCACCGAGTCCTCTCCACAGCCCCCAACCTTAACACTATGAAAAGCATTTCTGTTTGTAATAATGATTCTTCTCTTAGCATAACTTTAGTGACTTCAAGGTAATTTTTAAATGGACACACAATTAAAATGCCAAGTTCTTCCCTTACATCAGTATTTCTAAGTTTTATAAATAACTTTCTAGTTAATGAATTTGCATACAATTACTTTGTTATTTTCTCATGCTGGATACTTAAGTAAAATGATGAACTTAAGTCATGAGTTAGATCAAACTTGACATTAAGATTGTAACACTATTAACTACTACGTTGTGGTTTAGGAAATGACGAATCATGTGCTTAGACTTTAGCAAGCAATGTTGACCGTGAGGGATATTTTGGATGGACTTGGTAAGCACTTGCTTTAGAAGAATCAAAGATAATAAATTAGTCTAAAATGATTCCAGGTTTCTAGTTGAGAAGACTCAGACCTGGGTAAGTGGTATTGCCACAAGCCAAGGAAAACAGAACGTACCAAGCCCAGGTTCTGCAGAGAAGGGGCTCTGTTGAGTGCTTGCTTGCTGAGTTTGAACAGCTACACTGCAGAATCCAGGCAGCACACAGCAGGAAGGAGTGCGTGCCCTAGAGGCAGAGATGCAGAAAGTCAAGGCCTAGATGTGAGAGCAGTTCCTGCGCTCAGCAGACTTCCGGAAGGTCTTAGGTGAGCTGAGCAGTTAGGAAGGCAGGGAGGAGAGTTCTGGGGAAAGCAGCAGAAAACAGAGAACAGTTCCGTGCACATGCAGAGTAGCTGAGGAGGAGACAGCCTCTGCAGAGGCTCCTTGCGAAAGGCTGAGTGCTCTTCCTCCTCAGTTTTCAGCACTGCCTGACCCGTGTCCCCTTCCATCACGCAGGAATGAAACATATGATTTATGTGACCTCCTAAATTATCATCTCATGCTACAGTCATGTAATATGAAGGAAAACCCAGAAGAATGGTTTTCAATAGATAATATAGTGCATTTATATTATATGATATATATGATATATGATATAATGCATATTCGATATATAAACTCTGTCATGGAAATGGTAGTTTGAAGGGATCAGATGGGACCTCTGAGGTGAGAAATCACCACCCATGGGGGTGCTAACGATAGAGATGGCCCGTGTGAGCTGTGCTGCCAAGGATCTGAGTTTACAGATTGGTGACAGGGACAGCTTTCTTGGCTGTAAAGTTGGCCGCACCTGGGATGAACTACAATCCAGCAATGGGGCACACCTGTGCGATTTTCTGCCTGGTTGGAGGTGGGCAAACCCACTTCTAGTCTGGACCTTTGAGGTGGGAAGACACATGCAGTCACCCAGAGGCAAGAAATCCCAACTTCAATCCTGGCTGCACCTTCTGCTAGAAGTCTCCACAGGAGCTGGGAGAAGGAAGCTCTGGCCCTTGGCCCGCTTGCACTCCTTGGCGGGGAATCCATTCCTTCACTGGCATTAGTCTGTGATTCCAGCATCCATGAAAGAACAGCTGAGACATCAGCCTCCCGGACTGAGCCAGCCGTGAGCGAGCGGCACCCTCCGTGGCCGCTGCATCAGCTCCTGCTCCCACATTCCCACCCTGTGTGAGTGTCCTGACTTCCCCTGATGAACAGTGGGCTGGAAGTGTAAGCCAAATAAATAAACCCTTTCCTCTCGGGATTGCTTTTCCGTCATGGTGTTTCATTGTAGCAATAGAAACCCTAATTACAGCAGTGACGGTCTGACAAAACAGTATGGCCTTTCCACTTACTCAGTGATCGCATGGCTGGAAAATTTCGGGCGGACAAAACAGAACAACAATGTTGCACTTTGTGCTTACGTCTAGAACCAGAATCAAGGGACTGAAGAGCTGCCTCAGCCAGGGAAGTGCTTGCTGCACGGACACCGGGACCTGAGTTCCGATCCCCAGTTCCCCGGGTCCAAACCCAGCCGTGATGGCCACTCATGCATGGGGGCGGGGCTGGGGGGAGGGGGTGGACAGTGGAGGGTACCTGGGCTGAATAGAGGCCAGACTTGCAGACTCTGTGAGCTCACTTCATGGAGGAAGACCCTGGCATTGACTCCTGGCCTCCGCATGCCCTCATACCCACTTGCATGCACATAGATGAACAGCATGTGTGTATGTGTGTGCACGCTCACTCGCACACACCTACCTGGGAAAGCTTATTAATAGTTCTGTGCAAGTTTCCTCCTGCAGTCCAGCAGGTGTTTGAAAAGCAGGCAGGACTCGGGACATTCCTTCTTGTGCAGATGGCTGTCCACCATAACTGGTCTGACCAGTTACATCCCTCTCATGGCTGCATGCAGAAAATTCCTCCCTGCATTCCAGAACACTCCCTGTGGAGTGACAGTTCAGGGGAGAAGTGTGAGGTCACTCCTTCAGAGGTTCCTCCCCAATTCTTTGTGGCCCGCCATCCTGGACGTCCCCTGGTCTCCATCAATTGCTACCATCCCTCCCTTTACAGAAAGGTTCTCTTAACTCATTGTCCTCCGGCGCGGTGGGTGCTGTGGGTGCCGTTCCTCCTGGCTTTGGCCCTCCCTGCTTCCAGCTCACCACTGAATGAAGTCTGTCCCCTAGTCCTCTGTCAGCTCCTGTTCATGTCTACCTGGCTCAAGTTCGCTCACCTTCTGTTTCTTCCCCATTAAGATATTTATAAGACATGATAAGTGAGAAACTCTAAGATGTGGGAATCTTAAGGTTTATCAATGTAGTGGCGCACTCCTGAGGGCAGGGTATGGGTGTGGGGGAAGAGGGTGTTAGGTCCGTCATTGTGGTAACCCAAACCTGAGTGTGGAGGAGGGGGCGGTAGGTTGGGCCAGGTTTGGCTTTGCTAAGGGAAAAATGAGGAACATCTCTGCTCAAGACTGTTGTTGTCTGTATTTTGAGACAGGGTCTCTCTGTGTAGCCCTGGCTGTCCCGGAACTCTCTATGTAGACAAGCTGGCCTGGATCCCAGAGAGCCAGCTGTTTCTGCTGGGATTAAAGGCAAGTTGCACCACACCCAGCTAAATGGGCAAGTGTCTCTTTATGTAAGTTTCTACGTAGATAGCCTTATCTCTTTATCTTTTGTCTTTACCTCTTGTCAGCAGTTTGTTTTGTTTGTCTCCTGACCATATCTTGTGTGCTTTCTCATATTCAGGAGGAAGGACAGATTTGTGGTTGGTAATCCTGGGGCTTTGTGACCTGCTTGAAAGAGAACTGCAGTAGGCTCTCTGGGAACTTTTAAAATGTCCTACTGCTCCTCTTCCCCAAACTTGAAGCTGGACTGGCTTGTGAAATATTTCAAAGCAGTGACATTGAGAAGACAGAGAGAGGGTCAAGACCCCCATCTGTCTGCTTTCATCAGCCAGGAGCGTGTGGTGACTTCCAGTGTGCTGAAGATTCTAGGCTTGGTCTTCATTCAGAGCAGCACAGAGGAGGAGAATAGCAAATGGCATTAGGAAGTTCATAGTATAGATGGAAGTGTGTGTGTGTGTGTGTGTGTGTGTGTGTGCGCACGCGCGTGTGTGTGAGTGAGCGATGTGAGCATGCACACATGTGTGGGTGTCAGTGTGTGTGTGCATATGAGAGTATTTGTGTGTAAGAGTGTATGAGTATGTAAGTGTGTGTGAATATATGTGTTAGTATATAAGAGTGTGTCAGAGTATGTGTGAGTGTGTGAGAGTGAGGGTATATGTGTGGTGTGTGTGAGTGTGTTAGTGTATGAGAGTTTGGTGAGTGTGTTTGTTAGTATGAGAATGTGTGTTTGAGTGTGTGTGTGAGTGTGTTTGTTTGTGTTATTATGAGAGTGTGTGTGAGTATATGTGAGTATATGTGAGTATGTGAGAGTGTGTGAATGTGTGTGTTAGTGTGTATGAGTTTGTGAGAGTGTGTTACTGTGTGAGAGTATGTAAGAGTGTGTGTGAGTATGTTAGTGTGTGTGAGAATGTGTATGTGAGTGTGTGTGTGTCCGGGGTCTGGTCTGTCTGTCTGCCTGCTAGTACATGTGAGCATGTGTGTGGAGGGCACAGTTGACATATACTGTCTTCCTTAGTCACCCTTCTGAACCTGGGGCTCACCCGCTCAGTTAGACTGGGTAGCCCATGACCTCCACAGATCTTTCTGTCTCCACTTACTCAGTACTGGGGCTCAGACTGACACACCTTCCCAGGCCATAGATGGGCATATTTACATCCAAACCTAATTGTCAATACATATACATACATATATGTACATACGTACACATTTATACATATAAACACACATGTGTATTATAGACATTTATATATACATACATACATCTATACACACACACACACACACACACACACGAGAGTGGTGTGGGGTTTCTGGCTTCAGATATAGCAGATCTACCACATGGGGAATTGATTAGGGTTATAGTATCCAGGTCCATGTGTGTTGCCTAAAGAAGCCCGAGGAGCCCGAGGAGCCGGGGTCTTCACACACCAGCAAGTGTTGCTTCTCTGTGCTTCCTTTCTTTCATAGCTATAAGCTGCAGTGAAGCCTTGGTCTATGTTTCTGTTGGCTTCTGAACTCAAGAGAAACTGTTACTTGGTAAAATTGGCTTGTTGGCTTCTAACAGGAAACTGGAGAGAGTGTCCCTACCATCCCTCCATGTGTCCCATGGACAGACGTCACCCAGTCCCTTGGGCTATAGTGTGCTGTGGACTCTCCTCTGTGACTTGTGCTGTCAAAGACCTGTCTTACAGATTTCCCTGGGAATGCTTCAGATTGGTTCTAGGGATCTGAGGGTTTTATTCCACGTCTACTTTCTCCTTTGTGTAGCAGAACGTGAGCCTCTGCCATGTAAAACCACATGGTGAACTCAACTTTTCAGTTGGAAATTTCCTTCAGTGTACGAGAAAGGCTAAGCAGATCTCTGTGGATGTCTGGATTCATGCGCAGAATAACCGGAGTTTTATCTTCACATACTTTCCTGTTGCTTTGTCTGTTTTAAAAGACTAACTTACTAAAGCCAAGAGTGGATTGTAGCTCCTTTCTCTCTCTAGGCAAGTGGACCTTTAAGAAAAAAAAGATTCGGACTGGAGAGATGGTTCAGTGGTTAAGAGCACCAACCGCTCATCCAGAGGTCCTGAGTTCAAATCCCAGCAACCACATTGTGGCTCACAACCATCTGTAATGGGATCCGATGCCCTCTTCTGGTGTGTCTGAAGACACCTACAGTATACTCATATACATGAAATAAATAAATCTAAAAAAAGAAAAAAGAAAAAAAAAGGTTCTGCCTCAGCGCATACAAGAAGAAAGGATTTAATTACGCCTCCCATCCATCCTTGCTGAGGTCCAGGAAGGATGGACAGGGGAGGACAGGAGGACACAGGAAGGACTGCGTCCCGACAGGAGCTGCCATGTCTGTGCTGTAGGTGCAGATGCTCCCCTGTCAGGCAGCTGGATGGTATGGCTCTGCTGTCGCTCTGCCCTAAGGGAGCAGAGGGGAGGGGTGTTCTCTGTGTGGCTAAGCAGGCATGTGCACAGTCGTATGAGACCAGGGCATGGGACTCATCCTGTAAAGTGCCACATGCCAATGCTCTCGGCTTTGCTGGCTCGGGGTTTCTGCCTCTGTGACAACTGTAGCTCCTGCTAAGTCAACTCAGTAGTCTGTACATAAACCAAGAGAGAAGCTGGATGTGAGTAGTGTCTTTTCCAAGACCACAGTGGGCTGTGCTGTCCACAGGTTAGAGCTGACCGCCCTAGGCACCTTGTGTCTGTTCTCTCTCTCATCTCTCTCTCTCTCTCTCTCTCTCTCTCTCTCTCTCACACACACACACACACACACACACACACACACGCATATGCACACACACATGCAAACACAAATGCACATACAAATGAGCACATACACACATATACACACACATGCATGTACACATGCAACACAAATGCACACACAAATGAGCACATACATGCAAACATACATATATATAAGTACACACCCACAAATATGTAAAAACACACATATAAACAGACACATATACTCTAGGACTGCGCTTAACAAGGACAGTGGAGAATGGAAAATGAGAATCAGGAGCCAGGCATGTGGAGGGCCACAAACCTTAAACGTGATGATAAGACTCGGTTAATTTAGGAGGATGGTATGTGGGGCGTGGGTGCACATCTGTCCAGAAAATACTTGTACATAGTAAGTGGGCTTTAGGGGCCTGATTGGTCCCTACCTGTTTGTTACAGAAGCTGGCTCTCTGTGGGAAGGAGCCGCCAACCGTGAGCTCGGTCCTGCTGTGTGGAAGGAGCCTTGCCTTATTCTCTAGCATGCGTAGTGTGAGCTCGGTCCTGCTGTGTGGAAGGAGCCTTGCCTTATTCTCTAGCATGCGTAGTGCCTCACCTGAAACAAGATCTCAAAAGCAGAAGAAAATACTCAAACCCTGTGATGGTTTTAAGAGTCGCTTCCCTGTCAGCTTGAGATGGAGTGGGCATACTGCTGCTGCCTTGGGCTCTCTTCTTCTTATGTGCCTCCACGCCAGCCCGTCTGCTTCTCCTCATACCTTTATCTGAGGCCAGAATGGCCCGACAGTTGTTTCTTGGACAGTACCCACGCATGCAGGATTCTGGGTCTCTGCAGTGGTTTTCTGCACTCACCCCAGCCCCTCCATAGACCTCTGCGTCTCTGATCTTCCATACTGCATAGCTTCCTTATCTTTCTGGCGCTGGCCCTGCCTAGAACAAATTTCTGTAATTCGGAGGCTTCTGAGAGGAGGGATATTAGAGAAGACTGGCCAACTTTAGATAAAATTTCAAAAACAACTTGTTTTCCTTTCATGAGACTTTAGAGGAAAAAGATGAAGTTTGGAAAGAGGAAAAAAAGGGTCTCTGCTTTCTTTAATAAAATGTACATTTTTAGACATATAGGGACTACTGATATACTAGCAGAGGTACAAAATAATTTTCTTTCTTTCTTTCTTTCTTTCTTTCTTTCTTTCTTTCTTTCTTTTCTTTTTCTTTTTCTTTTTTTTTTTTTTTTTCTTTTTTTTTTTTTTTTTTGGTTTTTTTCGAGACAGGGTTTATCTGTGTAGTCCTGGCTGTCCTGGAACTCACTCTGTAGACCAGGCTGGCCTCGAACTCAGAAATCCGCCTGCCTCTGCCTCCCAAGTGCTGGGATTACAGGCGTGCGCCACCATGCCCGGTCAAAATAATTTTCTAAAAACGTTTCTTCACTACAACATCCATTTTAGAAAGCATTCCTGTGTATGACTACGATTCCGCCACATGCATATAGTTAATATTTACTCATGTCTGGGCGTGGTGATGGCCATCTGCAGTCTCTGCACTTAGTAGGTCGAAGGTTAATAGTGTCATGCACTCCAGGCAGGTAGGGATACAAAGTGAGACTTTGTTGATAAAAAAGTTACTTACATGAAGAATTTTAAATTCACTGTATTTATCCCTAATATCTGAGCCAGACCCGGGGAGGCTGAGATTAATATCAAGGAGTGCTTCTCAACCTTCCTGATCCTGTGACCCTTTGATACAGATCCACATGGTGTGGAGACCCCCAGCCATAAAATTACTCTTGTTGCTACTTCCTAAGTGTAACTTTGTTACTGTTATGAATCCTAATGTAAACATCTGTGTTTTCCAGTGGTCTTAAGTTACCCCAGTGAAAGGGTTGTTTGACCTCAAAGGGGCTGCAACCCGGAGGTTGAAAACCACTGATCAAATGTCTTTCAAATTTCAAGTAGTTCAAAATCAAATCCTGAAGGCAAACTCTCTTTTAAGGCCATGAAATGCCAGGGACAGGTCATGTAGACCTGCTGAGATGGGGCTTGTTTTGTCTGTTTTTAAGTTGTTCTCACTCTTGGTTCCCAGGCTGTACAATCTTATTTCACTCTCAAAAATATGGGTAGCTTCCGTCTTTGAGGACCTGTTTGTAAAAGTTCAGCCTCATTCATTATTATTGAACTTGGGAGGTTCTTTCTGCAGGCTGGACACAAAGTTTTCCTCTTGTGATTATTTACAATATTTCTCAGTGTCCTTAGAACAGAAATATTAGTCTGCCTAAAGAAGGATCTGCACTACCATGTGATTGAAATCTGCTCTCAAGGCCACAAAGACTTTGATCTCTAGTAATTTTTTTGTTATTGCTGTTTTGCTTTTTTCACGGGTTCTCACTCTGTAACTCAGGCTGGCCTAGAATCCTAGATCCTCATGCCTCAGCCTTTTGATTGTGGAAATTAAAAAGATGCCTCGCCAGGCCCAGCTTGGAAGATTTAAAAGGTTTTAGTTTTTATTGTTATGGCCATTTCTTGTCATTTCCATATTCGTACATGCCTGTGTGGTGCACTTGTGTATATGTGTGTATATGTGCATGTGTGTGCCTATACACTTACATATGTGTATGTGTATATGTAGAGGCCCAGAGTTGATGCAGGGACTCCTCTACAGTCACCCTTTCTATTGTACCACTTGAAGCCAGGTCCCCTGGTCAACCCAGAGCTGATGTGGCTAGGGTCTCCTTGGCAAGCCTGCTCCAGAGAACCCCCACTTCTGGCTTCCCAGGCTGGAATTACAGCAGAGCCACCCTACCTGCCTGGTGTTTGCTGAGTATCCAGGCTCTGAATTTAGGTTTTCTTGTCTGTGCATGAAGCCTGTAACCACTGAGCAGTCTGACTAACCCAACCCCCCTGGTCCATTTTTTCTTTTATGGTGTTGGGCCTTATGTTCTAGACAGTTTGCTTTATTATGTTGGATTTGTACATGAACATTCAGTTGTTTCAACAGTATTTATTGAAAGGGTGGCATCCTCTGTGGATATGTGAGCCTGTGGGAGGGCATTGGCGCCCTGCCTTGTGGCTGCTGCACGCGTGTTCTTTTGTCACGGCTGCTTTGATGGTTCCAGGATCTCATTCCATATGAATTGTAGTGTGCATCGCATTTCTTCACAGAAAGGCTGCTGGGAATTTGATAGAAAGTGCATTGAGTCCGTCCATCTATTTGGAAATACTTGACATGTTAAGATGCTCCCCCCACCCCCAGTGGGGAGAAGGCACATCTATCCAACAGTTCGGGCAGGGCCCAGCGTCTCTCTGTGGTGCTTGTAGTTCTCATGAGCAACGCTCGCCTATTTTCCTAGACTGGTTCTTGTAGGCAACTCACATTTTTGGGGTGCTATTTTGAATTCTATTTTGTTTAAGTTCTGTTTTTTGGTTGCCTACTGTTAACACAGACATACGATTCATTTTTATGTATAGCTAGCATATCTTGGCATTTTGCTAAACTCACTTTCAAAAAAAGATTTATTTATTTATGTGTATGAGCACTCTTGCATGTAGGCCCTCATGACATAAGAGAGTATCAAATAGAAGTCATCAGATCTCATTATAGATGGTTGTGAGCCACCCTGTGGTTACTGGGAATTGAACTCAGGACCTCTGGATGAGCAGCAAGTGCTCTAACCACTGGACTACCTCCCCAGCCTTCACATTTAGTTTTTGTTACTTGGTTCTTCTTAGAGGACTTTTTCTATGCACTTGATCATGATGCCCACAAAAAGGAAAACAGTTTGCTTTCTTAATATTCCAGTGTAGGTGTCTTTTCTTTTTCTTGCCTGTTTGCACTAGAATATTTAGTGGGTCTTAAGTCCAATGGTGAGAGGAAACATGTTATCTTTCCTCATTAGATACTATGTGGCCATTTCCTGGCTCCCCTCCCTCACAGGTCCTGGTTGTGACAGGTCTTTCCTTAATTCGTCCAAGAGTTACATTTTGTCAACTACCTTTCTGGGGCACCTATTTCAATAACCTTCATATGTAAAAAGTTTTTACTCTGTTAACATGATGAGTCACACCGACTGTTATTTAAATTCCCCTTGTCTCAGCATTAGTCACATTTGGCTGTGCCGTGCCGTGTTGTTACATACATGGTTGGGTTTGACTTGCTAAAACCTGAGAGTATTTTCCTCTTTACACACAGGGAGCACTGGCCTGTGGTTTTCTTCCCTTGCAGCGCCTCTCGTTTTGGAATTCGAGCAGTGCTGGCTTATAGAACAAGTATTCCCCGCTCTTCACTTTTCTGTAAGTCTGTGAGGAGCTGGCTCGTTTTTCTTCCTTAAATGTTTGTTGGAATCCTCTAATAAAGCCATCTGGATCTTGAAGTTTCTGTGGAGAAAGGATTTTATATAGAAATACACATTTTTATTAGGCGTGGGGCTTTGCAAAGTATCCATTTCTTCTGCCAAGTTTGATCTTCATCACTTATACCTAAATTATTGATTTTCCTGGCATAAGGAACATTTTTATACTTTCATTTAAAAATCTGTAAAGTCCTTAAGTTAAGTTCTAGTGCTCTGTAACACAGTGAGGTGCCTGTTTGTGTCTAAGTAGCTAGAAGAGTTGCAAAGATTCCCAGTACACAAAAGTCACGAACATTTCATGTGGCTAGTATGATAGTTACTCCGACGTGATTGATAAGCACTGAATGTGTCTATCAAATCCCGTGCTCTGTCAGCTGCTGTAGGGTAAGACTGTATCCTCAGCATTTCTGACAGCTGAGGCAGGAGGATCATGTGAGTATGGCAGTATGAAAGCAACTTGGGAAGACAGCAAGACCCTCTCCCAAAATAAACAGCAAGCAAATAATAAACCACAGCCCAAGAGGTATGGACCACTGCTCGCTCATTTACAATGTTAAAGTAATTGAAAAGAAAATCCTTATAAAACCCTACGGTAGGTGGGGTCTTTATCTCCCCTGCAGGTCATCCTGGTCTTATCACACTTTGTTATTAGTCACTTTTAAAGGCAGATCTGCCTTGAGGAATTTAAATAAGCAAGCAATTATGCTTTACCTTATCAATGCCTTTTGTTCCCTCAGATGCTCATATTTTTTTTCCTACTTGAAAAATTTCCATTAATAGTTTTTATAGGGAGAGTCTGTTGCTGCATAATCTTTTACCTTTTTTATATTTAAAAAAAATAATGTTTCCCTCATCATTTTTGAAAGCTTTCTCACTGGGTAAATACTTCTGAGTTGACCTTTAATTTTTTTTTTTTAATGCTTAAAAAAATGCTGTGCCATTGTCTTTGGGATTCCATTGTTTTTGAACAAAAGCAGACCGCTGGCACTCCCTTCTTTGTTTCCTTGTGTGTATTTTTTTGAACTTTCCTGTGGTGGCGTGACTTGTTCATCACTGGACCAGACAATGTGGTAGCCGCTTAGGATGCGTCTTGTGTGGTTTGACTTCCATTTCCTTCCTTCTCCACGGCCTCCCTCAAGTCTCTGACAGGGTGTGGCCCTGTAGCTCAGAGTACCCTCAAGCCCAGCGCCATCCAGCCTCTGGCTCCATGTGTAGGAGTCTATGGGCAAACCTTCACACATGTTTTCGAGCCTTAATCATGGGTATTTTGAATGTCTGCATCTGTGGCTTTGGGTTGCCTGGGATCTCAACTTTTTGTCTGAACGTTTAAGGTGTCAGTCTTCCTTCTAGCATCTTACGGAACAGAATAAAGTTATGACTGATTTCAGGCCTCCTGTCTGCTCTGTCATCAGTGCCATGTTTTAGGTCTATTTGAATTGCATTTTCCCCTCACATCCGCCGGCTTCTCTGCATGCCTGGTGATTTCCTAAGTGACAGATGTTTTGTTGGGGCCTACGTGTTTTGGTTTGTTTTTGTTTTTCCTGTAAACGTATTGAGTTTTGATGTGGTACTTGAAACGGTTGGTTTCTTCCATAGTTCACAGCAAAATACAAGTAGCCTTTAGACTAGCTCCTTTCCTGCCTTTGACACAGTCCTCTTGAGTGCTGTTGTACCGGGTCCTATGAATCCTGATCTTTGCCATTGTGGTCAGTGGCAAGACTGTTTTCAGCTCAAGACTGCAGGGGGCGGGACACTGTGAGGGTCTCCAGAGCCAGTCAGCAGTCTCTGCTCACCTATTGTGAACTGTGTGCTTTCCTGGTAACCTAGTTCCATCTTCTAATCTCAGGTTTCCCAGCAGCCTTACCAGTCTCCTGTTCCTGTACCATGAGCTGGCAGCTTTCTCTACACATTGAGTGGAGGTCATTACAGGACCCTCATTACGTTTCCTGTCTCTGTGAGATCGCTGTTTTTAGTTTCCTGGCATTCAGTAGCTTAAGAAGCACTTTATAAATTTGTGGTGTGTGTGTGTGTGTGTGTGTGTGTGTGTGTGTGTGTGTGTGAGACAGAGAAACGTACCACATACCACTCACCACACACACACACACACACCACACACGAGGGGGGCAGGGGAGAGAGAGAGAGAGAGAGAGAGAGAGAGAGAGAGAGAGAGAGAGAGAGAGAGAGAGAGAGAGAGACTGACTCTGAAACTCTGAAACTCCATCTGGGATAGAAATAGACACACTTATTAGACTACCTGGCACCATTGACTTGATCACAGGCCCTCAGTCTGTCCCTGTCACCCGTTTTCTGTGCGCCTCTGTGTAGCTGTTTCTATTGCTTTGTCTTGTCTACAGGTTCACTGGTCTTTGTTGATTGTACCCAGAGAACATTCTACTTCATACTTCAGTTTTTTGTATGGAAATTTCGTCTTTCATAGCTTCTCATTTTTTTTCCTTATTGCATTCCTGCCGTATTTGAAGTCCATAGGTACCTGGGCATCTGATCTATAGTTCTTTTAACAGTTTGCTAATCCCACATTCCCCTGTCTTTTCTACTGACTGGTCCCCCTTTGACTGAAGGTCACCTTTTCTTCTTGCTGACCTTTGGGATTAGCAAAATGTTAAATTCTTGCTGTGTGTTAGGTTTTGAAACATTTCAGGTGTTTAAGGGTTGGACTTTGTAGTATTTCCTTAAAGAGTATCCAGCAGTATTTTCATAAATAATTACTTAAGGATTTTTATTTTTAAGGTGGTGTGTGAGAACATTTTAGAAAGTACTATAGGTGAGGCAAATTATGCCCTACTAATAACACATGTGACCGCTCATGCTCCCACTGTGCATCCTGGGTGTTGGGTCTCATCTTTTTACAGTAGTCAGTATGACTTTGACTACTTAGTCATGGAAGAAAGCAGAAGATTGCAGTACCTGGTGTACTGTACGTAATATGTACACCAGTGTGGTAATTGGTATGCTAGTATTATAAAATATATGCCAATATGGTAATACATACACTATTATTGTGATCTGTATATCAACATGGTCATATGTATACAAGTGTGAATATATATACACCAATATTATAACATATACACCAACATGGTAATATATATGCCAATATTTTAATACATTAGTGTGCATCTGAGTTCTTCACCCTCCATTAAGAGCTCATGAGATTTTTTATTACTCCCTGGCTCTTTTCCCATGAATTTCTTCTGACCCGATCCTGTGAACATGTGGCCCATGCAACTCCCACTAGGATTCAGGGAGTCCATCTGCCAGTTCCAAGCTGTTCCTGGCATTCTGGCATTAGCAGTGCTCTGACCAGCAAATTCTTGCTGGTTTAGCTTCCCTGAGATCTGATCTCTGTGTCTTCATCTATTTAGATGACGGTATCTGGACAGGATGCCCTTCTGTGCACTGTGGAAACCGCCTTGACGCAGAAAGCCACGCCCCTCCGTGATGCTGTAGGGTTTGCTTGCTACATGCCATCGTTGCGCTATTTTACCTGATACCGAGTTTTAAGATGATTGTTTTCTTCATTTGACCCCTTTCTAGCCCTTTCCGATATGTGTCTGAGAGGGTTAGCTTGGATTCTGTGTCTCTGCTCAGAGTAGAAACAGGAGCCCGGTACGGAGTTTACGCATCTGCCCACGTGACCATCAGCAGTATTTACTCTGGTTCTCTTTGCTCTTTAAGATGACAGTTCAGGAGCACCTGGACCCTTTGTTCACAGATGTGTTAGGAACATCTCTAGCAGGGTCTGGGGCCGGAAATGAGTACTTAGTGTTCAAAAGCATTCGTAAGCACCCAAGAGGTATTTAACTTAACTGTCAGCACCGCGTTGCAGTCAGCAATGTCTTCTGCAACGTTTCACCTCGTTGCATTTTGGTCTCAGTTCACCCTCATTCACAAGGCACCTCAGAGAGACTTGGCAGAAACTCTGATTTTTCTCTTCTGCTGTTGTCAAGCCAGAGTGTGTGCTGCTTGCTTCGAGTTGGAGCTAAGTAGACAGACGGCCTCGTCTTCGAATCTTAAGGTGTCTGCATAAAAACGATTCTTTATTTTTATTGATTTATGGCCTTCATGAAATACCATCAGATTCATTGATAGAGACATTTTCAAATTATCATCCATGCATCTGCAGAGATGGCTCATTGGTTAAGAGCACTGGTTCTTACAGAGGACCCTGGTGTGGGTCCCACTATCTAGATGACAGCTCTCAACCGTCATTAACTGCAGTTTCAGGAGGATGCGACTCCCTCTTCTGACCCCCACTGGCACCAGGCAAGCACGTAACACATACACACACACACACACACACACACACACACACACATACATATAGGTCAAACACTCAGTAAATACATCTTAAATTATAAACCAGGTTTTCCACTCCCCACTCCCATTCTGAGGGACGCAGATGATTGAGAAGCAGTCTCCCCTTTTGTACAGCCCACCCTGAATTAATCTTAAGTCTGAAAGGAGTGAGAGGGAGGATCCCCAGCACAGGAATGGTCTGGCTAACAAAGGCAGCCAGGCCTCTCCCCAGGGTGTGGTGTGGAAGAACAGTGTGGCATTGTCTTGAAGCCTCTTCACAGCATCCACAGGGCTGACAGCAAGCCTGACACTGGAGAGAAGTTACTGACTGTGATGGGCGAGCTACTGGACTGTTATCCTACCTGTGGGAGGTGCCAGCTTACAGTCAACAGCATCCCGCAGAGCCTCGTGCCAGAGTTTGAGGTGTGAGGCCAGGGTGGATTACTGAGTCAAGAGGTTCCCACAGCAGACAGCTGGGTGACAACAGAGTTGTGAGATGTTAGTGTAACACACATTCACAGGCTAACTAAATAAATCATGTGAAATGTCCTTGCCATGAACATTGTAAGTCACTGGTTTGGGAGGTGAAGAAAAGACTGAAGGGAAGGGTAGGAGCCTGTCACCGAGACAGTGCTGTCACTGCCGATTGTCACAGATGTCCTCAGCTGGGGGAAACGGACCGGCCATCCTTCCCTTCCATAGCCTGTTCTGTGTGTTCCGCAGACACGTCCTAGGGGTTTCCAGGTGGCTGTCATGCGCTCTAGCTCCGTGGAGCATGCGCAAACAGCATTCCAAATGCAACAGCACCCAATTTCCTGTGTCCCAGGGCCACAGGGTATGTGCGAGTCTGGAAAGTTAACTCCTGCTCAGAGTTCTCAACTGCTCATCTGTTCTTTTCTATTACATTTTATGTCCTTTTGAAAGTTACATTTTTTTCTATATAGGGTAATTGAAAATTGTAAGATTTATTTGAATCAAGCTTGTCTGCGCCCGTGCGTGTGCACACACACACAACTACAGGTAGAGGCAAGTAGAGGCTGTCTAGTCTCCTGTTGCTAGATTTACAGGTGGTTGCCTGTGGCAGCCATGACCTCTGCAAGTGCAGTACACCAACCCATCTCTGATGTGTCTGGGATAATACAATTTTTAAAAGAACTAGCGAGAGAGTTAATTTCTTAAAGAGTGACTCAAATCGACCTAACTACTATTCATAACTTTTCTAGCAGTTATGAATTTTTGAATCAATGAATTAGTATCAGTACATTTATTGAACATGAGGGCTATGACTGGCTTTTTTCCCCACAAAGCATGTGATGTTAAAAGTTCTTCTAGAGACATGCATACATCTTTGCTGTTATTCTATAATAAATGCGAATGAGAGCGAGCAGTCCTTTATGGTGTGTCCAGATGAGCTCTCACTGTGGAGTCTGCGCTGCAGTTAAGCACGCTGTTTTAGTCTCGGCCTCTGGAAGACTTTAGTCCTAGGCATGTGCTGCTGCCCAGCCTTGAGTGAGCCGTTCAGTAGAATTCAGGGTCTGTGTTTACCACCATTGTATAGGTTGCTCGTTGGCTGAGAGGGAAAGGGCTCTAAGGTCCATCCTTGTTCTCGTAGGCACACCTCATATTTCCAGAGAAGAGTAGTCTTTAATGTCTCCTGGGGTTCATTACCCTCTTCTGGTCTCCATAGGCACCTGCACAGACACACAGACACACATACACACACACACACACATACACACACACACAAACACACACACACACACACAAACACAACCAAATAAATATAATAAACAAGCAAGCAAACAAACAAACAAACAAACCCTACCCTACTTTCCAGAAACCAAAACAGCAAAGAGCAAGCAAGGGTCCTGGTAGGATTTCCTATTACAATTCCGGTAGATATTCTGATAAGCAAAATGTGGGCAGGTTTTTTGTTTGTTTGTTTGTTTTTGTTTTTGTTTTGTTTTGTTTTTACTTTAAATAGAGTGTTAGAAAGGAACATGGAAGCAGAAATGGCAAACCCTATGATATTTCTGGATCATTCATCAAAGTCAAGCCATTAAATGGCAGCCATTTTTTAATCTAATTGAAAGTAGATGCAATGAAGTGTGAAATCCAACTCCTTCAGTCATTAATCTCTGAAAACGCGTCTGAAGCTCAGTGGGTTGGTCATGCAGAGTCCATCAGACATCTTTGGTCCTCGTAAAGAATTCTCGCCGGGGGCCAAGAATGACAGTGCCGGTGACGATGACGTGGCTGGAGAACGTGAGGACAGGGGGCCATGGAGGAAGGAGGTTTCCTGGGATGGGCTACTTCTCTCTGGAAGAAAAATGCTTCAGTGGAGATGGCAGGAAAGAAATAACTCTGTCCTCTAGGGTATGACCAGTCAATTGGGGATTTACAGTTGGTTTCCTGCCTGCTGTCAGGAATTAGCTACCGAGTCACCAAAGCTGACTATGCTGACATGTGGAGGAGCCTTGGGATTCTGGTGACAAAACCCCCCAGTGTGCTCAGTGTCAGCCACTGTTTTCTGTGTGAACTTGCAGTACCTTGATTTGAAAAATCCACTTGGGCCCCGGGTGCTGAGCGTCTGGTCTGCGCTCTCTTCACCCAGCCCCGAGGGGCGTTGTGAGAAGCCGAATGTGAAGCTCGCTTGGTTTGCTGTAGAAACGTGTGAGGTTCATCAGTGCTCGCTGATAATTTTGGGTGAGCTGGGGAAGGGGAAAGGGGGTTTTAAAGTCCCTCAGGTGTACTGCTGTCATCCACAGTAGAGTTCATGTCATCAGTGTTCACAGGGAATAGCACTGATCCATTAGGTCAGACATACATACGTGGTTTTCACATGTCTTATATTAGCTATGTTTAACATACAGCTCACATGCCCTGGGTATTCAGCCTGCTGTGCCGACCCAGTGTTAGATTACTTTCATAACCTCAGAGCCAAAGCATGTTTTCCTATAAATAAAAATCTTTTATTAAAATCTTTTTTTAAAAACAGTTTTATTTATTATATGCAAGTACACTGTAACTATCTATAGACACACCAGAAGAGGGCATCACATCTCATTATGGATGGTTGTGAGCCACCAGGTGGTTGCTGGGATTTGAACTCAGGACCTTCAGAAGAGCAGTCAGTGCTCTTAACTGCTGAGCCATCATATCTCCAGCCCAATAAAAATCTTCTTAATTTAAAAACAAATTCAAGTAATTATTGTAAAAGTGCATTTAAAATTGTACCCTGCGCTGGCTACTTTTCTGTCGCTGTGATCAGACATGCTTATGAAAGCAACTCGGGCGGGCGAGGAAGGGTCCGTTTTGACTCCCAGCTCTGGAGCAGTTCCAGCTCACGGTGGGAAGGCACAGGTGTAGGGTCAGGGGTCACATCAGTTCATCTGAACAGAGAGTAGAACAGGAAGCTGGGAGAGGCTGGGGAACCTCCAAGCCAGCCTCCCTGGGGGCGGAGGGGGGGGGCGCTAGCTCCTCAAGCACCGCCCCACCTTCCACAACCTTATCAAACAGCACGGCCGCCTGGGGACCAGGTGTTCAAATCCCTGAGCCTAAGAGGGATGGTGCTCGGCTAACCTAGCATGTGTTTTAGTGTAAAGTTCTGGTTTCTCCCTAATTCCGTATTTCGATGAAGAAAATAACTCTCTTCACCTTATGATAAAAAGTATTACTTTATCTTGTCATGTGCTTTTTTCAGAAACATGTTAAAGTGAGAAAGGGTTTCGTCCCTAATGTGCAGATGTGGGACTGTTAATTCTTTTGTAAAACTAAGGACAGTTGTAAATCACAAGTGGCTCAAGAAGACAGGCAGTCCGGAAACGGGAGAACTTGCCACCAGCAGACCACTGTGTGGTTCCGGCTCTCACAACGTAGCCCTGCAACCTTCAGCTTGCTTCTTGCCCTCCGAGGGCTTCTTTCTCTTATCTGCAAAATGTGCTGGCTTATGTGAAAACTTGCACAGTTTCCTTTTCTCTCTCTAGTTCTAGGATCACGGTTTGTAGAGTGCTCCGGCTTCGAGACTGTGCATGTGTCGGGGTTCAGCTATGTCTAAGTTAGCCAAAGAAAATAAATGGAATGCAGATGGTTATTACCACAGGGAACAATCCAGAAATAAAGCCGTCATGGAGTGAGTCTGTGTATGGAAAAAGGATGCCGTGGAGGAAGGTTGATCCGGAAGGGTTGATCTGTTATCAAACTAAAGCCCTGCTCTCTGGTGCTGGGGTTAAACCTGCTCTTGTAGTTTGAAACTGAACTGGTGTGAGTTTCCGGGAGGAGAAGACCATTCCCACTCAGGGAAAGTCTGTCTAGATGGACCAGAGAGCGTAGTTGTCACCTCTGTACAAGAACATCCGTGTGACAGGCAGGCAAGGAAACAGAGTGATGGTCTTGGTGATCTCGCTCCTGATGCTGTCCTGTCAGCATGGGGTTTCCAGAGCTGAACGGAGCAACAGACACACAGGAGAGGAAAACAAGGGCACACCTTTTTCTCAACTCATTGAGCATCAAGGGCAGTGATACTGGGTGTAAATACAGACCCTGCCTGTATCGAAAGGTGTCATGTCATCGGATACAGCACAGCACCAGAGACAGACGGTGAGCTTCAAAATCGAGGTGAATCATTGACTATTGCCAGAAGGACCTCAAAAGTTATCAGTGCTCGCTGTACCAGGCCCCACAATACCACATGATAGAAATGTATACCTCGGTGCACTTCAAACCCACACAGAAAATGTGTAACTTACATTTGAAGTAAAAATGGAAAGATGTCTTAGCAGTCAACAGTGCATACTGACAGTCTAGAGCGGTGGTTCTCAACCTTCCTGATGCCGGGACCCTTTAATACAGCTCCTCATGTTGTGTGTGCCCCCCCCATAAAATTATCTTATTGGTACTTCATAACTGTCTTTTTGCTACTGTTATGAATTGTCATGTAAATATCTGACAATGTAGGATATCTTATATGCAATCCCTATGAAAGGGTCATTCAATCCCCAAAGGCATCTTGAGCCAATGTTTGATCAGCATTTGTCTCGCGGGACCAAGTTTGGTTCCCAGCAGCCATGTGGGTCCACTCTCAATGTATACCATCTCCACAGGATCAATGCAGTCTTTTGGCTTTTACCCACACGAGCACATATGTGCCAAATGTCACACACACACACACACACACACACACACACACACACCCCTCTAAAAATTATAAGAAATAAACCTTTGTAATAAAAGGCCACCTTTTAAAAAGTAATCTAGATTACAAAGTGCATTGTAAGTACAGAAGCAAAGCACCACCATAGATGACCAAGACTCAGATACCACGGAGAGCGGGGAATAAATTAAAGGCTGAGAGAATGTCTTTTTTGTGCCCACTTTCTGTTTTATGGATTCTTTCCCAAGTATCTCCTAATTGGATAAAAAAATGTAGCCTCGACCTAGCATCCCCCAACTGATTTTCTCCACACAGCTTTAATTTGTCTTAGGGGATAATGTGGTTAGTTACTTGTGAGATGAACTGCGCCTCACCCAAATCGATATACGTGCCAAGCTTATAACTTGCATATTAGTTAGAACGCAGGCAGAACATAGAGGGTTCACACTGGATGGTTTACTTTGCCTGCACCTTGGCCTGTTCTGGTTTAGATGAGTTAACTGAGCAGGGAGGGGAGCCTTTTGCCCTCTGTGACTCCACCCTTTGCTGAGAGCAGCTGACCAGTAGCTTGTAGAAATGGCCTCCTTCTCTCCCTCCCTCCCTCTCTCTTCCCTCCCTCCCTTCCTCCTTTCCTTCTTCTTCCCTCCCTCCCTCCCTCCCTCCCTCCCTCTGTCCCCCCTTTCCATCCTTCCTTCCTTCTTCCTTTTTTCTTTCTCCTCTTTAGTATCAGCTTTCCCCCTTCCTTACTTCTTGTAGTCAAAGCTGTCTAAAATCTCAAAGCATGTCTAATTATTGAAGTTCAGAGAACTTAAAGCGGAGGTAATTCATTGTACCGAGTGCACTACTGGTGGAGTTTACTGTTCACTCTGTGTTCCTGTGGCTTCTTTGTAGTTAGTGGCAGTCAATCCCCATTCCCCGCACGTTTAGGCAGAATCAGAGTGTTTTAGGAAACACATTGCAGTTGGTGCACACTTTGTGCTAAGCAGAGCCATGGTGCTTCCCCTCGGAGTTGTGGGTGTGTATACCCACGGAACAGGACTGTTTTTTACCTTATTCCATATATCACACGAGAAAGTCAATATTTTTGTTGCAAATCCCTTTTCTTTTGGATGAGTTTGCCCAACTGTGGGCTGCTATGAGAATTCTGGCCCTGTTTGAGGTAAGCTGGGCTCTGCAAGGATGCTTACTGAAGAGAAATGTACTCTACCGTGAGCCAAGGAGCACATCTGTACACTGGATGTTGCATAGTATATGCTGTGTCTGCCGTTCAGCTTACCACGAAGTCTGGGCAAACTCTCTGTAAATACAAGTAGTGTTAAGTGGGAAGTGGATTGAATATACCTGAGTTTTCTGCACCTGTATTTATCTGTACTGCAGAATATTGATTGTTTTCCTTACAGTCACAGCACTGGTCCAGCCTTGCACGAGGATGAGAGTAGGCAAAGACCCTCTAAAGCATAGTTTCTATTGACTGCACCCTCTGTGTTTCGTTTTTATTGTTGTTTGGGGGCTGTTGCTATTTTGAGACTTCGTCGTCTTCCACAGCTTAGGATGAAGCCTCTGCCTTCCGACCTCTGGGTCGTCAGGCATACACCGCCATGCCTAGCCCACTGACTGCGTCCTGTGTTTGTACCATAGTAAAGTCAAAATATCATTAAATGGAGCCAGCAGAAGTTGGGTACTCTTTGTATAAACTTATAGATACATGTATAATGTATCTACATGGACTCCTGAGGAAGGCCAGAGGGCGGATGACTTGTTCTTGGTGCTGTTCCCGGGGTCTGTCCCATACACCAGCGTTGTCCTGTAACAGCTCTGTGTTGTCCCAAGGAACTTCTTCAGAAGCCCACAATGTGCTCCTCTGTCATTTAAAGACCCTTCAACAGACCCTGAATCACCTCAGGAAGGGGACAAGGAAATCTGTGCTTCTGATACCTTCTCTGAAAACTGCAGCGTTGATGGTTTGGGGCAATGTGAAACAGGTGTTTCCTGTCCACTTAGGGATGAGCTGAGACTCAGGGTTGTGTCGGCCAAGCTCAGACTAAGGTAAGACCAGCAGCTTGGTAACCTTGCCATCTGGGAACACTCCTAGAACCTTCTTTGTGTAGAAGCCAGCTGTTATTATTTGGGTATTTCCTTTAGCAGCGAGTGAGTCTCATCCTACCATGTCCCAAATGGCTTATTCACGTATTCTTTCCACTTACAGCAGTTGGAAAAAAATTTGGCTACAAATAGCAATAGCAAAAATAAAGTAGATTTTAAAAATAAGTGGGCTTCCCCCCCTCCCTGTCACATTTCTGGAAGCCCACAGATCAGCAGCATATGGCGTTGCATGTCAGGACCAGTCACTGAAGTGTCTGAGCTTTGTCTCGTGTGCTGAGATGCTGTTAAAGCTCTGTCTTCTTGTCCACATCCCCAAGAAGGAAGAGGGCAGAAGAGAAAGGGGGAAGCCCCTATGTCAGGATAACAGCACATTTCAATTCAACCCAGGAGAGGACTGCTCTTACATGATTAGGGTCAGAGGGTTGGGTGTTGTCTAGGGCAATTGGGGAGTGGACCAGGTTCCTGTGAAACTCTGACAAATGCTGTTTAGGTGATTGCGGTTTTAATGACTTGCCAGAGTGGTGGTATTTCAGCACAGCCTCCCAACCTAGCTCCATGCATGCTAGTAAATTAGGACATTATGGTAAGTACCACCGTGTGGGTTCACTGTGTCATGTAATCTTTACCCAAACTTCCCTTAATCCTTACTGCAACCTCATGGAGACTGTATGGATAATTCCCTGTTTCCCAGATTAGGAAAGGAGGGGCACAGTGGGTCAAAGTTCAATCCAAGTTGCTCAGAGGCCACAGGGCCTGCATTCCAAGCGGGACTAGCTGGTTTCTGAGCCCGCCTCTAAGACACTATATTGTATTCATTCTTTGACACAAGAATGCGTATTGTGACATGCTGATAATGCGGTTATCTCAAGGGGCTTCTGGAATCAAGAAAGTTTGCTCGGGCTAGAGAGATGGTTCAGTGTTTAAGAGCACTGACCGCTCTTCCAGATGTTCTAAGTTCAAGTCCCAGCAACCACATGGTGGCTCACAACCATCTACAGTGGGGTCTGATGCCCTCTTCTGGTGTGTCTGAAGAGAGCAATGGTGAACTTATATACATAAAATAAATCATTTAAAAAAAAAAAAGAAGAAAAAGTTTGCATTGAGGGAACATTTGGACGAGGGTTCAAAGGCTTGAGCTGACCCCCTGCTCCTTGGTCACTACTCGTTTGCTCTGTAAGTAGTTCTGAGTCTACGGTTTATTGACACTGTGTAAGTAACATAGGCACGCTTCCCCAGGGCTGTGTTCAGGTGGGAAAGAGCAGAGAGAGCCTGCGTGCCCCGGGAAGAGAGGATAGCTTTCCAGCAAAGCTAAGGACCAGCAGTATGCCTGGTGTCAGGGTCAGGAAGGGCTGAGAAAGGCAGGGCGTGAAACCAAGGAGAGGCTGGCTGGCCCTGAGTCTAGAGAGGAATTATCGTGTATCATAACTGCAGCAGGGATCCCTGTGTCACACCTGACTTCTAGGAGTGCCCTCATCATGTGAGAACATGTGGAATACTGGGACGGGCAGCTTCGTGAGCCTGACATCAACATCCGTGATGTTCATGAGAGCGACTGTCATGTGGGAAAATCTGCTATAACATGAGAGACCATGCAGGCTCACAGAGCATTGTATAGTAAAATAACTTTTTAAAAAATTTTACTCTACAAGTGAATTTGGGGGTAGTTTAAAACAATACATACCACACATAGACAAATATAACCTGTATGTGTGTTCATGTATGCACAGCTACAGGTGTGTAGGTGTTTGCATGCACAGGTTTGCTTCATGTGGTGGCCTGGGGACACCCTCAAACGTCATCTACAGTCCACCTTTCTTCTTAGTTTGAGACCGGAATACTTTGGCTGGCTTGGACCTCATCAAATGGGTAAGGCTGGCTAGCCAGCGAGCTCCCGGGATCCGTCCACCCTCGCCTCTGCAGCTCTGGAGTAACAAGTGTGGGTCATCTCAGTTGGCTGTGGGTTCTCTCGATTGTACTCGGGCCTTCCGCCTGCTTTGCAAGCACATCCATCTCCTTAGCCCCATTACAATCTGTCTTAAAGCCTGACGGGTTTACAGTGTTCTCCATTTGGGGTGAAGACTCATCAGGGATGGACTGTAGCCAGATTCCGAGGCAGGAGGCAGTCTCCCTCGGTGAGCAGAACCCAGGGGTCACTGCCGTCCCTGGTCTTATGTACCCCAAGTTTCTGTCCTACTAGAATGAGAGTCACTTCTGCTTAAGTCAAGGGACTTTTCTGTGATAGGGAGATGGCGTTGAGGCTGTGCTGCCTGCCTGCCCTGTTGCAACAGATTGGAGTCTCTGTGAATCTAGTTTCTCTGATGGTTCGTTTTCTCCATGGGTGATTTGCTGACACCGGCCAAACTCGGGGGGAGGGAGGACAAAGGGAGAGAGTCAGAATCTTAAAGCCCTCTGAGTAAGTGACTACAAATTTCCCCTTTATGTATTTAAAACCAGCCAAAAGTTAAAACTAAGAAAATTCCGCTTGGCCTGGACTCAGCTCAACCCTTGGTGAGTCAGAAGGAATCCTCCCTCACCCAGCTCTCAGAGAGAAGAGGCATTTGCCTTCTGTAGGGTGAAGCTTCTTTCTCTCCAGCCTCCTGGAGAGCTTTAAATAGTCTTAGGTGAACAGCCTGTGAGAAGGACTCCGTAGGAGCTGCCTGTTTGCAAGCCCTGTTAACAGTGTGTCAACACACAGATGGTCCGCACTGAGAGGTGACAATCTCTCAAGTTAAAAATGATAAACATGTTAATGAAATTAGATGAAAAGATGGCAAATACTAAAAAGTGAAATTATGAATCATGTCCACAAAGAAATAGAATCTTTAAAAAAGGACGTAATGGGATACCTTGATATGAAAGATACAACATGAATTCAAACACTTGTTGGATGAACCTAAGAGCAGATTAGATGGAGAGAAGTAAGAAAAAAAATGTAGATACTAAAAATTCCTTAGATAAACCAGAGAAAGCTGGGAAGGTAAAGCAAAGAGGATCATGAGGAAAATTTGGGGTATTGTGAATAGCTTAATACTTGTGCCATTGAAAAAGAAAGATAGTCCTATTGAGTGAGTGAATGAATGAATGAATGAATGAATGAATCCCAGTTCAGTAGTGTGCATCTGCAGTCTTGGGGTCTCTGCAATGACATGGGAAGCAGAGGCAGGAGGTTTTTGGGAGCTCAAAGGCTAGGGAGCCTGGCATGTGCAGCAGATGACAGAAAGGGAGAAACCCTGCCTCAGACGAGCTTTAAGGCTCATTCCCCAGTCCATGGGGCCATCCTCTGACCTCTATAGGTGTGCTGTGGTATACACAGGCCTGTACCAGCACACATCATAAATAAATAATTTAAATAAGTAAATGGTATGTGAAAATGGAAATAAATACATCCAGGAGAGAAGAGTGAGCTAATTTGCTTAGAGCCCAACTCTAGTACTTAGAATGCTAAGGAATCAGACAAGAAGCACTGAGGAGATGCTCAAAGCTGGCCCGATGCACATAGAGGAGATGCTCAAAGCTGGCCTGGTGCACATACAGGAGATGCTCAAAGCTGGCCCAATGCACATACAGGAGATGTTCAAAGCTGGCCTGGTGCACATACAGGATATGTTCAAAGCTGGCCTGGTGCACATAGAGGAGATGCTCAAAGCTGGCCTGGTGCACATAGAGGAGATGCTCAAAGCTGGCCTGACGCACATAGAGGAGATGCTCAAAGCTGGCCTGACGCACATAGAGGAGATGCTCAAAGCTGGCCTGGTGCACATACAGGAGATGTTCAAAGCTGGCCCGATTCACATACAGGAGATGTTCAAAGCTGGCCCGATGCACATAGAGGAGATGTTCAAAGCTGGCCTGATGCACATACAGGAGATGCTCAAAGCTATATGCCTTTAAGATCCACTTGAAGGCTAGTAGTGTTTTCCTAGCTAACGTTGTGGTGAGACACAGCTATATTCTAGATTTCGTCTAAGATTTTCCTGACCTTGTTCTGGTCTAAGAGGAAAATGTGAACAACTGATGAATTCTGTCCAAATATGGTGAGGTATGGGGCTCACACCGAGGCTCATCCAACCGCTGACTGGGCCTGGGGACCAGCATCACAGGCGTGACGATCTGTTCCCACCCAGGATGAAGAGGGACTGTTTGAAAGGCTTCCCTTAGATGCAGAAAGCTGTTCTAAGGCTGTTTGTCCCCCAGAGCGCCATCTGACTTTGCCAAAAATAATAGCTGCAGCTAGCCGCAGCGACCAGATTCTTTGCACGACTGGCTGCGCCAGCTGCTGGAGGCCAGAGTCACACCAGTCGTCTCTGCTCTAGCCATGTCCCTTGAAGGTCTCCTTGAGATTCCAGTGATGTGTCTTTTCATGCGCAGGGAACTCTACCATAGCCAGGCTGATGGAGTCTAGCCCTAAGCTCTTCTTCCCTTGGGGCCTTCTTGTTTCTCAAGTGTGTGGTTTCAATATGTCTCAGTTCTTGGGGACGTTTGTGCATCTGCTGAGATTTCAAGATGAATTTTTCTACTGCCTGCACCCATTCACACATCTTGTAAAGATGTTTATTCTTTTTTTTCTTTGAGTAAAGAAAACATAAACTTATGTAGAGCCGAAGAGCTGGCCCAGTGGTTCAGAGCACTGGCTGCTCCTGCAGAGCACCTGGGTTCAATCCCCAGCATCTCCATGGGGGCTCACAACCGCGGCTAACCCCAGTTCTAGGGGATCCAGTTACCTCTTCTGGATTCTGCTGGCACCGTGCGTGTAGGCAAAACTACCCACACACATAAGATAAATAAAAGTTTAAAAGATTGTTACACACTATAATGTAACTGGGATTGAGAAAGCGCTTCCATTTCATTTTAGACAATCCTCACGTGGTCTGGTGCCTAGGTATTAAACCCAGGACCCATTCATGCTGTGCTGTGGTCTTCCGTCAGGCCATTCTCCCATGCCTGCATATTTATTTTCTAACAGAGTTAGACTACAGAATCCATAATTATACTGTTTTGGATAGCATTATGTTTTTCTCTGAATAGGATACTTGTGGACTATGAGTAAAGGTGATAGTTTCAGCGTTATAAGAAATCTGTGTTGATTTACTAATACTCTGAATTTGTTGGTGGCGTTCAGAATTAGTCTTGTTAAAAAATACAACCATTAAAGCCTTAGTGGGGAGCACTACTTCTCTGATAGCCTGTTAACCACATGTGAGTCTTGAAGCCTTAGCAGGAGCTCCAGCTTTCCTGTTATCCTGTTGACATTATGTGAGTCTTAAAGCCTTGTGGGGGTGGGGGTGGGGGTGGGGGCTGCTCCTCTGATAGATTGTTGATCACGTGTGAGCCTCAACTGCTCCAATGTGTCTGCCTTCCCCAACTGTAAGGAATTCACAGAATAATTTATCACCAAGTTATCAAACAAGGCTGCCTAAAATTCTTTTTTATTGCACAACACACTTTCAGAGTTAAGTATTTCCTATTTTCTTCTAAAACATCTTAAGTTTTCAAAAGTAAGTTTTCTGCAACCATTTAATATCACACCTAACTTTCTGGTTAGGCTCCAGAAAACAATCAATGACACATGTACAGAATCTTCTCTCAGAAATGACCAAGTCTGGAAAATGCCAAGAGATGGGGGTTTCTGGTCCTGTCAGTGAGAGGGCCCACACTGCCCTGCTCTGCCATTGGACCCACACTTAGTGGGAGGAGCCACACTGCCCTGCTCTGCCACTGGACCCACACTTAGTGGGAGGAGCCACACTGCCCTGCTCAGCCACTGAACCCACACTTAGTAGGAGGAGCCCCACTGCCCTGCTCAACCACTGGACCCACACGTAGTGGGTGGGGCCACACTGCCCTGCTCAACCACTGGACCCACACTTAGTGGGTGGGGCCACACTGACCTGCTCAGCCACTGGGCCCACACTTAATGGGTGGAGCCACACTGCCCTGCTCTGCCATTGGACCCACACTTAGTGGGTGGGGCCACACTGCCCTGCTCTGCCATTGGACCCACACTTAGTGGGTGGGGCCACACTGCCCTGCTCAGCCACTGGACCCACACTTAGTGGGTGGGGCCACACTGCCCTGCTCAGCCACTGGACCCACACTTAGTGGGTGGGGCCACGCTGCCCTGCTCAGCCACTGGACCCACACTTAGTGGGTGGGGCCACGCTGCCCTGCTCTGCCATTGGACCCACACTTAGTGGGTGGGGCCACACTGCCCTGCTCAGCCACTGGACCCACACTTAGTGCGTGGGGCCACACTGCCCTGCTCAGCCACTGGACCCACACTTAGTGGGTGGGGCCACACTGCCCTGCTCAGCCACTGGACCCACACTTAGTGTTGGTGTGTTTTCCCACCTCCCTCCTCCGTTTGATTTTTTGGCCAACAATTGTCTCTACTCTGGCCCTTTGCCCACTTCCTCGTCCTAACAGAGGCTCCTCATTTACAGTTACACATTATTTTTGTTTAATACTTCTTAAGCTCATCAGCTAATTTAATAAGATTATAAATTTGTTGTCTCTGATTAAAAAGTGAGGTATAGTTATTAACACTTACCATCTTAAGAATTAGTAATACACTCCAGCATCGTTAAATACAGTCCCGACAGGCAGGCTTCACCCTCATGGAGATTTCTGCGCATTTCAAAACCTAAAACTCTCATTAGCCCCTGATGAGAGTTAGCAGCCCAGCTGCTGCTCCGAATTTGACTACACTCGGTCCTCACAAACGTGGCTCGCACATATCTGCCCACTATTGACCACCTGCTATAAACACGAGTCTACAGAGACCCTTCGAGTACCCATCTTCAGTGGGGTTTTTTTGTTTGTTTGTTTGTTTTTTGTTTTGTTTTTGTTTTGAGGTATATTCCAGAAGTGGGATTGCTGGCTTATCTGGCAGTAGATCTTTTTTTTTTTTTTTTTTTTTTTTTTTTTTGGTTTTTGTTTTTTTTCGAGACAGGGTTTCTCTATGTAGTCCTGGCTGTCCTGGAACAGCCAGGACTGACTGTGTAGACCAGGCTGGCCTCGAACTCAGAAATCCTCCTGCCTCTGCCTCCCAAGTGCTGGGATTAAAGGCGTGCGCCACCACTGCCCAGCGATCTTTTTAAAACTATTTTTTGAGGGACTGTAATACTGTTTCCCAGAGAGGCGGAACCCTCTGCCTTTCCGCTGTACACAAGGCTCCCGTCTCTGTAAACCTCAAGAGCCCTTCATACTCCTATCTAACCTGACGGGTGTGAGCAGCAAAGCCTTCACCTCTTACCATCGTGCAAGGAAGGCACTTTTACTGAAACAAACTTTAGCTGGACGCATTTCTCACAGATGTAACTTCCCATTTTATGTGTGGAAATTACTTTTAAGTTTTAATTTGAAAATCTTGTTAATGTTCATATCACTATACAGACTCATTATGAAATATGGCGGAGAGAGGAATGGTGCTTGTTCTGTCAGGTCTCACTCTAGGGTAGTAACTGCTCTCTGTTGACTTTGAACTGAGGTGTGTCTGTGCCTGGGTGTGTGCCATGTGTGTGCATGAGAGAGTGTGCGTGCATGTGTGTTCATGTGTGTGCACGCGTGCTAGTGTGTGCGTGTGCACATGCATGACTTTACACAGGCACCCATTTTCATTCAAATGTTATTCTTTCCTCAGAAAATCCATCCCTCGCTGCCGAAGGATCAACAGGATGCTCTCCAATGAGTCCCTGCATCCTCCCGCCTTTAGTCGCTCCAACTCTCAAGCCTCCGTGGACAGCAGCACATCTGTGGAGGAGTTCTGGCGGGAAATCGAGAGCATCAAAGAGAGCAGCGCGGGGGCGCAGGAGGAGCAGCCGCCCCCGGCAGCCGCCGCTGAGGTCAAGCCTGTGGATGGTAAGGGGTGGGGCTGGACCTGCCCTATGGGTTTCCCTCATCCTCCTGGGGCAGAAGTCGGGCTGCCAGGCCTGAGGTCAGTGGAGGCGGAGGTAGCTGCCAGAGCTGAGGGGAGAACAGGTGTCAGAAACATCCAGGCGAGAGTCCTCAGGTCTCCCTGCTTGGGGGTAGTGCTCCCTTGGGTTGGATCCTTTTTTTTTTCTTCAAACAGACCAGGCTTGCCGATGCTCCTGACATTTATTTACTTCTGTGTACTTGACATTTAGGGGAGAGAAAGAAAGAGGGAAGGGGTGGGGGAGACTTGCCTTAACGATTTTAGAGGGAAACATTACTTTGAAACATTCATTGGTATTAATATATTAGAGCACGTGGTAGCCCACAAAATAAAAATCATGTTGGGCCTTTCAAGACAACACCAAAAGCAAACAGATAGAAATAAACACAGAGGAGCATAATGGTTCCTAGCCTGAGGAGGTCAGGATCATAGGGTCAGGGTCGTGGGGTCAGGGTCATGGGGTCAGGGTCGTGGGCTTAAAGCCCAGCTCAGCCCTTGCTGTCACTTACAAAGGTGCCTGAGACATCCAGGAATGAATTTCTGATCAGAAGTTAACCTCCAAAGCCCTCTCATCCTTCATTCTCTTTTTTAGCCTTTTCCAACACGGACGGAGACACGATCATTTCTGTGTAATCGTTAGAGTCCCACACACCACACAAACTAGCCCTCGCTCACACTTCATGAGCATCCACTCCGGGAAGTGGTCCTGCAGCGGTGAGCTGTGTGCTCCCTGCTCCCGCACCCTTCCTTCCGGTTTGCTCTTTTCAGACACTTGAAAGGAAAGTGTCTCCTGTCCCGTCTCCCTGCCGCTCCTGCTAACAACCCCAATACCCTCCAGTTCTAATCCAAGGCCTCAGGCTTTGTTGGCGTTTTCTCCTTAGAAGTGACTCACTTACACACTCCAGATGTATATGTACTTGTGTGTTCAAGCCCAGGGCACATAGGATATACCTTCTGTTAGCCTAAACTGCTGTAAAATGCAGACTTATTAACTGGAGTCAACATGTACTTGCAGGTATTACTTTGAAAGTACTTTGTAAGGAGTTTAAGTTCACAATTCAGTGGCTTTGGCAAAGGCAAAGGCAAAGGCAAAGGCAAAGGCAAAGGCAAAGGCAAAGGCAAAGGCATGGCCCTCTCTAATCCCGCATGAGCAAGATGTGCTGGCATATGTCTGAAATCCCAGCACTTGGGAGGCTGAGGCAGAAGGATCACTAGTTTGAGGCCAACCTGGGCTGTATAATTCTTGGCCTTGTCTCTTAGAGACAGACAGACAGACACACGTATGCACACAGATGGGGGCTAGAATTTCACTTAAGCTGGAAGATTTCCTATTACATAGATTTCCTGTTACATCCTAGTCTGCCTCACCCCTCCCAGTGACACTGCCTAGAGCCAAAGGTAGCCACAGTTCCTGCGTCTGTGTGTCACAGGGTCATGCATGTCACTGTGCAGTGATTGTGAGATTCAGATCCTGTGTCAGTCAATCCGTTGCTTTTAAGTCGGTGGCAATTGTCGACTGTTTTTAGGGATGCATTAGTGAGGTAGCACCATTGGGTGGATTTTAGCAACATAAATGTATTCTCCAGTTCTGGAAGGTAGAAATTGGAAGGCAGCAGGGCCGTACTCTCTGGAGCTGTCAGGAGAATCCTCTGCTGCTGCTGCTGCTGCTGCTGCTGCTTTCCTGGGCCCTGTTGAAGCTGGCAGCCGTTGGTGTGCTTTGGACACATACGGTATCATTCTCTGCCTCCAGATCGCTCCAGGCGTTGGTGTCTGTGCCTTTCTCCTTTTCCAAGGTGCCAATTGTAGGGAGCAAAGGGCTCGCTCCGCTCCAGCATGGCCTCGCTGTAATTTGGTTTGGCTAGGCGTCTGCCTGTTTTGGGTTTTGCTTTGCCATGCTTGGGATGGAGCCGAGGGACTTGTCCACGATGTTCTGGTGCTCTGCCCCTGAGCTTCTCCTCAGCTTGCAGCTCAGCCTTGACATGTGTGTATCTTAGACGCTGTCCTCCCTTCCCTTTCCAATTTTTATCTGTATTGAAGTATAACAGTAAATTGAAGTTGAACATCTTTATGATATACATCTTAATGAACACTTTCAACCCATAACTAACCTGTTAATGCCATTTCCTACCTAATAAAGCTGTGCTAAGGGCTGAAGCTTCAGTAGATGTGGAGGAATGGGTTAGCCCCCCAGTAACCCACTGACTGAGTTTTCCTGACCTGCTAATGGCTCTGTGAATTTTTTAAACTTACAGTTTTAGCACTGATAAATGGTTTTAGAAATCTCGTTGAAATAATTTGTGAACATACATTATTTTTATTTCTCTTCGATACCTCCATTTTTATGAGATCTGTTTAACTATAAGAAACTGCCAGGATTCTCCCAAAGTAGTTGTGTCATTTCAAGGCCTTCCCTGCTGGTTAAGACAGAGTTCCTCTTCCCGCCTCTGTGCAGAGTTTGGATTCCAGATGTGTGGATGAGCCCTGACTCCTTGGCACCAATGACTAATGCCGAGCAGGCCACTGTTTGGCTGTCCCTTTGTACATTCCATGAAATCTTTTGAATATTTAAAACACCGTCCCTTCACCACTGCCTTGTGTGAATTCTTACTGCATTCAAGGCACGTCGGTGTGATGTCTACATTACCAGTGGTTCTAGGACTTAACGATTCACATTCTTGTTTTCAAAGAGAGATTTTCCTTGAATGTGTCTGGGTGTTTACCTCCATGTATGTGTGTGAACTACACATGGGACTGGTGCCTCTTAAGGTCAAAAGCGGTTGAGGAACCTTCTGGAACTGCTGTTTACAGGAGGTTGTGAACTGGCGTGTAGGTGCTGGTAACGGAACCCATGTCCTCTGGGCACGTGCTCTCAGCCACAGAGCGATCTCTCCAGCTCCCGTTCGTATTCATTAATTGGCCTCTCATCAGTGTGCCTCAGATATGTAGAAATATAGTTGTTTTTGATATTGACCTCATATCTCCTAAGCTTCCTAAATTCATTTTCTAGTATGTGTGCAGCCACCTTGTACCACAGGGCTTAAAATTAACCTTAGCTGAAGAGCTGTGTAAATGCAAACCATGCTAATACATTGTCCAAATAGAACTTTTGGGATTTTTGCCCGTTTGTGATTCTTCTCTGATATCTATATATAATTCCTTCACGTGTTTCATTTAGAGTTCATACAATAGTGCCGTTTTGGTAAAAGTCATGCCTACTCCCATCAAAGTTTTGATTCTCTTTTTTATTTTGTGTCTCCAACACACTTACTGAGAAGTCAGACTTCCAGTGTGAAGTGCTGCGCAAGATAGGTAGGCTTGGTTTTTAAAGTTAATGTCTTGGGCAGGAGAGATGGCTCAGCTGTTAAAGGCTAGGCTCACAACCAAAAAAGTTAGCATTTTTATAGCCACCAAGTCCATAACTTGCTAGGATAGTATCTGTAATTATATTCTTCCTTTGATAGGTTTGTTTTTTTTGTTTTTTTGTTTTTTTTTTGTTTTTTTTTTTTTTTTTGGTTTTTGGTTTTTCGAGACAGGGTTTCTCTGTGTGGTCCTGGCTTTCCTGGAACTCACTCTGTAGACCAGGCTGGCCTTGAACTCAGAAATCTGAGTTCCGATGGCCGAGAAACACCTTAAAAGATGTTCAACATCATCAGTCATCAGGGAAATGCAAATCAAAACAACCCTGAGATTCCACCTCACACCAGTCAGAATGGCTAAGATTAAAAACTCAAGAGACAACAAGTGCTGGCGAGGATGTGGAGAAAGAGGAACACTCCTCCACTGTTGGTGGGATTGCAAAATGGTAAAACCGCTCTGGAAATGAGTTTGGCGGTTCCTCAGAAAATTGGGCATGTCACTTCCAGAGGACCCTGGCATACCACTCCTGGGCATACCCAGAGGATTCCCCTGCATGCAATAAGGACACATGCTCCACTATGTTTATAGCAGCCTTGTTTATAATAGCCAGAAATTGGAAGGAGCCCAAATATCCCTCAAAGGAGGAATGGATACAGAAAATGTGGCATATTTATACAATGGAATACTACTCAGCAATTAAAAATAATGAATTCATGCAATTTGTAGGTAAATGGTTAGACCTGGAAAATATCATCCTGAGTGAATTAACCCAATCACAAAAGAATGCACATGAAATGCAATCACTGATAAGTGAATATTAATGAGCCCAGAAGCCCTAAATACTCAAGACACAAATAGCAAGTCAAATGATTCCCAAGAAGAAGAAAGGAGAGGACCCTGGGGCTGTAAAGATTGCATCCAGTTTAGTAAAGAAACTGAGGGGGGAGGGGGAATGATTGGAGAACAGTTGGGATGGGAGAGGAACTATGGGAACTATGGTGGGTGGGAACTGGGAAAGGGGAAAGCCTTTGGAATGTAAACATAGAATATAGAAAATAAAAATTAAAAAAAAAAAAAGAAATCTGCCTGCTTCTGCCTCCCAAGTGCTGGGATTACAGGCGTGTGCCACCACGCCCGGCTATATTCTTCCTTTGAAATGTAAGTAATCAACTAATCAATTCAACAAGTGGGTGTGTCTTCCCTCGGCTAGGTATTTCATCAGGTCTTATAGTTAAAAGTAAAATCTGGACGCTTTCTTTTTCTCATGGACTTGATCTATAGAAGCAAAGGAGCTTAATGACAATATTGAAAGAGATCGAGACCTACCTGAGGGGAAATTACTGGAAGGAAAAAGAAAGAGCAGAATTGAAGTTGATAGCGTTAGGGCATGACCTTGTCTCCTGGGTTCAGGAGAAAGGCTGCATTGAGAGAGGAGCTGAGATCTGAAAGAGGGCCAGCCAGAGAGAGCGAGAGGAGACTGTCTTGTCGAAATGCAGCACAGAGCTTCTGAGATCACCACAGTAGCCTGGTGTTGCTGCAGAACAAGTGAGAGGAATATCGTATCAATACATCTTATACGACACAGTGAGGCCAGAGGGAAGAGGTGTTTTATGTACATTTACAAAGACTAGTGATGCTGTAGAAAATGGTTTGGAAGCGATTGGAGAGTAGCTGTAGGGAGAGCTGCCAGGAGTCTGTTGCGGACGGTCTGGACAAGAGATAACAGTGGCTTTGGCAAAGGCCGTGGTAGGATAGGCGATAAAGAGGCTCAGGAAGAAGCATTGGTAGTGCATTCCTGCAATACAGTGCTCAAAATGCTGAGACAGGAGGATGGCTAGTCCCAGGTTAGCCTGGATACAAAGAGTGACCTTACACTGACAAAACCATACAGAGCAAAATGAAGAGAGCAGGTTGGAACAAACCGTAAGGAAAAGACATCAACAATCCTTGATGTTGTGCTGGAGTTGATCTCTCCGGTTGGCTCATTAGTTAACGGTGGGCTTTGCATATTGAAAGAGGACCAGGGCATGGCCTGAGGACTATGAACTTGGGCTTTGTCTTAGCGTTGTATTGCTGTGGACAGACACCATGACCAAGGCAACTCTTATAAGAATAACATTTAATTGGGGCTGGCTTCCAGATTCAGAGGTTCAGTCCATTGTCATCAAGGCTTGAGCATGGCAGCATCCAGGCAGGCATCGTGCCAGGAGGAGCTGAGAGTTTTACAGCTTCATCTGAAGGCTGCTAGCAGAATACTGGTCTCCAGGCAGCTAGGATGAGGGTCTAAAAGTTCATGTCCTCAGTGACACACCTACTCCAGCAGGGCCACACCTCCAAATAGTACCACTCCCTGGGCTGAGCAGATACAAACCATAACAGACTTTAATGTGTTGAATAGAACATGATTGATAGAGTCACATTGACACCGAGTAGACCATTGGGTGTGTGGAGCCAAAATCCATGGGGTGTTGTGGATTGGCACACGTGACAGCTGAGAGATGATGTAATGTGCGCCTGCACTCCTCATAGTTCAGCCCAACATGCATTACATCTGTGTCTGCCGAGGAAGCATCTCACCTAAGAAAATACTCCAGCTGTGTCCTGCCCCAGGGAAGGGCCTGAGGTTTTAGACCAAGCTGGAGCTCATGCAGTCATTTCCTCAAGGGGAGGCTCCTTTCACTGTTATAACTCCAGCTTATATCAAGTTGACACACAAAACCAGCCAGTACAGTGTAGTTCCCAGTGGTGGGTGTGCGGTGGACTTTCTGTATGGAGGTGTCGTGCTGAATCCCTTTAGCTTTCATCCATTCTGTTTACACTAGTAATTAATGTTCACAGATGAACAACCTTGGGGCTTGAATTGCTTTCTGCAAAACAGACAGATTGCCACCTGTTCAGAGTTTCAGGAAGATGACCATCTCTTGACTCTTTTATTCCAGGTTCTTTGACAATTCATAGTTTTTCAGAAGCATCCTTGTGGATCTGTATTTATTTTATTGCTATCCCTATTGTGGTATAGTCTTCTAGCTGGTATTGAGTTCTCTCAGGACGGTGGCATACACTGTGGCCTCGCCCTGACATAGCTCCAGGGGACGTGAATGTGGGTGGTTTTGGTCCTTTTACAGGGTACTTCTTCATCTTGAGGGGTGGTGTGATTGATGGCCAAGTGTATACAACAAATAATAAGAATCCATGTTTCTCTTGTGCTCTGGGCTGACTTATGTCCATTCCATTGACCAGGGAATGCAAGGGGGACAGCAATATCACAGACATGTGGATTACCAGAAGCAGCGTATTACCTAGGGATCCCAGAGAAAAGGTCCATTATCTTCTAGGATCAAAGGGAAGAGGGAGGCCATCCAGGACCCTTATACTCAAGCAGTAGATAGGAATCTAGACAGAAGAACTACGGTTTGTGTGGCATGAGGCCTTCGCTGGAGTCCACGATTCAAACTAGGGAGTTTAAAGCAAGCAAGTTTCCACTTGGTGGGGCGAGTGCATGACAGAGGTAGGCCCAGCAGCAGGAGCTCTGTACAGTCCGTGAGGACAGACTACTAGGTTGCCTTTGGGTGTCCTGCACAACAGTCAGCAAGAGATAAGATGGAGGTAATGGGAAGACATAGAAAATTGGAATTCTGTCAGGGTGATGGAGCCCCACTTCTGACAGAAGAAAGCTAAGCCTGTATTCATTATGGGTTCTGGGAAGAGGAATGTGTGGAGCTCTTTTGCTGAGGGGAGACTGATGATTGGAGACAACATTTCCTAATGTCTGTCAGCCTCTAAGGGGTGGATATGAACCTGCATTGGAGTGACCAGAAAAACTGTCTGTGCCCTACCAACCCATACAATTTTAATCAAAATGTCCAAATTTTATCTTTCTTTGAAATTGGTAGTCCCCACCCGGCTTGTCTTTAGTCCTCTGATGAGGAAACTTCCTTTCATAGTTGCTGTATGACCTTGCTCTCCTGGGCAGCCTTTTATGAGTTTGCTTATGTTTAAAAAAACAAACAAAAAACAAACAAACAAAAAAAAACAGAGTATAGGCTTTTGTTCATTCTTTCACAATTCATGAAGAAGAAAGACAATCTTAGCTAGCTGTGGTGGGAAGTGTCACAACCCAAGCATTTGGAGTTAGAGGCAGGAAGATCATGAATTCAGGACTTTGTCTCAAAGCTACAACAGAATGATAACATTATATAGTTTATTGATACATCTGACTGTTATATAGAGATATAGTGGCATGTATCATCATTCCTCTAGAGAAGGACCTGACCTGCCTTGCTCATGCTGTTTCCTAGAAGGAGAACTTGAAGCAGAGTGGTTACAAGACGTGGGACTGTCAACTCTGATCTCCGGTAATGAAGAGGAAGATGGTAAAGCACTCCTGTCTACACTGACCAGGACCCAAGCAGCTGCAGTGAAAAAGAGATACAACACGTATACCCAGACTCTGAGGAAGAAGAGTAAGCAACCCGTCAGGGATGTCAGAGACGTCTTCGGAGTCAGCGAATCTCCTGTATGTAACAAACATTTTGTTCTCAGTAGGTGTTTGCTGCAATCTCAGGGTATGAGGGCGAGCAGAGATGGGAAAACACCTCAGATAAGGCTGGTCCATGTTAACTCTCGGAGCTAGAACCTACAGGTTCACAGCGTCCTACACTCTAGAGCCCGAGTCATCAGTTGTCCCTATGGCTGCTTTTCCTGCAGACCAGGTTTACTCCCTTCTATGTTGAAGCTAGAGAGTAACTTCTTTGATAGTGGAGTGAACCTTTAGGGTTGGGAGGCTCAGGAGATTCTGTGCTAGGCACAGAGGCTCTAGGGAAATACCCAAGGCTTGTAAGTGAGGTGAAGCGGGTTGTTTTACACGGTGGTAGGGAAAGGAAAAGAGAACCTTTAGGTTTAGAAATTCCAAAATGATTAAAAAAACTGGAAGACATGAGAACCAATCAAATAATTGATTAAAAACAAACAGATGGAAGTGTCATGGTTCTTGCAAGAAATGACTGATGGTGTTCTACCTTGACCATAGTTTCTCTGTGGCTTCAGTGCCTCTGCTGGTGCCATTAGTCACCCTATTCTCCCATTTCTATGTCAGCTTGACTAATAGTTCTTCCAGTGTATTCTTCCTTGACTAATAGTTCTTCCAGTGTACTCTTCTTCTCTCATTGTACCATTTCAAAGTTGCATGACAGCGTGTCTTAGTACAACAGATATTTATCAGATGCATTCTGTGTACACGATCAAAACAGATAATTAATGAGTGCAGTCTGTGTGCACGATCTCTTACCAGATGCTATGCAGAGAGGATTCATGAGACTTGGGTTGATAAGTCCGGAGAATAAAAGAAATTTGGTACTCTGCCACAGTATGGAGATTTAATATTCTGCTGGAGGGCAATCCAGTCAATTCATCTGACTTAGGGTTCTTGCAGTATCGGTCTTGACATAACTTAAGACACCAAGGATAGAAGAGAGTGTCTTAATTAGGGTTATGGTTTCTGTGACAAGACACTACGTCCAAAGCAACTATTATAAAGGAAAGCATTTAAGTGGGGTTGGCTTACAGGTTCAGAGGTTTAGTCCATTATCATCATGGTGGCATGAATGGCCCAGGAGAAGTAGCTGAAGGCTACATCCTTATCTGCAGGCTGAGAGTGGGTTGGGAGGAGAGATATGCTGGGTCTGGTGTGGGGTTTGAAGTCTTAAAGACCAACCCGTGCCACACACCTCCCAACAAGGCCATCTAACAAGACCACACCTCTTCCAACAAGGCCACACCTCCTCCAAAAAGGCCACACCTTCTAGTCCTTTTGATCGTTCTCTAATAGTGCCACTCCCTAGTGACTAAGCCATCAAATATATAAGCCAATGGTAGCCACCACAGGTAGCAATCATGGGTAAAGTTTCCAATTAGAGTAATTCAGGTTGTATCTTCTTTCTTAGATATATTTACCATAAAGAGTAGCGGCCAGGGAGCTTGCATATGCCTATTTAACCTACACAGCAGTGATAGTATTACCCTGGAATAACACTGTCTTTCAGAACTTTCTAGAATGATAGCAATGGTTTATTTCTATTCTGCCTAATGTGACAGCCTCCATCACATTTACAAAAGCCATTTTAACTAAATTTGAAGTTTTGTTTAATTTTAATTGATATAAATCAAAACGATCACATATGACTTGTAGCTTATGTGTTGATCAGCAGAGTTCTAGAATCTTCTGTCATCTATTATGGTGATATACCTTGCTGTGCATTGTGAGTTCTAAGACATTTGAACTTTGAGCTTCGTTGAAGTCAGTGTCTTTTAGGACACAGAAGGACTGTTTTCTTCTCCAGCAATAGAGTAAGGATGGCTTCTGCACCCTGAAACCAGGACTTCAGCTGTGGATTTCCTGGCAAAGATGTCTGCCCATGAAAAATTTGCCCTGATAGATTCAATTCCCTGAATTGCTTTTCTGTTATTTCTGGGATCATATTACAGTAGTCTTTAAATTTTTGCCTACCTGATTTCTATACCAAATCTATTTCCAGCTACTTCAGACAAAGGTTGGGCTCTATTCCAGCAAACTGTGAACTAGAATGGATCTTTAGGGTCATCCTGAATCCTGGATATAAAATGCCAGCCATAGCCTCCTGTTTGGCTACTTGTTCTCCACCTGGCGGTACTATGTTGTGAATCTAAAAGACCCTTAGGAGGCAGGGGGCTGGTTGGCGGAAGCAGGTGAAAGGGCCAGGCCTTTGAAGATTATTTCCACCCCTTCCTGGTACACCAAGAGGCAAACAGGCTCTCTGTGTGTTCCTACCACCAAGAGCTGAACTATTCCACAATGCCTTTCCTTCCATGATGTGCTGAAACTGTGAGGCAAAATCACTGTTTCGTCTTTAAATCATTACAGTTAGGATGTGTTCACAGATGAGGAAGTGATTAATACCTTAGACTGAACTAACAACAACACAAAATAGATCTAGAGTTCTTTGTGGCCAACTCTGATTCTGACCCTCTCTGAAGGGGCATAGTTTTCAGTGCAAAAAGTGAAGCTTTCCTCAGGTGCAGCCTGCTTCTAACTGTTGCCTCCAGGCAGGCCAGTGGGCCTAGTTCACCACACAAGAGACCTTAGCACCCTTCCTTCTCCTCGCCTTACATCCTCGGTATATCCCAGTCTCAGAGAGAGACAGGAATGAGGGATGAGGCAGGGGCGGTAAGATGCCCAGCATTGAATATGTTCCTCTAGAACTCTAGGCTGTTCCTTATCAGACAGGGAAAGGTCACATAGACCTGGCCTTTGAAAGAACACCTTTCCATTATACGGTCTGCTGCTTTCCCTAAAAGATTTTAGCCTCTTCTGTGAATAAAGAAACTCAGAACCTTGTAAGGAATGCACTGGGACACTTTCAACGTCCTGTTTTAATTGAACGACATAAATATCAGTTTCCCTCCATCCCCTGCTCTGTAGCTGTCCTGGTTTGTTTGCTCTCTCCTTTCTCCTCCCTCCTCCCTCCTCCCACCTCCTTCCTCTGTCCTCCCTCCATCTTCTTCCCTCCTTCTTCCTTCTTCTTCCTTCCTTCCTTTCTCCTTCCTCCTCCCTCCATCTTCCTCCCTCCTTTATTCCTCCTTTCTCCATCTTCCTCCCTCCTTCCTCTTTCCTGTTGGAAGGTCTTTGGGATTGTACTGTTCTCTGTGTCTCTTGATTCTCTTTTGATTTCCAGGGGATTAGTCGTTCATTTGTGTTTGTTTGTTGTATGCATTTGTCTTGCATTCTTGAAAATTCTGTGAACCTCATTTGTGAAAGTCAGTAATTTGGCCATGGTTGAATTTGTACTTGGGAATTTCACGAATAGTCAGAATTTAATACTCATCCATCTACAACGATTCTCCCTTCCCTTGATTTCTCTCTCATCAGTGTAATCTGTCCTTCAGTGTTCTTTGGTGTGTGCACAAGGATGAAGCCCAGGACTCACACAGGCCAGGGAGGCACTCCCCTCCTGTGTTCCCCCCCCTCATTGCAATGACCAACTAGCCTTCTGAGACCAGCAGCCCCAGCTTAAACCCAGAAGGCCTGCGCTTTTCTGTGAGGTGTTTCCTTCCGGGTCTCATGCTTATTTTTAGAGCCATTGTTTTCCGTTTACATTGCTACTGTTAAATTGATTTCTGATGCCCGCCTGTAGATGTGTACTTCTCCACGGAAGACTACATTGATTGCTTGGGATCAGTATGGTTAGTGCTTCTTACATAGTTGGATGGACTGGCTTCCTCACTGGAACACCACAGTGTAATGGATCTGTGGCTTGTCAGTGGACAAATGTGTCACCTGTGACATTTTGCTTTAAGTCACGTGACACCAACACCCGCGTGGAGTGACAGGATGCCTGAAGAATGCCATTCCCATTACAGGCACAGCAAACTTCCCCTTTTGTACTTTTGTCCTTATCTGCCAAAAAGCCCCGGCTGAGGTGCAGTTTAGCCGGCCTGCCGGCCATGGGCACAGCTTCCTCATCTGCGCAGCGAGGGCACTGCCTGCCGGGGAAGGGCACAGGCACCGGGTTTGCTGGTCAGCGCTCCAGCAGGGGAAGGCATTGTGTCGCCCCTTCACCAAGAAAGATGACTTTCGGTTTTTCATCACTTCTTTAACTTAGGCGGTGTTCCAAACTTATTTATTTATTTATTTATTATTTGTTTGTTTGTTTGTTTGTGGATATGAGAGTTTGGGGGCTAAACAGTTAACTCCTACTTATTTGGCTCTCGTAGCCTTTTCCAGGGAGAGGATTTTCCAACATTACTGAGCCATTTTTGGGGTCCGGGGGCTCAGTATTGCTCTCCTCCATTTTCTCTGGTGCCTTTTTCCGGGCTGGGAATTTCCCTACATTATGAAACTTTTTTTTTTCCTTTTTAATCTCCCAGGAAATTCCTATAACTTCTTCTCTGCTGATGAAGTGTGTAATGCTTTCCAGATTTAAGCTTTCAAGCGATAGGATAGTGTCTCTTCTGACGCTGGGTGTGATTGGCAGGAGAGGGAGACAATAGGGCTGCGAGCGACAGCAGCATAACAGCACAAAGGGAGGCGAATTCCTGGCAGGAGAGGGACTGTCTCCCTCCAGCTCTACTTAAAAATAGAAAGGGCCATGTTACTTCAGCTCAGCGTTTTCTGTGCGGTTCTGTGCAGTCCCATGTATACATAAATTATACATAGGACAGTGCACGAAGGCATACTACGTGACCACACCTGTAGAGCCAATTACCAGTTAGGTATGCCTTTAGCCAAATTCTTATCAATTATGAAATTGGGGATAAATTAGATCAATGGCTTCCTCATTTAAATGTTCATGAAAAAGAATATTTATTCATGTTTTCCAAACCCTAGAGCAATGCCTTTGGGTACAGACCATGTGCTAATCACCCTGAGGTTACCTTCACATTTTTGACTTAGAATATCATGGTTGTACCAAAACAAGAGTCAAACCCTTATTCCCTGATTACAGGACAGCGCTGGGAAACTAATTTACTCCCTATCTAGTGAAATCATAAAATATATTAGGGCCTATAAAAATAGTTCTTCCTCAGCCTGCCTGACTGTGTTTTCTGGATCCAACAAAGATTATAGAGTCCTTTGAAAAGGAGGGAAAATAAATTAGATTTCAAAGGAACTAGTGAATCCGTACAAGAGAATGGGATCAAGTGAACAACACACACACACACACACACACACACACACACACTGTCCTTCCAATCCCAACTTCCCTGCAAATCCTTCCTGGGAGAATTCCGGACTCCTCATGGCTCAGAGCCACACCATCCTTAGCTTCAAAGGAACCTGAGATGCTGGGGTTCTTTGTTTCTTTTCCTCTCTCTCTCTCTCTCTCTCTCTCTCTCTCTCTCTCTCTCTAATTAGACAAAGAACTTCCTGGGAAGAAAAAAATCAAGATACCATTCATGAAAACAGAAGACTGGGGATTAGGAATATAGTTGACAGTGTCTTCTACAAAGAAAAAAAATGCCTATTTTCATCTCTAGAATTTAATCTGCTCTCAATATTGATAGGGTAAAGGCTAATCGCAGTCCAAGTATGTATGCAGCCATAGCCCTCTAAGACTTCATGACTATATAGCTGTGACCCATAACCCATGATGGACTGCACAGGTCAGTTCTGTGAGTCCAACTAAAATCAGAGAGGCCATTTATGTACTAAAATGCACTTCAATTTTTTCCTCGGGATTCAAATGATTTTTGTTGTATACCAGGTCATTTTCATAAAAAGTTTGGGATGCAGGTCTGAATGAAGAAACAATGTCAGTCAACCCTGGGGAAAAAACAGTCCTGGGTAATGTACAGTGAGTCGGGCATCAGGAGGTTTGCAAAAGGATTTCTTTTTTTCCCCAGTCAAACTTTGGGGAGAATGTTTATTTACTTTGAAACAATGAAGAAAATAAGAGACTCAGACTAGGGCATAAATAATCTGATAGTTTATGCACACACGTGATCCCCACACACCCCACTCGAGGGCAAGTGTGGTTGCCGTCCCCTTATCACCCAATAGCACTTTAGTTCTCTTCCACAGACATGTAGCGTTTTGGTTGTTTTCTAAGGGTAAATACCGTGTGGGAGGCATGGAGTGAGTGTGTATGCATATGGTGGAGGCACATGTGAGTGTGTATGTTTGGTGAGAGGCATATATGAGTGTGTATATATTTGGTGGGAGGCACACATGAATGTGTATGTATGGTGGGAGGCACACGTGAATGTGTATGCATGTGGTAGAGGCACATGTGAGTATGTATGCATGTGGTAGAGGCACACGTGAGTGTATATGTATGATGGGAGGCACATGTGAGTGTGTATGTATGGTGGGAGGCACATGTGAGTGTGTATGTATGGTGGGAGGCACATGTGAGTATGTATGGTGGGAGACACATGTGAGTGTATGTATAGTGGGAGGCACATGTGAGTGTATGTATGGTGGGAGGCACATGTGAGTATGTATGATGGGAGGCACATGTGAGTGTGTATGTATGGTGGGAGGCACATGTGAGTGTGTATGTATGATGGGAGGCACATGTGAGTGTGTATGTATGGTGGGAGGCACATGTGAGTATGTATGATGGGAGGCACATGTGAGTGTGTATGTATGGTGGGAGGCACATGTGAGTGTGTATGCATATGGTAAGAGGAACACTTGAGTGTGTATGTATGGTGAGAAGCACATGTGAGTGTGTATGTATGTGGTGGAGGCACATGTGAGTGTGTATGTATGATGGGAGGCACATGTGAGTATGTGGTGGAGGCACATGTGAGTGTTATGTATGATGGGAGGCACATGTGAGTATGTATGCATATGGTGAGAGGAACATGTGAGTGTGTATGTATGTGGTGGAAGGCACACATGATTGCTCATATATGTGATAGGAGGCACGTGTGAGTGTGTATGTATGTGGTGAGAGGCACACATGAGTATGTATGTATGTGGTGGGAGGCACATGTGAGTGTGTATGTATGATGTAGGAGGCACTCCTGTTTCAGCGTACATGTTAGCTGACCATGGGAAATCTGTGCTGTAAAGGAGAAGAGAATGATTTGATGTCTGTTCTGTACAGAACTAGTGATTCTCTTGCATCCCCCAGTCTCTTTCAAGGACCCCAGAATAACGTGACAGTGGTGTCTGCTTTGGCCCGAATGCAGGACAGTGCCTCTCAGATTATCCATAGCTGCAGATGGCTGTCAATACACAGGCAGAGAATGGCTCTCTGACCTCTCCACCAAGGAACACTTCGCTGTCACTGTCCTGTGAATGGCTCTCTGACCTCTCCACTGAGGAACACTTCGCTGTTACTGTCCTGTGAATGGCTCTCTGACCTCTCCACCAGGAACACTTCGCTGTCACTGTCCTGTGAATGGCTCTCTTGCCCCTTTTGTTCTCTCTGGCCTTGTTTGCTTGTCTGATTTTTACAGATTTCTCTTTTGCTTGAAAGCAATGTGATGCTACTCTTAGGCCCAGAATGCCTGTAACACTACCGACTTGTTTTCCAGGAATTTCTATCCACTTCTGAATGTTGGTGGACCACTGTGTGGGATCCAGTGCCATTTGGAATCTGTTATGTTGTTTTAGAGACAGGATTTTCTACAGCTTAGACTGGCTGCAAACTCACCATGTCACTAAGGATGGCCTTGAGCCGATCCCTGCCTCTGCAGACCATGGTGCCCCGCTTAGATCTGTCTTTATAAAAACAGATTCTATATCTGAGCAACTCCGTCCTGATCCACCTCCCGCGCTGCCTCCTGCGCATCATCTCCTCTCACAAACTGGAGTTTCGTTTTGTTTTGTTTTTAGGTACTCTGTGGGGGAGGCTTATGAAAACAGCAGTTTCTAAGATCTGACAGAACAGCTTTTGATTTCTCTGATGCCTAGTATGTTTAATTTTTCAGAAAGTTGATTCAACCATAGACTGTAATATTTATATCTTACTGGGATGGTGCCTTTTTGAGGAAATTGGAAAGTCTTGGAGTTTGCTCTGCATGAGCTCCACAAAGCCGGCATCCTTGCCAAATAGAAACCTTAGCTGCCAGTACACTTCATGGTCGTGAAATCCAGTGACTCTCCAGTATTCTGTAGGTGGGATGAAATATTTGGTTCAGTATTATGTGTTTATGAAGTTCTCAGCCTAATACCAATTTCTTAATTGAATAAAATAAAGATTTGCCTCCTCTTGGTATAAACATATAAACCATGGTGGGATGCAAGCAGTTTTGTTTATTTGTTGTTTATCCGTATATACATTGCAGCTTTATTCAACCATGAAAACATAGAATTAAGTCTTTAGAGGAGACGATGGAAGACGAAGATTACAGTGTTACGTGAAATGGTTCAGGTTCAGAAAGACAAGTATCAAGTGTGTTCTGTAAGCTCAGTGTTGAAGCAGCATGCTTTTATTAGTCAGCTTCGTCCTGACAGGGTTAGGTTTTACTTTCAGCTTTAAAGGCTGAAGGTGGGAAGGCCAAGGCTGACAGGGAAGTCCAACATGAATCTGCCAGCTGAGGGTGGGAAGGCCGAGGCTGACAGGACAGTCCAGCATGGATCTGCCAGCTGGAGGTGGGAAGGCCAAGGCTGACAGGGAAGTCCAACATGAATCTGCCAGCTTTCATCTTTCAGTTCTGCACCTCTCCGCACTGAAGAGATTGCACGGACTCACAGGATACGGGATGCCCAGGAAACACATCCGTGTCCCCAGAGCAGCACCAAGTGTAGCTGGTCTTCACTACTCTGTGGGTTCTACTTTAGCCCACCCTTTATCCCCCTGGTTTCACCCCTTAACATTAGATAGGAAAGAAACAAGGATAGAGGGGAGAGAGACTCCTGAATCTAATTTCTTTCCTTTTGTTTCTTCTTTGCCCATAGCTACTAACAAAACACAGACAACCTCCCTAGACGACCAACAACCACCCACCCTGCCTCTCTGGGCCCTTGCATTTATGTACCACATGAAAAGTACTCAGAATTTCAAACATCACACAATTGCAGTTGTTGTAGGATATTTCCTGTCCAATCACATTGGGGCAGTGGAAGGCCTGTGATTGGACAGGAAAGGGGAGGCGGAGCTGGGGCACAGGCAGGAACAGGAGAGGTCACAGGAGGGGAGAGGAATGGCAGCTGACATAAATGTATCATAAGGTTAGAAATACTGGGATAACGTTTTATCATTGTCAGTTGGCTCTAAGATGACTGTATTGGCATCTTGTAATTGTGTTTATAATATACATAAATCTAATTGGCTAACTAATTAAGAGTCATGCTTTACTGGATCATTGGGTGATGAGCTAACAGACCGTGGGATGCGTGTCTGGGGCAGTGCGTGGAGGTGAGATGAGCTCACAGGACCCTGCGGGTGGTATGTCCCGGCAGGCAGGACTGCCTGGGAACTCTGCGGGACCCGCCGGGGACATGGTGTTGCACCATGGTGAGGCAGGAGAGTTGGCCAGTCTTTTTTAATATTTCACGCAACACACAGTAATTATCTGCAGCTGGCAAAACCATGCCTGTGCTGGAGCATGGGGCAAGTCAGGGTCAACTGCTGTAGACAGTCTGAAGCAGCCCCACACCCACACCTGGGGTTAAAATGAAAGCACATTTTTATAATACTAATAGGGATTTTTTTTTTTTTTGCTTTTTGTTTTTTGTTTTGGATTTTTTTGTTTTGTTTTTCAAGACAGGGTTTCTCTGTATAGCCCTGGCTGTCCTGGAACTCACTCTAGATCAGGCTGGCCTTGAACTCAGAAATCCACCTGCCTCTGCCTCCCAAGTTCTGCGATTAAAGGCATGTACCACCACTGCCCAGAACTTTTGTGTTTTTTTAAAGAGACCAAAATTCCAGAATTCTAAAAATATATCACTTCAACTAAGTGCCTGGTTCCCTCTGTTGTAGGATGATCTAGTAAGCTTCCTGAATACTCCTCCAAATAGAACTTTAAACACTCAAAGAAGACAAGAGAATGCAGGCAGGTAGCTGGCAGTGTCTGGCTTTAGAGTAGTTCTGTTGCGGTTCATGGTGTTTGGTAAGATCATTGGTGAATTGGTAAGTATAAACACAGGTAGCCATGAACTCTGTGAGTCTTTGTGCAGTTATATGAGTCACAGGTAAGTATGTGTGCATGTATGTATGTATGCATATATGCATATGAGCTCTGATGTAATGCATAATAAATTACATGGCCCTATTTGCAGTGATGCTCTGAAGAAAATGACTTTTACTTCTTTTCCTTAGCCTAGTGATTCTTGTGAGAATGCTGCTCAGCTGGACGGTACCAAGGAAGAAAAAGATCTGCCAGGGGTTACCAAGACTAGCAGACCTCTGGTAAGTTATGGGGGTAGGGACGGGGATAGGGTTGAAGCCATTTGCTCGACAGTCGTGCCGAACTTTAAACCGGTGCAGTGTGGTTGAAGTGGTTGGCAGCGGCATCTGTTGACGTGCCTGGTCAGTCTCTACTTCTCATCAGTTTCTAAGAAAAACATTCAGCAGTGAACCAGCCCAAGAGGTAGACAACTCCACAGTCTATAAAACACACATGAGACTCACTTACTCGGTAGTGGAATGTCCTTTCTTTTCCCTTCTTCCCCTCTCCTCGACTGTTCCCCACCTTCTGTAGTCACTCCTGCTTGTCACCCACACCCATGATGGAAGAGCCCAGTGAGAGGGAGAAATAGCCATCTCTGCCGAGTCTAGAACACTGGCTGTGTCTGGGGCTTTCTGGAGCTTTTCACGTGTGTGTGTGTGTGTGTGTGTGTGTGTGTGTGTGTATGTGTGTGTGTGTGTGTGTCTACTGGTGGTACATTCATGGCACAGATGGATCACAATGGTGGTGCATTCGTAGTGTGGATGGGTTGCGAACTAATACTGTGTGAGAGAAGCCAGACAAAGCATTCAACTAGTGTAAATATACAAGAAGCAGCGAGAGCAGGGCCATCAGTGATTTCCTGGAGAGTGGGATAAAGAAAGGAGGGAAGGGCAGACCCCCCAGAGGGCAAGAGCACATTTTGAGGTGCTGGGGCACATTTGGTGACATTCACCATAGTAATGGCTGATTCCATAGGTTCTAAGTTTTGATCAAAATTTTAAATTAATGTCATCAAATTATGTGCTTTATATACATAAACATTGAGTTCAGTTGTATGGTTAATTATACACCAGCTGTATCTCAACCAACAGGTAAAAACCAGCCCACAGTAAGTCTTACAAGTTCATTGGTAACCCAGGTATTTGCCTTGCAGGCCACTGCTTACAGAGCATTAATGGCCGTCCATATTGTGTACGGTTGATCTTTGACTAACTCACAGACGGCACAATGATTGGGTACTTATAAAGGATTTACAATCCAACTGCTATCATCGGAATCCCAGTCTACAGATCACCTCCTGTAGAGATAAAAGAAGACGTTTTTCTTATGTTCAGTCAACACAGATGAAGTATTTATTGGAAAGGTTAGTTTACTGAAGAGGCAGAGTAGTCAATCTAGTTTACTGCCAAGTGTCTTGGGTGAAAAATCAAATCCAGTGCCTGTCATTGATTCATAACTCACTGCAAAATATGACCGCGCCATCTGGTCCATGTTACCAGTGGCATCTGTGTGTGTTCCCTGTGGAAGAAAGTCTAAGGAGCCCTGATTTAAGTGCGTAGGAGTGTGTTTTAATCACAGTTTAAGAAACTGATGATTAACATCCCCCAATAATAATAATGATTAATAATAATAATAATAATAATAACAACAACAACAACAACAACCACATCAGTTGCAAACAGCACAGTGGTGACTTTAGCGTGGGTACCAACTCCTTCAGCTGGAGGTTGAGTCCTTGTCCCTGTGTTGAGGAAACGAAGCTGATGTCCCCAGGAGCATTGGCCACCTAACTGTGTTCACATAGATCCCCTGTTTTCCTGGAAAACCTACACAGTAGAATTTCTCTTATCCCCACAGTCAGACTCTGGCATCCTTCCTAGATAGAGGGATTTTCCTTTAGTTGTGTAGACCCTATTCTCTTAAAAATAAGTTACCTGGGTTTCTCATTTAAACATTCGGTTTTATTTTGTTGGTCTTGTGAACTTATAGTTTATTCTGGAGTCTGAACTTTGACAAAGATCTTGATTTTATTTCATTCACTCTGGTCACACTCAGCGAGTCTTTCTCATCTGAGTGCTGCATTCTCTCTTTAGTCTCTGGAGATTTTCTTTCGTTATATCTTGGATTAACTTTTCTCCTCAGTTCCTGTGGTTCATCTTTCTAGAACACAAATCATTGCACGGTTGTTGCTTTGCTTGAATCATATGTTACTACTTGCTAAATTCAGTGTCACATCAGGCTCCTGACCATGTATTTTATACTTTTTCAACATCGTGTTTCAAATTAGTACATTTTTTCCTTTGTCATAATTGTATTATTTAGGTTTCCATCTCTTTATGAAGATTTCAGAAAACTTATTTGGATTTCCCAAGAAAAAGATTTCTCTTTAAATTCCTATACCTATTGTTACAGTGATATATTCTGAGCGAGAATGGCCCCTCAAATATTTGAAGATACAAGTTATGTCTACACCATCTTGAAACTGACGTACAATTTACAAGTGACACACGACACTACAGTGTGTCATTCAACTGTTGCTCCCAAGAAAGTCAGTCAATGTGAGCATAGAAAATGGCTATCAGCACGCCAAGGGCTCTCCTGTGCTTGTCACTCGGTGTTCCTTCCTTCCTTCACGGACACACTGTGATGACTGACATCTTTGCAGGTTTTCCTCTCCATTGAAGTAGAATTATAATTTTAAGATCAGCCAGTTTGTTACCTCTACTCTTGTAGCAGATAATATTCCATTTTATGACAATGCCTTCCATTGCTGTATCTGTTTACCTGATGATGGATGTTTGGATTGCTTTTGGTTTGGGCTATTATGAGCAGTGCTGTCATGAACATTCATGTAGCTAAGGGGTGTGTACTTGTGTTTCTAAAGAGTAAAGGGCCCACATAATTCAGATTGTTGTCAAACATTAAACACATGCAGCATCAGCACACACAGCATCAGCACACACAGTATCAGCACACAAGGCATCAGCACATACAGCATCAGCACACACAGCACCAGCACACACAGCATCAGTACACACAGCATCAGTACACAGCATCAGCACACACAGTATCAGCACACACAGCATCAGCACATATAGCATCAGTACACAGCATCAGCACACACAGCATCAGCACACACAGTATCAGCACACATAGCATCAGCACACACAGCATCAGCACACACAGCATCAGCACACATAGCATCAGTACACACAGCATCAGTACACAGCATCAGCACACACACAGTATCAGCACACATAGCATCAGCACACACAGCATCAGCACACACAGCATCAGCACACACAGCATCAGTACACACAGCATCAGTACACAGCATCAGCACACACGCAGCATCAGCACACACAGCATCAGTACACACAGCATCAGTACACAGCATCAGCACACACACAGCATCAGCACACACAGCATCAGCACACACAGCATCAGCACACACAGTATCAGTACACACAGCATCAGCACACACACAGCATCAGCACACACAGCATCAGCACACACAGCATCAGCACACACAGTATCAGCACACACAGCATCAGCACACAGCATCAGCACACATAGCATCAGTACACAGCATCAGCACACACAGCATCAGTACACACAGCATCAGCACACACAGCATCAGCGCACACGGCATCAGCACACATAGCATCAGTACACACAGCATCAGTACACAGCATCAGCACACACACAGTATCAGCACACATAGCATCAGCACACACAGCATCAGCACACACAGCATCAGCACACACAGCATCAGTACACAGCATCAGCACACATAGCATCAGTACACAGCATCAGCACACACAGTATCAGCACACATAGCATCAGCACACACAGCATCAGCACACACAGCATCAGCACACATAGCATCAGTACACACAGCATCAGTACACAGCATCAGCACACACACAGTATCAGCACACATAGCATCAGCACACACAGCATCAGCACACACAGCATCAGCACACACAGCATCAGTACACACAGCATCAGTACACAGCATCAGCACACACGCAGCATCAGCACACACAGCATCAGTACACACAGCATCAGTACACAGCATCAGCACACACACAGCATCAGCACACACAGCATCAGCACACACAGCATCAGCACACACAGTATCAGTACACACAGCATCAGCACACACACAGCATCAGCACACACAGCATCAGCACACACAGCATCAGCACACACAGTATCAGCACACACAGCATCAGCACACAGCATCAGCACACATAGCATCAGTACACAGCATCAGCACACACAGCATCAGTACACACAGCATCAGCACACACAGCATCAGCGCACACGGCATCAGCACACATAGCATCAGTACACACAGCATCAGTACACAGCATCAGCACACACACAGTATCAGCACACATAGCATCAGCACACACAGCATCAGCACACACAGCATCAGCACACACAGCATCAGTACACAGCATCAGCACACATAGCATCAGTACACAGCATCAGCACACACAGTATCAGCACACATAGCATCAGCACACACAGCATCAGCACACACAGCATCAGCACACATAGCATCAGTACACACAGCATCAGTACACAGCATCAGCACACACACAGTATCAGCACACATAGCATCAGCACACACAGCATCAGCACACACAGCATCAGCACACACAGCATCAGTACACACAGCATCAGTACACAGCATCAGCACACACGCAGCATCAGCACACACAGCATCAGTACACACAGCATCAGTACACAGCATCAGCACACACACAGCATCAGCACACACAGCATCAGCACACACAGCATCAGCACACACAGTATCAGTACACACAGCATCAGCACACACACAGCATCAGCACACACAGCATCAGCACACACAGCATCAGTACACAACATCAGCACACACAGCATCAGCACACACAGTATCAGCACACACAGCATCAGCACACAGCATCAGCACACATAGCATCAGTACACAGCATCAGCACACACAGCATCAGTACACACAGCATCAGCACACACAGCATCAGCGCACACGGCATCAGCGCACACAGCATCAGCACACGCAGCATCAGCACACGCAGCATCAGTACACAGCATCAGCACACACACAGCATCAGCACACACACAGCATCAGCACACACAGTATCAGCACACACAGCATCAGCACACGCAGCATCAGCACACGCAGCATCAGCGCACACAGCATCAGCACATACAGCACACACACACACACAGCATCAGTATCAGCACACACAGCATCAGACAACAGCATCAGTACACACAGCATCAGCACACACTCCTATCAGCCCATACTGTTCTCATCCAGGAATAATTTCATTGGTAAATCCAACACAGTGAAATTTCCATCTTAAAAAAAAAAAAACCACTGTAGTCAGAAGTAGCACCCTGTTTTTGTGTTTTTGTGTGTATCTTGTGTGGAGGAGGATAGCCCTGGTGTGTATGTGGATAAGTTCACATGAGAAAGAAAATAACTACCATTTAAATTTTTTTTCAGTATCTTCAGTGTCTACTAAGACATGAGCCTTTAGTGTTTTCCCTAAACTTTCCAACGGTAAATATCTTGTGTGGAGAACATGTGAACTTTGAGGAAGTGGCATGCTCAATGACTCAAACAGGGAACTATTGACACCTGGGGGAGCACCCTCTGGTGAGGGAACTGGAGCATTCCCACCGGTGGTATTCGAGTCCCCTAGTTGAGATTCCAGTGATTGGAGAACCTCTGGTCAAGGCTGTGGTCCTAGAGTTTGTCTTGTCTGCCTCCCAGAGCTTCCACGGCCCACTCCCCTCAGCGCCGTGAGCCAAAGCCCTCAGCTAAGCGAAGGGAACCGGCAGCACACATCCTCCCCTGAGGGAGGCCTCCGGGCCTGCTGCTCCCGTAAGGTCTGAGGCAGAGCTGGAATTCAGTGACTTTTCAATTGATTCCTGTAGGAAATCATTGCGTTTCCTCTGTGGCTAAGTGGATGTAGTTTCCTCAGAGGCAGAGTTGCTCCTGTGTTAGTGGCACGTAGCTCTAAGGTGCGTAGAGTGGGTGGGGGCAGGCAAGCCCTCCCCAAATGCAAAATCAGAGAGGGGAAGGAGTCTCGCTTCCTGTGAAGCTGGATGACTTGTTCTCTCTCCAGCTCCTTTCCCTGTGACCCCCGCGGCCCCTTCTCTCTTGTGCGAGTCGTCCCCTTGCCCACAAAGCACTCAGTTTATTTTATTTAGATAATATGCTTTACACTTTCCTCAGATTATATTTAAGGGAGAAGTCTACGTAGTGTCGGTGTTTGCAGCCATTCTTATTTCCTGCATCCACACACCCCTTAGTTTTTCCTTTTGGTTTTAAAGATTTAGTTATTTATTTCATGTATATGAATACACTGTAGCTGTCTTCAGACATACCAGAAAAGGGCATCAGATCCCATTACAGATGGTTGTGAGCCACCATGTGGTTGTTGGGAATTGACCTCAGGACCTTTGGTAGAGCAGTCAATGCTCTTAACTGCTGAGACATCTCTCTCTCTCTAGTCCTATTTTTTCATTCTTTATTATTATCTTATTTTTCTCATCTTTTCCTAGAAACGCTCCACTGTGCTACTTAATTATTTTAAAAAATAATTTCTGTGTATGGGTGTTTGCCTACAAGGTATGTTTGTATGCCATGTGTGTGCCTGGTGGTGTGGGAATCCAGAAGAGGCCATCAGACTCCTTGGGACCGAAGTTACAGATGTTTGTGAGCCGCCTTGTGGGTGACTGGAATTGGCCTCGGACCCTCTGAAGGAGCAGCCAGTACTCAATACTCTTACCCACTGATCCTTCTGGAAAACCTTCTTGTGTTACTTTGACAGCTGATATTTCTCTTACTGTTCACTTTCTATCTAGAAATTGCTGTCAGTTGTTCTACTGTGCAGTTCTTTGCTAAACTAACTTTGTGTCTGTGAACAATTGGTTCCCTATAAAATAATCTGTCTTTTTGGTGCTTTTGGGAGGGAGGAGGGGCAGATAGTTGTTATTCTGTCACCTTGATTGACTTCCTTCTATCTATCTATCTATCTATCTATCTATCTATCTATCTATCTATCTGTCTGTCTGTCTGTCTGTCTATCCTCTTTATCTAACATCTATTATCTATCTATCTATCTATCTGTAATCCATCTACCCATCCATTCTCTATCGATCCTTCTATCAATCTATTCTGTCTATTTATCTATTACCTTTATCTATCTATCATCTATCCTCTTTATCTAACATCTATTACCTATCTATCTGTAATCCATCTGGCCATCCATTCTCTATCAATCCTTTTATCTATCTATCTATCCATCTATCTGATTCATTCATTCATTCATTTTTGTCCAATAATGTCTCACATAGCCCAGGCTAGCTTCAAACTCACTATGTAGCTGAGGATGAGCTTGAACTCCTCACCCTCCTGCCTCTCCTCACCAAGGGCTGGGATCACAGGTGTGCATCTCTGCTCCGATCGCTTTGCTCATGGTTAAAGGAATTTAGAGCTTCTAGAGAAAATGGGGTTAAGTGAAATGACAAGTGGATTTTTTAAAAGTATTTTGTTTTTTGTAGTTCTCAAGTATAACCAGTTTTATCTCATTTCTTAATTCAATAAAATCCACATCTTCATTTTAGTAATTACTGCATACAGTAGCAAAAAAAAAAGCTCAAATCTCTATAGCTTTATCAGTAAAAAAATATGGTATCACTGCAGGTGAGTTCTACAAGAAAAAATTCGTCATATAATTGGCTAAAAAAGAAAGGAAAGGAAAAGTCGTTTTCATTTACATTCAGATTTAGAATGAGAAGTTCCGTTCTGGCAGGGCAGCCACATGGACATCAGTTTCTGCCGCCCTCAGCTCTGTGGCCCCCAGTTCTATACACCGTTCCTACCTGTACAGGGCACCTGGCAGCTCCCTCTGCCTCTGGGGCTTCTCACGAGCAGATTGAGGATATGCATATGCATGTATATTATCTTTAGTTAAAACTGGTCTTACTTTGTGCCCCAGGCTGTTGTTCAATTCACAGTCATCTGGCCTCAGCCCCTTGAGTGCTGGGTTTAAAACCACCACATCTGACTCTTTTCTTTTTTTTTTTTTTTTTTTGCAATTTCGCAAGAGGGTTTTAATTTCCAGAGCTCTGGGGGGTTGCAGTCTCCCCAGTAAGGTGAAGAAGCAAGCCCGCCGAGGACTGCCTTGCCTTGCCTTTTATAGACTTATAACAGAACCCGCCTACCACAAGCTTCTAAGCCAATCAGTTCAATCCATCCGAACTTGCACTCTCTGACAGCCTACCAGCCTCTCACAGAGGCCGGAAGAACTAGTTAAGTCATTTCCGCTTACGTGGCCTCCACGCACTGTCACGCCCACCCTCCCCCACTGGAGTTGGAGATCCAGGTGCCTCCCAAGTGCCCAGGCACAGGGGATTCCTAGCTTATAACCTTATCCTTTCATTCCCCACTTCCTGTCTTGTTAATAGTTCTAACCTTAGAACTAGGAGAATTAAAGGTCAGCCTCTTCTTGTCTCAGAAGGCTCTTATACTGCTGCCTAAGTACATAATCTCGACTGCGCACACCTGGTCCCTGATGAAGGCAACTAATCTATTGACTGTATAAGTCTAACTAAGAAACAGGAGCATTATCATTAGGGGTCCTATCAGGGCAGAAAACAGGGTGGTCAAGAATACAAGATAAGGGTCTTTTCACTGAGTCTTAAAGTTTCCCGCATGGTGGCATCTAATGTAGACCATATCTCCGACTTGGAAGCGATGTGGGACTTGTGGATCTCCTCCTGAGTAGGCCTCCGGGACCTCGATGCCTTATCCATTGGAGCGCCTCGAGCCTAGAGAGCAAAGGTCCAGTCTCTGTGATCAATTTGGTGAGGATCTCTTTTACCAGGGTCCCAGCAACTGTTTCTGAAGCCTTCTTTGACAGATCCAGTAACCTGTCTGGAAGCAGCGAGGAGTCTCTGACATGCCTAGAGCATTAAAGCGAACAGTTTGAGCCAAATCTCATGTTGTGCTACACCTTTCGGGAGGACCCAGTAGATGACAAAGAAATTGGGGTAACAAAGAGGATTAAAATGGCAAGGACTATTCAGAAACAAGGGGAGAGGCACCACCCAGCCTAAACCAGTCTCCAAGGTCAATTTAGTTAAGGTCTCTCATAGAGTTTTGTTTATTTTCTCTAGCTGTCTTGAGCCCTGGGGACAGTACATCCAATAACATTTCCAATTAGTCCCCAATATCTGTTAATTTCTGACTTACCTTAGAAACAAAAACAGAACCATTGTCTAATCCAATTACCTTGGGCACTCTGAAACTCGGGAAAATTTCTTTTAACCCTGGCTGCTGTTTCCTGCCTGCTAGGGGAAGTCTCAATCTATCTAGATTAACTATCTACAAGTGCTAGAAGATATTCATAACCATACTTTCCTGCCTTATCTTTATCCAGAGCTCTATATACTCTAGGTTGTTCTCTTCTAGGTCTTCTGCCCTATTTACTCTTTGCTGCATAAGCATTCACTCGCTGGCATACCTTACACTGTTTTATTGATCCCTTAAATGAGTTCATGTGTGCATTTGCCCTGGCGAGTCCTTGGCTTACTTTCTGGGGAGTATAATTCTCCCTTCTTGTGTGCACCTTTCCTTGGTAATAGTTGGTCAGATGGCTATCAATCTCAGTCCTTTTTTCTTCAGCATATTTTAAGTGAGGCTATCTCACTTTGTCCCATTTTTCAGTGGATGCCTCTCGCAGACCCACAACCAGTATAGGCTCCTGTATATCTATCCTTGGAACCATTTGCTCTGCCAGGCTATTGCCCACTGAGTCTTTTCCCTTTTGACATCCTGGGCAGAGGGTGGTACTCACGGTTGTTGGCTTCATTAGGGCATCTAAGAGGTCCAAGATTTCATGTTGGTTTTCTCTGATGTGAGCAGTCCTTTTGGCATATACACCTGTGGACGTGGGCTGTGGCAAAGGCATACCTGTTACCCATGTGGATGTTGATTTTCTTGCTGTCTCCAAGTTCCGAGATCTTGGTAAGGGCCATTAGCTCCACTGTCTGCGTTGACATGCCAGGGGGTAAAGATTCTTCTACCCAGATGCCGTTTGTGCTGCCCACCATAGCAGCACCTGCTTGTCCCTGTCCTTCACGGAGAAAATTGCTCCTGTCTGTAGCAACTTTCAGCAGGGGTCAGTCTCTCTTTTTGGGCCAGTTGCTGCAGCCCTTTGGACAGTAAATATATCTGTCCTGCCCACCATTTTGGAGAGTATGCCTTGCTCCAACAGTTAGGAACATCCTGGGGTGACCTTAAATGAATGGGTTACCCATCCCATCCCTAGGTCCATTGTTCTTCGGGTAGTCCATGAACATATTTTGGTGCCAGTGGCTTCTCGGATCCTAGATCTTTTCTTGGAAACAGGGCCATTCGGTTGGAAGACCGTGTGTTAAGCCCCTGTGTCCATCAAGAACTGAGTGGGTTTCTCTTTCCCTCTCACAGTTATCTAGGGTTGGGGGAGGTGGTCAGAACACCCATCTCCCCTAGTCATTGTCTTTATCCAGGGATAACACCTTTGCCATTTGGGGGCACTTCTCCAAAGACCTGTGAGTTCTTGCTCCCAGCTTGTTAGGACACACTCTGGCTCAGTGGCCTCTCCATATAGTATGCACATTGATTCCTTTCTGCCTTTTAGCCAGGATTTTCTGTAGCTTCCTTCTCTCATTTTTTCTTTCTACTCTCTCTCCCTGTCTCAGCAAACTATACTAAATCTCTCGATAGACTTTTCTAACAACCTGCACCACCAAATCTCTCTACAGACCTTCTAAATAACTTGTACCAAATCCCTCTACATACTTTCTCAGCAAACTAAAGTCCTTCTAGTCTGGGGTGTATAGCAAAATGCTTCTGAGCTGCACTAGAAAGGCTGTCAGTGACTCCTCCGGTCCCTGCTTCACATACCTTTGCCAAATCTGTGGGCTATCATGCCCTCAAGACCTGCCACTGGAGTCTGGTGTCGTCCTTCAGGTGCCTCTTACCTTTCGTCTGAGGGGGTATTCTTTTCTGGCTTCCTGTATTACAAATAAAACAGTCTCAAAGAGATTAATCAGTCTCTTGGGAAATATGTCTTTAGTGAGGGTGTCACCGTGAATCAGGATAGGTGGTTTCAGATCTTCTGCTCCATTCTGTGGTCTTCTCTAAATATAAATTGAGCATAACATCCAATCTCTGTCAAACAGAACCCTTGTCACCTTTACTATCTTGAAAGACTATAAGAATTAACACCTGACTCATGTTTTGGCTATAAATTTTATATCACCTGAAAATCATTTCTGTAAACCTTTATCAGCTTTCAAGATTAAAGAGCTTGAGCTGACTATGAGACTAACAGTTTTTATCCCCGTCAGAAATCCAAGAGTGACCATTAACTGAAAATATACAGAAAGCTTAACACACCTTTTAAGAATTAGCCAAATGATAGAGATTGGTAAATACCTGAGCAGTTTATACTTTAAAATGTTGAAACATTGATCTTCAACTTTCTGGCACAAGAACATCTGACAGACTTAAAGAATCAGGAATTATTAAGTCATATAATAATCTATAGACACATTGAGTTTGTAAATGAAGAGAGGCAATCTCGTTGCGCTCTCTCTCTCTCTCTCTCTCTCTCTCTATCTATCTCTCTCTCTCTCTCTCTCTCGCCATAACAGAAGCAACTCTAATTAAAACATTGAAAACACCCTAATAATAAACTCAGAGCCTTATATTTTTGTATGGCCCCAAACTCATAGGCTTAAACATTTCAGATCTATAACAATAACAGCAAGAAAGGACTGGGTGTAAATCCTGCATGTTTACATTTTTAGTATTTATACCAGTGAAAACCTTGATTTTGTATCAAAATAAAATCAGTATCAAATAAGAATTTATGCCTTGAACATAATATGATTCTCAAAACAAGATTTTAGTACCACCGAGACAGATATTTTTGCTTAATGTTTCAGAATCTAGTCTTCTAGAGGTTCCCCCTTATTTTTGACCTCTTCCCCAGAGAAACAATAAAGCCACAGCTTAACAGTATATCTATTATAATAATTTAAACAATTTAAAATAAAAGAAATAAGCCATCTGTAACTTAAATTCAGAATTCCTACATCCGCCAATTTGAGTGTCTTGTTAGAAATTATTTCCCCCACTAGGGGGCCTCACAGCTTAAATATTTTGTCTCTTGTTCTAACATGGCGGGCCTGAGTCACGGGACCCGATCTTGGCGCCAAAGACCCTAACATGGCGGGCCGGAGTCACGCGACCCGATCTTGCCGCCAGACCCTAACATGGCGGGCCTGAGTCACGGGACCTGATCTTGCCGCCACAGAGCCCACCATGGCGGTCCTTTCAGTCGGTCTAAACTCTTAACAAAATTATCAGTCGGTCTAAATCCCTATGTGTCAGTCATCTAAGTCTGAGAACACAAGACTATACAAAACACAAACAACGAAAACACAAGACTATACAAAACAATCACCACATAGACAGCCTGACGCTGCCACCATCAGGCGTCTCAGTTCAAGACAGTTTGCCTCTAGACAACCCAGTTTCAGATACCGAATATTCCCGCCAGTTGCAGGAAACAAATACAGAGAAGAGAAGAACCCTATTCGGCCTTCTCTAGCTTCCTCCAGACCCCCGAGGTTTCGATTGCCAGGCGGAACTCTCCACACCAGTCAGGCTTTTGACAAAACAGTGAAACAAACAGAAAACAGAACCAGATCAGAAAACCAGACGGCCGGCAGGGCGTGTAAGTTCTCCAATTTAGAACTACCTTATCCTCCCGACACCCAGATGGGAATTTTCCAGGCGTCCCTGGATTTCCCCCACTCGGGGACGTCTCCCCGAGTTACAGCTTGTGGCCCACTAGCACGTCTGCCTATACCACGGTCTCCTGGCCATCACGGTCCGAGGAGACAGCTGCATATCTAAAAGCGCGCGTCTCATCAGATTCAGATCCCAAGAACAGAACAGAACACTCAGGATGAACGAACAACATCACATCGGCCGGCCAGCGCACACACACACTTCAGAGGGGGTCCCCTTACCTCCAAGTTGTTTCTCGAGTGTGTAGGGGTGTCCGCATTTCCCGGCCAATGCACCAATGAAAGAACCGAAAGAAAAAACGGGGTGCTTCTGCACCCCATGCCTCGGAAACCGGCACACCCCAAAACACTCACGAGAGACAAACCTGATGCAATTTCGCAAGAGGGTTTTAATTTCCAGAGCTCTGGGGGGTTGCAGTCTCCCCAGTAAGGTGAAGAAGTAAGCCCCGACTCTTTTCTTATTGATCAGGAAACTGATCTATCTGCCTTTGTTTCCCCAGAAACACTTGGGATAAGGTCATACTTATGCCTTGTTGCCCTCAGTTGCTACATGGCTCCTCTTAGTGCCTTATAAACCTAAAGTGAAGGTGTTTTTACATTTAATACCTAGCTCTCTAGTACTATACGGAGATAATGTGGAGACAAAAAGAGTGTGTGGCAGGTAGTAGCAGTGTCTGATGCAGATGTCAGCATCTACCAGAGGGCCTGGCGTTCGGGGTCGCAGGGTGGTGTGGTACGAATGCCCCATGTACCTGTGTATACCTGGACAGTCGTAACTTCACACCTGTTGCACACGTCTCCTGTGGGCAGTGCAAAGCGCAGACGCACTGGAAAGTAATTCTGGGTAAGAAGGTTCTCTTGTCTCTCCATTCAGCCAGACGAAGCTTCTCTCAGCAGCACTGCCCTGTCGAATGGTTCCCAGGAGGAAGAAGGTGGTTTCGTGGCCCTTCAGAGCGGCTCTGTGGTAAGTCCTGGATGTCCCCACAGTCGCATGTTAGGACAACAATGCCAGAAGGGAAGAAGAGCCATCTCTTCAAGACAGATTATGGAAACGTGAACTAGGATTGCAAGTAGCTGCCCAGCAGCCGCCTGGCAGCTGGAAGAATGCTCTGACTGAGGAACGGCTAGGTCTCCCCTTGCCAGCCCCGATAGGCCAGGCTTGTCCTCTCAGCTGTACGAGAGGCTGAAGCAGGTGTTAGCAGCTTAGTGAGACTCTGTGCCAAAAATGTTAGAAAAGGGGACCGGGGGAGGGGGAGGTGTGGAAAGTGTTTGATGTTTGCCATGTGAATGTGCAGACTTAAGTTCAGTACCCAGTGTGCACATACAATCCCAGACGTGGTGGATTGAGATTGTCGTCTTAGCAACAGGGAGCCAGAGACAGGCAGATAACTGGTTCTCACTGGCCTAACTAAACCAGTTGAGCCTAATCTGTGAGCCTCAGGTCCCAGTGAGAGGCCCTGCCTTAAAAAACAATGTGGTTGGCTCCTGAGGAAAAATAAGCCAAGGCTAACCCCATGCTTATACATATACGCACAAGCACACGTGCACACACACATGAACAGACATGTATACCCTTGCACAGGCATGCACACACAAATAATGGATATTAAATAGCAAAAGAGGCAGGAGTATAGCTCAAAGGCAGAACACTTACCTAGTATCCAAGAGTCCCTAAACTCGATCTGCAGAATCACAAAAAGAATAGCGAATAATCTGGATTTAAAGGGGGCTCTACTGGGGCTGGAGAGATGGCGCAGTTGTTGAGAGCAATGACTGTTCTTTCAGAGGTCCTGAGTTCAATTCCCACCAACCACAGTGTGGCTCACAACCACCTGTAATGAGATCTGCTGCCCTGGTATGTCTGAAGAGAGCAACAGTGTACTCGCATATATAAAATAAATAAATAAGCCTTCTTTTAAAAGGGGGGCAGGACTCTACTAATTAACAGGATTAATATGTAAAAATCAAAGCGAGCTCTTTCCAGTAAAGGGTGGAGGGAGTTGCTAATGGTCTTCTTCACGGAGACCTCACAGAGTCTCCAGCAGCCCCCCATCCCCCCAGTTCCCTTCACTTCCCCACATTAACCTCAAGTCCCTTTGTTTCTTGGGAAAGTGAGAGAGCACCGTCAGGACCCCGGGGGCTCTGGACCTTACCTGCCTGTGTTTCCAGCCTGCTCACCCACTCAGGCTCTTTGCATACCTTCCTCCCCCAGCCTTGCCCAACAGTTCCACACCTCATCTCCCCCCACTTACACTACTGCATGTGTCCACTAGGTGTCTCTGAGCCGGTTCTCTGCCGGAGACATAACAACTGCAGAGGCCGATTTGATGGGACCTTGCTCCTCTGATGCTCCGTTGATGGGAGGCTGGTGTCCCATTCTCAGCCCTTCACTAAGAACCTCTATTTCCTCTCTCATCTGGTGGTATCTAGGTGCCCAAGCCATCGCTGTGTGTCAGCCTCAACCTCTCCTACCTCTTCTCTTCACATCCATCTCTGGGGCCCATAGGTGTTCTCCTGTGAATGCTTGTGGACTATCTGTACCCGTGTCCTTTGTTACAGTTTCTTCTCTGTTCAGACACTCATGGTCACCCTCTTCATTGCCGAAGCAGCCATTGGCTTTATACCCCTTACAACCCTCCTTTTGACAGCTCCACGCCATGGATCCAAAGTGCACGGCTTGCTTGACGCTCGAGTGGGGCTCTCTGAAATGTTCTCGTTTGCCGGGGAGCTCACACTCTATGATCACTTGTCTGCCATGGGCCTCAAACACGTCTCCTACCTGTGTCTCGTACGTGGCAGCAGTGGAGGGTACACCAAGCTGAACGTGGCGTAGGACAGATACCTCACTCAGTTCCCACAGGAGATGATGGCGGACATTGCTCGTGCGTTTTGGTTTTCCACGGCAGTTCCGTGAGCCCACGTGTGGGTCCCCTCAGAGGGGTGCAGTTTACAGTCTTCATTCTTTGCTTCTGGCTTTTCCCCATCAGTGATTCCTTTCGGACACTGATCCAAAGGAATCCTTACTGGTCACACTTTGTCTACATGACAATCCTTAGAAGGTTGAGGAGAGACTCTGATGCCGGAGAAGAACAGGATCTTGCATGGTGATTACAGAGCTAGGGGCAGGATGAGTTCAGTCAAGTTTCATTGTTGTTGTTGTTGTTGTTGTTGTTGTTGTTGTTTTTCTGAAGATAAAATCGGATGTCAGTGTGATATAAATAAAGCAATATTAGGGCTATGGCAGTCTCTCTGACAACAGTCGTTAACTTCTCTCACTTTGGGTTGTTATTTCAAAAGGTCTTTACTTATAAATGTGAGTTAAAGTGGGAGTTGCTGGGGTGCCCTGTGATGCCAACTCAACACTCACTGTTGGGTGAGTGCTGGAATGTTCTGGAACTTTTGCCCTGAGGAACCACATTCCCAGTCTCTGGTTCTTCCTTATATGGAGCCACCAGCTGTGATTCTCTCCGGGATGGGAGGATCTGACACTTGGGTGAGAGAGTGTTGAGGTCTCTTGACTTCCCAGATGCTAATCTGCAGCAGCTAGAAGTCTTGGGGTGCCTGTACTGTTTCATAGTGCACCAAGATCCCAAGCTTTGTCCCAGGGGAGACCTCAACACCTTGTCCAATAAAATTGGTTTCGTGGAGTGTGATAAGCTGACTTCCCGTTAGTTCTTCTGAAGGATTTGTCTTCACATGTACAGTAGTACCCTCTTACCCAAATCCTTACTGTTTTCTCAATCTGAAATGACTGTAAGTAGGCCTCCACATTTCTAGTGATCTGTCTTGGAAATTTGCTAGAGTGAAGTTCACCTGCAAGTCCTCCTTTTTCTTCTGAGGAATCCTTCCTTCCAGATGAACTCAGAGAGACGTCATGCCTTCCCCTTGAAAGGCTCATTAGTGCTTTTCTTCTAATGTTTCATAATTAAGCAGGATATTTGTTCTGGATTTCTAAGCCTCATAATTGCATTATTGTAGACTGTAGGTTGAATTACATCAAATGATCATCCAGTATTTATCGAGATGAATGTCTTGAATGACAGACTCTCCAACTGCAGGTGGGAGATATTTTAGTTGTATCTGTACTGAACATGCACAGATGTTTTTCCTTGTCATTCTTGTCCCGACCGTGTGACAGCTGAGAAGCACAGGGCAGCAGCTCTTCACATCGCCCTTACACTGTGAACTACTGTACACAATGCAGGAGTTTCAAGAACTCACAAGATGTGCAAACGCTGCTGTTGATAACTGCAGGAGTTCCAGGAGCCAGTCCCCGCCCAAGGATCACTGGTGGACAGGCAGAATTACATTATTCTCACTCTGATTCCCTGGTTGTAGCAAGAGACTGTTGCTTTGCTTTGTTTTGTTGTTAAGTTCCCTGGTAAACTAAAATACCCCACTAGGCTCTACTCATCACAGTATCTACCACCTGCCAATAGTACTAAGGAAAAGACCAAGCCGTGGGCATCTGGAAGATGCATCATATCAAAACTATACCTGTGGTGGTCTTTATGCTGCAGTGACAGGTTTTTAGAGCTACCAGAAATGTGACTGACACTGAACTTCATGGCCCTAGACCTGTCTTTTCATCTAGAAATCACAGGGTACAGGCATCTGCGTTTCAGGACTTGGCCATCTATTTTCATGTGGTTTGTATCAGTAAGAGATTTTAAATCTCATTTGAAATCAAGCAGGCATCAAAAGAAACTGTGAGGCTGGGAGTCTGAGACTCCCCTGTGCAGCCTGCAGCATGGGATGCAGGAGCTTTTATCCAGCGGGTGCTCAGTGATTGCTAAACAAATATAAGACTATGAGACACTGGATCATGGTCTGTGGGAGGAAAGGACAGATTTTATGTGTGAATTGCTTCCTAGGACTGCAGTTTCCTGAAGTTACACGTTGGCAGATAATAACTCTATGTTAGAATTTATAGTTTTGCATGAAAATTTTTGGTAGAATCTCTCTCTCCTCTCTGTCTTGCTCTTTGTCTCTGTCTTTCTCTGCCTCTCTCTGTGTCTCTGTCTCTGTCTCTCTCTGTCTTACTGCTACCCTTCCAGACATGAACAGAAACTCGCTTTATGAAACTCAGCCTCTAATGGAACAAGCAGGGTGCAGAGCTATGTCGCAGGGTTTCTGTGAGGAAGGAACCAGATTAAGAATGGAGATTTAATTATAAAAGATCATTTCATAATTTGGAATTTTGTTCAAATTTTTTTACTGCTTTTGTGTTTGAGACAGGCTCTTACTATGTAAACCAGGCTATGTTGGAACTTACTATGTAGATCAGACTGGCCTGGAATCCTCTAAGTTAACATAGATGGCCTAGAACCCTCTATGTAGATCAGGCTGGTAGAACTCACTTTGTAGACCAGCCTGGCCTAGAATTCAGTATTTAGACCAGGCTGGCCTAGAACCTGTTATGTTGACCAGGCTCCTGGTACCTTTGCCTCTTGTGTACTGAGATTACAGGGATACTCACCACACCTGGCATGGTAGTTAACTATTCTGTTAGTTGTTCTTACTCTATATTTCACAATGAGAGAATTGATATGCTAATATTAGCGCCATGACTGTAATCGAAACTATGTATCCAGATTAGCAGATGTAATTATCAAATAAATCAACAAGCATTCTAATTGCTACATCGTTGCAGAAGCAGCTAAATATATGGGTAAGAAGTCAAGAGTTATGAGTGCTTCAGGAGAGTTCCTTTGAGAAACTTGGGCAAACTGCACCCATCTAAACCAACTGAAAAAAAAAAAAATTTTAAGAAACTCAGGCGGTGTGGCACACGCCTGTAATCCCAGCACTTGGGAGGCAGAGGCAGGCGGATTTCTGAGTTCGAGGCCAGCCTGGTCTACAGAGTGAGTTCCAGGGCAGCCAGGGCTATACAGAGAAACCCTGTTTAGAAAAATCAAAAAGGAAAAAAAAAAAAAAAACAAGGAAAAAAAAAAAACAACTGTGTGGACAACTATGATCACTGCAAACCATTTGTGAGACCAAGAACTGTATTTGTTGAAAAGACTCATACATGACAGAAGATATGTCTGACTGAGATGAAGGGTCAGGTGGGGAGACGGCTCAGCTGGTGAAAGTTACAGTCAAGAGTATGAGATTGCGGGTCACTGTATTTGTATTAAACAAATTGCTCCTCTTTCCGTGCTCGGCAGTCAATACTCGAGGCTATTCCGGATATCGCTGTTCACACCAATGGATCTGCAGATGCTGAGCGGTCGGTTCAGAGCGCGTTGAGTGGTGAGTGGCGTGTCCCCTGGTGAGACCATGCTGTCCCCTGGTGAGATCGTGCTGTCCCCTGGTGAGACAGTGCTGTCCCCTGGTGAGACAATGCTGTGCCTTCTTTGGGTCTGACATTCAATGCAGTTAGCAGTTAGTTTTGTTTTTAGTATTTAATTTAACACATCCACTTTTCACACTGTGTTTATATCATAAATGTATACATACTACTTATGTGTAACACCATAAATGTATACATGGTACTCATCTGTGGGGATACTTGTGTGGGACACACAAGTATGGGTAATGTTTGGATGGATACATTGTATGCATACATTGGATAGTGTTTGCAGCAGGCGGAACCTATATAACTCTTAAACATATCACATTTACCACATTCTTTCTGATGAAGTTTTTAAGTTCCTTTCCTGCAAGTTTTTGACTCGCATAGCACAGAATTGTTCTAGTTGGTCACCATGCTTGGCAGTGGTACCTCCGAATGTTCTAGTCTTATCTGACCCTGCTCTGCTGCTCCCCCGCACGTCTCTCCCCATCTTCCCCTGTGTCCTGGATGATGTGTTATGATTCTGTTGCTCCCGGCACTCCTACCCCCTCACCTTCAGACAGCCTATTTTGTCACAGACAATGTTAACCCAGTTAAATGGGAAGCAAAGCCTTCCTTCACTTCCAACAAGTAAGGTAAGGATTATCACTCAGGCAGTGGCTGTGCCTTAGTCCTCTCCGTAAGTACCATGATGTTGCCAGATGTTACAAGGACTATGGGGCTGCCTCATCCAAGACTCCCAGTTACTGAGGAAGTAACTGTATGCTGAACTTGAGCAGCTTCTGACATATGGGCAGACTGGGCTGACACTTCTCTCAACTTCCGACACGTGACACGGCTCAGGATGGACTCCTCCTAGTCCAAGGCCAGGCCCTGGGTTCGTGCCTTCGGGATTCCTGTCTTTCAAGAAATGCACACACTGTCCTTGGAGAAGCACAGCCTGCACGTTCACCATCCACATCCAAATGCAAAGAGGAGTCGATGAAAGCATCCCAGAATTGATCGTGGTGATGGCTGCCCAGCTGTGACCTGCCACAATCCATCCACTTCATCCGTCAAATGAAGAATTGCCTGATGTGTGAATTGTTTTTCAATAACGTTAATACGGAAAATAAAATAACCAAGAGGGGAGACTTACCAGAAATGCTTTCCCCGTCGGTCTATTTACTGCCTGGGGTCTAGCTGTAATCGTACCATTAGAGACAGACACCCACATGCGTGGCTCAGTGGCTTGGAGGATCTGCCTGCCTGGTCACTGCTCCCCAGAGACTCTATCCTTCCTTCCTGTGTGCAGAGCACAAACCTCTGCAGAAGTCAATCGCCCGGACCTGCCTTCCCTCTGCCACTGTCTAACTCCTCTGCAGCCCTTCCCTGTATCCCAGCCTGCGCTCACACTCCAAAATCGCATGCGTTCATTTATAAGCATTCCACCGATTTCAGCGTTGACGCAAGCAGCATTTTTATTAATCTCACTGATTAATTCCCACGTTCATTATTCTGATCTCCTTGACCTTTAGTCAGAAAAAGTGTTCTGTTTGTCATCAAATGACCCTTTACTTTACACATATAAATGTTTGCCAGGCAGTGAGACGAGGTGTCATGTTGAAAGCCCACTACGAAGCCAGAGTTTCGTGTTGGACAAATGGTTTGGGCCAGGAAATCATTTGCCTTAATTCACAGCCTAGCTTGACAAAGGCAGCTGTGGGACATTTCTGTCACGTGACCCAGCCAGGCACTGCTTAATGTGCACCATGCAGAGGCTGGGCCATCATCAAATTATAGAAATCAGAGTAAGTCCCCGCATACCCAGCCGTGGAGTCCAAACTGGATAATCCTAAAAGGCGAACGTGTGTGCTTGTGAGAGTAGAGGGGAGTGTTTTTAACATCAGAGGAACACAGAGATACGCGCTCTTGCAGGCTTAGCCTCTAATCCTTCAAAGCATTCATAACCAATAAGAGCTTAGCTCTTGTTAAAACTTGAACTGGGCAGTTGTTTTGGACACTGATAGAAATGTGTCCATAGTGAAGATCAGAGCACCGCCATGTCCCACGGGGAGCTGGGCTCTGTTCCCCAGATTTCAGTACCCAGCATACCTTGTAAATATCAGTAGTTTACCTTGCGGCAAATGGCTCAAGGATGCATTGCATTTCTTGTCTCTCGTTTCATTTAGATGATGATTATCTAGAGAAGAACATTCCGCCAGAGGCCGAAGAGCTGTCCTTTGAGGTGTCTTACTCAGAAATGGTGACAGAGACCCCAGACAGAAATAAATGGAAGAAGTCGGACATTAAGAAAGAAGATTATGTCTTAACTGTGAGTAACCCCTCTGTGGTCAGTCCAGTAACTTCCCGAGAAGGCTTCTGTGCAGATGTCAGGACTGTTTTTCTTTTCAGTATGTGTGAGGGAACTGGGGAGGCCAGGCACCAGCACTGTGTGTCTCCTGGGATATGCCTGTAGATGAGTTGTTTCATGTGTACGTACCGCATGCATAATCCCGATTTCGGGACAGCGGTATGTGTACACCTTCTAAGAAGGCAGTTGCTGGGCTGTGGGGATGGCGCAGTGGATAGAAGTGCTGGCCAGGAGAGCATCATGACCTGGAGGCTGAACCTCAGATACTCCTGTGACGATGCGCATGGTAGAGCTCAACTGTCATCTCAGAACTCCCATGTTGAGATGAGAGGCAGGGCGCAGAGGACATCCCAGAGCCAGCTAGTGTCACATTCTCAGCAGCCAGCACTACGGAGAGCCCCATCAGGCAGGAGGAGAGGCAGGGACTGACTGTCCACACACCTGCTGGGGCAAGCCTGCTATGCGTACACATAGACATGTGCACATATACACAAACACGTTAAGATGGGAAAGGGGGAGAAGAAGAGGAGGCTTCTGTCACAGCTGTGGTCTGGACCTGGCCACAACCTTGACAGCTAAGCTTTCCCACCCTTCAGGGTGCCTGTTTGCCTCTAATTAGCATAGCCTTGGTCTTCCAGTGTTCTTAAACATCTACTCATTGTCTCTTTGGCCCAGGACACTTCATAAACTTAAAAATGAACATCTTCGTTGTGTCTTTTAGAAATTTATTGTTCAGAAAACAAGATTTGGGTTGACGGAGACGGGGGACCTGTCTGCGGAAGACATGAAGAAAATCCGCCACCTCTCTCTGATTGAGCTGACGGCCTTCTTCGATGCTTTCGGGATCCAACTGAAGAGAAACAAAACAGAGCGAGTGAGAGGCCGAGGTAACTGAGAGGTCAGGCTGCCAGCCTCGGCGCCGCCCTGGGACACGAGGCGGCTTTCCTGACTCTCTCTTGGCTCTTTTCACTGCAGACAGCGGGATTTTCGGGGTGCCACTTACAGTCCTCCTGGACAACGACCGGAAGAAGGACCCTGCAGTGAAAGTTCCCCTTGTGTTACAAAAAGTGAGTCCTGTGCAAACGGCCAGAGAGACAGTGAAGCGCAGTGGGTGCTTTCTCTGTTAAAGATGGCGGAGCCCTGTTGAGGTCCGACCATTGCTTTTCACAGAGGGCCATGTTTCAGACACGTGAACCTGGAGGGGCTAGCCTCGGGAACCTTCCCACTTCCGGGGCTTTTGCGCATGCCCTGGAAGCTCGTTACATTGTTCTGCCATGAGGATGTCAGGGGTGGACACAAGTTTCTGCCCACAGTCCTTTTGTCGGAGGCTGCACGTGTTTACATGGATTTGCATGTGTTTACATAGATTTGCGTGTGTTTACACAGACTTGCGTGAGTTTACATAGATTTGCGCATGTTTACACGGATTTATGTGGGTTTACATAAATTTGCGTGTGTTTACATGGATTTTTTTTTTTTAAATCAAGATAGGGACTCACTTTGCTGACCTGGCTGTCGTGGATCTCAAAGAGATCCTCCTGCCTCTGCCTACTAAGAGCTAGGATTAAAGGCATATCCACTATGCATAGCTGTTTGCATGTAATTTTGATTATTCTCTTTAAAGACATGATTGTTAACATGCGCATGCACACGTATGTATGAGCCCCTGAGGTGATGACGTCAGATCCCCTGGTGCTGACACAGCCAGTGGTGAGCCTCCTGTGAGGACGCTGCCAACCGGACTCAGGGCCTCTGTATGTGCGGTGTCAACTCTTAACCACTTGTTTGCTGCGCATACAAGTGTGCTTTGAGAGATGTATCAAAAGCTATATTTTTCAGATGAGTGTGTGCAATCATTTTATGGACTTCTAAAATGCCCATCAAGTTACTAAAGTAAAAAATTATACATAAATATAACTTATATAAAATACATTGAGGTAGAAAATATATTGGTCATTTAGATATCAGAATGTAACAGTTTTCCAAATCTATTATCAAATTTTAAGTACATATAATTGATTAAAAAATAATTCTTTTTTAACCTAGAAAGACAAATTATATTATTATTATTATTATTATTATTATTATTTCTTTTTTTTTTTACTTATTCATTTTATATCCTGGTCACTACCCCTCCCTCGCAGTCACCCCCACCCACAACCCTTCACCCCCTCCCCGCTCCCCAAGGATTTTTTAAATGATATCTCCACTGCTGTTCTAGACATCTTTATGATTGATAAATAACTGGTTTACTTTTTTAAAAATCTGGGTCTCTTTTTAATTATGTGACTGTGCCTCTGTGTGCGCATGCACACGTATGTATGAGCCCCTGAGGTGATGACGTCAGATCCCCTGGTGCTGACACAGCCAGTGGTGAGCCTCCTGTGAGGACGCTGCCAACCGGACTCAGGGCCTCTGCATGTGCCGTCTACTCTTAACCACTGAGCTGTCTGTCTCTCCAGCCCCACAGCTCATTTACTTTAAAGTTGCGCATTTTCTAACCGGTTTACCTAAGTCCGCACTTACACAACAGTGACACCTGGTGGCACACTTAACACCCCAGGCCTTTATCACAGACCTTGTTAGATTTTAAATGGTTTGTAAAGGATACATACAACCCTGGCTGGGGAAACAGACTTGCTTTACCTATGCTAACAGTCCTGCGTCCGCCCTTTCCTCTTGTTAGTGGCTCCTGGTGCCTCAGCCTGAGATGCTTCCTTAAGTCTGGCGGTCAATTGGCTGTGAAGGAGCAGGGAGGGTGCGGTGACAGAGATGCTGGCATCTTCTCTGTGCGCGGGGTGGGAGTGGGGAGCTGTCTTTGGGAGTCTCCCCAGGGGAAGGGCTGTAGCAATGATGTCATATCCTGTGTAGTCAGCATGGAGAGGCCCAAGGGGCAGTTTTTAATCTCTTTGCAAACATGGCCACTGAGGCAGAGGAGGATGAGCTAACGTCAGAGGTACACGGCGCATGCTCAGTCAGTAGGCCTTGTGAGCGCATGCGCAGCCCAGAGCCCTTGTCACCCTGCTGCTGTTCTTCCTTGGAAATTAAATGGCGTGCTTTGTCATAAATGTTAAGCATGGGTTTTGGAGAACTCAACCTTTAGAAACCCACGACAATTCAGTACGTTTATATGACATAGGTGCAAAACCCAGTCCAGAACTTAGCAACAGCATTGAGCACAAAGTACTCATTGAGCACTAAGTGAACTCTAGACTTATATCGCATTCTCAACTCAACGACTGGCAGCCATTCTGAGGGCCGATGTCGTCTGCCTCATGTAAGGCAACCTGAGATGCTGTCCCTCAGCTGCTACGAGACACAGGCGTCTTCTTTCCCTGTTCCCTGAAGGAATCTCACAAGCCAGGCACCGCAGTCCACTGTTGCTGCTTCCTCTCGCCTTCTGAACCTAGGAAGCTTGCCTGCCTTTCCCGCGCCTCAGCCTCCTCAGCAGGGGCAAGAGTGGTGCAGGTCAGGGTTGGGAGAACAGTAGGGAAAGTCTTAGCTCCTTTGCAACCAATGAGGGTAGATTTAGATTTAGATGTTGAGAGCATGCAGGGTACTGTGGTTGTAGACACATGGTGTGATTTATCATTCGTTCCTAGTGGTTGGTCTGCATAGGAGAAATGATAATCATATTTGAATGAGTCAAGTTGGAAGAATATTACAGTAGATAAGAGAACATGCCCAACAGAGTCCCTGGGTAGGAGTTAATGTTGGAAAGTTACGGCACAGATCACTCGGTGGCAAATCGGAGGCAACGTTGACCTTTTTGAGTAGTCATTAGTATTTCAGAAATCATTCGTGTATCAGGTTCATAGGCACAGTTAGCAGTCTACCGACGATTTAGAATTATTTATTCTCATTATTATTAGAGTGTCATCCTACAGAGATACTTCACTTACGTAATTTATTGTTGATTTCTAGTTTTTTCAGAAAGTCGAGGAATCAGGTCTGGAGTCCGAAGGAATTTTTCGACTCTCGGGATGTACTGCCAAAGTCAAGGTACTCAGTGTTCTCTCTCTTCCTAGATAAAGATGTGAGCTAGTCTTAGTCAATGTTCGATTCTCATGACCGGTGAAACATTTACTAAATAAAGTATTTGGTTGGGGGGCTTGCTTATGGTTCAGAGGGTGAGTTTGTTATTATCATGGTGGGGGCAGGGGGGGGGACATGGCAAGAGCATGGGAGGGTGGCACTCATAATGCTGTAGCAGTTGATGAGAACTTCATCAGGATCAGAAGGCAGAGAGAAGAAAACGTGGGCCTAGCACATGCTTTTGAAAACTCAAAGCCCACCCCCAGTGACATGCTTCATCCACCAAGACCACACCTCCTTCATGAGGCCACGCCCACTTCATAAGACCACGCCCCCTCGTGAGGCCACACCCCTTTACAAAACCACACCTCCTAACCCTACTCAATTATGCCACCTCCTGATGGCAAAGCGTTCAAATATATGAGCCTATGGGGGACATTTTTACTTAAGTCACCACAGTGCAGTTCCAATGAACACCAGAAATCTAGTCTTTGTGGCCTCCATTGTTCCTTTGATAGTATCACTTGCCTTGCCTTAATACTCGTGAGTACTTCCGGTTATATGTTTCTTCTGTGCTGCGATTCTTAGAACCTAGAATAGTGAAACATTGTCATCAAAACTGTTGCTTGTCTTCAGTCTGGAGTTTGAAACGCCTGGATCTGTTTAGCAGATCGACTGTTTCGACTTCTTTGGCTTTTGGAAATCTTTGAGCCCAGGGTTCGTCGGCTTTCACTTCCATTGTTAATTGCTCTCAGCTGAGACGCATTTTTAGGCTTTTCTTTTGGTCGGATTTCATCTAAGAGTTCATAGCAGTGCTCCTAACCACCGGAATACTATCTCGGCTGCTCTGAAACCCAATTCCTTTTATGGTAATGTCAGCATCTACATAAAACCCCAGAGCAGCAATGTGAATCCTCGTGCTCTGCCTTCTTATAAACACATAGAGCCAAGCTCTGCAGAGCCGGAAAGAGTCCTGGAAGAGAAAACCTTTCCTGGTAGATTTCTAGTAAAAGATTTCTTTGTGCTTCCTTTTGGGCACACACAGTGAGGCATCCATGCCTACCCTTTGGTCACCCCAGTCTGTGGACACCCAGTGATGGGCCTTGAATGTGCATGTGGTAGTGAAGAAAGGGTAGTGATAAGTCTGTGAAGGAAAAGGCACAGGGTTTGGGGGACATCCCTTTATTAATTCACTTAAGCACATACTTGGGGGAGTCTAAGAGGGTCAAGGTAGAAAGGTAGAACTATGTAGCATAGTTCTAGAGTGGAAAGAAAGTGGGCTGTGTCTGTTGGCTCCTCCAGAGCAGAGATGGTCTGGTTGTTGGTGGAAGAGAGCTGGGAGGACCTGGGCGTGGTGCAAGCTTGTCTCCTCTTCCCAGGTGGGGAGCTCTATTCTGGGCAGAGTGGGGCAGGCCTAGACCATTGGCCTCAGCCACAGGCTAGCACAGGTGCTGGGGCCTGACCAGCTGACAGAATCAGCCACCTGAACCTCTTGTAAATGACTGTGGTGAGTTCTCATTTGAAGGGATGTCTGAAGCCGGGCAGGTTGGAAGTTAGGACTCCATTCAGCGAGGAGCCGGTTAAATACTAACACAGTTTCATTTGGAAGGCAGATAACTTTCCAGTGGCTCCTGAAGTGAGCTTGTTTCGATTTATCATGTTCCGTTCTTAGGCACACCTCTGGGGGAAAGCATTCAGTAATGAGGATAAAATGTGGACTGCTTTGGTTGTCTGAAGTTATCAGCTGAATCAGACTCGAAAGAGAGCCAAAGAGTCGGGCGTCCCAACCAGAATCAAACTCCTGCCTCTAAGTCCCTCTCTGTGCAGATTCACTACGAAGAGAAAAGTGTGATGTTAGAGTGGAAGCTACTTTTCTTCATCTACTCTTTGTGTGAAAACTGCTGACCAAAGGCTGATCACCCTCCACTGTGCTCACAGACACATAAGCTCCCAAACCGAATTTAGGGCAAAGTCTTTTTCCCTTACTGGGTTTGATGTTGTGTCAGCTGGTTTATTCTGTCGCTTGTTAGCCCACAAATGCAATCCAGATGTTTTCCTAGTTCTGGCTTCAGGAAAGCCAGCATGGAAGAAATCCCAGCCAGGGAGCAGACACTGGGGAAATGCAGTGGTTAGAGAGACAGTGGTCATGATACATTGCCTAGGCCTTCCCTTCTCCTTTATACAAAGTTCAGGACCTGTGCTTGTTAAGTTTTCTGCTTTGCTTTCCTCATCCCTGAAGTGCATTTCTTCCAGAACGTGCTTGGGGGAAAGGCAGTTTTTTAATTATTCTTGATTTGAGGTAAGTGGCAGCAGCCCTGGGAGCATGCTGATATTGAGTGACCAGCCTTGGCTTTGCATTCTAGACGATTAGTAAGCCTGACAGGGTCTCAGGCCCGAGAGGAAGCTGCTCACCTAGAGCCAAACGAGGGCATTGCTGCAAAGCCAGCTCCCACATCTGAGGCCCACGGATCATTTGGAACCAATTTAATGCTTTGGAATGCCCAGTGATTTTCTTTTCAAAACAGCACAGAAACTTGAGCCAAACGCTGGGCACGTGTTTTATGGAAAAAGGCAGACTTTTGTTTGACGTGTGAGCTCTTTTTTTCTCTGCTGCCTGTTGTTCTGAGGTCAGCTATAGATGCTTTGGAGTCACCTTACCTTGTGTGTTTGCTCTCTCTCCCGAGCTGGTTGGTAGCTTCAGGCCGGGTCTTTGCGTTTTTTTGTGAAGATGCTTCAGAAATTGATGTAGCCTTGTTTGTGTTCCAAGGAGACTTAAGGACATGGCTTTTTCTCTGGCTGTGTTCTCCTTAATGGTAAACAAACAAACAAACAAACAAAATAGGTTTCTATTGACTGATAGATTGGCTGGTTGGTTGGTGGATTGGTTGGTTGGTTGATTGGTTGGTTGATTGACTGGTTGATTGGTTAGTTGTTTTTGTTTTGTTTTGTTTTGTTTGTTTTGAGACGTAAACTCACCATTTGAACCCAGGCTGGGCTGCATACTCATCCGTATCCTGCTTTGGCACCTAACTCAGCAATCTTGACACAGATGTCAGTTTCGCAGGCTCGGGGAGCCATGGAAGCGCTTGTGTCCAGCATGAGATGAACAAAATGGCTGTTCTTGTTTGAGGCTAAAAGTAGGCTTCTCGTGTGAATGAGGCAGAGGCTGTAGAAAGCGAAAGGCTACCAGGGTCTCATCTGAGGGTCTCCTTAGAGCAGTGAGTTTCAGTCAAGGAGGTGACTCCAGCTGCCTATTGTTTGAGATAAATCCTCAAGTCCAAAGGTGTGGTTAAAAATGGCTTTGACTCTAATACAGAAGCTTAAAGAACAGTTGCCACTGATAAACAGATGAACTGATAATACAAACTTTTTCAAGTAGGAACTTAATGTGAGTGGAACTTACAGAGAGAGGCCCAGCGCTACAACACAAGCTGTTTGCATAGTGCAGTGGAGCAAAGGATGGGGCAGGCATACCAACATATGGAAGAGGTGTGTGTGTGTGTGTGTGTGTGTGTGTGTGTGTTGGCAGAGCGCTGCTGTACTCATTCCAGGAAAGTCATTGTTTTTGCTGCATGCTGCAGTGAAGTCGGCGTTACTTTATTGGGGCATTTCTCCTTCCACATGTGAAGGAGCAGAGAGGCATGTGCCATGCTCAGGGTCTGACTCAGGGACGGAAGGGAGGGAAGCAGGAAGGGTATGACAACAGGAAAATGGCAGTTTTGTCAAATTTGAGCAAAGACTTTATCATGTGGAGGCTGTGCTATCCCACCCACACCACAGAAGTGAAGCCACAGACTCAGTAAAGAGGTTTTATATTTGTGCAGAATTAGCCAATTGTTTCAAGATTATTACTGTTTTCAGGATACCTCTGGAAATGCTCTCAAACATTGATTCACCAACAGACATTCCAAATCAACCCTGTGGGAAGGTTGGGGTTAGCAGGTGTTAACTCTAGCCGTCAAATTGCAAAACCAAATAGTGTGTGTAGTGATAGGGAGAAAGAGGCTTTGACGTCCAGCCTCCCTGAGTGCTGACCGACTGCTTTGCTTTGCAGCAGTACCGTGAAGAACTGGATGCCAGGTTCAACACTGACAAGTTCAAATGGGACAAGATGTGTCACAGAGAAGCCGCGGTCATGTTGAAAGCGTTCTTCAGAGAACTGCCCACCTCTCTCTTCCCTGTCGAATATATACCTGCCTTCATCTCTCTGATAGAAAGTAGGTGATGAAGTTAAATATGATTAAATACACTTAGACATAAGGTGGCGCAGCGTGCGGGCTTCCAGGATGCATGGGGAAGTGTGGTCACACTGTGCGGACTGCTGGTGCCTGCGGGGCCCTGGGGTGAAAGGCCGTTCATGATAGTCCTGGGTTCGCATATCTAAATCAGATTGCTCTTCCTAATTTTTTAATTTGCTAAGGAAGAAACCTTTCGATATTTAAGGAGTCTGCAGTTTTTTTCAGTTCTAGAATTTCCAGGTGATGGTTTAAAATATTCGAAGTTGCCTGTTGGCAGGCTCTGTCTTTTCACTCATCCTACATACTGTCTTTCACATTGTTTACACACATTGAGAGCTACTTTAAAACCTTGTCTGTTAGTTCCAGCCCCTGGGTCATCTCATGATCTGGGTCTTCTTCAAGAATGGGTAAATTCTTATCTTACTTTGTCCATGCAGTTAGAGTCTGTTCTGGATGATGTGTTTGGCTGTGGGGTTTAAATATGTCATTTGCTTGGCAAGACCAAAGCTGCCATCAATCACTGGTACAGTGACTTGGCATTTAATTTGTGTGTGTGTGTGTGTGTGTGTGTGTGTGTGTGTGTATACATATATATCTGAGTGTGTATTTGTGTCTGTGTGTGTGTGTGCTGTGATTATATGTGAGCACTTGAGTGTATGAGTGTATGTGGCAATGTGACTTCGTGAGTGTTATGAGTCTGTATGTATTTGTGTGTGTGACTGCGTGAGTGTGTGTCTATATGTGCTCTGTGTGTGAGTGTATGGGTGTGTATGAGTGCATGTTGTGTGTATTTGTGAGTGTGTGAATATGAGTGTTTGTCTATGTGTGTGAGTGTGTGCATGTGAGTGTGTGCATGTGAGTGTGTGAATATGAGTGTTTGTATATGTGTGTGTGAGTGTGTGCATGTGAGTGTGTATGTACTTGTATGTTGGAACTACCTTCTTCATACTACATGTAATTCAGAAAGCACAAATCGTTTACCACTCATGTGCAGTTACTACATCTTTTCAGTCTTGGTCTCCAACTTGCTAGTTCAGTTAAAGGACTAGATAGTTTGTCAATCAGGAGGAAGACAGCTCTGTGCTAGGGTGCATTGAACAAATTAGCCACAAACTGTTAATGAGACAGTGTATGGCCAAGTTCCATCAGCAAAATGAAAACAGAACATTTGCCAAATCAGACTTTTAATTGAGACAGAAACGTTGTAATTCTCTGAAAGGGAAAGAGCTCCCACACCTACACACCTGCACATCTACACACATACACACCTACACCTGCACACCTACACACCTACACCTGCACACGTACACACTTGCATGTCTACACACCTGCACACCTACACACCCACACACTAGCATACCTGCACGATTGCACACCTACACCTGCACACCTACACACCTGCACACCTACACACTTGCATGTCTACACACCTGCACATCTACACACCTGCATGTCTACACACTTGCACACCTATACACCCACACACTCACACACCTGCATGCCTGCACACCTACACCTGCACACCTGCATGCCTATATACCTTTTCACCTACACACCCACACACCTGCACACCTACACATCTGCATGTCTACATACCTGCACAACCGCACTCCTGCACATCTACACGCCTGCACACCTACACACCTGCACACCTGCACACCTGTACACCTACACACCTGCACGCCTGCATCCTACACACTTGCACTCCTGCGTGCCTGCACTTGCACCTGCATGCCTTGTCTTTCTCTCCGAGATGTTCTGGGATCGATCCCATCTGACGAGGCTCTCAGCCTGCAATTCGCGGAGCAAGAGAATGTCTCGCCTGAGCTTGTAACTGAACATGTCCTTCCTAGGTCCTGGTATTTACACATGCTCACGTCAGTTACATTAGCCTTTAGAATATTAGCTAGGCCTATGGCATGTTCTTTTTACAAACTTTGGCGTGGCTTCCTGAAGTCTGAGTGGGTAATGCTAGGCGGTATGATCAGAACTATGAATGTGCCTCCCCTCTTCCCACACAGGGGTGTACACATATCACCTGCCCCCTCAACTCCAACACATACATACACACACACACACACACACACACACACTGATGCACTAGGTTCTCACGTGAGGTTTCGCTTACTACACTGTTCCGTGCTTTTACTAACAACCAATGGTCTCCAGCCAGACTGTGAAGGGATTGTAAAAGTAGCCTCCAGCTCAAGGACTCCAGGGACTCCAGAGCTCGAGCTTCTGCAGACACCCCTCACCAGTAGACCATGTGGAAGAGGATAGATACAGAGAGGAAAGCACTTTAGCTCTTCAGCATGGACACTGCCCTGTGTGTGGACTCCCTGAGGAAGAAGCCGGCCCTCTGGCGCCATCTTGTGTCATTAGGGAATAATGTTCTCAACAGTCTCCAAAACTAGCCACTTCCCCCAATGTCTATGTGGGACTGGGAATAAAGAGCGCTTGTCATAGAAGCAGTGTGCCCACATGTACAAAAACCACTGTTTCTAGATGCTGACTTGAACATTGTGTGTGTATTAGCTTATGTAATCTTCATGCCAGCCCTCTGTATATGCAAAAAGGGTGAATGCCCTAGTACTAAGTGCAGGATTCGAACCTGGCTCTAGAACCTATGTCCTTAGTAGCCACAGGCTGCTGCTGTGTCCTTGAGTGCAATGAGCTGAGCTTTGTCCTCTGTTTCACAGAGTAAGGCAAGGTCCTCGGACACAGCCTGGAAAGGAAACCATCCTATCAATCTGTAGTTAATTAAAGGATCTCGTTTGGCTACCTGCCTATAAACAGGCATCCTGGGATTGAAAGGGAGGTGGCAGACTGAGGCTCTTGTCCAAATGAACAAATTAACATTGTCGAGCTCAAAAGCTGGGTCCTTCCCACTAAGCTGTCAGAGCCCTCCTGCGCAACCAGATGCTCGCATGACTGCTGTCAGAACGCATCAGTGTGGTTTCTAACGTGCGGTTATTTCTGTCTTCTTGTTAGGAGGGCCTGACATCAAAGTGCAGTTTCAAGCCTTGCACCTCATGGTCATGGCTCTCCCTGACGCCAACAGGGACACAGCCCAGGTAAGTGGGGCTCGTCTGGGGGAGGCAGACGTGTGAGGGCTCACGGAGCCATGTGCGTGATGCGGCTCCCACCGCCTTGCATGACCCTTGCCCTGTGATATTGCCATGAGGCAGACACAGAGAATGGAGATTCTAGAACTCTTTCTGAACATCAACATTTAGTTTCCTTGGTGCAGTTGGGGGATGCTGAGGGGCTAAACAGGATTAAGTGTGGGGAACAGAAGAGAGAAAGACAAGAGGCTGATTACTCAAACCGGGATCTGGAGTAAATGAGAGCAGTTAACACCTTATACGAATACAGTTCTGCCTGGAACTCACTCCGGCCTGGTGGGGGAATAATTCTAGTGCGCCTTTGAGGAGGGCACTTGAGACCACTGGACTGTGTGAGGTTTCTAAAATTTTCCCACTTTAGAACATACGCAGACAATATAGTTTAAATAGTTCTAGGTTTTAGGAGTTTGGATATCACCTGGTAGGGTCTGGGCATTGTTCAGGATGGGAAAAAAACGAAGCCCAGAGAAGCGGCTTCTCTGCTGGCCAGCGACAGAGCATCTGGCGCACTGGTACCCGTGGCCCCTCTTCCCTGCCTTCCCTAACTTTCAGAGCCGATGCCTTGGTGTATGCTGTAAAATTCGAGATTCTCTCATGCGATTTTGATTCTGACGAGCATGTTCTTAGAAAGCTGGTTATACACAGAGCAGGCACTTGGACCCTCTGAATTGACACTGACGTATGACAAGCTGAAAGAGCCCCTAATTTTAAGGCTGGTCAAAAGAATGCAGAAAATGGAGATTTCAGGTTGCTTTCTCTCTGTGTGCTTTTTTTAGGGGGAGGTGGGGTGAGGGGGTTCCCAAGAGTGAAAGCATATGGGTAAGTTAAAAAACATATTGCTGCGCATGCCCGTAGCCCTAGCCCTGGGAGTCTGAGGCAGGAGGATTGTTGAGTATTCAAGGCCAATGGACTTGCATAGTGAGGCCTGGCTATCTAGCCTGCTCCCAAAGCACAAAACAGCCCCATCTCACATCCTCAGTGCAGGGGTGCGGCCAGCGGAGCAGCCAGATGCCAGGTCCAGTATCAGCCAATACTGTCCCAAAAGTTACAGTCTTAATTTGTTTCTGGGGCCGCCCGAACAGTGTCATCTTATCACAAAACTCCACCTGATTTCAGATGTCTCCGCCAAGATGGCCAGATCCTACGCACAAAGGTGGAAAAACTGACCAGTAACTCTGTGCACTTCTAGTGTGACGTCTCGAAGGAAGACCGTGGGATGCACACACACACACACACACACACACACACACACACACACACTGCACAGCCTTTTGTCTTTCCAGTCTAACGTGTCGGAGCTCAGGTTGGAGCTGCTGGCTGTGAGGAAGGCTGACACCGCTGGAGAAGGTGCTTCCTGATCCTTGGCACCCCCACTTAACCGAGTGATGCTGGCTGGCCGCATCATTCCATCCACCCCAACCTGATCTCCTGCCTGCACAATCGCTATAATAGTATCTGCCTCGTAGAGTTTACACAGATAGTGAGTGAAAGAAAATGGTATCAATTACTGAGAACCATGTCTGAATCATAGACTCGCAAGTAAGTGTAAGCTATTAAACAGGCTTGCTGGACTTGTCCTAACCAAAGAGTCTGTGCAGGGCCAGGGAGATGGACCCGTCAATAAAAAATGCTCCCGATGGAATACCGAGAGCCTGAGTCCCAATGCCCTCCAACCACAGGAAAGGCAATGTGGCAGGCAGCATGTGTCTGTAATCAGTGGAGGAAGAGGCGGGACTGTCCCAGAGCCTTGCTGGACACAAGGTCCAGCTGAATTAGCAAGTTTCAGCTGCAGTGAAAAACCAAGCCTGCTACATCTCAGTTCCCAGATCCTAGACAGGAGAGGACAAACCCGGAGTTGTTCTCTGTCCTTCACATGTGTGCCATGGCAGATACATGTCTATATACATGCATGTGCACACACACACACACACACACACACACATACACACACACACACAGTGGTAGAATCCAGACTTGAGGAAGCAAAGAGTTCCTTCTGGGCATCCCAGCCTCTTGGTGAAGTGCCAGTGGTCTCGTAGGGGCTAGATCATGGTTCTTTAGTGCACTTTGAAAATTAACCAAGTTTATCTTTTTCTTTTAATGCTTACAAAAGCTACACACAAACATTTGCTGTTCCAAGTGAAGATTTTATAATTAAAAGAGCAGTCAAAGGAACCAGGCATCATGTTGCATACATGTAATACCAGCACTTGGGAAACTGAGGCAGGGGGATCACAAGTTGGAGGCCAATATGAACAAACAAACAAGCACATGGACAACTTCAGAAAAATGATCTGTCTAAAGTCATGTTTTGAAGTGTCCGCCTGCCTTTGTGTTTCGGCCTAGGGAGGAGAGGCTCCTGTTGCTTAAATGTTTGTTTTTGTTTTTTCTCAAGGAAACAGATTGCTATTGGCAGCGGGGCTTTCAGTTGAGGGTGTTTTTAAAGAATTATTTCCCTTCCTTCACGACAAAATTGCATTTATTTTGTTTGAGCTGCGGTGCTTTCCTCTCCCTGGTTGATGTTTAATTTCAATATTTGTCAAGCTTGTTTAGGATTAAAAAGAAAGTCTATTATCTGTAGACTCCATGGTAATAAACCCGTAAGAAGCGAATTATTTTATGAAGCAGACAGTTGAATTAGCTGCTCGTGTTTCTCCTTCTCAGCAGTTTAAGGGGGCGTAGAACACATTGTCCATCCTTGCCTTCGGGTGCTGTCCTAACAACACAGCGAAGTGCTGTGGGGTGAGCCGTCTCCGTCAGGGAAGCCCGTCAGTGGTTCACAGGGGTGTGACTCGGTTCTCCTGTCTCTCGTTAGGCTCTGATGACATTCTTCAATAAAGTGATTGCCAACGAGTCCAAGAACCGCATGAGCCTGTGGAACATCTCCACAGTGATGGCGCCCAACCTGTTCTTCAGCAGAAGCAAGCACTCTGACTATGAGGAGCTGCTGCTGGCCAGCACAGCCGCCCATGTCCTCCGCCTGATGCTCAAGTACCAGAACATTCTGTGGAAGGTGAGTACGGCGTCCATGGCGCTCCAGTGTCCCCGTGAAAGACACCGGCTGCAGGGACACACGAATGCTAGGGAGCAAGCGACTCTTGGAGATGGACAGAGGTGGAAATGTCAGAAAAATAATTCACAGTTGCTTGTGGCGTCCACGGACAGCCAGCCTTCACCATCCATGGGTCCCTCAGATCTGGGATTTAACCAAGGGTAGCTACAAAGATCCTCCCAATATTGTCTATATGTACCAAACTTTCTTGTCACCTGCCCCTAAAAAGCACAATAAAACAGAGCCTTACACCACATTTGCATCGGATCAGACACTGAGGATCATGGAAAGTTGATTTTAAGTACAGAGAGGGATCCGTGAGGTTATGTGCAGACCCTATACCGTGGCCGAGCGAGCATCCACGGACTTGAGAATCCAGAGGTCCTAGAAACAGCTCCTCTTGGAGACCATGGGACAGCAGGACATTCTTTAAACGTGTCCAAAGCATGTTTTCTATTCTAAACTGAAACCCTCCTCGTTTTGTTTTGGTTTTTTGCCAATCTCAAGGACATATGTCACACCTCCGTGACGAGGGCTGCAGTGATGACATTTCCATATCCAAAGGCCGAATCTACCAGGTGCCTCCACTTAAGGGTTTCTCTCTTCTGCAGGTTCCATCTTTCCTGATCACCCAAGTGCGAAGGATGAACGAAGCCACCATGCTGTTGAAGAAGCAGCTTCCGAGTGTGAAGAAGCTGCTGAGGAGGAAGACCCTGGAGCGGGAGGTGAGAGCACCCACATGGGACAGGGACCACAGCAGGGTGGAGGCAGGCCACCATCGGGGCTTTCCCCTCTCAAATGAGGGTGGCGCTGATACACCACACGGACACTGTGCAAAGTCCCAATAAACAGACCACCACCGGGCTCTTTCTGTGCTGTTGAGTTACATGCTCTGGGGTTAGAGTCATTGAAATGTCAGTCTCATGAAGATGGTTTGTATTCCACGAATGACGTACTAGAATGTCCTTTTAGTGGTTTACAGGCAGGCAGATTGTCAGGCTGGAACGTGAAGTGTCCCCCAATGGCTCCTGGGTTTGAACACTTGGTCCTTGGCCTGTGGCTGTGTGGGAAGGTCTTGGAACTTTTAGGAAGTAGAGCCACCCTAGAAGAAGTGGGTCCCTGAGCCAGAGGGGTGGGGAGGAGGCGTGGTTCTGGGAGGGGTGAGGGGAGGTATGGTTCTGGAAGGAGTGGGGGAGGCTTGGTCCTGGGAGGGGTGAAGGGGAGGAGTGGTCTTGGGAGGGGTGGGGAGGAGGTGTGGTCCTGGGAGTGGTGGGAGAGGCATGGTCCTGGCAGAAGTGGGGGGAGGCGTGGTCCTTGGAGGGGGTCTGGGGAGGCGTAGTCCTGGAAGGGGTGAGGAGGAGGTGTGGTCCTAGAGGGCTTATTACCCGGCCTCACCTCCGCGCTCTGCTTCCTGGGTGCGGCTGCAGTGTGAACTGCCAGGCCCCTGCTGCTGCGGCTGCCACCCTGCCCTTTCTGCCATGGTGCATGTGTACCTGTGGGGCCATAAGCCAGAATGAGCCCTTTCTCCCTTGAGCTGGTCAGTCAGGATACAGCAGTGAGAACATACCTATGACAGTATATCAGATAAGTAGGAAAAGAAATTTCTTTGATGGTAGAAAAAAATGGAATAGAGAATTGTCATTTTTTTTAAAAGAAAATTAAACAGCATTCTCAGAGATTTTTGCATTGAGCACACTTATTTATGTGGCGGTAGACATGGAAATATTTTTCAAAATAACTGTCTTGCTTTAATTAAAATGTGGGGGTAGCAATGCATTCTAGGCATTGATTTTATTCAGCTCTGAGAGTGCAAAATCTTATAATTCATTTTGCGTTAAAACAGACACCAATTAGCCGGGCGTGGTGGCGCACGCCTGTAGTCCCAGCACTTGGGAGGCAGAGGCAGGCGGATTTCTGAGTTCGAGGCCAGCCTGGTCTATAGAGTGAGTTCCAGGACAGCCAGGACTACACAGAGAAACCCTGTCTCAAAAAAAAAAAAAAAAAAAAAAAAAAAAAGACACCAATTAAGAATAAGGGATCTAAGTGCCATGAATACTCCAGAGTATGCAAGAGTATTAGACCAGCTTGTCATTTTCATTCTGGAAGGGTTTAGTGAGAAAAGTATGAGAAAATTAGAAGGGCCTGGTGCAGTTAGAAGGGCCTGGTGCAGTTAGAAGGCTCTGGTGTGGTTAGAAGGGCCTGGTGCAGTTAGAAGGCCCTGGTGCGGTTAGAAGGGCCTGGCCCAACTCAGCTCATGCTTGGAGCGCTGGTTTTCTTATCATACGAATTCCAGGACAGACCATGGTATTCACTTCACAGACTTGTCATTAGAGTGGACTCTCACGATGTCTGCAAACAGCCTTCTAACCTCTGAACTACAGAGCTGTGGAAATGCCGGTTATTTTAGTGTGTTGATGGTCTGCAGAACACTAGGCTATACATTCCACAGACATAAGCACCTAAAGACAAAATGCTTCAATTCCATTCGTCACGCCTTCATGCGTAATTTTGATCGCAACAAACAAGGGATCATCAAGTTACAAATTCAGAATATTGGAAAGAGCTAGTGAGGTGATGTCTCGGGTGCTTTCTGCAGAGCCCTGAAAACCTGCATTCAATCCCTGGGACCCATGGGGTGGAAAGGGAGAACTGTCCCCCACAAGCTGCACAAACATATACACCCCCAAAGAAGTAAATAAATAAATCAAACTTGGAAAGGCTATGAAATAGAATTTAGTCACTGCTGACTTCAACCCCTGGAGAAAATAGTAGCTCCCGAGACGGCGTGTCCACAACCTCAGCACACCAGGTCCTCTGTGTTCATGCAGCAGACGTGAATACGTTCAGTCAATTACAGGCTCTGCCAGTGAACATTGGAAATACCCTGTAAGTCGCTGCTACGTTGGTTCTGAACGTGTACAGACCCTTCCGGTGCTAACTCTTCTCTAACACTGAACTCCTGCCCAAGCCCTACAGATCTAATTTCTAAAGTGGCCACACTGGCTGTAGTATAACATTCAGAATGTCTATTCTTTAATTAGAGTTATTACCCAATCAAAAAAGACCAGGCATACCTATCCTAAGTACTGAACAAAACTGCTTCAGTAGTTTCTAAAGGAACTGTCTCTAAGGAAGTCCAGATCCATCAAATTAACCAACCTGCTGGTTCTAGTGAGTAGCGTTTCTAGTGTGTGAGGTAGGACAGTCCAGCTGAACCTGACCTAAAGTATTGCAGGAGGATGTGTGCAGGAGATGTTTACCTGTGCCATGAGGGCACTGGCGTGTGTGGATTTTAGACCTGATGCTCTGCCGATCCCAGCTGTGACTGCACGTGCTCCCCACACTTCACATGACTGGCAGCACACAGGATGCACCATCTCTTGCTTCCATGGCTTAAGCAGCAGTAGCATGTACCCTGTTGCGGCCCGCCCGCCCCTTTGTGCTTCCTCTCTGCATTCCTCTACAGATGTGCAATAGCTTGGGTAGGCCACCCAGATCGTGATCCTCTGGTGGCATCCCATCTGGTTTTCTTATGACTTGAGCTTCAACGAATAAACTAGCATATATGTCACTGTTTTCACAATGAAGTCTGTTCGAAGTTGGATTTATGAATGAGGGATTGTGGGGTCAAAGTGCATAAGCACTGTATCACTTGATAAATACCCAAACAATTCCCACAGGGATTATGGGATTCTCCGGTTAATCTGAAAGGTGGAATGTGTTTTCTTTAGGTTTCAAGCCCCAAGGCCTCAAAGGTACCACAAAAGTCACCTTCCTCAAGAAGAATGGTAAGATTTTTTTTTCTGGCGAGTGAGGTGTGTGTGTGTGTGTGTGTGTGTGTGTGTGTGTGTGTAAAGAGAGAGAGAGAAATGTGCATGTGAAAGAGAATATGTGTGAGAGAAATATATGTGTGAAAGAGACTGTGTGAGAGTGCACGTATCTGAGTGTGTGTATAAATGTATGAGTGTATATGTGTGAGTGTGTATGAGAGTGAATGTGGGGGTATTTGAGTGTCTGTGAGTTTGACTGTGTACGTGAGAATTTATGTGTGTGTGAGTGTGTGTTTGCATTTGTGTGAGTGTGAGTGTGTGTGTGCGAATGTGAGCACATGTGTGAGTGTTTGAGTATGTGTGTTTGTGTAAGTGTTATGTGTGTGTGTATGTTTGAGAGGGTATGTGAATGTGTATGCGTTTGCATGTATATGTGTGCGATAGTGTTTGCATTTGTGTGTGTGTTTGAGTGTGTGTGTATGTGTGTGTTTGCATTAGTGTGAGTGTGTGTGTGTGTGAATGTGAGCAAATGTGTGAGTGTTTGAGTATGTGTGTTTGTGTAAGTGTTATGTGTGTGTGTGTGTGTTTGAGAGGGTATGTGAATGTGTATGCGTTTGCATGTATATGTGTGCGATAGTGTTTGCATTTGTGTGTGTTTGAGTGTGTGTGTATGTGTGTGTTTGAGTGTGTGTGTGTGTGTGTGTGTGTGTGTGTGTGTATGCACGTGTGTGTGAGTGGGCACTGTGTCTACCAAGCAAGCAGGAAGCCTTCTATCACTTCTGTCATTTTTCATCTTTGAGATGGTCTCACCATGTAGCCAAGAGTAGCCTTAAACTAACAGCTGTCTCGTCTCCATGACCTGAATGTGAAGATTATAGGCATGTGCTACCATGCCCAGCCCCCTCAGCTATTCTGAGACCACTCCCACTACATTCTTGTCTGATGGGAGTCTCAATCTGTCCTTCAAGCTTGGTCTTTCTGGTTTGCACCTGAAGCAATGATACAGGAACTTTAACGGATGGTTCGGGTGTGCAGTTACATTTCCTATACACAAGGTAGCAAGGCATCAGAATTCTAAGGAGTGTGAGTTTGTTCTGTTAAGAGGCCCAATAATGACCGAGTAGGAACTGATCTGCAGAGACCCCTGGGAGCTCAGAGGAGCAGGTCCGGAGGTGGTAGAGTGCTTAAGGGGTGTGGCCCTGACTGCAGTGAGCTGTGGTCTCCATCCGTGCTCCCCCAACTCAAATCCCTCCACGTGGCATGCTACCCTAGTCCTTGGTGGCGATATTAGATAGTAGAAAGAACTATAAGGACCAGCCTGGGGTTACATACTGTGCTTTAGGGCTCAGACTGCCATAACACTGTACTGTAGATGGGATGGCCAAGACAGTAGAGATCTATGCTCTTCGGATTTTGGAGCTTAAACTCCAAGTGAAAATGTCAAGTCAGTGGGTGTCTTCTGAGCGCTGTGAGGGAAAATCTATTCCAGGCTTCTCAGCTGGCCTTTGGTGATGCCAACAGTACCTGGCTGATGTGGCTGCTGCTGTCGTCTTCCTGTGGTGTCCTCACTGTGTGTCCCCTCCAGTCCCCACCATTGCCTTCCCATGGAGCTCTGTGTGTGTCCCCTCCAGTCCCCACCGTTGCCTTCCCATGGAGCTCTGTGTGTGTCCCCTCCAGTCTCCACCGTTGCCTTTCCATGGAGCTCTGTGTGTGTCCCCTCCAGTCCCCACCGTTGCCTTCCCATGGAGCTCTGTGTGTGTCTCCTCCAGTCCCCACCGTTGCCTTCCCATGGAGCTCTGTGTGTGTCCCCTCCAGTCCCCACCGTTGCCTTCCCATGGAGCTCTGTGTGTGTCCCCTCCAGTCTCCACCGTTGCCTTCCCATGGAGCTCTGTGTGTGTCCCCTCCAGTCTCCACCGTTGCCTTCCCATGGAGCTCTGTGTGTGTCCCCTCCAGTCCCCACCATTGCCTTCCCATGGAGCTCTGTGTGTGTCCCCTCCAGTCCCCACCGTTGCCTTCCCATGGAGCTCTGTGTGTGTCCCCTCCAGTCCCCACCGTTGCCTTCCCATGGAGCTCTGTGTGTCCCCTCCAGTCCCCACCGTTGCCTTGCTGTGATGTTCTCACTGTGTGCTCTCTGTCTCTTCTCCTCTCCTTAGAACACAGGTCTTATCAGAGTAAGATATTTTGGCTTGATTACATCTTTACTAATTACTAATTTACTAAAACTCTTTACGCTTGAGTCTGTTTCTAAATAAGGTCACATTTCTGAGGTTCTGGGGGTTAAAACTTCAATAGATTATTTCAAGAGACCCGCTAACATACGTGTGTGTGTGTGTGTGTGTGTGTGTGTGTACATCTTAAGGTAGGGTCTTTAGGGTATTGTTCAATAAAGATAATTGATAAAAAAAAAGATACTGATAAGTATCATTAGATTTATACATATATATTCACTTATATATTCAATAAAGATACTGATAATCTATATATAGTACTAATGTGTGTATTATAGTACTGATACTATATATATGAATATATTTTAAATTGCAGTTTTGAGGATATTGTTCAATAAAGGTACTGGTAAATATCCTTAGGTCCATGTCAGAATGCACATTATCTTCCCTGTGATCCCCGGGCATTTGAGTAATGCCTACATGTACAGTGAGAGGAGAGTCCCAGCTCAGATGTAGTGGTTGGTCTTCTGGTAAAGAAGAAAGGCATGCTCCCATCTGGCTGAGCATTGGTCATGTGTGCGGGTGCTCCTCATTCTGAAAGTCCCCGATTTCCACCTCCTAGTGCTGTCATTGAACTGACATTCACAGTAATTTGATCAAGTTTTGCTCTTTTCCTCACTGACAGTCTGATGTGCCAGAAGGTGTCATAAGGGTCCATGCTCCGCTTCTGTCCAAAGTGTCGATGGCCATTCAACTCAACAGTCAGACCAAAGCCAAAGACATCCTGGCGAAATTTCAGTATGAGAACAGGTAAGTGCACCAGTCTACAGGCCACACCCAAAGATGGGCATGTACCAGTCTGCAGGCCACACCTAAAGGTAGGCGTGCACCAGGGGCCCCACCCAGACTGCTGCAGCGTGGCTTCTGAGCCATTGCAGCTGTTGCCTTGCTAGTTTACAAGCAGATTACACGGGTTAAGATTTGAGGATGGTTAGACACTAGGATTATCACCAACAGGCTGGCTTCTAAAGGAGTTGGTACTATGGGATTCTTTTATTAAGATTTATTTTGACCTTTTATTTATGCATATGTGTGTCTGCTGAGTGTGAGTACCCACAGAGGCCCAATTGCATCCCCTGGAGCTGGAGTTGTAGGCAGTTGTGAGCCACCTAATGTGGATGCTGGGAATTGAACTCAGTTTACTGGAAGATAGGCAAGCAGCCTCTCCAGACCCATGATTCTTTTCTTGAAAATGTGATTTGATCAATGAGTTTCATCTTTCATTAGAACAATAAATACGGCAGTTGGTTTTGTCAATATCTCAGTTCCGGAAGTATCATGTAGCTCCCTAGACACCATTACTGCTCCTTTTAAAACCTGTAAGCCCTCACCCTCGGCGTCTGAATGGTGCCCACAGTACTCGGCACGTATCCCCAGAAGTGTCCATAAAAAAAGCATTAGCTGATCTTATAGGAAAGCATGCTCACATAGAAACAGCTGACCCTACTGTGTACAGATGACAAGAAGCACCTGCTTAAATTTATTAGTTGGAACATAGGTGCGGGTTCTATTATTTGTAGTGAAATTTGTGTCGATCCTTAAGTGTTTGTAGCAAATTCAGATGAAGTAGCCTCCTTTTGGTATACATGTACATGTGACTGTTCATATAATAGTTGTTAACTAACAGATGTTACACATGGGGGCTTAGTTAGTGATTATGACTGGGGAAGACAGGCACAGTTCTAAGGGCAACATGAAGGTGCCCGTAGTGTTAGAACTCTGGCACTAAACTCTTTGAGATGGGGGGTGGGGCTAACAAGCCTCTCTGACAGTGTGTTGAACTTAATGTCCAGTGAGCGCTAGTGTCACTGAATTCTGAATACAAGGGGTAGATTTTGATATCCTGATTGGGGTGTTAGGTTATAATTTTGCAAAATGTTACCATTGGTGAAAATGAGCATAAAGAACTTGTACTGTTTTTAACCGCTATATGTAAAGCTATAATGATGTCGATGGGGATAGAAGCGTCAGAAACCAGAAGCAGACTGCCATGGTAGACATCAGGCTGGTTTTCAGGCTTTGGGGCTTGGGAGGAATCTAAATGGGCAAAGCATGTCATCGGCTTCCAATGCGTTATTTTATTAATCATAAGAGGTGGTCGTTTTGCAAGTCCTTCAAGTTATATACTTGCAGTTCACGAACTTTATGTGTAGTCAGACTCACTCACACACACTTAAAACTTTAAGTCCAGCCAAGTAAGCTGCCCGAAGGAGAGAGAGGCAAAGGGAAGAGGGTGGGAGCCCTGCCCCACCCCCCACCCTCATGAAGAATCAAGTGGCCAGAAATGTGGTGTGTCCTTCTTTTTTCCAAAGATACAGAGATTTTTAAACATTTATTTATTTTATTTATATGAGTACACTGTAGCTGTCTCCAAACACACCAGTAGAGGGCATTAGATATCATTACCAATGGTTATGAGCCACCATGTGGTTGCTGGGAATTAAATTCAGAACTTCTGGAAAACCAGTCGGTGCTCCTAACTACTGAGCCATCTCTCCAGCCTGCGAATCTTCCTTTTGATCCAAGGCCTAAGAACTTTAGCATTGAACAGGTCATCAGCCCCAAAGAGATCTCATTCTGTCAAATGGCTTTGCCACATCAGGCTGCAGTGGCAAAGGGCCCTCCTCTATAAGCGGTTCAAAGTGCCTCCTGACATGAACCAGTTCACCCAGGCTCTGGCCCAGCAAACAGCTGCCCAGCTGTGTAAGCTTGCCCACAAGTACAGGCTGGAGACGGCAGGAGAAGCAGCAAAGGCTGCTGGTCCACGCTGAGACAAAAGCAGGGGTCAGTAGGGCCGCCATCTTGGTGGAGAACAGGAAGACTCAGCTGGTGCTGGCCGCCCTGACATAGAGTCCCACTGAGTTGGTGGTCTTCCTGCCCATCCTGTGTAACAAGATCGAGGCCCCTTATTGCATCAAGGGAAAGGCCAGGCTGCGGCAGGTGGTCCATAGGAAGACGTGTATCTCTGTCTCTTCACATAGGTTGGCCTATAAGGCAGTGGTGCTCTCGCTGAGCTGGTGGGAGCTATCAGGACAGACACAGTGACATCCACCACCACTGTGCAGGCAGCAGCCTGGGTCCTAAATCTGTGGCTTGAATTGCGGGACATGGTAGAGGCCAACGGACCTGCCACTCAACTGCGTTAGACGTACGCTGCTGAGTTTTCCATATATAAATATAATTTTAATAATATCCTCAAAAAATAGCATTCGAAAGGAAAAGGAGACTGGACAGGCTAACAGAAGCCCAACAGTCATGTGACTGTTGCTGACCCGGCCATGTACAGGGAACCATACAAAAACTTAAAATCTCATTGTAAGAATGTTGGCATCTGGTAAATTCCTAAGTTATTTTAAAAAATAATTAAAAAAATCCTCAATTCGACATTTTTGCAGAAAGAAAATACCCTGGTTCAGTGAGAGGGCTTAGTGGGTTAAAGAGGTTTGCAGCCAAGCTTGATGACCTGAGTTCGATACCCAGGACACACACAGAGTATAAAGAGAGCATGAATTGTCCTCTGACTTCCAGTCATGCTCCATGACACATGCGTCCCTCCTCCCCAAGTAAATGTAGAGGTCTATAAAGACTGTGCTCCTAATAAAGATAAACTAGTTCTGGTGAGTATAGGATGGACTCATTCTCTGAGAAAACTGTGGGGGCGATTCATAGCCCCAGCCTCTCACTGAGAACCGTGACTACCTCAGGTGAAAGGTTGTAACCTGGAGAAGATATAAGGGCTCAGCCTGCTTGCCACCACGTCTGACAGCCTGAACTAAAATCGCCAGCACACATGTGCCTGAAGGAAAGAACCAACTCCTTCATGCATATGCCCTGGCACATGTGTGTCCACATACACAAACACACACTCGGAGAAGTAAAGGTTAATAAAAATTGTAATTTGTAATAAAAAATGCCTCTCTACCAACTGCTAAACACTCCTCTATTTAACTGCCTCTAAAAATGATACCCAAATCTATAGTTGCCTCAAAGAAAGATCACTTTGCTAAAAATACAAAGGTAATAATAACAAAGGAGGGGCAGGCACCTTCCTCCTCCCAGCAGAGTTGGAGACTGCTCCTGGCTCGCCTTGATCGATGTGGACATTTTGGATTCTATTGTCCCCAAGATAGAAAAGTTGAAGTGGGCAATTGCTTTCCCTGACTGCTTTTTGTTATATGGCCGACTTGGAAAGAAATGCCCTTCAGGTGGGTCTTAAAGCACTAGGGAAGCTTAGAGCAGTGACCGAGGGTAAAGAGGGAATCCATTCAAACAGCAGACACAAATCAACGGGACTTCTTTTGAACTGAGAGGATCTGGCCAGTGGCAGGGCAGTCCTAAACAGGTGGCCACGCCTCCTCTCTCATGCAGTGCTGACTCCTACACTGTGGTACACTCACCATAGCCACGCCCCCCGCATCCCACTGATTGGCAGTTGTCTCATCCACTCTAGACAGCCCTCTCCTACCCCCCCCCAAGCATCCCACTGATTGGCAGCTGTCTCGTCCACTCTAGACACCTTCCTTCCGGAGCATCCAGCTGATTGGCAGCTGTTTCAGCTGCTCTATACAGGTCCCTCCCTCCCGTCCCCCAAGCATCCCACTGATTGGCAGCTGTCTTAGCTGCTTTAGACTCAGGTTCTTGTTGCTGATGACTTGATATCAGTCGTGGTAAAGTTCTGTGAGGTATATTTCATCAAGATACAATGACCTATCGGTATTCACTGTGGATTCAGAAAGAGCCCTAAACTGCTGCTGTCTCTGTTCTTTTAGTCACGGTTCATCTGATCGTATTAAGATGCAGAACCAAAGGTTATACGAAGTCGGAGGAAATATAGGTAAGGATTGTTCAATGATCTCTACGCCCATATTCCAATGTAAGTTGCTGTTATTGTAGGGGTGGGTTGTTGTGGCTGTTATTCTTTCTTACAGGTGTTTTAGATAAAAATGAGATAAGGAAATACTGGGGGGGGGTGTGATTCCATGTAAAAGTAGTTACATGATGTTTTTCTAGTATTCTCAAAATCGGAGTGAGGTTAAAGATTTGGGGGCCTTTTCATTGTGACCCTTAAAAGTTAGAAATAGCCTCTTGCTGGACTCACAAAACAGAACAGAGCTGAGAACTTGCAGATCATGCCCCCTATTCTGGCTCATGGCCAGAGATCATTCTGTCTCCCCGAGGAGCAGGTCAAAAGGTCATTGTGCCTTTGTCCGTGCCCCCTGAAGCTGACATGGTCTCTCTATTCTCCCTTATTGGTGGCCAGTGCTGCTCTGCTCTCCTTGGGGATTTTCTTTCCTCCCCAATCAGGGCCTTGCACTACACGTGCCTCAATTTACCCCTTCACCATAACGCTTTCCCTCCCATGAGGATCATGCCCACCTTAAATGGTTTTCAGAGCACCAAGGAACATTGGGACTGTGACACAGGCTGAGCAGGGAGTACATCCAGTTTTCACAGAACACAGAAATAAAGCCTGACTTATTTTAAATGGAGAGAAGCGTGGCCATTGGCAGGGGTAGGCTGGCAGCCGTGCCAACACCGCCACCTGCCTCGTGCGCTGTACCGCTGTGCTAGCAATCTCACACAAGGGACGCTTGGAACTCCGGAGGATAGTGAGTTTCAGAACACCTTAGAAAATATGGTGGACCTGTGGGTCTTTTTCTGGTTTCTGTCCTCTTCTGAAAACTCCGGACACTTTCAAGTCCACTCGTGGTTCTTTGCTCCACTTTGTCCGCTTTACAACACACCGTCTTCAGCCCGCTGTCTCTCCTACATTTCTTCCTCTAGTTTCTTCTCTCTTGAAACCACACTAGTCAAGCGTTCCCCAACTCTTCACCCAAATCATGCTCTCATCCTGGGCACCCAAGAGCTCGCCCTGAGACTCAGGCACTGCCTCTACGTTAACTGCCTGGCTCGAGCGTCCCTGCCTGAAAAAGACTTGTCTCCAAGTTTCTGAGCTTCCGCCAGTGTCTCCTAGTCTTGTTCCTTCTCAGCTCTGGTGGGTGTAGTCCTTGAAGTCCGGGTGTCTATATGCACAGCCTCCTAGGTGAACTCAGTTGTCTCATTGATTAAACCCACCTGCCAGTTAATGTTTCACAGACTCGCCTCCCAGTCTATTCTCTGGACCCTACACTGCAGCCAGCCACTGCCCGGGCACCTCCCATTGGCTGGGACGTTCTGGTTCCACCTGCTCACTGCCCCGGGACCTCCTATTGGCTGGGACGTTCTGGCTCTGCTCACTGCCCGGGTATCTCCCATTGGCTGGGGCGTTCTTGCTCCACCTGTCCGGACACCTCCCATTGGCTGGGACGTTTTGGCTCCACCTGCTCACTGCCCAGGCACCTCCCATTGGCTGGGACGTTTTGGCTCCACCTGCTCACTACTCGGGCATCTCCCATTGGCTGGGACGTGCGTGCTCACTGCCCAGGCATCTCCCATTGGCTGGGACGTTCTTGCTCCACCTGCTTGCCTCTCCATGCCTTTGCTGATACACCACGCTCTCAGTGAGGTCTTCCTGGGCCAAACCCTCCCTGCTTTGTTTTCCTCTGATATCCCTGTCACCAAGACTTAACTTTATATTGCATGTACTCACTGTCTTCGCACCCACAGAAGTCTTGAGACATTGAATAGTGCTGGTTAAGTTACTTCCACAGAAAGCAACAAAATGTCCATTCGTTCTCTCTCTCTCTCTCTCTCTCTCTCTCTCTCTCTCTCTCTCTTTAACAATAATGTTTTAATTTGGAGATTGTAATTATGTCATTTTCCCCTTCCCTTCCCTCCCTCCAAACCCTTCTAAACCTCTCCTTGCTCTCTTTCAAACTGAAAGACCCATGGCTTCTTTTTCACTAATTATTATTACAGGCATATATGTATATACAGATTTATACCTAAATATAATGTACGACTCCATACATTATGTCACTTGTATGTGCATTTTCAAGGCTGACCATTTGGCATTGGTTAATCCAGTCAGTATGATCTCCCCTTCTCTCAGTATCGGCTTTCTTTAGTCCCTGTAATCACGTAGGGTTGGGCCTTGAGGCCTTTCCCTCATGAACTTTACATATCTGTTTTGTTGTCTTTGTTCTGCTCATGTCCAGGCAGTCATGTTGGTGAGACTTTATGGATATAAGTTCTGACCTTACCAGGAGCCTTGCCTCTTACACTCTGCTGGGCCCTCTCTTCCACGATGCTCCCTGGGGTTTAGACAAGCGAGTTATTTTGTAGGTATATCCACTTGGGGTGAAATCTACAACTCTGCATTTTAATTGGCCGCGGTTTTCTGTAATTGTGCTCATCTGTTGCAAAGAGAAATGTCCTTGATGAGGTGTGAGAACTGCCCTTACTATGGGCAGAGGAACAATTATTAAACAAAGTTAGGGATGACACTGGTTTAGTCAGGCGGTGGTTGTATCCTCTCCATGATCCATGACTTCACTAGCTCTGGGAAGTTGGCTAGGTTTCCAGTACCAGGAATGATTTACCTCTTATGAACAAGTCTGATTAGAGAGCTGGTGGTTACTGCCAAGACATGTGTGCCACTACTACACCCGTAGGGTTATCACGCTGTGCTGGCTGTCCTTGTCGGTTGTCAGTAGTGCTTTGGTTTTTGGTGCTGCTGTTTGTGTTCTGATGCCATTTTATGTTTTAATAATCATGGCTTCCCATTTCTTTCCCCAGTCTCTCTGCTGCTGTACTTCTTTCTCTCTGTGCCTCTAATTCAAGGGTTTGGTTTTATCAGTATGTCACACATTTCCTGTTTGTTCCTTTTCTCTGTTTAAAAATTATATATATACATATGTATGTATATATAATATGTGTGTGTGTAAATTATATATGTGCAAGTTATACGTGTGTGTATATATGTGTGTGTGCATATATGGATATATATATGCATATATTATATATATTTCTTGCTTCTTTTGTCTGGATCCTTGCTTTGTCTTAGATGACAAGGGCACGCTGCTGCACCATCACACCTCGCTCGTCTGCTCCTTTCTCTCTTCTTTCTTTTGCAGTTGATTCTGGGGATGGGGTTTATGTTGTGTCCTGCTCACAAGACAACCACTTTATTGACTTGAGCTCTTTTTATTTTCTCTCTCTTTTAGGACAGCACTGTTTAGATCCTGATGCATATATATTGGATGTGTATCATGTAAATCCTCATGCAGAATGGGTCATCAAGCCCTAGATATGCCCAGGATGGTTCCTGCCCTGTATTATATGCCAAGAAGATCCTGCATTTGTGGGAAAAACACTGCCCTGAAGTATTTGCTCCTGTAGTCCTGGAGGGGCAGGGTGGCCAGCTCTGGCAATACAACAAACTACAGAGGAGGAGCTGGTTCACACCGAGCTCAGCTTTCTTATCACAGTTCCCCGGTAGGAACTGTGGAACCCAAAGGACAGGCCAGCATAGCTCACCCACCTCGGAGCTATGTAGCAGAAACGGACTTGGCCGTGCAACTGGGAAGAGGCTGCCCTTCCGATGTGAAGCATACAATATTTATGCCCTGACTTGCTCCTCGATTGGAGGAGGGCCTTCCGACTAGAGACCGCTGTGCACTGTGTCGTCCTGTGCAGCACTCTCTGAGGACTGGCTCACACCATGGTGGAAAGGAACTTTCCCCACATCCTGAGTGTTCAGATGCTACTTTATGACTTCGTGTTCTACGGGCACAGGTCCTCGTGGCCAAGCCCCGTTTGGCAGAGGGCATCTTGTGCATCTGGAGCCTCCCCGTGGCCCACAGCCATGGTCTCTCCTCTCAGTTTTGGTGCTCGGTGAATAAATTACCTTTCACACGTCAGCATGGATTTCCTTTACAGATCAAACACTTTTTTTTTTTTAATATTTCACAACTATAGTCCCATCTGCAGCCCCCAAACCAAAAATTACAGAAATGAGTTCATCCATAAGTGCTGAAAAATGCCATCAGGCCTAGAATTTACACATTGTAAAAGTTCATCGCGCTTTTTGATCATTTACCAGAGATGTGGCCAAGCATGGCGGGTTGGCACTGAGCCACAGAGGCCGGTCACCACCTCACTGTCCACAGCTTGTACAACCATTGTCTAGATGTGCAGTGGGAGACATTCGGTTCTTGTGGTTCTAACAGGGACAAATCTAAAATGTACCGAGGGACAGCACGGCTCCGCCTTTCATCTCAGAGATTGTGGTTAGAGTCCTCACTCATCTGTGACCACACGTGCCTCATCGCGGACTCCACAGGCTGAACGCTGGATGACTTCACAGCAGTTACAACATTTAAGACTCGTGTGGCTGTCTGTCAGTTCAGACAAAGTTGAATTACAGATGCAGAAGAAGCGTTCCCTTGCCCATGCAGCCCATGTCCAGGTGTCATGTGAGGACACTGTACCTGCACATGCCGAAGAGCTCACCTGTGCTGTGCTGTGCCTGATACCGACACAGAACACGCCTCACTCCCACAGTCAGGTCAGCTTATTGTGGAAGCACGGCAGTCTTTACATCCAGCGGGCAGACCCTTTTCATTTCTGACCTTCTGGAGTTTGTTGCACTTTTCTAGAAACCCAAAAACCAGTTTTTTTGACCTATTTATGAATTTCTGTTTTCTCCCTCTTAAGAACCCATTAGCAACCAAACATGTGCTGCAGAGGTTCCTGTGTGTCCCAGTGTTTGACCAGTTTCTAGAGTGCCCAGCAGGCCAGATAGTGTGTTCAAGGAGCACATTATCATCGTGCAGTCCCAGCAGGGCGTGCCCGCAGGTTCCAGGGGATCACTGGCAGAAACCCCTGCCCGTGCGCAGAGGCCATCCTGCTAGGGCATTGCTGTGCTTCCTGAATACTTGGCGTTATTCCTGCATTTCTGTGCATTAGGATCATCCAGTTCTGTCGTATTTATGTAGAAGATGCACTCTTTCCCAGAGTTTCCATTTCGTTTGGCTGGAAACACATTAGAACCTATACCCTAGCTTTAGTCACAAGTCTTGAGAAGCGGCGGGTGGGTGCCACACGAGGCCCAGCATTTTGTACCCATGCTTTGTGTAGCTTCAGATATAAGTGGAAGTTGATCATTTAAGTTTATCCAGGAATGTGACAACTTTCAGGTAACTGTGTCATATGAAGGACCATGTCCATATCAAGGTCAGCATTGGCTGTGACTTTTTGTTCCCACAGTTAATTGACTAGAGAAGTTTTAGTAGACATGCAAACTGATGTTTGCGTGGATAAGGGGTTTCTCTTTTATTAATTTTATTCTTGAAGAATAAAATTTCAATTGAATCCAAAATGCCTGTCACCTAAATGTTGAAAGAACATTGGCCTTTTTAAGAGTTGGTTTTCAAAAGCTAAGTAGCCAGAGTGTTACAACGGATTTGCCCGCAAAAGAGAGGCAAGATAACATGGATGGTAAAAGACATTCTTTCTAGGGTCTCAGCTTTACCATAAAGTGCTCTTGATACACAGTAGTTAGATCATGTCATACAGGAAAGTATTAAAGGAAATGGCGTGTGGGACGCACATTCAGGAAGACTCACAACTGCCCTGGTTCCCCACCTTCTTCCTGAGAGAGTTCAGCTGGGACATGACTCTTCTAGCCAGTGCTTGGACGAACTGGAATACTGGTTCCTTACAATGTGTGTGTGCAGTGTAAACTACCTCACCAGCCTTTCTTGAGGAACAGAATCAAGTGGACGTTAACCTTTTTTGTTTGTCTGTTCAGCTGTCCCTGGGTCTTACTTTAATCACTGCAGTTAGCATTTAGTGTGTGTTTTGATCATATGCCATTCATGATGTAAATGAGTTATAGCAGAAAGCATGGAAACAACCTTACCCTGGAAGTGTGCCCTGTGGTGTGCTCCGAGGGAGTCTGTGTGTGTGTGTGTGTGTGTGTGTGTGTGTGTGTGTCCCTGATGGGCTGCTTGTATTTCTAAACATGCAAGGATGCAGGTTGTTGGGGACTTGGGGTCATCTTCCCTGGCAGTGTTTCCCACTGCTGTCCATGGATTTCATTTGACTGAAAACTGAGGAGACAAAAATGTCTCTCTCTCTTTAGCAAGTGTGTTTTAACTCCTTTTCATGTGTACGTCTGACTTGCCTGGAAAGACTGTATATTAGGGGATTGAATACTCCTCTTGACAGGCATTTTTAACTATTTTCCATAAATATGTCACTTAATAAAAAGTAATATGACATGGGATTAAAGTGTTTCTTTCAAATACGTTACCATTTTCACACACTCTTATCTCATTTGAAAATGCCATCTTTTGGGCATATCCTATCTTCTAAAGCTTTGTAATTTATTTAGAAAAAAAAACCCCACACATCAGTGGAAATGCCAGTATTGTGTGTTTTCACCTCAAGGTAGGAATATTGGATCCTTGTTCCATCAGTTCTTATTAAATATAATGTGAGCATTGACTTTTATCTATAAAAATAAAAGAGCCAAAACTAAAATTACATCTGCTTGCACAGTGGGGCTGATAGGACAGGAGTTTTAAACACGAGCGGCTTGTGTCTGAGGCTAGCCTTCTCACAGCATGGGCAGTGAGCACACACGAAAGCACCTAGCCACCTTTGTAGAGAAGGATGAGAGGATGAGAGATCAGTGGTCTAGCACTGGCTACTTCACAATTTTGCTTGGGTTAGCTCTTGCCTAGGCAGGATTTTCATCTTGTATAATAAAGGCATCTTTTGCATATGTATGAATTTTTTCATAAATACAGAAAATATCTTGATAAAGTTTAGTTAATGTCCCCTTTTTTTTAAAAAAACATCCAACCTTTTACTTCATGTCCTATGCAAAAGGCAGAAGCAATCAAAGTAAAGAGGAGGAGAGCCGGGCCTCAGCAAGTAAAGTACACGCTGGGTACACATGTGCTGCAGACCAAACCTAGCTGGAAATTGTAGCCGTGGGAAACCAGGGTTCTTTTGGTCCAGGAAGGTACAGATTTAGTGAATGACACACAGACACCAAACGCAGAGGTGGTTTAGAATCTGAGTGTATTGTTCTGCTTTAAGGCAAGAGCCTTTAAGCATGAGGGATGACATTTACATACCAAAAGATGTATCCAGTAAAGCAGGCACAAGGAACAATTAGCATAACCATTTGGCACAAGGAAATGTAAAATCAATCAGGTAAAACCTTTCTGGTGTAACAAATTCAGAAGCTCAAACACAGACAACATCAATCTTCCTGATATAAACTTTTAAGGAGACTTCAAAGGACGTTTTGTCAGACCCCCCTAGGTGGGGTCTGCAAGACAAAAGCAGTTTTTCACAAGCTTCCATTGAGGAAGCTCTGAGCTTTGCACTAACTCAAATGTAAACTTAATCTGTCCAACACCCACCTGTCTGGCAAGGACCTAGCATGAGGTTCCTCAAATGTAAATATCTTCCAATCTGAGCCTATTGTCTCAGAGCAGACCCAAACCCATTTGTCCTGCTAGGACTTTGTATGAGGGTCGAATAACAAAAGGAACTTGTACTTTTAGTTTTCCCAGAAAAATTTTATTCATTGTTTCATATTTCCATTGAAATCTTCTTTTTAATCTTGGGAGGTAAATATAATTATGTAAACGACTAAGGCAAAGTGTTGCCTTCTAAGAAAAGAGGGTTTTGGCCAGTGATTTTACTTCAAAGAATGGATTACACCTTACTATCTCGAATTTACTCACCCTTGGGCTAGTAGAAAGAGGGGAAGTTTAGAAGCAAAGTAAATTGCCAAGTGAGACTTCGGCTTCTAAATAGGGGTGTTCTACAGGCTCCAGAAAGCAATTTTTTTCCGCCTCAATCTGTGGAATTCTGTCACACAGAACCTACTGGAGCTGCCGTAGCATGCATGTGGGCCTGAGGCTAGGTCCCCAGCAAGGACAATGTAGAGCAATACACACAGGCACACGCATGTGCACATATACACACCAGATGCCACTACACACACATGTACACACCAGACAGTACCACACACATGCACATGGACATACCAGAGAGCACCACACATACGCACATGTACACTCCAGACAGTACCACACACACGTGCACATGGACACACTAGATAGCACCACACACACGTGCCCATGTACACACCAGACAGCCACACACACATGCACATGAACACACTAGACAGCCACACACATATGCACATGGACACACCGGACAGCATCACACAGGCACATGCACATATACACACTAGACAGCACCACACACGTGCAATATACACACCAGACAGCACTACATGCCCATGGACATACCAGACAGCACTACACACACATGCCCATGGACACACCAGACAGCATCACACAGGCATGTGTACATATACACACCACACGTCATGGAAAATGAAGGTGTGTGGAAAATCAAAAGTGTGGATGTCAGTAGATACACCCCTTTCTGCCTAGCACAAGTGAAGCCCCAGGCTCACCATTCAGGAAAAGTGAAATGGCTTATTTGTTTATATTATTGATAAAGGAAATCATCATACATCTTCATTCTAATAATTTAGCAAAGTTATGATATATTGACCATTATATGAAATCAATTTTGTATTTGCAGAAAGCACATAGAGAATACATTTTAAAAACTTCCTTTTTGCTATAGTATGAAACAATAGAATACTTTTAAATAGTTACACCATAATATTTTTCAAAGCTGTTTCTTTGGAAAATAAAATACAAATACATGTAGGTTGTGTCATATTTGGGAATAAAAGACAAATAACAAGATATCAATTACACAGACATCTATAAATTCAATATAATCCCAATTGTAGCATCAGTAGGATTCTTGGTAGAAACTGACAAACTAATTATAAAACTTATGCATTAATGCAAGTCATCTAGAATATGTCATATTACCAAATGAAAAGAGAAGGACTCCTGACTTCCATTGTCTGTCTCTAGGTTCACCCTGCCATCTCAAGGAGCCTTGAGGGATACCCCAGAGCATCCTGCTTCCCCATGGAGGCCCTTCAGGGGGTGGGGGTGGGGCAAGAACAGCCAGCTTGGAACATTGTCCCACCAATCCCTTGCCAGTTAGGACTGCCTGAGGCTCAGTCAGCAGAATTGGGTCCCCAGACCTCCATTGCCTGGCCCAAGGCTCCCCCTGCCTCCCTGAGGTGTCCTGCTGGCATTAGGATCATCCAGCCAACACCAGAGAAAACCAGATCCCTAAAGCACAGCATAAGAACACAATCAACAGGAGGCAGGGCGATGTGCCACCACTGGAGCCCAGTGATCCTGCCACAGCAAGGCTCTGCTATCCTAACAAAACTGAAGCACAAGAACGTGATCTTAGATTCAGTCTTATAAAGATGATAAAGGCCTTTGTGATGGTTTGTATGAGTGGAATGTGATGGTTTGTATATGCTTTACCCAGGGAGTGGCACTATTAGGAGGTGTGGCCTTGTTGGAGTAGGTGTGTCACTGCGGGTGTGGGGTTAAGACCTTCACCCTAGTTGCCTGGAAGTCAGTCTTCTGCTAGCAGCCTTCAGATGAAGATGTAGAACTCTCAGCTCCTCCTGTACCATGCCTGCCTGGATGCTGCCATGTTTCTGCCTTGATGACAATGGACTGAACCTCTGAGCCTGTAAGCCAACCTCAATTAAATGTTGTCTTTTATAAAACTTGCATTGGTCATGGTGTCTGTTCACAGCAGTGAAACCCTAACTAAGACAGCCTTTAAAGTGGAAATTAATAAATCCCTTAGAGAAATATAAGAAAATACATTCCAACAAGTAGAGGTCTTTAAAGAGGAAATGAATAAATATAAAGAAATACAGGAAAGTGAAATCATAGAACTGAAGGATATGAATAAAATTAAACTGTCCGAGAAGTGAAAAACAGAAATAGAATCAATGAAGAAAACACAAACTGAGGCAATCCTGGAGATGAAAAACCCAGGAAAGAGGACAGGAACTACAGATGCAAGCATCGCCACCAGAATAAAAGGGAAGGAAGAGGGAATCTCAGGTGTTGAAGATACGATGGAAGAAATCAGTACACTGGTCAAAGAAAATGCAAAATCTAAAAAGTTCATAACACAAAACATCCAGGAGATTTGGTAGACCATGAATACTAGGTACACTGAGAATAATAGGAACAGAAGGAGAAGATTCCCAGCTCAAAGGCCCAGAAAACATCTTAATAAAACCATTGAAGCAAATTTTCCTATCCTAAAGAAAGAGGTGCCTATAAAACATACAAGAAGCATACAGAACACCAAATAGATTGGACCAGAAAAGAAAATCCTATCAAAACACTAAATGTACAAAACAAAGAATATTAAAAGCTGCAAGGGAAAAAGACCAAGTAACATACAAAGGCAGACCTATAAAAATTACACCTGACTTCTCAACAGAAACTCTGCTAGAAGGTCCTAGGTAGATGTCTTCCAGACTCTAAGAGACCACAAATGTCAGTCCAGACTACTGTATCCAGCAAAAGTTTTAATCAGCATAGATGGAGAAACCAAGATATTCCATGACAAAACCAAATTTAAACAATATCTTTCTACTAATCCACATACAGAAGATACTAGAAGGAAAACTCCAATCCAGTGAGGCTAACTACACTCAAGAAAATACAAGACATGAATAATTTCGTACCATTTAAAACAAAAGAAGTGAAACAGACACACGCACCACTACCACTACCACCACCACCACCACCACCATCATCACCACCACCACCACTATATATATATAGAAATTGACAATCATTGATCATTAATATTTCTCAATAGACTCAATTCCCCAATACAGACACAGGCTAACAGAATGGATGCAAAAACAGAATCCATCATTCTGCTGCTTACAAGAAACACATCTCAGCAACAAAAATAGACATTACCACCGAGTAAAGGACTAGAAAAAGATATTCCAAGCAAATAGGCCAAGGAAACAATCTAGAGTAGCCATTCTAATACCTAATAAGACTTTCAACCAACAAAACAAAACAAAAACAAAAAACAAAACAAAACAAGGAAGGACACTCACCAAACCTTCTCAAAAATCAACGATATAAGCAGGCACAAAGCAAGCCTCAACAGACACAAGAAGTCTCAAACAACTCACTGCAACTTATCAGATCACCATGGATTAAAGCTGGACTTCAACAACAACAGAAAGCCCACAGAGTCATGGAAACTGAACAACACTCTACTCAATGACCACTGGATCAAAGAAGAAATAAAGAAATTAAAGACTTTCCACAAATGAAAATGAAGGTACAACATACCCAAACTTGGAAGACAAAGAAAGCAGTGCTAAAGAGGAAAGGTCATAGCACTGAGTGCCTTCATAAGGAAACTGGAGAGATCTCAGATTAGCAACTTAACAGCTCACCCGAAAGCTGTAGAACAAGAGGATGCGAACACACCCAAGAGGAGTAGACAGCAGGAAATAATCGAAGGCAGGGCTAAAATCAATAAATCAGAAACAGAAAAAAATCAAAGAATAAATGAAACCAAGAGCTGGTTCTTAAAAAAAAATCAACAAGATAGACAAACCCTTAGGCAAACTAACTAAAAGATGGACAAACAACATCCAAATCAAAATCAGAACTGAAAGGGGAGAATATAACCAACTCTGAGGAAATCCAAACAACCATTGGGTCTTACTTCAAAAGCCTGTACGCCACAAAATTGGAAAATCTAAATGAAATGGGCAACTTTCTTGATAGATTCCACTTACCAAAGTTAAAGCAAGATCAGGTAAACAAAAGAAATGGTTCTATAATTGCTAAAGAAATAGAAACAGTCATTAAAAGTCTCCCAACCAAAAATAGGTGAAGGCCAGATGGTTTTAGTATAGACATCTACCAGGTTTTCAAAGAAGAGCTAATTCAAAATTCCTCAAACTATTCCACAAAATAGATACAGAAGGAATATCGCCAAACTTATTCTATGAGGCCACTGTCACCCTGATAACGAAATCACGCAAAGATTCAACAAAGAAAGAGAATTTCAGACAAATTTCCATTATGAACATTGATGCAAAAATACTCGCCAGTGGAAATCAAGAACACATATAAAACATCATCCACCAAGATCAAACAGGCTTTATCCAAGGGATGCAGGGCTTGTTCAAGATATGGAAATCCATCAACATATCCACCATATAAACAAAAAGAAACAAAAAAAAAACATAATCATCTCATTTGATGCTGAAAAAAGCCTTTGACAAAATCCAACGCCTCTTTTTGTTACAAGTCTTTGCATTGATCAGGCACATCACACCTAGACACAATAAAGACCATATACAGCAAGCTAATAGCCAATATCAAATTAAATTGAGAGAAACTTAAGGCAATTCCACAAAGTTCAGAGACAAGACAAGGTTTGTGAGGCAAAGCAACACTGAACATTGTGCTGGCATTATCATACAACTCAATTTGGATCTGTAGTACAGAACCCAAGTTGATACAACAAAATGATATGTGGTCCTTTCACAAAGCAGATAGATGCCTGGAGCTGTGGGGTGCAGTAGAAGACCCGGGAATAAACCCACACAGTAATAGCTGCCCAAGTTCCAAGAAAAGAGACAAAGATGGACCTTGGAGAAAAGACAGCTTTCCGACAGCGAGTGTGGAGGAGAGTGGATGTCCACCTGAGAGAAATGAACTGTTCTCATGCCTCATCCTGATTTTAAAAAAATCAACTAAAAATGGAGCAACAGCCTTAGTGTATGGTGTGAGAATGCAAAAACACTGGAGATAATCAGGAGATCTCCAAATGGAGGCAAACAGGCAGTTTTTGAAGAGAATCGCAGTAGCCCAGGAAGCCATGGATAAGGGAGACGGCGTCAAATCAAAAGTTTCCCACAATGCAGAGCAGAGACCTGAAGAGGCAGTTGACAGAGAGGCAGCAGACCTTTGCTGTGTAGTCTCCTGACAGGATTGGTCTGTCACATGTAAAGATTATAAGAAACCCAACAAGCAGACATTCCCATGAATGACAGGGCGAGGGGACGGAGCAGACACTGTTCAATGACAAAGTGTGTACGGTCAGTGTATGCGTGACTCTACTATAGCTGTGATAAGGCTTCATGGCCGGCGCAACTTATAAGTGTTATTTGGAGGTGTGGTTCCAGGGGGGTAGAGTCCATGATGGTCTAGCAATGGCACGGTGGCAGGAACGGTGGAGAGCTTGCATGTCACACCACGAACAGAAGGCAGAGCAAGGAGATGGCAGGAATCTGCTGGAAACTCATCGCCCCACCCCTGTGAGTCAACTCCTCCAAGAAGGCTGTGCCTTCTAATCCTCGCCAACACTTCTACCAATTGGAGACCACATACCCAGACATACGAGCCCACGGGAGCCGTTCTCATTCACACCAGCACAGCCAGCCAGTCCACTGAAATGCAAATATGCAAGTGTACTTGGGTTGGCAAGGTATTTTACAGAGTATTTTTAAAGTTGCCTAGTAGATGTGATAGAAGTTTAAACAACTTTTTTCTCTTATTTCATTCCTGATTAATACTGGCTATTTAAATTCATGTACACGTATATTGTGTGATTATCAGTCCAAGATAACATATTTATCACACTGAACAAGAATTTCTTTGGGTTAAGGACATTCAAGCCCAATTCTAGCTATTTTGAAATCTGAATCATTAAAACTTAATCCCTCCTCATTTTAACTTTGTACCTATAGACCAGTTCCCGTCACTCCTCCCTCATTTCCCACAACTCTGTTTCTAGGGTTCTGAGGTCAGCAGCTGAGATCCTGATGCTTTGGACATCAGCTTCTATATACTCAACAGCTTGTTTCGGTTTAACGATGTTGTGCTTCCCAGAATCAGTCACTAGAGGGCAGCAAAGGATGTGATTCGGCGCTGGGCAAAGCGGGCTTCTTGCCTTTAGGAAGTCTCTAGCAGACACAGGGACTCTCCAGATCTCCCTCCAAACCGAGGCTTCTGCTAAGGGCCTCTAAGGCCTTTACCTCGGCCACTTGGCAGAATCCCAGATCCAGCTGGAGGCAGCAGCGGCTTTTCCCACACTTCTCTGCAACTCATGCCCATTCTCTTTGCCCAGGACAGGGCGAGGACACAGTTCAAAAACCAGTTAGGGTAGTGAAAGTCCTGGGCCCAGGGAAATCGGAGCTGACCAAGGACAGGCCCGGAGTTCCAAAACTCAGAGTGGCCAGGCAGATCTCCACAGCTAGCTTGGGAGACTGGGTAAGCTAAAGTGACTCAGAAAACAGCACCCCGTCCCGATTCTCCTCACTCAACCCGCCTCTGCAACCCGGCGCATTCACCTTGGTTACACATCTGAGATTGTCCTGGTCCCTGACCATGATCCAGATATGTTAGCCAAAATAATTGTTTATACAAACCAAACATAAAAATAACTGAAAATGTGTCAATAGAAATTGTCATGTGTGCAGAAATTATATTTTACCAAAAATAGATATTACAAGGTTACTCTGACCCTTATCTAAGGCTGATACCATTGTGGTCTTTTGCCTTTGAAAACACTGTACCCATAAGCTTCGGCACAGAGTCTCTCTGGGTGCTAGTCAAAATAAAGGTGTGTAATTTGGACTTGCATACATGGTGGTCTGTAGCTTTCTCGACTATACTACTGCACTGCAGAGCGATGATCAGGCCAGGGCTCACTCACGGTGGGGCATTCAAGAAGAACGCAGTTACGGAGAGGACCATCCAGAGAGTGCTGACCCTTAAGTCGTGACCATCAGCTCAAGCACCCCCCATCAGAACACTGGGGGTATAGCCTGCAGCCCTCAAGACCTGATCACAGAAGGAAACTTGTCAGTCATCGTATAACTTAGTTCTTGCCCCATCGCTGGACACACCCCACTAGGAGAAAGGTAATTTGTACAGCATTCAGGAACATGCATCCAGCTTGGTGAGTGAATTGTATTATTCCATACATGAGTGTGGGGAATGAGTTACAGGAGTGTGGGCGTCACTGAAAGCCACCCTAGTATGGGTGGGGTTCACTGAAGCGCAACTCTGCAGCTTTCAGGATGTCTTGAGGGAGCTCCAGGCCAGGGTCTCTCCTCGGAAGCTTGGGCTCCCGTGAGTGGCCTCAGCAGCGTCTAAGCTCGGGGAAGAAAGGACTCTGTGCATCTGGTCAATTTCAGGAACTTCCTGGGACCTATGAGCTACTCCTGAGTCCAACCCGTCTCATGTTAGAACGTCCTGAGTCTCAGTGAGCATGTGAAAGAAACTGCCACATGACCAAAAGAACATGCAGATCTGTACGTAGACTGTCATGAGGGACAGTATTTTCTGAGGCTGGGGAGAAGATTCTGAGAGTACTGAGTAAGAAAAGCCTTCCATAAGCAAGAGGACCCTCAAGGCTACCTGGCTGTGGGCGTGGCCATGCAAATCTGTGACGCTAGAGATGGGAGGTCTCAGATAACTAGATCGTCACAGCTCATTGGCCAACTGACCTTGCCAATCAGTGAGCCCCAGGTTCAGTGGCAGAGACCTGGTCACCAAAGAGAAAACAACAGTCCTGGAAGATGGCTACTGTCAACCAACACCTGGACGAGGGAGCCGTGTGCACAGGAGGCACATCCATCCGCCTGTGGGTGTTTGTGCACAGACACTCACAGAACTATTTCCTGGAAAATGGCAGTGTGCGTTGTAACAGCTGCTGAAGAAGTCACATCTCTCTGAACTCCTTCAGGGTCCCAGACAGACTTCAAATTCTCTGGCTGAGGACTTTAGAAATGGTTTGAAAGGAAAACTACAATATTTGGCCAACATGTATTATGGTGCTCGAGAGTCCCAGCATCATATTAATGGGCATCACTAGTAGTGAGAGTAGGAACGTCGTTAGTAAGATTGTATCTCCCCCGATACAATCTGTTTGGACATTTGATTAAAAACAAAAAACAAACAAACAAACAAAACACCAGACATCACACATCAGCTTTCCCTAGGGATTCAAGTGAATCCATCGTCACGGCCAATGTCCTTTAAACATCTCTAAATGCATCTAAAACCACACCTTCAACATGCTCTAAGAAGGCACTCATGGGTGCCAACCCCAAATGATCTAAGATGGGAATAAAGCTTGAAGCAAGAGAAAAATTCGAATGCAGTGTAACCGGAAGAACAGTCTAAGGAGACAACAGGCGTTGGGCGTGTGAGAGAACACGGAGTTCTCATTTCACTTGACGGCTGGAGCGGAACGTCTCACTAGTGCGGTGAATGCGAATCTCAAGCTAGCCTCCCAGCTGGGTAAAGACACGGGAAAGATGTCCTACAATCATCAGGAAACCACGTCACCTTTAAAAAGACAGAGAGGCCATAGGCTGCTCCTGTTCATGATGAATGTCCAGTGGAGCCTCAATTCAAGCCAGGGGGAGGGCAGGTAAGAAAATCGAATGGGGTTGAGTCATGCTGGGTTTCACTCTTAAAGGGGCACTTCAGTGAAGACGCTTCTCTGAAAACAGAGAAGCCAGATCAGAGAAGGGAGGGGTGTGGTCACTCATTCAGTCTGCATTCTACACCCTTCCTTGGGTAAGGTGGCTTCGACTTCCCAAAGGCCACCACCGCTAAGAGGGCTCCAGCCAAGTCTGCACACAGTGTCCTCTGTGGTCTGTAAAAATACACCGGACTCCTGGGCTCATCGAATCGGAAGGCCGTGGGTTCAGAAGAGGCTCAAGTTCTCCTGCGAAATCCCTGATTTCTGTACTCCAGCAAGCCTCACAGACACAGGAAGACTGAGCTCCCTGAGGTGCACCGTGGGTTTTTCCTCAGAGGAGATGTTGTAACAAACTCCTTAGGTATCCAGGGAAATGTTCTGACTGTGTTGAAGATGGAAATGATTAAAAGAAAAAATCAAGTATCAGGAACAGACACAGCAGGAAACAAAAGTTCCAATAAGCTGCATTCCCAGGAGTCTGCACCTTCTGCTACGCCCGCCCGGCTCACCGAGGATGCCACAACAGAAACGCACTTTCCAGAGGCAGAAATCCTGGCTCATGATGCATTTCATCATAAGCTGGAAGAGCAAAGGCTTTCTAAAACACTACTTGAGCAAATTGAGTCTTTAACCCACTTTCCAGTCTGTTGCAATAAACACCATAGACCAAAACAAAACAAAACAAAACAAACAACAAAAAAAAAACAAAAACAAAAAACAAAAAAAAGCAAGGGAGTTACAATTCTGACTTACAAGTTAGGATCCACCATCAATGGAGGCCAAGGAATTCGAGCAGGGAAGGAAACAAAAAGCAGGAACTGAAGCCAAGCGCATGGAAAAGTGCCGCTTACTCTCCCTCTCCTCCCTCCCTCAGCCTGCTTTCTTATTTATTTATTTTATTTACATTTCAAATGATTTCCCCTTTCGTGGATTCCCCCCTCCCTGAAAGTCCCATAAGCCCTCTTCCCTCTCCCTGTTCCCCAATCAACCCCTTCCCTCTTCCCTGACCTGGTATTCCCCTACACGGCTGCACTGAGCCTTTCCAGGACCAGAGGCCTCTCCTTCCTTCTTCTTGGGCATCATTTGATATGTGAATTGTTTCTATAGCAGCCCTATCTATAATAGCTAGAAGCTGGAAAGAACCCAGATGTCCCTCAACGGAGGAATGGATACAGAAAATGTGGTATATTTACACTATGGAATACTACTCAGCTATAAAAAAAACAATGAATTCATGAAATTCTTAGGCAAGTGGGTGGAATTGGAGAATGTCATCCTGAGTGAGGTGACACAATTACAAAAGAACACACATGGTATGCACTCACTGATAAGTGGATATTAATTAGCTCAGAAGCTCAGAATACTCAGCCTGCTTTCTTACACAACCCAGAACCATCTCCCCCAGGATGATAGTGAGCCCAGGCCCGTCCACAGCAATCTTAATCAACAAAATGCCTGGCAGACATGCGCACAGACCAAGATGGACACAATTCCTCAGTTGAAGTCCCAGCTTCTCAGGGTGCTCTGGTTTGTGCCGAGCTGTCAAAAGCTAACCCGTCCAGCCCTCCTGGAGAAGAAAGTCCACAGACTCTCTCTCCTCCATCTGAAAGCATCCTGTCATGACTGCTATATGAAGTTCATAGCCAGGTATAGGTAACAAGGATCATAGCATGAAGTCAGGCAAATCCCCGTGTGGAGGAAGAGCAGCAACCCAGCAGACCCTGATCTCCCTGTGCTGGAAAACAAACTCCCACACTGCTCTGTGGATTCTCACTTTCATAGGATTTTTGAAAGGCCCTGTGATCATTTACCACCACCACAACAACAACAACAAGATCCCAGATGGTACTAGATGGTTAGTCTTTTTTAGATGAATCCTGTGATACTCAGCAGGAGAGATATTGTTTCTGATGGGGGAAGACAACTTAAATGCCTGGAGATCCTACACACTTCACTGCTATCCTACTGGGCACTCTGGGAAATTAGGGACATGATTCCTTTTGGCCTAGGAACATGAACTCTCAAACATGGGTTGAGGACACATAGTCCTAGCTTTCTTGATGTCACTGCTTGCTGTTTCTGCAGGCTGTTTGGTTTTGGTCACAATGACATTGATGGTACTGAGGATTTTATTTGAATGGTTATTAACACAGACAGACAGACAGACAGACAGACAGACACAATGGGTAGTAACATGTTGGGGGCTCCAAGGACAGTCCAGGCTCCAGGACCCAAGGCACGCTGCATGAGTATTTCTTGTAGAGGTTTAGAGGCTGTGTGGTAAAGGAGGGTGTCTTTTACACTCCGTAAGGATAGGGAGAGGCTTACAGCAACAGTCTGCAGCCCGGCCATTCCCAGGCAGGAGACAAGGAAGGGGGCGGAGAGCAAGGGTGCACGTGATGTAGACGATTGACCTTAATATCAATACAAACAAAAGCTGCTCACCCACTTCCCAGGTGAGAAGGCCCCAGTGTCCGTCAGAAGCTGCTACAAAGCAAAGGGCTGCACCCCATCGTCACACCTCCCCCTGACTTACCCGCCACTGCAAGGATGCGTGCCAACATTATCTCCAACTAAGGGGTACTTTCTGACTTTCTGACTTTCTTTGCAGTCAGTGTTAGGGCTATCAAGACACAGCAAGAAAGAGACTGTGTGGCCTCTGCACTGCCCACAGGCTTAAAATATGCTGTATGGTTAGCTCTTAATATTATGCCATTTGTACTTTGTTAGAGTGGGAAGCTGCGGCCTGGTCTATGAAACCAGCTACTTTGTAACCGACACCAGAGCTAAGAAAAGTTCCAGATATGAAGAGTACTTTACAAAAGTGTCAATCTTCAGTAGATACAAAAGTATGCTTACAACCAACTTATCTCCAAACAAATGTAATTTTACTATCTCCTTCCTAATTGATACTGCTTCCATCAACTTCAGTTATATTGCTCTAGTTAAACTTTTAGTTAGTACTTTGAATACATATAGAGAATGAAGCACATGGTCTTGTTTGTGAATTAGTGGAATTGGTTGGAAATAAATAAATCTTTTTTTTTAAAAATGTTGTTTATCTTAGTTTGACTTAATTATGGTAAGTTGATTCTCTACAAGGAGTTGCCTATTTTTTTTTTCTTTTAGAATATCCATTTCAGTAGGGGACAGGTTTTTAAAAACTAGGTTTTAATTGTACTCTGAATTTATTCATTGTCTGTTATTTTTCCCCAATTTAATTTTAGATTTCAGTAATTTTGTTATTCTCTATCTTTCAATAATGTATTGTCTCTCTCAGCTAATAAAATTTTCAATGGACCAACTACATGAAAAAAAAAAAAACAGACAAGCAACTAAACCTTTACCACTGACAGTTGGAGAAGTCTACTTACTAGCCAGGCAGTGGTGTGCACACCTTTAATCCCAGCACTAGGGAGGCAGAGACAGGTGGATTTCTGAGTTCAAGGCCAGCCCAGTCTACAGAGTGAGTTCCAGGATAGCCAGGGCTATACAGAGAAACTCTGTCTCAAAATAATAACAACAAAACAACAACAACAGATCAGAGGAACATAAGACCAAGTGTGGGTTTTTTTACTCAAGATTTCTTTATTCTTATGGATGTGCATATTGCTTGACTGACGTTCAGAAGAGGGTGGCAGATCCCTGAACTGGAGTTACAGTCGTGAGCTACTGGGAATAGAACCCGGATCTACTGAAGAAGCAGCTAGTGTTCTTAACCACTGAGCCATCTCTCCAGCCTTTGAGCTCATGTATGGATTCTGCTCCTACCTACTGCAGAACCTTAGGGAAACTACCCCTTTAAGCCTTCGACTCTTTCTCTGCTCCGTGAAGATTAATACTTTCCACAGAGTTGGTCAGATGATTTTATCAAACGAAATTTCACATGGAGAAGCTCCCTATTAACTCTGGGTTGGGAGCAAATTCATGACCACCATTACTGTACTGAGTACTTTTGCATGCTGCTATCAGATTCAACCTCCTCCATAATTAATAAAGTATCAGAAAATATTCTTAACCAGTTGTGGTCATCTAAACCGAAAGAATAAATGATTACCCCCAAGCCATTAGCCCCAGCCTTCCTGGCAAGTGGCCTCTGGTACCAGAAACCTAGTCTCTTTGGCAGGAGACTGCCCTAATCTCCTAGCCCACGCCCACTGGTGCGGGCCAATAGGAGCAGCCAGCCAATGGAGTGTGGCAAGCAGAGCTGCTCAGCGGAGGCGGGGTCAGCAGGAGAGTACACCAACCCACCCTCGGTATACTTGCTTGGGGGCGGGGCTATTACAGAAAGGGCGGGGCCAACCCAGAGAGGGCCCAGTGAGGGAGGGACTAAGCTGCTGGTGGGCAGGTCTGGCGCTGTGGTGCAGAGTATGCCTGGGAACTGGAAAGAATTGTAGTTCTGTGGTCTGGGTGTGCAAATTAGCACATTCACCAACACTGCACGGGAATTCCTATTTTCTCCACTTCATTGGCAGTATTTATTTTACCTAACCTTATTTGAGGGGTGTTGTAGGTATTGTAATTGGGCTGACATCTCCTATTGCGACTTGGATTTATTTTTTTCTGTTGGCTAACGAGACTGATCGTTTTAAAATGGATTTGCTGGCATAAGCATTTATTTTGAAAAGCGTCTATTCAGATCATTTATTTGCCCCCTCTCCTTTTCACATTGGATTATTTGCTTTGTTTGAGGACCTTATGTATATCTGATAGGAATCCTTTGGTAAGCAGCTGGCAAATATTTCCTAACGGCAGCTCTGTTGTTTGCTTTGAGAAGCTTTCTGGCTTTCTGTAATCATGTTTTCTCTTTCGCTTCCTGTATATTCCAGGCCACCCTTGAATCCATTGTCTTTACCTGCATCCTGAAGTGTTTCCCCGTGTTTTAAACCTTGCAGTTAGATATCTGGTCCTTGTTAGGTTTTGCACAGCACTACAGATAAGAGTCAAAGTTCTGTATTCCTCGTCTGGATGTACAGTTTCCCCAGCACCATTTATTGAAGGAGGCCATTTTTCCCATGCTCTTTTTTGGGTACTTTTGCTAAGAAATGGTGGCTGTGGGTGAGTAGGTTTTGTAGGTTGCCCTGGTGCTGTTTTCTGATGTTAATTTTGCTTCTTCAAGAGGGAGTGCCTTGCTATGAAAAGTCACTCACATACTCAGATATCATGTGAATCTTTTGCCCATTTTTACTGGTCAAATAAAAGCTAGAGCCTGTGATTGGCCAGTGGAAATAAAAGGTGGGACGGGAAGTCTGAGAGAGAGGAAGACAGGAGGAGGGAAGGAGAGGAAGATGGAGCAGAACCACGTGGCTGGGAGGAATTGCAAGCAGCAAGGGTCTCCTAGCTGGGCAAGAGGGAAGTGTGGTGATAAAGCTGCCCAGTCTAGACTCACAGCTTATAAATATAACAACAGGATTGTGTGTTTTTATACAGGCTTATTTGGGGTGGAAATTAATGGAACAGATAGGTTTATTTCTGTTTTTATGTTGGTGTTGGTGACTACAGCTCTTAGTGCTGCTCGAAGTGAGGCATTATACAGACCTGGAGAGACGGCTCCACAGCTGAAGGTGCCTGCCACTCTTGCAGAGGACCTGAGCTCAGTTTCTGGTACCCACACCTCAGAACCCTAAACCTCTAATTCCAGCTCTGATACCGTCTTTTGACCAATTCAGTCACCCACAGACAGAAACACGCACATCAATAAAAAAAAAGAAAAATCTTTGAAAAAGCGACTGCTTGGGCAGCTCTTTGGTGTTTCTTTACGTTTTTCAGAATTATCTTCTCTACTTCTTTAAGGATGCCATGGGGATTTTAATGGAGGTTGCATTAAAACAAAGTTACTTTGGGTAATACAGGTTTTTTTTTTTTTTTAAGTCAGTATACATTCTCCAGTTCACACGTAGAGGGATTCCGACTTTGCATAGGTTTCTGAGTATGCATCTCATTCAGTTTCTTTTGTTGTGTTTGTTGGTGTGATTTGTATACAAGCCTTCACTCAGTCTTCCTCCTAGACTTTTGGATTCTGCTCTTCTCAGTTCTCCCTTTTCGTCCTCTCCTACCTCAGTCTCCTTTTCTCTCCCTCCCCCTGTTTTTTGGGGTAGCAATTGTGAATGGGATTATTTTCACATTTTTTTCTCCTCATAATTCTTGTTACTGGAATGAAAATTACTGATTTTCACATGTTGGTTTCATAACCTGCAACCTTACTGAATTCATCCCTCTTCATAGTCTTTTGGGAGAACCTTCATGTTTTTCTACAAGTCAGGATAGTTTGACCATCTCCTTTCCTGTTTATATGCCCCTCCTCTTGTTTGCTGCCCTAACTGGTAGGCTAAGACTCCCCCGTGTCTTGATTAGGGATAGTGAGAGTAGATTCAGCAGTTGTCTCTTCCAACTCTCAAAGGAGTGATTGCATCTTTCAATACTTAGTGTCTTAGTCATGGTTTCTCTTCCTGCCCAAACATCATGACCAAGAAGCAAGTTGGGGAGGAAAGGGTTTATTCAGCTTATACTTCTACACTGCTGTTCATCACCAAAGGAAGTCAGGACTGGAACTCAAGCAGATCAGGAAGCAGGAGCTGATGCAGAGGCCATGGAGGGATGTTACTTACTGGCCTGCTTCCCCTGGCTTGCTCAGCTTGCTTTCTTATAGAACCCAAGACCACCAGCCCAGGATGGCACCACCCACAAGGGGCACTCCCCCCTTGATCACTAATTGAGAAAATGCCTTACAGCTGGATCTCCTGGAGGCATTTCCTCAGACGAGACTCCTTTCTCTGTGATAACTCCAGCCTGTATCAAGTTGACACACAAAACCAGCCAGCACACTTAGTATGATGTTGCCTGTGAGCTGGTCATATCTAACTTTATTTTGCTGAAGTATGAGTCTTTGACCCTTAGAACTTTGTGGGCCAGGAGTGAAGGCCCACACCTTTAACCCCAGCTCCCATGAAGCAGAGGCCGTAGCATAGCAGAGTTGGACCTCAGGTTAGTATAGTGAGTTCTAGAACACCTGTGGCTATGCAGTGACACCCTGCCCACACAGTAAATAAATAAATAACTTTCATTTCATTCTTTCTTGTGTTTTCTATTTCTCTGTTAAATTTCCTATCACACTGTTCACAGGAAACACACATCATATCCTTGTCCTCATTACTCTCGGATAGAGCAGCAGCTTTAACGTCCTTGCGCTGGGCACAGAGGTGCCAGGAAGGCGAGCTGAGACCATTTAACGTCCCCTGCCAGGTATGGAGGGGTCAGGGCAGAGGCTAAGAGAGCTAGAAAGCGAAGCTGCTGTCGGTTAGCTGTGTGCTCAAGGCCAGCCTGGGCTACATACAGGTGTGCCTGACAAAAATAAATGAGAGCCACCTGACATGTTCCCTCTTGAGATTGGCATTTGTTGATGCCATGTCCTTAGAAAATCAGTCCCACTTTCCCGGTTGCGTGTGTTGAGAGGCATTAAACTCTACCCCGGCCCTTGTAATACAACATGCCTTAGGCTCTGGATCCTATCGTAAGCCTTTGAATAAAGTTTGAGTGAGAAACCAATTTAGGCTGTGCTCAGGTCCCGATTTCTACCTAGTGTATGAAACTTTAGAAAATGGAATTAACCATCCTACGTTCTAATCTAATTCAGCATGCTCTTGCATTTCATTTTATTTTTTTTTTTAATGCTCAAAATGCAAACCAGCGAGCACGATCAAGTCTTCAGCAGAAAGTCCCACACCCACACAGTTCCATCTGAAAAACTCAGAAAAGGAGACCACAAATTCCACTGACATTTTAGACCATTTAATAGAGGTATCTCTTGTCCATGTGGCTTTAGTTCAACATAAATACAGCATTTTTTTCCCTCTGGAAATGTGACCTGAGCTGGAAATGGGATGGGAACGGGAGATGCGTGGGCTCACAGACTCTGGCCATGAGTCCAAGGGAAGAGTCTGGCGGCCCTTCAGGGCTCAGGCCCAGGGCAGGAATGAGGGAAGACGCCTTGCAGGTCAAAGGCTCTGCTCAGGTCCAAGGACTGCACCTGTGAGCCTCTGCTCAGCTTGAGATTCCTCACACAGCCCCGGAACGGGGCCCGGCTGCTCAGGCAGTTCTGTTTGACGTGGGCTGTTGAGAGAGAGAGAGAGAGAGAGAGAGAGAGAGAGAGAGAGAGAGAGAGAGAGAGATGCTTAGTTTTGTCGAGATAGGGTAATTTGCACGTTAGAGACAAAATAATCTCGAGCGAACCCTCAAATCAGAATGCTTCCCAGTGAGAAACTTGTATGTTATGCTAAATTTCCCAAGAAAGTTTAGGTACAATACTTCCTTTTTTTTCCGTTTTTTTTTTTTTTTTTCTCGAGACAGGGTTTCTCTGTGTAGCCCTGCTTGTCCTGGAACTCATTCTGTACACCAGGCTGGTCTTGAACTCAGAAATCTGTCTGCCTTTGCCTCCCAAGTGCTGGGATTAAAGGCGTGCGCCCCCACTGCCCGAGTAGGAGCAAACCGCTTATCTAAAACGGTAGGAGTTGTCATTAAACTATGCATTGATCAAGCCCTACCCCATGATCCTTTGCGTTCACACCTCGCCAGGACTGAGCCTCCTGTGTAGATACATAGATCAAGGAGTCACACATACCAGGATAGCCGCCCACATAAATGGGATCGTTGGTGTCTGCCGAGGTGGAGTGGGTGTGTGGGCTCTCGGCCCTAACGGCATTCCCATCCACGGTCAGGACAAGCCGGTGCTTGCTTTTCTGGGCTAGGAGCTTGTGCCACTTCCCATCGCAGAGAGCTCGGGCCGCTCTGGGCTCGTAGGTGGCCGTTATCCTCCCAGCACCATTGTTGACGTGAAATAAGACCTGGACAACGCAAATACTTGCGTGAGTTTTTCTGAATTGGGGACCACTGCCTGCTTGCACTGAACCTTTGCCAGGAGCCCAAGAAGCCATGGAGCACAGCACATTCGTGAATTGTTCTCAGAGAGGAGGACCGCACCAGGAGCACTGACCATGGCAGACAATGATGGTGGAGAATCACCTCCTGTAGGACCGGGACTCCATCCTGGCCCCCACAGTCCTGAAATCAGTGCTCCATTCTCGGGGCACTGCAGGACATTTTCAGGAGCTGGCAGTTTCCCCAGAGGCTGAGCCTGGACTGTACCTGTGCACGGTCACTAACTCCCCTGACCAAGCACAGATGCTCCTCAATGGTGAGTGGCGAACAGAAAGCCAGGGCTTTGCACAGGGCAGAGAAGGGTTCTGGGTTGAACCAGAACCTGCTCACACGTTGGAGGTCTAACCTCTAGCGTCTATCAGGATACGATGCTATTCAGATATGGGGACCTTAAGGAGGTCGTTAAGTTAAAAACAAGGTCACTACAATGAACATTAACCCAATCTGTGTCCTTATCGGAGGCATCAGGACACAGACACACAGAGAAAAGACAATGTGAAGAGAAGATAGCCATGCACAGGTCAAGGAGCAAGGCCTGAGGAGAACCCAACCCTACCAACTCTTACACGTCCAGCCTCCTGAGCTGGACAGGACAGTTTTGGGGTTACAGCTCCAGCACTGCGTGGTTCTGGCAGCTCAGGATGACTGAGGGAGGTGAGCATTTCAAGCATGTCATCCTAAGTTTCCCACGCTGCCGACTGTGGAAATAAGGACATGATTGCGCCAAGGTATGGCTGACGGAGAAGGTCAGCCAGACGCATGTGGGAGAGTCAGAGCAGACAAAGTAGCAGACTAAACATGACCAGTAGACTGAACTGGGGGGAGAGAGAGTGGACACATGGCCGCAATGACAGGGCCATATAGGAACCAGAAACTGGAGGAAGGGAAGCCCCTGGGCTGGGGATGTTTAGGGAAGGGGTGGAGTGAGAGGAACTGAGGGGAGACACAGACACCGAGCGAGCCTGGGGCTAGCGTGTGCTATGGTATGCCAGCAGGCGCCACAGTTAGCATTGTCCAAAGTTTCTTTCGGACCAGACACCCAGGAGACCCCTCTTTCAGAGCACACTGTGACACACTAGAGATGTGTAATCCAGGCAAAGAACACTAAATAAAGCTGAAAGAGAGTAAGAAGCAATACATAGAACACAAGAAAAAAAAGGTAAAACATAGAATACAATAGACAATTACATTTTTCACAGCTTTTATGCTTCACATAATCTTTTAAGATATTGCAGGAAAAATTATAAATAGATGTAGGTTTTTCAAGAGGATCTAAAGTATAGGAAGAGAAGGAACGCTGGCTCTAACCCACAGCACTGAGGTGGCGGCCTGGCGTGGAGATAGTGTTTGTGTTTGTTTGGTTTGGTTTTGGTTTTTCAAGACTGTATCTCTGGCTGTCCTGGAACTCACTCTGTAGACCAGGCTGGCCTTGAACTCAGAAATCAGCCTCCCTCTGCCTCCCAAGTGCTGGGGTTAAAGGCGAGCGCCACCACCGCCTGGCAAGAGGGCAGGTGACAGGCAAGGCAACGGAGCTTTGCCAGTCTCCCTGGACCCCACCCGAGAACGGAAAACACTAAAACCAAGCAAGTAAGTACATGGACTTCCAGGGAGCCTTCTCTTCACCCGGTCTCCTGTGTGTCTGTCCTGTGGTCACAGTCAGATCGGTTCACGGTGCACATTAGTGACCTCATCTTAACTGAGTTACTTTTTATTGACACTTATTTATTGTGTGGGTGCGTGTGCATGTGCCCATGTCTGAGCATGCAGACGTCAATGCTAGAATTGTGTTTTTCTTTCCTTCCGTCCCTGTGGGTCCTGGAGATTGTACTGATGTCAGTAGTATTAGCATCAGGCATGTGTGCCCAGTAAGGCTTCTCACTAGCTTCCGGTTGCCTCTTTAAAGCCCACATTAGATCAGACTCTCAGAGATGCTCCTGGGTAGGACTTGAGCATGTGGATTTGAGAGACACCGTATCTCTTGCCTTCCAAAAGGAAGGTTCCAGCATCTCACTCATGGCGATCTAGCCCATTGCAGGAGAGGGCAACCTGACTCCGCATCCATGGTGTCTGTGACTCAAGGACAGCAGAGCATGCATGCCCAATCCTCTCCGGCAAGGCAGCTCCAGGCTGAAGAGGCTGCCCTGGCAAAGGCAGGTGGGAAGGCTAGGGGCCAAGGGGTGGAGTGCACAGGGTCTGCCAGGAGTCCCCGCCCACTGGCAACAGGGAGACTCCAGGCCACCTGTGGCGACAGCCAAAGGTATGGGGACCACCTGAAGACAAGGGCAGGAGCCTGACTGAACCGTAGCCGTGGATGCAACATCCTGAAGAAAGCGAGGGACCTCAGATGATGCTCCATGTGCCTCTCGCCTGTGCACACATGGCCCCAGAGGGGAGAGAAGGGAGGATGAGCAGCTGCGGCTACCTTCTGTGGAGGAGACAACAGCACAGCGAGAGACGAGAGGCGGATGCCCTGTGGAAGGTGGCACCCATTTGGCTCCCAGCATGAAGGGGACATGAGAGGCGGAGATGCAAGAGCACCAGAATGAAATCATAAAGCACAAACCAAAGTGCAATATACTCAACCTGCCAAGTAACGCTCTGTAATAAGAAATAAATTCTGCTCTCCACAACCTGCCTGGACTCTCAGGGAACCACACTGCATGAACTTAGCATGCAACATTTCTAAAATGACAGAGGAGAGGTGGCGGCAGATCGGTGACTGCAGAGCATGAGGAAGGCGGGGCCGAGGGGCTGTGGTTACCAAGGGATACCATGGGAGGGGTCTGGTGGTAAGGCCATGGTTGCCGTGGGTCTTAGTGGTGACTCTGGTTTCATTTGCATATCGCAAGCTATGCACACGGGCAGGTGCACGCGTGGTCCGTCTTGTGAAGGCCTGTGGGTTGTGACGCTGTCCCGTGGGGAATTGGCGTGGGCTGTTACCTGACCTGACTACGAGAAGCCTGGGGGTGGGTGAGCGTGTGTGCATTCCACTGCAATCCTGTGCCACTCTGCTTATTTGCAAGTGAAGAGTTAAAAATGATCAGAAGAGACAGGGCATGCACGATATGGGCATATTACTCCTGGTAAAGTGCAGGCAGAAATGCCACTTTGATTCAAATATATGAAAAGACGTTACTCTGAACATAGCTTTTCAGGACGATCTGATTTTAAGATAGTAATGGAAATTTCCTTTGTCTCCATTAATGAAGTGGATAGTAAGAAACTTGAATCTAAGCAATTTCTACATTTCTTTCCTGCTGTGCCTCTGGCAGGGTGGGCGGGGCTTGCAGGTGGGCCACCTACCTTTCCGTCCACAATCTCCAGGCCAATGGCATCCACTTTGGCACTGCTGATTCCCAGGAGGACGCCATTCTTAGAGGAAGTACGGAACTCCAGTGTGATATTTAAATCCAATCGAACTTTGTAGCCTTCCTTGACTGAAAAACACAAGACAGCACCGTCATGGTGAGAGCCCACAGGCTGGGCAAGGCTGGGCTGGGAAAGCACTCACGGTACTGGCCAAGTTTGAGACCTGGATCTGGCTGCATTCCCACACATCCCCCAGGCTTCAGTGCTCAGAAGAGGAAACACTTTGATTTTTGTTTTTGTTCTAAGGTGGAACCTTGCTATGTTATCAAACTGCCACCAGATTTGCAATCTTCTTGCCTCTGCCACCTGAGTGCTGAAACTGCAGGTGTCATGACTAAGCCCAGACATAAAAACTGCCTTTGCAGAATTTGCTCAGTCACAAACCAGAACAGAGTGTGGCAGGGACTTCCTTCACCTCCATCTGTTCCCACAAGCCCTGGATACCTCCAGCTTGCTGGGCTTTCTGTGTTAGCGCCTGACTTTATTTGCACCTTGGAGGGCATCACTACTGTTGGATGAAAATTGGCACCAGAAGGCAGTGGTGACCAAGCCTGGGACTAAAAGTCAGACTGAGCGGCCCTTGTATTCAGGGCCTCTGACTCATCTCCAACCAGAGCCTTGGTTCTTCTCGGTCTTTCCAGGTTCTTATTTTTAAAGACATGCAATCATTATTATCATTCGGGTTGATATCCAACTTGGGATCCTCCTGCCTCAGCCTTCAGAGCATTGGAATTACAGGTGCACACACCTGCTTTTTAATTCAAGGGTCTTTATTAACCTGGACAGGGAATGTGCCCTACATAAACTCGGGCCATCTGCCTGGGACAAGACTGGTGCAGGCTTTGCATGAACAGTTAGGTACAGACCAGAACACCGAATAGACAAACATGGCCTTAGGCAGCCTCTCTAGCGGGGTCTTATCCTATCAGAGATGGAGCCACATCACCTCAGAGCACACACTAAACCCAAGGAGTTCCTTCCAGGCAGCTAATGGGCACATACCAAGAGCTGCATATCCACTTCCTTCAAAGAAAGTTCCTTCCTGGGCCACCGCATAGCACCTGTCCACAGCAGAGGCAGACGCGGGCCTGTCTTTATCCAGCTGTTGGCCATTGACCGTCACTTCCCCAATGCAGGCAGGGACGCTGTGGGTGATCTAAAGTGAGCGAGACAGGAGAGTAGGTGGGGCTGATGATGAGGCAGGACGCAGTTTTCCTGTGCCTCACTAAGCCTCCCTCCATAGCACACTTTATGACAGCGTCTAGGTCGCTAAAGCTTAACTGTGGTAATTCCTCACGTGGTCGCCCCCCTTTGCGCTCTCCATCCGGTACTTCAGGGACAACGCCCTGAAGAGTTTTCTACCATTTTACTATACAGAGTGATTCTCTCACTAATGCACACATACACATTTGTTGGGCTTTCCCCAAGTCGCTTCGGGCGGAGTGGCTTCAGAAAGGCCAAGTTTGTTGGCCACTAGGCAGGGAAAACTGAACTGCTCCAGGGGAGCCACACCACGTGACCTACGGATGATCTGTAAAGGGTCTGCACCATCTAGTGAGCCCCAGACTCAAAATCATTCAAACAAGAGCACTGAAAAATGACAGTCTTCCACAAAAACACAAGCCGCTGCTTACCGTCCCGATGTTCCTGGCCCTGTAGTGACCGGGAAGGCCTCCGAGGTACAGCTTCCCTTCCACATCCAGCGTGGTCGCATTGCCCACCACAGTCACAATGGGGGACTCTTGGCCGTCAACAGTCATGGACGCCTTTCTTTTAATGTATTCCGTCTTGACCTACACGAGATGAAAACATCCAGAATTTGCAAATCATGTTCAAGAGAACTTCAACAGAGATGTGCTTGGGCATGCGCTCCTCAGATCAGTGAGAGCCCAGACTAAACCCTGTAGGGTGGCTCTGCCTGTGGACTGTTGTGTCGGAGGATAGATTGAGGCTGGTAGAAAAAATGGAGAGACTCTACTGCAGAGCGTCATTCCTGGCCATCAGCAGATGCTGTGATGTGCAGCTCAGTCCTTACAGGCCAGTTGTGGTGGTGGTTTGAAGAGGGATGTGCCCCATAGACTCGTGCATTTAAATATGGAGTAGTCCTATTAGGAGGTGTGGCCTCCTTGGAGGAAGTGTGTCACTGTGGAGGCGGGCTCTGTGGAGGCGGGCTTTAGCTCTCACAGACTCGAGCTAGGCCCAGTGTGCCAATCCTTCCCCCGCTGCCTGGGGATCCAGATGTAGAACACTCAGCTGCTCCTCCAGCACCAGGCCTGCCTACCAAGTGCCATGCCTCCTGCCATGATGACAGACTAAACCTCTGAAACTGTAAACCAGCCTCAAGGAAATGGTTTCCTTTATAAAGCTGCCGTAGGCAGTCTCTTCACAGCAAGGAAATCCTAAGGTGCTGGTTTCTTGCCAAATCAAGAACATTTTTGAGACCTCTGATAGAATGATCTATCGCCAGCTGTTGGGCGTTTATTGGATGTTCCACACTGAACAAGTGTCTGGAGGAATTCAGGAAGCAGAAAAGGGCCCTGCTGACAAGGTGCTTATATCATTTGGGGGAGATGTCAAACCTAAAGACAATAAGGGGTCAAAATGGATAGATTCCCATCAAGAACGTGACATCACCGCCACGGACTCGGGGAGAAAGTTTGGGGCAGGTGGCAGGGCCTCCTGGGGACTTACCGTGTGCCACTTGCCGTCACTGAGCAGGGCGGGGTGGGAGACCTTGGTTCGGCCCTTGCCGAGGTCAAACGTGAAGTGCAGGCGACCCTCGTGGAGCTGCAGCGTGGCGAAGTCCATCTGGTTCTGATGAGCCACGTAGTAAACGAGGCCGCTGGAGGCGGAGGTCCGGATGCTCAGCTGCACCTGGAGCCTGAGGGGGGACAGGGACTCAGCACCAGCCACCAGGAAGGTCAGCTTCCGGTGGTTAAAGTGGCCTCCAGGATGCAAGCCATTGCTGCTCCATTCATGGCACAGATGGCTGATGGGAACTTTGTAAGACAAGAAATGAGGAGGGATTCCCAAAACCTTGAAATCAGGGCTAGAACCACATCAGCGTTGTACTACGTCACAGAGAGGCCCACTGGTCGCTGTGCTAAGTAGTTCAGGTGGACAATTCTGAAAAGATGACATTTTAGCTGAGCTCTGAATGACAAAACTGAGCCAGACTCCTAGGCAGGTCGCCGGCAACGCCTTCACTTGTTTTCCAACAATGCAGAGTATGCTATCGTGAGGGGCCTGAATTAGACGGCACCCTTGCCCAGGTCCATGTGGCACTGAACCTGTCTGGTATGAGCAAATTTGCTCGTTTCAGAAGCTGGCACCACGCTTTCGTCATCGTCTGGTAACGAGACCCTGAGGGCGACCTCAGGAAAATGCTTACCTCTTCCGGACCTCAGACTGATTGAGAGGGAGCACCAAGTGACTGCTTTGCGAGAGGCCAAACTGGTGAGCGCCTGCCACGTACCCTGGAGCCGGATCCACCGCACACAGTTCCTGTAAGAGGTGCACGGGGGCCCTGAGCCAGGGCAGCCAGGACCCCACTGACACAGCCATGTTCCTCCGTAAAGGAAGTGTCCCAGAAGCCACCCTGTCAGCTCAGCAGCTGCTACCACTGTGGTTTGACTCATCTGGACCTTGGTTCTAAACCACGTACCCCTCAGCACCTTTCTCCACAGAGAGAAATCTGAACTTTCGGCCATTTTCACCATTACCCCGGTTCACGTTCCCTCATAGATCTGGGAGTTCCCCAGGAGACTTCCTTGGGCCTAAGGGATCAGGAGGATGGCCCAAGGACGCCTGTGGCTGAAAGGCAGCCACAGCTGGGATACCACAGGGACCACAGTGCCCTCAGGTCTCACAGGCCCTTAAGTTCGCATGCTGGGTACAGGAAATGGAAATAAAACTGGGCTTGAAGGGCCCCGGCCCTGGCCAGTTGCACAGGGCAGCGCCTTTGGCAGTGCTGGCCTCCACATTCTCTCACGCAGGATCCCGGGACTCTTGTGTGGCTCAAGACAGACATATACAACCAGGAAACTAAACTGTCCTGAACTCTTGGGCCCTGCAGAGACGGTGCTGCTTTGGAATTACCACACACCATCTTCTGAGAAACCAGAAGGAAGGGAGATGACAGTCGTGGCCGGATTTCCCTTCACGGACCGAACTCCTGTCCTTGAACACGGAGGCACACGCAGTGACTCACTCAGCTACGCGCTTACTCCCAAACTTCCCCACCTAAATCTGACACGCTCTGGGGGCATTAGGGAAACTACATGGTGCGCTAACCATGGCTTGGGGTGCTGACCCCGAGTCACCCACAGACAACAGCTTCTGCCTTCTGCCATGCTGCCTGTTTATCAGGTCCTTAAATCCACTTCCCAGTCTCCAGAGACAAACGACCCTCGGATATTCCGCCACCTAAGGTTCAGCTGGAGCTGGGAGGCGGGGAGAGGGCACAGCTGGCAGTTTCCCCGCGCTCCCAGCTTCCGTGGCCTCTTAGGACTCTGTCCCACTCTCTCTCGGCCTCTCTCCAGCCGCCCTGACTCCCGGGTTCCCCTTGCTTCCTGGCTCCAGTTTTGGCGTTCTCAGAGGCTATCTGCCTGGGTCCCCTCCCCCTGGCATGTGGCTTTCTTCCTGACCAGACCTGGGTGATGCCATTGAAGGATGTCGTACTTACAGGCTGTGGTAGAGTCGGGGGCTCTGGAGGGAGTTCCCCGTGTTCTCTGTGCAGGCCCTGCGTGGGGTCCTCAGCCAGCAAGCATGTGTCCAGCTCGACTTGCTCAGAGCCAGTTGCGTGGGTGAAGTCCAAAAGTCTAAAAGGAATTGGAATGAAAGCGCCATGGAGCAGCTTGGAACCCAGTCATTTGATTAAAGTGGGTAATTAGAACCCATTTTAAACCACTGACTCATTGCTCTTAGGGTAACCAAGCTAATCAACCGATACGAGTGAGCACATCAGTTTTCTATTTGGTTCTGATTAAAATAAGCTTACGCCCCCTAAACCAGGATGTTCCTGAGCTCAGAGTATAGTCAAGACTGTCCCCTTCTGTAGGCTGGGCCCTCAGGTCATCGAGTCTCTGGTCCCCACCCCACAGATGGGGCGGCAGCTTCCACTTGACACTGGCTCGTTGCTCTGAGCTGGGCGTGTCACTGGTCTCTCTACGTAGTCTAGCCAGTGTCCCATGGCTGCCTGGATCTCACTGGCAGCTCCCAAAGCTGTACCTGACTATGCATTCCAGAGCCTCCTGACTTTTAGGGGCGTGAAGTTGCTTGGTCAGTACAGGGATGGTGTATATAAACCTACAGATACCCGAGTAAGGCTCTGCTCTTTCTGCAGAGTCTGTGCAACTCTATGCCTACTCTTGCTCTATTCAAGGGACTCCTAGAAGGTCACTTCTCAGAGAAGGACACAGTGACTGTGAAAGACCCCTGCCGCCTCTCAGGGTTACATCCTGATCATCAGGGTCCCCTTGTCCTCAGGAAGTCCCTCTAGCAGCCGAGCAAGGATGAAAGAGGGTCTCCTACTGCTGAGCCCGCTGTGATTTCCTGTAGGCAGAGGCTGGCCTGGAGGTTCAGACACAACGTTCCCCACTATTCCGATGTCACTGGAGCTTGGGAGAGAGGAAGGAACCCCAGCCACCTGTGCACACAATAATTCTCTTCTTCACCGAGAATGGAGACTCGAAAAACTTAACCATACAACTACTGTCTTGGGTGGGGGGGGGAAGCCGTGAGTAAGATGTGGCTTTTAGCAGTCCCGTTGGGTTCTCCTACAGGTACACTTAAGGATGGGGTAGAGTAACTGCCCACCATGCTTCAAAGCCCAGTTCAGTGCTCCACACTACACACACAAAGGCAGCCGATGGTGGTTTCTCTCTAAATACTATTTGATGGTCAGACCTGACCGCCACGTTGACCCTATGAGAGCCATTGGGAGAGACTGTCATGATAGGCCAAGGAGGTTCCCTTATGACTGGTGAGCCTGGAGAGCACCTCCCACAGCCAACTCAGAAGGCGCAAGGACAGGACGAGCCGGCCACACTCACTGAGCGTCGAGGACCACGTTTTTAATGCACCCGTGGAAGGAAGACCGCATCCGGAGCAGTGGGGTCCCCTTGTCCTCGGGAAGTCCCCCTATGTACAGGTTGGATATGTTGATCGTCTTTCCTTCTGTTAACGGACCCAGCTTCATGTCTACGGGGCTGTTCTCATCCAGTTGTATGGTGATAACTCTACCAGAGCAAAGGAGGAAAACGAGCTTTATGAGTACAGCGAAGGGCTCCATTTGTATACCTGATCCCAGCAAGTTCTTTTGGAATATTTTTTCCTACAGAAAACTTTTGGCATGGGATTGTATGTGAATCCAAAAAAGGTGGGAACTTAAGCTCAACATGTAACATCAAAGAGGAAAACCTATGAATACATCACCAAGCTTGACTGAGTATTAAAGATAAGCATGTGCATTCAAATATCTTTTTTCCTATTGTGAAAACACCCAGCCTGTCTCAGACACAAGGTCTGCAGTTGCAGATGGAAGCACACGGAACACTGATAAGAGATGGCATTCACTGTTGGCACAGAACTGCCCACCCAAACCGGCCTCCTGTTCACCACCACAGTCATCCAGTTTGTAGGGAGTTTATATCAGGCTTAGATAGAGGGAAAAGCTGAGGTTCTCAACTATGAAAACTTCACAAACACATCACTACAAACTAGAAGAGAGCTGACTCCGTGGTAGAGTTCCGGCACTTGAAACAGTAAGAACTATGACTGTTCATGACTTTGTGCCAATTGTCCCAATCACACTGGGTGTCAGTCAGTCACACTGTCAATCACACAGGTTGTCAATCACAGCAGGTGTCAGTCACACTGAGTGTCTGACAGGCCAAGAAGGAGCTTCCTCGATCTCATTTCAGCCTCCTGACCTGACACAAAGCCCCGGGAGCTAAGTACCTGCGATTCCTAACCAGGGAGATGGAATGTTCTCGCCCATCGCTGTAGGAGCCGGAGGGGGCGTGCAGGAGGGCCTTCCTCAGACTGGTCCCGTCCCCGGAACTGACGTGCACTTCGATGCGGCCTTCGATCAGCAGGATGGAAAAGAAGGGCTGGAGGGATACATTTTCCAAAACAGAACACATTACTAATTTAAAAAGCACTCGTATATAGCCGCTTGTAAGCAGCTACAGTAAACTCCCCACACGTCTGTGTGAGGAGAATGCTCTACGTCCGTGGGTCACAGCTACTGACCACATGTGCCTGAGACCCACTGGCCTTCTCTGCATCCTTGCCCAGGGCAGCCAGGATGATTCCGCTGCTGTTCTTGGTGGCGAATGTGGCCAGCAGGGAAGACTCTGGTGAGAGGGACTTGGGCGGCATCTCCAGGTAGCCGCCTCGCAGGAAGCTCACACTCTGGATGGGCTGGCGACAGAGGGGAGGAGAGTGCAGTTGGCCTGCTGCTGTGGGGCCACCTGCCCCCCTTGCATCTCGCCCACCCTCAGGCTGAGAGCTTGCGGCTTTACCATACCGGTAACCCCCCCTGGCACCCATAGAACCCCACCAGAACCCCGTGACCACGCTTGCTCCCCACCTCCAGTGCACAGCCTTTTCTCACGCCGTAGGAATTTCTCAGCAGGTCAAAGGTGGACCTGGATATCTCCAGGTTCTTGATACAGCCCACATAGCTTCTGCTGCTGACCCCTTTCCTGGAGGCAAGGCCAAGAGGACCATTCACACGCTGGGTCAGAGAGGCCTGGGAATCCCGCTCGACCGCCCCACGGCTTCACGTCATACCTCAAGGCCTTAGAGTGAGGCAATCCACCCACGTAAATCAGGTCTTTCTCCAGTCGATTGAGGTCGGACGCGGCTCCTGGAGTTTCTCCTTGCTTTGTCTCCTTGTCACTGGTGTCGTATGCATCGAAGACGGCTAGCAGTCCTAGAGGGAGGGGTGAAAGGGACAGTTAACACTGCATAAACCTCTTGTCAACACATCCCATTTATGAGGGCATGCTCTTTTAAATCCTGCACATTCTACTGGCGCTGTTCTTCGCTGTTCGGAGAACATGCACTGAAAACTAGTGCATAAAAGAAAACAGCATGAATCCAGTTCTCGTTTCCAGTCCTGCACTTAACAAGAAATACTGAAACCTCAGATGAATGGAATTATACTCTTCTTCCAGCAGTAGGCGGGTCCCATTGTTCCCATTCCATAGGCAAAGGCAGCTGTCAATCAAATATCACTCAAGAGTGCAGCTGTAGCCCAGTGGTGAGGGTGATGAGTTCTCATATCATTAAGGCCCGGCGGGAAGCTTACAGGGCATAATGACCACTGGTTTTGGAGTCTCAGAGGGGTGGCCAACACTACAGAAGCGCGCCCTGTGCGCCTACCTTGCTTCCGGTTCCGCTGGAAGGCGATTTTATACCAGCTTCCGTTGTTATACCGCCTGTCCGTCATTAGAGTGAGGGGTCCCGATCCCAGGTCCACCATCACTTTAACCCTGCCGCGGACCAGCTCGATGGACAGGAAGTCCTTCTGTGGAGGAAAGAAGTCTTCTCTGCAGATTTGTCTTTATCTCTAGATTTATCCCACCCAAGTTAGGGATAGAAGTAAACTCTTAGTCAAACTAGGGATTGTTACATAAAGTTAAGCAGATAGTCTGTTACATAAAAGTAAAAATGTACCCAGCAACTTTGTGGAATATTACCAAGAATTAAACTAATTGCTATTCATTGTTACCAAAATTGGTATATTAGTAGGAGAACCAAGTAGGCTGTTTCTGAAGATGGCCAGCATGTAAGACAAAACGGGGACCATTCCTGTAGAGGAGATTTCAATGAAGCTACTGTGGTGGCTCGAGAGATGGCTTAGTGGTTAAGGGCACTGGCTGCTCTTGCAGAGGACCGGGGTTCAATCCCCAGCACCCACCCAGCAGCTCACAACCATCTGTGACCCTAGTCCCAGGGGATCCAGTGCCCTCTTCTGGCCTCAGCGGGCACTAAGCATCCTTATGGTACATAGACATGCAGGCAGGGAAACTACTCACGCAGACACACAAAATACTAATAAAAACAATTTTAAAAAGCAAGGCCACTGGGGTTGCGCAGAGAATAAGAACTAGAATGTAACAGGAAGAATTTGGCGGACGCCTGTGCTCAGCTCTGTCTTCACGTGTTTCCTGATAGTTCTTCCTGAATTTGTGTTCATTAGGAAGCGATTTTTAAAATAGAACCTATGCAGCACGTGTGTGTAGATTACAGTTGTAAGAGCTTGTAGAAACCTTGGCTCAGACACCTTGACAAGATCAGGTTGGCGACGTTCCTCAGAGAATACAGAAATTCTCACGTAAGCCTCCGGCCAACTGCTTGTTTCTGTGGTTTACTCTCTCCTGAGGTGATGCTCTGTGGACTTAGGTGGTGGGTCCTTAAGAAGAGGATCGAACTGACTGACAGGGGCCTACATGGAGCAGTGTTTGGGAGCAGCACCCATGCTGGGAGAGACATCTCGGGCCTGCATTGGTCCTGGGGACTCGTTAGCCTGTTACTAACTCCCCGTTCACTCTCCCGGAGTGAACCTCCGAACCTCAGTTTCTCCTAGCGAGCCATGGCGGAAGCACCGCTCTGCTCCCAGGGTGCACTTTCTGCAGTGAACGGACAGTTGTTCACCTCTGGCAGACACAGGCAACCTCGAGGCAACGGTCCTGTACATAGAGGGCCAAGTGGCGCAGAGACTCACAGTGCCGTTCGAAGCCAGGTAGAAGAGGAGCCCGTTAGGGGAGAAGGTGCTGAAGAGGATGATGATCTGCGTCACGGTGGGCCGGAGCGTCTTCTCCACAACTGCGTACCCGCTTCCGTCGAAATGGAAGGAAGCGTCTTCGTTCTGGGAGCTGCAAGGTAGAGGCCATGAACACCCTCCACGCTCAGGAGGACAGAGCGGCTAAGGAATTCCCTCGTCCCAGGCCACGGGAGAAACTCGTCTCCATTGTTGAGAGTGAGGGTGAAAGGTAAGGCAGGTCGCAGCCTTGAACTTGTGAAAACTGGAGCGTTCCGAGATGGGACCAGCTCTGAGCACTTATAGACAGACAGGACGGTAAGAGGGGGAATATGTGTGCGTAATAAATAAGGATGTTCTAACATACATGGGATAATCACAGGCTATGCGTTTGGTATACATGATTTTTTTTTTTAAAAAGGCTGTGTCTAGATTTGGATCCTACCTCCAGGAGACTCCATTATGCATATGCAATCACATCCCCCCCCCAAATATTCCAAAATACAAATGTAAAATCCTAAACACCCTCAGTCCCAAATGTGTCAGAGAAGAGGCCACATTCAAGATGTATCCCACAAGGCATTTTTTCATGCAGGGCAAACCCATGTCAGCCAGAGCTTTTATAAGAGAGTTCGTGCAAGCAGCCATCACAGTAGGTGGAATTAGGAAAATGCTGACTTTATGTAAGAATGTCTAGCAACACATAAAAAGATGGATTAAGGAATTAACCAGTCTACTTAGCAATGTAAACCAAATATAATCATTAACCTGAGGAATATTATAGGCTCTACCAACAACCTTAACACTAGCAAGTGACACCAGGTAGGAGCACACTGTGGCCCTTCTGTCTCCTGCAATAGGCTGTGTGTGTTTAGTAGGGCATGTGTGAATATGTGTGTGTGTGCATGTGTGTGTGCATGTGTGAATATGTGAGTGAGTGTGTGTGTGCGTGTGTGCACGCATGTGTGAATATGTGAGTGTGCATGTGCATGTGTGAATATGTGAGTGAGTGTGTGTGCGTGTGTGCGTGCGCGCATGTGTGTGCATGTATATGTGCGTGTGCATGTGTGTGTGTGCATGTGTGAATATGTGAGTGAGTGTGTGTGTGTGCACGTGCATGTGTGTGTGTGTGTGCGCGCGCATGTGTGTGTGTGCATGTGTGTGCATGCGCATGTGTGTGTGTGCATGTATATGTGCATGTGCATGTATATGTGTATCTGTGTGTGTATATGCATGTATGTGTAGGGGTCTGGCTGAATGAAGATAGCCACTTTACAAACTCAGACATTAAGTGCCAATCTATGTATGTATTGGCACTAGTTAAAGTACACCCTATATAAAGAAACTCATAACGATCCCATTTTTATAAAGGGCTTGAGATTCACTGCATTTTGGAAACACTACAACTATAGCCCATTTGGGAAGTAAGGGCAGCCTGTATCAATAGCATGATAAAAATGAACTTAAAGCTCTGACAGCACCACAGCATCTATACCTATAGTGTGTGTGTGTGTGTGTATGTGTGTGTGTGTGTGTGTGTGTGTGTATGTGAACACACACATGTGGAAAGTGTCTCTATGCAGCCCTTGCTGGTCTGGAACTCACAAAGATCCACCTACCTTTATCTCCTGACTGCTGGGATTAAAGGTGTGTGCCATTACATCTAGCTTTATTTGATATCTTAACTTGACATTTTTCAAACATGTATGATAAGTATAGCCCCTCTAACTGTGGCTTTTTTTTTCCTTTTTAAAGAACATGTATTAATATCCTACCAAGCTAGGGTTGTTTAAAACCTTGATGAATATATTGTCAACATAGTATAAGAATGGCCAGCAGATGTGCTCATTTGGTGTTCAGTGAAACATATTTTCAAAATCCTAGATTATCTAAACCAATCATTCCACCTGCTCCTATAGCCAGCTGGGTTTCCAGTCAGGCAGAAGGATGACTAGGCCCTCAGTGAACACAGGATGACTAGGCCCTCAGCGAACACAGGATGACTAGGCCCTCAGTGAACACAGGATGACTAGGCCCTCAGCGAACACAGGATGACTAGGCCCTCAGTGAACACAGGATGACTAGGCCCTCAGCGAACACACAATGACTAGGCCCTCAGTGAACACAGAATGACTATGTCCTCAGTGAACACAGGATGACTAGGTTCTCAGTGAACACAGGATGACCAGGCCCTCAGTGAACACAGGATGACTAGGCCCTCAGTGAACACAGGATGACCAGGCCCTCAGTGAACACAGGATGACTAGGTCCTCAGTGAACACAGGATGACTAGGCCCTCAGTGAACACTGGATGACCAGGCCCTCAGTGAACACTGGATGACTAGACCCTCAGTAAACACAGGATGACTAGGCCCGCAGCGAACACAGGATGAATAGGTCCTCAGTGAACACAGGATGACCAGGTCCTCAGTGAACACACAATGACTAGGCCCTCAGCGAACACAGGATGACCAGGTCCTCAGTGAACACACAATGACTAGGCCCTCAGTGAACACAGGATGACCAGGCCCTCAGTGAACACTGGATGACTAGGTCCTCAGTGAACACGGGATGACCAGGCCCTCAGGGAACACTGGATGACCAGGCCCTAAGTGAACACACAATGACTAGGCCCTCAGTGAACACAGGATGACTAGGCCCTCTGTGAACACTGGATGATAGGCCCTCAGTGAACACAGGATGATTAGGCCCTCAGTGAACACAGGAAGACTAGGGCCTCAGTGAACACAGTATGACCAAACCCTGAGTAAACACAGGATGACAAGGCTCTCAGTGAGCACAGGATGACCAGGCCCTCAGCGAACAAAAACACAATAACTAGGCCCTCAGTGAATACAGGATGACTAGGCCCTCAGTGAACACAGGATGATTAGGCCCTCAGTGAACACAGGAAGACTAGGGCCTCAGTGAACACAGTATGACCAAACCCTGAGTAAAAACAGGATGACAAGGCTCTCAGTGAACACAGGATGACCAGGCCCTCAGTGAACAAAAGCACAATAACTAGGCCCTCAGTGAACACAGGATGACTAGGCCCTCAGTGAACACAGGATGAGTAGGCCCTCAGTGAACACTGGATGACTAGGCCCTCAGTGAACACAGGATGACTAGGCCCTCAGTGAACACTGGATGACTAGGCCCTCAGTGAACACAGGATGACTAGGCCCTCAGTGAACACAGGATGACTAGGCCCTCAGTGAACACAGGATGACTAGGCCCTCAGTGAACAAAAACACAATAACTAGGCCCTCAGTGAACACAGGATGACTAGGCCCTCAGTGAACACAGGATGAGTAGGCCCTCAGTGAACACACAATGACTAGGCCCTCAGTGAACACAGGATGACTAGGCCCTCAGTGAACACAGGATGACCAGGCCCTCAGTGAACACAGGATGACTAGGCCCTCAGTGAACACAGGATGACTAGGCTCTCAGTGAGCACAGGACGACCAGGTCCTCAATGAACACAGGATGACTAGGCCCTCAGTGAACACAGGATGACCAGGCCCTCAGTGAGCACAGGATGACCAGGCCCTCAGTGAACACTGGATGACTAGGCCCTCAGTGAACACAGGATGACTAGGCCCTCAGTGAACACAGGATGACTAGGCCCTCAGTGAACACAGGATGACTAGGCCCTCAGTGAACACAGGATGACTAGGCCCTCAGTGAACAAAAACACAATAACTAGGCCCTCAGTGAACACAGGATGACTAGGCCCTCAGTGAACACAGGATGACTAGGCCCTCAGTGAACACAGGATGACTAGGCCCTCAGTGAACACAGGATGACTAGGCCCTCAGTGAACACAGGATGACTAGGCCCTCAGTGAACACAGGATGACTAGGCATTCAGTGAACACAGGATGACTAGGCTCTCAGTGAGCACAGGACGACCAGGTCCTCAATGAACACAGGATGACCAGGCCCTCAGTGAACACAGGATGACCAGGCCCTCAGTGAGCACAGGATGACCAGGCCCTCAGTGAACACAGGATGACTAGGCTCTCAGTGAGCACAGGACGACCAGGTCCTCAATGAACACAGGATGACTAGGCCCTCAGTGAACACAGGATGACCAGGCCCTCAGTGAGCACAGGATGACCAGGCCCTCAGTGAACACAGGATGACTAGACCCTCAGTGAACACTGGATGACCAGGCCTTCAGTGAACACAGGATGACTAGGCCCTCAGTGAACACTGGATGACTAGGCCCTCAGTGAACACTGGATGACTAGGCCCTCAGTGAACACAGGATGACCAGGCCCTCAGTGAACACAGGATGACCAGGCCCTCAGTGAACACTGGATGACTAGGCCCTCAGTGAACACAGGATGACTAGGCCCTCAGTGAGCACAGGATGACCAGGCATTCAGTGAACACAGGATGACTAGGCCCTCAGTGAACACAGGATGACTAGGCCCTCAGTGAACACAGGATGACTAGGCTCTCAGTGAGCACAGGACGACCAGGTCCTCAATGAACACAGGATGACTAGGCCCTCAGTGAGCACTGGATGACTAGGCCCTCAGTGAACACAGGATGACTAGGCCCTCAGTGAACACAGGATGACTAGGCCCTCAGTGAACACTGGATGACTAGGCCCTCAGTGAACACAGGATGACCAGGCCCTCAGTGAACACAGGATGACAAGTCCCTCAGTGAACACAGGATGACGAGGCCTTCAGTGAATACAGGATGACTAGGCCCTCAGTGAACACTGGATGACTAAGCCCTCAGTGAACACAGGATGACTAGGCCCTCAGTGAACACTGGATGACTAGGTCCTCAGTGAACACACAATGACTAGGCCCTCAGTGAACACAGGATGACTAGGCCCTCAGTGAACACTGGATGACTAGGCCCTCAGTGAACACGGGATGACTAGGCCCTCAGTGAGCACAGGATGACCAGGCCCTCAGTGAACACAGGATGACTAGGTCCTCAGTGAACACAGGATGACTAGGCCCTCAGTGAGCACTGGATGACTAGGCCCTCAGTGAACACAGGATGACTAGGCCCTCAGTGAACACTGGATGACTAGGTCCTCAGTGAACACAGGATGACCAGGCCCTCAGTGAGCACTGGATGACTAGGCCCTCAGTGAACACAGGATGACTAGGCCCTCAGTGAACACTGGATGACTAGGTCCTCAGTGAACACAGGATGACCAGGCCCTCAGTGAACACAGGATGACTAGGCCCTCAGTGAACACTGGATGACTAGGCCCTCAGTGAACACACAATGACTAGGCCCTCAGTGAACACAGGATGACTAGGCCCTCAGTGAACACTGGATGACTAGGCCCTCAGTGAACACAGGATGACTAGGCCCTCAGTGAGCACAGGATGACCAGGCCCTCAGTGAACACAGGATGACTAGGCCCTCAGTGAACACAGGATGACCAGGCCCTCAGTGAACACTGGATGACTAGGCCCTCAGTGAACACAGGATGACTAGGCCCTCAGTGAACACTGGATGACTAGGTCCTCAGTGAACACAGGATGACCAGGCCCTCAGTGAGCACTGGATGACTAGGCCCTCAGTGAACACAGGATGACTAGGCCCTCAGTGAACACTGGATGACTAGGTCCTCAGTGAACACACAATGACTAGGCCCTCAGTGAACACAGGATGACTAGGCCCTCAGTGAACATAGAGCCCAGGGGCATCCTGACCTTTCTTCTTCAGCCTTTGCTTCAAAGATCAGGGTTGGAAATCTGGCAGGAAATCTGGTCAGGGTTGGAAATCAGGTAGGAAATCTGGTCAGGGTTGGAAATCAGGTAGGAAATCTGGTCAGGGTTGGAAATCTGGCAGGTGTCTCACAGGGAATGAAACCAGAAGATGTACACAAAATGGCTGCCCTTACTACAGTGAAGAAGAACCAACACCTGCCATTTAAATTGGCTAAAGTAGAGGAGCAGAGCCCTCACGTCAGATTTACTAAATGTAGGAATAGTTCTTGGTTAGGCATATGGCCTGAGAGAAAGGGATGTATCAGAGTTCAGAAGCTGTACTTACTTTGTTTTGCTTTTGTTTTTGTTTTGGTTTTGAGACAGTGTTTCTCTGTATAGCCCTGGCTGTCCTGGAACTCACTCTATAGAAGCTATACTTACTAACTGCACATTTAAAAGCTGTTCTTGCCAACTGCAAACCCTGTGTTTCCTTGCAAACACAGGATCAGGAACAAAACCCTCACATGCTCATGTGGAACTCAGTATTACATTCTCATTGGAAGACCAGTGATGAACACTGGAGCAGAGTTTCTCTCAGATTTATAATGTTTTACACATGCACAACTGCATGCTACCCAATGAGTGGGGGTGGGGTGAGTAAGAGAAGTCTGGAAGACACCAAACTTCAGGTAAAAAAGGAAAATTAGCCAAAGTCACCAAGGAAACCTTGGTAGATGGCCTCAGTCAGCAGCCTGAGAAAGTTATACACTCCAAACCTGGTGTTAGCGAAAGGCTGTGGTAACCGCAGGTCCGTTCATAGCCCTTTATGTCAATATAGTCTAGCTAACAGAGAATTCACATGTGGGGCAGATTACCTTCCAAAGCAGCCATTGCACGTCCCCTCTCTTTCGATGTAATTCCACAGGCCGATCGATTTGCCATTCAAGAAGGCCTCTCCCATGCAACCCTTAAAATGAGTAACCTTCACAGCTGGGGATTTCTGGTGCAAAGACACAAAAAGCAAACATATAATGCACACCCACAGGCCTGGAGGCATATATTCTCTAAATTGCCCTGGGAGCTCAGACCCATTGCCCTGGGAGCTCAGACCCAGCGCTTCAGATTCTAAGAGAACATTCTGTGAAATGGCCAGATTGCAACAATTACTCCTAAGCATGAACAGTTTACATTGTTTTCTGATCCTTGAGGGGAAAGCTGGGGTTAAGAAAGACCCTTGTTTATGTAGGTAGCCCAAGTTGGCCTCACACTCTTAGTTTGCTTGCTTGAGCTTTGGGGATGCTGGGATTAAAGATGTGCATGACCACAGCCAGCTCTGGACACTCTCCTAAGGATCCACTCAGTTTCTGGGGACAGCCGCTGTGAGTGCATCACCAGGCCAGACAAGGGGTTAGTAGCCTATAGGGACGTAGGCTGTCCTCCCAACGCAGTTCAACTAGCTGAAGTCATCAAACAGATACTGCGCCCTCTTGCTGAACAGTAATTAGCACAATTACCTTTAGAATTAGAAGAGAGATAAAGGGGCTTTACAGAAATGACTACAGATGTATTTGATTTCCTACTTCATCACTGGAAAAAAAAGAATGTCTAAACAGCAAACAGCACCATTGACTTCTCTTGTCTGAATCTTTGTGATTGAAAATGGTCCTTTACCCTTGCAAAACCAGCTAATCCACTCCACTGCTGGAATGAAAACTAATAAAAGCAGGAACTTTTGGGCTGTGCAGGATATATTTAACACTGAGCGTATATCAGCCGGGTGTCCTCTTCAGATGCCCTTCAAGAATTTTACCTTGATTTGACCTCCAAGCCCTCCGACAAACATTAGCGTTGAATTGTTTATGTCCAGAACACTCGACGGCCCAGGAGATTTGCTTGTCCTGATCGGTGGGTTCTCGGCTGCGCTTGCTTCCTTTACACTCAGGGACCCCGTGTTTCCAAACCTTGTGTCAGGAAGAATGGCAGAAGGAACTTGACACACACGCACAGCTGCCCCACCTCTCCAGGCTCCCCTCTGTAACTTCTACCTGCCCGCCTCATCTCCACCTCAGCCATTCCACCTCTCCTCTACTCCCCCAAGTCCTCCTGGGAGCAGCTCTTGGGAAACAGACAGTTCATCATATCTCTCTCCCAGACTGAAAGTCATTATTGAGTCCAACCACATCTAAAGAAAAAAAATTACTCCTTTCTTTATGACACTCTGAGCTTTTATGGCACCGATTTTAATGTAATACTAATATTTCCAATATCATCAACAAACACCCACAATACTACAGAAAAATGAAAGGAAAATTCTGCCTAAGACTGCTTCAATGAAGTTACTTCTAGGAAGGGCTTTAATAGGAACAATTTGACTTAGTATTTGAATTTTGCAACAATATCCTTGGGGGATGGTTTTATGAATGGTATGGAAGCATCACCTGCTGATAAAAAGCCTGTGGCCAATGAGCTGAGGCGGGACTAGGAGGTGGGCCCCTGGCAGGGAGCAAGGGGAACTCTGGGAGATAGTCAGGGCTGGAGATTCAGCCGGGACTCTGAGGAAGTCAGACTCACGAAATGGAGGAGAGTCAGTAATTTCTCTTGTGGAAAACACAGAATAGTTTAAGCAGGTTATATAAGTTACAAGCTAGTCAGGGAATAAGCTGAAGCTTATGGTCTTGGCATTTATTCATACGTAAATATGCTTAAGTCTTTATTTGGGAATTGGGCCTGGGATGGAAAAGCCCGCAGTCACACAAAACATTTCCCTTTTCCATCCTCCTCTCCTCTCCCCTTCTGTTTCTTTTCACAAACCCTCTTTTCTGTGGAAGGAGCCATTTTACAAGGTTGGTCACTTGGACTTTCTGAACATATTTTTTTAAATAATCTGGGGACTTGGAGACATGGCTTTGTAGTTAAGCATACTATCTGTTCTCACAGAGGACCTGGGTTTCATTCCGAGCACCCACATGGTGTCTCACAACCTTCTGTAAGTTCAGTTCCTGACGGTCCAATGCTCTCATCTGGCTGTTGAGGGCACTGCATACCCCTGGCGTATGTACACATATGCAGGCAAATACTTATACATACAAAATGAGAATGAATATTAAAAGTAATCTATACAGTTTTTGATCTTTGCTTCTGACAACAAAAAATATTCGTTCTATAATTTAAATGATTCATTCCTATAGTTAATATAAATCCAGTATTGTTTGTTTATAATCCGACTTTCCTAATGACTCAATGCCTGCCTATTAAATACATTACCGACACATTGTAAGATAAAATCGAAAGAAGAGAGATGCTGGGGACAGCCTGTGCTACCTGGTTATGTAGATGCTGTGCCATCTGTTGTTATTGATGGAGACATCTGGGAATTCCAACCTTGTGGACCCTGAGCCCAGGTCCCAGAGAAAGGCAACTTTCCCCCGCCGCATCTCCACTGCAAGAAAATCAGACTGGGGGAAGGAGATGAGGGGAGTGAGTCACATATTGCCGTTTACACAGTTGTCATCACAATGATCCCATGCTCTTCTGTCTATAAGGAATCACACCCCTGGGGCTGGGGCATGGAGATCCTGTGGCAGAGGGCAGCCCAGGCATTAGTGCTTTTGCAGACTGATGACCCACAATGCCTCTTAGGAAGTTCCCAGGAACGCTCAAAGGGGCTGTCACTAAGCCTGGGGAAGGTTAGGCAAGGTACTGGCTTGTTTCTGCTTCAGACGGCACCAGTGGGTGTGGAACGCATACCAAGGAGCCACAAAGTGAGCTTGGCTCCTTGTCTCTTCAGAAGACATCTGTGGTAATAAACGTGACTCTTAACATCTCCTCTAAGACAGTCCGAGGGCTTGCATCCCTTCTGATACAGCCGAAGGAGCAGTGGTCTCATCAAGGAAGCCTGTTGTCTGGGGACCATAGGTGATGCCTTGGCAGGAAGAGCCTGGGTGATGCTGATGCCCGGCTATCTGAAAATCGCCCTGAGTCCACCAAGGCACGATGCACCCATGGTATACCAATAAGATGGCAGATGGGGGCACTGATCAGAAACGTCACTTTCCTTCTCATGCTTTTCACTATGTGCATATTCCTATGTGTGTGTGAGTTCATGTGTATGCATATTAGCATAGCATGTTCACAAGTAGGGCAGGAGACAGCCCCATGGCCCCAGGTATCCTAGGTGCTATCTACCTTTTGAAACAGGGCCTCTGACTGACCTGGAACTTACCTAACTAGACTAGGCTGGACCACGAGCCCCAGGGTTCTGCCTACTATCCACCTGTCCAGCTCTGGATACAGGAATACAGGCACTAATGCCCAGGTTCTGTTTAAATGGTTCCTATGAACTGAGCTCAGATTCTCAGGCTTGCAGGCAAGCAGTTACCCTCTGACCCGTCTGCATAAACCGCAGGCAGTTACCTTTGCATTTATTTGACATTCGACTGTTGAGGTTTGTGATACTAAATGCAGACCCCCACACACCCCCCAAGACCTGCTTGTCTCAGACGTGAGTCTGCATGTACACTATGGCCCCAACTTATTTCACAATGGTAAATAAAGATGCCAACAGCCAATAGCTGGGCAGAAGAGGCATAGGTTTAGGTTTCTTGGGCTTGGGGGTCAAAGGGGACCATAAAGAAGGAAAAGGTGCAGGAGAGGAGGAGGAAGGAGCTTCCGTGGGTTAGGAGTCAAGAGAGCATGGTCTGAGGGCTGTCCAATTGGTGTTAACAGCAGCACAGATCGAACATAGTAAGTAATAACTCTGGGTTATTGATAGGAAACAGATTCGAACAACACAGAGAGTATCTTCCCAGCTTGTGTGTTGTTTAAGGCTTATTGTAAATATAAAGGTTCTGTGTGTCTCTCATTGGGGAACTTAAATAGCTATGGCGTAGAAATCTAAGGCTGAGATTTAAATATTTCTATAACATTTGACATTACAACCATAGCAAAGGTTTTCCCTGATAGAATTTAGTGATTTCAGGCTGGTCATGTTTGTGCTTTCACTAGTGAAGCGTCCACAGAGGGAACACCTGAATTCCCAAACACGCAGGGTCGCTCACTTACACTGCTGCTGCCGCCAAGGTAGAAGAGAAGGTTGTCAGGCTCCTGCGTCTTAACGTTCAGCATCAAGGTGTTATAATTGGTGGAAGAAATCTGGGGCTGGTAGGCGCGGATGCAGTCTCTGTCTGCAGACACGGCCACTTTGATCTGACAGGGAGAAAACAGCATCCCATGACTTCGTGACACATGGGGCAGTTGCCTGGGACATTGGGGATGCCAGTCTACTCACTCTGTGAAGTTTCCTCTGTGCAAAACTTGTAATGCTTTGAGCTTCACAGAGTGAGGCAGCAGACCAGCATGGGGATTCTTTTATTGGGGTGAACCATTTAGATACTGGATAGTCGTTTCAATTAGACTATGTTCTATTTGCTTATTTAGAGACAATGTATCACTATGCAGACCAGGGTGACCTTGAATTGAAACTCATGATCCTCTTTACCTCAGGCTGGCATTTATAGGTGTGTGTTACTACTAAAAATTAGGTTTTCTTGATTTTTTTTTTTTAAAGATTTACATCATTAAATTTAGGGGTTGGAGTGGTGTGTGTGTGTGTGTGTGTGTGTGTGTGTGTGTGTGTGTGTGTGTGTGCAGGACTACCCAGAGACCGTAAGAGAGCTTTAGAGCCCCTGGAGCTGGCTTACAGGCAGTTGTAACCAGCTCCTGACCTGTGTGCTCGGTTCCTTTCCTAACTCTGTCTTCCACAAAAACAGAAGTACTTTGTAACAGGTGAGCAAGTTTTCCAGCCCTCTAGGGCTCTCCATAGGTTCTTTTATACAGGGAAACTGTTTCACTCACATTAAGATTGGATACATTGTGCAGGGCAGTGGTGGTGCTCGCCTGTAATCCCAGCACTTGGGAGGTAGAGGCAGGTGGATTTCTGAGTTCGAGGCCAGCCTGGTCTACAGAGTGAGTTCCAGGACAGCCAGGGCTACACAGAGAAACCCTGTCTCGAAAAAAACCAAAAAAAAAAAAAAAAAAAAAAACAAAAGATTGGATACCTTGTTACTGTGGCCTCTTACCACCTGGCCCACAGGGAGTATTTAATGATCTTTGTTCAATAAAACTGCAAGAACAATATATTTACTATATCATTCAGGAAATAGCTGTTATGTGGTTATTTACTACATATTGCTTCATAATTATCTGTGTATAGATTTTCTATTAATTTCTCTTCTAAGTTTGTATTCGCCGTGGTATTTAGAACTACAACTTCAGCATGTTTCCTTGGTCTGTCTTTAAAAGAGAGGGAAGCCAGAGCCCATGAGAGCCTGCATCCCCTTCAGGAAGGGAAGACTCTTGGAGAGCCCAGAAGGCTTGCCTAGCAGGCTTCAGGAAGACCAAGCTGAGATCATGGGTTACATTGTTTCTTCTCTACCTCACACTGTGGCAACTGTACACTCTCTTTGGGAAGTCTTACTATGGTTTGAAATGAGTGAACTGGTAACTGATCCGTGGGTAGTTATAAAACGATTCCTCAACTTTGACCTCTCTAGTACTGTATGCATGTAGTGATGTGGACTTGCATACCATCTGTACGGATAGAAATTGTTTTCTCAGAGTCCCGGAGGACAAGGCCCATCCTACCCATTCTGAAGAGTATCTCCAGTATTAAGGTTAATCATTAAATGAAGAAATGGCATCACTAGGCTTACTGTCTTCCTGGCGTAAACGCTGAGTTGCAGGGTCAGGCATTAACAATGAATCCCATAAAGGAGAGCGCTTTCCTAAGTGAGTGAGTGAGATTCCAAGAAAAATGGTTTAAATATCTCGAGTTAAGCCTAAGAGGACATGGGTTGTTGAGATCTGGGCCTGTAGACGTGGCAGGGGACTTGGGGTGACTGAGCGCCATGCCCCCGACTTCTCCAGGACTTGCCAGTAGGAGCCCAGGCTTTGGGAGCTGTGGTATCAGGAGCCCCCGGCCCAGCTCACCGAAGCTGCTTGTTTCCGGGCCCGGCTGATCAGAAGCTTGATCTCCGACAGGTTTCTGCTCAGGTTTTCTTCCAGTGTTTTCAACGGCTTCAATCGGTCGAATAAAAGGTTGGCTTGCATTTCCATGTCTTTCATTTTTCTTCCAGCTAACAGAGCTAAGGGAGATGAGGAGGCAAAGGTTGGCAAGAGTTAGTTAGAAGGAAACGAGTGATAGGACGCAGGATAAGACAGAACCGAGTGAGCCGTCCCTGAGATATATGAAGAACACCCGGACAGCTTCCACTCCCTGGGGCCCCTCTCCTCAAATGCGAGTCAACAGGCTAGAACGTTGTGCATCCCCGTGTACCCAGCTCTCTCCCAGTCAGCAAGCTTCAGGCTTTCAACACTGAGAGAAGGGCCACAGACGTACTGGCTGCTGTGGAGTTCCGCAGAAGGTCGTTGGTCTCCCGGACTGTGGCATTCACTCTGGACAGCTCCTCTGATGTGTTGAAGACCCTCAGGCCCAAGCTCAGCACGTCCTCCAGTGTCTGCACTGCACTCTCGTTGGCTGCTGCCGCCAGCTCTCTGGCTTTCCTGCCCTTCTCTCTCATACCTAAAATAAAGGAATGGGCACGCGTGTGCTGCTGAAGACCCTGAGAAAGCCTAAACTACGTGCGTCATTTTACACAGAAACATGTGTGTTGAATGCAAAACAAGGCTTCTTGCCTTTTCATGTCAAAGGAGAGTTCACATTACATGTTCTACCACACCTTTAAAGAACCAATGAATGATTCGGATACTTCATTCTCTGGAACATGATTCCAGTTACACAGTGTGACTACAAAAGCTATGGTCAGTGGCCACGTCCTTAGTATGTTCTAGGGATGGTGAGCTGAAAGTACTTTTAAATTTTTATTTATTTAGTGTGTGCATGTGTGTACATGTGTGTTCATGTATGGTACACATAAGGTAGTCAGAGGACAATTTGTGGGAGGAGGTTCCCCCTTCCACTCTGTGGGTCCAGAGATGGAACTCACATCACCAGTCTTAGTAATGGTACTGGCAAACATCTCTCCAGGCCCAAACTTCTCTGTTTAGACCCATTCTGTAGGCCCCTCTCATCTTCTGGAAAGCCATTCTCCTCCACATCCTCTATGTCTGGATAGGAAGGTTCTGGAACTTAGGCTTGCAATCAAGAGGAGAGTGCCCACAGATGGGCAAAGTGGTATTTAGTCACAATGTGGACAGGCTACTGCAAGGGACCAAAGCTCAGAGAGAACATGGCCACAAGGGGAAGATGAGTCCTGCTAGTGGAGAAGACCTGGCTGAGGATGTCTACCTCAACTGGCTGAGACTTGAGAATGCTTCAACACACACAGCAAAATATTCATTCTTGAAAAAAAAAAAAGCCATGTCAAGTATATAGCTACCAAGACAGGCATGTGGCACATGCCTACAATTCCAGTACCAGGAAGCAGGCACAACGCCATCGTGAGGTTGAGGTTAGCCTGGGCTACATGGTAAGACACCCCCCACCACCAGGCAATAAAGGAGAAAAATCCCCATGCAGTCCTTCACTCTTCTCTTAACCTCTCTGTAAGTTTGAGTAAAGAATGTTTATTCTAAAAGAATGTTTTACTAAAATAGATGAAGGGTCATATTCCTATGGGTGATCAGAAGGGGAAAAAGAAAGTTCCAGATAGAAGAGCAGCAGGTGAAACTTAGAAACACATCATGGGATGTCCCAGACACACAGCGCTCAACAGCATAGTTCATTGAGGTTGTGACTCAAGACTCATTTAAAGCCTTGGAGAAGTTGTGTTTCCAAATCATCAATATTAGCAATCAATAGGCTGATTTTATACTGTTCTTTCATCTGATGGAGGAAGATCATGCCATGAGAAGTCTTTAATTTTCCATGTTCACAGTGAGCGGATCCAGCACTGCCTCCACAGCTGGGCAAGAGCATTCTCTTTTCTCTACACTTGGCCTCCTTGGAAGGCCCCTATCTCCTCAGTGCTGTGTCAAAGCCATTTTGAAAGTCAGCAACTAAAAGTGTTGGCCAAAAGTCACTTATTTTTTAAAAGCACTTTTAAGTAAAGTGGGATTTGACGTATTCATTGGCTTAAAAAAAAGTTTCGTGACCTTCACCTCTAAATCGCCTCCCTCCCCAAGTTGAGGCTTGATTAATCTTGGTCTAGTTCTAGATCCGCAGTTCCCAATGAGCCATGGGGCAGGACTTCCTCAGGCTCCTGTGAGATGCTTTTGCAATGAGAAGGTAAGCAGACCAGAAAACTCCTTTCTGCTTACCTCCAGGGCTTTCTCTAAGTATCACAAGGGAGTCATTAGCCTGCTTTGTAATATTATCCACACTCTCCTGGTATTGACTCATCAAATTTTTCATCTCGTCCAGCTTCAACTTAATGCCTATGAGAAAGGAAAAAGGGAGAGTTCAGGTCAGATTAGTCTGGTAGGAGGACACCACCTAGGCACAGCTTTATCATAGTCAGCCATCCACGGGACATATAGCTTCCTGCAGACACCTCAACATTGAACGTTTTCCCAGTGATTTGTAACACAATTCATCACAGACATGGGGGGGGTATTGATCATTTTGTCTATTTAGCTATATCAGTATCACTATCACGTGCTCTTAAATTTCATGCCCAATCTACAAAAGCACAGCGATGAAGGAATGCCTGAACGGCCTCATGTCAGGCGGTAATCTTCAGCCCATGCCGGAACCTGCCACCTCAAGGCTCTTGAATCCCGCTGGTGGTCTGACTCTTCATGACCCCTGACCTGTCACTTTGACCAATCAGCTCTTCTCTGTTTCCTCCACTGAATCTGGACTCATCCCAGTTTCCTTTAATTTACACGGCTGGATCAAAGCTTTTACAGTTTCTGTTCATAGTATGAAATCACATTTAGCATTCTGAGCCCATGACCAGAACATGGGACTTTAACTGCCAAAAAGTTCACAGTGTAATAAACTAGAAGGACCTTTACCTGTGCAAACTCAAGCCAATGCCTGCCAGCACTTGTGAGTTAGTGAGCAAGAATTGCATAGATCTAACATTGGGAGGACAGGGGAGGTTCTAAGCTGTCTCACAAACAAACAATGCCCTGGCACAACCCTTGCTTCAGACAGCTTTGGGAAAGTTCAGCCCTTGGTTCATGGAGCTAGGAGAGGGCCCACTGCTACCCTTATAAACTGCATCAATGTGAGAAGCATTTCACATACTAACAAAATTCCATGCCTGCACATTTTCTCCTACAGAACAGATTCTCACCATTTTATGACATGCTTATTGGATAGCTCTTACAGTCCCAGACTGCTGAAACTCTTGAACCGCATAGGTGTTTATAGAAAAGGAATTATCATTTATGATTTAATCCAGTGACATTTCAACAAGAGCCTATCATAGTTCTAGCCAGATGAAAAATGCAAAGATGTCATTAGTTATAACTTATTTCACCAAGAAATTGGGAAGTTTGAGGAAAAAAAAAGAGGAGACCCTGTCATCAGAGGTGATCCCATGCACACCAGGAAGATTGGCAGTGATGTCAACTCGAGTAATCCCTGGAAGTTGGTCACAGGAAGGCTTAACTACAGAGCACCATGCACATTTGAGTAAGCGGTGCCGCTTCACCAAGACTAGGAATCACATGACACTCACTTGAGACGAAATCACAATGTTAAGGAGATAGACACAGGAACCTTCAGATTGCTATAAGAAAAGAGAGTGTTCTCCCAAAGCTCTGTCACTGTGTGGGCACTCACCCAGACCATTCAGACACAAACTGACCTTGCTGCTTCTTCCTGGTACTGGCACTTTCTTTTAGAAATCTGGATGAGCGCTGAAGGCCTGCTTTCCCCCCAGAAGCCAGGGACTCCGAGATCTGAAAAATAGAGAGAGGGCAGCCCCATCAGAAGAGCACCAACCAAGCTCCAAGTAAGAAAGTCAACCTCAGCGCTGGAGATGAAGGTCTCTGAGAGGAAGAACTCAGAGAAATGTTTAAGTGTATAGAGAGGAGAACTGGCCATTATGCAGCTGTGAGTAAGAGACGTCAAGTGCTCACTGGGGCAGCGTCCGAATCGTTAGCACAGGAAACTGAGATTTCCCCGTGTGTTTAATAGTAGTTGTCAGTCTTCACAAAGAAGCAAAATTGACTGAAAACATAGAATGGGATGCTGCCGTGCATTTCTAACTCCCCCCAAGTCTGGGTCAGGGCTCACTGGAATGCAAGTGAGGATATTCAAGGCCGTACCGTGCAGCAGAGTGAGACCTGTACGCTCAGGATTATTTAAGAACTAAAGGGCATACGACATGTAAAAAAAAAATACAAAAATAAACAAACAAAACACCAATCGACCAAGCAGCGAAACAAATCACAAATGGATTTCACCAGAAAAGAATGTGGAAAAATATATATTCGAGCCACTGAGTATATGCTCAAAACCCTTCTAGAGCAGTGGCTGTCAGCCTTCCTAATGCTGTGACCCTTTAATACCATTCCTCAGGTGGTGATGACCCCCACCCTTAAAATTATTTCCATTGCTACCTCATAACTGTAATTTTCCTACTGCCAATGCATGACAATGCGAATATCTGTGTTTTCTTGTGGTCCAGGGTGACCCTTGTGAAAGAATCATTTGAACCTTGAGGCTTGTTCAAACAGGTTGAGAACTGTGTTCCAGAAGAACCTTCCATGGCACGCAGGAAATGTAAGATATGCAACAAAGGCCAGATCCTTCTCACCAAGCTTGTCTCATTCGCCGTCTTGTGAGCATCCGCAGCCAGCCTCTCGGCTTCCTCCGTCAGTGTCCGGATGTTGGTGTGGACATGCGCTGCACTGGTGGCGTTCAGAGACACGTTTCTTACATTTTCAAGGTCTCTATGGAATCAACATTATTTCAAGATGTTATTTAAAGGAACAATAGTGGACACACTCATGGGTAGAGTAGATTTCTACTAACCCTGAAAGCCTTCTAGTTGTTTTTCTTATTAGAAAAGAAGCCAGGACTAGCAAGCTGTGACTTCCTCTCTACACACATAAGCTATGACTGAAAAGCTGTCTGTCACAGCAACTCTACTCAGAAAGGCTTTTAATTAACACTGAGACCCATGATGGCTGTTTTTTATAGAGAGCCATACCACCAATCCCTGCTATCTGTCCTCCCCTCTCTCTGGTCCACGTTGAGGTGCCCCTGCATGTGTGCATTGTTCATACTCTCTACGGTAACCAACTTGGTAATTTCTAAAAGGCTGTCTGGCCACATGCAGGGGTGCTGGGGTGTCCCCTAAAGGCCATGCCCCAATTTGATGACATTCACCTGCAGGAGGATCAGGAAATATTTCAGTTGAGCGTCACTCTAACTAGCAGGCACAGTTTCGGAGTCTGCCGTGTGACAAGGGTGCGATTTCGCCAGCTCTATAAGGATGATGAACTGTGACTGTTGACACATCTTTGCCTGCTGAGGGAATCGCCTCATTTTCTCTCTGACTTTATTGAATTGCTCAATTCCCACAAGTAATCATTGTCACTATCTGTGAAACTCAACGATTTATCAATTAAAACTTATGACTATTTAATGTTGACTATCATACTTAAATTTCTTTCATTACTCTTTTACTAAACAAAGATTTTAGTCTAGCTGTGGGTGGAGACCACACATCCTCTTTTTTAGGAATGATGGGAGAAGCCCAGGCCCCGCCTCTGCTTTCTGCTACTGGTTGCCATGGTACTCACAGCCAGTCATTCTAGTACCTCCCTTCTTTTTCTTTTTTTTTTTTTCAAGACAGGGTTTCTCTGTGTAGTCCTGGCTGTCCTGGAACTCACTCTGTAGACCAGGCTGGCCTTGAACTCAGAAATCCACCTGCCTCTGCCTCCCAAGTGCTGGGATTACAGGTGTGCGCCACCACGCCCGGCTAGTACCTCCCTTCTTCCTCTACAGTCTCCTGAGTTACGTTTCTATCCCTTTGGCTATATAAACTCATGATACTTTCTCAATGAGAAATAGTTTCCCATTTTTAAATGTTCCTACCCCACTTGAACTTTTTGTATCCATCCTTTTTAACAAAGTTTAAAGAAACAGATCCACCAGTTAATTAACACCCCAAGATAAGCTAGACCTGCTAGCCCAGACTAGGGGTCTCAATAAGGAGGACCACAAATTCAGAGCTAGCCTGGCCTACACAGCAAGTTCGAGGCCAGCCTAAGCAGTTTAGTGAGACCTTGCCTCAAGATAAAAATAAGAGGATTATGGATACAGTTCAACGTTAGAGTGATTGCCTGGTGTGCATTTATCCCTTCATTGGTAACTATAATACACACAGAACACACACGCATACACATATACACCTGTGCACACACACACACACACACACACACACACACATACCTGTGCACACACACACCTATGCACACACAATGCATATACCACACATACACACACACTTGTGCACACACACGCACATATACACACACCTGTATACACACGCATGCATACATACCACACAGGCACACACCACACATACACACACACACTTGTGCACACACACACATGCACACACATGCACACACAGGCATACCTGTGCACACAAACATGCACATAAATATTCACAAGCAACACACATACACACACACCTGTGCACACATACACATGCACATACCCCACACGTACACACACCTGTGTACACACACACACACACCTGTGCACACATGCACACACACCACACATACACACACCTGTGAAACACACATGCACATACACACACACACACACTTGCACCAGCAGATAACAGATATGATTAGATGTGATATCCTTTAGCACTGGCAACGAAGAGACTTCTACGGGCAGAGTGTAGGCAGCCATAGCCTCCATTTGAACCATGGACTCCAAGAACACAAGGTCTATAGAGAACACAGCATCCTTATACAACGCGTGTGCAAAGCACTTGAGCACCATAGGTGTGCACAAGCTTTGATAGCCTTGCATGGTAGCATAGTATTCCGTTTGCATTTTCCCATCATGCATACATGCCTATGGTAAAGAAAACCGGTAGACACAGGAGGGAAACTGACCTGCCACACAAGTAAGATAGGAGTCTCAGTTTTACATGATGGAATAAAGGTTCACAGGAGAGAAGGCTCAGTCAGCAAAAAGCGTGCTTTGAAGCATGAGTTTCTTACTTCTATTCCTAGGACGCCATGTTGAAAAAAAAAACCCAGCCAATCATGGTGGCTTGTCATCCCAGTGCTGGGGAGACTAAGACAGACAGGGCTCACTAGCCAGCTGGCCTAGCCTGCATGGTGAGTTCCTGGTCAGCAAGACTACTTTAAAATCTGTGCTATATCAAAGGTTGTCCTATGGCTTTTGCATGCATCTACACATACGTGTGCACTCAAGCATAGGCACACAGGAGTGTGCATGCATGTGTGTGCATGCAAAACCAGCATAAAAGTGATTCAGCACTAACCAAGATGGCCATCCTCACCCTTTCGGAGGGTCAGCGAGCTCTTCCTGGATTGTGGAAACTGTGCGGTAGCCTTACCTGTCCAAGGCTTCTGCTGTGCTCTGCAGCTCGGAGGCACGCTGCTCCGCTCTGTGGACGAGGTCGCGGGCTCTTCGTTTGGACATCTGCATGACGAGGTCGTCTACGTGGCTCCTGATTTTACCGGCCCACAAAAGGAGCTCATCTCGGTGATGCTCCAGCTGCTGCGTGGAGAAATTAAAATGGACACACGTGACTACTTATCTACGAGTGTGCATGTTCCCATTGACGAGGCATGTGGGTGCTCTGGAAACGGCCATGGCTGTCGGAATTGTAACTTACTGTTAGCGTATCTTGTGCAGCAGCTGCGTGAGTCCTGGCAGCATCTACCCATTCTCTACCCTTGGCGATGAGCTCTGAGGTCAGATTTTGTTCTCCTTGAACATGCAGCTTTTTCTCCTGCATCAGAATCACCAGTTGAAGATATATTTTATATATATTAAGTTATAATGCATTCAATGGGACGTATCAAATATGTAGCCAACCTGGATATTGTTTGGTGGAATAATTTATAATTAATCAAATCAATAATGTACCTCTGGGATTTGGTGATGTTATTGCTCACGAGAACTTTATGGGGAGTTGGTGAGAGCATGGGTGTCTTCTAAGACAATTATGTAAATATTACATTATAACGCCTTCCATGCACTTTGCTAGATTTTTTTTCATGAGGTCTAAAGCAGTTTTGTAAATATAATCTTAAATTTTTTGTATACAGGTAATTCCTAAGTAACTATATTTACTTAGATAAGTTGAGACACTTTGGCAATGTGCTATTCACTAATTGTAAAAGAACTGAAGCCTCACAGAGAGACACAAAATAAAATTGAAAACTGTAATAATTATGATTTAAAAACACTATCTTATTCATGATTCTGGATTATCTGTGAAGCAGAAGTGCTTGTGACTTTATACTTTCACACATAAATGCATTTTAATTTAGATAATATCATTTTATTAAAACAAGAATCTTTCATTTGAATAAAATTGTTTTTAATTTTTTTTTTAAAGCACCCGCTTTGGATCTGAGCACCACCTGCTGAAGCCAGCTGCTGTCCACCAACAGGCCTGTGCAGTGCACTCCTGACTGAGGAGCCACCCAGACTCACCCTGAAGGCCTTCAGGTTGGCCTTGACGAGGAGCAGCAGGAGGTGGCCTTCCTGGGTCTTGCTCCCAGCCTCCTTAAGGAGCTCCTCGGCAGCCTGCAGCTCCTCCCTGTGGTTTGAAAGGAGGCTGCTGGCCTCCCTCAATGCCTTCAGCTTCTCCTGAGGCTTCCGAAACTTCTTCTGAATCCGTGTCAATAAATCCTTAGCGGCCCTGATAAACAGAAATGGTTTCCGCTTAGAAGTAGATAAAAACAAAGACTGAGTCCTCAGATGCTAACGAGGGATTTTTACACAGTCACGGTTTCTTCTTGGAACATAAATGACGTATGGTGACTTGCTTTGTGGTTTTGAGACAGGTCTAGGCCATGCTGCTGAGGCTGATACTGAACTCAAACAAAACAAAACAAAACAAAACAAAACAAAACAAAACAAAACAAAACAAAACAAAACAAAACATCTCCTGCCTTAGCATCCTTGTTGCTAGGGTTATAAATGTAAATCACAATGTTTAGCATGGATCCTGACTGCTTGAGACCAGAGGCAATTCTTCTTCTGCACCTGTGAGTATGTGTGCCTGCTCATGTGTGTCCCTGTGCTTATGTATGTGTGTGCCTGTGCTTATGTATGTATGTTTATGTGTGTATGATAGACTGAGTGTGTATGCACCTGTGAGAATTTGTGCCTGTGCATGTGTTTTGTGTGTGTGTGTGTGTGTGTGTGTGTGTTTGTGTATGTGTGTGTATAATGAGGGAAGGAATGCATGGACGACAAGCCAAACGTGTAGCTGAGGGCAGCCTTAGGTGCTGACCCGTACTTTGCACTGGTTAGAGACTGGTTCTTTTTCTTGTTCATAAACCAGGCAGGCTGACCTGCAAGCTTCCAGGAATTCTCCTGTCTCTGGTTCCTGTCTCTCTCTAAGAGCACTGAGACCACAGACCTGTGCTAATGTGCCTGGCTTTATGTGGTTTCTAGGGAATTTGAACATAGGTTTTCAAGCTTTCACACTGTGCTGGGTGATTTTATGTCTTCATGACACTGGGAGTCATCTGAGAGAATTAGGTCTTGGCTGAGAAAATGCCTCCATACGGTCTTCCTGTAGGCAAGTCTGTAGGGCATTTTCTTAATTCGTGATTGATAAGGGAGGGCCCAGCCCACTGTGGGTGGTGCCATCTCTGGGCCGGTGGCCTTGGACTTTCTCTATAAGAAAGCAGGCTGAGCAAGCCACCAGGAGCAAGCCAGGAAGCAGCTCCATGGTCTGCGTCAGCTCCTGCCTCCAGGTTCTTGCCCTGTTGGAGTTCCTGGTCTGGCTTCCTCTGGTGAGGAACAGTGATGTGGAAGCGAAGTGAAATAAACCCTTCCCCCCTCCCCCCTCCCCAGGCTGCTTTAGTCATGGTGTTTCATCACAGCACAGGTCATCCTGACTAGGACCCACAGCAAGCATGTTTACCCAGCAAGCCCTCGTCTAAGCTGTAACCGCTAAGGTTACAGCAGGATTAACTGTTACTTAGGTGAACAAACTGTCTGTGGTCACAAACTTCCCTTCACATTATTAATTGTTAAATTAAAATAAGCCACCTCAGTGAAGCTGGACCTGGGAAATGGTGGCTAGATTCTGTGTTACCGGTGGCAACTGCACCTGGGCTAGAGACTGACAGAGGAGGGCGACTTATTTGTAGGGCAGAAAAAGCCTTGAAATTCAAATCGCTTAAAAGATGCAATCTGCACCATTAACAAACACAGGGTTTAGTAAGTAAGAAAAACTGTCTTATTATTTTTTCATTGTTTTTGAGATAGGATCTTAATATGTTGTCCTGGCTGGCCTGGAACTCACTCTGGAGAGCAGGTTAGTCACAAACTCAGAGAGATCCATTTGTCTAGCCTCAACCCCATCTGTCTTTGCCTCCCAAGTGCTGAAATTAAAGGCGTGTGATACTGTCCATGTAGAAGACTCTCCTCTCTCCCTTTCTAAATGTTATCAGCGGCCTCAGACATGTGAACTGGGTCAGTGACATCCCAGGCTTAGCTTCTTGTGACGCCGTGTAGAATAAACGGTTTCCCCTAGATTACTGTTCTTTGCAGTCCCATGAATTGTCAAGCAGATTCCACAGGGACAGCATGCTCAGGCTAGCCCCAGTCCGTCCACTCCCTAGGAACTCTCCACGCACAGCAGTGCACTGAAACCGGAAGATCCCGCAGTAAGGAGCCCGCCCCCTTTTGCTCCACGCTGCTCCTCCTACACTCATCTCAGAACACAGTTCTCTATTGAAGTTATCTTTGAGCACCCGTGTGGACACCAGCATGGGAAATGGTTCACTCAGCTGCCAGGGATCATCTGCACTGTGTAGAGACAAGGTCCCGTGGCAAGCTGGAACGAGCTGTCTTCAGCGAGGCCAGTGGGCAAGGGTAAGCATCGCCACACTCCTCCAACTGATTAAGACAGTGAGTGACTCCCCTGTGCAAGCCAGGTGATTTAGGACAAGCACCAGTTTTCCTGCTGGAAGTCTGGCATTCAGAGGAACTCTATGGACGGCCATCACCCAGTAAAGCCTCAGGTGCTGAATTTCTAATGGCTTCCCCAAGGCAGATGTATCACCTGTACTGCATGGTCCCTGCTGGGGAAACGGTGCTGGGGGGAAGCTCCCATGTGGTCCTTCCCACATATCCTCTCTGACTCCTTCCATCTCGTTTTCATCTGGCTGCACATCCTTAAAGAATCTTGGCTGTAAATTCAATTACATCCTGGGAGCTGCAGTGAGCCCTGAAGGTAATAGTGAAAGTGACTAGTATTTGTGCCAGCAGACTCAGGCACCAACTATGAACTTTACAGTGATTATAGTTGGGTAATGATAAATAATCCCAAAATAATCCACGTCATTAGGAGAGAGATTACCTATGGAAACTAGAAAGTAGTGGCTACAAAATACACTTTGAACTCCCCCATCATTTAAAATAGAAGCCCCTTTCATCATAACCTTACTTATAGATAGAAGGAAGAAATATAGATTGTGACTTGCAGCTTTATTCCAAACAGAAAGAGAGCCCCAGGCCCCAGAGGACCCAGTCAGCACGCGGGTCAGGGGACAGGGTAGGCAGAAGGAGCGGCTCTCCTTTCCATGCCTTACATCAAATGTACACTCAAAAATGGACTTTTCCTAGGTGGTCTGGAAGCTCGGGTGGGCACAAAGACTCGACTGTTTCCCGGGGTGCCACCAACTCCTGGCACCATGTTTGCACCTGGGGCTCAATCCTTTCTGTTGAGTGAACGAAGGAACTGGAGAGCTATGAGAGAGGGGGCGTCCTGCAGGATGACTGAATCCCCAGGACTGCCAGCCTGGGAATCTGCATCTTAACAAGCTCCTTCATAGGCAGGAATTCTGTCCTGTGGGGAAGCAGCAGCGGCAAAGCCAGTGTCCTCACTGCACAGATGAGCATCCTGAGTCCTTGTCACTTTCTCTAGCTTCTTGCTACATTGTAGCACCCAGGTCAGTTTTCCCAGGGCCTCCCTAGGCTCACTGGACCAAGTAACTAGACCACAAGACCTTGTTCCAAACCCTATCTAACCACATGCCTTTCCTTTTAAAGTTCCAGTTACTCAAAGCCACAGGTCAAAAGAATGTGTTCAAGGACAACGGGAGCTGTGACCCTGAAGTGCACGCTGCCAGGAGGGCACGCCGCAGTACTTTATAGTGACATGCTCGTGGGACTCATCTGAAAACGTGCCTTAGTCATCCCCAAAGTGTGGATGATTCCACCAAGTGATCTAGCTCCTAACGTCTACTCTGGTAAGATAATACCCCGAAATACAGTAAAGAGGGGCACAGACTGTAATCCCACCTTTCAGGAGGATGAGGCAGGACAATTTTAAGTTTTAGGCCAGCAGTGATACGTAGTGAGACCCTGTCTCAAAGCAGAAGAAAAGAGAGGAAAGGCAGATGCTGAGAAGGAGGAGCGGGAGGAGAGGAAGAAAGAAGGAGGGGAGGGAAGAGGAAGGAGGGAGCAGTAGGAAGCAGAGGAGGGGTAGACGGAAGAGGAGGAGTACTTGCACTATAAATATTTAATACTAAAACGCATAGCAATATGGAAAAATCAAACAGCCTGCCTGAGACATTGATCATATGATTGTTCACAGTAATAAGATTTACAAACACTTCAAACGTTACCAGGAAGAGCAGAGCTTTAGAGTCTTGGGTAAGTGATTCAGACAATCCTGGAACTGCCTGACAGAGAGACAATGGCAACTCCTAACCGTGTAGAAAAAAACCTAGGAAAGGTCCAGGGAGGGAGTCACAAGCTCCCCCAGTCCATGTGTATCCGTTCTCCAGGGTCACGTGTGAGGCTTCATGAGGGCGTGTGGGACCGAGTTCAGTGACTCTGACAGTGTCCGTCTGTCCTGGAGCTTATGGACTGGTATCCTACTTTGTCCTCTTCTTGACAGACTACCTTGTCCCTGATCTATACAGCAACAGTTTACCAGGCTCTTGAATGGGTGGTAGGGAAAATTAATCTAGAGTCGCAAGAAAGCTCCCATTACACAGGATCAGAGATGGAGTCTACTGATTTCACTTACTCCTTGTCTATATTTGGAGGGGCAGGTGCCCCTCTCCGCCTTTCCCGGGCCGCCAGCCTCTCTCCTCTCTGGCGATATTAATTCTCAGTCATCACTTTCTCCCCCATTCCCCATCCCTGGCATCCAGACACCTGGTTCTCAGTGCCGGCATCTGGGCAACGCTCGGGACTTACTTGAGTTCAAGGGTGGCATTCTGCAGCATGGCTGTGAAATTCCTTTTCTTTAAAAGTCCCAGCAGAGAAGACATGTTCTGGTGCATGCTCTGAAGAGCGGAAACGGGTGGCTGGAAATCCTCACGCGTAGTCTGATTCAGCGTTGCCACCTTTTCCGTGATTTCTGTGGAGAAGATTGATCACTGAGGGAGTCTCTTCTGGGTAGACAGTAGTGAATGGATGGGAGCATGTAGGGTGTTCTTTGGTGAGAACAGCTCTAATATCTAGGCTGGGCTTGACCTCTCAGCACCCTGTGTACTCAAGTGCTCTCTGATATCACCTAACAAGCCTCCTCTGGGACTGGGGATTCCTGGGGATTTAACGCTAGTGTTCCTCTACAGCCACAAACCCATAAGGGCTGGCTCTGTGTTCCCTACCACGTTGACCTGTGCCTGGGCAGACATTGACTTTGCAGCAATATCTCCGGCATAAAGCCGAGCAATTCTAGCTCTGATCCTTCTCCTACTCATCCCCAATGAATCTTGTTGCACTGCGTTCCACACCGTGTCAGCCTTGCATCATAGTTCTGAACGAATAGCACATCCGTATTTTCTAGTAGTCAAGAAACCGACAACAGCGTGCTAAGTGGCATAAGAGACCCAACTATGGAGTGGTGGAAGTACTCTGAAAGGGTGGCTGGCCCCAAACGGGAGCCCCAATCCTGTCAGCTTTCCTGTGGGTAAGTAGGCATGGATACAGCATTTCAACTTTGGTGTAGAGGGGCCAGCGATGTGGATGCAAGAGTCAGGTGTGATACAGAGAATAAAACGGGCAACACTCTGTGAAAGCCTGTGACCTGGACACTTCCGGATGCCTGTGCTATGGGATACTACAGTCCCTTAGCCCTAGGAAGCCCAGGTCCACACTGATCACGCACGTCACATGGTGATCATGACTCTTCCTGTCTATCGGCACAAGTCCCTAGCGGAGGGTCTGCCCACACTACCATTGATGTGTTCCTGCAGTTGCTCCATATACGTGGCCAGGGCCTGACTCCGGTTGGAAGTTCTTTCCATTGCTGTGTTCACTTGCTGGTGGCTTCTCAGCACTCTGGTGAGCTGAGCAGAGAGTACGGACTTGGGTTAGTTAGCTGAGTATCACTCGTGTTTCTGAGCTCTAGCTGTTGCCTTTTTAAAGCAACAAAACATATACAGGCCTAAAAAATGTATGCTCTCGCAAGCCAAGGCTGATATTTCCGGGCTCAAATTTGACGAGCTGTAGCATTGAAATCACTTTAGACATACCCACCATGAGAAAAGATGGTTTATTTTTTGTAAACAATCTAAATGACTGACAGAGCAAGATGCTTCCTGTGTTGGTACTGCAGTGGTTCTCAACCTTCCTGATGCTGCAACCCTTTGAAATAGATTTTCTCACGTTGAGGTAACCCGCACACCATAAAATCACATTTGCTGCTACTTTATAACTGTAATCTTGCTGTTGTTACAAACTGCAATGTAAATATGTTTTCTGATGGTCTTAAGCGACACCTGTGAAAGGGTTGTTTGACCCCCTAAGAGGGGTCATGACCTACATGTTGCGAACCCCTGCCATATGGTGAAAGCCCTCTATTCACATTAGCATGCAATTGTAGACAGTCACATGTCATTGAATAACAAGACAAATGACTCCTTAAGAGAATGCACTGTCTGCTTTGCCTGGGAAGGGCCCGGGGTTCTCACCAACTCCGCCACAGACAGACTTAGGAAGAGGAGGCTAGCTCTGTTATCTTGTAGTACCACTTAGGGTAGGTAAGAGAAGGCAGGAGTTAAGGAGATAACCCTGCTCTTCCTTAGCACCTGTCTCAGTCAGGGTTTCTATCCCTGCACAAACATCATGACCAAGAAGCAAGTTGGGGAGGAAAGGGTTTATTCGGTTTACACTTCCACACTGCTGCTCATCACCAAAGGAAGTCAAGACTGGAACTCAAGCAGGTCAGGAAGCAGGAACTGATACTACTTGCTGGCTTGCTTCCCCTGGCTTGCTCAGTTTGCTTTCTTATAGAACCCAAGACCACCAGACCAGAGATGGCACCACCCATAATGGGCCCTCTCTCCTTGATCACTAGCTGAGAAAATACCTTACACCTGGATCTCATGGAGGCATTTCCTCAACTGAAGCTCTTTTCTCTGTCCTAACTCCAGCCTATGTCAAGTTGATACACAAACCCAGCCAGTGCACCACCCATGGCAACGGTGACCAATCAGGCACCTTTTCCCACTGCAGCAGGCAGGTCTTGGGTTAGAACTGTCTGATGATAGGCATTTGCATCTGGTGTACAGCTAATCAGAAACTCTAGGACCTGCCAGGTGGGTCCCACCAGCTCCCAGGGCTGTGCTGGTAGGCTGTCGGGAGCCGGATCTTTTCATAGAGAACGTACCTCCTTTTGCAGATTTTCTGTGTGCTCTGTGATACCTTCAAGCTGGATTTCTGCTCTAATCTTCTTAGCATTTTCCTTTAATAAATACCTCTGGCAAAACAAAAACGATGGACATTATATTGCTTAAAGCAATTACACTGCTTACTGTATCACATTTAAAGTGTTCCATTCTTCAGAGAGTCGTGGGCTAATTGATTTTTGGTACACAGAAAGACATCCTAATTGCTTTTATCAGTTACTTAAAGAAAGGGGCTCCTGTTCAGTCACCATCAGCCTTCAGATACAGAAATGTCCCTCCGTGCTGCCGCCTTCTCTGCAGCTCCAACACGGACAGAAAGTCAAGCTCTGGTCTCTGAAGCAAAATCTGAGACAGGTAGCATTTTGTAGACCAAATACACCTTTGAGTATCAAAGTTATAAAATATTAACTATAATTGTCACAACATAAAGGAATGCTTACTAGGCTAAAATTAAAATGTATCCAACAAGCAGAGGCCTTTAGAATGGATTATAACTAAGCGTTTAACCCATCCCAACATTCTAGTCTCTTCACTTGTTTGACTACTTAAGCCTTTCACAATGCCGTAGAGCGGTTGCACTGCTATTTAGGAAGGGTGTAGGTACGCTGCCCAATTTCACTTTCTTGGTAAAAATTAGAAACAAGTCTGTTCCCACTCCTACTCTCCAGAGAGTGTTGGGTACAAACCCAAGACATTGTTGAGGGGATGAATGGGTAGGTTACATTAGAGCACTCCTGTCGAGCTTAGTTAAAGTCTGAATCAAATATTTAGTCATTTGATAAATTCAAAACACAGTTAAGTCCTGATCCGTAAATGGCAGCGCATATCACTTGTTGATTGGATGTATGATGGTTGGACTGTCGGGCAAATCCCTGTAGCCATCAGGCATGTAGGGCTGCGCCCCAGACCCCTAGTGTTCTGGCTGGACTCCACCCCCACAGTCACCCCCTGGCCTACTACAAAAGGGGCTTCCAGGCTCCTCCTAGCTCTCTTGCCCACACTCTCTCTTGTCTCTTGCCCCCCTGCCCCGTTCCCTCTCTCTCCCCATTCTTCTCCCCTCTTTCCATGTGGTCTTGGCCAGCTCTCACCCCTCTATCTCCTTTCTCTCTTTACTTTTCTTTTCTCTCCCTCTACTTTTCTATAATAAAGCTTTAAAACCATGGGCTGTCTCTTCTTATCAAAACCCACAGTGTTGGAGCAATGGAACAGGTCTCACAGCGCTTCCAGCAGCCAGACCGGATCAAGGACTGCCCCGCCCAGCCAGCTTCCTCCACAGGTACACGAGCCTGCTCCCCAGACCCGCATTGGACTAGGAATTGAAATATCTCTTCCTTCCTGCCTTTTGTAGAAGTTTCTAAATAAACGTAGAATCCCCATCTTTCAAAAGCACATTTGGCAATGTAATACAAAGTAATACAAAGTAATATAAAATATTTCCTTGAGCTTATCAGCTCCTCCTTAGTGCAAGTGTGCGAGTGTGAGTCTGTGAGTGTGAGCATAAGTGTTGTGTGTGAGCGTGTGCAAATATGTGGAAGCACGTATAAGTATGTGTGAGTATATGAGTGCGTGTGCATGTGTGCACATGTGAGTGTGTGAGTACCTGTATGAGTGTGTGTATGTATGTGAATGTAAACAAGTGTGTGAGTGTGTGTGTATGCCTGAGTGAGTGCACATGTGAGTTTATGTGAGTGTGCATGTGTGAGTATGTGTAAGTGTATCTGAATGTGCATATGTGTATGTGTATGTGAGTATGTGTGTATGTGAGTGTGTGAGTTCATGTGAGTGTGAGTGTGCATGTGTGAGTGTAAGTGTGTATAAGTTTATGTGAGTGTGTGAGTGTGAGTGCCTGTGTGAGTATATGAGTTCATGTGAGTGTGCATGTTTGGTGTAAGTGTATGTGAGTGTGCAAATGTGTGTCTGAGTGCATGTGTGTATGTGAGTGTGTGAGTGCCTGGGTAAGTGTGTGTGTGAATATGTGAGTGTGTGAGTGAACACACACTAAGGGGAAAGCTTCTGTCTATAAACTAGCACTTAGCAATGACCATCCCTGCATGACACAGTGAGTAGATTATTTTAAATCACAATGTGGAGGTGATAAATATAATTTAGCAAATGTTTCCAGTTAGAATTAGCATTCCAGAGGAGGGTGCTGCCTCTGGGTCAATTTCTTAATTTTCCTTGCTTTTTTGACCAGATCTCTTGATAAAACATAATTGTCCCTTGGAGACTTTAATAGTTGGCCGAGGAGGAAGACTACTTTCTGTGTCCCAGAACTCTACTTAAAAATAACAACATGTAACAAAATGGCTCATCTTTGGCATAAAACATCACTAACCCCAGAAGGTGGTACAAAATCCGTGGGCAGAAAACCCAAGGAGGTTTCTGCGAAGCAACCCCACCAGATCTCCCAGAGACCCCTGGGAGTATAGGATGAGGTCACTGCCTCTGGCCACCTGGGGAACTGAAAGGTTGGGGAGGCAAATGGCCCCCCACTCCTCCCTCAATGACAGATGCTCCTCTCTACCATCTCTATCTCCCTAGCACCAACCTGGAAATATTTAGTTGTATTCTCCAGATTTTCCAGGATTCCGTACGGAGCAGGGGAAACGCCCGTGAGGTTGAGAGACAGAAGGGCATCGCCAACAGAATCCAGGTCGTTCAGCAGAGTGCCCACACACTCGTCATCACAGGCTTGAAGAGAGCACAGGGAGAGGACAAAGCTTTGGTCCCTGACCTTCACAAGCCACGGTACTGTAAGGCGAACACACACTGAGGGCCCCGTGGACAGGCAACAGAGTGGGGGATTTACTTATCACAAACACAAACAAGAGTGAAGCCTTTCCCAGTGGGTATCAGGGGATGGCCCACTAAGACTTCCAACCCTGCAGGATATTCTCTCTTCCAGGCTGACTGGTCCTTGGTTTCCATAAAGGAACTATTAACACTGCTAAATGTTGCAGTCAAGATTAGTTGGGTTCAATACACACACCTGTATTTACAGTCAGTACTTGGGAAACTGAGGCAGAACTGTGATGTTTCAAGCCAGCCTGGGCTATATCCCAAGAGCCTACCACAGTCAAAGGTGTCTTGGCTTATACAACTAACGGTTCAATTCAGTAGGTTTAACAGTAGTATGTGTTCAGGAAATGTAGCAAAACGCAAAGTATAGTGAGATGCGTGGTATCCCACTGACCCTGTGGGTGCCGTAGCCAGGTCCCCCGTCAGAGAGGAAAACCCAGCTTGAGGCACACACACAGGAGAATCACCTACAAACACAGTCGCTCTCCATCAGGACGTGTCTCGGCAGGCATTCCTCACAGCGGAGCCCCGTAGCTCCCGGCTTACAGACGCACTGCCCGGATGCACGGTCACAGTCACTGTGGACGGAGCCTTGGGGGTTGCAATCACACTTCCGGCAGCGGCCACCTGCCGCTCGAGGGTTGCCATGATAGCCGGCTGAGCACCTGCAGGAGAAGAGGCACAGGACAGAGCTGTCTCTACCAACAGGCCCTTACACCAGCTCTGCCCAGCGGAAACCATCTTTCCATGCCAAAGAACTGCAGAGCACACGCTCACGTTAGGAAACCTTGCTACGGGATAGCAATGTGATCCCCCATCTGTACAAACACAAAACTGTGTAGTGACTCCAGATTGCTATCATAAGCATGCGTCGTATGCCGTGAGTGGGCGTCCCCACCTGCCTCCTCGTGACAGGCTGGCGGCATACCTTTCACAGTACTGTCCCTCGTAGCCAGGGAGGCAGGCATCGCACCGGAAATCACTGTCACCTTCCAAGACACAAGTGGGGCTGAAACTGAAAGAAATATTTTTTTCAGTAAGTTTCAGATACTGACTTCAAATCATTCTTAAATATTTATTCATCCTCACTGTACAAAACGTTAAGTGATTATACTTCCTAGTTAGATGGGTTAGAGTTTAAATCTATAGAACATAAGGAACCTGAGGGCAAGATTATGGACACAGATCTCTCGTCTCCAGTGTTGGAAGAGGCGCTTGCTGCAAGGTGGCATCAGGGCGTGCTGTGTAGATCAGTCTCCTGGATTATAGCTAGCTACCCCAGAAAGCCTTCCTCATCAAAAGGGGTCTTACTCTGAGAGGAGGAGTTTCCATATTTATTAGCTAACAGCAGACAAAGCATGGGAAAGGGAAGACCGGATGTTGCTGGTCATTACAGTTCTGCAGACTATGGAGATGAGCAGAAAGGACCAGCCCTGTAGAGAAGCTGGGTTCTGGTGGAAATCAGGAATGAATGGCTGGCAGCAGCCAATCACAGACCAGCAGAAGTACTGTTACTTGGCTGGTTCTTCTCGGCCTCCACAGGATAAACTGCCCTGCGCCACCTGGAGGTGAGAGTGGGTAACTACAAACTACTGAAACCTCACCCAAACCTAGCAGGAAAGGTTCTTTGCAGGGGAGTATGCTGGGTGTCCACAGCAAGAGTTACCAGCCCTGCACTCCCTCTAACATCTCTCTCCTTAAATAATGAGGCCTCAAGGAAACACAAATACATAAGGAAGAAACCAAGCCATCTGGGTCCTCTCAGAGTTGTTCATTCTCGCGCCTCCTGGGTCACCACTAAGGTCTGGGGGCAGGGTGGGGGTGGGGGGATGATTAACCTTTCTTGATGGAAGAAACAGAATCATTATCCAAGCAGTGTGGAAATATGTAAATCAAACAGGGAAACAGGCACGTGTGCACATCTCTGGGTGCACACAGCCACGTCCCTGGGTGTGAAATACACATACAGACATTATTTTTATTTTTCAGGATGGTACCACACTGCCTAGTCAATAGCATAGGCAGTGCCACGCCCCCCAAATAAGTTATCGACTGACAGATACACATCACATGTTTCATCCTAGGCACAGGCATACACAACCCCATTCCCTTACTTCGAAAAGAAACTGCATCACACGGCAGAATGCATAGCTGAGAGCTAAAACTGGCCTCGAAAGATCCCAAAGTCCTATTTTTTAAAACTTAGTTCCATCCTAGCAACTCCACACCAACACGGTGCTTTTCTTTCATAGAGATCCTATTCAAACGACCCCGAGAATACATGCGTCCTCTTAACATGTGCTTTATCTCCCCACAGGGACAGCATGAACACAAAACACTCAGAGCCCCCTGGAAAGGGAGACCAGGAATGGAAGCAGCCCTCATACATGTGACCGGAGCTGCCGTGTCCTGCTGCCCCGGCACAGGCTTACCTGGAAGGGGGTGGATGGGGACAGGTGCACGGGGTACAGTCTCCAGCCAGCCCAGTCACCTTCCCGTAGTAGCCAGGAGCACACAGCTCACAGTGGTCCCCGGCTGTGTGGTCCCTGCAGCTCTGAAGTTCCACATTTCAAAGGAGGAACAACGGAAACAGTTAGACATGAAGGTCACCAGGTGATGGTTCTATAACCAACCACGTTTCCTGTCAGGGAGATGCTCTTTAACTCGTGGGAAGGGAGACAGGGCATTTTCTTCCTATTTCCTAGGACTCCGAAGGCTTTTCCATATCTGTGGCCATAAGACTATATCGAGCCATACAGCCCAGAAACTGCTAATATGTTCTACAGAAGGAAAACAGACCCAGTATCCCAAAAAACAGTCAGGACTCGGATCCTCAAAATATGGATCTAAAGAGTATAGAGACCCAACAGAGTGTCCACTTGCAAGTTAGGGCTTGGTGTGGTTTCAGTGAGAAACGTCTTGTGAGTTCGTGTGCTTTGTCTCCAGTCGGCACTGCTGTAGGAGAACTTGGAGGACATGGAGCCGTGCAGGAGGAAGCAATGGGGCAGGCCTTTGAGAGTTTATGGCCTCGCCCCATTTCCAGCTCACCCTCTGCTTCCTGTGTGCGGGTGACACGTGGTCCCTGAGCTTCCTGCTCTGGCTGCCTGCTGCCATAAGGACTCTCCGCTCTGGAACCAAAACTCAAAATAAACTCTCCCTTTTGTTACCTCCCAGTAACAGAATAGAAACTAATTCATGGGTCGGTATGCACACACAGGGGGCTGCCGTGGCTGAGGCGAAGGAGCAGGGGACTTAGAGGGCGGTCCGTGGAGGTAGGACACTTGTGGCAAATTCTTTTAACAACCAAATAAACATCAGTTAACATCAGTTAAGGTATGATGGTATTAGTTGAGCCAGAGACCTTACTACAAAAAAAATCCAAAACCACTAACTGGACCACCCAGAGCTCCCAGGGACTAAACCACCAACCAATACATGGAGGGAGCCAGGACTCCAGATACATGTGTAGCAGAGGATGGCCTCATCTGACATCAGTGAGAGGGGAGGGAGGCTCTGTGCCCCAGGAGAGAGGGATACTAGAAGGATGGGGCAGTGGGTAAGTGGGTGGAGGAGCACCTTCATAGAGGAAAAGGGGGGGAGGGATGGGGTGGGGGATTTGTGGAGGGGTAACCGGAAAGGGGATATCATTTGAAATGTAAATGAATAAAATGATTGATGAAGAGAAGAGTATATAGATGCATGTTTAAGCTCAAAGTGCAAGCAATTTTCATCACCAATTCTATTTAAAATTCTGCGCTCTTCCCTCCATATCCGCTCTGCCCCATGCACACAGAGCCCTGTGTGACGCAGCTGGAGAGGGGAGGCAGCAAAGCCACCAGAGTCCCCGAGCAGGCAGTCACCCTTGCTCTGCCTTCGCCCTCGACAGCAAGAAGTGACAGAGCGAGAAATATTTTAAAACTACGTTTGTAGACTCTTCAACTAGAACACACTTCAACTTTTTTGTTTTAAAATTGTATTCCTGTTTCAACAGATGAGGATAGGCTTTGTTAGTCTCTACTTGGTCTCTTAAATGGGTCTCCCTCCAGAGGGGGTATTTATGATCTCTTCACAAACAAACTGCAATAAATACTTGTTTCATCAATATAGCATGTCGAAGATAAAGACCAAGTACTCAAAGACAGGTCGGAAACAGCTCTCGGTGCTCTCCAGGGAATGTCAAGTCCAGTGCGAAGCAGCTCCCCTGACAGACAATGGTTTCTGGCCTCTTGGTGGCTGTCATTCTAGAGAATGAGCCCCCGGGAGAATGGCAGAGACACCAGGACCTGCTACTGAGGACTAGACTTGAGAGGGAGGCGTCAGTTGCTGAGGGAGACGCCAGGCAGTTTCCCAGGGATGTGAGCAGGTCCCCATGCCTTCCAGGTACAGATGGCAGCAAGGCGCTCCTGGAGGGCCTGCCTGGTCCCCAGCCTTCTCCTTTTAAGTCACACTGATAAGGTGTAAACTTAGGTCAGCTCCCACCCAAGTGAACATACCAGACACTTTCCAGTTTCGGGGTCACAGACATCGCTGTGGTTGTGGCAATTGCAGGGCACACAAGGAGCCAGCAGAGGGCGGGGTCCCCTGCCGCTGCTTTCTGGGAGCTTTCCTCTGTGGTACCCAGGAGCGCAGTCCTAAAGGGATGCAAAAGGAACAAGAAAGTTAAAAATCTTGGTTAAAATCTTGGCACAGAGTGAAAATTCTTCTCCAGCGAAGACAGATGGCCACAGTCTCACGCCACTACTTCTCAAGAAACACAAACCACATCCACACTGAGAGCTGAGCATGCTGCCTCATACTCATAATCACACCTATAGGGAAACTGAGGCAGATGGATTCCTGTGAGCTTCAATCTAGCTTAGGCTACAGAGTGGGTTTCAAGCTAGCCAAGGTTGCGGAGTGAAAAAAAAAAATCTCCCGCAAAAGCAAAAGTCCCAACTCTGCACAAAAACCAGTCAAAGTAACAAAGCAGAATATGTGTTGGGCCTGTTCAGGAAGTGGCGTGTGTACGTATGTGCCAATGTGTGTGTGTGTGTGTGTGTGTGTGTGTGTGTCTGTGTGTCTGTGTGTGTGTGTGTGTGCGCGCGCGCGCAGCTGGTAGAGAGGAAAGAGTGTGCGGAGTTCTCCAAAATTAAAAGCACCATTAGCCAAGCCCAGCGAGTCTACTTGTGGTGAACATGAAGGAACTGGAAGAGTCACGTTCCCTTCCTCACAGCTGCGTCCACAGAAGCAACCCACAGCCCCACAGAAAAATAATGAGTGTGTCCAAATGATGGGCTATCATTCCGCCTCCAAAAGAAAGCAAGCCTAGCATGTGTTAAACATGGAGGAGGCCTGAGGGCACTGCGCTAAGAAGAGGGCAGCCACAAAAGCCGAATACTGCGGGATGCCACTCGCTGGGGAGGAGGGGGAGTCAGAGTCCCAAGGAGCAGAAAGCAGAGAGCAGGTGGGGGGCTGGAGTGAGGGATTGCTGGTTCAGTCTGACAAGAAAAAGGAGTGTTGTATCCCCCAAACTGTGAGCACACTGCACGCTGCCAGATCCTATACTCAAAAGTTGTTGACTAAATAAACCTGAATTTAAACAAAATAACAATTTTAAATTCAGAAGCCACATTGTGGATGCTCTCGTGTTCCGCTGCCCCACTCAGGATTGCTGCAGATGAGCCCGCCCAGCGTGAAGTCAGGACACACACGTGAACTGAAGGCTCCCTACCTGGCAGGAGTGTCCGGCTGTGCCAGGCGGACAGACACAGAGCTCCAACAGCGATGCCGCCTCGCCCTCAGGGGGCAGCCCCGCAGCCTTCCTGCCAACCTCCAGGGAGATGTTGGCAATTCTGAGGCACCGTTGTGAAGAGAGGCGGGAGAAGAAGCATTAACAAAGTGACAAACTTCTGGAAACATTGTGCAAGGTTTAGCATTTACATCTGTCCTGAGCCCCGGGCCTATCCCTGACGAGTAGTTCTGTTTACAATTGCAAAGCATTTCAACAAGCAGGAGAGTGTGGTTACAGAAAACAGGTCCAAGTCTGAACGCCTTCAAGACCCTGCCGGGACCGCTCCACCCAGCACTGAATGGATTTCCTTATGGGGTATCAGATGATAGCCCATAGGTATCATAGGAAGTAGCACTGTCCTTAGACATGGTTAAAAAGAAAAAAGAAAAAACAGGACAGCTTAGCTTTCGGGGGTCTAAGTAGTCTTTATTAAAAACTGTTCTATTTCATCTAAGATGCCACCATGTTGGACTATGGGGTAGATAGTCATAGTTAACACACCCCATTCCATAATTACAGTGTGAGTCCTGATGGAGTCCCCACAAAGCTACTGTGTCTATAGCATGGTTCCCAGCTGAGGGCATGCTTTGGAGGGGACATTTATTTTACCCCACCCCCACCCCGTCCAGGCTCACTTGCTTCTCCTTCCTGTCTGCTATGACGTGAGCAGCTAGGATGTGATGGAGCCAGCTGAGCCCAGATGCCAACTCCTCAACTATGTCCCTCTTAGGGTTTGGATGGGAAATATCCCCACACAGGCTCGTGTATCCCCTGAGGGTGGCCCTGTTGGGGAGAGTGTAGACCATCAGGACATATGCGTGCAGCCATTCCAGAGGGAACACATCGCTTGGGGTGGACTTCGAGAGGTGACAGCCTCACCCCACTTCTAGTTCATGCAGCATCTTCTCTGTGGTTAAGCTTTCTGCCCTAAGTACCTGTGTTCGTGCCTCCCTGCCATTGTCTAGCCCCATGGAACTGTAAGCCAAAAGAAGCCTTTTCTTCTAGAATGTACATTGCTCAGAGTGTTTATCACAGCAACAGAGGAGCATCTACTATAGAACCAAAGCGAACCTTTTCTCCTCTTAATATATTTCCTCTCAGGCATTTTATCCTAGCAACAAAACATTGACGCACAAGCCATCGATACTGAACACAGTTTAGATAGGGGTCAGAGATATATCTATTAATAAAGATGTATGTCACTGGAGTGAGGGGACATATCTTCTTACACTTCTGCATCAAATAATGAAAACAGGCAACGTTCTAGAAGATTCCAAGTACCTGCTCTGCTGTAGTCCTTGGCCGTATGATGCTTTGATGAGGATGTACTCAATATTGCTGAGAACAGACATAAAATCGGAGTGTGTGACATGTTTTTCAGACACAGAGTTAAAATATTTCCAAAACTCCTGTGGATGGGAAATGTGACCAATTAAATTCAGAATTCACACCTTCACAGACACACAACCTTAAAAGGAGAAGACAGCTCTTTCATAGACAGCTTCAGACATCAGCCCTGCTCTGGGGAGGTCAATGAACTGACAAAGATCAGCTGTAACCTACCAGGCAGGTGGCACATACAAGGGGAAGCCACATCCTGGGCAGGGCAGGGCAGGGCAGGGCATAAAGATGTATGGCTTCATCATAAGACTAGATACAATGTTAATTGTATACATGAGACAATATACAATGTTAAAACCTAAGAGTTGTTTCTGGAATTTTCCATTTGATTTGTCTGGACTTCAGTCAACTGGAACATTCAACATTGTGGAAAGCAAAGCTGTAGATGAGAAACTACTGTAGTTTGGCTCTCTCGAAGCCATGAAATATGAATCGCTCTCAAGAAATGTACATGGGACAACCATACATCACCTCTTTCATCGTCACTGCGTAATTCTGTCTCACTCCATTCTCGGGCGCTGGGGCATCCATATAAATGACATGCTTCCTGGCCCGACCTCCTTTGATGAGGACTTGAGGCTCATAATTGGACGTTCCAGTGCCAATGGAAGAGTAGAAAGCCACACTGTACTGGAGTTTCCCGCCATAGGCCAAGAGCTAACAAACAACAAACCCGTGTTATTCCTCTGGGGCAGCCTTAGTTTAAGGAGATTTTCTGGAAAGTTCATCATTACAAGAAGGGCATTATGCATTACAATGTATCCAGTTGCCTCCACCTAATGCTGCTTATTAATGGTCTGTGAACTAGACTGAAGACAGAAGCTAGTCTGGTGATTCCACCAAAGGCAGTCTGAGAAGAAACCAGTGAGGCAAAGATTCTAATTTCAGGCTCTTTGATTTAAAATCATCTATATTTACAGGACCACTGGGGTAGGTTTTTAAAATTGAAAGACCAAAGTGAGCCCCCATGGGGGTGTAGATCAGTTCTCCTGGCACTCGGGACACTGAGGCTGAGGACTGGAAATCTGCAGTTTGCCTGGACTAACACACTAAACCTTATCTCAAAAAAAAAAAAAAACAACAACAACAACAAAAACCAAACCAAAAAACAAAAAACAAAACAAAACAAAAAAACCAAAAACCAAATACCAAACAAAAATCAAAATAGAATAACAATTCATGTTCTCATAAACAAGGCACTGCCCTGAAAGCCTTCTATCATGTTTATAAGAGGCATCTCGCCAACTGACCGTCACTTTCTATACAAGGGCTCCCAGGTCAGATCTACCACCGCTACTGGTAACTACACTATAGACTTCTTGAATTATTGCTTTAGAAAAGAGAAAAAAAATAATGCAAATTAATGAAACCATAAAAGTTTTAAAAATTAAAACATTTGAAAATCCAAGTCTTTCATAACCACAGAACGTCTCCACCTTCACTCAGAAGAGCACGTGGCTATCCAAGTCCTTAGTGACAGGCAGAAGGAAGACTCTGGTTTTCTCTCTGGGAGTGGGAGGGGCCAGGCTGGTGTGCGCTCACCTGATCTCCCTGGAACTGCTTTGGGAGGCGCCAGTAAAATGGCTCTGCATAGATGTGCTGGCGGACAGCCTCTGCGTCCAGCAGGGTGTCAGGAGGCTGGAAATGCACGCCTTCAATTGTGCCCTTGAGGTTGCTCTGTGATACCACATGCAGGAGGGGCTGATCGGAGGCTAGAGTTACCTAGGGATGGAAAGGAGAAAGATGTGCATCCCATTAGGGGCTAAGTACCCATAACTCAGTGGGTAACAGCACTTGCTGTGTAAGCATGAAGACCGGTGATCTTGTGATGTAATCGCCGACACCCTTGTAAAACACCAGGTGTGGCTGCACGCCGATCAGTAACCCCAGTGCTATGTGGTTGCAGAGACAGAGGGATGTTGGGGCTTAAGGGCTCCTAACAAATTCCAAGTTTAAGGAAAGACCCAGGGTCTAGGGGATATAGTGGAGAGTAGCAGAGTAGGAATACTCAACATCCTCCTCTGGCTTCCGCTCATGTGCACCCCACCACACACTTACACACATACACACACACACACACATATTGACTACACACACACACACACACACACACACACAAACTCCACAGACACATAGACACCACCTATATACACATAGACACATACACAGACACAGACACACACAGAGACACAGATATACACAGATGCCACAGATACACACACACACACACAGACACACAGACACACACACACACAGACCACACACACACATATAGACTACACACAAACACACACAGACTCCACAAATACACAAACACCACATATATACACATAGACACACAGACAGACACACACAGACTCCACAGACACACAAAGACACAGACATACACACACAGACGCCACAGATAAATACACACAGAGACACAAAGACACACACACAGACTCCACAGACACACAGACATACACACATAGATGCCACAGATACACATACACAGAGACATACAGACACACACACAGACAAAGACACAGACACCATAGACACACACACAGAGACTCCACAGAGATACACACATACACACACACACATATACATAGATACCACAAACAGACAGAGAGAGAGAGACATAAACATAGACACCAAAGACACAGATACACATACACACACACACACACACACACACACACACACACACGCACACATGGACTATATACACACATAGATTATACACACACAGACTCCACAGACACACAGAGACACACACATACACACAGATGCCACAGACACACAGACACAGACATATACACAGACACCAGAGACACACATACACACACACACACAGACACCCCAGATACACATACACACACACACAACACACAGACTCCACAGACACTACAGATACACACAGACTCCACAGACACACACACAGACACACACAGACACCACAGATACACACACAGACATCATAGACACACACCACAGACATACACACACAGACACATACACATACACACACACAACCCATATTTGATCTGCATATTTCCCCAGTAGTCCCCAGGTGAAAAGCTTCATTTTAACACCAGAGAAGAAAGACTTCATTAGGTTGCAGGCCTGAATCAGGATGACCAGAGGTACTATGGCTGATTAGGTTCAAACGATTGCTACCCTGGAGCATCAGTGACAGGAAGTACCCCTTGGAGATGCTACAGTTATTTCCTCTTCCAAGAAAAGCCTTCGCTGCATCAGCTGAAGGTGGGCCTAGATAGCCTTTATCTGTTTACAGCTCTGGGTTGTAGAATCGATCAAGGACTCTGACTCACGCAGCAAGCAAATCACCATCCTGGAATTTCTGATGTCTTTGCTCTCTCCCAATGCCCACCTGACCCCCAAAGCCAAGCGGGCTAAAACCGTGTCTCTGTATGCGGGTGACTTACCGGAGCCCTCACATAACCCTCCAACTCTGAGCAGAGCTGTGATAGACCAAAGCAGAAGCAGGGGCTGCAGCCGTGAGGGTTGTCCGCTCGCAGGGCAAAGGTGCCAGCTCGGCACTTACCGCACTGGGGTCCCAGGACATTCTCCTACGGGTGAAAAGAAAACAAATGAATGCCTGAAAAGGAAGAGATGTGACTTTCTGCACAGCAAAGGCAAAATAATAAGATACACTGACAAAATAATAAAACATGCATTGTTAAACTCAGTCTCCGGTGGCCACACCTCTCAGATACCCAGAACTCCTGAATTATGACTGAGGATCAAAACTGTGGTGGAAGAAACTGCAAGTACATATTCGCTAATGTGAATCTCCACTGTCTCTAGGTGATCCTGAGGCCCTCCAGACACAACTCCAGGCTAGTGAGGGACAGCCAGGTTCTTGCCATTCTGACTGACTGTTGCTAGGAGACATGGTAAGACACTTACAAAATGAGCCTCCATAAATCTTTCCTTCCTTCATCACTTCTAGCCCTACACCAACACCCCAGATTCAAACTGCCACCTCCTCCTCCATGCAGAGACAACTAGAGAAAGGGACAGAGACCTGGCAGCAAAGCATGCTGGGAAAACCAATGGACACATGTGCAAGTCAAAGTGACATTAAAGACTTATCTGGGGGTGTGTGTGGATATTTCCCTTTACTTTAGCAAGCACATATAACAATCACCTATCTTGAGAGCATAGCTACAAGACCCCCAAGTGTTCCCCAAAGCCTTGCTAGCTACTTTGTTTCTTCAAGAATGAATGGTTACTCAGTCTATGGGTACACTGTCTTCAGAGAAGTTCAGTCACCAGACACTTGTAAGTGGTGAAATTCTGTTCTAAGGCTCTTCTTCCACAGTTTCAGGAGAGAACACTGTGAATTGTTACAATGAGTTTAAATCCATTTTTCCTTTCTTGGCCCCGGCTTTTGATATGACAATTCTGAGACTATTGATTATTAAAGGCCTTGGCCATAAGCTTTGGCTCATTCCCTGACGAGCTCTTCATGGACTTAACCAATTGAAGCTATTCTGTGTCTACCACTGGATTGGTTAACCTCTCCTTCAGTCCTGGCCTGCTTCTTCCTTCTCCTCTCCTCAGTGTCTCCCTCAGCACCTCTCCGAGTTTATTTCTCTACTTGCTGGTTTAAATGCATCTCCTTGGCCCGTCTACCTGAATCTCTCTCCCATCTCATCTTCTATCTTTCACTGTTTCCCAGAATCCTCTCTCTTCCTGCCAATGTCCCACCTCCTATTTCCTACCTCAACTCATTGGCTGTCAGCTTTTAGATTGACAGGTGATACTTATAAGTGGTTCTCTCTACATGGACTCTAACATCAGATATCTAAGTATGAAATTGTTCAAAAAGGGTTTGAAACCATACTTCTCATCACTGGGATCTATGTAGGTAGTCAGGAGCCCCCGTGGCGGGAGGAGGGGAGCAGGAGAAGGAAGGTGAGGCTCGAAGGTCCACAGTACCTTGCAGGAGCAGGTGCCACCGTCCTCTGAACAGCTGCAGAGACCCTGTCCCAGGTCACAGGTGTCAGCCAGTGTCCCCCTCAGGTCACAGCCACAGGGGACACAGTCAGGAAAATTTCTGTAGCCCAAGGTGCACTGATGGCAGCTCTGCCCACCAAACCCTTCTTTGCAGGGGCACTGCCCGGAGAGAACATCACACTGGGGACTTGTGGAGCCCACCGCACTGCAGCTGCAAGCCTGGGAGACAGAGGGGGGTGAGGGAGAGGGGAGGGAGGGGAAGGGAGAGGAGAAATAAAATTACTATAAAGGCAGAACTCATGTCCTCAGAAAGCACAGGAGCTCGGATAAAAACACTGTCTGGAGCATCAATGTAGATGAATTGACCTTGCGTTGTCCCCAAGTGGAGCTGTTCCGCCACAAACCATGGGACAAGGGCCACATGGCAGGGCCTGTGTATACATTAGTGACACCAACACAGTGCATTAAAACTCTGAACTAGAATTCAATCTAATGGTGCAATCAGCTCAGCAAAACTGTTAGAGGAGAAGTAATGTCCCCACTACTCTAAAACCCAGCTATACCTAATTCTAAGCTAATTAGTTACACAACAACCAAGCTTTCAGATTCAACCTAATTCTCTGATGAAACTATTGACAACCCCACTGGAATATATATATATATATATACACACACACACACACACACACACACACACACAAATATATATACATATATATTAGACTAGACTAAAACATAAAATATAGACTAGACTAAAAGCATAGTTAAAGGTCAATATCTATAATCTATATAACTATATCCATATATCTATATACATAGATAGATAGACAGCAGATAGAGAGCTAACTATATAACTATATACATATATAGTTAAATAGATGTATATTTCTACCTATCAATTTCACAGCTAAATTCTTGAAGAAAACCCAAAATAAGGAATTTGAAAGATGCTAACTCTCCCGCATTATTCCGGAGTCATTATTTACACATTTATTTATTTAAAGGTGAGGTCTCCATAGTCTATCTCCCCAGACTATCCTGTGACCAAACCCAAACAATCCCCCTGACTCAGCCTCCTAAGAAGCCGAGACTCCAGGACTCCAAGTTGTACAGATTTACATATGAACCACAGCGATATAACTGCTTAAGGCCGGGGACCGGGTAGAAGGCAGTTTGTGGCAGGGAGGGATGCTCATTCCATCAGGGTGGAGGGCACGCACCTGGCACCCCTGCTCCGGGTCCCGACCCCAGTGTGCCTCTTCACACTCCTCACACTTCGGGCCCTGAGTGTGAGGGGGACAGAGACATTCTCCAGAATCGGGGTCACAGTTATTCTGAGTATGAGCACAGTCACAGGCTGAAAGAAAAGAAGCATCAGACTCAGATGGGGGATGTGACCCAAGCACAACAGTTTGATAGCACAATTATTATTAATAGTTGGAGCCACTATTAAAAGAGATGCAAGCATTCCCGAGGCCTAGTCCCCTATCCCTGTGGTAGCTGTGTACCCCGATTCGCCCCAGGTCTGAGAGGTCAACAGAGTCGGACAGAGATACCTGATGGACAGAAAAACAGAAGGCGGCAGTTCTCAACCTGTGGGTCGCAAGCCCAATGAAGGTTGAACAGCCTTTTCACAGGGGTCACATATGACACACATATCCCGCACATCAGATACTTACAATGCAGTCATGAAATAGCAACGGAAATATGTTTATGGTTGGGAGTCAGCACCACATTGTATTAAAGGCTCACAGCATTAAGGAGGTTGAGAACCATTGCTCTAAGGTCATTGACTTCTTATCAGCTGACAGTTGTGTTAGATTCAACCCCTCCTCCCCTCATTCCTTACAAAAGCGGCTGGATGTGGACTGCCATTAGGGTCTCAAACACTAGAGCTACATTCACATAACAAGAAGGTTGGGGGCCAGGACCAAAGTGCGTGCTTGCCCCCTAAGAGAGGTTAGAAACAGAAACCAGGTACACAGCCCCACAGTAAAGACAGGAGAAAGGCAAAGTTCGCAGAAGTTATTCCGACACCAAGAAAGGTGACAGGGCAAGGTTTCCAGTGAACGTAAGGCACCGCAGCACTCACGTGTGCAGCCGCCATCCTGGAATGCATAGAAGCCGTGCAAACACCTGTCACACTGCTTTCCAGAGACCCCTGGCACACAGTGACATTGGCCTTCCTCCGTGCAGTTGTCGGATATGGAGCCTTCCACACTGCAGTTACAGGGCACACAGCCAAGCCCTGTGTCCAGCCCATAGTAGCCAGGCTGTGTCACAAAAGAGGAAGAAACATGGCGTTAGTGGTCTATACACACAATGGAATGTTCTCCAAATCACACGCAAGGTGTTTTGCAGAATCACAGGACATGCCTGTTCCCGGGCACACTGTGTGAATGTTCTCATGATGGGGAAGGCACAACACACCTTGGCCAAGCCTGGGGTGAGCTCTTCCCCTGTGAATTCAAGTGCCTGAGGACCCAGGCTAAGTGTCAATTGTAAACACTGGCAAGACATTGAGTAGCATGCAATGTATCTTACCAGGCACTGGTCACACTGCTGTCCTGTCACATGCGGTTTGCAGTCACACAGTCCAGTTTCCAGATGGCAGACGTCAGAAAGGGAGCCATTCTCGTGGCATTTACAGGCTAGGACACACAAGGCACATAAGGGCTTTATTTATTTACTTAACTATAATCTGAGTAAGAGCCTTTTAATCCCCTAAGGAAAAGGCTTAAACATTCAACATACCAGATGGCAGAGTAACATACTTCGCAGATAATGAGAGCCCCGTCAGTGTGGGAAGCAACCTCAGGAGCAGGGGTGCTAACGCTGGCCCTGAAGACAGGCTCCTGAGAGAGGGCCTGGGATCAGCTTCCTGGCTGATCCACCTTTCCTGAGAACCTGGCTTCCTTCCAGTTCTCGGTTTTCCTTGGTATATATATGTGGGGTATATCCCCTAGCTTTGCCTGAGATCCTGAGAGACGCGGCCCTGCTGCCCTTTTGAAAGGATGTACTCTTGCATCCCATAGCCTTATTCAGAACACAACTCCCACCTCCTCGGCACACGGCCTACAGGCTCTCAACACACACATAGCTGTTCTCTAGCTGGAGATATCCCAGCTCCTCCTCTCTCCTTCCCCTCCCCCTCACTTTCTCTTTCCTTCTCTCCCTCTCTTCGTCCTTTCTTCCCCCTCCTCTGTGTTTTTGACGGACTGTTGTGAAGTAGATCTCCCTGGAACCCCCTCTACTGTGTCCTGTGTCCTTCTCTTTCCCCAGTATGTCTATACCCCAACTCTAGTTTTCTGCCCTCCTGGTCTCTTACATGCTAATGCATCACTTTTCAAAGTCTCTGGGACACTGCAAGTGCTAAATTCGTTGAGGAGATTTTAGTTCCTCACGCAGGATCTTTCTTCAGAATTTGACCCATCTACCACTCACTCCCTGCATTTGAAATTAAGGTGTCCATATTGCCGAAGTTCAAGTTGATGAGCCAAAACCATGCTCTTTTTCATCTAATGTGGACCTACAGTTTTATTTTTCTGTACAATAGCATTTCTGTAGCAGCAATGGCGCATGACCTAGAGAGCACCACCGTGAGGCTGAGTTGGCAGCCGAGGGCTCCCAGGGAGCTTCCTCCAGAGATGCGGTCCCCCTTCTTTGCCACCTGAGCTTTGGTGGGTGGCCCCCAACTCCGCCCACTCAGCGGCACCACTGATGGGACTCCCAGGGTTTAAAAGCAGAGTGCAGGAAATCACTGGAGAGAGACGGGAGGGGTTGGAGAGGAGGCGCTGGAGGGGAGGGAGTGGGGCAAATGTGATACATTGTATGCATGTTTCAAACTCTCACACAATAAAGCTTTTTCTTAAGTATGCAAACACAAAAGCTGAGGGCTTCGGTATCAGCCCGAAAGCTTGCTCACCTCAATGAGTGGTTCTACGTCATCCCTAGTTTCAAGGCTCTAAGCAGAACTTAGCAGACCACCAGGATGTACCACCGCCAAGCTTTCAGAAAGAAAACCTCATCCCTGACCATGAAGGATATGAATTTTCTGAGATAACCACTAATGAAGCAGCTGTAGAGTGGAGTGAGCAGTTGAGTACTGGGTCCATGTCTGATCAACAGGAGACCCATTGTCGGATTCAGGATAAGGTCTCCAGGATGGGCCCAGGCTTGGCCCAGGGAGTGGCACTATTAGGAGGTGTGGACTTGCTGGACTAGGTGTGGCCTGTTGGAGGAAGTGTGTCACTGTGGGTGTGGGCTTTATTACTCTCATCCTAGATTCCAGGAAGCTTGTCTTCTGTTTGCCTTCTGAACTCTCAGCTCCTCCTGCACCATGCCTGCCTGGGGGCTGCCATGCTCCCACCTTGCTGATAATGGACTGAACCTCTGAACCTGGAAGCCAGCCCCAATTAAATGTTGCCTTTATAAGAGCTGCCTTGGTCATGGTGTCTGCTCACAGCAGTAAAACCCTAACTAAGACACTCTCCACCAGCTTGAGTCCTTCTGACAAATGTTATGAGATTCACGTGGCAATATACAATAACCATGACCCCCTTGCTCAGGCACTCACCTTGGCAGTTTTTGGCAGTCACGGCGTCTCCGTAGAAGCCATCTGCACATCTCTCACAATGGGCACCATCGGTGTTCCACAAGCACTTCAGGCATTCCCCCGTGACAGAGTCACAGTGGCCAGCCTCCAGGGGATCAACATTGCCACTGCAGTTGCATGGTACACAGGTTCCCCCTGGCACGGTTGGGTTTCCATAGTAACCGTCTGCACATCTATATCCAAGATAGAAAGCATGTTCTAGTCAATAGGATCGCTCAAGATATTACCGAGCCAGCCAGGGACTCCCTGGAAGGCTAGTAAATCAGACTGACTCGTTCCCCTTAAGATTTGCGATGGGAAAGAGGTGACTTTCCATCCTGAAAGTCGCAAATCTTCCTCGCCTCTCCTGAGATGGGAGCAGGTCCAAATGAGCATAAACCCAGAGGACGTGCGACCACGACTGCCTCTCGGCCACTGAGATGTCACCCGGCTCTTGACAGGCTGAACCAGGGGCAGGCAACAAGGCTTACCCATGGGAAAAGACAAGACTGGTTTTTGGGTGCCAGAAGATGACTCTTAAATCAGACCACCCAATGCCCTCACTATTGTCTGCACAGCTGAATTCTTAGACGTGTGACAACTGTAACCACTGACCTGCCTTGCCCTCTGCCACTGTCCTCGATGTGAATACTGACGCTCTCAGAAGGAGGAATACTGTTCTCTCAATAATCATCCTGCCTTTCTCCATGATTGTACAAAATAGATCACGGCAATGCACCAAGTCACCAACACCACACTTAACTACATATTCTAAGCACCCATCACTACACATTGTATACACACATTGAATCACCACATATCTACAGCAGTATGGACAACTAATATGTGTCATTTAACACTGAAGATCTAGAGATATTTAAGAAGAAAACATAAAATATGTACTGGATATTTGAACAATGTTACTGCCTCTCTGTGGACCTGGGGGTCGGGGTGGCACAAAGTACCTCTCGCACCAGGCTCCTGAGTATCCCGGGGCACACTGGTCACAGACCACTTCTGCTCCATCGGTGAGGTGGCAGGTAGGGCTGAAACTGTCAAAACATTCGAAATGAGTGTGACTGTCCAGTGGACGCTGCTGATTTCTAAATATTTAAAAGGGTTGTTCTCTGATACATCTGTCCTAACAAATGTTTAGCAGGACCTCTCCCAGTCTTTAACCCAGAATGCAATGCCTCTGCCACACAGCCCAGCCTGGTGTACCCATCAGCCTCCTGTGTTCACTGCCTCCTCCTCCTCCTCCTCCTCCTCCTCCTCCTCCTCCTCCTCTTCCTCCTCCTCCTCTTCCTCTTCTTCCCTTCAGCCCACAGTGGATTCTCATCTCCTACCTCTGCCTGTACCAACCGCTAACAGCGTCGTCCCGATTCCTGCCCCACATTGCCTCCCTGAGAAGACTATTTGGATGCTCTGAAAGCACTAACTCCCTTTTTTCCCTGTGTTCACTAGCACTGATATTTCAAAATCTGTAGACAACCCCTGCAGACACACACACACACACACACACACACACACACAGAGGCAGACAGACACACACACTCACACAGAGACAAACACATACTCACACACACATGCATACACACAGATATACATACACAGACAGATACATAAATACACACATAGACACATACACACACATAGACATAGATATATACACAGATAGATACATAAACACACACACACTGGCATAGACAGGCAGACAGACATACAACAGACACATATACACACACAGACAGATACATAAATACATACACACATAGACACATACAGACACATAGAAGTAGATATACATAGAAATACATAAACACACACATACACACAGGTACAGACAGGCAGACAGACACACACACTGACACAGATATACATACACAGACAGATACATGAACACACAAACACATGTGCGCATGCGTGCACAGACACAGTCACACACACAGATACACACACACACAGTCCTAGAGTGGCCTGAATCAGGAAGACAGACAATAACTTACAATTTCACTGGTAAGCCTGCATTAACTATCTCTACTACCACTTTGGGATGGCTTGGGTTGGGTCCTCAGAGTTTTCTATGCAGAGAGGTTGTATTGAGTATTGAGCAGTAGTATTGAGAAGGGGTGGTTTGGTCATTGGGCCATTTCTTTCAGGAACAAGGTCGTTATGATGAGACTATGTTAGTTCTCATAAGAGTGAACTATCATATAACAGTGAGGCCAAACCTGAACCTATCTGTGTCATGAGACCTGTTTCTCACACACAGTCCAGTAGTGTGGTGCAGTCACCATGGGGCCATCAGGAGAGGCCGGTGCCATGTCCTGGAGCCTCCAGAATGAACTAACAATGTCTTTTCTTCCTAAGTACCCAGCTTCAAGTACTTTGTGGCAGTGACAAAGCCTAATACAGTATAGTTCTACAAACCAGAGTTTCAAGCAAAAGACCCTGTGGAGGGAATTCACTGATAATGGGTAGTGGAAGAGTGCCAATGAGATGGGGGAGGGGGAGGGAGGGAAGGGAGGAGAGGGAGAAAGTAAGAGGAGAAGAGGAGGGGAAGGGAAAAAGGAGGGGGAGGGAAAGGAGAGGGGAAGGAAAAGAGGAGGGGAAGGGAAAGGGAAAAGGGAGAGGAGGAGAAGGGGGAGGGGAGAAGGGGGAGGGGAGGAGAAGGGGGAGGGGAGGAGAAGGGGGAAGGGAGGGGAAGAGGGAGAGGAGAGGAAGGGGGAAGGGAGAGGGAGGGAAGGGGGAGGGGAAAGGAAAGGAGGAAAAGGAGAGAAAATGTGATAGCAAACCACGGGCCTATAAACTTCACATGCCCTGGCATGAAATAAAGGATTTAGTGTGGAAGGCTCCATCAATGCACAGCCCTCTTTCTGCTTCAGGACCAATGGCAATTCCTCACGCAGGGTGTGTGTTTATGGTGTCCCAACTTGGCACACTCAGTTCCCTCTGGCTTCTGAGTCCCCTTTCATCCTGACACCAGAGCTTCCCCAGAGAAGTCCCTCAGCCCACCCACTCCCACCATCAGTGGAAGGGCCTCTGCTGCAATCCTGATCACACCGAGTCCCTGGGGCCAGCAGCCATGGGGAGAGCTTGCTGTGCACATTATCTACTTTGATACCCAGTCTACAGTAGGCATGTATTACGTATTTGTTGACTTGATGGGACAGATTTAGTTTTATATTTTCACAATTTCCTCATCTGATCAAATCTCATTAAATACAAGAACAATGTTTTATTCATCGGTGCATTGTCTTGATGGCCAAATGTATTCTTGAGAAGACACACAGCAGATACGGGTTCAAGAGGAGAAAAGTGTGTGTGCGTCTTTGCCTTATTAAATACCCCAGAATAACAAAACAACTCACAACACACATCAGTGGGGATCTGGCCACACCAGACAGAACCAGACAGAACCAGACAGAACCTGACACTTACTTGTTGGAGTCAATGGAGAGGGGGCAGGCACAAGGCTGGCAGTCCCCTGGGGTCCCACGCGAAGGTGTCCCGTAGAAGCCAGGCAGGCACTGCTCACAGTGATCCCCTGTGGTGTTGTATGTACATGCCTAGGCCAGATGCATGAGAAGATGCGTCCGTCAGATCAGGTTCCTTACAGGGCTTAGAAGGTCAAGCACTAACATGCTGGAGTCATGTTAAAACAGAAAGTGAGCAAAGCCAGGTTCTAAAATACACATGAACCCTGGATGACAGAAAGAAGGGCCACCTGCTTCCAGATTGACAGGTTTCAAGTTTTTAATTATGTGTACATGTGTGTGCATGGGGGGGGCACATTGATATGTGTGTGCAGGTGTGTACAAAGAGAAGAAATTCGTATCATGTTTTCTGGGGCTGAGAAGGCTCTGAGGCATCCCCTGGGAACTCAAGATCTCTGGAAGAGTAGAATGTGTTCCCAACCCAGGAGTCAGCTCTGGGAGCCTGGACTGAGGTTTTTGTTTGCCTGTTTTTAATGTGACTGGCATAGGATTGTGGAAACAACTTTAGATTAAAGAATCCTAAAAAGACATGGCAATACAATTCAATACCTCAGTAGAAGCTCAGAAGAAAAAAAAATGGATGGTAGAATCGGGGAGCACCCTGAAGGATTTGAGGACGCCCGGCCACGGTGTATTCAGTGCACTTCCTCCTAACCAAGATCTGATTAGTTAAATGGGTGTCTTCGAGGAGAAAGGTGTGATATTAGCAGAGCAAGTTCCCACAATAGGAGAGCTGGGGGAAATGGCAGGTGTCAGGACTTCTATCCTTACTTCTGTGAGTTTGGGGTAAAAAAATTAAAATTATTTCCAAGTTCAGGATTTTTAGAATTGGGTGGATAAAACTACAAACCTACTAGGTCTAGAAGCTCAGTGAATCCCAAGTTATAACCACTAAGTCAGCAACCCCAAGCCAGGCAAGCAGTTTTAAAGAAGAAGAAGAAGAAGAAGAGGAGGAGGAGGAGGAGGAGGAGGAGGAGGAGGAGGAGGAGGAAGAAGAAGAAGAAGAAGAAGAAGAAGAAGAAGAAGAAGAAGAAGAAGAAGAAGAAGAGAAACCACAGAGAAAGAGAGAGGGAGGAGAGGGAGAGGTGAGGGGGAAAAGGTAGGGAAGAGGTGAGGGGGAGAGTGAGGAGGAGAAAGGGGGAGGGGGAAGGGTGAGAAGAAAGGGAGAGGGAGGAGAAGGGGAGGGGGTGAGAAGGAGGGGGAGGGGGGATAAAACATAAAACTGTTGGCCAGGGCAGGGCAGGGCAGGGCAGGGCAGGGCAGGGCAGGGCAGGGCAGTTGAGTCAGGCACGAGACCATGGATAGAGCAGATCTGCCCCGGTGCAGGCTTCAGGGAGTGCTGGGCCTATTCCATACAAGCTTCCTTGGATTCCATTTCCCCCTGACTCCTGACTTAGTTTCCTACATAACGCCCCCCACCCCTCGTATTTCATGGCACCTGAGCCTCCCCTCAGGCTTTTATCTACTTGGTTATTTTTCACACATCAATTTGAACAGGATTTTCTCTTCCACCCATGTACACCTCTGCAATTCCCGGGGCCAACAGATCCCTGTATACAAACCTAAACTCGGTCTATAAACACCAGTATCATATCCATTCCATACCAGGTTGCACCAGCTTTTCTTACGGAGTTATCCTAGGACTGGGGGCCTTAATTCAAACGTGGACACTGACCACCAACTGACCATGGTGAGCTGTAGATTTGGATTCAGAGATGAGCCTGCATATCTAAGGAGCTTCCAGGCGAAGCCTGTGCTGTTCTCAGGCATTTGAGGAAGCAATGTTGTCTGGCTTTCCTTTCCGTTCCCTACCCCCATGACCTTCGATAGTTAACCCAGATGCACTTAAAAAATGTAAAGAGACTCGGCAGGAAATTACGTGGCTGAACCAATCCTGTTGTACATTTTTAAAATGCTGGGATATGCTGGCCTGAAACATGAGTGGACAAAAAACGAACCTTCTGCAAGGCTGGGGAGCCGATAAGAACTCCGGTGACTGTAGGGAGCTTGGAATGCTGCAGACCCAGAGCTATTTACCATTTATCTTGGGCTCTATCTTCAGCCCTCTCAACTGACCTGACATCCTTGTGACCGGCAGATAAAGTCCTTTGGAAAGTATTAATTTTAGAGATCACTAGTTTCAGCCAGCCAAAAGTCTTAGAGTGTCAGCAGAAAGCATCTGGGACCCATAGCAGAGAATCACCCATGTCGCTATAACCCGTCTAATGATCCCACCCGTGTAGTCCGAAGGGGCCTTAAAATAAGTCTTTGTTCTGTTACTATACAAACTTCTCTTACCACATTGGAGTATGGGTTTGGGGTAACCTAAATCTGCATTCCTGGGCCACCACTTCATAGTATTTGGCTCCAGAATAAGCTCCCCCTTATCTCCTCTAAGGTAAGAGTTGTGATTTTATGCTGGCGCATGTCTGTGGAATGTGGAATCTGATTGAAGAGCCACACTGACATTTCCATTTGCATAAACAGTTTAGCAATTCTACTGAAAAGCCAAAGGAACGTGTACCCCAGCGTTTCCTCTGGAGCGGGCCACTCTGGCGCTGCTGGTGGTCTGGATGCCAGAGGGTGAGAGCACTCATCTCCCTTGGAAAGAGAAGTTTCTTTTTATTGGAAGAGGAAATATAGATGGGTCTAAGACAAAACCTCGACCACAGAGCCACAACCCTGCTCCAAAACAGATTCTGTGTTCTTTTTGTCAACTCCCATCTATGCTATCTTTATTTCCACCCATCCCCCATAAAAATAAACATTATTTGTTTAAAGGGGAAAAATAGTCACTTGGTAGAAAAGGCTAGCAGACACCATCTTATCTCAGTGGCTCAGGGTGGCATTCCCAGAAGCAGATGCAGTGATGTCATGGTGCCCTGGAGGCTCTGAGAAGGCATATCATTTCCACGGTCTCAGGCCCCAGTGTCTAGTTCCAGTTAAATCCCAGGGAAGGATCGTTTGAGACAATCCATAGCTGAGAGTGCTCCGCAGGGGGCCTGGCATTCTTGGAGACTACCAGAAAGCATGGGCCACCACAGAAGAGAGGAAGCGGGGGACAGAGGCTTGCTGAGCCAGAGGACTCGTGGTGTGAACAGTAGAAAAGACAGTGGGCAGGGGTGGAAGCTGATGGGATGAGAGCTCGTGGCTTAGTGAGTGGCCTGGTGTCGCCATGGATGTCAGTTACCTGAGATCTCAGCTGTGCGATGCTGGCCAAGTTCCCCAAGGGACTCTATAGAATGTGGCTTCACTCTAACTCTGAAACAGTTTCTGAAAAGTGTCTACAATGTATTCACAATGTATATACAAAGTAGATACAATGTATAATATTGTATATAATAAATGGAGTCGTTACCAGACACACTAAATATGCACAGCTCACTTAGCATCTGTTCCTTCAGGATCCTCTGCACTTGGTAGGTGAACACAGTCAACGCACATGTAACTTGTTTCATACATACTTCTGCAACTATACGTGTATAGAAGCACAAGGAATCCATTTAATACACAGAATTCCTGCAGCTATACTACCTACTAGAGGAAGTGCATTTGCAACATGCTGGTCACCCTCAAATGTTGGCCGGAGACCTGGGGTGGGATAGGGTGGATGGAGTGGGGGGCTTGGAGACCACATGAAAGGATGGGCGTGGGTAGAGTGACAACCTCCCCCAGGCTCAGAAGAAAAGCCATCCCAGAGGGACTGAGTGGACAGCAGATGTCACTTCCTGCAGTTGCTGTGGGCACAAAGCATCCAGAAAGAAGAGAGCAGAATAAGCGAAGGTCCGCCCAATGAACAAGAAAAAAGTCTGCACCCAGGAAGCCAGGCTTCGGGCTTCTCTGGGGCCTGAGAATTCGTTTTCCTTAGTTTCGCGACTCAATCAATCTTTTTTATTAAAGAGCATGGGGTTGGGGCTTCCATGCCCAGATAATAGGGCTATTAGTATTCACATTCACACTGACTCTGAGCAGTGAATCAGTGTGAACACAGAGGCTTTCTGTTCCTCAAAGACAGAAGAAACTCCTGGTTGAACCCAGGTAAGGGTTACCCTGTGACCAGGTTCATGCCCAAGGTGAACAGCGCCTTTGCTGAGCCCTGCACCAACCGGCACTGCTCGGGCCAGGGGCTCTCCTTGTTTGTAGAGTTTAGCTGAGCTGACTACAAATTTACATATGGCACAATATGATTTTATCATGTTCTATTATTCTATTGCATTTGTAAATTTTAAAGATTTTACTATTTGCATGTTTCACTTTAATTTATATCTCTTATATGTTTATATATGTATATATACATATATACATACATATGTATATATACATACATATGTATATATATACATATATACATATATTAATGGTAGCTTAAGGATAAGACCTAATTCTAGAAATGACATTAATTTATGTTCTGGGTATGTCTTATACACACAGCCAGAAAGGGAAGACATATTGTAACTTTGAAATGCAGGTCTTCTGATTTTCTTCACAAAAGAACAGGTGTGGGACTTAACCTTTGTAATCGGAACCTGCAGGTCAACAAGTTCCAGAATTTGAGTTTTCGGACCAAAGCAGCTTAGGGACACACAAGGTCAGCAATAAACTCACAGAGCAAATTCCATGAATGTCACACTCAGAGGAGTGGCCGTGGCACTCGCAGGGCTGACAGATTCCTCCAAAGAGTATCCCGTCTACTCGATAGTAGCCCGGGAGGCAGGCCTGCAAGAAAAGAGGGCCAGCGGACAGTCAGGTCTCCTTAAGTGTGACCTCGCGGATGTAGCCGGCAAGGTGTGGCTCTGGGTGTTATGGGACCCATTTTCCTTCCCATGCACTTCAACAGGGAACCATTGGGTTTTCCACAGCAGGAAAGCATTCCCCCTTTCTGACTTTCCAACATTTTAATCCCAATAGCATTTCCGTGCCTTAAAAACACACCCTCCACCCTCTTTAAGTGTGCAATCCAGTGCTTTTTCAGTAAACTTGTCACCGTGCAACAAGTACATCTAGCCTGAATTTCTTTAGTATCTGTTCAATATATTCAGTGAATGACAGTTCTCACACTGAAAGGGGTTCTGACTCATGGATTGAGAACCACTGCATTAGCAGATTTTGTTTCTCCCAACCCCCACCCAAACACACACCCCATACATGCAAACCATTAAAGGTTGCCTTCAAACAGTGAGTGTTCAAGGACAGGCCTGGATCGTAGTGCGTCAGTTTAATTGAGCAAAGAGACCAGATGTACCTTCTGTGGGATGAAGCCAGGGAGGCCATGTGGGCATCCACGGGCACTCTCTGCTTCTGCTTACAAGGGGCAAAGAACCCCTCTGCACAGTGGTGCATTTAGCTCTCAAGGCGTCCCTGAGAACAGCACCTCTGCTTTGTACCTAGCAAATGCAGGAGGTGAAGAAGCACCTGGTGTGTCCTCCAGATAACTCGAAGGCCGCTGTGCCCAGCTCCAAGACGGAATCTCATCCAGCTGCCCAGGGCTTGACCTTGTCAAAGCCAGCCCAGTAGTCTCTCACAGAGATGTGAGAGCAGGGAGGCTTGGGTTTTATCTTGTCTTTCAAAATATGCATGTTTAGAAGGTTTTTAATCATATATGCATATGTATGTATACACATGTATGTATGTATGTACCTATGTAAGTACATACTCATGATCGAATGTAGGGTTCAGCACATGTATGTACTCTGTCACTGAGCTATATTCTATGTCTCTTATAGTTCTTATTTTGAGACAGAGTCTTCATAACTTTCCCAGAAATCACAATCAATCATAGCTGTTCATAATGACTATGCAGCATGACCACGTGGGAGGCCTGACTGTGCACAGTGGTTCACTACACTAGAGAGACCCAACGTCAATATGGTCACATCCTAGCCATAAGGCTAGCCTTCCCATTACAAGGTTGCATTATGGAATCTCACTGACTTACATTCCCTAATCTTTGGGAGAGACAGTAACTGTGTTTGTATGTGTGTGGTATATGTGATGTGTGGTGTGTGTGTGGTAATGTGTGTGTATGGTATGTGTGGTGTGTGGTGTGGTGGTGGGGGTTGGTGTGTGTGGTATATGTGACATGGTGTTGATGTGTGTGGTGTGTGGTTTGTATGTGAGTGTGTGTGTGTGTGTGTGTGTGTGTGTGTACATGTGGTGTATGTGTATGTTTTGTGTGTATGATGAATGTGTGAGGGTGTGATGGGGTGTAGGGTGCATGAGTGTTTGGTGTGGATGTGGATATGTGCTCATGAGTGCAGGTGCTGACAGAGGTCAGAGGTGTCAGGTGCCCCTGGAGCTGGAGTTACAAACATTCATAAACTGCCTGATACGGATGCTGGGACTTGAACTCGGGTCCTTTGCAAGAGCAAGGTGCACTCTTTAAAACAACACGATGCCCAATGCTCTCATAACTCAATAAGGTCTAAGCACAGTGGGAGTTTCCTAAAGGTAAATGCAGGTGTTTATCACTCTGACTTCAGCAGACCTTTTCTCCTAGGAAGTCAGAGAAAGGGAGAGACTGTCAGAGGCCAGCAGTACCTCACAGGAGGTCCCCGTGTAGCCTTGGGGACATTCGCAGTGTTCCACGTCAGCAGCTACTGCCAGGTCTATAGCGTTAGGGCTTGCTATGTCCAGAGAGACAGAATCCAGCCTGCAGACAGACAAGGGTCGTTACACAGCGCCCATGCTTGCAAAAGACCTCGCATGCTTCACCGAGGACAGGCTCCTGCACGGCTTATTTAAAGGGAACGAGCGTGTGGTATCTGTGTGTACCTAGATAGTCCTCACCAAGCATGCTCGCAGCCACCATTATTCCCTGGGGATATCTCAACAGTTGTTACCAAAAAGTGCTCCTGTCCATAGGCTGCTGAGAGAAAGCTCTGACAACCCACTTAGTGGAAATGAAAGCACTTTGCTCTGACCAGTTGTCTCGTCATGAGTGGGAGACCATCCTCTCCTGGCTTGCACCAGGCCGACTTTAACAGGCTCCAGGTTTACTCTTGGCTTCCATACGCTAATCTCCTTGAGGCAATCAAATGGTCAAGGATGGACTCAGTAGCTCACACAACTGTGCAAAACTAAGGCCACTGGCATCAGAGGAGTGAAGGGGGGGGGGGCGAGAGAGAGGGGCAGGAAGGCAGTGAGGTCCAGACACTGTTAACTCTCTAAGCATTGCTTGGAAGCTTGAAGCTTTCTGAACCTAAAGCCATCTCTTTCTGACCATAGTGCTTGTCCTTATGCCTCATGTTTTCGACAATATCACATGTGTGAAAGCAATTCTAACACACTCAGCTCCCTTAACTGTATCATTCGGTTTAACAGTAACTTCAAGTAAGTAACACTAAAGACAAGATTGTACTATCTGTGTAGAGATCCCTTTCAAAACATACCTATAGAGCGCCATTTTAGCAGAATTATAGTTGGCTCTGATCAAGAGATGTGTCACATTGGCCAGGACAGTCATCAGCTGGTCACGGTCAATCTCCCTTCTGGTATTAAAGTCCCGGAAGTTCTCAGGCACAAGTCTAACCACGTTGAAGTATTCCTCATAGGGTTGCAAGGACAGGCCTTCAGCCCGTGTGCTTACAGTAAGCCCATTTCCCTAGCATTGAAAACCGAGAGGAAAGACATTTGTAATTCAATTTGATGCCCCAAAGTTAAGTTCCTTATCCTGCAATCAAGGTCTTACAGCAAATGTGTGATGGAGTATATGACCCAATCCACAGTTAACAGGGGAAGGGCAGTTGAGTGTTCTTTTTTTTTCCCCCGTGTGTAGTTGTGCATACATACATGTATGGCACATACATACATATACACACATACACACACATATATATACACATACATACATATGCACACATACACACATATACACACACATATATATACACATACATACACACGTATATACATATATACACATACATATGCATGCATGCATACACATACACATACATACACATACACACACACAAACACACACACACATGAGTATGTGTTCATGTGTGTGCCATCCCACCAGACCCCAATCTCTACTGCAAATCAAGTCAATCACCTTGATGATGACATCAGCATGAGACATGAGGTTACTGTCCACCGTCTCCACCGGGATGTCGTAAGACACTGTGTATTTCAGGAACCCACCAAACGCTGTCAGCTGGAAGAGTAAGGTGAGGGTGAGAGGCAGGAGACAAGAGTCACAGCCTTAAGTCAGGGGAAAGCATTGCTAAGATCCACCGGGGTATAATAGACTTGAGTCATCCTGATGGCCGCACAAAGGAAATCCACACTTAAAGGAATATTAGGTGTTATTTAATAGATCTAATGATGATAAAGAAATTCTTGACACTTGAAGGAAAATATATAATCCTTCTACAAGTCTCCAAGGAAAACATCCAAATGTAAAATTAATTAATTGAAAAGAATTTTATTGCATTTATTCATGTATGGGTGTGCGCACCGTGGCATGGGTGTGGAGTGAGGGCAGCTTGTGGAAGATCTCCTTTTACTACGTGGACACGTGGATCCTAAACAGTGCACCAGGTCAGACTCGGCAGCAAGCAGCTTTTCCTGCTGACCCCCGTTGGCGGCCACATTTATTTTATTTAAATGATCCTTTTCACTATTGCCAAACTTCTTAGATAATGTCGTTTAAAGGAAGCCCTCAAAATATTTTTTCCTTTAAATGTTTATAAGGGATGTCCACTAACATATATACAAGGGATTAGTTACTGAGGTAACTAATGTGTATTAGGGATGCCTGTTAATGTATACTGGAGGGTCACTAATGCATATTGGAGAGTTTCTACATGAGGAATATGTCACAAAATTCAGACTGCAATGGTACAATCATGAAATCTCATGAATATTTTTTAAAGCTCTCTAGTGATAACATGCTATAAATGGAGCATATCGTATATTGTAATATACAAGTTAGGCCACATGTGGAAGCACAGGCTTATACTTTTGGTACTCTGGAGTCTGAGGCAGAGGTATAAATGCAAGGCCAGACAGAGATACACCTCACAAACCTGTTCCCCAAACAGACAGACAGACAGTTCTGTATATATTCATACACCCACAAGTATAGACAAATTAGAAAACAGAGCAATAAAAATAACTAGAAGTTTAGTCTACTATGAAGGAACGGCATCACCTTAAACCAAACCACAGTTATTTAAATGGATGCCCTTGGCTGCGTCCATTGATACGAGGAGTTGGTCAGAATCTGGAGAGACCAGGCGTGATTAACTGGCTCGTGGAGGTCAAGCACCAATGACCAGAAGCTCCAATCAGCTCTTTGGATAAGCAACAATGTAGACCATTGTCTTGCTTTTTCCTTAAATGAAATGGGTGTTATTCTGGAGTCTGTGACCCACACGTGAGCAGCGGTTTGTATTGATGTGAAAACGGGAGCTGAGCAGACACTCCACTGTAGGAGCCGCTGTCTTGCATCCCCGCTGTGCCATGCGCAAAGTCTCCTGTGAACTAGGCAAAGGGGCAACCCAGCAACGCTCCATGGAGGGTCAGAGTTACACAGGGACCCACAGGGACAAAGGGCAAAGTCAGCCTCAGTGAAGGGAGTGAGAGTCACAAGGCACTGGTTAGGAACCGGATGCAGCAGGGCAGAGGATGATGGGATGTTGTAATATAAAGTCCAAGAGGATCAGAGAGATCTTGTATGGAATATGTGTGCATGGTGCAGGCTGCAAGCACTAGCAAGCGCGTGGCCACTACGTCTGCTTCAGATTGTTGATGCTCTCCGAGATGTAAAGCTGGACACACACCCCCCCCCACACACACACATATACACACACCTTGTTCCCAAGGTAGGCCTCGGGAGCTGCCCAGTAGTAAGTGGAGGTCAGCCTCTGCATCACGGCCGTGTTGTTGATGCTGATCTGACGGTGCCCACCCAGGGCATCCTGCTGAGACCGGATCTTATTTGCACTGATCAGGTCAGTGACCAGCCACCCTGACATATTGGTCACCTTTAAAAAAACATAAAACAAAACAAAAAAAAAAAAAAAAAAAAAAAAAAAAAGAGGGTTTAAAATACGGCATCAAGGTCACCTTCGAGTTCACCAAGTCCTGAGCGGATGTCTTTGAGACGAGGAGACAGAGCTGGCGGGACTGTGGCCACCCAGGCAGTGACACACGGTGAAGAACTTCCTGCTAGGATCGAGGAACTCTAAGCACGCATCACACATCTCAAACCCACGCAGTTGCACATAGCTGAAGAAGCACATCCATGCACATCAGGATTACATAGTTTAGGTTTTGTTCTGTGAGTCAGGGTCTCACTGTGTACCTCTGTCTAGCCTGGAACTCACTATGTAGATCAGGCTGGCCTCCAATTCACAGAGATCTGCCTGCCTCTACCTCCAAGTGCTGGGATTAAAAGCGTGCACCACCACACCTGTCTGTCACTGGTCTTTCCTACTTTGTAGGTTTTTCTTTTGTCCACCCTTCTCCACCTGTCCTCTTCCACTCCTTCAACCCTAACACTAGAGAGAAAAAAGGGGAGAGGGGAAGGGGGTGACATTATCCTCAGACTGCATCCTGCTGACTGAAGGTGCCAGTTCCTCGGGGCGAGTGTGATCTTCGCCATCAGGATGTCTAATTCCTTCTCGTTATTTCCTTTTGCCCATGACAGCCCCACGCCTGTGGTTCAAACAAAAGCACCTTCCTATTTCTGTGTTTTGTTTTTGTTTTCTTGTTTAAGAAACCAAAATTCTCACTCCACCTGACCCCACAGTTTAGATTTTTAATAAGAGCAAAGATACTACTATAGGTTTAATATCCCAAATCTATAAAGTCCCCAAATCCAGAATTATTGGAGTCATACATGGGAACCTAACACCTGACCTCATTTGAGCCATAAAATAGGTACACCCAAAACAGTACACAAAAACTGTATTCAGGCTATGTGGGTAAGGTATATATGAAGCATGAATATATACACATATATAATATATTGATATATAATATATTCTGTCATTATATGTATATAATATATTGATATATAATACATATTCATATATATTATGTTGGGTTATTATATATTCCAATATTATATATTATTATCTATTATATTCTATATCATATATGCTATATATTATATATACAAATGAAAAAGATATAGCTATAAAATGTATATAACACATTATATTGGAATATATAATATATAACATATATATGAATCATATATACATCTACATATGTATGCGTATATATATACACATATATATGTGTACACACACACACACACACACACACACACACACACATATTCCAAAAAAGAAAATCCAAAATGCTTCTGCTCCCAGCATCTTAGCTACAGGGTGCTCAGACTATAAATAGCATGATTCAAATATCTGCCTGTTTCTGGCCATCTTTTCTTTCTCTGCCCTGCCACTTTCCCTTTCGTCTGTAGGACACACTTGGGGGCGTGGGGTTTCTCATTTTGGAGTGAAAGTGGGGTTTCTCATTTTGGAGCTAGAAGCTCTCTTTTATAGCCAAATGATGAAAAATATTTTAAAACAGACTCTATACCGCAATGTCTTGCTTGTCCAGGGGTGAGGAGAGCCCTCTAGTGTGGTGACTCCAGTGGTCACAAGTGGGTAAACCTGGAGCCCAGCAGCCCCTCCCTAACTTCTAGCTCTCTTCCTGTTACCCCTTCAGACTCACAGATCCAGCCCTCCCCACACCTCAGAGCCTGCCTGGTCTAGAATTCCATGCCCTCTGCTCTTGATCTTTCCCTAGCCCTGGGATGCCTCCCACTCCAAAATGAGAAACCCCACGCCCCCAAGTGTGTCCTACAGAAGAAAGGGAACGTGGTTGCATCCTGCAGCACCGGCCCAGCCAGTTGTCTCAACTGTCAAACATATACAGCAATAAACACGTGAGTGAGTACAAACACGTAGCAAGGCTGCCCTGCATGGACGCCTTGGTCTATCCAACGGAAGACTGGCCTCCTGGCTTCCTAACATGGCCGCAGATGGCCCCGTGACCTGCTGGTTAAGGACGTTGCAGTGTCTCCCACCTGGCTGACGGACCATGTGAGGCTGTCGCAAACATCAGAGACACCAAAACAGAAGCACTCAGAGCAGCCCTCGGGGTTCCGTTCCTCCAAGTTATAGAATCCTGGCTTGCAGTGATCACAGTTCTCTCCCTCCACATTTTTCTGCAAGAAAAGTTTAGCCATGGGTATTTTGTTCCCTTTCTAAGAAGGACCAGAGTTACAAACCCAGACACTATTATTGATGCCCACAAGTGCTTGCTGACCAGAGCCTGATATGGCTGTCTTCTGAGAGGCTCTGCTAGTACATGACAAATACAGAGGGGGACACTTTCAGCCAGCCATTGAACTGAACACAGGGTCCCCAATGGAGGAGCTAGAGAAAGGACACAAGGAACTGAAGGGGTTTGTCGCGCCATAGGAGTTACAACAATATGAGCCACCCAGTCCCCCCAGAGCTCCCAGGGACTAAACCATCAACCAGAGTACACATGGAGGGACCCATGGCTCCAGACACATATGTAGCAGAGAATGGCCTTGTTGGACATCAAAGGGAGGAGAGGCCCTTGGTCCTGGGAAGTCTCAATGCAGCAGTGTAGGGGAATACAAGGACAGGGAAGTGGGACAGGGTTAACTGGGAAGTAGGGGAGGGGAGATGGGTTATGGAACTTTCAGGGGGGGGGTAAAGAATGTATTTAATAAAAAATTAAAAAAAGAAAAAGAGAAAAAAGAAGATTAACTGGTGAGGCTGTAATATCCAGAAAGACAGAAAGAAATGACATGCACGTAGTCTTGGTAAGGAGAGTCCACAAAAACAGGTAATAAATACTCAGTTAAATAAATATTCAAAGAATGTGGGAAACCCCAAGCCGTGAGCATTTATGAGTAGAGAGCCTGCGACAGCTTGCCTGATTCGAGAACAAATCTAAGATGCTATAACTTGGTCAATACATTGAAATAAACTTGTTTTGCTTTATTTTACTTTTTTCCTTTTGAGCCAGGGTCTTACTGTGCACCCCAGGCTAGCTGGCTCGCCCCTACGTCTCAGCCCTCCCCAGGCACCCCACCCGGCACTGGGATTACAGGCATATACAACATGCCTTGCTTGTGCTAACGCTTCCCTATTTGGAGAGGGCTATATAATTATTTGTTTTACTTATAAATGCTCAAGCTTGTTCTGGGTCACATGCAACACAGGCAGAAGACTCTGCTTTTATGGGAATAAGGCGGAAGGTACAAACAGGAAATCTCAAGAATTCCAGGGAAATGGTTATTAATATCATATGGCCAAATAAGACCCTTCCCGGGCACTGTGTGTGCGCATTCCTGTGATTATACAATTCGCTTGCAAGAGAAATTCAAGATAACAGATCTGCATTTCATTAGAGTTCTGGGAACCTCAGTCTGTACCTGGTTCTCCTCCAAACACAGAGCTGGAAGGCAATGCCATGGAACGAAGCCAGTGCCAAGAAAATGGCGCACGGTATTGGGTTTCATCGAAGAAGTCACAGAGATGCCAAGGGGGGAATCCATGGTCATTACCCAGAGGTGCCACAAAAGGGTCAGCCAGTGCCCGTTTCAATCCAAAGGCACAGATAGGGCCTCTTGCTGTGGCAAGCTGTTTCTAACATAAGCCTCCCTGCTCTGCACAGTACTGATCATCTGAGCCAGGGAAGGAGAGAGCCCAGAAGAGACTGAAAACTTCCTTGATTTCCACACTTACCTTACAAAGGCATGGCTCTGTGCATGGGTCCTCGTTCAGGCTGCCGACAGTGCTGCAGTCACAGGGGACACAATTTGGGAAGCCCCGGTAGCCAAACTGGCAACGGTCACATTTGTCCCCTGAATAACCTTTCCTACACGGACACTGACCTGGCCACTTCCCTGGGGGAGAAAAAGGCAGTACTCATCAACACGTGAAGTTCTGGGGTTTAAAGCAGGGGCCTGCAAACTTTCTGTAGAGGGACAATGCATGCCAGCTGCAGTCCTCTTTGAGCATGCCCTCCTTGAGCAGGATTTCAGGTAAAGCTAAGTAGACAGTCACTCTTCACTGCTCCCACACGGGCACAGACTATACACACGCAGATGTACACAGCTCTGGTTAAACACAACAGGGCGCAGATACGGCCCAGGAGCCACGGCTTGCTATAGTGCTGGTGTGAAGAGAGACACTGAGATGAAGACCGGCAGGCAGAGCCCCCACCCCCGCGTGATGCTGTAACTCCACTCCTGATTCCAGAGTCAAGCCAACATACACTCACAAAATTAGCTGTATATGACTGCTCACGGCAGTGCTATTCATAAAAGCTGGAAGGAAGGACTAACCCAAGGCGTATCCACTAAACGTGCACCAGTAGGCACACCACAGCTGCAGTTAATGTTTTAGATTCCCATGGTGAATAGAAATACCACCCATCAATTGATAACACACTTGGATATGTATTATGCGATATAGCTGAACGGGTATTACTGAGCCATAGAACTGTCATACCCACACAACAACATGACCCTCCTAAAGGGAGTAAGAGAACGAAGTGACTCACAGAAGCCCCACACACTAGAGGGCTCAATTTTATGTAGAAGATAATAAATACTTGGTGGGCAAAAGACTCAACCCAGGATCGAATCCTGGCATTTCTATATCCTGGTAATAACCCTACCCAGCACAAACAGATCAACTGCGCACACAACAGACCAAGTCCTTACCATTGGCTAAGTCGGCATGGAGGTCATCCTTGATACAGACAGAACTCAGAGACCCCACAGGGTCACAGTCACAGGGACGGCAAGGCTGGTCCTCATAAGGAGATACCTGCAAGACAGAAGTTGTCCTGGATGACGTCACCAGAAATCACAGCGTGGTTTGAAACAATAACTGAGATGCCGACTACGAGGTATGAGCACCCTGTTCAGGGTGAGACTACCACAGTGATTTTGTGTAAAGGTATGTAGGTGTCAGGAAGATAAAATGGCCCCAGGCAAGAGGCTCTAGACACCCTTTGGATGGTGACAGCAACATGTCGTCCTTTGTTCTTTCCACGGTCCCCCTTCTCTCTGTCACCTATGCCTGCCATAGCTGAACATTACCAGTGAGCAAGGCCACTTCAAGGGTTCATCAAGCCACTGGGGGTTGAGTGAATGCGTGCAGTGTCTAAGGTGTGGCCCCTTTGGTTATTAGCTGAATCTGCACGTTTATAGTTAGACTTATGTGCAATCACATACCTCACATGACCCCAATTCAAATTAAATAACAATAGCTGCACATTCTCACTTTAAGCAAGAAAGCAAGCAGCTGCAGGAGATGAAAATCCACAGACCACTAGTCTCATGGAGTATAGAGAGGAAGCTAGCCTTCAGAGCAGGAACTGAGAGTGACTGAGGCCTGCCGTCCATCTCAAGGCAGAGGAGCTCGGCAGGGGCAAGAAGCACACACTTACCTTGTGAGGTCTGTAATACTGGTCAATACAGGTCTCACAGTTGATCCCTGTGGTGTTCTGGGAGCAGTTGATACAAACCCCTCCACCGCTGTACTGCCCGGCTGTGTTAAGGCTTCTCCTCTCCTTTGCAACATTGTTGTCATAGTAACAGTCTTTGGCTTTATTGTGACAGTTGCATTCTAGGAAATATTGTAATATCTCAATGAACACACTGGATGCCACCCAGTTAAAGAAAACTCTTTGTTTCATGAAGCATCTGTGTCTTAAAATTCTAACATAAATAATTCCATAAAATATAGGCAAGGGCCGGAGAGATGGCTCAGTCGTTAAGAGCACTGGCTGTTCTTAATCAGTACAGGGTTAAGGCTATAGGTCCAGGGTTCCATTTCCAGCACCCACATGGTAGCTCACAGCCATCCTTAACACCAGTCCCAGGGAATCTGATGCCCTCTTCTGGCCTCCCTGGACACCAGATATAATGCTACATGCAAGTAAAACACCCATACCCATTAAATAAATACATACTTTCTAAAAAGATATAGACAATAGTATAGGGAAGAAATGGGAATAGATATCCACATAATTAAAGGTACTGGGTGGGCACGGTAGTGTACATATGTTGTGTAAGAGTTTACAGGCTAAAGCATGATCGAATCTGACCCTTGCCTGCATGATAGAAGGAGACTGATACTGTTTCCTCCTCAAAAAAATGATATGGTAGGCTTGGAGCACAGGTCAGGGGCTGAGCAAGCAGGAGTCCAAAGTCTAAAATTAAAAGCAATTCTGGGCGCTGGAGAGATGGCTCAGAAGGTAAGAGCACTGGCTGCTCTTCCAGAGGACTGGGGTTCAATTCCCGGCATCCACATGGTGGCTCACAACCATTTGTAACTCCAGTTCTGGGTATCTGATGCCCTTTTCTGGGCACTAGGTATGCAAGTAATGTACAGACATATAAGCAGGCAAAACATACAGAGACACATGGAAAAGCTAAATTTGAAAAAATTAATGGATTTAAAAAGCTATTCTGTAGAATGGTATACATTATTATGCTATTTCCCACATAAGAAATACTGAAAATACATTCTATTTTATTTGAATAGTATATTCAAATAAAAATATATTTCAATTTTATGTGACGTACTTATTTAAAATAATGTATTTCAAATACACATCAATTTAACAAATATATTCAAATAAAAATATAAAATTATTTGAATAATATATTCTATACTAACATATAACACAAACCCTCAGAAAAAATGTGGGAAGGAGAGAGACTGAAAAAATACCTATCAATTTTATTTTAGTAATATATTCAAATAAATATATAAAATTATTTGAATAATATATTCAATATTAACATATAACACAAACCCTCAGGAAAAAAATGTGGGAAGGAGAGAGATAAAGTGAAAAATTTTAATTTAAACATATTTTTATTCAAAACCATTTGCGTGTGCGTGTGTGTGTGTGTGTGTGTGTGTGTGTGTTTAGGTGGTTGGTATATCCAGGCCATAGCTGTATGTGGAGATCAAAGAACAACTACTTATGGGAGTTGTTTCTTCTCTTCCACCATGTGGATCTCCGAGCACAAAGTCAGGTCATTAGGTTCGGTGGCAAGAGCCTTTACCGGCTGAGCCAAATCACCAGCCAAAGTAACGATAGTAGACATGTACGTCAGTGGTAGAGCATCTCTCAGCATGGCAGACTCATAGGGTCAAAGCCCAGTACCATAATCAAGGAATTCATTCATCTCAACTTAGGTAAAATAGTGAATCTACAACGACCCCTCAGCCCTTAAATGTCGAGAGGCGTGCTCGGCTTTGGGCAGTAACTGAAATGCTGAAAAACTAGGTAGGCAATGCTCATAAAAATCAAGACACCGTGAGTGTAACCACCGTGTGACGCTGGAGCCTTCGCTCTCTCTGTTGTAAGCGGACTCACCCTCACACTCGTTGCCGGAGGAGATGGTTCCGGGCCTCCAGGGCTGCTGATGGTAGCCGGGGCAGCACCTGTCGCAGCTCTCCCCACACGTGTTATGTTCACACTGGCACTGCAGTTGCTGGGCAAAACAAGGGTACGAAGCAAAAGCTCAAAACTTGACCTGTGTGCTATCCTTAACTTTACTTAAGGAGAAAAAGCAGCCACACGAAGTCAGTATGTGGTAGCTCACGTTGTCAGGCTATCGAGTGGCTGGGGTTTCACTTCTGGAGGAGATGCGCACACACCCCGATTCCAGACAGATGTGTGTTCACCAACAAGAGTGTTCTTTAAAATCATGAGTTGACTTTAGGGGTTGGGAGTCCTTATCAATACTTTGATTAATTATTAGGAAATTTTAGCATAGTCCATTGATGATTCTCTGATGTTTATCCATATGTTTTTCAGCATCGGAAAAACAAAACAAAACAAAGTAGAAAAATGGGCAGAAGAGACGGCTCAGCCAACTCCCTGGCCATCAAGCCTGACAGCCTGAGCTCCACCCCAGAGTCACATGATAGAATAAGAGAGTCACATGATAGAATAAGAGAGTCACATGATAGAATAAGAGAGTCACATGATAGAATAAGAAAACTGGGGTCCACGAGTTTCTCTCTGATCTCTCTACCTGTGCACTGTGCACTCTATATATGCCCTCCCAAATAAATACATAAATGTTGAAAATAATTTTAGTGTAGAATGTAAGCTGAGGGCGTGTCTCACTGGTGGAGTGCGTGCCTTGTATCCTCAGGACCCCAAGTTCAGCCCTAAGTGGGGTAAAGATTAAACAACCAGAATTAACAATGCAAAAAAATAAATAAAAGAGAATATTGCTACTTAATGGGCACAGAACTCCAAAGACTGGAAGTAAATGAGTGTTTTAAAAAGAGCTATCCAACTCTTCAAATTATTTACTTAGTCTCACTCCCAAAGTCTGTATTTTTTCTTTACTTAGTACCTACGATAATGGAAAGAAGGGAATCATAAGAATAGCACATGTAATGTGTATCAGCACATGCCGGACTCCTTTACAAGAACACGGAAGATCGTGAAGTTGCCAATTTCCTGTTATAGATATCTTATTATAAATAGCACAGTAAGGGCTTAATTAGAAACATGCCCTCCAACCAAAGCAAATTGATGATATTGCTAAAACCAAAACTAGTTGAGTCAATTTAATTTTCTTTCTTTCTTTTCTTTCTTTCTTTCTTTCTTTCTTTCTTTGTTTTTTTTTTTTTGTTTTTGTTTTTCAAGACATGTTTCTCTGTGTAGCCCTGGCTGTCCTGGAACGCACTCTGTAGACCAGGCTGGCCTCGAACTCAGAAATCTGCCTGCCTCTGCCTCCCAAGTACTGGGCCTCCCAAGTACTGGGATTAAAGGTGTGCGCCACCACTGCCTGGCCAATTGATTTTCTTAATTGATTTGATGCGTCTTACTGTCTGCCTTCAGTAGAGACAGGAAACCGTTGCAGCTAGACCTTCTGTATCGAGGCCCCAGTAAGTATAAAACCCTAGAACGAACCTTCGCCTCTTCGTCCCACGGGCAGCTGCTAGCATGGCCGTAGCAAATGCACATGCCTCCAACGGAAATGTCTTTTATCGAGTAGTAATACTGAGGAAAAAGAGGGGAACAAAAGAAGTTTAAAAAAAAGAAACCCTTCATTTTAACTCTAAGTAAGCAGTGGCACCCACAATATCACATCTGGGGTCACAAGCTACTTTTGGTGCTCTAAGCTTAATTACACGCACGTTTAAAATTTTATTTCACACACAAAGAGCCTTGGCAACCAGTTCAGAGCAATAATGCCCAGATTACCTCAGCAAGAGGACCTGAGGGTCTAAAAGAATTTTTCAGCATGATTTCGCTGTGAGCCAAACATCCCTCCTCATTATTGACCCAGTTCCATTTTGAGGGAGTTAACCTTTAGGTTTAGAGGGTCAGGGTTAGGGTCAGGGTCAGGGTCGGGGTCGGGGTCAGAGATAGAGTTAGGGTTAGGGTTAGGGTTAGGGTTAGGGTTAGGGTTAGGGTTAGGGTTAGGGTTAGGGTTAGGGTCAGGGATAGGGTTAGGGTAAATGTTAGGGTTAGGGTTAGGGTTAGGGATATGGTCAGGGTTAGGGTCAGGGTCAGGGATAGGGATAGGGTTAGGGATAGGGTTAGGGTAAATGTTAGGGTTAGGGATAGGGTCAGGGTCAGGGTTAGGGCACGATAGGCAAGATCAGTGCAGGAGGGAACCTCACCATCTAGATGTAGGTTCTTGGGTGCTCATTCAGCCTAGTGCACATACCAGGCACATAAACAGAAGAAAATGTGTTTCCTTTGAAATCATTTTGCAGCACAGCTTCATTCTTCTGTATCTTCACATTAATATATTTTCATTTTGTTTTTTCCTTTGCTCATTGCCATTGTATCTGAATGTGCTTACTTTGAGCGACTGATTTGGCATTACTCCGTTGCCTGCCTCTGTTATTATTTCTAGTGGTTCCTTTTTAGTCTATATGTGTATATGACTGTGCCAGCTACAAATGATGGTGAATCACTCCTAAAAACACATGCTACGTGTCTGTGATTTCTTATTGCATCTTTGGATAACACCTTTGCTAATAAGCAATGAAATATTGACATTCAGGCTTAGTGCAGAGAGTACCACTGATACCATGATTACATGATTTAATATTATTTAAATGTCTTCCAAATATCTTCCTGTATTGATCTAAAGAGTGAAATCTTAATGAAAATCTTAGCAAGTGTTTTGATCTTTGGATAGAAACTAATTCTAATGTCTTTTTTTTTTTTTTTTTTTTTTTTGGTTTTACCAGGCTGGCCTCAAACTCAGAGATCCGCCTGCCTCTGACTCCCAAGTGCTGGGATTAAAGGCGTGTGCCACCACCGCCCGGCAATTCTAATGTCTTTAAAGAAAATATTAAGGGTACTAGGTAGGCGTGCTTGAGAGTACTTCCTGCTCTTCATTGAAATGGACTTCAGTTCCTAGTGCCCATGCCGCATAACCCACAGCTACCTGCAACCCCAGCTCAAGGGGATATCATGCTGTCAGTTGACCTCCTGGAGCATACATACATGTAGAATATGTTTACATAGATACACAAATGTACACAAAAATACAATGCCAGGAAATCTATAATAGCCAATCTGGACCAATATAGCACCCGACAGTGACAGTTAGCATCAAGCTGCAGAAATCAAATGCTTGTTGTTGTCTAAGGTTAGACCATCAGTGGGATGGGTTTAGATCAATGTACAAATGCGGCAGTTGCTCCAGAAACAGACTTGGAATAATAAAAGCCAGCAGAGCCCGATTACAGCGTCAGAATAGGAGACAGCATCACGGAAGAATCCATCATTTCTGACACCTGGCTCTACGACATCACATGTGGATGTAAGGGAGACCCTCACACCAATCACAAAGGTTAATTTGGGATGGATAGCTACAGAAAGTGTCAATAATACAACAAAACAAATGACAAAAAAAGATGGATTTCATCCAAAATGGAATCTCTGTTCATCAGAAGTCATGGCTTTAACGTGAACAGAAAATCTCAACAAGAGGATTACGTAACCTGATCTGAACTCAAAATACACAAAAATGGACCAAAAAAAGAAATGTTGTCAGGGGCTGGAGGAATGGCTCAGTGGTTAAGAGCACCGTCGTCTGCTCTGCCAGAGGTCCTGAGTTCAATTCCCAGCAACCAGATAGTGGCTCACAACCATCTGTAATGAGATCTGATGCTCTCTTCTGGAGTGTCTGAAGACAGCAACAGTGTACTCACATACATAAATAAATAAATCTTAAAAAAAAAAGAAAGTTAACAAGTTTAAAAAAGAAAGAAAGAAATGCTGTGAGTTCTGACAGGCTCAACCCAGAGCATCAGAGAAATACAAATGAAGACCCCCAGGGAGAGCCATGGCGTGGCGTCCCAGCAGCCCACAGTGCTGGACTGACAACACCAGACGTTTGTACGTGTGTGTGCTAGGCTCAGGGAACCACACATGCTGCTGCTCTGGCTAGAATATGTCATCTGCTTTGAAAAAAGTTTAGCAGAGTTACTGGTCCAGCTACCCACAACCTAGTAACTCACTCCGAAGCGATGGGAGGAATGTCCAATGTTTGTCCACATGTGTATCTCATCCTCAAGTGGACACTTAGCATGTAAATGTTTTCTTAAATATTTCTCAAATTTTATCATTTCAAAAAAAATTTTTAAAAAATGCTCGAGTTGATGAAACTCAGATGTGGAGCCCGGCTAGGATATTTAGGACAGAGGCCATTACATTCTCCAGGTGACTACTCTAAGGGGACGGGAAGGAGGGAGCCAGGAGGCCTGAGCAGTGGGTGCCGGGGCCATTGCCTACAAGCTGGCTTTATAACAAATGGCAGGTGGTACTCGTCAGTAAAATATGGAGAGTTGGGAAGGCAATAGGCCAACCAAAGGAAATGAAGAAAAGACTGTGCCCTGAAACCAAGGTTGTCACTATGGCCAGGGAAACCACCAGGGACCCCACCACATGCTCACACGTCTGGTGACAATAGGGTCCAGGTCTCTGAGGTCCCGATGACTCAGGGTCATGAGGTCTGCGTTGAGTGTTCTGATGCGCTGCAGACGAAGGCGTATGTACCGAGCTGAAGTGAATTCCAGCAACTGGGGCGAGGGGTCATCAGCGCTGGGTCTGCCGTTGATGAGCGATGTGTGAATCTGGACACAGGCAGACATACATGTCAATTCTATGCACGTATGATGTGTAGGTATGTACAATGGAGCCATGACCGAATGGCAGAATCATTATAAAGATAAATCTAAAAACTAGGTTGTGCGCAAACAAACATATGTTAAGTAGCCATAAACAGTGACTCTCATTTTCACCTCAGTTTGGTAGTTATCCACTCTGCTACCTCAGAGATTTCTGGAGCTCTTCCAGTAGTTCACTTCTCCCCATATTGTGGGGGTCTTTTAATATCTACTGTCACACACTACAGCTTCACAGAAGCAAATGCCTGATGGCGTGATCAGGCTAGGGCGGGTAAGGAAAATACGCCCCAAACTTAAGGATGCCTGCTGTCTTAGCTAACCTCTCTTACTGGAGAGCTTCCTGCACAGCTGCGGCCGTGGAGAGCGCCCGAGAGGTGTTAGGGAGGTCACTCATCAAGCAAGGTGTTTGAAGAATGCACTGTTTCTGTTTCACTCAGAGAGTACTGAGGTAACATTGAGCGCCTAGTTCCTGGGCAGCCACACCCTCCGCACCTCTGTAAGGGAGGGAGAAGGAGCAGCCACACCTTTCAGAAGCACCTTTGCCCTCTGATCTTCATCTATCCCTGTTTGAGCCAAGACAAAGCCTTGCTATGTATCCCTCCAACTCATGATCCTCCTGCCTCAGCCTCTGGAGTGTGAGAATTACACTCAACGTGCCACCATACCTGGCGTCTCTGCAATCTAACGCATGGTCTTGCCCTGGTCTTATAAAAAGATTCTAAGGGGGGGGGCAGGTAGAGGACAGCAGAGAGAAGACTTGGAGAACCCTGTGCTGGGAAGAAATCAAGACAGAGACCAAGCAAAGCTACTCTCTATAGTGAGGTAGCCACACGCACACCACTGGGTTAAGGGTGGTTGGTTTTGAATGTTCAGCATAGGCTCCTGTGAGAGGTATCATGGCAGCATTTGAGGTGGGGGTGCTGAGATGACAGAACACCATTTCTGTGGTGCACACTGTACCTCTCCATGTTCAAGTGGCACCAGCTTGGAGTAATACGAGGTGCAGATGACTTCGTTGTCAGCTCTGTAAGTGGGTGGTCCCCGCCGTGGTGTTATCTTGTAGCGTGTCAAACACTCTGTATCGCTGACTGCGTAGTACTGCCAGGGTTTGAACTTGACGCCATCCACAGAGCGCTCCAAAATCCAGTTTCCAGGCCGAGGGGCATTGGCAGCTTTAATGATGACGTACGCAACTTGAAAGACCTGAAACCGAGGGGAGGTCCCAATCCATCAGTCAACCCCAAAATGACAGGTGCTGCAAGAACTCACTTGTGCATAGAAAAGGCCCAATTCGTAGACACTGACTGTAAAATTCTGGTTCCCAAGGGCTGGAGGGAGGGCAGGGGATGAATGTTGGGTAAAAAATTTCAGATGCACAGGATGGGCAAAATGTGCCGGTCCGATGTAGCATCGCTGTGGGATGGCTCTGCTGTCTCCAGTGTCTCCCTCTGTTTGGGGCTGACTATTGCAGTGTTGCTTTGCCTTAATGGGGATGTTGAATATTTTTTCACACAGTGATTTGGAGATAACACTGAGAAGGGAAGCTCCTCGAAGCTTCCTGAAATGGCTAAAAATTCAAATCATGGACAATACTAAAGGCTGGCAAACGTACAGAGTAGCAAGAACCCATGAGAACCAAAGCCAGTATCACAGCTTCACACAAAACTGTAAGTACTCTCCGTATGAACCAATAATCATGCTGTTTGATAATTACCAACCAAATGAAACTTTGCACAGAGATGATTGCAACAACTGTTTATAACCATCCAAACTTGGAAGCAGCACAAAGCACTTCCATAGGTGAATGACACATAAACATGCCAGTTGGTGGTAAGACAAAAAAATAAAAAAACCCATGACATGCACACTGCTAACTGAAAATAGGCACTCTGGAGAGGCAGCACACTGTGGGATTCCAACTCAGTGAGTTTCTGGAAATGATAAAACTATGAAAGAATTAAGAATCAAAAAAAAAAAAAAGAATCAAAACAAAACAACCAGAGGCTGTCAGGGACCCCAGGGAGGGGTAAGCATCAGGGCGCATAGGAGATGAAATGACCTCACACTGGCCATAACTGTGGACACATGCCACCGTACCGTGTTCGAAATGTGCAGAACATGCACAAGTTAGAATAGAAAAGTATAGGCTTGGTTAATAAAACACGAGTGGATGGACACAGGGCCACAGCTGTACAAATGCCCCACACTGACTCAAGATGTTGACAAGAGGAAGAGCTCAGTGTGATGGAATGAAGAATATAAACTCTCCATTCCCATCACTGTGAGCCTAAAACTGTGAAAGTTACTAATTAAACAGCAATGCCCTCAGCCGGGAAGACGAAGAAGGAGGACGGTGGATGAGGTATGAAGGAGAGAGCTCCGCAAAGCTCGGGTTTGAACAGGACTTTTGATCTCCAGCCCCAGGCCAGCAGTAAGTAGGCATCATCCCTCCCACAGCCCAGCACCACCCAGAGCATTTCCAGATGCATTCCGAACATGCCTGTTTTCCTGGTAATGCAAAATTGGCCACGAATTCTGTGCTAGAGTTAGTGAGAAGATGCTAGACTAAACTGTTACGTGATTTTCGAACATCCCTTCTAGAGACCCAAATCTTTGTGTGTCTGTGTGTGCATGCATGTATGTGTTCATGTGTATGCACATGTGTGTGCATCTGTGTATGCGTGTGTGCACATGAATGTGTGCACTTTTGTTTGTGCATGTGTGTGCATGTATATGTGCATGCATGTGTCCATGCTTGTGTGCATGTGTGTGTACATGAGTGTGTGTATTGTGTGCATGAGTGTGTATATGTGTATGCACATGTGTGCACTTGTGTTTGTGCACATGTGTGTATGTGAGTGCATATGTCCATGTTTGTGCACATGCATGTGTAAATGTGTGTATATGTGTGTGCACATGAGTGTGTGCACTTGTGCACTCATGTCTGTGCAAGTAAGTGTATTTGTGTGTGTGTGTATGTGTGTGTGTGTACACTTGTGAAAGCCAGAACTTGTTTCCATCAGGCACTTTGTCATTGCAACATTGAAAATTAACTGGTGAGCCAATATCTGGGTCTTGTTTGGGGCTTTGGAGCAGTGTTCTCAGGATAGCAGGGACTACTGCATACATAATACATATATGTAAACGTGTACATAAAAACCTTTGTGTGTTTCCACCTATTCATGCATATATTTGTATATGCCTGTATACACACAGGGCATAAAGTTACCATCACTGAAGTTCCTGGTTTCTGTTTGTTTCAGCTTTTCCTACTTACCGCTCACTAACTTCAAGACACGGGAGCTCATTACATAACAACTGTGTACCTTGCTGTTTGTAAGGAATCTGGGAATGGCAGTACTGCCTCTTTATTACCAACAACTGTTCACCTACACAAAGTGTTCCCTGGCAGAGGTCAGCCTGTGGATGCCATGGGTGCCTGACACAGGCTTTCTGTGTTCCTGTGGTGTGTCACGCTGTAAGGTAAGGCAGTCACAGCATCTCAAGAATGCCAGAAGCAAGATGGTTTGATACAGGGAGACGGAGGCGCACGTGCCCCTGTTTGCCCATCACTGAGCACCGTGCAGCAGGTTTTTGATTATTATTCACCATGGGGGTAGAGACAATGAGCATGTGGGCTGATGACAACTTCTCACATGCACACGTGTATGCTCAGACTTTGCAAACAGAGGGTCCAAGCAAGGATGATGACAGGGCAGCTCCCTGTACAGCGACAGTGATGTCAAAATGAAACGCATTTGCCCTTTATTTCCCAGTTTCACATTTGAAAATAAGGTGAACCAACAGGCTTACCACAAGCCTGCTAAGAACGCTCGACGATCATCTCATGTAATCCTGAACTATCCCAGGATTGGCCTTGTGTCTGGTTTCCATATTTGGAAACTATCATTGCAAGTTGCTACATGAATCCAGGCACCCACTTTCCAAGTCCTCACCTAGGGCTCATATTGCCCTTCAGAGAGCAAGCCACGACCCCTAGGCAGCACCCCAGGTCTGAGCTCTCCTTCTGTGGTAATGGCGGCAGCAGCAACAACAGGCACCTCCACATCTACGTAGAAACCAGCTTCGCATCTCAAGACACAGAGCAGCCTCTGCTCTGGGCACAGCTGCATCATGACAGCAAGGGATAAGCAGGGGGAAGGGTTTGGGGGTGGGGGGCATGCCAGAGCAACTAATACATGCTAATGTTAGTGATAAGGTTAATTACATCGACATCGAGCTGTGAGAATGAGCCTGTAGAAGCTCACAGTTGCATTCCAAGGACAGTAATAACTAACATTTCCTGTACTTCATTGAGCACACAAGGGCACGGAAAGGGGTTTGCGACCTTCTTGGGAATCTCACAAGCACCAAGTTCTACCCATTAAGAAGTGATCTGGGCAGTCTGTCAAGACGGTTTCTACAGATGTAAAGGAGAGGGGAAAGGCCTTTGAGGCGGCTGCTGAGCACCAGCCCGCTTTCTCAATTCTTCCAGCTAACTAGCAGCATTGGCGCTAATACCAAATCCTGCGCCTTACCAAGCCCTTGGGCAGCGTTTACACAGACAGCTGAGCTGTATGTGGGCTACAAGGCCAAAGGGAAGGACAACTGAGGTGGGGGAAGACAAGGCCTGCACACACAGATTGATAAGAGCCCTTCTATCGGGAAGCAGACCTTTGTTCTCACAGTCTCCCGATCGCCCTCAAGGTCCCCAAACCAGAGACCAGGAAGAAAACTAAAAAAATCCAATGCAAGCTGTAATTCTGATAAAAAGGAAAGGATGCCATGAAGACACTACTTTCTTCTATTGGCCATTGTTGCCTTGATAATTCTCACACTCTCCAGAATGTGAACCAGAAAAGAAACAAAAATTGGGCCCCGCTCTAAGATAAGGAGGAAAGGAGGCAGCAAAGAGTCTAAATATAACCTTTCTTTCTCCCCGAAGCCAGCTGGGGCTGACCTACTCACACCCCAGGTTTCCTGTGTCGAAGTTCTAACTCCTCACCCCTCACTTTGGATGTGCGTGCGTTTGGAGATGAAGCCTCTAAGGGAAGAGGTGAATGGCCCAACGTGACCCTCGTGCCCCTGTGAGAAGAACCGAGAGGCTCCAGAGAGAGCTCTGCGAGGTGCTTGCCATCCAAGGACAAGGATCTGAGTTCAGTCTCCAGAATTTATATCAACAACAACTGATGAGTTGGTAGGCATGACCTGTAATCACAGCCTCACACCGGGGCGCCAGAGGTGGAGACAGGCAGATCTCCAGCTTCCAGGGCAGCTAGCTAGCTTAGCCAGTTTACTGAATTCCAGATTGGCAAGGTGGGCTCACAGATGACCGGTCGGTCAGCAGAGTGCACTTGAAACTACCAAGAACTGAGTCTGATTCTTGAGTTCCACATTTTAAAAGCTGGGTACCATGGTATCCAATTACCATGGTACCGAATTACCCTTGTAATCCGAGCACTGGAGATATCGGAGGTGTGGGAAAACCTGTGGCTTGGTGGCCAGCCAGCCCAGCCTCGTCTATGAGCCCAGGAAAATGAAAGGTTTCATATGACCAAACTAAGGTGGTGGCTCCCGAGGAAGTGGCAGGTGCCCAAGATCTCCCCTTGGTCTCCTCAGAGTACACATGTGCCTGTAGGTGTGTACATGTACTCCGTGCACAAAACAAATTGAAAAACTCAAAGATGACTGAGCTGGACACTTAGCAAGTAAGGTTCTGACCTCTGCATGTACAGGCATGTAAATGTTCATGCACTCATTCACACACATGTACCTGTACATCTGTCATATGTATACCCGACAAATGAACTTAGGACAGACACACCGGGGGCAATACCACGGGAAGAGAGACCTATACCTCAGAACAGTGAGGAATCCGTTCCTCTCCTTTAAGTAGCCCAGTCTGTGGTGTCTGTTCCAGCAGTCCTGACTGACTGACAGAGCCCTCACTTACCAATTCTAGTAGTTCTCACAATGAAGAAATAGATTCTACTGACATATAAAATCTTAAGCCTTCGTCCAAACAAAATCCATGAGACTTCCGCTGCTTGAGACTAAACTTTCTTCCCTCAACATAAGCCTGGCCGCACACAAACTGTTGATGGAGGCATTTTCATCGGACTGAGTCATCCCTGTCCTGCCAGAACTGCAGCTGACCCAGCCGTTTTCAAGTCCACTTCAGGACAGCTCTCCGCTCATTAGTGATCTCCGGAATGCACATCAACAGTGTCACATAATGTCACAGGCACACATCATATGCTGCCTTTCCACAGAATCCAGACAGGAGTTCTGCTGTGAGCCTCAGTCTCAACTTAAACAGAGCAAATCTATCTGAAACACAGATATCTGAGAGTACAGATGACCTCGTTTCCAAGATGTGATGTCCATGCCTACCGATGTCCTCCATGCTCTTCTGAAATCTCCCACAAGGGCTGATGACACGTGTCAGTCTCTGGGAATTCCCCCATGGAAGGATCTACTCGCCCTTCTGGCAGTGACTGAAGACGGAACGCTTTATTTCTGACATTCTCAGGGTAAACGAACTTCTCACAGACAAAAGGCATCTAGCTTAATAGTTAAGCACATTTCATAAATCGTATTGCTTGATGATCCCCGAGGAAGCAACAAGTTTGTACATCCTAAGTTTTGTTGCTTCTGAAACTATCAGATGATGACATTCATAAACACCATTGGGGGGTCACATCTTATGCAAGAATGAAGAAGCAATTGTTTGAGAGAAGCTTCGTCCATCATCCAAGGTCCTGGCAAAGCAGTAAGAAGCCACAGCCGGGACCTGGTGAGGTTGGAAGCTAAGATCTTGCTGGGGGGCGTGCCTGCCATGCTGCTTTTAGAGAGAAGTCCCCCAGGAGAAACTGGTGAAGGGGCTGGCTGTGTGTCCTGCAGTCCTCCCGCTGAAGTCCAGCCTGCACAGTTAAGGACAAAAAGAGGTTTGCTTTTCTTTCACTTTGGCACTGATATGAACACGTGAGATAGCAGGTCAAAGTCTGGTGGCTTCTCCCTCTTTTTTTCTGTCTGCCTTTTCTTTTCAGAGGGAGGCGGGGCTGACTGCCTGTGGTGATAAACTCAGACCACACAGTTTTCTTATAAGAACATCTCAGATCGTCGGGAGCATGCCTTTTTAATCCATACCGAGGTATATAAGTGCCCGAGACCGTAGCCAGCAAGAGGGCTCAAGGAAATGTCAAGAGTCAGCTTTAATCAGTAATCTGAAGATGGGAAAGGAATTCTAAAGATGTCTGTGGAGGAAGACCTGCTTTCTGTCAGCTGGGAAGGCTGTTTTTAAGAGGCCAGCAGGAAGCTGCCCCCTGCTCCCAGAGTCATCCTCCAACCCCCAACCAGAGGGTGGCTAGCACTGTTTGTTATTTCAAAACAAAAATGTTGAACTTTCTCTGACAAGATAAAACTGGGAAGCAGGGCGCTCTCCATTCCTAGTCTGTGTGTTCTGGAACCTTCCTGTCACCAAATGTTCTCTGTGGGGTGTTTCCCTTTCCTCCTCTCTGAACGCTCCAGAAGGAAGCCTAGGGACCCTCAGGGTGAGGTGAACCTGGTTGTGACATGCAGTAGACAGGCCAGTTCAGACCCGCTGGTACAGAAGAAGGATTTCTCGTCCCAGCCGGATCTACCCAGGTTCCACTTGCACAAGCCTTCACCTTCGAACGTAAACTAGGCTTTTTCTCCATCCCGAAGCTCCCATTTTGTTCTTGTCAAAACAGAGGAGGCAATATATAGTGTCTGCTTCAATGTTTGGGGGGGGAGCAAAATTGGAGGCTGTGGCTTAGCTGGATGCTTTCCAGGAAGTCCTATTCCCTCCTACCTCACAGTTGAGGGGACATGGGTGCCTCCACAGCTCTAACCTGTGTGTGACTGGGGCTGAATGTTCTGAGAAGAGCCTGTACCTTTCAACACAGGCACTTGGGAGCCCCAGGGCAGTGAGAACTCTCTTCCCTAGAGCACAAACAGACAAGAGAGAGAGCTAGGTAATGAAATACCCTACAAGGACACATGAAACTGAGAAAAGGAGACACCGGAAAGTACAATTAAGCGTCATTTGCCCCTCAGAGATTAAGTATCTGCTGTGTTAGAGGGAATGTAGTTGGTACTGCAAACGCAGCATCAGCCGAGGGTCTGTTGTCTGTGAGCGAGGCTGTCTGTGTCACAGGGAGAGAGAGGACCGAAGGGTATTTATTTAGATACAGCAAGGGAGTTCTACAGAGTTTGGAGAGGTGTGGTGGTCTGAGAAGTTCCATTCAAATGTGAACTTGAAAAGAGAAAACAAGTGTCTAGAGAACAGGCCAAAGACCCAAAGGCACAGTGAGGAGCAGTTCACAGGGCCACAGTGTGGAATACAGACACTGCAAGCAGTCTAGGGGGCCCCAGTCTAGGAGTCTAGAGGGAGACCAGAAAGGCGATGGACATCTTGTCGGTCTTGGCCACCGATGGTCATTTTCTTAAACCACTGAGAATCACAGAGCAGAGCAGGACAGGGCCAGCAGCACTGAAGGATCATGGGACTGAATTCTGGTGCGTGGAATGGGTCAGAGAGGGTGGCAAAAAACCAGAGCAGAGGCACCAGCAAGAGTTCCCTGAGAGTCTAAACATGAATGGTAAAGAACCAGAGGCCTCCCAACTCCAGACTACCGGACTCTGGCTTCCACTCCGCCTCCTGTCTCAGTGCGGGGAATCCAGGCTGAAAACTCCACTCATTTGCCCAGGATCCATCGTGTGCATGTTGACTTGGTGCTGGCCTGACAGACGCGGCAACGATGAAAGGCCTAGGACCTCATTCCTCCTCCACAGCCCTCCCCAAACACACCACCATGAAAGCAGGGAAGGCAGATGGCCGCCCTCATTAAGCCCCACAGATCCAGCAGGGGGACGGGAGGGGGGACTGTCTCCAAGAGCTGGGAACATCTCTCCCGAACCAGCCCCACAAAACACTGCCCTGCGAGTTACACATTTACCACTCCCAGGAAGGGTAATGGTATGTTTTCTTTCCTTTGGTCACTGACTGAATCATTAACAGTTTTGCACTGGAGTGATCAGAGAGCTTCTTTTTCTGTGTGTACAAGCGAGACCTCACTCTGGATGTGAATGCTTCACCTGAAGCCTGTGTGAAGATCCTCCTTTTGCTCTTGAGACATGTTACCTCGCTGAGCATCTCAACGTGGCCAGACACTGAGCTGAGAAACCAGTACACGTAAAGCTCATTAAAAACAGCACACGCATATGAGGAGCGTTCAATGTGTACGAAATATTTTTGGTTATTCAAAAAGAATAGTGGAACTATAAAACTATGCATTACTGTGAAAAATAGTGTAGTGTTCCTTTGAAAAAAATGTCCCATGACAGAATCACCATATGGTCCAACAATTCCAATAGGGTACATTCTTGGGAAAGAATGGATCCAAAAAGTTATTTATTCAGCAATGTTTACAGCAACATTTTTCAGAATAGCCAAAAGTTGGGAACAACCCAAACGTCCATCCTTGGATGACTGATTAGACAAAATTTGGGAAATATCTATAATTGAAAGTTATCTGGTCTTCCAAAGGAATACATTTTGATACCAACTGCAACATGGGCGATCCTGGAGGTCTTTACACTGAGGGAAGTATCCCAGACACAGAATTATAAAAGTAGCATTGCCCTACTTAGACGATGCCTGGGGTCATCAGGTTCATAGGAAGAACTGCCATCGGGGCTGGAGAGATGGCTGGGGTGTGCATCCAGACCAACACCAACAACTGCATGTCCACTTCACACATACATATGCGTACATCAAGATAAAATAGTTTTTGAAATAAAAAAGAGAGTGGCTGTTATCATGGCCAGGACTGGGAGAGAAAAGCAGATTCAGTGTTTGATAAGTCAAGATGACAAAGAGGATCTGGGGTTGGGGGTGGAAGATAGCCTCATGATGAACTCATTTGCCAAATGCCTCTGACCTCTACACTTTAAATGTTTAAAGTGGTAAACTTTATATTCTGAATATTTTACAAGAACAAACAAACAAACTTAAAAATAAAAAAAGAAAGAAAATGTGGAGACAAAAGCGAGTGTAAAGACGCAGCCTTCCACGGAAGATGGAGAAGACGCATTAGAATGAGCGGCCACAGTGATTCCAGGGCGCGGTGTTTCTGGGCAGAGGCAGTCTAGAGAAGCCAAGGAGCCATTGAGCTGGAAGTCAAGGGGACAGTGCGGACGGTGTCTGAAATATTTTCCTTTTTGCGACACCGTTTAATTCTGTTCTGACTAAGCTCTGGCAAGTGAAACCACTTTACTAAGAGCAAACTCGGCCCAGGGCTGCTAGGGGCTTCCCGGGGCCCCACGGATGGTCTGAGAACACTTGCTCCCAGAGGTTGTACCCTGAACAACAGGTAACCAGTGTGGGACGACCCCCCCAGAAGGCTAGAACTGAGTGTGGTGACCCCGGAAGCCCGGGTCTCAGCGGAGCCTCAGTGGTCGGTGGCCTCTCTGCCTCTGTGTACCTCCCTCAGGGGCAGGACAAAGGTGTCTAGTTAGCTTTGATCCACGGCAGAGTGGAGAAGACAGAGAGTTAAATCTAAGGACAGGCAACTTTGTTTACCTCAACATGGTAGGGAAGAAACATTAGGGCTATCAGAAATACACTAGGCCAGTCACTTTTAAAAGAACAATTATGGGGGCTGGAGAGATGGTTCAGCAATTAAAAGCACCGACTGCTCTTCAGAAGGTCCTGATTTCAAATCCCAGCAATCACATGGTGGCTCACAGCCATTCGTAATGAGATCTGACGTGCTTTCTGATATGTCTGAAGACAGCTACAGTGCACTTAGGTATAATAATAAATAAATCTTTAAAAAAATTATGGAAAGCCCAAATTTGACCTAAGCACTGTGGTTCTGAGGCTCTATGGAAATGCTTTATATATCTGTCCAATTTTTCTATAAATCTAAAACCTAAGAGCCTATTAATTAAAAATAAATAAATAAATAAAACAAGTGAAACTATTATAAGTGTGCTCTGGTAATTATGACCCCTGAGAAGCATAGGCCACCACGGTCGGTGGCTTAAACGGGAAAGCGATCTCACGGCCTCTCCAGCTTTCCCAGGACATCTGGTTTGTACAGCTGTGCCACCCAGCTAATCATTTGCAGTTCTAAAACTTGGTCTCAGGGTTTCCCAGGCTTCATTTCCATACCTTAGCAAGGCCGAAGAGGAGCCTGCGCTGGGGCACCACTCTCCGAGCACAGTCGTGCACACTGAAGACGCTTTCTGTGAAGCTAGTCGTCTGGCGGTTTCTGTGAACCCCGGAGTGTGCTTGCATAGCCCCAGTGGTGTTTCCCGTGACACACTCACCCACAGGGCTCAGCAAGTTGCTCCTAGGATTCTCATCTGTCATGTTACTGTATAGAATAGTGCAGGGAACTGTGGCATGATACATTTACGAATCTAAGCATAACCAGGCACAGATAGGCAAAGGTACAACGCTGAATACAGGGCATGGTGGGGACCGGGATGTTTCGGTCCATTATAACCTTGTAGAAACACTTTCATGTATGAGACCATTCCTGGATAAAAAGTGTTCTTGCCACATGACATGGTACATGTATAGATTTCACAAGGGCTCCAGCACTAAAGAAATGTATGTAGTCTTCTACCACCAGCCTGCCCAGTTCCCAGGGAGTCTGCCTCTGAGGTCACCATTTTATCAGAACTAAGGTTCATAGCTAGATCAGTTTGATCACGTCATCTCCCAAAGGTAGTGCATTATCAGTGATTGGAGTTTTTAAAATATAAAACTCACTTTAATGTTTCCATGATCTAGCCCTAAGGTAATCAATCCTCCACAGTCCACCGCATTATTCACAGCATGCAATGGATGTGATTTCCATGTTAGGAGCCTCAGCTGACACAGGGCTGACTAGAAAGGCACACAACCAAACACAGGGGATGGGGCACGTGGGACGGCCCATCGCTTCTCCCTGGAGCTCTCCTCAGACGGTTTCTCAAACGCTGACACAGCTTACCACCTGTTTTCTCTCTTGTTAGAAAGAGGCCTGGAAATCCAGGCAATCTTGGACATCAATGCTCTAACATTGGAAAACAAAAAACAAAAAACCGCCACAGCCAGGTTACAAAGCAGATTGTCAGCGGTGATGGAGATCGATGATCAGAACATAATTTATGCACAAGAAGATAATTAAAAGGACCACACATTGTATTCAGCCCAGTGTACCTAGATATATATCCAATGTAATGTCATAAGATAAAGCTGTGTTATCGATTACTTAATTCTCTGATATTCAGAAAGGAAAGAATGAGGGAGGAGGGAAGGGGAGAGGAGGAGGAGGGGAGCGAGGGCCTTTTAATCGTGATGATAAGAAGTTTTGAGAAACACTTTCTGTCACCACGGACAGGTAAAGTGAACAGTATTTTCGAAAGGGAAAGAAGAAAACAAACGAATGAGGAGCGCACTCGAGGGGTGGAAGGTAGCTGAGTGGTGTAGCCCATGGGAGTCCCTGAGCGCCAGTCCTTGGGACTGAAGCCTACAGTGAGAGATTAATCACCATCGCAGCCACTAAACACTCGTGTGTGACTTACAGTGGTCCCAATGTGGAAACACATTAAACACGGCACCGTGAACCTATATAATAAAGTGTCGTCCAGAGTTAAACACTGCTGCAGGAATTTAGCTTACGCCCACAAAGATAAAACCAATACTGCCTAGCCGTGGCACAACCCACGGTGACCGTGCATTCGGGAGGCGGCCTCTAAGTCTGAGCTGCGAGCACCCGGACCTGTGGAAGAAGAGCTGACTCAGCACTCTCTGCTGCAGCCGCCTTCAGAGCTGCGGTTCACTAATGTGTCCTGCAGAGGACATATTCCTCCCTTTGGCTAATCCCACTCCTCCAAAAAGCAAAAAACATACACCCAGAAAAAGACTTTTGTAATAATGTCCACAGATGCTTTTACACCATGGACAGAAGACAGAAACACCCATGACTGGGAAAGAATAAACCAGGTTTGGTCACTCATAAAACATGCTCATCACGATGATCAGAAGACAGGAACAAACCAGCATAGGATGCTCAGAGAAGGGCTGGAGAGATGGCTCAGCGGTTAAGAGTCTGCTCTTCCAGAGGTCCTGAGGTCACATTCCAGCAACCACATGGTGGCTCACAACCATCTGTACAGCTACAGCGTACTCAGATACACAAAATAAATAAATCTTTTTTTTTTTTTTAAAGGATGCTTAGAGAAAGAAGCCAGATGCGGGGTGTGCCTCCATTTCTTGGAAGTTATATATCATCATGTAACCTCGGAAGGAAAAAAAATCAGAGAGGCAGTTTGTCTGGCTGGAGAGAAAGGAGGATGGAGCCGATAGTCACCAGCCTGGGAAGGGGCAGCCGCACTCTGGGGCAGCACAATAGGAGCAGTCCATCGCTGATAAGCACACAGCTCAGTCGGGGCTCTATGTCATCCAACTCGGGGTCTGTGGGACTCACTGTTTGCAGCTGATAGCATGCCCCCCACACCTGAGCACAGCACTCCGTCGTTTAGGGACTCTGGTCACCGTGCTGATGGCGGGTGCTAACTGCTAGGATCCCTGCAGTGCCCCGAGCTGCAGTGGCTTGCTCACACACCACTGCACACCACACACCGGCATCTTACTCCCGTTCTCCTGTCAGGCTCTGATGGCCGCATCTGAAGCCGTGCAGGCATTTCCTTATCTCTAGCAAATGCTTGCACAGCATTCTCGATGGTGAGGTATTCCACGGGAGCTAGTAATGATCTCAACTCTGCACAAGGGTGTCATTAATACATATGTGATGCACCTTATAAGGGACTGGGGCTTGGGGTCCGTATCCTAATACTTGGGAGATAGTTCGGTCGTGACAGTAATATCCCTTGGAGAAGAGGCGTCAGCTGCATGGCTGCATGGCTGCATGGCTGCATGGCTGCATGGCTGCATGGCTGCGAAAATGAGAGAAAGCAGCTTGGCTGTGCTAGCTCAGCCCACAGACGCTTCATGTTGTCTACTGCAAGCCTTTCCCGGGCTTGTCCTGTCCCCTGCATGGTCTTCCCCATTTCCTCCTTCCTTCCCTCAGTGAGGCCTTCCATGAGATCCCCCACCCCACCCCCCGCACTCCGCACTCCTTCCTGCACGGTCTCTGCATCTGCAGCACCACAGAGCAGAAGCTAACTGCCGCCCGCCTCCTACAACAGTAGAGGGCAAGCCCTAGTCCACATGGGAGGGACCAGCTCTTCTCCACACGGCAAAGGAGACATTGCTATATTGGTTGGTATAGATAGGGAACCTGCTTTTCCTATGCGCAGGGTTTTGTGCGGATACGGTAATTGTCTTGTGGGTCACCAAATCCTGAGACTGCAGAACCCGCAGAACAGCCGCTCTGTGGCACACTAAATGTGCACAGTAGGCCCAGATAGGAAGAGTGGCTCAGGAGGTAAGCTCTCGTTGTTAAAACTGCCAGGGTTAGGAAAAGAATCTTTTCCCCACCTCCTTCGAGTTTGTGGGTTGCGCTCGCGTTTGTGTGTGTGTGTGTGTGTGTGTATCTTTGTATATGTGTGGGTACGTACTCCCGTGTGTGCCTATGAATGTGAGGCCCGGGTGGCCATCATCCTCAATCACTGAGGGAGAGCATAGTCTCTCAGTCAAGCCCAGAACCCACTGATGCCTGGTAGACAGCTTGCTCTGGGCATCCCTTGTCTCTGCTTTCCCAGGTTGGAATTACAGGCAGGTTGCCAAGCCCAGCTGGGATTTCTGCTGGTCTGGGGAACTGCTAAGCCGTCTCCCCAGTCCTCTCAAGCATTTGTCTTATAATTTGTTTGACGTTCCCGTCACTACCAGGCCTCACTTCCAATGAGAATGAAGCGTTTCTTGGGCAGTAATGGCCTGCCGCAAGCACCCAGCTTACCGGTGCACACCCTACCTCCTCAGCATAGGGAGGCAGAGGCCGGTGGTTCTCTGTAAGTTCCGGGGCTAGCCTGCTCTATACAACATGATCCAGTGCACTCAGGGCTACACAGTGAGACCCTGTACCACAGGGGTTGGTTAGGAGGGAAGGCTGGAATAGATTCCAAACTCTAAAGCATGTCTCAAAACTTTTGTGAGAAATTACCATCTTTGTTTATCTCTAGTATAACAGAAAAAAAAAAATAAGGCTTTTTCCCCTTTGGCGGACGTCCCTTTCTGTCCACAAATGCGCAAGCAGCTTTGACGCCAAGCAGTTGTGAATGGGAAAAGCATATTGTGAAAGAATCTTGCCAAGCGATCCCCACTCAATTCCCCAGAATCCCACTCAGGTTCCAGCCAGAGAAGCTGATGTGGAGACAGACAAAATGTCCAAGGCTCTGCTGCTCAGAACCCAGTAGGGAGAACGGGGGTGTTTGCGAACTCCCCACGTGACAGGGTGGTCATCCCTGGCTGGCACACCACAGCTACCAATGCCGATTCCTTCCACATCATTGGGTAACTGGGAGAGTCGCTGTGTGTAGAAAATAAAACAAGAGGGTAGACACGGCTAACTAAGGTGTAGCCATGTGGAGATTAGAAGAGAATGGGGCCAGAAGAGAGAACCCCCCAGGAGCAGCAGGAGCAGAGTTACCTCTAAACCATCAAGAGGAGCTAAGGATGTCTTGTATTTGTTTTGCCAAACAAATGTCAGACAAATGGTACATCTGCAGCTGGTCAGGTCAGTACGCAGTAAGCACAGGCAGCATCACATGGCCGTCACAGCGTGTGGTAACAGGTGTCTGTGACACAGCACTCAGAAGGGAACAGCTTCCTCCTCTGCAGAAATCTCTTTTTAATGCATAAGCCAAGGCCCGTTTGTTATAAAGGCCCAGTTTATGGGTAGGATCTACAAATCTTTCAGGGTGTCTTAGGAATGCAGTTTGTTTCCTTAAGGCCCTCCTGGAATGCTTAGTTAAGTGTGTGTGTGTGTGTGTGTGTGTGTGTGTGTGTGTGGTGTCTGTGATGTGTTTGTGTGGTGTGCATGTGTGTATGGCGTGACATATATGTGTGTGCGTGTGGTGTGGTGTCTCTGTGTTTGTATGTGTGTAGTATGTGTGAGTATATGTATGTGTGGTGTGTGATATGTGTGTGTATGTGTGGTGTGGTGTATGTGTGCATGGTGTGTGTAAGTATGCGTGTATGTGGTTCGTGTGGTGTGTGTGTGTGTATGTGTGTGTGTGTGTGTGTGTGTGTACCAGCAGCAAAAACCAACTAATTATTGTCAATTTATATGAGATTTAAGGGAACAAAACACAATGGACATCCAAACTAATGAGACTTTACAACTCCCCCCTAAGCCAGACTCTGGTCTAAGGGCTTGCACACAACAAAGGTTTTTCTGTGATCCGTTCCCACAACTAAGTGGCACTTCCTAATTAAACCTACACAAAAAATAAGGCGCTCCTCTTTTGGTGCCACAGGGAACATTTCCTTTCTCACAAAACAGATTTTATCTTTAAAAGGATTTTTTTTTTTTTTTTTTTTTTTTTGTACTCACAGATCTGAGCCTCCTGGTGAAAATATTTGAGCAGGCTTTAAAAATTCTTTTGAAGGAAATACAAAAGCACCAGTCCAATTTGTATTCTCCACACTGTGGGGTAAGGAGCACCCAATTCTATCAGCCACTTCCAAAGCACAGAAGTGCTGCTATCTCAGACCTGCAGGGGTGTGGACCCCAGTGGGCTCCACGGCAGGACAGCAGAAGCAGAGAGGGGCCAGCGTCAGCTCAACACAGTCAGAAAAAAGAAAGCTGGAAGGACCCCTGACAGCCACCCCATAACGTCATAGCTTGAAGGCCAGCAGCGCTTGGCGGCCAGGGCAGGGAGACCAGCAGTGCAGAAGGAACTCCGATTTGGGGGATTGGTCCCAGTCTCCGCATGTGGAGCTCCCGGCCCTGTGCAAGCCAGTGACCCAGCTGCTCTGGCCTGACATTTTCCTTCATAAAAAGGAGAGCACATCTTCACCGCAGGACAGTCGACAACAGACACAGGACAGCACTGAGGAAGAGAGCACCCGGCAGTCTCCCGCTGACACCCAGAAATTTCTGTACGTTGGTCAGTAAATACTCCTTTAAAGGTGACCCTCAAAGCCAAGCAGGGACTTGTAATTTAAGCTTCAAGAGATGGTTTCCATTTGTTCATTTTTTTCTTTGTCAGGGAATGAGGTTGATCTTTTTACAGAGGGAGTGGGGGTGGGGTGGGGGAAGAGTCATTATCCTTAACAAAACAACGCAAACCATGGGCCTGGGAACTGTTACACTCAGGAGGGGTAACCATCATAGAAGACAACAGGGGTGAAGCTTTTAAAAGCTTTAACAGCTATATTGGGAGATGTTCAAGTCAAGAGGTTAAATAAATCACAGGGACACATTTTTTTTTTACATCCGGGGGGTCTCACTGGAGGAAGGTAAGGTCTGAGGCTGCTCTGCAGTGACAGGGTCCAGCCTCTGGAACTGCAGGAGTCCCCTCCTCGAGAGCTGCACAAACTCTCACTCTCAGACTATGTCCCATTTAGTCATCTGTCACAGGCCGTGGTGACTGACCCTGACTGGGGGTTGGAGTGTGATTATCAGAGCTGAGACACAAGCCAGAGCAGAGGTGTGCACAGCACACGCCTGAGGTGGGAGGTGCCAGAAGGGTGAACACCCACCATTGGGGGGTTATTAAATGCATAGCGATACAAGAAAACGAAGAAAAAGAACGTAAAGCTGGGAGGTTTCATGGTACAATCGTGGTTCTCTCTGAGTAAAGGGATGGTGTCTGCCTCCTCATACTGACCGGAATTGTCTGTTTATTTTCTAAGTCTGAGAAGTTATCACTGACTTATTAAGTTTATTTTCTAAACATTTGCATCATCGCATTATTTTAGGATTTTAGTATGCTCTTAGGACATCTAAGTAGGTTATGTCAAGGTCTCGGTATAACATTTCCCCTGGCGGTATCTGATGGGAGTGGACGGGGGATGGCTAGATGGTTTGATCTAATAAAGTGCCTGCCACACACGACCCTGAGGACCTGCGTTTGGTCCCCAGCACACACATAAATGAGCCAGGCATGTTGGTGCATACATGTAGCCTGCTGTAGGTGGCAGAGATGGGTGGGTCCGATAGCTCACTGGCCAGCTAGCTGAGGCTACTAGAGAGCACCGGGCTCTGGGAGTCTCAACAAGGCAAGGGGGAGAGCATTTACAAGGGGACGCTTGGCATCAGCCTCTGGTGTCCACGTGCCTGCACACACGCGTGTCTGCGAACCAGCATGGACTCACATATGTGCACACACATGTGTGAACACACATGCGCACACACACAGCACACACACTCATGCACACAGTGCACACAAAGAGAAGGGGCAGGTAAAGAAACAAACTGAGGTTTACAGATGTGAGGAATTAGTCGGGCACGCTAATGCTCCTCAGCTCCCACAGTCCTCTGTCAAACGATCGCCGTGGGGCCACCATGACCTCAAGGTGCTGCACCAATAAGTCCACAGCTGACCAATAAGTCTGTGCCTGCACCACTGTGGGGGAAGGGGGGACACAGCAAGTGATCACCTGCTGAGGAAGGTGGGTCTAGCTGCTAACAACCGAGCCTCCCTGAATTCTGATTCCTGAGGCTGAGACTGGATCTCTCAAACCACCAGGTGTCTCCTTCAAGAGGTTGGAACCCTACAGAGGGAGGGTTCTGGCTTTCTCTTTGGCCTTACACCAAGAGATACCCCACCCCCACCCCCCACCCCCCCACCCCCCACCCCCCCACCCCTGACATGGATACAATAGTTGACTCCAGTTGCAACTATCCAGGACTTCCCAGAGGAGCCTCCACATCTGCCACAGAGTCAGTGTGGGGACGCTCTCCCCAACCAGATGCTAACAGTTCCAAGCCTCCCCTGGTCCCTCCATCTCCATCACAGCCCGAGAGCCTGTCTGCCCCTTTTCAGTTCTCTGATACCGATACCATGGAACCAGTTTCTGGCATTGAATATGCCTCTCTCTCTGTACCCAGCTTCTGTGCTTTCTGTTGTCCTGACCAGATCCCAGCTGATGCATTGCCCGTGCCCTTCACAGTACGGCAAAATGAACTGTGATGAACATGGGTAGCCTTAAAAGTGCCATTTCAGCCAATTAAACCGAATGATTCCACCAGACTAATTCATGTTTTCTCTTTCACTATCACCATCACCCACCTAAACAACCTTTGAACCATCATCTGACACCCCCATCAGATACTAACTCCCATTTTTTCTTTCTAGCACCTGCATCCGCCAGTCTCCTGCCCACCACCTCCAAATCACACAATGTTTCTTCTGTGTGTGTCTTTGAACTATTTCGAGGTGTACTCGTGTTAATTTTCGTCTGCTTTCAAGGCTGAATGGTGTGTGTGTGTGTGTGTGTGTGTGTGTGTGTGTGTGTTGCCATCTGTAGACCCATTCATCTGCTGATGGACATCTGAGTTCTCATCACCCTTTGCCTTCTGAGACCAATGCTGTTGTAACCGAGGATGTTTGCTCTTTGTTCTGGTCTTGGTTATATACCTGAGTGGAGAAGAGCTGAGTGTATTCTGATTCTACATCTAAATGTCTAAGAAGCCACTGCTGGGTTTTCCCTGGAATAGTTATCCTAATTGGCAAGAGATGGTAGCTTACTGCAACTTTGGTTTTCATTTCACTAATGTGTAATAATCTTTAATACGGTATTTCTCGAAGCAGAAATCCTTCTGCTCTGCTGAGAAATGTCAGCATGGGAAACGTACTTCAACATAGTGAGCAGGACCTAAAATTCTGGTAACCCTAATAGCCAAAAGCCATAAACTGTGCATTCTCTCTCAGAGTGATTTGTTTTCGATTCAAGAGCACCCAAAGCGCACACTGACAGTAGCATCACTTCTGCGAGCGTTTGTGCCTATACACCCGCAGCCAAGAAGAATTCAGATGCACGTGACCATGCAAACTTCAGCTCTACCCTTACGACGGTGCACTAGTCCGAGACATGTACATGTCTTTTCCTTAAAAGCAAGGCTAGCACATGCGTCGACTCTCAATGGTTTTACAAATGTTCGAGCAAAAGCCAGGGCTTCTCAAACAGGAATAAACGATCAGGGGTTACTCACGCAAAGTGAAAGAAAGTACATCCAGACTTCATACCCAGCCTCTGCCCAGCCTGATCCTGCATGTCCTTCTCTCTAGGGTCATGCTGGCGAGTCTGCCTGCCCCTCCCCAGCTGGCCAGATCCAGTCCAGATCCTGCATGAGGGCTCCCGACTCGTCAGGCTGCACCTGCCTACACAGCAAACGACCCCTCGGTTCCTGTCACGACCTGCCTTCCTTGCCCCTCACCCACCCATAGTCCTCCCCAACACATACCACAGACCCAGCCAGATCTACCCACATACTCTGGGCTTGGACCAGGACCATATGGGTGAAGAAGTGGTGTCGAGGGAGTACTGTGTATCATCTACCCCACACCTGGACAAACATGTTAAAAAAACAAATAATCCAAAGCATATATCAGGAGGCTGTGGACCATCTCCAGCAGGCCTGGCCCAACCTACCTGCCGTAAGTCCAGGGTGACGGTGACCCAGTGATACTCTCTCCCATTCTGAATACTGGGGCTCTGCCACCAGTTATTGGTGCCGTCTATGGCATGTGATATCGGGTGGCGCTCTGTTAAAAGAAAAAAAAAATCATAGCTCTCAACTTTGAATTTTCATTCTTACACTGCTAAACCCAGGGCAGTGGAAGATCAGCCACAGCAAGCAGTGCCTGGGGATTTTCAGCCAAAGTCTTCAGTTGCTTCAGAAAGCCTGAATCCCCATGGGTGGACCTGGGTGGAGCTCAAAGACAGAATGCACTAAGCATGTGCAAAGCAGAGCACCCACAGAGCTAAGTTGTAGAAAGTGTATCCAAGCCATACTTGCCTCTGGGATTCGTGCTGTTACCATCACAGACCCGGCACTGGGCGTGGCGCACAGGCCGGCCCGGCACGTGCTCCACCAGCTTGCAGAACATCTCAGGACCCTTCTCTCCACAGGTAGCATTGGCGCTGATGTGGGCGTTGGTGGCCAGGTTGAGAATGGCAGGGAACAAGCCTGAAAGTCAAAGTCCAAAAGTCAAATCAGCCAAGCCAAGCTGTGTAGCTCACTTCACAGGCAGATCCAAAGAGGACTGGAAACCCACGTGCTGAATGAAACTCTGAGACAGGACACATCTGTGAGAAAGACCGGAACACGAGAAGGAATTTTCTGGAATAAATGTTTCATATCTTTCTCAAACTCTGGGCTTCTAAGCACATGTGATTTGGACGTTTTACCACAGGTAAATTTTATCTGAAACAGGTAATATTTTATCTGAAATAACAAGAGCAATTATCAATGGGTAACCTCAGTGGTCAGGAGTGGGATAGCCTTATGCCTTCATTTCATTTTGAAATGCATCAGAGCTTAACCTGGTTGATATAGAGATGGGCCTTAACCACAACTGGAGAATCCAGATTCTCAGTGTATCCTTCTAGTTTCTGATGGCAATTTTCCTATTAAAATGTTGAAACAATGTATCTAAAGGCAAGTTATAAATTCACACACTGTACAAAGAAACTTGCCCACCTGCCTCAAAGAAGGAGCCCGCTGCTTGCTGGCGGGCCTTGGCGGGCCTTCCCTGTAATTTTGTGGGATTTTCTTTTCTCCCTAAAGATGGCCTGCTTTCTTGTGTGAATAAACCTTCAGAACACAGAGATCCAAATTTTATAATTCTCCCGGACACAGATAATCTCTGCCTTTGTCCAGTCTCTTTGTCTTGATGATTTTTATCTCTAAGCAGCTGGGCTCAGGCAGGTTCAGAGTATTCAGAAGCAGTTTCTATACAACCCAGAGACCAGGGTCCCCATTAGGGTTGCCCTGAGACTTAACTTTATCTTGATAAAGGGGGGTAATAGCAGCAAAGATGCTATAAAGATCCAGAAACTACAGTGTGCACGAGGTGGAGGAGGGAATCAGCAGGAAGGAACTTTGTAAACAGACCTGAGAGGAGCGGAGCCTGCCACGGAGCTTCTGATTCCACAGACTTCGATCTTCACGATCACAGACTGCGATATGCTCCTTAGAACTAACTTAGGTCTGGGGATGTGGCTCAGTGGTAGAGCATTTATTTGCCTAGCACATCCACAGCCCAACACACACACACACACACACACACACACACACACACACACGCACACACACAGTCAGTATTATTTCTAAAATGTTTATGTCCAGTTTAATAACATACTATTGAATTAATTCTATAGAAGGAATCCTTGTGTTTAATTTCTTTGATCTTTGAGGACTGCCTAGTATTTTCAGTGGTGTTTAATTATAAAGGTTCAGGATTGAAAGTCATAGAACAAAAATGGTTCTCTTAAGAGCAAGCTACCCTACGCCTGCTGGAAGAGGACAGCCAGATGTTTGCTGCTGCTTTTTTTTTTTTAATGATGTGACCCCTGGTAGACTGACCACAACCCTGAGCAGCCTTTAATCCTAAGACAAACTAGACAACACAAAGTAGACTTGGTAGGGAAAGAAGCACTCCCGAAGGTGGGTGGGGGTGGGAGAGTTGGGAGGGTGATGAGAATGCTCAAAATACATTGCATGACATTTTCAAAGAATTAACAAAAATGTATTTTAAAAACATAAGTCTTTTAGAGAGTCTTTGCACATAAATTAGGATTACCCAGCAGTTCAACTCTCATGGGAATACTCAAGTCAACGGATCTGAGGCCTGTGGGTGGCTAAAAACCATGCCCCACAAAAGCATGCTTTATTTCCATCTTATAGAGTAAATAGCCCATTCCCTGTTGCATCTGGTCACATCTTGGAAGGCTAAAGAAAGCCAGAATTGGAGACTGGAGATAACAATAGAATAGGAACATTGGTTTGTATGTGCATATGTTTCTTTCTAGCTACTGAATCATCATCAAGTCTGGTATTCAAGTATTCAAGAAATACTTCAACCCTGGGCGACTGACTGTGTGTCAGGTGGGTAGAGGAAGGGAAAGGAAATCCACTCAGATCTATGAGAAAGAAGGCAAGGTTGGCTTTCACAGAAACAGCCAAGGCAGATGTCACTTGCACATCATGACCTAATACGTTAGACTCTGTGCTTCTGTTGGGAAGTCATCCCCTTTAGCTATGGCTACTGCAACAGTAATCTCTTCTTCCTCCCATTCAGGACACACTGCAGAATAATTCACATGCCTATGCATTTCATCAGCACCTAGAATCTTAGTTACACCAAATGCCACAGACCGTGAAATACATGCATCCCCATTTGCCGGCTGTTCCTGTTTCGCCCCCTTTCTTCCCAGCCTAAGCACACCTGGCCTCCTAGAAGGCCCTTCAGGGCTGAGCTGCTATAGTGGAAAGTTCCCTGGCTAAGATTAGGTTACAAACAATTGCCACCAACCTATAGACAAAAATAATAATATTACACAATTACCATAGCTTTGTCCCAGACATTTCTAGTAGTTTCAGAAGCATCTGAAAGTTCTCAAACAATTCAGAGTCACTCCTTCAGACCCTAGAAATAAAAGTGTGTACAAGCATGCACACGTGTGGAAGTGTACACATGCATGCTAGTGTGTATTAAGTGTGCACAAGTATGCATTTCCAACTTGGGGAGAAAAGGGTTTTGAGTTCCACACAATGCTGAACTTATCTAATATATAACAGAAGTCAACGTGATGATCCACAAAGAGGAGGATCTGAAATTCCTATTTAAAGGAACTTGCTAACATGTTCAGATAACCTTTTCCTAGAACTAAACAAAAGATTGGGAATGCTTTACACAGTTGGATAATTAAACGGCTTAGCCTGGAATGGTGCCCTTCTTTTTGGAAAACAAAGGCGACTTTCACAAAAGTCAAAGTCATTGATTCAAATCTCAGAAAAATCTGAGAAAAGAATTCAAGTTCTCATATTAAAGTTCATGATTTTTTCACAGTATCCAAAACCACTTTTAATCTTTATGTATGAAGTTCTTTCTTGCCTCACAAGGGCAAACCTCTCGTTTACCCAGGATGCATCCACAAATTCACTGCTGAACCCAGAGATAAGAACGAAGGCTCTCACCTTCCACACCACTCACACTGGGGTCAAGACACTGCCCTGAAGACTTTGACAAGTAGTTTTATGTTGACCCAAGCATTTCCTATCATCTATCTATCTATCTATCTATCTATCTATCTATCTATCTATCTATCTATCTATCTATCTATCTAATCTTCTTCATATCCTGGCCACTCACTCTTTTGTGTGTTTCACAAAACATAGCCATTTGTTTTGGATCCATTGAGGTCATAAAGGCCTCCACTAGGGGGCGTGCTTCCCCTCTGGCCAGGGTGCAGTGGTTCATCCAGGTTTGTGAATATTTGTGTCTGACAGCCCTGGACCTGTGCCTTCAAGAGCCGCACACTCAGCTGCAGCCCTTTGCATTCGCTGTCTAAGACATACCTGGCTGTTCTGTCCGTCAGCCTGTTGGAACCCGAGGTATTTTGCTCAGGATAGCTCAGCAGCAAGTACGACTTCAACTGCTGACAGGATGCCCTATTGGCCCCATCCCTATCACCTTTGCTAAATGTACAAAATAATGAACAATTTACAAGAAACTGAAGGAGTGGGCACTATATAAAGTAAGAGGATTCATTATTAACAATAATAGACATTTGAACATATTTTAATGAACATATTTTAATAATTTAACACAAGCTCGGTGTCCCAGGCAAGGCAGGTCTCAAGGAGAGATAATGGGGTAAGGTTTACTCTGAAGTTATTTATGGAAACACCCCCCCCACAGGTTCTCCAGGATAATCACAAGCTGGTCACAATTCATGCTAATTCAATTATTGTTCCTCAAGAAAACTGTAGAGATGTGTCTGTGTACGATAGAAATTAAGCCTCTGTTCTTATGATGTGTACCAACCAGCTTCAGCATCAAAATAAAAGCACTAAAGAAAGCTTGGCAGGACCACAGGCCACACACACACACACACACACACACACACACACAGTGAGGTAAAGATGAGCTCACTAGTGTGTAACAGACACCGAAGCCTCTTGCTCTATATACACACCACATTTGTGAACTCGCCCTTTTTGCTTTCAACTGAAAGTCTATAGGGTATTAGCAAGAGTGAAATAATGTTCTTACTCCTCAATTTACATACACACACACATACATACATACATGTACACACATACACACACAAATACATACTTATACACACATACAAACAAATATACACATATGCACATGCATATACACACATACACACAAATACACCAACACACACACATATATACACACCACACACATATACACACATACACATATACACAAATACAAACACACACATGTACACACATACACACACATACACACAAATACACACATACATATATCACACAAATACATGCATATACACACATATACACACATACACACAAATATACACATAACAGATATACACATACACACATGCATACATACACACATACACACACATATACACACACATACATACATACATACATACTCATACACACTCATACACACAAATATACACATACACACATATACACACATGCATACACACACATACACACAAATATATACATACACACATATATACACATGCATACATACACACACATACACACATATGCACACACTTATACACACATATACATATACATACACAAACACACATACACACAAACACACACATACACACAAATACACACACACACATATATACATACACACATATACACACACAAATACACAAGCACATTCATGCACACACATGCACACACACACACACACACACACACACACCTGGTTAGAAACAGTGATGAAGCAGAATAAGGTTCTTTTGGTGTGTATGTGTGTGTGTATGTGTAGTGTGTGTATATGTGTGAATGTGTTTGTGTACACGTGGAGGGGATCTACACATGCAAGCAAAAGTCGACATTGCATGCGTTCCTCAGTTTTAAGACCACTGAGCCTGGAGCTCACGGGGCCAGGGAGACAGGCTGCCCTGGCTGTCTCCACCCTGCCGCAGCTGTCCTGCATGGCAGGCACACACACACCAAGCCCCGCCTTGCCTGTTGTGCGGTGCTAGGGAACTGAACCTGGGCCCTGCTGCTCACACCAGAAGCACTTCACTGACTGAGCTGCCTCCCTAGTCCAGGGCAGAGTGTGACTCACAGAACTGCTGACTTGGAGTGACTTTTTATCATCGAAGTGTCCAAGGATGGAACTGTCCGATTCGTGGCTGAGGAATGAGTCTGAGACTGACGTTTGCCAGGAGGAAAGAAAATGACTGTCAACGAAACCCTGCTTTGCCACCGCAGCGTCCTGACACTGCATGCTCTGAGCAGGCGTCACGGTTTATCTGGATGATCCACGCCAGGCACAGGCTCCTTGTAAGACACGCTTTTAATGCCTCTGCTCCTTTCCTAAGAGACGCGGCCACAGTTTGTCTCAATGTGAGTGTTGGAAAAACTGTTTTGCACACAGCTGTGGGCTTCAGAATAACGTTTACAGCGACATGGAGCCTGGTGCGAGCCGGGAATACAGTAGACTGCATTGGAAAACTGGGCATGGCGGCACGCTCCAGTGGTCCCACCGCTCTGGAGGCCCAGGCAGAAACTTCCTGGGCTGCACAGGAAGACTGATTAACAAGAAAGGGCTGGGAACGGATGTCCAAGGCTCTGCATGCCACCCCTAGAACCACCTTAAAAATGTGTAACGCGCTGTGCACAGTGGCCCACACCCTCAATCCCAGCACTCGGGAGATAGAGACAGGCAGATCCCTGAGTTCCAGGCAAGCCTGGTCTACAGAGCAAGTCGCAGGACAGCCAGAGAAACGGTGTCTCGAAAAAGTAACAAGGACAAATGCATCACCTCGAGGCTTCTAGTCACTGAGTCATCTCTCGGAGAGCACATTCTGCCTGGGTTTATGATGCTGACAGAGGCAAACTTACTGAGCCGACAGTCAAGTACAAGCAATTAGTGGATAGTTACAACGACTCTTGCCAGTCCGTATCTTCACAATACACCCTCGACATTCGTTCCCGCCGTTTACTTTAGAGTGCATACCGTCTACTCCTTAACCTTAAGCCGCACTGTGGGACAGTGTACGCATTCCCTCAGCCACTGCCTATACATCCTCCTGTGTAGTGTGTCTCCTGACGGCGTCAGCAGGCCTGAGCGGTGGCTGATGGGTCCCATGAAAGCCTGTGTGAGCGTTAGCAAGCTGTGCCCCAGGATGAAGCTGCCCGCGGAGCCCTTCCCGCAGCGCAGGCCTGTGGTTAAGTGGTCATAACTGTGTTTGTTATAAAGTAAAAATTATTTAAATTGCTACCACATGAACTTGCTTTGTATATCAAAGACCAGTATTTTCACATGTTTAAACGCTGAACATCAAAGCCTGGGTTTAAATAAACATGACAGTATTGCTTGTTTAATGGAAATCAGGCCATTTACTTTCAAGGACAACTATCTGAAAGTTACTAGTTAGTTATTTTATTACTCAGGTAAAGAAACAGCCCACACTTAGGAGTGCTTTTTTTCTTTTTAAATAAAAGGTGACCTGTATCAGCTCTAGGGAGAGAGCCACGTAGACAGAGAAAGATCCTCTACTGACACTCTCCTGATTCAAAAGCAAATGATTGGTTTTTGGAAGAAAAGCAATGTAATCACTGGTGACTTTAGTCAAAGAAGAGGTTTGGATGCATGAGGTACTAGGATGCATGCAGGGTAGAGCAGAAGCAGAGGGAGGGGGATGGGAAGGGAGGCAGAGGAATGGTGGGGGAAAGCCACAGACAAAAGGAGAAGAAGGAAAAAGCAAGAAAAGGAAGGGAACGTGGAAGGTAGAGAAGGAAGGAGAGAGATGAGGAGGAGGAAGAGGAGGAAGAGAAGAAAGAGGAGGAGAAGGAAGAAGAGGAGAAGGACAAAGAGGAGGGGAGGAGGGGGAGGAGGAGAAGGAGGAAGAGGAGGAGGAGGGGGAGAAAGAGAAGGAGGAGGAGGAGGAGGAGGAGGAGGAGGAGGAGGAGGAGGAGGAGGAGGATGTAGGGAAGGAGAGGGAGCAGTGACCCGCACAGCAAGGAGAAGGCCAAGGCCGGCGTGCTGGGAGTCCGGGCACACAGGGCACTTGCGTTCTCTCTCCCGTGGGATGATGAAAAGAAGTTTGATCTCAAAAACAAGAGTGGGTGGTGAGCAAAAGGCAGGAGGAGGGCTCTGCTAAAAGCCCATTTCCATAGCAACGCTCTCAAGGTGTCCTTGACAAAGCCAGATTCCTACTGTTGATAAACAAATGGTAGAAACAAGTTAGGCACAAATGTTGTCTGTAGGAGACAGTGTCCAGTAGTGTGGGCCGGGCCCCTAATGGGGCTTCTCTTATAAACTGGTATCATATGTGTATATGTAAGTTCATGAATACGTTGTGTGTGTGTGCATGAGTGCCCATATGTGTGCTCACATGTGTGCATGTGTGTGTGCAAGCATGTGTCCATGTGTGCTAGCATGTGGACATGTGTGTGTGTGTGCGCGAGCACGTCACGCACAGGCAATGTAGGTGTGGAGGTCAAAGGACACCCCTGGGTGTCCGTCCCCATCTCCATCTTGACTAACACGTTCTCATCTGTCTGTATGTACATAGAGGGCCAGCTGCCCTGGGAGCTTCTGACAGCTCCACTCCCACTTTGTCGTAAGAACACTAGGATTACAGGCTTATGCCTCAGAACCTGGCATCATGTGAGGACCGGGAACCTAACTCATGTCTTTATGTTTGCACAACAAGTGATTTACCTGGACCAAAACATCATTGTGGGGGAGTACAAGAACAGTGAGGTGGGAGGGGGTGGATGAGGGAGCAGAGGGAGGGAAAAGGGCATGTGGGACCTTTGGGGTTGGGGAACCAGAAAAAGGGAAATGAATTGTAAATATAGAAAATATAGAATATATCCAATAAATAAAAAAACAAACAAACAAGTGATTTACCCACCAAGTCATCTTTTTAGCCTCCAAGTGTGGTATTTGTTCAATGCCTGTATTTAGCCATATTGAGGGTTTGGGCTCAGCAGTTAAGTTTGGTTGCAGAAAAAAATAGACACACACACACACACACACACACACACACACAAATCACAAAGTGCCAAGGGCAGTGATTTCAACATTCTGCCCAATCCAAATCATTACTTCATAGAAAGTGCAACCTCCCTTCACACACACACACACACACACACACACACACATCTCAATTTTTTTTTAAGGCAGGGTCATGATTTGTTGCCTGGGGTTGTCTTCAAAGTCCTCTTCCTGCCTCAGCTTCCCGAGTGCTGGACTACAGGCCTCAGCCACCATGCCCAGATAATTTACCATTTCCTAGGCAGCCCAAATACTCCCCCCCCAACTTCTTTACAAACCTTTCTAAGGGCCCATCAGGTCTCAGCTATGCCTTTCTCATTCTTTTTCCATCTCTCCACATTGTTGATGATTTAAATTGTTAATATGCCTGCTGTGACCCCAGGCACGTGCTGAGGGTGGCTTTCTGAGTGGTCACATGGGCGCTTGCCCTCTGTGCAGAGCTCAGCCTGAATGGCCTTGGCATTTTGAATAATTTAAACAAGCCTCCCCTTAATTCATTTCACACTGCATCCTTGAATTATGTGATCCTGCATGCGCCTGGCAACAATTCCAGTGCAGGGTTATCCTTCCCAGGGTCCATCCGCCAGTGACCGATGAGGTCACTGAGCATTTAAGACGTGCCGCACTTTCTGCCCACGCTCACCCCCAAGGTACCTGGTCCCTCCGGCCTGGCCCTGCTTTTGATCCAGCACACCTCTAGAGATGGCTGCCACCCTGTGGAACGGTAGCACACAGACTTAGGGAGCCAGGGGAATGCTCCAGCCGAAAGCTCACAGAGTTTCCTGCGATCTCCGTGTTATTCTCTCTGTTATTCTCACTAACACTGCATTTACTCAGTTCGAGGAGCATTGTCCCCTGACACGGAGCTGCCAAAGCTGTTGCCCGACCACACAGGCTAAGCATAAGGATACACATATGACCACACGTGTTACAGGAACCGATCCCTTGTCTCCAACGCTTTCTCTCACATTCTCTTGCTACGCAAGTCAAATTTTGCATGATGTTGCTATGTCCCATTGTATCACTGGATGCTATTAACCTCTTGCCAAGCCTGTTTTACACACTAAACTTACTATATAGCACACGCGGAGGGGAAAACGGCGTATACATGCTTTGGTGCTATTCAGTCTCAGGCAACCCCTTAAAGAGACTTGCAAGACACCCCGTGTGGATCAGATTTCTCCTTACACAATGAGTGCCAGGAAGGGTGACCCTCCCCAGACATAAACAGGACAAGTCGCTGTGAGGCATGCACACAGCGCAGAGGACAGAGAGCTACAGAGAAGCCTCAGCTTTAGTGTCCGCAGGTCACCTGCAGGTCTGCTGAATCAGTGGCTCAGCTGGGGCCACCAGGCTCTCTGCCTACCCAGCTCCCAGGGGAATGACACTGAGATCACAGGAGTAGACCACGTGGACTTCCCTCCAGCTCTGATGCTGAGCTGAAACAGTCTTGCCAAGCTTGGCACAAACCTCACCAGAATGATCTGCAAGATCCTGCCTCCTTCAGCAGTTCAGGAACTGTTTAACCAGAACTCCAGACAGCTACTCCGTGCTCCAATAGGAGATCCCCTGAGTGTGACTACCTTCGGAAGAACTCTAGAGATTTCATAAAGGTGAAGATCTGTAGCTTATTGTTAGGAGAACAAGAGGAAGACAATTCTATAAAGAGACCACTGACAGTCTGTTGGGGAGCCTCAGCCTTCTCCCCACAAAATACTCACAGCTGCAGTCAGGCTTCTGTCACTCATTTGTATCAAAGCACATATGCCCTCGCTCTCTTTCACACATGCACACACACACATACACACACACACACACACACACTCACAGAAACATGCACACATATATACACATTCATACACACATACACACATATATACTCATACATTCAAGCACATACACATTCACCCACATACACACACAGGTACTCATACATTCAAACACACTCACACATACATTCACACATACATATACATTCACATGCACATACACACATATATACACATACACTCATACATTCAAACACACACATTTACATACATACACACATACACACACATACTCATACATTCAAACACACACATTCATACATACATATACATTCACATGCACACACACACATATATACACATATATACTCATACATTCAAGCACATACACATTCACCCACATACACATACAGGTACTCATACATTCAAACACACTCACACATACATTCACACATACATATACATTCACATGCACATACACACATATATACACATACACTCATACATTCAAACACACATTTACATACATACACACATACACACACATACTCATTCATTCAAACACACACACATACATATACATTCACATGCACACACACACATATATACACATACACTCATACATTTAAACACACACATTTACATACATACACACATACACACACATACTCATACATTCAAACACACACATTTACACACATACACACATACTCATGCATTCAAACACACACACAGACACACAGACACACACACACACACACACACAGGAAAAAAAATTTATGAAATAAATTCAAGACCAATACACCAAAAAGGACAGAAACTTTCTGAGAGAAATTAAAGAGTGTGATGAACTGGAGATGGACTGGACAGCGCTAAGCAGTGATTCCCAACATTCTATGGATTGGATCCAACTGCTGCCATAATTTCCTGACTGGCTGGTTTGTAGAAATTGCTAAGCTGTCCCTGGAGCGCCTGAGACCTTGAATTTCTGCTTCACCAGAAAGTTTGGATCTAGGAGACAGAAGAAGGCAAAGGGGGTCTTCAAAAGACGGTATAGGGGGGCATTCACCCAGGGCGAGGACTCTCTCACTCGAGATGGGATGGGGTGGGAGGAGAACTAGGACAGATAAATAACAGCAATGTTTATTAACACCTGCAGAAGGCAAGAACGATGCATTGTACATTCTGTGCATGCCTGTGCGTGCATGATGTGTGTGCATGCGTGTACATCAGGTATCTTCCTCAACCCCTCCACACCTTATTTCTAAGACATGGACTTATTGAATTTGAGTGGCACTCCTGCAGTTGGCTACCCTGATTGGCCTGAGTTCTTGTGACCCCACCTGAAGCCAAAGCTTTCCTTAGGGTATTTCTCCTCCCAGGCGACCTCTACTCACATGTGCTATTCTAGATGGTGAACTCAGTCCTGGGTCCCAAAACTGCTTGGTCTCTTCTGCCCCAGTACTGCTATCCAGATTCTTCCCAGTTCTCTTTCCAAGGCCTGTCTGGGTGACTCGGGTTCCAGCCACCCTGGGCTAGCCCGATCATACCCGGAGAGTATCACTCTGGTTGGACCTCCTGCTCCCAAGCATGTTATCTGCCTGGAAGTCTAAGTGATGTCCCCTACACTCCTCTCCGGACCCTGCTGTTTGTACCGGGACATTCACCCAGCCCTCCAGGACTCATCCTCTCAGTCCTGGAGGGACTGTCACTGCTGGGTATGGGACGAGGAATTAGAATTTTAAACAGAAAGACAAGCAAATACAGAGTAGGCTATGAAATCTGCCAGAGAAGGACTAAGTCAGAGTGCCCCAGGCGAGAGGAGGGGCTTCCACCGAGTTACAAAAAGCAGTCAAGCTTCACGGACGTGGGGACCATAGGTTTACGGGATAGGTAATAGTTAGCCAAGGAAGGTGAGGCAGGTCACGGCAGAAAGCCCTGTAAGCCGCACTCCACTTAAACGGGATGGAACTTCCCTTTTAAGGGCAGGACCAACTTCACAGTCCGTTCACACTTAAGGAATGGTGTGTGCTAACAGCTTCCTGGGTTTTCTGAAAATTGTCTTAGACTGAGGCTGTATTAGACTCAGCCCAGCACCCAGCACCCACAGCAGGGTCCCTGCTACAGGTTCCACCTCTGTTCTGTCTCAGGCAGCCGCTGCCTTACCTTATATCATGTGCCTGAAACTGAGAAGCCAGGAAGGGACTGACTGCAGGGCGGGTGGGTTGGAGCACTTTGGGGGTGTGGCAACATGAACTGCATAATATCCTATGGGTAGAGTTAGCAGGAAAGTAATCACCCAGAGGGTAAGGAATGAGAGCTCCCAACCGAAGCCAGGAAAGGGAGTGAGACGAACCCCCCACAGGAGACAACACCCAGGAGGGGGATGGGGTCAGCTAGACTCCGGAGTTACCCAACTGGGTAAGGTGCAGGGGCAATAGGCAGGCTGGTCCTAGGAGAGAAGAGGTGACGCCGATCCCAGAGAGAAGGACCCGTGGATTATGTGGTGCATTTAAAGAAGAGAGGAAAGGAGGAACTTGGGGCAGACAAGAACTGGACTATAGAATATATTAAATAAATTCTGCTGGGGTTGATCAATCAGTCTTTTACAGGACCCCAGATCTTATCCCAGAACATGAAGGACCCGAGACTTGATCAAAAGCATCTTTGAAATAAGGACCTTGCTGAGCCACTGAAGCCAAACTGGGACCAACCGTGCTTGCTTAAGCACAGGAGCAACAAAAAATGCAGCCTGCCAGGAACAAAGGCAGCACAAAGGCACATTCACCTCACAGACACGCAGGAGGTCTCTACAGGTCCTGAGTACCTACCCCCTGCTACTGCGCCTGCCACACAGCAAGTTCACTGGGTGGGTTTTAATCTCGGTGGCACAGCCAAATCATCTAAGGGAATCTTTGGAAATGAAAATGACTAGGTCCCATCTCAGACCAAATACCTTATAATCCCTGGGTTAGGACCTGGGGATCTGTGTGATTAACGTCTTACGTGGAACCTGAAGAGGGAACTTGTATGAAACCGTTCAAAAATGCTCTCCTGCCACCCAAAGAGCCTGGCAGGCAAGCTCTGAGCTCTCCAGGGAGAAGGAAATAGAGAGGAGGGGCACAGCCTGCAGGCAATGGGCGGCTAAAAAACCGGGCGGCTAAAAAACCCCGAATGGCAAGTCCGCCTGGGACTCCAGTCCCTAAACTTCTTTCTTGAGAAACATGTTACAGAGACAGGCCCTTCGCAAGCATACACTTTTGAGCTTCGTAGACTCAAAAGCAAATCCATATAGAAGGTGAGAAATGCCCTTGCAGCTGTTGATTTGGTGGAAGGAAGGCAGCCGGGAACTGTGTCTCAGTCAGAGTGGCCACTGCTGTGCTGAAACCCCATGACCACAGAGACTCGGGGAGGAGAGGATGCATTTGGCTCACACTTCCACAGCACTGTTCTGTGCTGAAGGAAGCCAGGACAGGAACTCAAGCAGGGCAGGAACCTCGAGGCAGAAGCTGATGCACAGGCCATGGAGGGGTGCTGCTGACTGGCTTGCTCCTCATGGTTTGCTCAGCCTGCTTTCAGATAAGTACCCAGGACCACCAGACCAAGGACAGCATGACCGCTACGGTTGGTCCCATCAATCACTCATTAAGAAAATGCCTTACAGCTGGATCTGACAGAGGCAATATTTTTTTTCAATTGTAAAGGAGATTCCCTTCTTTCAGATGACTCTAGCTTCTGTCAAGCTGACACAAGTCCAGCTAGGACACAAGACTTCCAAGATGTGGCATGTCACACCACTCCAGCACGGCCTCAGTTCAAGGACGCGGGTATGAAGGAGTAAGACGTGGAAAGGAAACAAGCAAGCGGAACGGAAGTGACAGCAGCCCCATGGAAGGCATTGCTCTGCTCCTAAGGAAGGTATTAAGTTTTGCACCTGCAGCCCTGCCTACTTGGGAAGCTGAGGCAGGAGGATCACTTCAGCTCAGAAATTCAAGACCAGCATAGACACAAATGCAAGACCCAATTTCAAAACACAAAACCCAGCAGGAACCTGTTAATCCCTTACAGAAATGTGGAAGCAACTCCCAAAAGCAGAATGTTCGAAAGAAATATGTCTAGTTCCACCCATTCTGAATGTCCAGACTGAACACACTCCTGAAAAGCCTGGGGCAGAGCGGCAGGGAGTCAGAGAAGCATCGCCTTCAAAAACAAAGGAATGCTAGCAGAAAACAGAATACATTAGGGAGAAGAAAGTACAGACAATCAGACAAGCGACAGAGATTATTCTGGAAACAAATATTTAAACTAGAAACCCCAGAGGCTAGAACTGAAGATGGATGAGAAAGGTTCCAGTGCCTTAAATTCTGACTCCTATTTATTGGGTCGAAGGAAATCTAGAAAGATATAGGAGTCAGGGAAGGGGCTGAGTTGGCCACATAGGAGCTGGGAGTGAGTTTCCCGTGCCATCTCTGGAGATGTATGTATCTCTAAAGGTCCTATTCCCTTGAGTGGCTTGCTAGATGGTTTGGCCTTGAACTCGGCTAACAACTGTCTTCCATGTGAAGTTAGTTCTCACTAACACCCTCACCCTTTAAGTACTAAGAACCTGAGAGATGTCTAACATAAGGCATGATATGATTCACAAAGTGCCTCTGAACATCTAACTCTATCTGCATGATGGGGTACAGTGGGTCCACAGACCCAGAGCCCACCCAAAAGTGTTCCAGAGAAGAACTTGACTGTATGGGAATCCCATGCGGATTTAGAGGTGAGGCAGTAGACCCAAGCTTTAGGGAGGCGGTCCTCAGGCAGTGGGCTGCAGGCTGCCAACACAGGCTTGACCGGGGTGGGGCACTGGACTGTAGCTCAGGAGAGGAGATTCTCATCAGCTGTGCCACAGACAGAAACTACCCTGACTTAGAGGCGGGGTGTCCTGCTAGGATAAGGCTGATTTGGGGCCGAATTTGGACAGAGTATGGGGGAAGGCAGGGGAGAGGGCAGATGGTGAGGGTGGATGGTCACTTTAGCAGGATTAGTCTAACTGTGGCATGGCACTAGATCACCTGGCTGATAATTCAGGTAGTTAATAGCTATTGCCAATGAAAACAGAAAAGGCGGGGGGAGTTAATGAAGAAAGAAATAAAACTTTAGAAAAGCAAGTTGGATAAATGGCATAAAAGAACAAACAAAGGAAGCAGAAATCACAGGTCACCCATAGTAATACGGAAAAAGAGATTAGGTGAGTGGTGAGAAATCAGGGAGGGAGCCGTGCTAAGACGGTAGAAGCTCTTCATCTGGACCCACCCGAGGCAGTCACTAGCTTGTATAAGTGAAGTTCTCCCTTTATCACAAGGGTATTTCGCGGGTGATCCGTTGCAACCAGCAGCGTGGTGATACGTGCATACGTGTGCATGTTTGTGCATGCATGCATGCATGCATGCACATGCATGCACTCTGTCACAGCACACGTGTAGAGGTAAGAGAGCGACTTGTTGGTTCTCTCCTTCTAACATGTGAGTTCCAAGGATCAAACTCTGTCACCAGGCAGGGCAGCACGCACTTTATCCACTGAGAAACCTCTGTGGCGTGCAATGTCCTTTATTCCTTTTCTTTTTAAACTAAAACTGATCCGTTAAGTGTAAATGTCCCCTCAGCATTTTCATGATTGCAGAGAATTTCCTAAGGATCTAGCCAGGAATTATGGACCCACGGCAAAAAAAATTCAGGAAATACCTTCAGGAATAAGAAAAGCTGGCCCTGTCTATAAATCGCCGCTGATCGAAAGGCGATATTACCACCAGAGATTGAAGAAGTACAAGAATTTATGGCCCTTGGAGTCAGCAGATCAGACCGTGCAGATTAACTTCTGGAATGAAGAGATTGAATTTTCAAATGAATGACATTTTTCTTAAGTGCACACAAACCGAAATCACGCAGCTGATAGTGCGGTGGCACGCCCCTGCCACCACCGTTTCTGAGTTAACACTGGAGATAAATGCTTACCTAGACAAGAATGTTATCATCCACTAAGATCCACACTGCCCCCTTTGTCTGTGCCCTTCCCCCGCCGCAAGAGTGGGAACCAGTTAACCCGAGAAAGCGCTCCTGACCCAGCCTTGACAAAACAAAGCGCAAGTGGAAGGACTCTGTGCTCTTTATTATTAAAGCTTACTGTGAGCACAGACTGTCCCCTCATATGGGGGGGGAGGGTGCCATGAAGCCAGCTGGTGTGTGGTGCTTTATGCTGCAGCAGCTACCTGACGGGCATGCTCCAACAGAACCAAAGTTCATGACCTTAACTAAACTGCTTCTATGAAGGAGCTTTTTCCTGCTCATTAATTTTGCGATGCATTGATTACTCGGTTGTCTGGGGATGCAGATTATTGCATTGGAAAGGACGCAGTTTGAAGAATCCCTTACAAGCGTATAAATAAGCTTTGTAGCTCTTCCCTGGGCACCCGCCGTGTGTCTCTCGTGTGTCTCTCGCTCATCTGCACATTCCTGAAGAGCAGAGTTAACAAATGCTTCACCTCAGGCCGAAGTGACAGTGTTTGCTGTTTGCCTTCCGTTACCTTTCGGACTCACAAAAGAGACTTAACTGTATTCGTCAGCAACAACTTCTTAAAGAGTTCAGTTACTCTGTGTCTGCCATAGAGTAGCAGCGACATCATAGTGTCTGAGGACTTACTAATACACTGCCCTTAACGTCAAACTGAATCATGCCAAAACTTGGTTTCTTTGTTCTAAAAGTATCCTCAAATACGTCAATCCATTCCCTATGTACAAAAGAAAAAGAAGAAGAAAGGGGGAAAAGAAGCAGCCCTTTAACACTGCTTACTGTGATCAGTGCTCTTAGAAGTGGTATAAAGCAACAGTCCACTTTTAGAAATTGAAAGGTATAGAAAGCTGGGCTCTGAGAACACCCGTCTGTCCAGGATGGGGCAGGATGAAAGGTGGCCAGCGTGGAAGAGCGCACGTCAGTAAGCGGAATACTAAAAACTGCTGGAGCTCCGTGGAGGTGGCTCGCACGTGGAGGGCAGTGTAAGGTTGTAGTTCCTGTCTCCGTTATCCACGCTTCAACAGCAAACCATCATTACAGCCATCAGAGGCATAATTTTCACAATTAGCTTGTGTGCAAACATTCCAAGGAGAGACTCGGTGACGGCAGGACAGCCAAGAAATAGCAGGCAGTGCCTGTCTTGAAAGACAATGGCGGACTCCATCACCTGCCTTTTTCTCTGTAACCTTTAGTGCGTTTTGTAACTATGTATTCCCAAATACTGTTTTATAACTCTGGAGTGTGGGGCAGAGGGTGTGAAAGGTTCCAGGTCTCTAGAACCTGAACAGCAGACTGATGGAGCATTTCTTCAGTCTGCCTGCATAGACGCTGGTTAGCAGTAAGTGGGTATAGGTTTGCCCAAGACCCTCGGCTGTGAGACAGCAGGCCAGGGTACATTCCCGCTCCCCTGGTGGACCCCAGTGTGATACAGCTCCATGGTGGCCTTTGTGGGCATCCTGAAAGTGAGGGAATGGGGGTACAATTTGAGTCTGTGAGGTGGTCCCAGACAGGGAGTAAGGAGAGGCAGGGTCATAGCATAGAGGAAGCCTGCTTGCTTGTGTGCCCAGAAAGTCAACCCAGGAGCATCCAAAAAGACTGCAAGGAAATGCGAAGCCAAGCAGAGAAGGCAACTGTTCTTAAGCTAGTCTTTCTGCTGAGGATGAAAGATTGGCCCCCGACTAAGGTTAAGAAGAAACAAAGTCAAGGCTAATTAAAGTAACACATTTGAGCGGCTGAACCCAATGCTATTTAATTCCAAATATATACTTTGATTTTTTTTTATTATTTTAACAGTATAGAGACAATATGGTTTGGGAAAGGGTCTTCTCCACCTAACTCTGCAAATCATCATCATCATCATCATCATCATCATCATCATCGTCACACGCATCATGTTTATGACAGCCCAGCTGTATTTAATGCACCTTGGGGACCTTTTTCTACATTAACTCACTTAACCATGAACATTCCTTCCTGGAAGACATGATTACTCCTTATATTTTACTATATTGAAACTCAGCCGCAGAGAACTTAAATAATTTACCACGGATAGTGGGGCCAGTAATGCTACAGAGCTAGGTACCTGGAGGTGGAAGCTACCGCTTGCATTACTTCCCAGCAAGTTTGCTGTAAGTGCCAGAGAGCATCCACAGGCCCCAAGAACAGACGGGAGCTTGAGCATCGTGACAGTGAGGGAAGTAGTCACGCACACACTTGATGTGCACAGTCCTAAGAGCTAGACACCACTATTTCACACCCTTCTGGCCTTACTGTGCTCACTACACACAGAGATTAAGCACAAACGCAGCCTCATACATACTGTCTAAGAAACAGGAGAGAGCATGGTGGGAGCACAGGCTTTGTGGGGAGAGGGCAGAGGTGTCAATATGGACACCCTACCTTCTAATGTCACAGTAACACCTTATTTCCTGTACTTAGAAAACCAGGCTACAGAAAAGGAATGCTGTTTGAGGCCACAGGACTAAGTAATTACCTGCTAAAACTTAACACACTACTTACCACACTCATAGATATTTTCCTCCCATTGAAGCAACCAGCTATGAACTGAGCATGTCATTTTAAGAAACATGGCAGCTTGGATTTTCCTTTGGGCTGTGCTAGGTAGAGTTTGAACCTAAGGGCTTCTACATTCTAATCCACTATGCTATACCCACAGTCCTGGAAACACAACACGTCTTATCCAATACTTAGAGGACATCTCACTTTAAAGTTTACATTTCCGCCAGAGTCGGACATTGTTAGTTGTAAAATGACCCCCGTGGAATAATAGGAATATCTAACGATCTAATGCTTTTAGATCCGTGATCAGTTTCAAAGCTATAAGGATCCCACTAGGTGTGGTCGGGTGCTTGTGGTCCAAGCTACTGAGAAGGCTGAGGCAGAGGAATGACTTGAACCCATAAATTCAAGACCAACCAGGGCAACATCATGAGATTCAGGCTAACTTTAGTACACACACACACACACACACACACACAGGGAGAGAGAGAGAGAGAGAGAGAGAGAGAGAGAGAGAGAGAATTAGATAGATGATTTATAGGTCAGGATTACTTTATTACTCTTAATCCATGCCATTCATTGGATGGAACCAGGCTTCCAAGCCACATACAGGGAACAAAGCTTCCAAGGATGCTCATTAGGGAAGCTGTGATTGGCAAATATAGACTAGATAAGGGCGGTGCAAAGGCCCTGCCTGACGCAGCTCTTCTGCAGTGTTTCAAAGCAGGAAAGCCCCACGCAGTCCACTTTCTCCAAACACCATTCATAGCCACCCAGGCCAAGCGTCCAGCTCTCGGGGGAAGGAAAACATTCAGAGCATCTCCTCAGTCTAAGACTTTCAACGTCTTGAAACAATAAACTGAGGCAAGCTGCTTTCTCCACCCTGTGAGAACCATGCTCTGCTTCCATCACTTTCAACAACCTCAAGGGCAGGGGTTGGGCTCTCAGAGTCAAAGGCTTCCCTCCCAAAGGCTGGCTCTTTTCTTTCCCTGATAACTATGTAAATTCCCCCTCTCCCAGCCCCCGCTCTGGGAGCCTAGCTGCCGAGCAGCCGCCGGGCTATTCAAAGCTGCATTTCCAGCTCGGTCGAGCGCTTTCATCATGAATGCATGAATGGATGGGATGCTCTTAGCCTGCACAGCTCACGGCTCTGCACAATGCCCAGACACACATCTTTCCCACGAGGGCATTTCGAGTTCGGCCTCCCTCTTTTAACCTGTGCTCCTAGAGCGCAATCTGTGTGGAAACACACTCAATGTCACTTGTTGCATACATTGAGATGTTTTCGGACAAACATCAGTGACCACCTAACTACGCAGGGAGGCTTGCAGACAACTCTGGGTGGCAAGACATAGTCTCTGTCCCTCCACCTCCCCTCTCCAGTGCCCACTGAAAATTCACCTTGGGTTGGCTTCTGTTCTCAAACCTTGTAAAGAAAGCTACTATTTTTGTAGAGAGACGACACACTGTCCGTCCTTTCTAGCCCCTTATGCCACCCTGAGTGCAGACGATTTAAACACGCGTGGGAAGTCTATTTGCTCACTTTATGGACTACACAAAGAGCACGCTTTAGAGGACACATTTGTGTCCTGGACGCCATATGCGGGCCCCAGTTGCTCAGGAAGCTGACCTTGGGACCCCTTCTCCATCAGTCTTTCCCGCTAGACCACCCCGGATGCTAGTGGCCCAGGGGAGCCCGCCTTTCTCCTTCCATGGTCTCTCTTTGCAGCACAAGACAATGAGGCGAATGGGAGAACTCCGTTTCCATTCATTCCGGGAGCGGTGCCTACAGTCAACCAACCAGGCGGCCCCGGCCAGTCGCAGCCACTCAGGTGTTGAGTAGGGAGTCTGTGTCCCTTCTCACGTGCCGGACGCTCCACTCTCGCCACCCACTGTACTCCTGGATCTCAAGGTCCCGCTAAGCTAGAAAGCGGGTGACCCCTGGAGTCCGAGGAAAGCAGAGCCGAGAGCTCCAGGGAGCAGCCAGCGTCCCCAGGGGGCGGCTTCAGCTGGCGTCCTTACAGCGCGGTGCGGCCCGCGGCAGGTCTGCGCTGCGCCGGGGTGCGTGCGCCCACCCACAGCCCCTAGCGCCGCGCTTTGTCCGCGGTCCCCGCACCCTCCCGCTCGCCAGCCGGCGGGTCACCGGTGTTCCCGCCGCAGGGCTCACCTCTCTGCTGGCTCCGCACGGTGACCCAGAGCACCGAGGCCAGGAGCACCAGGAGCGCAGCTCCCGTGCCGCGCATGTCGCCGTCGCCGCCGCTCCCTGCGCTCCTGGGGAAGGTCTCTGGACTGCGCTCGCTCACCGGCACTGCGCGAGTGTGCTCTTCCCAGCTCGACCCTGGCTTGGTGCGCAGGCCCTTCGGACACACCCCCCGCCGTACTGCCCCGCCCCTGTCCTACCCGGGACCTCCCCCCAAAGGCGCCCCGCGGCGCCCAGGTCTGTCCTCCAGGGGGAGCCCCGCCAAGCCCGAGTCCTTCCTAGGGGTCCCTCCCCGAGGGGGCCTCTCCTGCCTGTGGTGGTGGTGGTGATGGGGTGCCTCTCCTGGGTGGTACTCTGACACAGCACTCCAGTCGGGGTGAGCTGCTGCGCATTCAGGGTCCAATAGGGAGGAAAGTGGAGAGGCAGGGGCCAGGAAAAGTCGAATTTCTGTTAAGCCTGGCCCTGGAGGTTGGATTCCAAGAGAGCATTTGCCCTGTTGACCTTTTTCTGCCAGTTGGAGCTGTGAAGTCTTGGCCAATCCCCTCGGTCGCAGAAATATTGTCAGGACACAGTCCATTCTTGCGGGACAGTATACCCTGCCTGTGCCTGATCTGTACGCTCTCAAAATTTTTGCTTGTGGCTGTGTTTTAATTTTGTTTATTTGTTTGTTTGCCAGGCCCCTTTCAGAAAATGAGTAACAATTTGTTTTCTAACTTGTTTGCTTAGGAAAAGCACAGATGGTTGCTGGGACTTAAGTATAAGGAAAGTCTCCAAGTCTCAATGCTGAATTTTGGAGAACTAAGAAAGTTTTAGTTCAGTTTCCTCGCCGGAGTATTCATAACGCGTTTCCACACTATACACAAACATGATTAACGTCCACCATGATGCCCCGTGCTATTTTCTCTTTCATAGGAAGAGATAATTTTTATCCAGTTTGTCTAAATCAGTTTAAAGACTCTACCAACTCTGGTTTCTCTAAGTATGGGTCCTTTATCATGTAATGAGTAAATTTTAATGAGAATACCTGTTATTTGTTAACAGGAAGTACAAAGCAAACCTGTAGCGTTTGGCCATTTAAAAGGTACACTGGCGTTGGTGGCGCACGCCTTTAATCCCAGCACTTGGGAGGCAGAGGCAGGCGGATTTCTGAGTTCGAGGCCAGCCTGGTCTACCGAGTGAGTTCCAGGACAGCCAGGGCTACACAGAGAAACCCTGTCTCAAACCCCCCCCCCAAAAAAAAAGGTACACTGGGGGCTGCGGAGAGGTTTTCCTGGCTGAGAGTGCTTGCTGCTCTTGCGGGGATCAGGGCTCAATTCAGGCTCACAAGCTTCCAGGGACACCACGCCCTCCGCTGACAGAGCATGCATGCAGTGCTATACAGGGGGTGGGGGTGGGGGATGCACTGTAGCTCAGTGAAGCCGCTCAACAGGGCACTTACGGTTAAATCCAGATGTTCTTAAATATCAAAATGAATACCTCCCTACCTGGCAACTGAGTTATGGAGTAAAATAAGCGTTTAAAAATACTCAAGCATTAAACATTCAGCACACACAACTGTTTTTGCATTGAAATAACTGCCTGCTTGATGTGTTAGATATACACATAGGGCATCCTAGAAAGCATTCTCATGTCTGTGATTTTCTATAAGAGGGGCAGTTAGAGACGCTCCTGTGAGGAAACCAGAAAGTTAGTTCAGGCCTGTCTTACCTGCTTGTGTTTGGTCTGGGGCTAGAGCTCAGATCTGATTTCTCACCCAGTTCCCTGTCTGTCACCACACTCCTAAATGTAAGAGGACCTGAAGTCCAGAAAGCTCCCCCAATACAGCCGGCAGGCCAGTCCTTCACACCTGGTGCTGGAGCTGCAGGCGGGGACCCAAGTTTGTGACATCAAGGGAAAGAACAGTCCTCACCTCCAGGGAGCAGATCGGAAGCCTCGGGAGTCACAGGTCATAATTTACAATCACGGCTCCGAATTAAGCAAAAGTGTTTCAGCAAAAGAGAATTTCACAACAGCGCACGATTAAAATGGAACGGGTCAAAATATCTTCATCCCAAATGTTTTATGAGCGTCCACAGCGCAGTTTTCCACTCCTCACTATGCTTGGAAAATACCTAAATTGCCTCCAGTCCTGTGAGAGTGTGGAGACTTGCTCAGGGTGAAAAATGAGTTTAATAAAATGTCTGACTTTTCTGAGAGCCTACGAACTCCACCTGCTTGGACCAGACACTAGCCCTGTCTCCTTTTCCATCCTTCACAGTGACAGACCACTCCTGTAGGACAGAGATGTGAGAGGAGTCATCTTGTGCCTGGACTGTAAAGTTGCCCCAGTAGTGCAGGCTGCTGCAGAGGCTGTTTGCAAGGCCCCTCACCTCTCTGCACCATGTCCTGTCATAACTAGAGTGGCCAGGCTCTCCCTATGCAGTTAGCAAGAGTAATGCTCTGTTTTCTACCAGATGATCCGTCTTACAATTAAAAGCACAGATGCACTGGGCTTAATTGAATAATGAGGTAGCTTCTATGAGAATCATTTTCCAAAGTGAAACAAAGAAAAACAAGCCAAGCCGTACCTAGGTCTCAGCCCCGACTCAGGCAGGCACACTTCTTTCTGGCTTGCTCAGAACTGCTTCCCTTTAATTACATTTCCATTTACAGATTTATCCCTTGCTGGTATTTAAAAAGCCTCTTTGTATCTAGATATTCAGATAATACCCACAACTTTTCTTTGCTTCAAAGGTTGGAATTTTGAGGTTTTATTTTGTTTTGTTTTGTTTTGAGGATTTGATTTGTTTGTTTTGTTGTTCTTTGCTTTCTTACTTTCTCTTTTCCTTCCTTTCTCTTTCTTTCTTTCTTTTCTTTTCTTTTTCTTTATTTCTGAGACTAGGGTTTTGCCAGGGAGCCCTCACCACATAGCCCAGGCTTGCCGCAACGTGAACTCACAGAACTCATTTTGCTCCAGCATCTCTGTGCTGGAGTTACATAGCAGCACCTCTGTGTGCAGGAGTTACATCACAGCACCCCGCATGCTGGGGTTACATCATTGTACCCCAGCTCTGCCCACTGAATTCTATCTTAACTTTGCTTCACACCCAGAACAACTCTTACACTTTAAAATCCCATCAAAGTAAGCACAAACAGGAGGTCAGAAGGTTCTCCCACCCTGCCTAGCCCAGGACTGCATTATCTAATGAGGATGCTTCCCTGAAATCCATTTAGACCTTGTCTTTGACAGTAACTCTTAGAGAATGCTTTCCGAGATATAGCCGAGCCTCTCCATTGTCCTGGGAATCAGTGGGACCCATCTACCACACACCCATATTCTCCATTGTCCTGGATTTCTATAGGGTGGCCTAGCCACACCCACATACTTTTTGATAATTGTCCCTCCTTTCTCGGAGCTGAGGTTGCCAGAACAATACTCAATTTGCACAACCTGGCCCTACCCCATCCTCCTCCCTCCCACCCTGGCCCCCTTTGTGGTTTGACCTGTGGATCACTGAGACTTTCCTTTCAGATGACTACTCTCAGAGTTGTCTTGGTCTCTTCTCTTTCCTCAACTAGTTTTTGTGTCTCTTGAAACAGAGCCCTGGTACATTTTAGAAAAAGATTTATCTTTCTTCTATCTACCTCCATAGGGGATGTCATGGGCCATCTGCTTTCTTATGGTTTGTAAAGGGATTTGAAAGATTTTTATCACATATCTTAGTTCCCAGAGTATAGTATACAAAATATATTTAAACAGAAATAAACATGAATTTTAAATGGGAAAAAGCATAGTAGAAAGTCACACACACACACACACACACACACACAATCGCACACTGCTTGTGACAATCAACAGCCTGTATATTTGCTTGACAGATCTACAAAAAATTATGTAAGTTGTGGCCTTGCTTGGTATATGAGGACAAAAGTAAGATCAATGGGGCGAGGCAGAGAGGCCCCGATACAGAGAGGGGAGGGAGAAGAGGGGACCGTACAGAGTGTAAAATTCTAGCACAGTGCCTGGCATCCAGCAGACCTCTCTAGTTGGCTCTCAGAATCAGAATCACCTGGGCTAGAGAGCAATGTGGAAGATGCAAGGCCAGGGCTGTCAGCCGCAACGTGATGCTGTAATGTAATGATATGATGTAATGTGCAATGGGCAGGCTTGCATCCCGCGGCTCTTAAAGAAAGCAGAGAACATGCAGCGGCAAAGTACTATCAGTGTGGTGATGTGATATGGTCCCCCAGAACTCAGAAGGATGAGGCAGGGAGATCTCAAACACAAGGCCAACATCTACCCAGCAAAGACCCTGACTCAAGAAAGCTAGACAGTCCCTATTTTCTTCCTTCCTTGTTTGAGTGAAGTCATGAGATCTGGCGGAGAGATAGGAGAAAGGAGGAAGATCCTCTCTCGAGAAGCTAAGTATGGAAGGGTGTGGCAACAAAATAGCAACCGGCTGTATCCAAAAAAAAAAAAAAAAAAAAAGAGCAGAAAGTTTACAAAAAAAATTGGCAGGGAATTGGTCATTAGGAAACACGGTTTGTGTTTTTTCTTTTATAGAGGAAAAGGAAGCCAAATTGATAGGGTTCAAGACAGCTGCTCATAGGGACGTGTAAACAGCATTTGTCCCCTGGACTCCGCAGGACATCTCTGCCTGCTGAGTGTCTGGAACAATAAAACCCTTCAACGGGAATATCAAAGCTTGCGATAGCAGCAGCATACTGGAAATGTGATGCCTGGGTGCCAAGTATCTGGAATGCCAGGGTATTCGCCGAGGCTCATCCTGGCGTGCCATTGTGTCTTTACTATCTGCTACTTGGTTGGAAGACATGCTTAGAAGACATCCTGCTTCTTCCTGGTAAAGATAAACATTCTACGAGGTTTGGTTCTCTGAGAGTTTTTTATCCAGAAGCCATCAAAAATCCAGCTGAGAGTCCAGGGGCTTACAAGCCAGTAGTGGTCCAGTTTCACTGTGTAGACCAGGCTGACCTTGAACTCACAGAGATCCACCTGCCTCTACCTCCGGAGTGCTAGGACTAAAGGCCTGTGACACGGTGTTCACTTTTACACTTGTAAAACTCAGTGGGGAACAGAACCTGCCATGAAGCCTGACAGCCTGAGTTCTAACCCTGAGCCCCACGGGGCAAAAGGAGAGAACTCCCCAGAGCAGCCCTCTGGCCCCCCCGCATGAACACTCACGACATGAGTAAAACGTTAAACTTAACTGTTATCTCTTCCCGAGAGCAACGGCCACGCACTGTTTCTAACCACAGGGAAAATGACACAGCTACCAGATACTGAATCATAAAACAACATTTTGCAGTATATTCTTGTTGTTGTTGTTGTTGTTCTGATAATTCACAGAAGTGAAAGATATCTACAAAAAGAACTTTAAGTCAAGGAAGGCAATGAAGACAAGTTCTACTTAAATATCTATCTGACCCCACCTGGACAGACAACACCACGTTGCTGATGCGGGTAGAGAACTCTGCAGACCGCTTCCCTTCCCGCCCGTATCCTGTCTTACAACCCAGTAGTGGTCCAGTTAGACGGGCCCTTAAGACCGCACCACGTTACCTGTTCTAAACTATCCACATTCCCCCTGCACAACCACACCCGTTCTCCGCTCAGCTGCCTTTCATGTCCATGAGCCCTACTCTTCCTTTCCAGGCCTATGATTTGTACTCATCCTTGAAGCCCAAACCAAACATCTTCCCCTCTGGACCCTTCTGATTCCTCTGGAATGCCAGCTACTTGCTCCTCTGGGGTCAGCCACACACTTTGAAATACGAGCTCTGTTGCAAGCGTCCTGCTGCTTTTATTGATGTAGTTTTCTTGTTACCCAAGAAACTCAGCTTCTTCTACTTCATCTTTTTACCTTACTGCCTTCCTATCACCCACGGTGCCTGAAAGATGATATTTGCTGAAATAAAAATAACGTTCATCGTTGCAGATGTGTCTTGGCTATCCTGGGCTATGCTAAACATATTACATAAACTGTCTCCAAGTGCTATCAAAGCCCCAAGATGAAGCCAGATATAGTGGCATGGGTATGCCTAGAATCCCAGCCCTCCTGAGGTTGAGGAAAAGGAAATAAAGTTCGAGGCCAGCCTGGGCTCCATAGTGAGTTCCAGGATAGTCTCGGCTACATATCAGGATCTTATATATAAATGATAGATAGATAGATAGATAGATAGATAGATAGATAGATAGATAGATAGATACATACATACATACATACATACATAGATGCATACATACATACATACATACAAATATATTCCTAAGGTGGCAGACATCGATGTAACCTATGAAGTATGGCACTCTGAGTTACAATTGTTTTTAACTTCATAACACAGGCCAAGCCTTTCTGGGAAACAGCAGAGGAGCAGGGGGGAAGGGGCTCATCAAGCCCACAAGAACCTGGGGCCAAGGGCTTAGAGAGGAACCAAGGCAGTTACAGCCTGTGGCTGAAGAGTTCTCAGCCAAGGTCATCCACCAAAGCCAGAGGGCTCAAGCAGACAGCGCGGTGGGAGCTGTCTGCCCTTCTTGTATTTGTCGTATCTTTGTTTCAGTAACTCAAGGTTCACCACCCGGAAGACCCAGGCACAGGTTGGCTGACCTCACGCTCTGAGCCCAAGGCGGTGACAGGAAATGCATTAAAACCCTTTTGTCGTTCTAGTAGGAGCAGGAAGTGACAAATCGAGAGCAGAGCCCTAACCGCAGGACAAAATCTGAACAACACCTGTCTGTGCATATGTGTACACGTGTGTGTGGGCATGTGTGTGTTGCTTATGGTTGTGTGCAGATATGCTTGACCGTGAGTGCGCATTTGGAGGTCAGAGGCTGACACTGCGTATCTCCTATTTCTCTCCGCCGAACCTATACCTCGGCATTCCAGCTAGACCGCGTTCTGACCTTCCAGCCACTGATGAAGGCAAGGAAAGCCTAATGCCTACTAGGGCTGGGCGTACGGACCACCAGTCTTCTCTGGACACAGGTCTCAGGGAAGAAAATGCAACCATGCATTGTTCCTGATGTGCCCCACATACTTAAGCTGACCATGCCTGTGCCTGCATGGGGGCTGAGGAGATTCATTCTTCTTGACACACTATGAGTTAGGGATGGCCGCTATCGTCTGTGGCACTTACGATGCATTAGGTCTTGTCAACCGTGTAGAGATGACTTAAAGCACGAGAAGAGATGTGTAACTCATACGTAAACACTGCAGTGTTTTATCAGAGTGACTTCAAAAATCTTGGATCCAGGTATCCACAGTGACTATGAGAATCCTGAAACCAGCCCACTCCTGGATCCTGAGGACAGACTTGAACTCAGAACAAAACAGCTAAGGAATGGAATAGCTCTAGTGAGGCCAAGATGCCGATGTGTTTAGATTGCATCAATCTATGGTCAAGACTGTCTGGGACGCAGATATGGTGGGACATCCCTGGGCTCAACCAATCAGGCCTACTGGCTTGGTCTTCCGTGAGGCTGTTCCTGACAGCTGGGGTTTTTTCTCTCCACCTTACAGCCCCGGGCTTGGATGAGACACTATAGACTCATGTTATGACATCAGACTTCTTCCTAGCCCCAAACTAGTAACCAGCTGGAGCTGGTGGGGCAGAGATGGGGTGTGGAAGTGAAGGGTGTGCTGTACAAAGGAGGAGACTGGGAGCGGGACTGACAAGCCGCTCTGAAGCCTCACCACCACGCACGCCTGCGGGACCCACTGTGGAGGGGCCAGCATGTCTGTTCTGCCTCATGATGGGGACCAGGGTATCAGCTTCACCCCGGCTCTCTTTTCTTCTATCTTCATCTTCTTCTATCTTCATCTTTTTTTTGTTGTTGTTCCCAAGGATTTGCAATTTTCCAATTAACCTCAGCATTTTCATCCTGCCTGCGGTTCTCCTCGTGCTGACACGGAGCTGAGAGAAGACCCTCCTGAATAGAGCAAAGAAGGAGAAGCGGGTGGTGCCCAACATCCCGACAGGCTTCCAAGGAAGGCGTGGGGGAGGGGCTGAGACCCGAGGCCCTGAGCAGAGGCAGTGGGAAACCCTTATTTTCTTTTAAGCATGGAATTGGAAGGGGTGGGTAGGAACAGCTCTCTGTCAGTAGTAAACCGAAAGAGGAGAATTGAGAGACATCGAGTGGGTGTTGTCACCACCATGATATTGGTGGCAGGAAGGAGGACTGTGCTGAGTAGCGTCTGGAACAGAGGGGAGAGAGCAGGGAGATTTCAGAAGGAAATCACAGGGCACTCACTAATTGGATACAGATGACAAAGGAAACTGGGTGTTGAATTCTTTTCTCCCCGAGACTGCAAACCATTAGGTAGGAAGGTGAGCCAGTGGTGCAGGAAGTTGTGAGCACAGCTTGACTGTTGTGGTTTAGATGTTCCCAGATAGTCAGATGGCCACGTTACAACAACAGCTGGGAATTCAAGACAGATGGCGGCCGGGCCGGAGGCCCCTCGTGGTTTTGCTTGCTCCAGAACAGCAGGTAGTGAGAAGCTGCACTGGGAAAGGGGCATGGTTGAGAATTTTGAAAGACAGTGGAAACCTTCCCTCAAGAGGGGGAGGGAGGGGAGGAGGCCTGAGCCTGGTTGGTGAGAGCAACAGCAATATGAAATTTGAAGAAAGAGAAAGAACAGAGTTTGTCATGAATGGCGTTCATGGGACTGGAGAGATGGCTCAGCGGTTAAGAGCACTGACTGCTCTTCTGAAGGTCCTGAGTTCAAATCCCAGCAACCACATGGTGGCTTACAACCATCTATAAAGAGATCTGATGCCCTCCTCTGGTGCATCTGAAGACACCTACAGTGTACATAGATATAAAAATAAATAAGTCTGAAAAAAATAAAAAAGAATGGCATTCACAGCTAGGCAGGCGGAGCGATGCTGAGGGAGCACGTGTGTTAGTGAGAGTTTCTATGCTACACTACTTGGTCTTCAGGGCTACAGGTGAAAGGCAGAAGACCGGAGAAGTCAGCTTGCTAGAGGTTGTGCACTTAAAGTACCTAGCAGTGGCATATGTCTCCAGTCCCAACACTTGGGAAATGGGCCAGAAAGATCTAAAGACCAAGGTCAAAATGAACTAGAGAGCAAAGCTTCTCTCCAAAAAAACCAATCAACCAATCAACAAACAAAAATCCAATCAACCAATTACAGGTCTTTACTATATCTTAATGGCTAGAGGAAAATCTGAGATGAGCTAATTCATAAAGGGGAGGGGTTCGTTCTGGCTCCCAAATCCGAGCGATGGGAGCTGGTGAACACGGCACGGCCAGAGCCTTTTGTGGCTTCCACCCACGGCATGAAGTAGAAGTGAGTAGCCATCTATCTGTAAAGCCAACAAAATACAGGGGTGCCCTTACTTTATAGCTTGTTTTGAAAAAGAATCTAAAGAGGATCAAAGGCATTAATTCTTTGAACCGATCTAAGCACGCCCCTAAGGCCTTGTGTAGGCTATGCTATGGTAATAACATCTCTCCAGGCGTTTCAGAAGGAACAAACTATGTTTAAACCCGAGAAGTGAGTTCCTTCGCAATGTTTCAAAGCCACGCCTGACCTTTATGGCTTTAAAGCAGCAGTCATTCTTTCTCCCCTCTGATGATCACGTGTGTGAGCCGGGTGGAGGTCTTCCGTGCACCTTCCCTGGGCTTTCCCATGCCTCTGCACGAACAGGCGTTTGGAGGAGCTGTGTGCATAGGGCTTCAGTGCCCGAGTCCAGTCCACTGTAGCCAATGTTGCCTGTAAGTATTAGAATTAGAACAAAACATCTCAAGGAGCAGGAATGGGCCCTGATCTATTGCTCTTGGTAGAAAGCAGCTGCTGCCTGTGGGTGATCTGGACAGGAATGAACAGAGCTGCCAGGCAGCCCATGGGCTCTCCTGCCCCGGCTGGTTGATCCCCGGGAAGACACGACCAGACTGTATACCTATTAGCACTCTTTCTTCTCAACAAGAAACCAGGCGTGAACTCCCTAAGTAGCTCCATCAAGGAGGCGTACATCGTGAAATAAAGGCTTGGTTCATTGACTTTATTAATTTGAAAAACAAAACAATACAAAACAAAACAATGCTCTAAAGGTGGGGAAGGAAGGGCTACAAAGGGCTACAATCTCAGATACCCAAGGGTCATAATTCTAGATGCTGAGTCTATAAGGAATAATGATACGTAAAAAACTAGGACACACCCAAAAAATGTGAACTGAGTCTCCCAAAGAGTCACCGAAACATGGGACATGACAAAGTATCTGATACTGAGAAGCAGAAAAATTGAAGACCAGCATTGGAGAGGCTCCAGCATTAGGACGTGCTAGGTCATGTTGCAAAAAATGGCTCCGACTGCAGAGGCTCAAAACAGTAAAACATTGTCTGGATCACTGTGGGCTGCCTCTGAGTTTGGTTCACTGTCAGCCCCCAGGGGTCCAAGCTGATGTGATGGAGATGATGCTCCTGCTCCTGCTCCCCTCCCCCTCCCTCCTCCCTCCTCCCTTCCCCTTCCCTTCCCCTCCCCTCCCTTTCCCTTCTCTCCCTCCCTCCTCCTCTCCCCCTCCCTTCTCCCCTCCCCTCCCTTCCCCTCCCCTCCTCTCCCTTCCTCCTCCCCATTCTTTTCTTTCCACAGTGAATCTCTATCTACCACAGGCTGTTTTTGATTTCTCCATCTCTCAGCCTCAGCTTCCCAAGTGTTTTAAGATTGCAACACATGGGCCACAAAACCTGGCTTTGCAGATTTATTTTTAAAGCACATTTTTCAAATAACTAAGGAAACTGAGTCAGTTGCATCCCGACCACTACAATTGACATGTATGTTACATTAGTCGCACCTGGTTCTAGCATAACATGAGAGCAGACTGTGGTCCTGAGCTCACTCATCCTGGGGAAATGGGGACAGTGCAGACCACAGAGAAATTCTCAAGACTGCAGCAGGACCTGGGTGGGAACAGCTAAGAGGAAGGACTCCTGCCTAGGATCTGAGCTCTGAGGGGCGTGTCAGGGTCACACACCTGCATCACACTACCAGCAACTACAAACAGCTTAGGGCTCTTCCTGAGTCCTGATTCCCTAGCCCCAGGGCCCAGTCTCTGTTCTGTGTTGTAACTCCAGTTCTAGGAAACCTGCCACCTTCTGGCCTCTGAGGACATCAGGCATGATATGTAGACATACATGTAGGCAAAATACATAAAATAAATATTCGTAAAAATGAATACATAAAATTCTTATACATAAAATATAATATTTAGGACCCTGCAGTAGGCTTAGCTTTTGTGTTTCCTGACAGCCAATTAAAAAGGTGTGTATATCCCAGGAGACAAACATTTAAGTGTGAATAAACCCAAGAGTGTTATTAATTGTATCGGATTCACTCACACTGTGGACAATATTTTAGCGTCTGGTTTCCAAAGTCCAGAACTGTTCAATCAAGTCCTCAGAGTCACCTTCTTTGAGCGAAACTTTCTGTGTTTATTAACTCGGGGAAGAGACAGAGATAATGAGACCCGGACTTGTTTGTTTTCTGATTACTTGCATTCCTGAGGTGTTTGGGTGGGGGAGTGCATGGGGGCCTCGGTCCGCTTAGCTTATCTTTCTCGGGTGGCAGATGTTTGGAAGGAGCTCATACCCTATCTCATGCATTTACGCCCCAATTCTTTCCCAGGAGCCAATAATGAACAGGGGATAGCAGAAGAGACGTTAATGTGTAGCCCTGTTACCCACTCGTACAAAGTAATGTCCAGAGTGTCCGATCCAAGCAGGGTGTGGGTATGTGTGGGTCCACTTTAATGAGAACCATCGCTGCTCTGCGGACTTTCAGTAGGATATTAGAGAAGGTGCAACTAACTTCATGTTGAGAAAAATAAACATTCCGAGAGAAGAGTTCCATATGCCTTTCCTCTCCTAAAGCTAGCCCAGAAATGTCATGCCTTCAAAGCTGAGGGTCGAACTGCACAGCCAAGGGCGGAAACTAAAACAACCCGTATGGAGGACCGGGAAGCAAGGTTTAAGGAAGGTCACACACCACATGTTCCAAACAATGTCCCGGCATCATCCCATCTTCCTTAGGCTGCTGCTCTCTCGGCTGCAGGAAGGGCTTGGTATGCACCGTTCGCCCTGAGAGCTAGTTTTCCATTAGTGTCTCATTCTGGATTGGTTATCGGGAATGACCCAATGGTTTATTATTATTCATGAAAATCGGATAACTATAAAATGATTATATGATTAATTTTAATAAGGGCGTTTGTATTCTTCGGAGCCCTGTGCATATGCATGGGGCTGACCCAGGAAAGAAGATAATGCTGATGACAGCTCACCCCTTGCCCAAGAACCCCCATTTTACTCACGTCCTAGGTGGGCAGTTCTGGAGGGGGGTTTAGCCTCTTTCCCATCCCTTGGAGTCACTCCAGGTAGATGGAAATAGGCCAAGTAGTTCTTCCACTGGCCAGCTATCAGTTTAAGAAACTGGCTCCTGATCCGATTCTTTCCCTAACAGAGACAACTAGTGTCTATCTAATGGTATTAGAAAAGCCAGAAATAGGGCTGGAGAGGTGGCTCAGTGGTTAAAAGCACTGACTGCTCTTCCAGAGGTCCCAAGTTCAGTACCCAGCCACCATATGGTAGCTCACAGCTCTCTGTAATGGGATCCAATGCACTCTTCTAGTGTGTGTCTGAAGACAGCTATGGTGTACTCGCATAAATAAAAAATAAATAAATCTTAAAACAAAGAAAAGGCAGAAATGGTGATTGTATGAGGAAATTGGTGCATGCAATCCTGACCTCTTTCCTGATGTGACATCTTCCTCACTCACAAAATGTCTTCCTTCCTTCCTTCCTTCCTTCCTTCCTTCCTTCCTTCCTTCCTTCTCTCCCTCCTTCCTCCTTCTTTCCTGCTTGTCTGCCTTTCTGTCTGTCTTCCTCCCTCCGTCCCAACCTCCCTTCCTTCCCTCCCTCCATTCCACCCTCCCTCCCTTCTATCCTCCCTCCCTCCCTCCCTTCCTCCCTCCCTTCCTTCCTTCCCTTTCTCCCTCCCTTCCTTCCTCCCAGCCTGCCTGACTTCTTGCCTTCCTTCTTTCTATTCATCACATCTCTGTTGAAAACACTGCCCTGCTTTTTACATCTAGAGAGGTTCAACCAACTATGTACTGAAGATATTGAAGAAAAGTATTCTGTGTCTATGCTGAACATGTACAAGAAAGGCATTGGCTGTTGTAAATATTCTAGAGATGGCCTGAGTTTATGGAGGATGTGTCTAGACAGACATTATGCTAGTATATATATATATATATATATATATATATATATATATATATATATGTCACTTCCATGTCTGTAGTTTGATATCTGGGTATATAACTAAAAGACACTTGTGATGTAACCATATCTGTTAAAATAATCATATGGATTCTTTTTGTAAAGCCTTCCAATATATTAAACAGACCTTGCATTTCTTGGGGAAGCACCATGTGGTGATAATGAGTTATTGATTCCATGTGGATTTAATTTCCAGGCATTTGGATAAGGAATTTTGCATCTTTGCTTCTGAGGACTATGAGCTGGTAGTATCCTTTGTCATGCACAGTCATAGCTGTGGTATCAGTACGTTACTGGCCTCAAAAATAAGTTGTAAGAGTTTCTTCTTGTATTTGTAAGACTGTGTATAGAAAAGATTGTATTGTTTCTCATTTAAATGCCTGGTGCAGTTCATCAGGGAAGTCATGTCAATGTAAGTTTGTCCTACGAGGCCAGGCATGGCTTATCCGTTTTGGTGGTCTCCACGGCAGCAGTTCCTTCTCACCGTGCTCAGAGCTCACCAGTTCACCTAGCTGTCTACCTTGCTCTGTGCTGAAAGATGGTTTTCTTGGGAGTAGAATTCCAGGGTGGCAGCTGTTTTCTTTCAGGCCTTGGAGGGCTCCACTCTATTGTCTTCCCCAGGGCTGTCGGATGCAGTCTGTCTTCCCCAGGGCTGTCGGATGCAGTCTGTCTTCCCCAGGTCCTATCGTTGCTTCCCTGTGGGCCGTAGAGCTTGTTCTCTGTCTGCTCTCACAATTCAATCTTGGTGGTTCTCAGTGCTTTGATGGTGCTGCGTCCTAATGCATTTTCTCTTATGTATCATGTACTGTGTGGTGTTCATTGTGATGCTTAGGTTTGTTGCTGTGGGGGGTTGATGGAATGAGGAAAGTCTGGACCATAGTTTCTTTAAACATTTGTAGGCTTTGCTTGTATGTATTCTTCTAGAACTCTAGCTGCTGATACAGTATACAGCTTGAAGTTATCCTGAAGGTTACTGTTAAAGGGCCCATGACATAAGGTCGGTCTCTCTCTCTCTCTCTCTCTCTCTCTCTCTCTCTCTCTCTCTCTGGGTTCTGGTAGCTTCAATCACTTTGCCTACAGATCTGGTGAGCTTCCCTTCTCATTATCTAATGCTAGCATTCGTCAGTGTATTCATGACTTTGATGAATTATTTTTTTCAATCTCTAGAAACTCCCTTGAGTTTTTTCTCTTCAGTCTCTTTCTTTCTTTCTTTCTTTCTTTCTTTCTTTCTTTTTTTCTTTCTTTCTCTCTCTCTCTCCCTCTCTCTCTTTCTTTCTTTCTCTCTCTCTTTCCTTCCTTCCTTCTTTCTGTCTCCCTTCCTTCCTTCCTTCCTTCCTTCCTTTCTTTCTTTCTTTCTTTCTCTCTTTCTTTCTCTCCCTCTCTCTCCCCCTCTCTTTCTCTCTCCCCTCCCTCCCTCTTCCTTCCTTCTTTCCTTTCTTTCTTTCTTTCTTTCTTTCTTTTTTCTCTTTCTTTCTTTCTTTCTTTCTTTCTTTCTTTCTTTCTTTCTTTCTTTCTTTCTCCCTTTCTTACTTTCTCTCCTCTCTCCCTCCCTCCCCCTCTTTCTCTCTCTCTCCTCTTCCCTCTTCCTTCCTTCCTTCCTTTCTTCTTTTCTTGCTTTCTTCCTTTTTTCCTTTCTTCTCTTTGTTTTGTTAAATCTGTTCTCCGTCTCTAGTTTTTGAGTGTGCAGATATTTTACAATCCTTCATACTTTGTCACTACGGGATACTTTTCCCTGTCAATCAACTTTACTTTTCTTTTTAGTTCATATTTTCTCACTTTGTCTGTGACTTACAACAAGATGTATTTTACTTATAACTAGATGTATTTTACTTGTTTGCATTTTAGATTATTCTTCTGTCTCTTTTTCTTCTCAACTCCTAAATGGCAGTTCCACAGCAGTTAGGGATCAGGGCTGTATCTTGAGGCCCTGTAAAATAAATAATAAATAACCCAGTGCTGCTGAGGCAGTGCAGTGAGCCCGGGCTTCCTGGGAGGTTGAAGCAAGAGATTCTCAAACTCAAGGCTAACTTGGGAAATTTAGTGAGCACTTATCTCAGAAATGTTAAACAGAAATCTGAGACTGTGGCTTAGTATTAGAACACTTGTGTAGTATAAAGCACTGGAGTAAATACCACTAAACAAATAAACAAGGCACTAAATGAGTTGAGTGAGTCCTTTTGAGTCTTCAGGAAGATCTGCAGGGCCTAAGACATTAGGTGACCTCGGATAATGTGATACCCCTCATGCTTCCTACTGTCTTCTGTAGCAAATTATGTTTTAAAGTATGCATATAAACTAAAAGAGAAAGCAAAAACAATAAAAAACAGCCATCTTGCCCAATATTTCACTTTCCTATGTTCAGTACTGACATAATAAGACCCAGCTTCTATAGAGGTAAGGTCAGGTCCTGATCTAGTCACTCAGGTATATATGTGTGTGAATATCATGGATATAATTAGGACACCTGTATTTTCTTTTGTTCTTATGATTTTATTTATTTATTTACTGAAAAAAGCTATAAAGAGATCCTGACCTCTTAGAAGCAAATATAAAGTTTTTTAATTTCAAAATTCATTACTGCTAAACTTTTTTCTTCTAAATCAGGTTATGGACGGGAATAAATTTAACTTATTGAACAAAAATTATCTTGATCCCAATTTGGAAAAAGAGAATCTAGAGAAACCCTGAGTCTGCATTTTCTTGTCCCAAGAATCCAGCTCTAACAATAGTCGTTTCTTCTTATTTGGCATAGAGCTGGTCAGAACAAGTCTACGGATGGCCTCAAATCCTGTGGAAAGTACGAAAGAAGGTTCCCAAAGTCGTGGGTTCAGTGGAATGCTTTCCCTGCAAGCACCAGGCACAGGGAGAGAGAGTCATTAATGAGGCCATGACATTCTGGAAGGCTGGAGAAGGTTGGGGTTGGGGGAGACACACAGGAAGCACAGTGATTCAAGCAAGAGGGGGCTTCTGAAGAGATGCCAGCAGGACACAGGGAGTGAGTGAATGCAAAACCATCTCCAACAAAAACAACTGTTTATTGCTTTGTCGGTTTGAATTAGGGTCTCATGTAGTTCAGGCTAGCCTTGAACTTGGTTTATAACTGAGAATGGCTTTGAACTTCTAATCCTCTTGACTCCGCCTCCCAAATTCCCTGGTTATGGTCATAGGCTGCCCAGCTTGACAAAGATAATGTAAAGGCAAGGACAGGAACATCTCCCTGTTGCATTTTGGGAGAGAGAAGAAAAAGCATTTGCGAATGTGTGTTTCTCAGGGGTGGTTTCCCTTGAGCTGCTTTCTCAAGTGCCAACCGTCAGGGAACTGTTGGCCTTCGAAACTGGAAAGAAACTTGAATGCAGGAGTGTTTATCTTTTGTGTATGGTTTGGGGATGCAGATGACTTGGGGAGCATCCGCTGCATGTCCCTTACCTCAACCACCTCACTCTGCTCCATCTTAACTGGACCATAGGATGTCAAGGGCCAGCTTGGCTAAGTTTAATAGTGTGCTCAGTCATGACACAGAAAATGCCACACTTTACAGCCTACAGTGTTCTCTGCACGCCCTACCTCAGTTAAGGCACACAATGAGACCATCTGGACTAGTATCTTCTTTTTACGGACCAGGCAGCCAAGGCTATGGGATCCCAGCAGTCTGTGCTCCTCAGGTAGGAAGGCCATTGCATTAGTCACTGGCCTCAGATGGCCACATGGCTAGCAAGCACCTGAAGTATCAATCTGTAAATATCAGGTCTACATGGACCCACTTGAATTCACTCCTTGAAGTTTGCAAAGACTGAAAATGTGCCAGCCATGCTGGACTCTTGCAAGAAACTAAGGAAGTACTACTCTCTACCTGACTGTGTAATACACATTCTCTCTCAGATGTTCAAGCTGCAAGAGCTGATCTCAAAGTAGAAGAGACTGGATTAGAAGATACTGAAGGCTGTGATGGGAAGGTAGAAGAGAGATGGATAATGAGATAATACCTTCTAGTGCTTTTATAAGCATGGCAATATGGCTATAATTTACAGTAACCTGTTAGAGGTTGTTTTAGTTAGGGTTTCCATTGCTGAGAACAGACACCATGACCAAGGCTACTCTTATAAGGCACAGTATTTAATTAGGGCTGGATTACTGGTTCTGAGGTTCAGTTCATTATCCTCATGGTGAGAAGCATGGCAGCATCTAGGTAAACTGGAGAAGCCGGTTTCTAGGCAACTAGGAGAAAGGTCTCTCAAAGGGCATCCCTAAAATGACACACTTCCTCCAACAAGGCCACACCTCCTAATCATGCCACTCCTTGAGCCAACCATATTCAAACCACCACAGATGTTTTTTTAAGAGCCAATAGAAACAAGCTTAAAGCTTTCAAACATAAAAGCACACATGGAGATACAGAAATTCCCTTAGCTTACCATGTCATGTATACAAGTGTTGAAATATCACACAATACCCACCGTTCATTAGCAGAATTCAGATCTGCATGATGAAGGGGGGTGGTCCCAGGTTTCAATCTGTATGCTGCCTGAGGATTGCCCGTAGCTTCTAGGAGGAGCCACTCTGTGCTTCCCCTAGAGATGGAGAGAATCCATTCCATCTTCAACCAGGGACAGTGCATATCTCTTTGCTTTATTTGTTCTGATTTTCTACTCTACAGTCATCCCAAGGAAGGCTTCAGTGCTTAAAGCATTCACATGATGATGGAGCCTCTCTTAGCCACAGGGCGGATAATTCACCATATTCTCTCTTCACACACTTGATGAAGGGTTCCTGGGATACAAGTTTTCAGTTTGAACTTTCTGTGTGCAATCAGCACATAACATTCTACACCTTTATAGGATGGACTATGGCATCCGAACACCTGAATACAAAATGTCCTGACTAAATCAGGGTAATTAGCTTCTATCTTCTCTTGATTATTTTTAAGATTTATTTATTTTATGTGTGTGAGGACACTATCTCTTTCTTCAGACACCCCAGAAGAGAGCATCGGATCCCATTACAGATGGTTGTGAGCCACCATGTGGTTGCTGGGAATTGAACTCAGGACTTCTGGAAGAGCAGCCAGTGCTCTTAACCACTGAGCCATCTCACCAGTCCTCTCACTGCTTTTTGTTCTAGGGGAGAATACAGCTTTGTTTTGTTTTGTTTTGTTTTACTGGCCTCTTCAGGATCCTACACACACATGATGTTTCAGTGTGAAATATCAATTAAATTCTGAATGCTGAGTCTCACAGTGGCATGAACACTGACCTGCGCGCGCACACACACACACACACACACACACACACACACACAGAGAGAGAGAGAGAGAGAGAGAGAGAGAGAGAGAGAGAGAGAGAGAATTGAAAAAGATAGTCTGGTCACTTTGGGAAGATGGAAATCTGGAGGTCATATCTGCATAACTGTGGATAGATGCCAGTCAAACTCTCTTTGATACACATGGTATGGTGTGAATGCTTAAAACACCATGCCATGATCTGAACATGAATCAAGAAGATGGCTATTCTGTGATCCATTTACTCATGATTCTCTTAGAGTTGACCTCAGAGGTGTGTAAGGCTGTGCTGACACTCCACTCTGAGAATGTCCTCAAAGAATGCAAGTGCTCTGACAATTACGTCTGGAAGGCCACTGTAGACTTACTGCCCGTCACTTGATTTACATGATAGAGATTTTGTATGTGTGTATTCACGAGAATGTAATGCACACTATCAACAGAAACTAATGCCATCTAGAACCAAACATTAAACGGTAACAAAACAGAAGCAGAAGCATTGAAGTTGTGCCTTTGTTTCCTGACAGCAACTTTCTAGACTGGGATTGTGGTTACAAGACACATACCTTTAATTATGGAGCAGTTATCATGGAGTGGCAGCAACTCAAATAAATGAAATAGAACAAGTGATCTAGTAATCCCAACTCAAGATGTGTAGCCCAGAGAGCTGAGAGCAGAAGCCTACAGTAGTGCTTGTGACAGAACTATTCACAACAAGCAAAGTGAGAATCAAATGTTTACTGATGGATGTAGACAGACAGACAGACAGACAGGCTATAATTCATTTGGAACTCACTTCACAGGCAAAGAAGTGTAGCATGGACATGGCGGATGCTTCAGCTAGCTTTCTTACACATCCGGAACCACCTGTTTAGGGAATGAAGCCACTCATAGTGGGCAGAGTCTTTCTACAGCAGTTAGAAACAAGGACAACCCCAACAAACATACCCACAGGCCAACTGATGTAGGCAACTCCAGAATTGCCTCTTCCCAGATAATTCTAGGTTGTGTCCAACTGATAGTTACCAAAGCAGGGTGGCATACAATGGAGTTTGATTAACCCTAAAAAGGAAGGAAATTATGATGTTTGTTATAATATGGGTACAGTTTGAAGATAGTATGGTAAGCATAATTCTACTTATATGAAGTTCTTGAGTTTTCCAATTTGTAACGACAGGATCGTGACTACCAAAGCAAGACGTAGGAAAAGCCAGAAGATTGTTTGATGGATCCAGAGGCTCAGTTCAAGATGATAAAACGTTCTAGATATGGACACTGATGGTGGTGTCATGTAAATGTGGATAATGTCTCAGCAGGAATCACAAGCCCTGGACTCCTGCTCTGACCATATGCAAACAATGCTCTATTGACTCCATCTACTGAGAGTGAGAATAATTTGCTCTGGCTCAAGTTCAAAGAGAACCTTAATTTCAAAGCTTTAGCCAGTTCTTTATGTTCCTAGGATAGAGGTCTGGGAATCATGTCCCTTTTGTTTTGTGAAACACCATGTGAACTCTTTGACCATGACTCCTCCCTGGAGTAATCTCGATGGGTGAGGTTACAGAAGAGAAAACCGAATTTCCCTGCTCCTGAGAATAGGATTTTTTTTTTTTTTGAAGTAGCAATGGTCTAAATCTTGCTCCAATCAAAGCCTGGAAAGATAAAGTTTTGGAATTCTAGGACCAGGCAGAAGAGCAAGGAAAGGAGAAAGGGGCCTAGGAGGGAAGGAATGGCAGCAGGTTGAGTGTCGAGTTGATGTGGCATCGATGGGCGCCTCTTTGTAATTAAAGATGGAGAATGTTTCCAACAGCGGTGTTCTGAACTTTCAGATACAGACTTATGCCAGGGAATGGTACAGAGAAAGAGATGGTGTCTTAGGTGACAAGAATGGTGACAGAGGAGGGTGGCATTCTGGAGTCATCTGATCCTAGAGTCACTGAGGAATCGGGGTGAAGTTTTCTGATCAGGAGGTGCACCCATGGCCATCAGTGATGACAGGGTTCGGGCGTCCTGTGATTAATAGATAGACAAGGATTGGTTAACTTAATTTCTCTTTAAGGAGCAAATGATTTTAAAGGAAAGATAACTAGAGTAGATCAATGTGACAGAAAGTCAATGAAATACATCAAAAGTATGTTCCTCTTTATTGCTAGAGTCAACACTTACCCGACCTGAATGCCTCACATTCTTTGTGTAGATGCCTCTGCTTCCAGCGTTAGGGTTCTGTCCTTACTTTGTTCAATATTATATCCAGTGATATAAAATTCCACTGTGCCTAATCAAAAACCCTAGATAATCATGACACAGACACAGAGACACAGACACAGACACAGACACACACACACACACACACACACACACACACACACGACTTTAATGCACATAATTCTCGAGGCAGTTGGTCCAGAACAGATGTGAAGTGCCAGAAATCTCTCAGCAGCTTTTGATGGTTCTAATTTTCTTCTGTATAATTTCCATCCTGAAACTTTCCTTTTATTCTTCTGTGTGTATATAGACACATGTGTGTGTGTACACATGTGTATGTGTGTGTTTATGGGTGTGTGTGCATGTGTGTTTACACACATGTATGTAAACACATGTGTTGAGTGTGGTTGTGGGTATGTATACACATGTCTCTGTGTGTTTATGTCTGTGTGTATGTGGAAGCCAAAGGTTAATACCAGCTGAACTTCTGTAAGGTGCAGTCCATCTTACTTTTTTTTTTTAGTTTTTTTAGTTTTTTGAATTTTTTTTTTTTCGAGACAGTTTCTCTGTGTAGCCCTGGCTGTTCTGGAACTCACTCTGTAGACCAGGCTGGCCTCAAACTCAGAAATCCACCTGCCTCTGCCTCCTAGAGTGCTGGGATTACAGGCATGCTCCACCACTGTCCGGCTTCCATCTTACTTTTTGAGGTGATAGTCTCTTCTTAGCCTATTTGCCACCTATTTGACAAGGTCAGCTAGCAAGCAAACCTCAGGGATTTCCACATATCTCTCCTTCTCCGATCCTAGGGTCGTAAGAGCATTTGGCTATTTACATGGATTATGGGGATCAAACTTGGGTGCTCGTGATGCGGTGTTTTAAGCTACTGTTTTCCCTGGATGACGGGCTGTGAAGTAGGATTGTATACTAAATAGACCCCTCCCCCCTCAGTTACCATCCACCGTACGCTTCATTGTACCAAGAGAAATGGAATTAGGATGAGACTCTGTGAAACCCGCAGAGATTCAACAATCATCTCTGCATCCCCAGCTAAAATAACAGGCAGAGCATCAAGCCACACTCCTAGATCCAGCTCCCCTAAACACCACTGTTCTCCAAGTCCCATAATCTCACTCATTTGTGATAGTCCAGAAGGACATTCTTGGCAGCAAGAGAGGTTGGGAAATGTAGTCTTTGAGGTAAAATCAAAGTTCCTTAACTAATCAGCAATTCCACGATGAATAATTACAGCATAGGGAAATAGGGGTCTCTACCATGAATATTTATCGTCTCATCTCTAAATACAGGGTTAGTTCAAGATTCTCTTGACACTTCCTTAATGCCTTCCTCCACACACCGTCTCTGTCTACTATTTCTAGGGCTGAGTATCTCCTCTTTGCTGTCTTATGTCTAGTGTCTTCCAATCTCTCATGTAAATGACAGACAGGTGCACCGTAATGCCACCCACTTCTTGTCTACCAGGCAAATTTAGATTCCTGTCTGGCTCTGTTTCTCAGTGCACCTCAGTATGATTGACAGCTTCCATCCACACATGGCTTCTGGTTTGTTTCAGTCATATTTCCCCTTCTAGACTTTTCCTCCCTGTACACGTCTCTTAGTCCATTTTCCATTGCTGTAACAAAATACCCAAGTAACGAGATTTCTTGAGCACACAGTTTTAAGAGCTAAGAGAATGACATGAAGATCTCTGGTTCTGATGAAGGTCACCCTGTGCGTCTATGACTCACAGAGGAAAGCTATTGAGGAGGGCACAGCACCCGGGGAGGTAGGAAGCCAGATGACGGGATAAACAAGTGTCGTTCTTCAATAACAGCTCCTCACTATGGACCAAAGTCGCTCACCTCTTACAGCCAGACAAGAAATGGCACAAGAGCGAGCCTGGGGACCTGCAGCTGCTCAGAGGGCATGCCACCATGACCTAAAGGCCCCAGCAGGGCAGGAGAGGCTGGGGATGCTCCCCGAACTCTGGGCTTTAGGGAGCGTCCGGTCAGACCACAGCAACAGACTCCTCCAAACCTCCACAAGGCTCCAAATCAAGATGGAAACCAAGTTATGTTTTTTTTTCTTTTCTAATCAGTCCTGAATTTTGTTTTTTTAATTTACTTTTTAAGATTTTGGCTAAAATACATAGATTCCCATAGAGCACTTTTCTACAAAATTAAGACAAGACTAACACCCAGATGTGGTGTCTCCCTTTTGCTGTCCTTGGAACGATGGCCACTCCTGCTTCCACGCGGCCTTCAGAGTGTCTTGAAGAAAAGATTAGAGTTTCAACATAATACACTGTGGTTCAGTTTCCTTTCCTTATGCGGGCGGGGCTGGCATGCCACCGCGCACTGACTGCTGGCCTGTCCCCATGCACGCTCCCACCTCTGACAATCTCTTTTCGTTATTTTGTCTTCTATTTACTTTTCAGACAGTATTTACCTTGAGCACCACTCCCTTCCTCTTAAATGCCAGAAGTGATAATCAGTTGTCTGGCTAATATTTTAAAGGTCTTACCTTTTAATAAACAATCAGATCTTAGCTTACTTCCAGGTTTGAATGAAGATCCTGGACTTTCTTCCAGAGGCTTAGTGATTCACTTTGACAGTAGCGTAGCTCTGGGTCCTATTACATATTTGTAAACTACGTGAAGGCTGCCACTCATGGACAAACTCTCTGCAGATGCACATGCAGGCACAGTGTCTGTAGGGATGGTCCATTCTCATGGTATTTCAGAAAATACTGTCTTTACCTGATGCATTACAATGCTGTTATAATGTAAACCAACACTCTATGTTGGAATCTTCTCAACCAACATTGCTCTATTGGTCAATTTGGCCATCCTTTTTGTGGTGACACTTCATAACACTGTAATAATGAAATCCATAGAGATTTGTAATGTCCTTTTCCTTTTTCTATTCCCAATGTTGCTAGGTCTTTTTTTTTTTTTAGTTTAGTTTTTTTTTTTCCGTATAAATTTTGTAAATGCTTTCCAGCATTTTCATAATCATGTTAGGAGTATGTCTTAGTTCAAGTTGCTATTGCTGTGATAAAACACCATGGCCAAAAGCAAGTTGGAAAGGAAAGGGTTCATTTGGCTTACACTCTTCCACATCACTCATCACTGAAGGAAGTCAGGACTGGAATGTAAGACAGGGCAGGAACCTCCAGGCAGGAGCTGATGCAGAGGCCAAGCTGCCTACTGGGTCACTCACTGCGGCTTGCTCAGCTGGCTTTCCTATAATTAAGTTGGGAGAATGGATATTTTATCAATATTGGATATTTACTCAGGATTGTAGTATACAAGGCCAGATTATTTATAGTTTTCAGCAAAAAGGTCTGGCCTGTGATTAGACTCTTCTGATATATTATTATTACTATTGATATTATTATTATTACTTGTAAGTGAGATTGCTTGTTGACTTGTTTTCCTATTAGTGTTTGCTAGAGTTTTATTTCTACATTATGTCAATCACTGCAAACAAAAAGGGACCTACTTCTTCTCTAACCTTAAATTTTCTAGTTTATTTTTCTTGTCTTATTACATTGGCTGTTACTAAAATGTCAGGTAGGAACTAGCAAGAGACATATTTGCCTCATTTTGAAAATCGTGGCTGATTGCCACTTTAAGCAGACATTTTGAAGAACCCTTTGTCTTTGCATCTTTATATCTGTCTTAAACCTTTGTTGTGAAATACTTTTGAGTGTTAGTAAGTCATTTTACTTTATTATTTGAGATTAAGCCATGAGTTTGCTAGATTGATTCTCAAATGTTAGTTCAGCCTCACGACTTGTATGTTCTAAGAACTATTGATCATTGGTTAGTTTTTCTCTCCCTTTTCCACTTCCTTAACAATAAGATAATCTGACAGCCGACTGCCCTGTGCAGCAGCCAGGCCATGAGGCCCCCTCAGTACAGATGGAAAGTCTCGTAAATATTGCCATCATTTCATTTGAATAATTTCCATTTTAGAACATTGCTTTATGTCTACAGAAACACTGAAAAGACGAGGGTTCCCTTATTTGTCTCACCTGTTTCAAAATACTTACATCCAATGCTAGGAAGAAGCATTTGTTACAGATCTGCCAGTCGATAGGGAGAGGTCACTACTAATAGGTCAGTAGGTTTTCTGATTAATATCTATTCATGTTCACATTCAGGATACTACATGGCATTCAACTGTATGTGCTTGGGCTCCACTGACTGAGACTGTGTATGAGCTTTCTCTTCTTTTGATAATCTTTATAGTATTAAAGGACATTGTTCAGACATTTTATAGGATGCACATCACCTCAACCTTCTGGTGTTTTTCTACAGCTACAGTATTCTTACATGTTTTAGACAGAGGTCCAGAGAGGGCTCTTATATATTCGTGGAGAAATGTGCCAACTAGAAGTCTCACAATATTGTCTTTCTAGGTCAGTCCTGCTCCTCACACAGCAGCCTTGATGATGTAGTGTTTGCCATTCACGGGCTTCTCCTCTGGATCTCAACCCAGTAGGTCAATACATATGGCTGTGAAGATGTATTCTCTTCCTCTCAGCAATGTCCTCAGTCTGTACTGGTTCTCAGCATGTAAGAAATTTGGTAAATGACTTCAGGAAAGAAAGCATACATAATCTCTGCTGGTGCCAAAGGAATTTAGATCACACACATGTTTCCTCTCTCTTCCTCTCTCTCATTTCTCTCTCTCTCTCTCTCTCTCTCTCTCTCTCTCTCTCTCTCTCATACATATACACACTCATACTCATATATTTACAATCAAATGCACTTTCACATACATCCACACACTCATGTTCTCTCTCCTGTCTGTCTGTCTGTCTGACTATGTGTTCCTGTCTCTCTCTCTCACACATACATATACACACTCTTACTCATGTATTTACAACCAAGCACACTTTCACACACATCCACACACTCATGTTCTCTCTCCTGACTGTCTGCCTGTCCCTGTCTCTTTCTCACACATACATATATAGCTTCACACTCACATATTCACAATTACATACTCTCTCATACACATCCACACCCATGTTCTTTCTCTCTTTCTCTCTCTCTTACACACACACATACACACACACACACACACACACACACACACACACTTTCCAGTGTTCAGGTTGTACACTTCATCTGCGATGTGAATGCGTTTCCCACTAGTCAGACCCGAGACCAGCTTGTGCCACTGCCGGGAGGAAATGTGCAGAGGTCATGTGTGAGCTGCCATGTTGCTTTATTCTTGCTGCAATGGTTAAGGACATCGGTGTTGAGAAGGAGCCTCCCCCAGTCCAGGACTCCACGGGATGATAGTGAGCTGAGCTCCAGCCAGGCTGCACTGAAAAGCAAGATGAGGGAAGCAACCTTTGTTGTGCAATGTCCTTAAGACCCAGGATCCTTTGCTTCAGCTGTCACAAGCATGCTCTGAAGTCACACTCTGTGATAAGTGTCTAAGGAAATGCAGTCCACAAAGTTAATGCTGGGTTTAGGCTGGGTGGAGGCTGGGGCTATACTCATCCTGTATAAATGTTTTAGTCAGGGTTCTACTGCTGTGAACAGACACCATGACCATGGCAAGTCTTATGAAGGACAACATTTAATTGGGGCTGGCTTACAGGTGCAGAGCTTCAGTCCATTATTAATTATCAAGATGGAAGCATGGCAGCATCCAGGCTGGCATGGTGCAGGAGGACCTGAGAGTTCTGCATCTTCATCTGAAGGCTGCTAGCAGAATACTAACTTCCAGGAAGCTAGGATGAGGGTCTTAAAGTCCAAGCACATAGTGACACACACACTCCAACAGGGCCATACCTTCTAATTGTTGCACTCCCTGGGCCTAAAATATAAAAACTATCACAATATTCTAATGTAATATATAATATATAATTATATATATATCTTAGGATATATATACATATACATGTATATATATGTATATATATAGTCTAATCATTCAATGAGCTTTTACGTTTCTTTCCTTTAAAAAAAATCATATGTATTACATGTATGTCTGTGTGAGGGTGTCCATTCCCCTGGAACTGGAGATACAGTCAGTTGCGAGCTGCCATGTCGGTGCTGGGAATCAAACCCAGGCCCTCTGGAAGAGCACCCAGTGCTCCATATCACAGAGACATCTCTCCAGTCCCTTAATTAAGTCTCCCAGTACTCTTGTGTCTTGGTTTCTTCACCTATGGAGTGGGAATCACAATAGTGTATGTCTCAGGGTTGATGTGAGAGTTTGAGGTACGAACACCCAGGCATCTAAATAATGGCTAGAGAATGATCAGGACAACAGCAGCCACATAAGACAGACCTGCAAGCATTGGTTATTGATTAGGGCCATTTCTGTCTTCCTTTAGACAAGGATGATGTATGTGTGGTGTCCTTCAACATTTTTAGCTATCAGCTCTCTAGGGGAAAGCCTAGAGATTTGGAGTGTCTGCCAATTATTGTGGTTGAAATATCTTGCTATGACTACCAGCAGCAGGATGCCACAGAGGGCATCCAGGAAGCATGCACAGAAACTCATCCCGCTACTTACATACACGGATAAAAGGATCGCCAAGCACCTCGCCGAGCACCTCGCCGAGGTAGTGGGATAATGAGAGCTTGACAAGCTTGAGTAGTCATCTTTAAATACAATACAACATAGCTCATAATCCCTTTATAAGATGTTGTTCTTTGGGGGTGCTTTGCTCGGTTTTAGCTTTGTTTTTGTCTCACCCGTGAGGTCAGGCTGGCCTTGAGCTCACTGTTGTAGCCTATCCAGGCCTTGAATTCATGATTCTCCTGCCTCAGCTCCCAGCATGCTGGGATTAATGGTGTAACCATCATGTTCAGTTTTTGTTTAATCTTTAATAAAGGTCATGTTTAACAACTGGAATGCAAAATGGGGACATGAGGCACCGCTAGCACATTATTGAATATGTCCACTCTCCTGATCGCAACGCGGACACACCAGTACCCGAAATCAGCATCGAGCATTTGACACCCCAACACAGAACCTTAGGTAGCTCCTCCCAATCTGCTAAAGCTGGCCATCTCGTTAAAGCATCTCCATGTGGCTTCCCACATGAAGTATACCATAAAATTTGGGTTACAAAACTCAGAGAACATGTTCTTTTATTTTATTTTTGAAATTGCTTGACAACTAATCAATCACTTAATTTATGGTTCTCAGGTTCTGGTGAATCGTGACCACCCTGCACTCTCAATTGCTCTGACAAAGAAAGCAGACAGATGGGGTGTGGTGGCATGCACTCGTGGACCCAGCCCTGCAGAGACAGGGACAAGAGGGTCACAAGCTTGAGGGCAGCCTGGGCTGTACCATATAGAAAGGTTGTTGTCTGAAGAAGAAATAATAGTAACAATAATAATATATAACAATCACACAATCTTAATGCAATCAAATATGGAGGAACCCTAAATATAACAGTTGCTTAAGCTGACATGTTCTTGACAATCATTTACATGCCTATTGACATCTCCTCTGAGATGTTGGTTGGAATCCTGAGTGATCAATACACCCCTTTGGGGTCTCCGTAGTTCCTGTCCTGTGCCTCCACGAGGCAGCAGCTGTGGCCCCGAGAGAAGACACTAGAAGAAGACAAGCAATCCCAGGAATGCTGGTGCAGAGATTGGGTGGATGTTTGGGCTAAACTAAAGAACAGAAAATGGGAGGAGCTCAAGATTAGACGCTCCACCTGCATGGAGATGACCCTGCTTTTTGGGAAGAACGGTGGGCTCCTGGAGGAGCTGATGTAGGCTCAGAAATGCCAATGTGTGTGCAGCAGCTGCATTCCAAAGCTGGTAATCCAATTGTTGAGGAAGACCGCCCATAAAGCACCCACGGTCAAAGATAGGCAGAAGGAGCAGCCGTGACCCTGCCATCGGGACCACAGACAGAGTGAGCACCATTGCTTCCTTTCTTTTATTTATTTTGTTTACATTTCAAATTTTATCCCCTTTCCCTGTTTCCCCTCTGCTAACCCTCTATCCCATCCTCCCTTACCCTGCTTCTATGAGGGTGCTCCCCCCACCCACTCCCACCTCACCGCCCTTGCGTTCCTTTACACTGGAGCATCAAGCCTTCACAGGACCCAGGGCCTCCCCTCTCATTGAAGCCAGATAATCCCCCTTTGGATCCTTCAGTCCTTCCCCTAACCCCTCCACTAGGGTCCCTGTGCTCAGTCCAATGGTTGACTGTGTGAATCTGCCTCTGTATTTGCCAGGCTCTGGCAGAGCCTCTCAGGAGACAGCCATATCAGGCTCCTGTCAGCAAGCATTTCTTGGCATGTGCAATAGTGTCTGCATTTGGTGTCTGTATATGGGATGGATTCCCATGTGGGGCAGTCTCTGGATGGCCTTTCCTTCAGTCTCTGCTCCACTCTTTGTCCCTGTATTTCCTTTAGACAGGAGCAATTCTGGGTTAGAATTTTGGAGATGGGTGGGTGGCCCCATCCCTCAACTGGGGATCCATGCCTAACCATTTCTTTAAAATGAAAACAAAAAACCATAAGCCCAAACATTTCCAAGCAAGCTCAAGATTCTCTCCCAACAATCTCATAGAACACAAATTGTGAGACGCAGATTCTTACAGCAACATGGACGGGCATAAATGATTGTGGATACCACTTGCCAGTGCCCTTCCTGGGTGTGCCTGGACAGGCCAGAGACCCAGAGCCCCTCCCAGTAATGTTAGAGGTAAAACGGAGAGTTTTCTAGTTAGGGCTTTAGTCTAACCTGAAATAAATTACACTGAACTCTAGTGAAGTCATCTCAGTTTTTGGTGTGAAGGATATGGGACTTCACTGTGCTCAATTGTGACCTTTAGCTTGATGCCCCACTAGATGGCGCTGTTTATCCACCCAGCTGGAGAAACTGCTCTCAGAACTAGTGCCTAATTTGGTTGTGTTTTACAGTGACAGTGTGCCTTCCTGTGTTGGCATCAGAGAGTCATTCCATCCTCTCCTTGGTCTTTGGCAGAAATCTCTCTTTGTTTCAGTCTCTGTTTTGCTCTCATTCTTTGGCACGCGCGCACGCGCGCACACACACACACACACACACACACACACACAGCTTACACCTTACCATTTAGAAGATGCTCATCCCCCCAAGCCCCATTCCTTCCTTGGGTCCTTATGAGGATAGGATTCTACAGGAGAAGTTGAACGACACTCCCCTGTCTCTCCGTAGCAGGCTTCCTTTCCTATCTTCTTTCTTTTCACACCCTCCCGTCTTCCACACAACCTTACTGATACCTTCCCCAGGCAGAGTCCCTGATCCCCAAACCTTCTCACCCAGCGTCCCTGATTGTGCCTGCTTGACCAGCTTATTCTCTGGAAAGATCTACCCTCTACCCCATGAGGCTCTCTGCCTCCCTCTATCCTGCAGTGGGAATGCACGGGGTCTCCTCCGAGCTCAGCTGGCATCTGCTGCAGCACGTGTTCTTGCTGGGTTTAAGAGAACTAGTTAAGAACACGGGCACGTGGCCTGGTGACTTGGTCACTGTCACCAAGGAGTCCAGGACCTACACGGCAGGATCCAAACTAGTTAACAGCCGTGCAGACTGCCCTCAGTGGGGGAGGAAGGCTGAAGGAATGCACAGGACTGGAGACGACCTTGAATTTGAGATTAGAAAAGGTTCCCGAAGCAGAGGGGTAAACAGTCTGAGGAAGGGAAAGCAAAGCCTAGATCACCAAGGCCAGGTAGAGCAGCCCCACCAGGCTGGAAAGTGCGCTGAGAATTTGCCTGCTGAGACCGGAGCAGGAGCAGAGACACACTGTGAGGGTCTTGGAATGCTGAACTAGAAGGAGCCAGCGAAGTCCCTCCAGACCTCCCCGGGCTCGGAACTGCCCTTTTCGGCCACTCACATAAAGCCTTAACCCAGGGCCTCAGACCCTGTGCTCATTTGCAAATCGGCTGTTGTGTCTGTAATTAAAGTGTGAAGGAGTCACACAGGAGTAGGGCAGGCTGGTACTGGATGACTGGTGACTCCACAGATAAGGAGAAAAGGGAACCAAGACATAGCAGAGACAGACTGGGAGTGTCCCAGCTGAGAGACAAGACTCACAGCATCCAGCTGAAGCTGCCAGAAAGGCTCCTGTGGGGTGCAGGGTGCACAGAACAGTCCTTAATGTTTTTATGTCTCAGATTTGGGGCCTCTAGAGCCTCAAGATAATCCATTTCTGTTATGTAAACAATGACGAGTGTGTGGTACTTCCTTAAAGCAGCTGCAGGGTAACAGTACCAGGCCCTCCCACACCCTAGCCTGAGTCCCTCCTAACCATCTCCAGCTGCCCTGGAACACCCTTCCACCCCTACACACACAACCTGCTCCTCTGTGCTCTCAGGGCCCCTCTGTGTTCTCATGATTCCGTCAAAGCCCACCGCTTTTGAGACCTGACAGCATCCCACCCATGACAGGCCCTTTTGTAGATTTAGATCCCACAATGCACTTGTCTTTTCTGAGCACGGATGTGGGACTCAAAGATATTAGACTGATTTCCAGTGATATCCTCGAGGCGTCTGTGCCTCACCAAGTTGAGGAGCTATGGAGGCATGTAAATTAGACCACGTCAATGTACTTTCTGTGTCAGTTCATATATTTCAAAGCACAATAGTGTGAATATGGTTTGGTTTTTGTCCGTAGGAGTTTCTCACGCTGGAAACTTGGTTCCTGATGTGATGATGTGATGTGGTAGAATCATTAAGACCTGGGTGTTGTGAATGGGCCTGGTGCTGTTCTTGTGAACCAATCACCTAATGAATAAAGGAGCCAATCACTGGGCCAGCAGGTGGGACTTTGGGGTTGGACAGAGTAAGAGAGGAAGCAGGAGAGAGATCCTTTTGGAATGGCGAGTGCACAGGGGTAAGATGCAGATGTTAGAGTTTCCCTGTATCATGACGGATCTGCAAGAATTTGCCACAAGAGGAATCAGATTTTAATAAGGCTTACAAGATTAGGTTTTAGTTGTTGCCCCCAGAGACTGAGTCACCACTGTTTCTGAGCTGAGATAGTGTTGTGCTTTCCTTCACACAGCTGCTCGTCTAGGTTAGAGAAAGTAAAGTATGTGGCAAAGCTTGGTTTTGCCTGAGCTGCACCACAAAGGCCGTGGGGGATTTGAAGCGCAGGGCTGGCACGGTAGTGACCCGCCAGTGGGAACCCAGAGAGCTGGGTGGAGATGCATCAGGAGCTCCGGGCCAGAGAGTCACCACGAGATAAAAACAGGTTCATGGTGGGCCAAGCCACAGGGCAGAGACACACGCTTGGCAGTGTGCCAGTTCTACTTTTAAAATAATTCCCCCAACACCTGGAACCTCCTGGGGACAATTAGGTCCCTGGGGAGCTACCCTTGGAAGGAATTCATGCTGAGTTTTTCGACTATATTAGTTCTCAAGGAAGAATATTGTCATAAAGAGGAGCGCCATGTGCTGACCTGTTCCTTACGGTGAGTTTTCCTTCCGGCTGCTCTACAGCATGGTGACATAAGCACAGGGACTTTCATCAGAGGCTGAATAGCCAGAACTGCTTGATTTTGGACATTGAGCCTCTGGTGACTATATGAGTTAAAAACACTTTTTAAGCCGGGCATGGTGGCGCACGCCTGTAATCCCAGCACTTGAGAGGCAGAGGCAGGCGGATTTCTGAGTTTGAGGCCAGCCTGGTCTACAGAGTGAGCTCCAGGACAGCCAGAGCTACACAGAGAAACCCTGTCTCAAAAAATAGTCCAGCCTCAGGTATTTTTTGGTACAGCAACAGAAATCTAACCAATCCATAGAGACTTCGGAGACGTTGGCTTTGGAAGTGACAACACCTTGAGGGCTAGCACAACACTTTTTATAGTCATTCACTCATCCAGTGAGCATAAAATTAAATAACATCAGTCATGCTCTGGTCTTGAATCCCAGTCACTCAGAAGACAGGCAAACATGTGCAAGCTGCATTCCATCTCTGAATCTATTTTCTCACAAGCGAGTAAAGCTTTGTTGTTCCAGGTGTGAGATCTGAACATCCACAGGGATCAGATGCTGGTGAGAGTTTTCCAAGGAGACTAGGGCAGTGCAGTTTTACTTTCTTCTTTTTTGTTATAGACGGTGATGTTGGAGTAGGAAGACATCACAGCCTATTCCCACCATGAATAGTGTTCCCCAGATCCGCACAATAGGCACGGATGTTTATACATCATGAACGTTGTTGTCTGAGAGTTTCAAATGAGTCCCTAACACCGTGAACATGTCCCTCTCCCACTTACCAGAGAGTGGTTGTCAGCTACTGGAGAGGAGGTCACTGGAGTCCAGCCCAGAGGTAATTCTGCACTGCTTCGACAAACTCACACTCATCAGTGTTTAGTGTAACAAGATGCATGTGACAGAGAAGTCTGAAACCCGGGTCAGACCTGGGGTATTGTTCAGAGCTCTCTAGAGTCACAGAACTTATGAAATGTTTCTGTATATTAAGGGAATTTATTGTGATGATTGACTAACCCAACAATGGGCGGCTGTGGATGGGAAATCCAAGAATCTAGTAGTTTCTCAGTGCCACAGGGCTAGTTGTTTCAGCTGGTCTTCTGTAGAAGTAGGTTCCAACAGATGTGCTGGCAAGGAAGTACAATCAGGCGAAGAAGAGTGAATCTCCCTTCTTACAATGTCCTTATGTAGGTCTCTAGCAGAAGGTGTGGCCCAGATTAAAGCTGTGTACCACCATGCCTAGACCTGGGACTTGCTTTGTCCCAGACTGACCTTGAACTCAGAGATCTCCATACCTCACTCTCCTGGGATTAAAGAAGTATAGTACCTTGCCGGGGCCTAAGCTTTTCATGGCCACTATGCCTCAAGATCTCCATGTCAAGATCAGAATACAAGGTTAGAAACTTGTGTCTTCTAGCCTCAAAATCTGGATCACAGCTGAGCCTTCCAATTCTGGATTGTAGTTCATTCCAGATGTAGTCAAGTTGACAACCAGGAATAGCCACAACACGAGGCATGATGATATGTATCTGTGATCCCAGCAATTGCAAAGGCTGAGGCAGGAAGATAGTGTAAAGGCTGCCTTTGAGCTACACAGTAAGACCTTGTCTCCAGAAGGCAATGTTTGGGGATGTAGTTTGGTAAGCAAGAGGCTAACATGAACTTGCTTAGTGTGTGCAAAGCTCAGGGTTCCACCCTCTGCACAGATCCCTTGCCAAAGAGCTGTCCAAATAGTCTCTAGGCTCTGGTCACAAGAGACCAAGAAAGAGGAAGGGCTTTCTGGGAAGTGCCAAGTGTCTACCTCGTTCTAGTACGTCTAGGTCTCCCTTTGGAAAGTCAAAAACCAAGAGAGAGAGAGAGAGAGAGAGAGAGAGAGAGAGAGAGAGAGAGAGAGAGAGAGAGAGAGAGATATCTCAGGAACTGAGAGGGGGCCGCAGTGGGTGGGCACTACACTGAAATAGATGGGGACACATGGGCCAGACTGGGGCAGACTTGAAAAACACCTTGGCATAAGAGCATCCTGCAGAGAGAAGGAACCAAAGAAAGGAGTCTGTGGCCTAGAAAAGGATGGAAAGATCAGTGCTTTGAAATCACCAAAAGGGTGCACTGCCCACCACACAACCCCAGAGGTGGGGCTTGTTAGATGTACCAGCTCTATGTGTCCCTGGAGACCATAGAGAAGCATCTCTCAACATCCTTGTCATGGGACCCCAACACACAGAGAAAGACATTGATACCAGGTACCCCAACTTCATGCAAGAAGTCTGCTTCTCCTCTAGGTCCCATCCCACACTTTGCCCTGCTTTGGCAAAGCCAAACATATATGGCTGGTATATCACCACACCCTACCAGGTCTGAGCTGGGGAACACTTTCTTGTTATAGAGAGATCTTTTCAGGTCTGCAGAGGAGACTGTTCTGGGCATAGAGAAAGCTTGTGGGCATCTCCTGAGCCTTGCGGATGAAGATCAGATGGTTCAAGCATGCAAGCAGCCCTGGAGAAAGAGAAAGTTCCTTGAGCCTTGCTGCTAGCAAGGTCAGTTCATGCAAACCCGTTGAGCAGTGCGTTTTCTCCCCGCTGACTTTATTATCTCTATTTTTTTGAAGAGCTGGCATTTTAAACGATCTGAATGACATAGAATCTATCTTAATTATAACCTTTCCTCTCAGGGCAAAGAGTTGTCTATGAAAGAATTTTTTTAAATTTCTTAATTAACCTGCAGTGACTTTACTTTGCCAAAGCTCGTGCTCTGGAAGCATTAGGACCTCTGCACTCTCTCTGCAGCCCAGAGTAGTTTAAAAAAACAACAACAACAACAAACCCAACATAATAAAGATTGAAGAAAAAAATCAACAATCCTGTGCAGTCAACTGCAGGGAGATCAGAGTCCAGAAAGTCTGAGAAAGTAGACAGCTCGCACATCCAGAGTATAGTCACAAGTCTGGGAGATTAATGTTCACATTCTGCACACACCGTTTCCAAGGGGATGTTTGAGGATAAATTGCTCTTTTTTTAATCTGCCTCAGATCTAATTTTTGATGATGAGGTTTTTATAAGCAGGCTCTAATTCATTAATATGTGGCTTTTTACTATCCACTTTATCTTCCAAAGACAGTCCTTAATCTGCCTAAACAGAGATTGCATCTGGGTTCGATAAGAGGAAGAGAGCAGAGATGCAACCAGAAAGAAACATGTCCTGTCCTGGCTTCCTTTTAGGCTTCTGTCCCTTCCAATGGAGGAGGACTTCCCTGGAAAATAATGCCTTCACACTCCCCACCCACTCAGTTTCTCCTCACACCTAGAAATGATCCAGCACACATGTTCACAGAGCCGTAGATTTATAGTGCATAACATTAACAAAACTAACATAACTTAATCGCAAGAAAACAAGAGTATCTCACCTCCCCCTTTTAACTTGCCATTTCAGATTCTTTGTGTCTGATAGCACAGGGACAGTCATATGATTTGGGGGCACCAGGGTGAGACAATGTTGGCAGTAATTTAGGAGAAGCAGTAACTATGGGGTGCTAATGGGGGAACCTCATCTCAGGGTGGTCTTTAATGGGTGCTATCTCCTAGGAATGCTGTCCCTTATGGGGTCCTGCAGTTGCTAGGGCCATGTGTTGTGTGATCATTTGGGCCTCCTAATCAGGGAGGAGGTTGAGTTTCCTGGCTTCTCTTCCTGCACCATATACTATTTGATATATATTAAGCGTAGTAATTAAAACCTTAGGTAGTATTAAGTATCATACCACAAACTCGCCAGGACAATGTCCTCCGCTGGAGGCCAGATGTTTAGACACAGAAACATGTAGGGAACATTTCTCACCCAAACCACAAGTGACTTTTATGAAGGAAGTCCCTATTGGGTGTCAAGGAAGCATGTGCACAATTCTGAATATCTGAATGCACTAACTCACTGAATTGTTCATGTCATGAGAATGCCCTTCTTCTGTGGGTGGAAAAAAATCAAATCACACCCAGGTACCTTGACCCAAATGCAGGGTAAAAGGTCTTAGCCCACTTCCAGGTTGGAAAGCTCACTCAAACCCACCTATCCCTGAGCCTCATTGATCCTTGAGTTCAAACCCCACAATCCCCTCCCTGGAAAACTCCACCCCTCAAAGTCCCTCTATAAAACCTGCCACCTGCTCGTTTCCCTGATGCTTTTGGCCCAGCAGAGGCAGCCACTCTCTTGTCTCTCTCCCGATAAGTATCTTGACTACAGTTTGACGGTTTGACGTGTGGTGTGCCTCTGAGGTTCCTTGGCTCTGGATTTCCAGGATACCTATCCTCTCAAAGCTGCACCACTTCCTGACAGGAAGCCTTTTCCTCTTTTAAAGCTGTAGCAACCATCACTTAGAGGTGGGCTACCCTGGCTCGACAGATTCTGTTCCAGATTCTAGTTGTGCTGAAGAGAAAATGCTGTGCCCTATGATCAAGCTGTGGCTGTATGGAGCAGAGACCACTCGGGCTAGAGGGAACTGACATCCATCCCTCAATGATTCCTCCTGTAGAGAGGGCTGGGGAGGTGGGCAAGGGGCAGAAGATACACCAAAGCTGCAGTTTGGAAGACTCATTGTTTTAAGTTATCTACTGTGGGAGGCCAGTTTTCTACAGAAATAGCCCAAGTGCTGATGTAGAAAAGCAGGTATCAAGTGTTTGCTTCTTTGACTCTCTACGTCAGGATGGGAGACTTCTTAGAAGCCATTTTATATGATGTGAGACATATGTTTCCATCATTGATGGTGGATGGCAAGGTGGTTAGTGTGTGTGTGTGTGTGTGTGTGTGTGTGTGTGTGTGTGTTGCCCTTGGTGACTATTTCTTTTATTATAAACAGTAGTGATCTGTGTGTATGTATGTTTGTTTGTATATATGTATGTATGTATGTATGTATGTGCAGTATGCATAAGCATGTGTTTGTATGTATGAATATATGTGTCATATCCACAAGCATGTGTTTACACATATAATGGCTACGTTTTTAACATGAGAGATTCACCTACCAGGCCGAAATAAAACTCAAATGTGGCGAGCTGTGTATTGTAAAGGCCCCTCAGTGTTCCCATCATTTGTAAGCCTGGATCTAGAGGAAGGCAGCTCTGCCATAGGCATCAGGAAGCAGCTTTGAAGTATGTTGGCAGCAGTCGACATGCACAGCATGCTATGAAAGGGCTCCGGGGTGCTCCAGTTTGAGTAATCAGAGGTTGTGAGGGGAAAAGGTGAGAAGACATCTGTGGATGCCCAGGCGCCTTCCTGCAGGCAGGGACAGTCACCAGAACCTACTTCTTTTTCTTAGGGGAATGTGTTCAATTTGCTTGTGTTTATTCTTTAAGTAAGATGAACTTTAAACGTTGCTGAACCAATACCACAAATTATAGGTAGGCAGAAATAAGCAAATAGAGTTGAGTGTGTATCGGTGGTAGACCAGTTGGCTAATAAGTCCTAGGCCTTGAGTTTTTTATCCCATTTATCCCTTCAGAGAGGGAGAGTGAGGGTGAACAAGAGATAGAGATAGAGCGAGACAAAGAGAGACAGAGGAGACAAAGAGACAGAGAGACGGGGGTACAGTGGGGAGGAGAGAATTTGATTTCCTGTGTATTCTTTCTAGACATAAACATTCATGTGTCATTCTGTCATGTGTAGTACTTCCTTCCAAGGTCAAAGCCTTCCATCTTGGGGGGAAGCTTCTGAAAACACAGGATGTGAAAGAGAAGAAACAATCAGGCATTTTAAGACAGGATGTTATAAGGAGGTGATCAAGACAGGAAGTGAACTTAAAACAGCTTCAGGACATCCCTGAAACCGAACAGATTCACTAACCCCTCCCTTCCCAAGAATATAGAGCAGTAAGGCATAGGGAGAGTCACTGTTAGACACGCCTGCCTGCTTAGCAGGGACTCACATCCAGCCACCTGCAAGAGGCTAAGACCCACTGGCCAGTTGGGAAGGGCACTCCGATCCATCGAGCTGCTGCCGTCAGGATGTGCAGTGAGCTCCAGGTGCCTAGCTTGTCTGAGCTGTTACCCATGCTGGGGTGGGTTTGGTGTCTTTGAATCATTTTTGCTCCTGTAAGTGACCTTTTCACCCACATTCCTCTGACTCAATGAAAATCACTGGTTCATCAAGATGGACTGTATGCTTGCCTCACTGCTGTCTGCCATTAGTTCCCTAGCTGAGGTGAGTAGAAATTTGTTTGCATCTCTCCAGAAATAGTGTCACACAATATTCTGTAACCTGCCTTTCTCAATAGCTAGCCCCACCTCCCTAAGTGAACACCTTTCACCTACCTACCACCATCAACTTAGAATTCTCCAGAGCATTCCTAACTTTCCTTTGCTACAGCCAGTTAACTCCAGCCAGGATCCAATCTGCGGTCATAAGCAACTTCTGGAAATGTCCCTAAGGACTTTGAATCTAGAATTTTGAGCCTTGCCTGGGGCCTTACAGAACATACATCCTGAGTGTGTCTGGCGTCACCCCTTGGGAGTGACATTGTTTTCCCACTGTGACATTCGTGGCCACTGAGGATCAGATCTAAAGGAGACTCTGGCTTGGCATCGACGGTTCTCTCCTGTGAACAGGGCTCGGCTTCCCCGCTCACGTCCAGAGACAAAGCTTGCATGGCCCACACCTGCGGAACAGAATGGCTTCTGGGTAGGAGTGTGTTTCCTCTTTCAAACATTCTCATGCTTCTGTTTCATTTGTTTATTGTTATTATTGGCTATTTTTCTGGCCTTTAGTCAGAGGCTTCCCAGACAGGGCACACCCCAAACCAGGAAAGTCTCAAGTCGCCTGCACACTAGAGAACTAAATAAAAGTGGAAAGCTTTCTTATGTGGGAAAGCGCTTACGGAAACGAGAACCTCCAAGTTTACCCACAGACCAGCTATTACGGAGACCAACGGATGGATGGAGAGGCTCCTGGGGGAAACTAGGGACTTCGAGACACATGACTTACTGAATCTATTAAAAAATAGGCAGCCAAGGGCTGTGGTGGGGTGAACGGGCCTGAGATATGGACACAGGTTGCCAATGAGAAGAGGCCCATTCCTGAGTGTCATGTCCTGCTGCCGCCTCCAGAGGTTGGGGTGCTGCAGCGACCTGGGGCTGAGGCGCTCTGAAGGAACAAAGAGCCGCCCTGCCAGATGCCAACGTCCGATATCAGCTTCACAAACACCAAGCAACCCCAAAGTATACCAGCCTCCGACTGCTGAGTCCTGGGTTGGCCCTTCTCTCCATCCCATCCTATGCTCAGCACACATACATATGTCCCCCTCCTTGTCTACACCTGAGGCTCCTGAGCTACTTTCTTCTCCCATGTTTCTCTCTGTTCCTCCTCTCCTTTTTCTCTCCCCCTACCCCCACCTCTCCTTTTTAGACTTGGTCTGTAGCCTAGGTTGGCCCCAAACTCATGATTTTCCAGCCTTAGCCTCCTCACAGTATTGGCATAACTGGTTTGCAGCACCTGCAAAATTTAGCTTTATGATGAAACCATAACCAAGGGGTGCCGCCCATCATGCAGTACGCCCGTCACGCAGTACGCCCATCACCAACACTAGTTTATTCCCAAGGCAACTAAGCATGGAGATAGAGAGCAGGGAAAGAATATTTTGGGGATGAAGAGGTGAGTAGAGTCAAGATGGAGGGATGCATGAGCAGAGGCGAAGGAAGGCGAGTGTGTGGTCCTCAGGGGGGCTGCCCATGGGCACACACGCCTGGGAAACAGTTGACAATGTTGGGGTTGCCTCAAGTGACTCAAGTCTGTGACATCATGGATTTGAGCTGCATGAATGTGGCCTCCAGGTTTCTGAACACCAACGTGCAGGAATCATGTCTGTCGTGACCCCTGCATTAGAGGTGTGGTTATCCACAGCAAAGCTCTGTGTGTGTGTGTGTGTGTGTGTGTGTGTGTGTGTGTGGAGGCTAATAGCAAGCTTCTTAGGGTCTGGCTTTACAGTTGGTGATTTGAAAGGCAGCTGAAAGCTGGTGGCGTGGGTTCGATCCAGAGGGCTTATTAAAGTTCTGTTCTCTGTTTAAATCGGCCCAATTCATCTCTACACTGGATTAGGAATTCATAGAACTACATCAGAGGCAATGCTCACCACATTCTGTACTTAAAGGATAGTCTCCTGCCAAATAGAGAGCAACAGACTGAAAAGAGTAGGTAATTGGGTGCGAAGGGGTCATGGAGGGGTCATGAAGGGGTCATGGATAGGTCATAAAGGGGGTAATGAAAGGGTCATGGAGGGATCATGCCACATGCATGATGCCCCCCCCCAAAAAACATTTAAAAGCTGTGTATATGATCATAGACATGAATGCTTTGAGAGTATCAGCTTACCTGTCTCCCAGTGAGGTAGATGCTGTCATCCCCCTTCTGCATTCCACACACAGGGAAACTAAAACACAAGGGGTAAGTAAGTTCACATTGCTGAGTAAGGGGGAGGGGCTGTGAGAATTTAAGGGGTTGCCAATATGTAGACATCAAGATAAATTATAGTAAAAAAAAATCACAAAAATTCACAAAAAAACCTACCAAAAATTAAAACTAAACCTGGTGTTTGACCTTGCTTTATGAAGCCTACCTGATTTGGTTTTCTGAAATCGCATTAAAGTGTTGTCTCACTTGATTAGGGCATGGCGGCACGCACCTGTAATCTCAGCCACTGGGGAACTTGAGGCAGGAGAGTCACCGTTTTTAGACCAGCCTGGGCTATACAGTAACACATTTAAATAAAATGTTAAATAGAGCTAGAGTTGTGGCAGCCTGGGCTGCAGTGTGGTCTTAGATCAGGTTCCCAGGACTGCCAAGAAAAAACATCTCCCTTGAATAGGAAGATCTTTGAGTGTCTCTTGCATCTTGTGTTAGATGGAGTGCTTTGTCTACCCCACAGAACACTGGCCCTGAGTTTGGGCGGAACTAAACTGTGAATATCGATGTCACGGCCCAATGGGTCAAGTGACCCCCATGCTTTCTAGGAGAGGGTTCCCATTGTGTGTGCAGACTTTGGGAGTAACGTAGGCCCCAACCCACTGGTTCTGGGTAAGAAGCAGACGTGTCCACACAGAAGGTACTCTCTTAACTTCAGAGTGTGGGGTCAAATAGTCATCTATGAGCCACATCGCTGGATCCACACAGCTCATAAGGGCGCAGACCGTGGCTTGACACAAGGACAGCTTAAAAGTCAGGCTCTCCCCATGGCCCTTTGGAATGTTTGAAGTGCTTTATAGCTAATGTAGTTGATAGAACTAGGCATGCTGAAGAATGCTGTCAGGATTTCACTATGGAAAAAAAGTCACACAGAAGGTATGTATGTATACAGGCACAGACAGAACAGCAAGGAAGATGAAGATAAAGCAAAAGGGCTTTGTGGGAGAAATTATGGTGAGGGTGGAAAAGGAAAGTCCCCATGAATGCTTCAGCCAGAAGAGTTCTTTAAAACACACAGTTTCAATCGAATCTTAATGTTATTTAAGAAGATAAGTAAAATTATTCTATTTTTATTATTATTTTTATTTTTGTTCATATATGCGCCTGAATGAGATTGTGTGCACCATCACATGTGCCCAGGTGCACACGGATGCTAGAAGAGGGCACTGGATCCCCTGGATCTGGAGTTATAGAGTTACAAGACATGTATGCTAGAAATGGAGTTCTGGTGTTGCATCTGCCACAAAAACAAAAACAAAAACAAAAACAAAACAAAAAAACCCCGTGGTTCAGACACAGATGTGGCACCAGGACATCTATGCCAGGGCCCTGCTTTGTCCTCACGACTCCATTCCTACACTTTTCCTGCTTAATAAAGGTCCGTTTCTCTAGGAAACACCGGCCTAGAGAGTTGTAAGTATTGCTGGTTCTAACAGTGGCTGCACTTGCTTTCAGCCTTATGACGGTGTACAAACAATGCACATGTAACTGAGATCATCTTCGGAAACTTTTGAGTTTAGTCCTTTTCCTCAGTTGACACTGTGAGTCATGAGGACAGGCTACAGGACAGTCCGTGCCCCCACCGTGGTGTGTGTGCTATTGGGATAGCTTGAGTGCTTGGATACATGTGCAGATGCGCTTTAGTTTACAAGTTCAAATCCAGGATGGGGCTTCAGGATATGATCCTACAGGAAAGTGAGAAGCCTTTGTAACCTCCTCACTCTAGACTCTCCCAGAAAAGATCCATTAACTTTTCAATTGAAACTATCAAGGACCTACACCCTAATACTATCTCAAAATCCTTGTCTGGGTATGCCTAATCATCCTGACTCTGGAACTGTTATCTTTGTCCATCCCTAATCAATATCATTTCACTGGAGAGGCCCACCATGAACAAGGTCACCTAAGCTTATCAAGGACCCTGGCTTTCTTCCGTATATCTGACTCTGTGCCTCATGGGGAGGGCAAACACAGCTTTGTGTGCTTATCTATACACAGTGTCAACGAGGACTCCAAAGAGCAAGCATTTGATAACTCAGAACTAAAGAGAAAATGACAATTGGGACGTTCCTCTAGAGATAGGGTGATCATGTCATGCTCCAGATGTGACCCTTCCTGCATGGTGCTGAGGGTACCTTTGACATATCTGAAGAGGAACAATGGTCAGGTACACGGAACTCCAGGGTTACATTTGTCATCCAGTTCTGACATCTTGGGTCCCGGTCACCAGCCCCACCCCAGTAGAAGAGAAAGTTATATTTATAACTAATGTTTTTTCAGCTTCTCTCGGCTATCTAATAGGCGAGCTCGCTTGTCTTCTCACAGTCACAGTCCCTTTTTGTTCCAAGATGGTACCTTGGTGAGGTGAATTGTGAGTTCTCATACACGTACAGTCCAGTTTCTCTCTGCCGCTCTGTGGGTCACAATAGTGACTGTGCACCTGGCCACCACTCACCCTGATGCCATCTTCTGCTTGTGACATGACCTCACAGTTCACCGGCCTGGCACCGCCCTGCTGGCTGCTTCTCTCTCGCTCCCGCAATGTCATTGTGACCCTCCCACTTGCCCCTGACTTATACCAGGGCTCTACTGGCCTGTGGAGTTCAAATGTTTCCCCTACAGAAGCCACGTCCTCTTTCCAGATGTTTGTGAACACCAAATCCTCCAGAGGTCCCTACCAGTGTAGCGTTTGTGGGAGCTGAGGGAGAACACTGTCTTCTGTGATCCACTGTCCTGTGACTCCACCAACAGGACTCCTGAAGCAGATAAAGGACTCTGAGGGACCCTCTGCAGTGCCACACAGACAAAGAGATCTGTGGTTCTTTGTGTCTCATCACCGGGAATTCCTTCTTAGCCCAGAGAGGCAAGGCAGCTTGGGTCAGTTTACCTGAGTGGCCGTGACAAAGGATGGATCTCCTTGTCGCTCTGGAGGCTGGAAGTGGAGATCAGGTACCAGTAATGTTGGTTCCTTCCAAGACCTCTCTCCAAGGCTTATACATGGCCACCTCTGTCCTGACCCTTCATACTCTGATGGCCGTCTCTTCCCTGACCCTTCACACTGTGATGGCTGCCTCCTTCCTGACCCTTCACACCTTCTTCTCGTTGTGTGTCTCTGGCACACATCCTTCTGGGCGACAGCCCACACAAGGAGCTTATTTTTTCCCGGTCACCTTCTTAAGTCCCGTCTCCATGAAAGGCCACACTCTCCGGTTCTGGCAGGTAGAGTTTTGGCATGTGACCTCTGGGGGTCCAGCCCATAGTAGGTCCTTCTCTGCTGTTTTCCACGTGCTCCACCCTCTTCTTGCATGAGAATCACGAGCTCTGGCCATGTGCTTGCTTTCCTTCCTACATGATCCACCTCCTCTGTTCCCCAAATGGAAAATGGCTGCCGTGGAACTTTGCTTATGGGAGAAGGAACCGGGAGTCCATTGGTTTAACATTTACTATTTGTTCCGGTTGCTTGTTTGGAATGGTGTCTCACTATGTAGCGTCCGATGGTCTGAAAACTTGCTATATAGACCAGGCTGGCTTCAACTGGCTCTGTCTCCTGAGTACTGGGACTGAAAGCATGTAGCACCAAGCTCAGCTCAGCCTAGTATTTTTAAATATCTTCTTGGACTTTGTGTAAAACTCGAATGCCTGCCAAGGATAGGCCTGGCGAGTGGAGTTAAGGAAAAGAGGTTGGTGAGGATTGAACTCGCCCCCAAGAGTAGATACACTTCAAGAAAGACATACATGATAGGCTCACGGGACATAGGATGTGTGAGGACCAAGTCCCTTTTTATATGCTGGGAAAGAAGGGCTTAGACCTGCTGAGGGAGTTGGCTCTCCATGCCCTGATACCATTTGGACAGAGGCTTCACTCCCATCAGAGAAATCGCCAGGGTTCTCAGAGAATCATCTAGAATTAGTGAAAGACCTCCAACTATCAGCACATTAGGCTCCACAATATACTCCTATCGAGTGTATTCAGATCTCAGGGTTACTGTGAGTGTCTGAGCCCCGGGGCTGCTGAGGGTTTGGAATGACCAGGTTCTTTGAATCTGATTGAAAGGGAAAGCCAGAAATGGGGGGGGGGGCAGGGTTGATTGACACTTTCATGGCTGCTTATTCTTCAATAAGCAATTTTGGCTCCATTCATCATGTAACTGTTAACCGACTGTTCCTTTTTATCTTTAATGAAATGTGTTTCTTCTGTGGAATTTTCTGTAATTTGACTTTTTCTGTTTGAGTAGCTGTTAGTATTTCATGGTAAGCCTCAAGGCAGCGGAACATTCCTCAGAAGTTTTCAGGGTATCTGATGGAGTTTATCAGTTTCCTTTTTATTAGCTTCTTTCTTGCCTCTCCAAATGATTAGAGAGTTCTTTTAGAATTATGCCAAGCCTGAAGTGATAATGAGACGCTCCTAATGAGAAAGCCATTTCAGGGAGTGGGTGGAGGTCACCGTGGGTTTGCAAGTCCCAGAGGACCATCGGCTCCCCCTAATGGCAGAACGTGGCACTAACCGATCCGCAGGGCTCATTGGGGAGTCCCTGGGAAGCTGGCACAGAATCAGCTTTCATATCCTCCCTTATCCCAGAGTTTAACAAGCAGAACTTGAAATGTGACAATTACAATCACGAAGAACTTAATACACCACTTATTTCTGCATATGACTTTATACCATCCCTTGCTACTTGCTCTTAAATTTGAAAAAAATACAATCCCTCACAGATTAAAATGAGGTTAGTTACCTCAGAGAAATCACAAATATTATTTTGTTAAAAGACAGGCACCAGGATTATTAAAACTCAGGTACTGACTCAGTTGTGGTAGCTATTTTCACTGAACTTTGATGCGAAGCTGGTAAATACTGTTGAGTGACTATATTTGGGGGTTAACAGTAAATGTTGAGACAGGAACATAGCCTGAAAGGAAAGTTTCCTTTCGAAACTTTCTGTGTCTGAACATGCCAAGCACAGCTTTGTGCCATTCTCCACAGTCTTTCCTGCACTTCAATCATCGAGGTGGGAAATTACTCTCCAAATTTCCAAGTCAGTGTAGGAGAAAAATAGGTTCTTAAAGCCTGTAAATTGAGCTGAAGACATTCTAAGACTGGAATTTTCCAGGACCACGAGTGGTATAAAGACACCCGTAAGTATCACATTATGACCGCAAAGGGCTTGACAACAAAGAAGCCACACCCCCAGACCGTGCCTGTAGTAGAATGCTCACAGGTTAGCGCTAAGCCATTCAAGATCTGGCTGTGCTCGCTGGATGCATACGCACAAGCTGTCGCCAAAGAAAAATTAAAAATGCAGGCCATAGGCAGTTGTTGGATACTTTTAGTATTGACCCAGAATTCTTTGCATCCTGTATAATGACCAATGGGGCCAAGCTTGGGGCCAGAGTGGGGAACAAAGTTTTTGAATTTGTAAAGAGAGGTTGAAATCCAGCAAGTTAGGATTAGCTATAGAGTTTAGGATCCAAAGATCTAGGGAAGCATGCTTTAAGACCGTTTGTTTCACTGATAGACTCGAGTGGGGCTAAAACAGTGCATCGTAGCTATGTGCTTTCTGGGACAGCGTCTTAATTTACAGTTCTTGCTCCTTCCAGAAATGGTGATTTGGGGATTTATATCCTGGGCATGCCTCTCAAATACAGCCATCATGGCCAAAAAAACTATGCGGAGGCATGAAAATCTTCCAGCGTTTGGAACAAGTATTACCTGTCATCGGACATTTGCTCCACTGATCTTGGACAATTATTCCCGTGAAGTAGCATCTTTCAAGCATTATAAATAAACCTGTGCTGAAAGCCTGTTAAGATGGAGATGAAGGAATGCAGAGAACCCTAGGTGGTTACCAGTGCTTACTGCTCCTCTAGAGGACCAGTTTCAGTTCCCAGCACCACTTGAGGCAGTTTCCTCCAGCTCCGGAGAACTCAGGGCCCACTGCTGGCCATTGTACTCATGTGCACAAATGCACCATTGCATAATTAAAGGATGAAAACAAAATTGTTAATACACTGGAGATGAGGGGGCAGCCTCAGAGTTGTGACCCAAAGCTCTGGGTACTAAGTACCCTGTACCACTTTCTTCCACTTAACTATAGTAAACATGCTACAGAAAAAAAAATTAAGCTGTGCTGATAAATCTGCAAGGGCCAACACTGGCCTGAAGTGATAATAGAATGTGAAGTAGGAAGCACACAGGAAGCAAGTTCAGGCCTGACTGTGTTTGCCACACGGAGGCCTTGCTCCCGGGAGAACCCCTGATCAAGGTAGATGACCTGCTGGAGCCAGTTTTTCCAGCAGCTGCAGGGAGTTACAGGGTTGCCTGTCTGCCCTTCATACTTGCACTAGGGAACAACCAGGATGTTCTCTTTGGAAGTTTCTCGGTACCGGCGCTTCTCATGCAGGCTGCACTTTGGAATCATCCCATCTCTAGGCTTTCCCAAACCATGCCATGAGTTACTAAAGCCCAGAGTGGATGGGGCTCTGAGCTAGCTGGTTAAAGTGACCATCTCTGTGTCTGCAGTCATTGACCTTCAAGGAAGGCCTCAAGAACTTCCCTCACATGGGAGCTCAAAAAATAGCAACACACTTAAAAATAACAAAACATACAAAGAGTCAAGATCCTGGGATCAGATAAACATAATACACACTAAGTGTTTAATAGGTTTAAGTGAATTACAGTGGAGCTTAAAATAGCAAAAAGGTTTAAAAATATAAAGAGATCAATAAGCAAGATATGTATAATACTTGGTGTCTTAGGGTTTTACTTCTGTGAACAGACACCGTGACCAAGGCAAGTCTTACAAGGGACAACATTTCATTGGGGATGGGTTACAGGCCCAGAGGTTCAGTGCAATATCATCAAGTCAGGAACATGGCAGCATCCAGGCAGGCAAGGTGCAGGAAGAACTGAGAGTTCTACATCTTCATCTGAAGGCTACTAGGAGAAGACTGACTTCTGGGCAGCTAGGAGGAGGGTCTCATTGCCCTTCCCCACAGTGACATACCTACTCCAAACAAGTCACATTCACTCCAGCAGGGCCACACCTCCTAATAGTGGCACTCCCTGGGCCAAGCATATTCAAACCACCACAGTTGGAATGTTAAAACAGCTGAAAGGTTTAGCAGCTGTTTTTACGTAACTAAAAGAGAAACAGCAGAAGGAAAGTTAGCATGGGGGACAGAGAGATGGGTCCTGGCTAGGAGCACTTGCTGCTTTTAGGGAGACTTTGTGCACTGTGCATTTAGAAGCTGATTACTGTGCGCAGAGATCTGGATGCAGTACAGACTTTCGCATAGGTCATGTTTATTGGAGCACTCCTGTATCAATTTCCATCACCTCTGACTGGTTAATAAAGTGCTGATCAGCCAATAGTTGGGCAGAAGAAGAGAACAAGGCAGGACTTCCAATCCCAGTCATAGAGTCTCAAGGACAGAGTTGAGAGAGTCAGAAAAAGACAGAGAGGTCCCAGGAGGTTGAGATGGAGAAGCCATGAGGATGTCTACCAGAGGGAGTCAGGGCAAGACCAGATGGAAATAACAGGGCAGGTGGCTGGGTAGCAGGCCAGCATAGTTGGATTAGAAAAGCTCCTTTAAATGAAAACAATAATTTTAAATGATGCATTACTGTGTATACAAATGCAAGAAGCACACTGTAACAGTTTGGTGTAGCAATTTGGTGTAATAATTTGGTGTAACAATTTGGTGTACCTATGTAGCACGTAATGATCAAATCAGGATGATTAGTATTTCTGTTTCAACACTCACCATTTCTACTGTTGGGCACCTTCTGATCTAGATATTTGAGACTATAAATCTGTTGGTCACAAAGGTAAAAGTAAAACACCAAAACAAAACACAAGAAAGGAAGCTGTTGTCACCCTTGGTTGCTAGACTGCACTGTAGTAAGAGTAAACTCGGGTCTTCTGATTTAACGTGTGCTGGCGTCCAGCTCCCTGGGCACCGTCCCACCTTCTCATTAAGACACCAGCCGCCATCGCTTTACTGTCTGCTGCGAGGTCAGTGCTTTCAGCTTTGGAGATGAGCAAAGACACAGAGCACTGCTTTCTCTGTGCCAGTCTCTTAGCGTCATGTCCTGCAGTTCCATTTGAATGGTCACGCATGGCAGGTGTCAACCTTTTCTATGCCAGATGCTTACTCCTCTCTCTCTCTCTCTCTCTGTGTGTGTGTGTGTGTGTGTGTGTGTGTGTGTGTGCCTGTCTTCAGAAGGCTAAGCTAGCTCCTATCATCTGTGTGTGTGTGTGTGTGTGTGCCTGTCTTCAGAAGGCTAAACCAACTCCTATCATCTGTGTGTGTGTGTGTGTGTGTGTGTGTATGTGTGTGTGCCTGTTTTCAGAAGGCTACGCCAGCTCCTATCATCTGTGTGTGTGTGTGTGTGTGTGTGTGCCTGTCTTCAGAAGGCTAAGCCAGCTCCTATCATCTGTGTGTGTGTGTGTGTGTGTGTGCCTGTCTTCAGAAGGCTAAGCCAGCTCCTATCATCTGTGTGTGTGTGTGTGTGTGTGTGTGTGTGTGTGTGTGTGCGCGCGCCTGTCTTCAGAAGGCTGAGCTAGCTCCTATCAGAGTCTTGCTCAAGTCTGCGATGAGCTCCTCCCACCTCGCTCAGCGTTACCGTTCCTTTGGGGGAGCCCTTGCATGCCCCTGGTCTCCAGAGCAGCACCCATCATTGCTCTGAGGTTTCTTGGATGCTCTGCTCTCTGAATATGTACAGCTAAAGCCTTTCGTCCCCTTTGTGTCTACTCTGGGGACTTTTGTCTCTGAGACCCACACCATGTAACTGTTCAGATTCCTCCCAACCCCTGCACTCCACATTAATCTTCTCCTTTCTTATTTTTCAGAATGCTTATTACTTTCCAGTGTGTAATTTAATTTACTTTTTATTATATCTGTTGTTGATTCATTTTGCATGAAAAGCACACAAAGATGAGAGTCACAAGAATAGTGATATCATTTAATCTTCTCCTGAGAACCTGTGGCAGTACCTAGAATAGAGTTGGTTATTAGCTTTCTCCCTTTCACTCTCTTCCTTCCCCATCTGAGAGTGTTTGAGAGTCATATTTTTCCACACTGGAGGTTGAACCCAGGGACTAACAAACTGTAAGCAACTGCTCTAGCACCAACACAAAGCTGCTTCAAAATTTATCTCTGATTATATTTGAAACAGTGTCTCACTACTTGACCAGGCTCATCTTGAAATTGCTTTGTAGCTCAGGAAAGTTTTGCAAGTGCCATCCTTCTGCCTCAGCTTCCAAAGCAGAGCAGTGAAGATTATAGTTATTCACCACCAGCTTTGGCTTTAATGCTTGTCTTAGATAGGGTTTTACTGCTGTGAACAGACACCATGACCAAGGCAACTCTTATAAGGACTACATTTAATTGGAGCTGGCTTACAGGTTCAGAGGTTCAGTCTATTATCATCAAGGCAAGAACATGGCAGAGTCCAGGCAGGCATGGTGCAGGAGGAGCTGAGAGTTCTACATCTTCACCTAAAGACTGCTAGCAGAATACTGGCTTCCAAGCAGCTAGAACTAGAGTATTAAAGCCCACACCCACAGTGACACATCTACTCCACCATGGCCACACCTCCTAATAGTGCCATTCCTTGGCCCAACCATATAAAAACCATCACAATGCTTAAAACATTTTAATGAATGAAAGGTATTATTCATCACCCTTCAAAATAATTGAAAGAGAAATAGAATGAATAAAAGAGTCAATTAATCAAAGATGACAGGAAAGGAGAGAGCAGTAAACTAAAGCAAGAAAACAGATCTGCTCAGACAGATACGGGTGATAGGAATAACTCCAACTGGAACTCATTCTCATGCAATCAAAGTGACAAGATAATGGGTTAAAGAGAATCATCACTGGAAGAAAATCAAAGCCCCTAGAACATGCCAATCCCAGAGGTGTCCAAAAAAGCTGAAGGCAAAATAACTGGAAAAAAGTGAAGGAATATTGACCAGAAGAAGATGACCAATTAATAAAAGAGAGAACGGGTCTCGTGGTAAAATACGCTCAGATGGTAAAGAAGAGACCTTCTTCATGCTATGCGACATCTTTGAAATGAATAATCACCATGAAAGTGAGTCTTAGTGAGGGGCACAAGCAGTTGACATTTTAGAACTTCTTATTTTATCAGTGTGTGACAGTGCTATATGTTGCTGACAGTCCACACTGATCGATCCATCCCATAGAAATATGGGACCAGAGCTCAGAGCCCACAAAAGATTTCTCCATGAGGTACCTATAGGATGGCTCCGTGTCCTTGTACTGTCCCTTTGCCCTCTCCTCTCAGCCACTATACCCCAAGTAATCTCATATTAATCACAAAGAGCATTTCTTTCCTGGGGCCCCTTGGAGTACAGGCAGGGGGTGCACTGCAACCCATGGCCACAGAGAGCATCTGCCAAGCCACCTAATGAGACCACTACACAAAAGCATCATTTGGGACACAAGCATCCGTCATCTTTCCGTTTGCAAGCCTGCCCTCCTGCGGAAGCCGCACGGCTTCAGCAGCTCTGTGAGGCGCACAGCTCTGTGAGGCGGCTCTCTTGCTCTCTCTCATTTTAATTGCCTGCATCCCTCTTCTCTTGGCGATGCCGGAGGTTGAACCCCAGGGCTTTGTTTATGGCAGAAGAAACCGTCAGCTCCACTTGTCAGCCGGCACAATCTAGAATCGCCTGGAAAGAGAGTCTGGATAAGGGACTGTCTACCCTGGATTAGCAGGTGAGAATGTGTTTGGAAGAATTGTGAAACCTGAAAATTCTGAGGAGAAAGACTAAAGTCACAACTGTCTAATTGAAGTAAGTGTTATTTAATACTGGCCAGGAAGATGGACACGGGTCAGGGCCATACCCAGGATTCCCAGAGAATGGCACTGAATTAAGTCAGCCAGGGGCCCGTAAAAGCCAAACCCAAGGCTGTGGTACTTCCCAACTTTGTCTAGTGGAAGCAAGCACACAACCTGATGAACTTGCCCACATTACTCCCATCGTACATCCTGTGCCATTGAGACAAGTGACCTTGTGTACTCAAGTGAAAGCATCAGACTTCTTATCTTACGTGGACTTTAGTCCTCAGAAATCCTGGACAGGTGGGGCTTACACACTGTGTTAACGAAGTTAATGACACATGAAGACCCAGTTCACTGTGGGAGGCACCATTCCCTAGGCCTCCTAAGATTGTAGAAACTGAGTTGATCACGAATAAGCAAACGAGCGAGTGAGTACCCATGTGTTCACGTCTCTCCCCTCTTGACTGTGGACGTGATGTGGTCAGCTGATTCAAGTTCCTGCCTTGACTTCTCCAAAGTAGCGGACTATAACCTGGAATAATCTCTACCTCCCTCCTCCACCCTGATTTCTTCCTACCATCTGCCCTTATATATTCACACTCGTTCTCCCTCCCTTTTGCTTTGTAACTCTTTAGAACAGACTGGTTTTCGACTTCTGTCCTCTGCAGCCTACCCCAAAACCTTAAACCCGGTCTAAAATTTTAAGTAAGTGAAGAATGTTCAAATAGTCTTACCAAGTAGAGATTTAAAAAAAATACCAAAAGTATTAAAGTAAACTATACAAATAATTTTTATGTATTGTTACACATTTTATTTAGATATTGTGTGTATTTTTTAGATATTATTATATATATTTAGATATCATCACGGTAGTTTAAATGAGAAATAGTCAAAAGTTCTTTTATTTGAGCACTAGGTCTCCAGTTGGTGGTGCTGTTTGAGGGATAATGTGGCCTTGCTGGAGGGAACACATCAGTGGGGACAGGCTTTGAGAGCTGAGAGACCAACTCTACTTCCAGACCACTCTCTCTGCTTCCTGTTCCGGTCTCTCAGCTTCCTGCTCTGACCGCCTGCCCCCACTGTGGAGTTTTCCTCTGGAATCACAGGCTTTTCCCAGAAGCTGCCCTACTCGGGGCATTTTATAACCACATCAGAGAAGTAACAAAACAATTATGTATCATCACGCATTTGTATCACTGCTTCCAGGTCAAAAGAGATCCTGATGCACGAGATGTCAGGCTTCTCCCTGATGCTCAGTGATCTGAAAAGATGACAAAGGAAAAGAATCCACCTGACAATGTCAGCCGCCATGTCCCATGGCAGCCCTGCAGGGAGGAATGAAGTGCCGGGTGGGAGGTGATCAGGAGAGGGGGTTTGCCAGAGCCTGGAGTGGAGGGAGCTAGCCCGACGGGAGCACGAGGTCAGGCCAGAGCAGCTCTCTAATGGGCCCATCAGGTACAGCTGCATGCTCACATCTGTATGTGAAGTACATGTACAATGGTTCAAAAGTCCAGCATCTTTTCTATTGGAAGCAACTACACAAACACATATACATACATGTGCCTTTACATATATGACCACACACAAACACATAAGCACACACACATACAAACACATAAACACACACATAAATACAGGCAAACAGACACATAAACATATACATACAAATACTCATGCATGTACACACATATATACAAACACACACAAACATATACATAATCAAACACTCACTACACATACATACAAGCAAACACAAACTCACAAACACAAACCCATAACCACACACACAAACACACATACAAACAACACACACAAACATACACATACCACACACACAAACATTTATTCACCTGCACTAGAAAGCTATGTGTGCTGAACTGTTCACATTTCTCACAAGACCATCGCTATCCTGGCACAGAGTACTCAGGAGCTCTGCTCTGGAGGGGCCTAGGTATCCCTAACTATCCCTAAGGTGGAATTCGCTCACAGTAAATTGCTGGCTAATGCCTCATTTTAAAATACTGTGTCAATCACCTGTTTCAGAAGCAAGGCTGTCTTTCCACCTAAATGAGAATATCAGATAATGCACTTGGATTGCAGAGCATATCCAGTTAAGGGACACAAGCTCAGCTCTCACCCTCAGCTGCTCTTTACAAGCCCCTCCCCCACACCCCCTCTGCGGTGTGAGGCCGCCCAGCCCCACTCTGCGCTCAGCATGGAGGCTGTACTGAGAAAGTCTGTGCTCAGGGAGTGACAGGGCTGCTCCTGTCACACTGGAATCAGCCACTATGAGGAACTTCAAGAGACTCCCACAAGGCTGCGCTCAATAACAACCTACTCTAAATGCAGAAGAGGCTCCAGGGTGGAGCCCAAGATGCCTGGCGACCACACCTCCTCAGGTAGACTCCAGTGGTTGATGGTGCGGACAGGGAGGCTTCTCTTTCATCACTCTGCCTTAAATCATCTGTGCTCCTGTAAGAAACCGCAGCTGGGCTCGCTGTTCCTTTGTCATAAGCTTGGCTGCAACTAGCCTTGGGTATGCCATTGGTACTCTCTCTGGGATGAAGAAATTTCTTTACACCTCCCAAGGAGGACTCATGCAACAGATTAAATAGAACATTCTACGGGAGACTTGGAAGGGTCCCTCTCTGGCTAGCAGCTTCACCTCCCATGCAGGGGCGGTACCTTTTATTGAGGGGTTTAGAAGTGCACATGGGCACAGGGTGCAGGCTGTCCTGGCCTTCTCTTCAGCTCAGGCGAGGTCTCTTTTCAACATCTCGCCTTGCCTTTGGGGACAAGCCCCATCTCTTAGTTCCATAGAGAAGAAAAATAGGAAAACTTGGCTTTTGTTTTTAAGCCTAAGTACATGTCAGGCACCAAACTGCTGCTGGGCGTGGGCGGAAGCCCTCAGTGCCCAGCTTACCGGAAGGATACCGTCTCCGCTTCCCACATGAGATCAAGACTTCAGGGCCAGTCACTTCTAACCAACGTGCTGCCAGAAAAAATAAATGCTGAACCCAGGACTGGGGCATCATTCAACAGTTCTGGGTCTCAACTCAATGGTGTATAAGCATAGATGTAATGAACCAGAGATTCTAGGGGCCTTCTAGCTTCCTGTGCTTTTTTCTTTTTCTTTCTTTCTTTCTTTCTTTCTTTCTTTCTTTCTTTCTTTCCTTCCTTCCTTCCTTTCTCCTTTCTTTCCTTCCTTCCTTCCTTCCTTCCTTCCTTCCTTCCTTCCTTCCTTCCTTCCTTCCTCCTTTCTTTCTTTCTTTCTTTCTTTCTTCCTTTCTTTCTTCCTTTCTTTCATGACGTTTCCTGTGTCCATTGCTGACCCTGAGACGTTTCAAGTGTTCTGAAGTAGGAGATTAGAATCAGTAGTGGAAAGACACAGTTCTGTGAGGAGAGTTCTTCTGCTTCAAAAAGACTTCAATGTCTACTGGTTAAAAATAATTTGCTTGGCTTTAAGAAGAGAGTTGTGAAATGCTTTGGCAGGACTCTATGTAATTAACTTGCCGGTGGCTAGCCCATTCCAAAAGAGGCTGAAAATAAGATCCCTGAATCATGTTCTAAAACAGAGGATTCCCTGTTGACTTGATTCTGAATGTCATAGCCTGCAAGGCCTTGTGAGGAGAATCACGTCCCAACACGCGCCCTTGGTGCTCTCCTTCAGGGAGAGCTTGTTCTCTGTCTGGCCATTCCTATGTCCTCTCCCCCCCTCCTTTCCTATCCTCCCCTCCCCAACTCCTTTCCTCCTCCCCCTCCCCTCATCTTCTCTCCTCCCCTCCCCTCCACACCTTGACCTCCCCTTCCCCTCCCTCCCCTCCTTTCCCTCCCCATCTCCCCTCTGCTTTCCTCCTTTTGTCTTCCCTCTCTTTCCTCTCTTCCCTGCCCCCTCTCCACACCCTTCCCTGTCCTCTCCTCTCCTGCCCCGTCTTTCCTTTTCCACACCCCTCACATCTCTCTTCCTTTTCCTCCTCACATTTCAATTCCTCCTCTTCCTCCTCCTCCTCCCATCTCCATTCCTCCTCTCCCTCCCCTTCCATTCTGTCTGCCTCCTTTGTCTCTTTTCCTTGTTCCCCATCTATTTTTGGTTCCATTTCTTGTTCGATGTCTGCTCCACGCTGGGAAAATGCCCGGGGTTCAAAAGCCGATTAACTTGAGTTAAACTTGACGTTTATTGTGTCACTGGGGCTAATTTTGCGGGTAGTTAGGAGTAGAATCTCTCCAGCCTGCCAAACATCACTCCTAGGGGTTCCTTGAACCTCGCAATTAGTTAATAAAAATTGCCATGCTGCAAAAAGGCTGACGCAAAATTCCTCACACAAAACTCAGGCGATGCTCTCGGCTTCCAGCCTCTGTTCCTACTGCAGCTCCCTCCTGGACGTTGCCTCCAGGAGCACAAGCACTCATGTACACTAAGAAGAAATGAGATATAAAATTTCATTAGATAACTGAATCAAAAAAAAAAAAACCCCTAGGTCTTTCCCCAACTGCACAATAAATGACACCGTCGATAACAGGATAGGAAAAGCACCCAGCATGAGGACAGGTGCCACGTTGTCACTACGAGGCTTGGATGACAGGTCATACCCTGCTGGGCCCTCCCCCAGACACTGCCTTCCAAGCTCCCGAGCCTACAGGTAACGGCAGAGTCTGTGAGCCTGGAGATCAGGTGTGTTCAAGTATGAACAACTGCAGAAAAGATGAGACCTGGTTCCTGGTCCAGCCTTAGCTTGCTTTCCTGACCCTGAGCAATTGCTAAGGCAGGAGGATTGCTGAGAGTTTGGGACTAGCCTGGGATGGGGTATGTAGTAAGTTCTGTGCCAGTCTGAACTACAGGGTAAGACTGCTGAAATGAGGGGGGAGGGAAAGAAGGGGGAGGAAGGAGAGGGTGAGGAGGGAGGGGAGGAGGGAGTGGTCAAGCCTGGGCACACAGAAAGTGCTCCCTTTATACTGTTCGTCAGTTCATTTACTTTTATTTGATGTTTACCAGGGTTTTGGCTGCATTGGGGTGAGCGCCTGATGCCTGCGAAGGCTGGAAGACAGCCTTGGACCTCCTGGAACTGGAGCTGCGAGCTGCAAGCTGCTGTGTAGACACTGGGAACTGAATGCCAGTCCTCTGCAAGAGTAGCAAATGCCTTTGAACCCTCAGCTGCCTCTCAGTTCTTGCCGCTGCTACGTAAGTGTTTTTGAGTGACTAAGGGGACTCGCCTCAGTTCGCTCCTGACCACTGTGCACAAACTGGATATTTCTAGTCCATCCTTTTACTACTTTCTGTCTGTGTGTCTTACCGCCTCACCCCAGGTCAGCCATATTGCCTCGCTGACAGAAGTTAGTATAATGGGCTGTAGCACAGACACACATTTTTTTCTGTATGATTAAAAATAATTATTATTTATGAACAGAGATGATGGCTAGATGGGGATTCATTATGCGACTCTGACACATTTTAAAAAGGTGAAACATTGTGATTATTCACAGTAACATTAAAAAAATAAAATAAAACTCACTAACGCCCAAACGATCTTTTTTCCCCCAGTTTTCTTTTGATTCTTGCCTCTTGCAGATATGGTTTTTATATAATTTCAGTCCTTTCCACAGTTGTCTTGAAGTGTGGAGTGCCTTCATTTTCTTCTTTCAACTAACATGCAATCATTAAAAGTCAAGTGACTCTCAAGACAGCGATGTCCATGGTGATAGCACTGACAGCTGCCAATCAATCACAGGCCTCAAACGCTGGGCCGGCATTGTGCACACATTGTTCCTTCTTCTTTATTGCCTTTCATTTATCTATCTTTACCATGAGCATTAAAGTGTGTGTGTGTGTGTGTGTGTGTGTGTGTGTGTCTGTGTGCATGCCTGTGTGTGTGTCTCTCTGTGTGTCTGTGTGTCTCTGTGTGTCTGTGTATGTGTCTGTGAGTGTTTCTGTGTATATCTTTGTGTTTGTGTCTGTGCCTGTGTATGTGTCTGTGTGCATGCCTGTGTGTGTTTCTGTGTCTGTGTGTGTGTCTGTGTATGTGTTTGTGTGTCTGTGTGTGTCTGTGTATGTGTTTGTGTGTCTGTGTGTGTCTCTGTATGTGTTTGTGTGCCTGTGTGTGTCTCTGTATGTGTTTGTGTGTCTGTCTGTGTATGTGTCTGTGTGTGTCTGTGTATGTCTCTGTGTGTGTCTGTGTATATGTCTGTGTGTGTGTCTCTGTGTATGTCTCTGTGTGTGTCACTGTGTATGCGTGTCTGTGTGTATGTCTTTGTGTGTGTTTGTGTGTATTTGTGTGCGCATTCTATGCTTCCTGTGGGAGGGTCAGAGGACAGTTTACAGGGCTCATGTCTCTCCTTCAACTATGTGGATTCTAGGGATCCACTCAAGCAGTCAGGTTTGTCGGCAGGCACTGTGTCCCCTGTGCCACCATGCTGGTCTCATGTGCTCTATTTCTAACTTCTAAAAGGAGCTGAGGTACCCTAGGCAGATGGCGTGCCCAGGTCACACAGCTCACAGGCACGGTCCTCTCTCCCATCAGCCATGGCTCTGGCTGCTCTCCAAGCCTCCTCCTGCCCTGCTGCGAAGCTCTCTCCCGTTCACATCTCCTGGCCATCCCAAATTGTTAGTGTTTATATCCATGTTAGTTTTGAATCTCTCTGAGGATGAAACTGAGAGTCAGAGGTGCTAAGTGATCGGACTAAATTCACCACCCTGGAAGTAGGAAGGCTACAAATCAGGCCTTCTTTGACTTTAAGACCTAATTCTTTAATTTACTTATTAAATAATTTTGTGTGTGTGTTTGGGTATATGTACATTCCTATTGGCATGGGTGTGTGCAATTTTGCCTGTTTATGTGCTCATGTGTGTGTCTATGTGTATGTATGTGTGCATGTGCATATTTGTGTATGTGTGCATGTATGTGTATGTGTGTGTGTACTTTTGCCTGTGTGTACATGTGCATGTATGTATGTGTGTGTGTCTGTGTGTGTACTTTTGCCTGTGTATGCATGCAAGCACAAATGTGTGTGTGAGTGTGTTGTATGTGTGTATGAGTTTGTGTGTGTATGTGTGTGTATGTTAGGCCTGAGATCTCACTGGATGTCTTCCTGGATCATGCTCTACAGTATTTTTGAGGAGAGGTCTCTCACTAATTCTGGGGCCTCAGAAAGAGACCCGCTGACCTGGAACACTGTATTTCTTGCTTTTGCCTTGTCAATGCCAGGGTTCCAGCTGTCCACTGTCACAGATGATTTTTTCCTAATCCTAACTCAGGACTCCATGTTTGTGTATCCTGGCCTTTACCAGCTGACCTGACTCCTCAGCCTTTGAGGCTCCACTGGAATCCCTTAAACGGTGCTCTCCCTCCTCACCCCTGCAGGCAGGGGAGCTTCCTCTGTCACTGTCACACCCTTAATCAGTGCTCTCCCTCCTCACCCCTGCAGGCAGAGGAGCTTCCTCTGTCACTGTCACACCCTTAAACGGTGCTCTCCCTCCTCACCCCTGCAGGCAGAGGCGCTTCCTCTGTCACTGTCACACCCTTAAACGGTGCTCTCCCTCCTCGCCCCTGCAGGCAGAGGCGCTTCCTCTGTCACTGTCACAGAGACAAACCCTGAAATGAAAACCATCGTGAGGACCTTGGAGAGTCTTGGAAAGAGATTCCAACTTGGGACTTATCAAGTGTAGGAATAAAATACAAGCCGTGTGTGTCCTCAGCTCTCAGGAAGGGCTAAGTCTCAGAGGTATTTTATAACTGACCTCTGTCTCTTTGCCTTTAAAAAAGTAGTATCTAATTTCACCATTCATCAATTTACATCCTAAAACATCACACCAGTTTCTAAGCTCTTGGAAGGAGCCCCAGTAAGCTCTGTCCTTGGCCTAAGGGTTTGCTAGAGTCTGGATGCTCTTAAACTCATGACCTTGCTTTCTAAAATAAACTTGATGCACAGAATGCTGATTTGGCATCTGATTACTCTCCCAATCTGTAATCAACATGTCTTTTCAAATTTGTTTATTTATTTGACCAACTTATTTTGCACTGCCGTGGATCAAACCCAGGGTCTGTGCATCAGCGGGCAAGCACTCTACTGGCCTGGCTCACGCCCACGCCAAGCTTAGTGCTGCCAATCAAGCCTGTGCCTTGTTGGATCAGGCCCAAGGAGGCTGTGCCCCGCGTGCCCATTGCTCAGAGGATGAACAGGAGGGTGCAGGCAAAGGCAGCCTGGACGGAGGCCAGCCCAGCGGAGGAGGGGCTTCCTGGGTCATGAAGTGGATCTCCTTCCAGAAGCAACATTTTTTTAAAAGGTAAACTGAGTTGGGGAAGATTTCATAAAACTCTGGCCAGGTAAAAATGAAGACTTGTGTTTTCCAAGTGCTGTAGCAGCCCTGGTGAGTTCTGGGTCTTTCCATGACAGGCTGGTGCTGCGGGAGGCTTGGTTCCAGAGGGATGAGTCTTCCTCACTGTGGCTTCTGTTTTCTTAAACATGTAGGTATGTACAGGTGTATGTGTGTGTGTGTGTGTGTGTGTGTGTGTGTGTATGCAGTGCAGTGTATGTATGTGTTCATGTAGGTATGTACAGGTGCATGTGTATGTGCAGTATATGTATGTGTTCATGTAGGCATGTACAGGTGTGTGTATGTATGTGTATGCAGTGTATGTACGTGTTCACGTAGGTACATGCAGGTGTGTGTCACACAGGTGTGTGTGTGTGTGCAGTGTATATATGTGTTTATGTAGGTATGTACAGGTTTGTTTATCACTCAGGTGTGTGTGTCACACAGGTGTATGTGTGTGCGCAGTGTATGCATGTGTTCATGTAGGTATGTACAGGTATGTGCAGTGTATGTATGTATTCATGTAGGTATGTACAGGTGTGTGTGTACACACAGTATATGCATGTGTTCATGTAGGTATGTACAGGTTTGTGTGTCACTCAGGTATGTGTGTCACACAGGTGTGTGTACATACAGTGTATGCATGTGTTCATGTAGGTATGTACAGGTGTTGTGTATGTGTATGTGTGTGTGTGTGTGCAGTGTATGTAATGTGTTCATGTATGTATGTACAGGTATGTGTATATGTCACACAGATGTTCATAGACATGGGTCTAAGTGCATGTGGAGTCCAGAGGACAAAGTCACACATTTTTCTTTATAGCTCTCAATCTTAAAAATATTTTATGAATTTATAGTATGTATATGCTTGTATGTGTGTGAGTTGCAGACATGCATGGACACACGTGTATGGAGGTCAGTGGACACTATCTGGTGGTCAGTTGTTGCCTTCGGCCTTGAGGCAGCTTCTCTTTGCTGCTGGTCTTCATACCGGCTTCTGCTCCTCTTCCCACAGACATGCACTGTGGTATCTTTTCCATCGTTCCAAGGAATCAAATTTAGAGTGTCAGGCTCGCATGGCTAATACCTTTACCTGACAAGCCATTTCCCTATGTCTCCATTTTAGTTTTTGGAACACGGTTTCTCACTGACCATGAAGCTCCTCTCTGCTCCCTCTATACTGCCTCTGGGCTGCGGGATACAGATGCAGACCTCCGTACCTGCCTGTCCCCGTGGGTGCTGGAGATTTGAACTCGGGGCTTAACGCTTATGTGGCAGCTCTTACTGACCGAGCCACCTGCCTCGCCCCAAATCTATTCTTTTACAAAAAATATTAATAATCTGATTCCAGTGGTGTGTTTTATACAAGGCTTATTTCTCAGTCCACAATGGAAACTTTGTACCAGGAAGGGAAGTGATGGGAAGCACCGTGGAACCCCTAAGATGTGGAACGAGCAAAAGGCCCTGAGGTCAAAGGGGGCACAGCCCCAGCAGGGTGAACTGAGGTAGTTAGGCCGGAAGTCACGGAAGCCGGAAGTCATGAAAGTGGGATACTCTCACTTCCTGCCTCAGACTTGCTGGGCACGTGTGTTGATCTAGGGTAAGGTTTCTCTCATCACAGGCCCCCACCCAAACAGTGTCTTGTTTTTAAATAGACATTTTGTTGTTTTAAATTTGGGAACTGCTCCAGTTATTTGCTCGAGCTGCTATTTTGCACTCTAATCATTTTGGTTTTATTTCACTTAAGATTTCTCTTTAAATGATAAATTTTTTTTTCATATGTCAGAACGATAACCAGTTAGAAGGTTTGGAAAATGCAGTTAAAATGAGGGTGTGCTCAGCATCCATCTTTGACCTCCTTGAGGTTTAAAGACATCTCGGTACAGAGTGGAATTTCAAAAAATGTTCATCGGTGCTTTCTTACAAATCTCTTCCAGCCTGAAACCCATCTGGGGAGCATTTATAAAGTCTCTGTTGGCAAAAGCCAGATGTGTGGGCTCTGTCGAGGACCCTGATATGTTACTCCCGTACTGCTTATTACACAAAGCCAGTGTCAAAGTCACTGTCCTAACTTGCTGTCCACTGCTGTGATAGAGACACTGTGACCAAAAGCATCTTGTGGAGCAAAGTCTATTGGGCTTATTTCATCTTTCCACGTGCACCACAAGGGGGAGTGAGGGAAGGAACGCAAAGCAGAAACCTGGAGGAACACTGCTCGGCCAGCTTTCTGGTAGGCATCCCCTGCCGAGAGCTGGCATTGGCCACAGTGGGCTGGGCCCTCACATGTCCATCATTAATCAAGACAATGCCCCCAGAGACCTGCCTACAGAGCAGTGTGATGAAGGCGCCTTCTCAATTGAGGTTCCCTCTTCTCAGATGACCCAAGCTTGTGTCAGCTGATCAAAATTTTATGGTCGTGAGCCTAGCCTTTAATGGCTGAGCCATCTCTCCAGCCCAAGAGATGGCTCAGTGGTTAGGAGCCCCGGCTGCTCTTCTGAAGGTCCTGAGTTCAGGTCCCAAGTGCCACATGGTGGCTCACAACTATCTTTGATGGGGTCTGATGCACCCTTCTGGTGGTCTGAAGACAGCTATAGCATACTTAGATATAACAATAAATACATCTTAAAAAAAGAAAAAAGTATAAAAGAAAAAAGTATAAAAAAAGAAAGAAAAATTTACTAGTACAGCCATGAAAATGAAAGTTTTCTTGGATTTGTATGTGTGTGTGTGTGTGTGTGTGTGTGTGTGTGTTCTTTTTCCAGTCGAGGGTTAAGTGGCGTTATGGCTTGAATCTGAATACCGCCCCCCCCCCAGGTTCATGTGCCTGAACACCTGGCTGTACTGTTTTCTTGAGAGACGGTGAGAACGTTGGGATATGTTACCTAGTTAGCAAATGTCAGGCCACAGGGACAAGACCCTAAACTCACAGACTGCCTTGCCTTCTGACTCCAGTGCTCTGCTCTCTAGCCCAGTGAGTTGAGGAGACCCACCAAATAGTCCCACTGCTGGGAACTCCATCCAGCCTTCCTGCCACAGTGGAGTGTCCCCAAAGTCTTCCAAACCGTGAGCTAAAATACAAATCTCTCATCTCAGTCAATATAAATGGATTTCCGCATTGCCACCAGGGGTCGCACTTGCTGTGGGGCTTCATGGAGAAAGGAAGGGGCTCTGGACACCCATTCCTACAGACAGCTTCACCCATGAGGAAACCAAGACCCATGGCCATCGGTATTTAAACTGTGCACACTAAAGTTTTCTGAAATATATATAATTTACTTTGCTCTTTTTGGTTCTATTGCAGGAAGAGTGTGCAGGGTTTATGCCTAATTAATTATTTCTATGATGTGGCTACATCGTCAATGTTAATGATGTTCTTCCCCTACTAATCCTATCTCCACAGGGCTAAGCCTGGAGCCCTGTTCCTGTCTCCTGCCTGGGCTATGGAGGTCTGCTTCTTCACATTGCTTCTGGCTATCCACTTGATCCTGGACCGTAAGTTGATTCTGCATAAGCAACTTCACCTTTCTCTGTCTCTGTTTCATCTTCTTCAAAATGCCAATGATCAAAATACCTGTTCTGCACAGGTGTGTGCCGCGGCTCTCACACAGTTAACGTCTAGTGGACATTGACTGTCAGAACATGCTCACAGATGCTGTCGGGGAAGTGTACTAGCAGGAAAGACAGCTGGTCGTTATGAGGAAGGAAGCTGTTACGACCCATCCTGGCCCCCGTAAGTCCTCAGGCTGAGGTGCCTCAGCAGCATGCCCCACACATAATCTTGTGAGAAAAGAAGAAATACGCTGTTTAACAGCAGCTCTGTATGGTTTTATGATGTTTGCATAGACAAGACACTGCTTGATCCCAGATCACAGGCTAAAAAATCTATCCATACTATTGTTTTTCCCCCTCTAAGGAGAGGAATTATGGGACATATGGTGGGGGGGGAACTGGGAAAGGGGAAAGCCTTTGGAATGTAAACACAGAATATAGAAAATAAAAATTAAAAAAAAAAGAATTTCCAAAGCCTCTATTCCCCTCAAGGAGTCTCAGGGCTAACAAAGGGCACCAAGGTCAGGTTCTGCAGCGCCACTCGGAGCCAGAAGCAGCATCCTGTGGCACGACTGCCTTTCCTGCCCCAGGAAGGTCCCCTCAGCAGGCACAGGCGTGGGCTTGCCCGCAGGCTGCTGGGCAGCTCCAGGGTAGAACCTTGCTGGAGCTCTGGGTCCATGGGTAGCTATGAAGGTCAGGGTCCCAGAGCAACCCATGCAGGTTGGCTAGGTCTGGGCAGGCAAGAGCCATGCACCCCGGGCCAGTCACAACTCTGCCAGACCCTTACTCAGAACTATATCATCACCTGGCTGGCCCTTCTCCTTCCGTCACAGAAATAGATATTTTTTAGTATGTTTCCACTTGTGCAAAGGGTCCATCCCTACCCAAGCACATTTGCTTGCCAGTGCTGCCAGAGCAGGCACTGAATGGCGTAGCTCAACCACAGATGTTTGCTTTCCTCACAGATCTGCAGACAGACACACTGAGCTCAGGGGCTCCTCCTGGGAGGCCTCTTCTCAGCCTGTGGAAACCTGTCTTCTCCTTGGGTCCTCAAATGTGGCTCTGTCACTAAATACATTCTGAAGGTTCAGGGTTTAGGTTATATGAACTTTAGCAACCTATAAGACCAGCCATGAACACTGCATACTTAGAATTAGCCTCCATAGATAGGCAGACAGATAGATAGATAGATAGATAGATAGATAGATAGATAGATAGAGATACAGACGGACAGAGAGACAGAGATACCGAGAGAGTCAGAGTCAGAGACAGAGTCAGAGAGACAGACAATGAGACACACAGAGAGAGACAGAAACATAGAGAGACAGAGACAGAGAGATAGAGACAGAAAATCAGAGGCAGAGACAGTAAGAGAGACACGCAGAGAGACAGCAACAGAGAAAATCAGAGACAGACAGAGACAATAAGAGAGATACAGAGAGACAGAGACAAAGAGAAATGGTAGGTAGGCAGGGGATGGCAGTGCCCCTGCAGAATAATGAGTGTCCTGTGCTTGTAGGATTTGCTCTGTCATTTCACAGAGGGACCGGACCTCCCGTAGTTACAGCAGCAGGGAGGGAACGGACCCTCCTCACTAAGTCACCCTTGGGAGGCACAGCGAGAGCCTCTGCCTGGGGCGGGGTCAAGTGTCCAGGCAGCTTTTGCTATTTTTTCACCAGCACAGTTCATTGACACTTGCAGTGGGCACAGTGACAACATCCGATGAGCCCTGGCTCTGGAAACCTGACTCCACCCATAGCGCCCAGGCAAGCGGCAATGGCCACTCTACTCTGGGATCAGTTCCCTCAGCCAGGGATCGCTGTTGGTGCACTCAGCTGTATTTTTCTACTTTGTTTCTTTTTCTAGCCACATTTGTTAATCACCCTGCTCAACTGTGATACCAAAGAAGAGCCGAGAGAGCAGTTATATGAAACCACCCTGTAACCTGTGAGCACATACCAGGTCAGTAATACTCCAGCAGAATGACAGTGACAGCTGTCTTGTGGCGCACAGAGGGAAGCTGGCAGTTCTGTTTGGAAGCCTCAGAGACAAGGGTATCATTACAGCCTGCTGTCCACTCAGAGAGAAACCGCCTCACCACACCCCCAGGAACAGGCACAGCTCTCCTGCAACCAAGCAGGTTTCTGACTCGGTCATCTGCAAGGCCTGGCCAGACAAGCTCTATCCATGCTAGGATCCCCTGGCCGTACTCTGCCTTCACCTCCACACGGCCACTGCCCACCACAGTCTGACGTTTGGGAGCTCAGGCAGGACCAACGTCTAACCTTGAAGGAGGAAAGAAAGACCCAATGGGGGCCAAACAGTCCAGGGCCGGCTCCAACGACAAGGACCCCAAGAGGTTTCTGGTGGGGAAGAGAAAGAAGTTCTCTTCGTGGGACGATACCCTGCTCTTGGGGAAGGACCCCCGGTCCCTGCTGAGGCGTGGCATGCGGCACGTCAGCTTCAGCTTAGTCACGAAAGGGATGACAGACATCCCAGATTTCCTGTGGGGCTTGCTGGAGGTCCAGAAACTCAACCTGTCCCACAACCAGCTCCGGGTTCTCCCTCCCGAGGTGGGCAGGCTGACCCGGATCGTGGTCCTAAACCTGTGCGGGAATTGCCTCAAGAGCCTCCCCAGAGAAGTCAGTCTCCTCCAGAGCCTCAAGGTCCTGTTCCTCAACATGAACTGCCTGGCGGAGGTGCCGGCCGAACTCAGCCTGTGCAGGAACCTGGAAGTGCTGAGTGTGTCACACAACTGCCTGTCCCAGCTCCCAGCCAGCTTCGCGGACCTCTCCAGACTCCGGAAGCTCAACCTCAGCAACAACTGCTTCGCGCACATCCCCCTCTGCGTGTTCTCTCTGAAGGCGCTGGACTTCCTGCACGTGGGCTGCAACCGCCTGGAAAACATCGCCGAGAGCATCCAGTGCCTGGCCAGCCTGCAGATCTTCATCGCCGAGAGCAACAACATCCACTCCTTCCCCAGGTCGCTCTGTCTCGTCACCAGCCTGGAGCTGCTCAACTTGAACAACAACGACATCCAGACCCTCCCGGATGAGCTCTACCTGCTCTGCAGACTGGGGAGGATCGCCTGGAACCCCATGGACAAAGGGCTGCACATTTCCCATAATCCTTTATCCAAGCCCTTGCCGGAGCTGGTGGAGGGCGGGCTGGAGATGCTCTACAGCTACCTGAAGGACAAAAAGCACAACTGAGGCGGACAGTGGACGCGTGGACTCAGTTAGCTGGGGTCCTTCTCTAGTTTAAGCCTTTTAGTGGCAGTGTCTGTCAGTGCTGGGCTCCCATTTGCTAAGTGACTATGGAGCATCAGACCAGGTGAGACATTTGCTTTTATCTGTCTTTAGTATCTCGTATCCCTGACCAAGAAAATATGTTCATCTCACTCAAAGTGTGACCTAAAGCAGGCTTTTGGGTTTTACCAAAAGGAACAAACTACTCTAGCAGCGAGGCTTAGTTCTCAGTAGTGTGAATGATAAGTCAAACTTGATGTAATTCCAAGATCAAATATATTCTTCTATGTCCTGTGTGCCAAGGAAGGGGGGGGGGAGTCACTTCCTTTCGGGTTTTTTCCATTCGAAGCAATAACCTGCACCTAGGCGGCAGCAGCAAGACAGTTCCCGTGTCAGCCCCAAGCGAGCTTTTATCAAGACTGAAAGGGTAAGGAGGAGCAGGCTCAGTGCTGTCTGGGACCAAAACAGGCAAAGCTGTCCCTTTGGGTTTGGGGGAAAACGATCGATCATAGGAACTATTCCTTTAAGACGCCTACAGGGTCTGTATGGGGCTATCTGTGGTTGTGTGTGCTGGTGACAACCAGATGGCACTGTGACTTTCAGGGAATAAACATGATGGTCTCAGTGTGGAGCCTCAGTCTTCTTTCCCAGCCCCTCCCCCAACAGCTGTCCTTCCTGCTTCTCACTGTTCTCTCAGAGACAAGGTAAGCCACAGGGGTGGGGGTGGGGAGAACAGCCAAGTGGTGGGGATGAAGTTTGCGGGAGGATGAGTGTTCTCCACTTGAGTTCCACATAAGGGCATCTGAGCAAACAGGGCCCTAAGCTGGTCTCTGTATTGGTTTAAAGAGGGTACAGCTCTCAGGCAAACCGACACAAGGGCAGGTCTTGACAGTGAACCTGGGTCACACGATCATGCTGTCCTGTGGCAGCCAGATGCCTCAGGATTAAAGCATGGAGGAACTAGAGAGACGGAACTTGTTCTTGGAGAGGACCTGGGGTCTGTTCACAGCGCCCATGCGGCAGCTCGAAACTGTAACTCCAGCTGCAGGAGATCAGATGTCTTCTTCTGGCATCCTCTGGCACCAGGCATGCACATGGTGCACATACATACACATAAGCAAGACACTCATACACATAAAAAAATAAATATAAAAAAGTACCTACAAGTCCACCCAGAGCAGATTCCCAGTTCAATGGGCTTAAACGTTTTATAGCCCCTTCTCGAGCTACAACAGGAGGCTGGCGCTCCAAGAGAGATAAAATCCTGTGCTTTCTACCAAGGAGATCAAAGCTGAGTGAAAGACAAGGGACCCTCATGGGCCCCCAACAAGTGTGTAAGCTGAGATGCCCGTGAAGCAAGAGAACCAAGACCCTGGCGTAGCTTGTCCGAGTCCCAGAACTTGGTGACAATGTGAGGCAAGCTCAGCGCCCAGGTGGGGTGAGAGAGCAAGGTCTCCTTGCCCTGCAGGCATCTAACCTGAGCACAGCCCCTCCCCCCCCCCAATAGGAAGGGCAATAAATCAGGGCAGAGGCTGCTGCCACGCTCTGAGGCAAGGCTCTTGCTGTGTGCCCTGCCTTTGCCTGCCTTCTTTTCTCAGGAAATACTGGGGCTCAGGGTCCACAAACTTACAGGAACAAATCATTTTCTACCCAAACTCCAGTACCAATGTTCCCATGCCCAAAAGAGGAAAGCCACTTCCTACAGCTGATAATTAGACACCCCGTGCCATTAACGTGTCTGCACACGCACTCCTCTCTTGAACGCTGCAACCAGATCTCACCTGTGTCTCTCGGAGGCCGCGGAGGAAGCCTCCCCCAGCCCACGTGGAGTAACGGGAGACCGTCGGCTCTCCGCCAGCCCGTGGGCACACTCCAAAACCCTGCCCGCTTTGCTTTATCAGAGCCAAGACTATTTAAAAACATCAGAGGAATTCTCACTTGACCTCCTGACTCAGTGGGAAATTACAGGGCGAGCTCTGCTCGCAGAGCCTGGCGGGTCATTCACTGAAGCTTTGGGCTGAAGTGCGTGCAGCTGTCCGGCAGGCCCGGGCGTGTGCCAGGACCATGCCCGCGAGTGTCTCTGCTGTGGACAGCTTTGGCTCAAACAGACCTTTCATGACCTTGCTCTGAGCAGACACTGGTGAGGCCAAGGGCTCCGTCCTCATCCTGCTGAGAGATCATTTTATCTCCTCCGCCGCCTTCTCAGCCATTTGATCCCGCACTGCTCCACTCCTGGGAAAGGATCTACCATATTTTGAAGGTGACCTATGAGCTCATTGTACTTTTTAAAAGGGGGAAAAATTATTCGGTTGCCAGCTTCTGCTGGAAGCTTTCAGAAGTGTAACAGTGAGGTTTTTTTTTTCTTTTTTTTTTTTTTTCTCTGTTCACACTCACTGGGGAACCACAAAAGCTGAGCAGTTTGCCCAACATGCTTTAGATATTGATTCTTTGTAAATACTTCTTTTTATTGATAAAGAGAAGTGCTGAGCCAAATCCCAGCTAATGGGCTTAGTTATTCAAAACACTAGTGTGGAGGGACTATAACCTCTGTCTCTGTAGTCTAACTCCACGTTTACCGACTATCTGTGGACCGCCTCTCGCCTCTCTGCCACGGCTCCCACACGTCCCCATTCAAGTAAATTGCAGGTGTTCCAGAAACTCAGAATCAAAGCGCCGCCGAGAGTGTCTGCACTGGCTGTGGAGCTCATGCTGTCAAAGAATAGGAACTAATTGGTGCTTGATGGGGGAGTCTGCGGCTCCATCCCCGATGGTGTTGTGTTCCAGCATCTCTGAGCCCTCAGTGCGCAGGCGAGCAGTCGTTCACTCGGAAATACCTTTTGAAGCAGTTGCAATGTCTGAACACACAATTAAGCAAAAACCCTATGCTCCCGAGAAAGGAGGACGATTGAAAAGGCACATCTGTTTGTGGAATAATAGCACTAAATGCACACCAGAAAGGGAAACGTAGTCATCGCTGAGCTCATTGATTTAATTCATGGAGTATAGAAGCAATACTCCATTCTTGGGCTTTGGTTAATAAACTGACTCTTTAGGAACCAAAGACAGAGTGACTTCGGGACAGCACACCTGGATTCCAATGTGAACATGTCCTATGTTGGAAAACAGAAAATATGGTACAGATTTCATTATCTATAGGGATGGATGCATTAGGAAGCAGCTGTTTTTCCCCCAGCAAGCAATAGTATCTATCTGCATCCTGGAGATAAATCTCTGAGCAGCCTCAAAGCCCTGAGCAAATGTGCGCGTAGGCAGCCAAGCAAGAGGAAAAGGATGAAGAAAGGACTTGCCGCTGGAGACGTATCTGATGCCGATAGTCAGAGACCACAGGACGGGTGAAGCCTTCAGAATAGGTGCTTATTGACATCCTAGAGACAGGCCCAGCAGTGACTCCGCCCCTCAGCCTCCTGCAACCACTGAGATTCTGGTTAATGGCTAAAAAATAGAGGGCAAGTTCAGGAAATTATCTCAAAAGGATGCAAATAGGAAGGCAAAGGCATAAGCCGCTAGATTAGACTAATGTGGAACTACCCCCGGAGTGACGGCATTGATATCTACTCTCTAAGTATCTCAGGGCTAGCCTGCTGTCTCAGAAGTTCTCCTCAGCCTTCTATAACCCACCTACAAGGAACAAAATCTCCAGCTTGCTTGTCATGTGCATCAGGACCATTGATGCCATTTCTTAATCATGATGAATCCAAGAAGACCAAAATATGACCCTTCCATGCACTTTAAGAAAACAAAATAAGCTTCAGAGAAACATAAAAGCTATTAAAAAAACAGCGATGGGGGCCATCTTGACCTTGTACGGGGAAAGAACTCTCTTCAAGTGTTTCTTTTAAGTTACACATCAGGTTACATGTTAAATCCTAAGCGTCGCTAATTAAAAAAATAGAGGCAGCGCAGTAATAAAAAGGGAAGCAGGGAGGGCCCATAATGAATCCGGGAGAGCTTGGGCGTCATTAGGGCCAGCATAAGTGAAAGCTATTAGCATGAAGCTTGCTACGCAGATTTTTTTAGTGGTGTCCCAGGAATCTATTTACAAAGAGACGACATATTTCCTAAGGCTCCTTATCTCAGTCAAGGGCAGGAAATAAAAGGTGAACTGGAGTGGGCACAAAGCATGTTCCCGTACTAGGAGAAGTATCCGTCACGGATACATACTGGTGCTGGCGGCGGCTCTAACAGCGAAGGCCAGAGCGGCCAAGAGGAGAGCACGCGATCACCCATATTCCTTCGACTTCTGTGACTTGAGTTCCTCAGACATCAGCGTGATGACCCGTCACTTGAGGAAATCCCCACACTCCTAAATGCCATGCTCACTGCACCGTGCACCCACCCAGCAAGGGGGTGGGAAGAGCTTAGGGCAGAGGCAAGCATGCCCATGGCTCAGTACCTGCTCTGCACCCGTGTGCCCTGAGACTACACAGATGTTAGGATCATGAAGACGGTTGGCTACCACCCCCAGGGGTCTTGTAGTGCCAGGGAAATGTTAGTGATCCCCCAAGATAACAGACAGGAGCTGGTCTGATGCAACTCACAGCTGGATCTTTATTTTATTCGAGCTAGCTCAGGGGCCCTCCAACACACCACTGTCCTGCAGGACAGTTTTGGTGGTAGGGGAGCCCTGAATGTCTATGGGGCAAGGCTTTACAGTAAGCAGTAAGGGTGTGTGTGTGAGTATGCAAGCATCTAATTGGAAAGCTGCAGTGGCCTTTAACATAATTGGCTGGTACTTGGAGTCATATCATAAACTTAATTTCTGTTCCCCTCTGCATCAGTGGTGTTTAGGCAGGGAGTGGGCTTGAAACCTGTGAGTGCAGGTGTGTTGGGGGAATAACCTGGAGATGCAGATCTTGTTGAGAGTGTAACCTAAAGACGCTGGTCTTTTGGGGATCAGCCTAGAGACTGGAGCTAGGCTCGGGTTTTGTTGGGGCAACTTGGAAACTAATGCCTGTTAGTTTACCTGAGTTTAAACTTAGACCAGGTTCTCTAAATAGAGTTTGAACTTAAAAGATTTGGTCTTTCACCCTTGCCTAAAGAATACATCACTGTGGCAGAAACTGCCTAGGAGCAGTGTGAGTGGGTGTGGGGTCTCTTGGGAAAAATTAGAAGTGGCAAGGAGTGATGTCACTGGACAGTGTTGGGTGCATGCAGCCAGCATGACTACGTTTGATGACATGTCTCTTGATGGAGAACCTATAAATCTGACTCTCCAAATGCAAGTCCACTTTATAATTCCTTTGTGTCCTTTTTTTTTTCTTTATCCCAGATCCAATATGTTGGATTGCCACGGGGAGAGAGATGAGAGACTCTGTCCTGAGATAGACAGGTGCCTGAGTCCTTCCTTTGCTAGATCATGGGCTGACAAGGGTCTTAAAAGGACCCAAGTTGTCAAAGATCCTGGATGTTGATTCTCATCAGAGTCTCCTATGAGATTGTATAAAAGAACAGGAGAGATTGCGAAGCAGCTGGTGCGGGCGAGACTCACTTTCTCTCTGTGGAGGCTCCGCAGCCTGTGATTCTGTTGCCTTCTCTGGGCTAACACTGTCAGCTCTTGCATAGGCCAGCGGGCAGCTCAGTGGGGAGGTGCAGAACATGGCCGCCACAGGCCATGCAGGAGGAACAACAAGGCATTTAGAACCTTGGAATGCGGCCCAAGGGTTATCACAGTCTCCTGGGTGACCCTCGGTGTGGGATGGACCCGAGGACGATGTGTCCTGAGCACTTCATGCTGTTACGGAGTTCTGTTCTGCCTGCTGCCCTCACACCCCACTTAATCTAAGAATTGCGTGAAATCTCTAAGAGAACTTCTAGCCCTCACTGGACAATATCTCTGGCACTCACAATAATAATGCTTGATCTCTGTCAGGCATTGCTGTTGGAGCAGATTAGTGATTCTATCACCAGCCTAGGAAGGAACTCAGATACTTAGATTGTCAGCAATGACCACCACACTTAGAAAACATATGGAAAAATAAAGTTGTCAGTGAAGCTAGGTTGAGATGTTTTTACTCCTGTCTCTGATGTAGAAAATCTCAGGAAACAATTTGAAGTTCAGAAAGGCACACTCTTGTCAGTTAAGCTGGGGACCTTCATGGTCAGGGAACAAGAACAACAGCAGCCCTGGCTGACGCGACTGTCACTGAGGCTGGACTGGCGATGACTGATTTCTTATGCCCATCTTGGCCCTCAGCTTCCTGATATGCTTGAATAAGACTTGCTGATGAGTAGATATGCATTCTGAGGATTTAAGGTAGCTATGACTGATTTTTATGTAAAAGTTTAGATCTGTGGTTCTTTTAAGGTTTTTACAGGATTACTTTTAAAGATAAATGGTAAAATAATTACTCCTTTCTCTGTAACCGCAAATTGCCGCCTGCCAGTAGGAGAAACTGTCCGAGAAAACTACCTCGCTTTCTAACACTTGGTTAATCTATAACAGGTTGCTTAGTTACGAAGGTACGTGGGTTTGGGGGAATAATTTATTTTCTTTACCTGTACTATGTAATGCTATTTCTTGTAAAGGTATTGGGGAACACACTGTTTTGTCATGATCACTTAACAAAAGATGTAAGACATAATCATGTGATTTTATTCTTCTTGAAAGATTTTGCTGGGATATAGAAGCTGTGGAAGAAAGAATAAAATATGGAGGGCTGGAACGTTGTTCCTTCCATCAACTATGTGTGTGTGTGTATGTATGTATGTATATATGTATGTATGTATGTATGTATGTGTGTAAGGTTTGTCTGGGTGTAAGCCTGCTCCACCCACCAATTGTGTGTGTGTGTGTGTGTGTGTGTGTGTGTGTGTATGTGTGTAAAATGCTTGGAGCCTGCTTGCTGGAGCTTTGCTCTAACCATCCTATGTGTGAATGTGTTTATGTCTGTCTATCTGTAGGTCTGTCTGCCTGTATACATGTATGTTTGTATGTTATGCATATATGTATATGTCTGTGTATATGAAGTTATTGGATTCTACCTTTTGTTTCATCCACTCAGTATATGTGCATGTGTGTGCACGTGTGTGTGTGTGTGTGTGTGTGTGTGTGTGTATTTTCTCGTTTTTCTTCTTTTTCTTGCTGGTCCCAAAGTGTCAAAAGAGTTCACAATTTTTCCACTGGTGCCAGCCTCTGTAAACTAAGCTCTGTTCCCTCAAAAAAAGTCTGTTGAGTAACTTCTCTAATTTCTGTCTGTCATTGGTGGCACCCCTGTAGGTATCTGCATCCACCCCATCAGAGACTCTAAACCCTGACCCTCCAACAAGCTGCCTGCCTCAGTTTACCCACCACATGGATGCCAAAGCAGGTCATTGGCACCTGGCAATGGGAAGAGGGTAGGAAAGTCAGGGCATCCTTGAACCTGGCCAGTAGGTCGGGAACCCTGCTGAGGCCATGTTAGACTCATCTAGATGCCTGGGAATATTTTAGATTTCTGCCTCCTTTGAGAGGGCACCCATGCCATGGGGTTGAAGGAGAGCCAGGCACGGCCAGCTGGGACTGACAGCTCAGGCACTTCTGTCTCAAGGCAGACAGGAAAAGAGCAGGAGCCAGCAGGATGTGTTCTGTGGACAGCGGAAAGCTGTGGGGCCCATGTCCAGCTGCTCCACAAGGAGGGGAGTCCTAACCAGCTTCCGCCCCCGGAGGCCCTGAACTCCTGGGTGACTGTCACTTCACTCCTAGTATACAGTAGACACACAGTAGCAGCAGGCAGGGTGAGTGAATGAATGAATGAATGAATGAAGACAGTGAGTGTGTTCACACCACTCGGCTCCTCCAGACCTTGGTTATTCAGAGTTAAGGCCTCTGTACTGGGGCTGCTTTTGCCAAGGGATTCTACGAGACAATTTCCTTTAACGTCGCTTTCCTCAGTGCATAGATTCCCCGAGCTTGTGATAATTATGATTATTTTTAAAAGGCAAAACACATTGTGGAGGTAGATCAGAATGAACGATCTGGTGTCTCCTTGCAGCATCATAGGGAATATGTTACTTTTCAGTCGATTCAAAAACTAAATAGGAAGGAAGAGGCAGGGCATAGTTCAGGGGTCGAGTGCCTGCCTGGCTTTCCTGGCCCTTGCTGTATCTCCAGTACTCGACTCTTTGGATAAAATGGACTCTTTCAAATTTGAAATGTAGAATGAGCTGGGCCAGAAGTAGGGTACACTAGAGGCTTTGATGGTAACCGTGTTACCTGGATAGATACTTGGAGGGAGAAGACAGTTTGTCTTCATTGATTGATCGAGCAAAAACTTATTTAACTATTAGAAGACATTCACTTCCCAATAACCTGTTTGTTTCCTTTAAATCTCATCATTGTGTTTGATTCAGTGATAATGCTTTAGGAGCTTATAGAAAAATCTTTTCACCAAAATCAAAACCAACACCAACACCAACAACACTAACATCAATACCAACAACACCAACACCAGCACCAACACCAATACCAACACCCAAACTAAAACATTGTGTACTCCATGGTGCCAGTGGAGAATTCACATCACCTCCAAAGGGGGCTACACACACACACACACACACACACACACACACACACAAGGATGCAAATGACTCCTCCTTCTACGGTTCTCTCCACTTCAAAAGTTTGGTCAAAGAAACAAACTGATGTCAAGCACAGTACAGAAACCACAAGTTAAAGGCTTAGGTCTGTGTTTGACTAACCTTAGATGTGTGTGAGATCCAGTTGTGCTTGACAAGAATCTTGAACAACACAGCTGCCACCGCCCTTGAATGATTCTCTGAAATTCTCCAGTAAACTCCCTCGTCCAACATACACAAGAAAGCCGAGAATATACACTCTCAACAGACTAGCAGAAACAACAGGATGATTAATGAGCCTTCTTCCTTAGAAGTTAATATCAAGAAATCCATTCTATCTCTCAGAAATGCACATAATATGTTTTCTACATATTTTTTGCTCACTTAGCCATCAAATATGATAGAAGAAATCGAGTCCAGATAGTTTGCAAATGGACTGGAGAAAACCTGGTAATACTCTGCCACAACACATCTTCTTGTACTTCGGCTTTCTTCCATAGTTAAAGAAGGAACAGAGCTCCATTTCTGATTGATCAGAACATCTTTTATCTACATGAGATCAGCCCCACAGTCACCGCCATTGGTTCAGAGGCTAAGTGTAGGTTTGTCAGCAACACAGAGAACACGTGCAATAAAAGCTTGAGGGTCCAAACTGAGGTACCAGGTATTGAGACTATGCCTTGTCTAAGAAATATCTCGATTCCAACAACCTCTCAACATTGATCTCTACAATGTCCTGAAATGAGTGTCTTTTTGTCCCTGGGCTTTTGAGCCATATCATAGAATCCATCTCCTAAATGACATTTGTGGTTAAGGGGGTTGGGCAGTGTGGTACCATGCCACGGACCGACTCAGTCGGAACACACACACCCGTGGGGAATCAGGGTCTTTGGTATGCAGGAAGGTACAGGTCCGGCGACAGACAGACAGACACACCAGATGTAGGTTGAGTCTGAATGCACTTTACTGTTCTGAGGCAGGAACTTTTATACACACAAGTTGGTATTACATTACTGAAGAAGAAATGTATCCAGTGAAATGTTTACAAAGAATGGTTACCATGAGTATCTGGCACAAGGAAATACAAAATCAATCAGGTATGAACTTTAGAGAATACATACAAAGTCATCGCGTCCCTCTGTAGTTAATGATAAACTAGTAGTTCAAGAGTCCTTGGAAACACTATGTTACAGCACTAGGTGTATTGTTAGTGTAGTCTTTGTTTAATATCTTGCTTTCTTCTTATAAGACTCCCTCAGGTTTACTTTGAAACTTTACTTAACTGATGCTTTCCATGTCACAGTGTCAAAGCCACCTAACTATACAAATAATATAAATTGTTGGGAGGTTAATTCTTTAATGTATCTAGGTAATAACTGTACAGCTGATCAAAAGCAAAGCAATGGATCTCTAGAAGATAAATCATGGCCAGTGCTGTAGCTCAAAGAATAAACTCTCAGTGAACCATCACGCCTGGATGCTCGCACCTCCGGCTAGCAAGGACATCTTGTAAGTAAAGGAACAAGTCAGAAAAAAGGGTCACACAGCTTGCCATGAGAAATTCAGCTCAGCCCTATCTCCGGCCAAGGAGGCCCACAGCGACATTCATCTTGGACAGCCCTGCCAAACAAGACTTTTCCCAGTAAATATCACACAGCTTCCGCCGGGATTACAGCTTGGCTGTGTGAAATTACGGTGTCCAAGAGACGCGTGTGATAGTACCAGTGTGAACTTGGGAGGTGCTGGGGAAGAAGGAGCCAAGGCCAGCAATGTGGGACCGTCACATGACTGTCCCATGCTATTCTTCCAGACCACCATGCAGCAAGGGTCCCCTGCTGTAAATTACAAACTGTATTTTAATCAGAGATATGACTGTATTTGAAATGAAGGTTGGGGCGTATGGGACTTCCTATTACACATGGCTTCGAGTGTTCACTAAAAGTTCTGCAATATGTTCCCTGAAGATACAACAGATCATTCTATGTGTGACAATTTACCTTGGCTGTCAGCTTGACTGGATCTGGGATCAACTAAGAGGGAAGACACTGGGCGTACGTGTGGGGGACTTTTATAGATTGCGTGTTTGAAGTGTGAAGATTCACTTTAAATGTGGAAAACACTCCAGTGTTAGTTCAGATAAAAGGTCGTGGAGAAAGGAAGTTGTATTTTGGCATGCTTGTGCTAACAAGTTCACCTACTCTATCGATGCCACTGCTTTGCTGATATCTGCACTCATCTTTCTTGGGATTCCAGCATGGAACAAAGACCAGCAGCCCATCAGGAACCCTTCCAGCCTTCACCACCAGATTGGAACTGCTGAAACATCCAGCCTTGAGGATGGGACAGTGGACTCTCTAGATCCAACATGTAAGCCAATGTAACAAACCTCCCACAAATGACTAAACAGCAAATGACTACGCATCCTATTGGTTCTGTTCTCTAGAGAACCTCACAGGAATACAGTGTGTCAGACATCGGGAACAAGCAAGGAGGAAGAATAGGCTGGAGTGGTATCCGACATAGGACTGTTAGGAGAGCGGTTGAGGTAACCATGTTTGAAAAGAGTCCCGCAGGACTGCTGTGTAGAAGAGTCTGGTGCTAATGCCCTCAGGAGGATGAAAATGGACTCAAAAGGTGGTGGCATTCTCGATGTGCCCCTGGAACAAGAAAGCCAGCATGGCGGAATGGAGCAGGTAGGAGAGGGTCACAAGGTCATGCTGATATTGCATGCCCCTTCCAAGGCTCCAGGCTGTCAGAACCGTCTTTGGCTTTGCTCTGAGTGAAGTGGGAGTCGGATAGACGTTTGAAGTGGAGATGAAAACCACACTGGAACTTCGTTTTAGAGGAGCTGCACGGACTACGGGGTTGAGAAAAGACTAAGTAAGGTAGGGTAGCGTGAGCCCAGGGAGGAGTCTGTGCGTTATTCCAGGGCGTCGCTGGGGATCGCTGGAGCTAGAGTGGAGATCATGAGCCGAATCATGGAGATACTTGACAACAGAAGCAGAGAAGCTGCTGGAGAGTGAGAGGTGGAGGTGGAGAGATCCAGAAATACCGCCAGTGTGTTTGACGTGAGCAGCCGGAAGGACAAAGACACGGTCTTCTGGAGGAGGATGACTTCTGGAGAGAGGAACATACTAGCCACTGTGAAATCATAAGCTGACCTTGCAATAGGTCTGTTGGAGAAGACCTTGAGATCTGAGATTCAGAAAGGAATTCTGGACTGGAGAGAAGCTTTGGTGAACTATACAAACAAAATATACAGGAATTGCCAAGGGTTTCAACAGCTAAAAAGTGTGTTTTCCCCCTTTGTGCTGGGATTTTCGAATTATGCCCAGGCATCTGTAAAATCACCATATGATTTTAACTATTTATTTTTCCAGATTCTGGCTGAGGTGTGACTTTATCTACTCTTGCAGCCGCTTCTGTGAAACCTCTTGGAATGGCCATCTGATGGGGAGAGGGAGGTTCTCCAATCACACAGACATTTGTAGGTGGAAGGGGCATGGGCCCCAAGTGGACACTTCAGCCCATCTGCCTTGGCTTCTGTCTTCCTCTCTCCCTCTCCTAATTGACAGCAATTCTAATCAGTCGTCGAGTGTCAATCCCTGCTGGTCATCTCCACAGCATCTCCGTTCACTGGACAAGTTTCAATTTATCTTCCTTCCTTTGCTCCCTCTATTACAATTCGTTTCCACCCTTTCTGTTTGGATCCATCCAATTTGTTTCCGTCCTTGTGGAATTAGGTCACTTTCAAGCTATAGACTTGAACTTGGAACAAAGAACAGCCCAAACAGCCACCATACAACATTTCTTCTCAAAACTCTTAGCAGGAAAATCTTTCTTCTATCTGTCAATCTAACACACACCTCTTGGAATGAGAAATCAGAAGGATAATAGCTTCAGAGCTCCCCTGAGCCTTTTCTGATTTCCTGCTTTCTGTGCTGGTATCAGCATCCAGCCAACAGGCTTCTCGGCTCTGTCATACAGAGCACTGTTCATCCTGCAGGAGTGCCTCATGCTTCTCCACAGAGGGCTTCTTGTGGCACTCACTCTTTGTGTGTGTGTGTGTGTGTGTGTGTGTGTGTGTGTGTGTGTATGTTGTAATCCTTCATCCTCATCCTGGATTTTCTTCACAGGTAGAGGAACCATAACATGTAGATAAAGAGGAAGGATCCTGCAAGCATTTCTCTTAGAAACCTGACCATATCCAGCTCCGGTCAGCAAGTTCTTGTGGGTATCAATAATAGTGTCTGAGTTTAGTAACTGTATATGGAATTGATCACTAGCTGGGGTAGTCTCCGGATGGTCTTTCTCTAGGACTCTGCTCCATACTTTGTCTTTGTATCTCCTTCTGTGGGTATTTTGTTCCCCCTTCTAAGAAGGACCAGAGTATCCATACTTTGTTCTTCCTTCTTCTTGAGTATCATTTGATATGTTAATTGTGTCTTGGGTATTCCAAGCTTCTGGGCTAATATCCACTTATCATGAGTGCATACCATAAGTGTCCTTTTGTGATTGGGTTAACGCACTCAGGATGATATTTTCTAATTCTATCCATTTGTCAACCAGAGCCAGATATAGCTGTCACCTGGGAGGCTCTGCTAGTGCATGATAAATACAGAGGTGGACACTCTCAGCCAGCCATTGAACTGAGCACAGGGCCCCCAATGGGGGAGCTAGAGAAAGGACCCAAGGAGCCGAAGGGGTTTGCAGTGCCATAGGAGGAACAGCAATACGAGCCATCCAGTACTCCCAGAGCTCCCAGGGACAAAACCATCAACCACATGGAGTTACCCATGCCTCTAGACACAGAGGCAGTAGAGGATGGCCTTGTTGGACATCAAAGGGAGGAGAGGCCCTTAGTCCAGGAAAGGCTCCATGCTGCAGTGTGGGGGAATGCTGGGACAGGGAAGCTGGAGAGGGTTGATTAGGGAATAGGGGGAGGGGAGATGGGTTATGAGACTTTCAGGGGAGGGGAACCAGGAAAGGGGACAACATTTGAAATGTAAATAAAGAATATATCTAATAAAAAAAGGAAAAACAAAGAAAGAAAAAGAAACCTGACCAAGTTGCTGAAGGCAGGGAGGGAAGGTCCTTTGGGGGGGGCAATGACAAGACAAGGGGCAATCCCTTGTTTCCAGTAATTTTTCCTTCTATTTCTTTTCAGTGTGTGTATGCATGTATGTGCATATGTGTGTATACATGTGTGTACATGTATGTGCATGTGTGAGTGTATGTAAATGTGTGTGTGTATGTGTGTGTGTGTGTGTGTGTGTGTGTGTGTGTGTAGGATATTTATTTGAAGGGAAATAACATGGAATGATAAGCAATGCTGAGAACTGAAGACAACCCTCTGGGCATGGTCACTTGCTTGCTTTGGTGATGGTTGTTTATGTGTTGTTAACTGCAGCACTCTGGGACAAATTCAGCATGCCTAGCTTTCTGTGGCAGAGGAAAATATAGAACCGTGCCTCTGAGGGAAGCGGTTCCTTCCACATGTGTTCTGAGGGTGATGGGCCCCTTTCCATCCCGTGGTGAAACAGGAGGAGTAATTACGAACTTGTTCTTTGCCTTTGTCCTAGCGTGTCATAGCCGTGTATGAGCTAGCTACCTGCAAGCTCGCTAGCAGCCTACTCTGAAAACTGCACTTCAGGAACATGAGAGGGAAAGGAGAAGAGAAAATAAACTCCAAATAATATAGTGAAGGGTAAGTGTAAAATATTTGGAAGGAGGATTCTCCAGTTCTTCTGGGCATGTGCTATGGCACCAAGCCACTTCTATGGGATAATTTCTAAGCTAAATAACAATGCTGCTCTCAGACTGGTGCGCAGGAAGAGCAAGCGCCTTTCCAGTGTCGCTGATGATTCAAGGCTGTCTTAGCCCATCACTAACACTAGAGAAATATGGGTACTTCTGCCTTCCAACTAGACTGGCAGAGTCTTGGGAAGGTCACATGCATATACACAAACACACATGAGAACACACATGCACACACACATGAGTATACACACATGCACACACGAATGCACATGCACATACATGCACACATGCATACACTTGCACATGCACACACACACAAATACACAAATACACACACAGTACAGGACTCACACCATCATTCCCAAATGAGGATTTAAGAATATTGCTATTACTACATTAAGTCTTTAAAATTCAAATTTTACCATGATGTAATCAGATCGTATAGTCCAGAGAAGTATTCCTTGTTTATAAAAGGCAAACAAATACTTATGACTTTCTCAATATGAGCAGTCTAACTTTTGCCCAATAGTTTTTTTATTCTAGAGTAAAAACAAAGCAAACCTTTAGATTTGCCAAACCTTAATTCTCTTTCTTTGTATGTGCTTTTCTTTATTCAAATAGCTGTGCTTAGATGCATCATTAAAAAGGGACCACATACAGACTGTCTGGTCTGATTTATCTACCTTTTACTTTAAAAAAAGATTTATTTATCTTTATATTATAGTTTAAGTGGGCTTTTTTCCCTATATAAACTACATACGCATGTAAGTGTGTCGTGTGTAAGCAGGGCCAGAGGAGGCCAAAAGAGCACATTGCATCCAATGGAACTGGGATCACAGACAGTTGTGAGCCACCATGGGTGCTGGGAACCAAATCTTGGTTCTTTGCCAGAGCAGCCTTACGGTGCTTTACAGACTGAATCACCTCGCTGGCCTCTTCTTCTTAATCTTATTTTTTAAAGTATAATCCTTCTCCCAGATTCTCTGTCTCTCTCTCTGTCTCTCTCTTTTTCTCTTCTGGTCTCTCTGCTTCTCATTTAAGGCTCCCTTTCCATCCATCTTTCTGACAGAAGCAGAGGGATTTGTGCAAATAGGAGGGCGTGATGTCACTACTTAAAAGCCCACCCACATATTCTCATAGTAGAATCCAAAATCCTCAATAAAGCCTGCAAGACCTTGCAAACTCTGGGTCTGATGACCTTCGGGTCTATTATCTGCCACAATAGCCACCCACAAATGTCCACTGTGCTGGGCTTCTTTAGTTCTTGAAGTTGGTTGACACCGGCCTACAGGAGGACCTGGTCCTGGAAAATCTTCTCTTTTAATAAAGGTTCATTCTGTTTTATGTGCATACTTTTGTTTTTGTCTGCACGTCTGCATATAAACCATGTGGGTATGTAGAGCCCTTGAGGACTAGAAAGGGGAATTTGATTCCTTGGAACTATAGTTACAGATGGTTTTGAGCCACCAAGTGGGTGCTGGGAATAGAACCTCTGTGTCCTATAAGAGTAGCTAGTGCTCCTTCCAGGTGAGGCATCTCTGCAACCCAGAAAAATCCATGAATATTGTGCCTGAATAAAACACATTGTCCCTTGAGGCTATGGCTGAAACACTTGTTAAGAAAGAGTTCTCCCATGCCTTTTCAGTTCATATCATGGTTGAAGAGCTATTTACATGTCTCCATCTATGTGTGTATAATTGGATGAATTAAATTACATGAATATGTATATCTTTCTATGTTGCTTATAACTTATAACGTGTTGCTAATATAAAGTGTAATTAAATATCATAGATGTTCTCCAGCAATCCCAGCACTGAGAATTCCAAGGCAGCAAGACCAAAAGTTCAGATGCATTTGGGCTGAATAATAATTTCAAGTTCAGCCTGAACTATGTAATGAGTTACACACACACACACACACACACACACACACACACTGCCCTCCTGTACACACAAACCCACTTACAACTTGAGTAGCACCTCTCCCTCTCTATCCTATACCATGAGGACAGACAATATCTCTCTGCCTCATCTCAAGGCTGCTTCACCCAGGATACCACATCCACTCGCTTTTAATACTTAGTGTCAGGTGCCTTTATATTGATGAATATTTGTCTCATCAATCAAAGACCGTGTAATGATGTGTACACCAGAGTTATGGTATGCCACACAATGCTGTTCTGGAGAAGGGAGAGATAGCTACAGGGAGCAGCAGGCATTCGGTTATCTCTAACATTATCAGTGCATGCCTAATTAAACTTGCAGCTATGAGCTAAATAAACCATCAGCCTGGGGACAGCATGGCCACCAGTATTACCTCACTGGCTGTTTCTTTGGTGGAAGATATTAACCTGCCTCTACAGTTCAGCTACGTAGTTGCTGGTGTGTGGACTAACTAAATAGTGTGTGGACTAACAAATAATGATGACAACACAAGAGTACATGACTTTTACTCTCTGCTTACCATGTGCCAGGCCCATATAAGTCCAGACAAGTCTTTTACATATTTCACATTTATACCCCCCTGTTACTATGTGTCAGGCCCATTTAAGTCTGGACAAGTCTGTTACATATTTCCCATTTACACCCCCTTGTTACTATGTGTCAGGCCCTTTTAAGTCTTAAAAGGTCTGTTACATATAACCAGTATTGTGCAAAGTGTATCTTTACCTTGTAGCTCACCCATGCTTGTCAGAACAAAAGGAGGCACCAGGATTTGCCTTCACTTTTCTCTTAATAACTGTGCAAGAATTCCTGGCTCTTCACTTAATAAGAAGCTGAAACTCAGCTTATGCAGCTGAAGTAGGGAAGAGCTGGTGAATGTCTCCTGAGGAAAGAGGCTTTGCTTCCGGGCCAGAGTCTGTACTGGATGGTGATGGTGGCCACACCAAGCAATATCTCCAGAGAACCCTTCTCGAACACAGCTTAAGGACACCAACCTACCCCATATAAAGTCTGTTGTTTCCAATTCAACCAAGGCTCAGATTCTGTGGCACCATTTTTATAAGTATTTTCTTTTTTTTAAAAAAAATGAACACATAAGAACGTTTTTACATTTTTCGTTTCAGTTGTGGTAACTGTTAAAGTAACTGGCTGTGAAAATCCAAGACATGAGGGGCTATGGCAAACCTCCACTCAGCCTTCCACCCTGTATTCAATACCTCTGAAAGTGACAGCCAGTCAAGGGTGAAATGGAATGGTAAACAGCTCAGGCAGGTTACAGGTCTAGTGGTCTCTCGTTCTGAGCATCAGACAGAATGCTGGATTAAAATGCCGACTCTGATGGATGAGACCACACGTCCCAGATGGATTGTTCGGGCTGCTGACAGAGACCATGCTTTTTGCACTAGATATTTCAAGTAAAAAAAAAAATCGAATGTAGGGCAAAGTTGATCTTGGACCCTGGGGACTTCCCTGCTCTGGGGATATTCTTGTAAACAGTGGGGGTTCAGGCAAACTATTCTCAGTCGACTGGTCAATCAAGGACCGCAGGAACAGGACAGGCATTGGTGTGACCATGTGACAGGCATATGGGACACAACTGACACGATCTGGTCTAGGGCATCTGGGCTGGCAGAGCCCTGCTGCAGCATAGCCCTCTCTGAGACGGACCCTGCCCTGTCCCTGATCTGTCACCAGCTGAAGTCCTTTGCTTCAAGGCTTTTTATGTGTTGCCTCTCTGAGACTTCCATTACAGGGTTTAGTTCTTCCCATCTGATCAGTTACTGTTTCTCTTGAAACCCAGCATTTCCTATTTCTGTCTCTGACTCTCACTTTTCCTTCAGACTCCCCTCAATTTTGCTAGGTTGCCTGAGACTTTCCCTGCCAAGATCCAAGTGAGCCCCCCCCCCCAGTCACTGCAGGACTGCAATAGTTCCCCTCCCCCCTAGCCAGGAGACCTGGCACTATGGCCTCATATCTCTGCAGGCTCCACACTTGAGATGCTGTCCTGGCATTCCCTCCTTGAGTGGCTTCAGAGGATTAGTGTCAGTCACCTCTTATCCTTTTGCTGTGCCTCTAATTTAAAGTCTCAAGGTAGAGCCACCTGTCTGCCCTCTTCTGTGTCTGTTGATAGATTGAGACAGGGCTAATCCTGCTACTGTACTGGGCTATTTTACCCAGGGCTGTTTCTGTAGCCTTTGAAGCCAGCATCACAGCACTGCCCAAGATTAGCTGCAGCAGCGTGCTGTGAGAATGCCTCTCAAAAGATGGCATCTCATTGAGTGGCCAGCCTCTGTCACGCCTTCTGCTGACAGTTGCTCCCGAACAGCATTGTGGAAGCCACATGGCACAGCCCTGCTCCTGCCTAAAATGGTGGCTTCGGTGTGGCCAGGAGGGTCAGTTGCCACAGAATTCATATTGCAAGAGGGGCTTTCCAAGTGCATTTAAGGACTGGAATTAATGCTGTTGGCTGGGAGAGGGCATCTCACCGCTGCCACTGCGACACCAACAGGTTAAATGAGAAAGGGCTAATTTGGGTTTCATGGTGGGAGAGCATTCTCTCCAGGGGATGCTTGGTCCCATTCCCTCGGGCAGAGCATCATGGTGGTGGGAACCTGAGACAGAGCAGCGCTCTCACTCCCAGATACAGCTAGAGCAGCGGTTCCCGGCCTTCCCAGTGCTGTGCTAGTTTAAGACAGTTTCTCATGTTGTGGTGACCCCCAAACGTAAGATTATTTAGCTGCTACTGCCTAAGTCCCATTGTTATAAATCGCAATGTAGACATCTGTAATTTCCCATGGTCTTAGGTGACCCCGTGAAAGGGTTGTTCAGCTCCCATAGGAGCCTCGACCCACAGGTCGAGAGCCACTGATCTAGACAGACAGCAGAGAAAGGGAAAGACGGAGCAGCCAGGGAAAGATACAGTCCCAGTAATGTACTTCACACAACTAGACCCAGCTATGGAGACTGATAATCCATTGATTTGATCAGAGCTCTCAGGATCTAACTTTTGTGGGAACGAACTAAGAAGCCTAACTTGTGCTCCTATAATCTCTTAGGTGTTTCTTTTTTTAATATTTATTTATTTATTATATGTAAGTACACTGTAGCTGTCTCCAGACACACCAGAAGAGGGCATCAGATCTCATTACAGATGGTTGTGAGCCTCCATGTGGTTGCTGGGATTTGAACTCAGGACCTTTAGAAGAGCAGTCGGTGCTCTTAACCGCTGAGCCATCTCTCCAGCCCCTCCTAGGTGGTTCTTATTCCAGTCAAGTTGATAGTAAAGATGTCACTGCCCTACCACAGGTGCCCACTGCCAGGATGGTCCCATGATGTTGAGGACCAAGCAACCCTTCGAGGGAACTCTCTTGAAATATGAACTAACACATCCTTCTCTTCTTCTCTCAGTGGAATGAAATCAGGTTCAGCAAAAAAATGTAGTTCACTGCCATTAGTATCAATAACGTTTTTTAAAAAGATTTATTTATTTTTGGTGTATGAACACACTGTAGCTGTAGATGGTTGCGAGCATCATGTGGTTGCTAGGAATTGAACTCACGATGTCTGCTTGCTGTGGCCCAAAGATTTATTTATTATTATATGTAGCTGTCTCCAGACACACCCGAAGAGGGCGTCAGATCTCATTATAGATGGTTGTGAGCCACCATGTGGTTGCTGGAATTTGAATTCAGGACTTTGGAGGAGCAGTCAGTGCTCTGAACCACTGAGTCATCTCTCCAGCCAATAAAGTTTTATTTACACAGTCAGTCATTCAGTTACACATTGCATGTGGCTGCTTTCACACTACAACCATCTCAAGGGGCTGCAAAAGAGACCTTAGTGGCCAGCTACCCCTTCAAATGTTTACAGAAAAGTATTTGACAGCTTTGGAACTAGGATATTAACCATGAGGTTTACTCTTTTATAACTGTGGTTATAGTCTTTTCCTGTTGCCATAACAAAATATCCAAAGCTGCCTACTTTAGAAAGGAAGCAGGTTTATTTTGGCTCAAAAATCACAGGTGTCCAAGAGCATGGAGCTAACTCCTGTTTGTCTCCTGTTAGAGGCACAGACTGCTCCAGACCTGGAAGAGCGGAAAAGGAAGAGCAAACTGAGCAGGAGTGGTGTGGAGAACAGAGAAGCTGACCTGCAGTCTCAGCAGTGTTCCCAGAAGAAGTACCCTGATCTCTCAGGAAACACTTCGACATGTCCATGGGAACCCTCAGGACCCGAGTCTCCCGACTCTGGGAATTGTAATCAGAAGGCAGGCCAAGCGATGCTTGTCACTGGCGCCAATGGACAGAGATGGATCTGAAGCAAGGTTTCATTTGGAAAGATTTGAGAAGGAGGCTGGCTAACACCCACATGTGTCTCCCTCTCATCTCCAGCCAGCAGGCTTCATGGGACAGTTCAGCAGATCACTGGGAGCCGAGCCTTGCTCCTCTGGTCCAGCGTGGTCAGATGCAGTTCTGAGACTCGAGGCATCTGCGTCTCTCTTATTATCATCTCTTGCACCCTTCCCCCCTCCTCTGGATTCCGTGTCTGCACCCAGACACGTTTCAAAACACACAGGAGAGTTAGTGTCTGCTGGTGTCAATCATCTGCTCCCTCCATGACGGGCTGGGCTGGATAATTGGTTCAGAACACTCAAGCCATTCCCGTGCCTGTGCTAAGGTATTGATAACCTATGCACAGACTGTTTCTACCATACACAAGACAAACGTGCCCCACAGTATGGAATGCAGGGTCTGTACCCACCCTCCATTTCTCAATCAGAATCAGATATCCTATGGGGGCTCTGGCGGGAAGAAACCACCGGACAAACAGCAGTAGGGGATTCCTGTGTTTGCCAGTGAGTGTTTGCTGGAGAATGGGTCCAGTGAGGGTGAGCCTGTGAAACCAGCCTCAAGCAGTTCTGATGGAGGAGGGAGATGAGGAAGCCAGCTCCTCACCTGTCCTTCAGTCAACAATGCCGCGATCTTAATTCCACAAGGACACAAGATGCTCTCCCTACTGGCTGGCCCTGTTTTCCTATAATCACTGCTTCCTACTGGATGTATTTTCAGTTGACTTCTTTTCTAATTTCACGTTTATCCTCAACTTTAGAAGTTCTAAGTTGTGTTTTCATCATGCATCCTTGTTGACTTAATGTCCATCCACACCTCCTGAGTTCTCATCAACAAGATCTTTATCTCTGATTAGGGTAGGGCCCTGTTATCTACAAAGATACACTCTAAGACCCACAGTGGATGCCTGAACCCTGATAGGACCAATTCCTATATAAAACCACGATAAAGTTTATCAGATAAACTGGACACAGCAGAAGAATAACAGGTACTAATAAAACATAACGACTCTCACATGGGCCAGTGGGAGTAAGGGCTCTCGCCTCTGCCTCCACCTCTTCCTTTCTGCTCCAGCGCCACAGAGGCAGGGCACAGAGCTTTCCCGGTGTGGCTGCACTTCACAGACGGGCAACCCCTTTTCCAGGTGGCATGCAGTGAGGGGCCTCCCCACTCAGAATGGTGAGGGACAGGCTAGGAGGCTTTCAGTTGCTTCCTTCTGAACTTCCCCACTGATGTCTTTGGTCTGCACCAAATCCCAGGCAATGCTTAGAGAACAAAATCACATGCAACAAGAGGCCATCGCACCATTTCTTTACTTAATATTGCCAGCGCCAAACCACAGCTCTCATCTGAAAGGGAACAAGAGGTGGCTTGTTCTGTAGCCCTGTTGAGTGGCCATGGCCCAGGAACACAGATGTCGGTTGCCCTAAACTGCACGTTACGATTGGGAGTAGTTTCACCAAGCTTTTGTATTTTTTGGTGAAACAAAGAAAGCCATAGATCAAGGCAAGTTTAGATGCTGCAGCATTATGGGGTAAGCGTTTCTGTGGATCTTAAATGGAATCTGATGTCATGATTAGCTTTGGGGTTGGTGGAAGCTAATGGTCTGCTAAATTAATAATTCCAAAGCTCTTTGATGTGTCAGTCACAGAATGCTAGAGCGGACACAGAATTGGGCAAGGCATGGCTGTTCTAGGGCTAGAGATGGTCGAATGCAAGGTAACTGCTGCGGGACCGGCAGCATTCCAACCCCCTGGCTAAAATCCCGATTAGCCCGTCAGGTTCTGCAGCACAGCCTCCTTCCAGGCGTTCTCGCTCGCACTGCACCCCGGGTCGCGTCTCATGCTTCCACTCCTCACTCGCTCATCTACGACGCATAGAGGACACTTTAATAATCTTCATGCAGTCTGTGCTCCTTTCGTTTACCCAGAGTTGCTTTCCATCTCGATTGATCGCTCATCCTGCCTTCTAGCTGAAGCCCACGCTCCAGGGACGCCAGTCATATTGAATCATTGTGAGCACATTTGAAATTTCTTTGATTTGAAAAGTATCTTAGCCGTGATTGAAAAATGCCCTTAGTTTTAAATTCACTTACAATATGTTATTTCCTTAAATTAGGGTGTGCCTGTGCGTGCATGTGTGTACACGTGTATGTGCATGCATGTATGTACATGCATGTATATGTGTACATGTGTGTATGTGCATGCATGTGTTCATGTGTGTATGTGCATGCATGTGTTCATGTGTGTATGTGCATGCATGTATGTACATGCATGTATATGTATGCATGTGTGCCTGTGTGTGGATGCATGTATGTATGTGTATGCCACAGTGCATGTATGGAGATCTGAGAACAGCTTGTGGGCATCAGTTCTCTCCATCCACCATGTGAATTCTGGGTAAAAGCTCAGACCATCAAGCTTGGCAGCCAGCGCCCTTGCCCAGAGAGCCATCTTACTAAGAAGTCAGTCCCTTGTTGTTATTTTCAACCTTTTAATTTTGTCTGATGGATTAATAACACTTTAATGCCTGCTATGGTTGTATTGTGGTTTGTTTCCCGAAGGTCTGTGCACTGGAGCTTGGTCCCCAGTGTGATGCGTGAGATGTTAGAGCCTCTGTGACCAAGCAGAAGAAGGTGACACTTGATGTGAAAGGAATTACTGCTGGTCACAGGGAGTCAGTTCGTGTGGAGGTGGACTGTTACCCAAAGAGTAGCATAAGACCCTCCTGTCTTAAGCATTCTTATATCCACTCCCACCATTGTGACACCTTCTTCCATTGGCTATTGCCAGAGCCAACAGATGCTAACAGGGTACTTGTAGACATTCAGAACTAGAAACAAAAAAAACCTTGTTTCTTTATACATTGTCCAGCTGCAGGTGCTTTATTACAGTGACAGAAACAGACTAATGCAGTAAATTTCCCCTGCTTGGTATTTATTTCCTGTCTAATTTCAGTTTTAATTTTGTTCTGTTGCCCATAAGCCTTGTTTCTGTGTAACTGTGAATTTCCGCTACTAAACATCAGGTGAAGAATCCTTCCAAGCCTAGATGGTAGGCTGTAGGGAGTGGGGAGTCGCAGGATTCAAGCTTTGAGCATCCTGTCGATACAGACGCGCACAGCACGCTTGCTGGACACACAGTATATAGGCTTTATTTCCACTTCCTCTGATTCAGCACTTTCAGCCTGGGGAACAGGCATGGATTCTCACCTGGGGACAAGGTCCTGGGGGAGAGGTCTGTTTTGCGGGCATTTCAGGTTCAGGTTCCGCCCTCATTGTCCCAGTGTGTAGCAGAAAATATTAAACAAAACAAAACAAACAAACAAACAAAAACACCCACCAATTCTCCATGGTGGCACCAGACCATGCTTCCAATCCCAGCAGGGTCCGCTCTGCCTGACCCAAACTCCCTGTCAGTCCTGTCAGCCTGGCTGTCAGTGGCACCAGTGGAGGTCCAGAGCAGTTCCCGTGAGTTCATCTCACTTCCGCCCAGCGCCCACTCAACCCAATTACCCGGTAATGCACAACTCTTAATCTTAGTACGCCAATTAGATCTATGTTTATTAAACTCACAAACACAAAATGTCATTTTACAATGATAAAAGTTTCCCAATTTCTAACCTTTAGAAAATCTGATGTCTGATTCCATCTTGATACTCAGACCTCTCGCACGCCTCCCCTCCACCTTCCCTCGGGCATCCGCTCTCTACAGCTCCTAGCTCCACCTCCTCCTCCCTGTCCAATTACAGGCCCTCCACTGTCTCACTGTGATTGGACAGGAAACATCTTGTAACACCCGTGCCCTCAAACGCCATGAGGACATGGCCCTCCTGCTCCACTCAATTTGGTAAGGTTTTTGTTAGGATAATGCCTGCTTCAGAATCTGAATTCCCTTATAAGAACACTGTTTGTTTGAATTTTTCCTTAAAATATGATACCCAGACTGTTCAGCTGATATAGAACATACTGATCATAAAACAACTGAATTGGGTCCATTCAGACGTTTTCCATGGCAGTAGAGACAAAAACTCGCACACTTTCAGAAAGTGTCAGTTCACATGTCTAGCTTTTAAGTGACTTCAAGTATAAACAACACAGAAACAAGTCTCAATATGAACGTTTCCGGCAGCATTTCATAAACTAGGATTTAACAAAATGGCCACCACATGTGCTTTGATACAATAAGATTGCAGCTCATTACAGACATTAGATGGAAGAGGATAACAGGCTTGGAAGTCAGCCCCCCCCCATCCCACCACCACAAACCCTCACATCTCAGTGTGTCTGATCTCCCCATGTTTAGAGCCCTTATTAGCTTACGGTTTAGAAGCCATTGTTCACAATCATCAGCCTTCACCGCCAGCCTCATCTTCAATGCTTGTCTTAGGGTTTTACTGCTGAGAACAGACACCATGACCAAGGCAATCTTATAGGGACAACATTTAATTGGGGGTAGATTACAGCTTCAGAGGTTCAGTCCATTGTCATCAAGGTGGGAACATGGCAGCATCCTGGTAGACATTGTTTTGGAGGAGCAGAGAGTTCTATATCTTTATCTAAAGGCTGCTAATAGAATACTGGCTTCCAGGCAGCCAGGAGGAGGATCTTGTGGGTATGTGTCCATACCCACAGGTACACACCTACTCCAAGAAGGCCACACCTATGCCAACAGGGCCACACCTTCTAATAGTGCCACTCCCTGGGCCAAGCATATACTAACCATCACAACTCGCATAACTTAATTGGAAAAATGAGAATTTCTCTTTGAAGTGCGAGTCTCCTTTTCTATTCTGAGGTCACTGCAGATCAGTTGGCTACTTGTAAGATATACTACATCCCTCCATGTAATCTATCCTGGTGGATCTAATCAAAAGAATCCACTCAGAAAACCACAAGAGAGTCGTCCTTGAAGGAGCAGACCATGCCTGAGCCGGTGCAGTGTCCAGCGATGAGGGATGACGGCCGTGCGGAAGTGACACTGTCATCGTTTAAATGGCACTGCGGGCTGTCTGAGCCTCATTTAACAGAGTGGTAAGGCAGGGTAAGGAATGAAAGGGTCATTTGTATTTTACAAATAACAGGCTTCAGTAAGCTTCACATGGCTTCAGACCTCTGGAGGTCAATCTCCGAGACAGTGAGGGAAACTCACACACCTCAGGCCCCATGCAGAGGCTCAAACTAGCCTTCCTGTCTCAGGTAGATAGACTGCAGTGAGCGTGAGCTTTTCAACCAGATCACTAAAATCTCCGTAAAGTAATGGCAATTGTCTACTGACCTGAAGTAGTGTACAGCCACAGTACCCTTTCCGCAAGAGCCTGGAAGAGAGCCTCCAGGATGAGAGATGGATGACCTGGGAAACGTGAAGGGAGAGGGGAGTTGGGAAGTGGGGGAAGGGATTCCAGAGAAACAAGAATGCAGGCCATTGATCTCAGTTCTGTCCAAAAAGCTTGACTATGTCCAACTAGAGGTCACTGTACAAAATGTTTACCTGTGTCTTCTTCAGCAAGAAGCGTCGGTGGGTTACACCCCCATTTAACTTACAGAGTCAAATGAAAGATCTAATTCTCCTAGTTAACCTGAATTGTCAACTTGACAGCACCTAGAGTTATCAGAGAAGAGAGGCCTTAACCTGAGGGACTGTCTGAATCAGGCTGGTCTGTGGGCATGTCTGTGAGAGATTGTCTTCATTATTAACTGATGTCAGAGGACCTAGCCCATCGTGGGTGGCGCCATTCCCCAGGAGGGTGGTCCTGAGCTGCATGGGCAAGCTACCCAAGCCTGAGCCAGCGAGCCAGACAATGGACAGGGTTTCCCACATTTTGTGTGTGCTTGGTTGTGAGTTGACTCCCTGTTAGAGACAGTGCTGTGTAGGATAGCAAGCAGTTCCACCTTCTGTTCTTGTCCCCACCTTCTGCACTGAGGGGCTCTGACCTCCAGTATAAGATGAAATCAACCCTTTCTGCCTGAGTTGCTTTGAGTCAAAGGGTTTCATCACAGCAAGAGGGGAAACTATAACTATCCTTCTTGTATGAACTCACAGAAGGCACCCCAAGCCTTCCCTGAAACCTGCTCACTATGACACCCGAGGGTTGCTGGGAAAGTCAACCCTGAGATCACCAGTGCAGTCACAAGAGACGTAACAGTTGTTTCACGTGACTGTCTGGGATTTCTGAGACCTGGATCGTCTGTGGTGGTTAGTCCTTAATGGAAACCTCATTGAGTTGGGACTCATCAGGGAGAGATGACACTGGGTGAGTCTTGTTTATAGGAAGGTGTTTCCAGAGACGTTTGATGAGAAGAAAGGACCGACCTGAGTGTGAGCAGGGATGTTCCATGGGCCAGGGCCCTACAGCTGAGAGCCGGCATCCTCCTCTCTGTTCCTCTTGGCAGAGTGAACGTGAGCTGCATCCCTCTCCCACCATGAACGCTTTCCTATAATGATAAACCGCATCCTCTCATTTTTCCTCAAAAATGTTCCTTTCTTAAGTCATAACAATGAGGGAAAATAACTAATATAGCATCCATGTCAATGAGAAGGTCAAGTACTTAGGTATTGAATGAACCAAATCCTCCTGGGACTTTCCTTGATCCAACCGCTTTCCTCAGGACCACCCTCATGCACAGACCTTCTATGGGACCCTTTTTGTTGATGAGCCCAGTGATGAGTCTCCACTACCCTCGCCTGCTCCAGCCCCAGGCATCGCGGTCCTCCAGAGCGGTTTCCTTGCATGCCCACCGCCTGTGCAGGATCTACACACATTCTCCTCTGACCCTTGGGGGTTTGTTGAAATTAACTGACGATCGGCAGACCCACGGGTGAAAAGGCCATGGTGGGATTGTGATTTCCCAAGATGCCAAGACCTGGTAACTTGGATACTCATCTTCATAGAAGAGTGGGAAGTTAGAAAGTGTGGACCATTTCGAGAAGAAAAGGAGTTTCAGGAGATTATAGGTGAACCCAGAAAACAGACAATAGACCGAGACAGAGGAATTCAGGGGAGGGGTGCTGAGGAATGAAGGGAGGTGCCATGAGCTGAAATTCACCCAAATCAAGGTGAATCTTACATGGGTCAAGCCCGCCTCCAAGGGTTCCCTTCAGAAGAATAGAGGAAAGGGCTGTCTGCGTGTGGCAAGGACCCTCAGCTTCTGTCTCCCAGGCAGTGGCTACCTCACAACAGATTGTTTGATGAGAACCTTGGGGAGAAAAACTTGGGGTTGTATTTCCTATGGAAAACATTTTCATCCCTCTCTGCCTTAAAGGAGGAAGAGAAACAAGTGAAGCTTAGAAGGTTCTTGGTTCTGAGGCAGCTTCTAAAGCATTTCCAAGATCATCGTAGCTCAAAAGGATACCACAAACTTGGCAAATCAATTATGGAGTCCCAGTATCTGAGCCTGGATTCTCACTACCAGACTGACCTCTGACCTCTGACTTGATACCAGCTGGCCTGAATCCATATAGCCCTTATATCTCCTCCCCATTCATCTTTGTTATTACGTCATTAGCACAATGTGAAGGGTCAGCTTATGAGGAGAAAGGGGAAAATTTGGATCACGTTTCTGAAGGTTCTAGGTCATCACCAACCAGTCTTAGTCCTTAGGGCTTTAGCAGGAAGTTTGTACCACAATTGGTGTACTTAGTGGCACCAATATCTAACCTCGAGAGTCAAGGATCAGGGCAAGAAGGGAAGGGGTGGACTGTCCCATAGTCCCCTTAGGTGTCACGCCCTCTATAGCTTCGCGCTAGACCCTACCTCCTAACTGCCCACCACATCTCAATACAGCACGTGCTGTGACCATGACTTGGACATGTCCACCCTTGCTGGGGGGACCTGTCACACAAGCTGCCCTACAGCTCAGCCTGTCCACCACCAGGACATCCCCTCCCACATGTATGTGCGAGAGGAGCTGGACAGAAACAGCAAAGAAAATGCTCATTTTCAGAGATGACGGGAAAGGACCTTGAAAGGGGAGCCCCACCCTCGAGAAACTACCAAATCGTTTCTATGCAAGGCCAGTTTAATAAATTATAGCCGTGAGTCGGGAGGGTGATGTCAGATAAATGAAATATTTAACACGATGTAATAATCCCTCCGGTGATGTTCAAATGCTCACATTTGTTAATCTAAAGGACTCCCTGATGAGACAGCCGAGTGCTGGAACATGCTGAAAGGCAGTCTCTAAATCACGGCCTCCCTGGACAGAGAGAGGGGAGAGAGGTAGCCTTCGGCTCGGTCCTCCCAGGGGTGGATGTAACCCTCAGCCGGCCTTTAACAAGAAGTGGATTCAAGAACACCTACAAATTCTCTCCTCCCTCTCCTTCCCCCTCTCCTTCCCTTTCCCTCCCTCTCTACCTCTCCTTCCTCCT